>CM077466.1:63749742-64993888 GCA_039654755.1 Calcarius lapponicus | reverse complement strand
ACGACTTCAATTCCAATCTCACTGTGAATAGAAAAAGCAGGAGAGTGCTAAGGTGCTGTTTTCTAGCAGTTTGCAAGCTGCGCACACAATCCAGGTGTTGTGCAGCTTTGTTGTTGTCCTTTCGGGAAGCTGCCGCTCTCTCCTTCTCCCGGGGAAGAAAACGTGGCTTCTCCGTGCGAAAAGCATTGTGCCGGCAGGGAAGACTATTTCGCCAGCCGGGAAGACTATCGTCTCAACGGGGAAGACTTTCGTCTCAGCCGGGAAGACTATCGGCTCCAGCCGGGAAGACTATCGGCTCCAGCCGGGAAGACTATCGGCTCCAGCCGGGAAGACTGTCGGCTCCAGCCGGGAAGACTATCGGCTCAGCCGGGAACACTATCGGCTCCAGCCACGAAGACTATCGTCTCAGCCGGGAAGACTATTGTGCCGCTTGCGCTGCTCTCTGCAGCGCGCCTTCTGCGCAAAGACTCCCGGCACCGGCTCTGCGCTTTGCCGAGCTCCCTATCTCTCCTCTAGCCTCTCTTGCTGCCTACATCCTCGCAAAGAGCTCTTTCACTGTCTCGCAAGGAGGAACTGTGCCAGGGCAGGAAACATCTCCCAGCGTGTTCTAGAAGTTTTGTAGCAGGTCTGCAGAGTGTTTTTTCAGAAGCAAAAGAAAGTTGTCCCAAACGACTTCAATTCCAATCTTACTGTGAATAGAAAAAGCAGGAGAGTGCTAAGGTGCTGTTTTCTAGCAGTTTGCAAGCTGCGCACACAATCCAGGTGTTGTGCAGCTTTGTTGTTCTCCTTTAGGGAAGCTGCCGCTCTCTCCTTCTCCCGGGGGAGAAAACGTGGCTTCTCCGTGCGAAAAGCATTGTGCCGGCAGGGAAGAGTATTTCGCCAGCCGGGAAGACTATCGTCTCAATGGGGAAGACTTTTTTCTCAGCCGGGAAGACTATCGGCTCCAGCCGGGAAGACTATCGTCTCAGCCGGGAAGACTATCGGCTCCAGCCGGGAAGACTATCGGCTCAGCCGGGAAGACTATTGTGCCGCTTGCTCTGCTCTCTGCAGCGCGCCTTCTGCGCAAAGACTCCCGGCACCGGCTCTGCGCTTTGCCGACCTCCCTATCTCTCCTCTAGCCTCTCTTGCTGCCTACATCCTCGCAAAAAGCTCTTTCACTCTGTCTCGCAATGAGGAACTGTGCCAGGGCAGGAAACATCTCCCAGCGTGTTCTAGAAGTTTTGTAGCAGGTCTGCAGAGTGTTTTTTCAGAAGCAAAAGAAAGTTGTCCCAAACGACTTCAATTCCAATCTTACTGTGAATAGAAAAAGCAGGAGAGTGCTAAGGTGCTGTTTTCTAGCAGTTTGCAAGCTGCGCACACAATCCAGGTGTTGTGCAGCTTTGTTGTTCTCCCTTAGGGAAGTTGCCGCTCTCTCCTTCTCCCGGGAGAGAAAACGTGGCTTCTCCGTGCGAAAAGCATTGTGCCGGCAGGGAAGACTATTTCGCCAGCCGGGAAGACTATCGTCTCAACGGGGAACACTTTCGTCGCAGCCGGGAAGACTATCGGCTCCAGCCAGGAAGACTATCGTCTCAGCCGGGAAGACTATCGTCTCAGCCGGGAAGACTATCGGCTCCAGCCTCGAAGACTATCGTCTCAGCCGGGAAGACTATTGTGCCTCTTGCGCTGCTCTCTGCAGCGCGCCTTCTGCGCGACGACGCCCGGCACCGGCTCTGCGCTTTGCCGAGCTCCCTATCTCTCCTCTAGCCTCTCTTGCTGCCTACATCCTCGCAAAAAGCTCTTTCACTCTGTCTCGCAAGGAGAAACTGTGCCAGGACAGAAAACATCTCCCAGCGTGTTCTAGAAGTTTTGTAGCAGGTCTGCAGAGTGTTTTTTCAGAAGCAACAGAAAGTTGTCCCAAACGACTTCAATTCCAATCTCACTGTGAATAGAAAAAGCAGGAGAGTGCTAAGGTGCTGTTTTCTAGCAGTTTGCAAGCTGCGCACACAATCCAGGTGTTGTGCAGCTTTGTTGTTGTCCTTTCGGGAAGCTGCCGCTCTCTCCTTCTCCCGGGGAAGAAAACGTGGCTTCTCCGTGCGAAAAGCATTGTGCCGGCAGGGAAGACTATTTCGCCAGCCGGGAAGACTATCGTCTCAACGGGGAAGACTTTCGTCTCAGCCGGGAAGACTATCGGCTCCAGCCGGGAAGACTATCGGCTCCAGCCGGGAAGACTATCGGCTCCAGCCGGGAAGACTGTCGGCTCCAGCCGGGAAGACTATCGGCTCAGCCGGGAACACTATCGGCTCCAGCCACGAAGACTATCGTCTCAGCCGGGAAGACTATTGTGCCGCTTGCGCTGCTCTCTGCAGCGCGCCTTCTGCGCAAAGACTCCCGGCACCGGCTCTGCGCTTTGCCGAGCTCCCTATCTCTCCTCTAGCCTCTCTTGCTGCCTACATCCTCGCAAAGAGCTCTTTCACTGTCTCGCAAGGAGGAACTGTGCCAGGGCAGGAAACATCTCCCAGCGTGTTCTAGAAGTTTTGTAGCAGGTCTGCAGAGTGTTTTTTCAGAAGCAAAAGAAAGTTGTCCCAAACGACTTCAATTCCAATCTTACTGAGAATAGAAAAAGCAGGAGAGTGCTAAGGTGCTGTTTTCTAGCAGTTTGCAAGCTGCGCACACAATCCAGGTGTTGTGCAGCTTTGTTGTTCTCCTTTAGGGAAGCTGCCGCTCTCTCCTTCTCCCGGGGGAGAAAACGTGGCTTCTCCGTGCGAAAAGCATTGTGCCGGCAGGGAAGACTATTTCGCCAGCCGGGAAGACTATCGTCTCAATGGGGAAGACTTTTTTCTCAGCCGGGAAGACTATCGGCTCCAGCCGGGAAGACTATCGTCTCAGCCGGGAAGACTATCGGCTCCAGCCGGGAAGACTATCGGCTCAGCCGGGAAGACTATTGTGCCACTTGCTCTGCTCTCTGCAGCGCGCCTTCTGCGCAAAGACTCCCGGCACCGGCTCTGCGCTTTGCCGACCTCCCTATCTCTCCTCTAGCCTCTCTTGCTGCCTACATCCTCGCAAAAAGCTCTTTCACTCTGTCTCGCAATGAGGAACTGTGCCAGGGCAGGAAACATCTCCCAGCGTGTTCTAGAAGTTTTGTAGCAGGTCTGCAGAGTGTTTTTTCAGAAGCAAAAGAAAGTTGTCCCAAACGACTTCAATTCCAATCTTACTGTGAATAGAAAAAGCAGGAGAGTGCTAAGGTGCTGTTTTCTAGCAGTTTGCAAGCTGCGCACACAATCCAGGTGTTGTGCAGCTTTGTTGTTCTCCCTTAGGGAAGTTGCCGCTCTCTCCTTCTCCCGGGAGAGAAAACGTGGCTTCTCCGTGCGAAAAGCATTGTGCCGGCAGGGAAGACTATTTCGCCAGCCGGGAAGACTATCGTCTCAACGGGGAACACTTTCGTCGCAGCCGGGAAGACTATCGGCTCCAGCCGGGAAGACTATCGTCTCAGCCGGGAAGACTATCGTCTCAGCCGGGAAGACTATCGGCTCCAGCCTCGAAGACTATCGTCTCAGCCGGGAAGACTATTGTGCCTCTTGCGCTGCTCTCTGCAGCGCGCCTTCTGCGCGACGACGCCCGGCACCGGCTCTGCGCTTTGCCGAGCTCCCTATCTCTCCTCTAGCCTCTCTTGCTGCCTACATCCTCGCAAAAAGCTCTTTCACTCTGTCTCGCAAGGAGAAACTGTGCCAGGACAGAAAACATCTCCCAGCGTGTTCTAGAAGTTTTGTAGCAGGTCTGCAGAGTGTTTTTTCAGAAGCAAAAGAAAGTTGTCCCAAACGACTTCAATTCCAATCTCACTGTGAATAGAAAAAGCAGGAGAGTGCTAAGGTGCTGTTTTCTCGCAGTTTGCAAGCTGCGCACACAATCCAGGTGTTGTGCAGCTTTGTTGTTCTCCTTTCGGGAAGCTGCCGCTCTCTCCTTCTCCCGGGGGAGAAAACGTGGCTTCTCCGTGCGAAAAGCATTGTGCCGGCAGGGAAGACTATTTCGCCAGCCGGGAAGACTATCGTCTCAACGGGGAAGACTTTCGTCTCAGCCGGGAAGACTATCGGCTCCAGCCGGGAAGACTATCGGCTCCAGCCGGGAAGACTATCGGCTCCAGCCGGGAAGACTATCGGCTCCAGCCGGGAAGACTCTCGGCTCCAGCCGGGAAGACTATCGTCTCAGCCGGGAAGACTATCGGCTCCAGCCGGGAAGACTATCGGCTCCAGCCGGGAGGACTATCGGCTCCAGCCGCGAAGACTATTGTCTCAGCCGGGAAGACTATTGTGCCGCTTGCGCTGCTCTCTGCAGCGCGCCTTCTGCGCAAAGACTCCCGGCACCGGCTCTGCGCTTTGCCGAGCTCCCTATCTCTCCTCTAGCCTCTCTTGCAGCCTACATCCTCGCAAAAAGCTCTTTCACTATGTCTCGCAAGGAGGAACTGTGCCAGGGCAGGAAACATCTCCCAGCGTGTTCTAGAAGTTTTGTAGCAGGTCTGCAGAGTGTTTTTTCAGAAGCAAAAGAAAGTTGTCCCAAACGACTTCAATTCCAATCTTACTGTGAATAGAAAAAGCAGGAGAGTGCTAAGGTGCTGTTTTCTAGCAGTTTGCAAGCTGCGCACACAATCCAGGTGTTGTGCAGCTTTGTTGTTCTCCTTTAGGGAAGCTGCCGCTCTCTCCTTCTCCCGGGAGAGAAAACGTGGCTTCTCCGTGCGAAAAGCATTGTGCCGGCAGGGAAGACTATTTCGCCAGCCGGGAAGACTATCGTCTCAGCGGGGAAGACTACCGTCCCAGCAGGGAAGAATATCGTCTCAGCCGGGAAGACTAGCGTCCCAGCCGGGAAAACTATCGTCTCAGCCGGGAAGACTTTCGTCGCAGCCGGGAAGACTATCGTCTCAGCCGGGAAGACTATTGTGCCTCTTGCGCTGCTCTCTGCAGTGCGCCTTCTGCGCAAAGACTCCCGGCACCGGCTCTGCGCTTTGCCGAGCTCCCTATCTCTCCTCTAGCCTCTCTTGCAGCCTACATCCTCGCAAAAAGCTCTTTCACTATGTCTCGCAAGGAGGAACTGTGCCAGGGCAGGAAACATCTCCCAGCGTGTTCTAGAAGTTTTGTAGCAGGTCTGCAGAGTGTTTTTTCAGAAGCAAAAGAAAGTTGTCCCAAACGACTTCAATTCCAATCTTACTGTGAATAGAAAAAGCAGGAGAGTGCTAAGGTGCTGTTTTCTAGCAGTTTGCAAGCTGCGCACACAATCCAGGTGTTGTGCAGCTTTGTTGTTCTCCTTTAGGGAAGCTGCCGCTCTCTCCTTCTCCCGGGGGAGAAAACGTGGCTTCTCCGTGCGAAAAGCATTGTGCCGGCAGGGAAGACTATTTCGCCAGCCGGGAAGACTATCGTCTCAACGGGGAAGACTTTCGTCTCAGCCGGGAAGACTATCGTCTCAGCCGGGAAGACTATCGGCTGCAGCCGGGAAGACTATCGGCTCCAGCCGGGAAGACTATCGTCTCAGCCGGGAAGACTATTGTGCCGCTTGCGCTGCTCTCTGCAGCGCGCCTTCTGCGCAAAGACTCCCGGCACCGGCTCTGCGCTTTGCCAAGCTCCCTATCTCTCCTCTAGCCTCTCTTGATGCCTACATCCTCGCAAAAAGCTCTTTCACTGTCTCGCAAGGAGGAACTGTGCCAGGGCAGGAAACATCTCCCAGCGTGTTCTAGAAGTTTTGTAGCAGGTCTGCAGAGTGTTTTTTCAGAAGCAACAGAAAGTTGTCCCAAACGACTTCAATTCCAATCTTACTGTGAATAGAAAAAGCAGGAGAGTGCTAAGGGGCTGTTTTCTAGCAGTTTGCAAGCTGCGCACACAATCCAGGTGTTGTGCAGCTTTGTTGTTGTCCTTTCGGGAAGCTGCCGCTCTCTCCTTCTCCCGGGGGAGAAAACGTGGCTTCTCCGTGCGAAAAGCATTGTGCCGGCAGGGAAGACTATTTCGCCAGCCGGGAAGACTATCGTCTCAACGGGGAAGACTTTCGTCTCAGCCGGGAAGACTATCGGCTCCAGCCGGGAAGACTATCGGCTCCAGCCGGGAAGACTATCGGTTCCAGCCGGGAAGACTGTCGGCTCCAGCCGGGAAGACTATTGTGCCGCTTGCGCTGCTCTCTGCAGCGCGCCTTCTGCGCAAAGACTCCCGGCACCGGCTCTGCGCTTTGCCGAGCTCCCTATCTCTCCTCTAGCCTCTCTTGCTGCCTACATCCTCGCAAAAAGGTCTTTCACTATGTCTCGCAAGGAGAAACTGTGCCAGGGCAGGAAACATCTCCCAGCGTGTTCTAGAAGTTTTGTAGCAGGTCTGCAGAGTGTTTTTTCAGAAGCAAAAGAAAGTTGTCCCAAACGACTTCATTTCGAATCTTACTGTGAATAGAAAAAGCAGGAGAGTGCTAAGGTGCTGTTTTCTCGCAGTTTGCAAGCTGCGCACACAATCCAGGTGTTGTGCAGCTTTGTTGTTGTCCTTTCGGGAAGCTGCCGCTCTCTCCTTCTCCCGGGGGAGAAAACGTGGCTTCTCCGTGCGAAAAGCATTGTGCCGGCAGGGAAGAATATTTCGCCAGCCGGGAAGACTATCGTCTCAATGGGGAAGACTTTTTTCTCAGCCGGGAAGACTATCGGCTCCAGCCGGGAAGACTATCGGCTCCAGCCGGGAAGACTGTCGGCTCCAGCCGGGAAGACTATCGTCTCAGCCGGGAAGACTATCGGCTCCAGCCACGAAGACTATCGTCTCAGCCGGGAAGACTATTGTGCCGCTTGCGCTGCTCTCTGCAGCGCGCCTTCTGCGCAAAGACTCCCGGCACCGGCTCTGCGCTTTGCCGAGCTCCCTATCTCTCCTCTAGCCTCTCTTGCTGCCTACATCCTCGCAAAAAGGTCTTTCACTATGTCTCGCAAGGAGAAACTGTGCCAGGGCAGGAAACATCTCCAGCGTGTTCTAGAAGTTTTGTAGCAGGTCTGCAGAGTGTTTTTTCAGAAGCAAAAGAAAGTTGTCCCAAACGACTTCATTTCGAATCTTACTGTGAATAGAAAAAGCAGGAGAGTGCTAAGGGGCTGTTTTCTCGCAGTTTGCAAGCTGCGCACACAATCCAGGTGTTGTGCAGCTTTGTTGTTCTCCTTTAGGGAAGCTGCCGCTCTCTCCTTCTCCCGGGGGAGAAAACGTGGCTTCTCCGTGCGAAAAGCATTGTGCCGGCAGGGAAGACTATTTCGCCAGCCGGGAAGACTATCGTCTCAACGGGGAAGACTTTCGTCTCAGCCGGGAAGACTATCGTCTCAGCCGGGAAGACTATCGGCTGCAGCCGGGAAGACTATCGGCTCCAGCCGGGAAGACTATCGTCTCAGCCGGGAAGACTATTGTGCCGCTTGCGCTGCTCTCTGCAGCGCGCCTTCTGCGCAAAGACTCCCGGCACCGGCTCTGCGCTTTGCCAAGCTCCCTATCTCTCCTCTAGCCTCTCTTGATGCCTACATCCTCGCAAAAAGCTCTTTCACTGTCTCGCAAGGAGGAACTGTGCCAGGGCAGGAAACATCTCCCAGCGTGTTCTAGAAGTTTTGTAGCAGGTCTGCAGAGTGTTTTTTCAGAAGCAAAAGAAAGTTGTCCCAAACGACTTCAATTCCAATCTTACTGTGAATAGAAAAAGCAGGAGAGTGCTAAGGTGCTCTTTTCTAGCAGTTTGCAAGCTGCGCACACAATCCAGGTGTTGTGCAGCTTTGTTGTTGTCCTTTCGGGAAGCTGCCGCTCTCTCCTTCTCCCGGGGGAGAAAACGTGGCTTCTCCGTGCGAAAAGCATTGTGCCGGCAGGGAAGACTATTTCGCCAGCCGGGAAGACTATCGTCTCAACGGGGAAGACTTTCGTCTCAGCCGGGAAGACTATCGGCTCCAGCCGGGAAGACTATCGGCTCCAGCCGGGAAGACTATCGGCTCCAGCCGGGAAGACTGTCGGCTCCAGCCGGGAAGACTATCGGCTCAGCCGGGAACACTATCGGCTCCAGCCACGAAGACTATCGTCTCAGCCGGGAAGACTATTGTGCCGCTTGCGCTGCTCTCTGCAGCGCGCCTTCTGCGCAAAGACTCCCGGCACCGGCTCTGCGCTTTGCCGAGCTCCCTATCTCTCCTCTAGCCTCTCTTGCTGCCTACATCCTCGCAAAGAGCTCTTTCACTGTCTCGCAAGGAGGAACTGTGCCAGGGCAGGAAACATCTCCCAGCGTGTTCTAGAAGTTTTGTAGCAGGTCTGCAGAGTGTTTTTTCAGAAGCAAAAGAAAGTTGTCCCAAACGACTTCAATTCCAATCTTACTGTGAATAGAAAAAGCAGGAGAGTGCTAAGGTGCTGTTTTCTAGCAGTTTGCAAGCTGCGCACACAATCCAGGTGTTGTGCAGCTTTGTTGTTCTCCTTTAGGGAAGCTGCCGCTCTCTCCTTCTCCCGGGGGAGAAAACGTGGCTTCTCCGTGCGAAAAGCATTGTGCCGGCAGGGAAGAATATTTCGCCAGCCGGGAAGACTATCGTCTCAATGGGGAAGACTTTTTTCTCAGCCGGGAAGACTATCGGCTCCAGCCGGGAAGACTATCGTCTCAGCCGGGAAGACTATCGGCTCCAGCCGGGAAGACTATCGGCTCAGCCGGGAAGACTATTGTGCCGCTTGCTCTGCTCTCTGCAGCGCGCCTTCTGCGCAAAGACTCCCGGCACCGGCTCTGCGCTTTGCCGACCTCCCTATCTCTCCTCTAGCCTCTCTTGCTGCCTACATCCTCGCAAAAAGCTCTTTCACTCTGTCTCGCAATGAGGAACTGTGCCAGGGCAGGAAACATCTCCCAGCGTGTTCTAGAAGTTTTGTAGCAGGTCTGCAGAGTGTTTTTTCAGAAGCAAAAGAAAGTTGTCCCAAACGACTTCAATTCCAATCTTACTGTGAATAGAAAAAGCAGGAGAGTGCTAAGGTGCTGTTTTCTAGCAGTTTGCAAGCTGCGCACACAATCCAGGTGTTGTGCAGCTTTGTTGTTCTCCCTTAGGGAAGTTGCCGCTCTCTCCTTCTCCCGGGAGAGAAAACGTGGCTTCTCCGTGCGAAAAGCATTGTGCCGGCAGGGAAGACTATTTCGCCAGCCGGGAAGACTATCGTCTCAACGGGGAACACTTTCGTCGCAGCCGGGAAGACTATCGGCTCCAGCCAGGAAGACTATCGTCTCAGCCGGGAAGACTATCGTCTCAGCCGGGAAGACTATCGGCTCCAGCCTCGAAGACTATCGTCTCAGCCGGGAAGACTATTGTGCCTCTTGCGCTGCTCTCTGCAGCGCGCCTTCTGCGCGACGACGCCCGGCACCGGCTCTGCGCTTTGCCGAGCTCCCTATCTCTCCTCTAGCCTCTCTTGCTGCCTACATCCTCGCAAAAAGCTCTTTCACTCTGTCTCGCAAGGAGAAACTGTGCCAGGACAGAAAACATCTCCCAGCGTGTTCTAGAAGTTTTGTAGCAGGTCTGCAGAGTGTTTTTTCAGAAGCAAAAGAAAGTTGTCCCAAACGACTTCAATTCCAATCTCACTGTGAATAGAAAAAGCAGGAGAGTGCTAAGGTGCTGTTTTCTCGCAGTTTGCAAGCTGCGCACACAATCCAGGTGTTGTGCAGCTTTGTTGTTCTCCTTTCGGGAAGCTGCCGCTCTCTCCTTCTCCCGGGGGAGAAAACGTGGCTTCTCCGTGCGAAAAGCATTGTGCCGGCAGGGAAGACTATTTCGCCAGCCGGGAAGACTATCGTCTCAACGGGGAAGACTTTCGTCTCAGCCGGGAAGACTATCGGCTCCAGCCGGGAAGACTATCGGCTCCAGCCGGGAAGACTATCGGCTCCAGCCGGGAAGACTATCGGCTCCAGCCGGGAAGACTATCGGCTCCAGCCGGGAAGACTCTCGGCTCCAGCCGGGAAGACTATCGTCTCAGCCGGGAAGACTATCGGCTCCAGCCGGGAAGACTATCGGCTCCAGCCGGGAGGACTATCGGCTCCAGCCGCAAAGACTATCGTCTCAGCCGGGAAGACTATTGTGCCGCTTGCGCTGCTCTCTGCAGCGCGCCTTCTGCGCAAAGACTCCCGGCACCGGCTCTGCGCTTTGCCGACCTCCCTATCTCTCCTCTAGCCTCTCTTGCAGCCTACATCCTCGCAAAAAGCTCTTTCACTATGTCTCGCAAGGAGGAACTGTGCCAGGGCAGGAAACATCTCCCAGCGTGTTCTAGAAGTTTTGTAGCAGGTCTGCAGAGTGTTTTTTCAGAAGCAACAGAAAGTTGTCCCAAACGACTTCAATTCCAATCTTACTGTGAATAGAAAAAGCAGGAGAGTGCTAAGGGGCTGTTTTCTAGCAGTTTGCAAGCTGCGCACACAATCCAGGTGTTGTGCAGCTTTGTTGTTGTCCTTTCGGGAAGCTGCCGCTCTCTCCTTCTCCCGGGGGAGAAAACGTGGCTTCTCCGTGCGAAAAGCATTGTGCCGGCAGGGAAGACTATCTCGCCAGCCGGGAAGACTATCGTCTCAACGGGGAAGACTTTCGTCTCAGCCGGGAAGACTATCGGCTCCAGCCGGGAAGACTATCGGCTCCAGCCGGGAAGACTATCGGCTCCAGCCGGGAAGACTCTCGGCTCCAGCCGGGAAGACTATCGTCTCAGCCGGGAAGACTATCGGCTCCAGCCGGGAAGACTATCGGCTCCAGCCGGGAGGACTATCGGCTCCAGCCGCGAAGACTATCGTCTCAGCCGGGAAGACTATTGTGCCGCTTGCGCTGCTCTCTGCAGCGCGCCTTCTGCGCAAAGACTCCCGGCACCGGCTCTGCGCTTTGCCGAGCTCCCTATCTCTCCTCTAGCCTCTCTTGCAGCCTACATCCTCGCAAAAAGCTCTTTCACTATGTCTCGCAAGGAGGAACTGTGCCAGGGCAGGAAACATCTCCCAGCGTGTTCTAGAAGTTTTGTAGCAGGTCTGCAGAGTGTTTTTTCAGAAGCAAAAGAAAGTTGTCCCAAACGACTTCAATTCCAATCTTACTGTGAATAGAAAAAGCAGGAGAGTGCTAAGGTGCTGTTTTCTAGCAGTTTGCAAGCTGCGCACACAATCCAGGTGTTGTGCAGCTTTGTTGTTCTCCTTTAGGGAAGCTGCCGCTCTCTCCTTCTCCCGGGAGAGAAAACGTGGCTTCTCCGTGCGAAAAGCATTGTGCCGGCAGGGAAGACTATTTCGCCAGCCGGGAAGACTATCGTCTCAGCGGGGAAGACTACCGTCCCAGCAGGGAAGAATATCGTCTCAGCCGGGAAGACTAGCGTCCCAGCCGGGAAAACTATCGTCTCAGCCGGGAAGACTTTCGTCGCAGCCGGGAAGACTATCGTCTCAGCCGGGAAGACTATTGTGCCTCTTGCGCTGCTCTCTGCAGTGCGCCTTCTGCGCAAAGACTCCCGGCACCGGCTCTGCGCTTTGCCAAGCTCCCTATCTCTCCTCTAGCCTCTCTTGCAGCCTACATCCTCGCAAAAAGCTCTTTCACTATGTCTCGCAAGGAGGAACTGTGCCAGGGCAGGAAACATCTCCCAGCGTGTTCTAGAAGTTTTGTAGCAGGTCTGCAGAGTGTTTTTTCAGAAGCAAAAGAAAGTTGTCCCAAACGACTTCAATTCCAATCTTACTGTGAATAGAAAAAGCAGGAGAGTGCTAAGGTGCTGTTTTCTAGCAGTTTGCAAGCTGCGCACACAATCCAGGTGTTGTGCAGCTTTGTTGTTCTCCCTTAGGGAAGTTGCCGCTCTCTCCTTCTCCCGGGAGAGAAAACGTGGCTTCTCCGTGCGAAAAGCATTGTGCCGGCAGGGAAGACTATTTCGCCAGCCGGGAAGACTATCGGCTCCAGCCAGGAAGACTATCGTCTCAGCCGGGAAGACTATCGTCTCAGCCGGGAAGACTATCGGCTCCAGCCTCGAAGACTATCGTCTCAGCCGGGAAGACTATTGTGCCTCTTGCGCTGCTCTCTGCAGCGCGCCTTCTGCGCGACGACGCCCGGCACCGGCTCTGCGCTTTGCCGAGCTCCCTATCTCTCCTCTAGCCTCTCTTGCTGCCTACATCCTCGCAAAAAGCTCTTTCACTCTGTCTCGCAAGGAGAAACTGTGCCAGGACAGAAAACATCTCCCAGCGTGTTCTAGAAGTTTTGTAGCAGGTCTGCAGAGTGTTTTTTCAGAAGCAAAAGAAAGTTGTCCCAAACGACTTCAATTCCAATCTCACTGTGAATAGAAAAAGCAGGAGAGTGCTAAGGTGCTGTTTTCTCGCAGTTTGCAAGCTGCGCACACAATCCAGGTGTTGTGCAGCTTTGTTGTTCTCCTTTCGGGAAGCTGCCGCTCTCTCCTTCTCCCGGGGGAGAAAACGTGGCTTCTCCGTGCGA
The DNA here is from genome assembly GCA_039654755.1 of Calcarius lapponicus. NCBI lineage: Eukaryota > Metazoa > Chordata > Aves > Passeriformes > Fringillidae > Calcarius > Calcarius lapponicus. The sequence continues at coordinate 64,981,524 of CM077466.1, read as the reverse complement.
AAAGCATTGTGCCGGCAGGGAAGACTATTTCGCCAGCCGGGAAGACTATCGTCTCAACGGGGAAGACTTTCGTCTCAGCCGGGAAGACTATCGGCTCCAGCCGGGAAGACTATCGGCTCCAGCCGGGAAGACTATCGGCTCCAGCCGGGAAGACTGTCGGCTCCAGCCGGGAAGACTATCGGCTCCAGCCACGAAGACTATCGGCTCCAGCCACGAAGACTATCGTCTCAGCCGGGAAGACTTTCGGCTCCAGCCTCGAAGACTATCGTCTCAGCCGGGAAGACTATTGTGCCGCTTGCGCTGCTCTCTGCAGTGCGCCTTCTGCGCAAAGACTCCCGGCACCGGCTCTGCGCTTTGCCGAGCTCCCTATCTCTCCTCTAGCCTCTCTTGCTGCCTATATCCCCCAAAAAGCTCTTTCACTCTGTCTCGCAAGGAGAAACTGTGCCAGGACAGAAAACATCTCCCAGCGTGTTCTAGAAGTTTTGTAGCAGGTCTGCAGAGTGTTTTTTCAGAAGCAACAGAAAGTTGTCCCAAACGACTTCAATTCCAATCTCACTGTGAATAGAAAAAGCAGGAGAGTGCTAAGGGGCTGTTTTCTAGCAGTTTTCAAGCTGCGCACACAATCCAGGTGTTGTGCAGCTTTGTTGTTGTCCTTTCGGGAAGCTGCCGCTCTCTCCTTCTCCCGGGGAAGAAAACGTGGCTTCTCCGTGCGAAAAGCATTGTGCCGGCAGGGAAGACTATTTCGCCAGCCGGGAAGACTATCGGCTCCAGCCGGGAAGACTATCGGCTCCAGCCGGGAAGACTATCGGCTCCAGCCGGGAAGACTGTCGGCTCCAGCCGGGAAGACTATCGGCTCAGCCGGGAACACTATCGGCTCCAGCCACGAAGACTATCGTCTCAGCCGGGAAGACTATTGTGGCGCATGCGCTGCTCTCTGCAGCGCGCCTTCTGCGCAAAGACTCCCGGCACCGGCTCTGCGCTTTGCCGAGCTCCCTATCTCTCCTCTAGCCTCTCTTGCTGCCTACATCCTCGCAAAGAGCTCTTTCACTGTCTCGCAAGGAGGAACTGTGCCAGGGCAGGAAACATCTCCCAGCTTGTTCTAGAAGTTTTGTAGCAGGTCTGCAGAGTGTTTTTTCAGAAGCAAAAGAAAGTTGTCCCAAACGACTTCAATTCCAATCTTACTGTGAATAGAAAAAGCAGGAGAGTGCTAAGGTGCTGTTTTCTAGCAGTTTGCAAGCTGCGCACACAATCCAGGTGTTGTGCAGCTTTGTTGTTCTCCTTTAGGGAAGCTGCCGCTCTCTCCTTCTCCCGGGGGAGAAAACGTGGCTTCTCCGTGCGAAAAGCATTGTGCCGGCAGGGAAGAATATTTCGCCAGCCGGGAAGACTATCGTCTCAATGGGGAAGACTTTTTTCTCAGCCGGGAAGACTATCGGCTCCAGCCGGGAAGACTATCGTCTCAGCCGGGAAGACTATCGGCTCCAGCCGGGAAGACTATCGGCTCAGCCGGGAAGACTATTGTGCCGCTTGCTCTGCTCTCTGCAGCGCGCCTTCTGCGCAAAGACTCCCGGCACCGGCTCTGCGCTTTGCCGACCTCCCTATCTCTCCTCTAGCCTCTCTTGCTGCCTACATCCTCGCAAAAAGCTCTTTCACTCTGTCTCGCAATGAGGAACTGTGCCAGGGCAGGAAACATCTCCCAGCGTGTTCTAGAAGTTTTGTAGCAGGTCTGCAGAGTGTTTTTTCAGAAGCAAAAGAAAGTTGTCCCAAACGACTTCAATTCCAATCTTACTGTGAATAGAAAAAGCAGGAGAGTGCTAAGGTGCTGTTTTCTAGCAGTTTGCAAGCTGCGCACACAATCCAGGTGTTGTGCAGCTTTGTTGTTCTCCCTTAGGGAAGTTGCCGCTCTCTCCTTCTCCCGGGAGAGAAAACGTGGCTTCTCCGTGCGAAAAGCATTGTGCCGGCAGGGAAGACTATTTCGCCAGCCGGGAAGACTATCGTCTCAACGGGGAACACTTTCGTCGCAGCCGGGAAGACTATCGGCTCCAGCCAGGAAGACTATCGTCTCAGCCGGGAAGACTATCGGCTCCAGCCGGGAAGACTCTCGGCTCCAGCCGGGAAGACTATCGTCTCAGCCGGGAAGACTATCGGCTCCAGCCGGGAAGACTATCGGCTCCAGCCGGGAGGACTATCGGCTCCAGCCGCGAAGACTATCGTCTCAGCCGGGAAGACTATTGTGCCGCTTGCGCTGCTCTCTGCAGCGCGCCTTCTGCGCAAAGACTCCCGGCACCGGCTCTGCGCTTTGCCGAGCTCCCTATCTCTCCTCTAGCCTCTCTTGCAGCCTACATCCTCGCAAAAAGCTCTTTCACTATGTCTCGCAAGGAGGAACTGTGCCAGGGCAGGAAACATCTCCCAGCGTGTTCTAGAAGTTTTGTAGCAGGTCTGCAGAGTGTTTTTTCAGAAGCAAAAGAAAGTTGTCCCAAACGACTTCAATTCCAATCTTACTGTGAATAGAAAAAGCAGGAGAGTGCTAAGGTGCTGTTTTCTAGCAGTTTGCAAGCTGCGCACACAATCCAGGTGTTGTGCAGCTTTGTTGTTCTCCTTTAGGGAAGCTGCCGCTCTCTCCTTCTCCCGGGAGAGAAAACGTGGCTTCTCCGTGCGAAAAGCATTGTGCCGGCAGGGAAGACTATTTCGCCAGCCGGGAAGACTATCGTCTCAGCGGGGAAGACTACCGTCCCAGCAGGGAAGAATATCGTCTCAGCCGGGAAGACTAGCGTCCCAGCCGGGAAAACTATCGTCTCAGCCGGGAAGACTTTCGTCGCAGCCGGGAAGACTATCGTCTCAGCCGGGAAGACTATTGTGCCTCTTGCGCTGCTCTCTGCAGTGCGCCTTCTGCGCAAAGACTCCCGGCACCGGCTCTGCGCTTTGCCAAGCTCCCTATCTCTCCTCTAGCCTCTCTTGCAGCCTACATCCTCGCAAAAAGCTCTTTCACTATGTCTCGCAAGGAGGAACTGTGCCAGGGCAGGAAACATCTCCCAGCGTGTTCTAGAAGTTTTGTAGCAGGTCTGCAGAGTGTTTTTTCAGAAGCAAAAGAAAGTTGTCCCAAACGACTTCAATTCCAATCTTACTGTGAATAGAAAAAGCAGGAGAGTGCTAAGGTGCTGTTTTCTAGCAGTTTGCAAGCTGCGCACACAATCCAGGTGTTGTGCAGCTTTGTTGTTCTCCCTTAGGGAAGTTGCCGCTCTCTCCTTCTCCCGGGAGAGAAAACGTGGCTTCTCCGTGCGAAAAGCATTGTGCCGGCAGGGAAGACTATTTCGCCAGCCGGGAAGACTATCGGCTCCAGCCAGGAAGACTATCGTCTCAGCCGGGAAGACTATCGTCTCAGCCGGGAAGACTATCGGCTCCAGCCTCGAAGACTATCGTCTCAGCCGGGAAGACTATTGTGCCTCTTGCGCTGCTCTCTGCAGCGCGCCTTCTGCGCGACGACGCCCGGCACCGGCTCTGCGCTTTGCCGAGCTCCCTATCTCTCCTCTAGCCTCTCTTGCTGCCTACATCCTCGCAAAAAGCTCTTTCACTCTGTCTCGCAAGGAGAAACTGTGCCAGGACAGAAAACATCTCCCAGCGTGTTCTAGAAGTTTTGTAGCAGGTCTGCAGAGTGTTTTTTCAGAAGCAAAAGAAAGTTGTCCCAAACGACTTCAATTCCAATCTCACTGTGAATAGAAAAAGCAGGAGAGTGCTAAGGTGCTGTTTTCTCGCAGTTTGCAAGCTGCGCACACAATCCAGGTGTTGTGCAGCTTTGTTGTTCTCCTTTCGGGAAGCTGCCGCTCTCTCCTTCTCCCGGGGGAGAAAACGTGGCTTCTCCGTGCGAAAAGCATTGTGCCGGCAGGGAAGACTATTTCGCCAGCCGGGAAGACTATCGTCTCAACGGGGAAGACTTTCGTCTCAGCCGGGAAGACTATCGGCTCCAGCCGGGAAGACTATCGGCTCCAGCCGGGAAGACTATCGGCTCCAGCCGGGAAGACTGTCGGCTCCAGCCGGGAAGACTATCGGCTCCAGCCACGAAGACTATCGGCTCCAGCCACGAAGACTATCGTCTCAGCCGGGAAGACTTTCGGCTCCAGCCTCGAAGACTATCGTCTCAGCCGGGAAGACTATTGTGCCGCTTGCGCTGCTCTCTGCAGTGCGCCTTCTGCGCAAAGACTCCCGGCACCGGCTCTGCGCTTTGCCGAGCTCCCTATCTCTCCTCTAGCCTCTCTTGCTGCCTATATCCCCCAAAAAGCTCTTTCACTCTGTCTCGCAAGGAGAAACTGTGCCAGGACAGAAAACATCTCCCAGCGTGTTCTAGAAGTTTTGTAGCAGGTCTGCAGAGTGTTTTTTCAGAAGCAACAGAAAGTTGTCCCAAACGACTTCAATTCCAATCTCACTGTGAATAGAAAAAGCAGGAGAGTGCTAAGGGGCTGTTTTCTAGCAGTTTTCAAGCTGCGCACACAATCCAGGTGTTGTGCAGCTTTGTTGTTGTCCTTTCGGGAAGCTGCCGCTCTCTCCTTCTCCCGGGGAAGAAAACGTGGCTTCTCCGTGCGAAAAGCATTGTGCCGGCAGGGAAGACTATTTCGCCAGCCGGGAAGACTATCGGCTCCAGCCGGGAAGACTATCGGCTCCAGCCGGGAAGACTATCGGCTCCAGCCGGGAAGACTGTCGGCTCCAGCCGGGAAGACTATCGGCTCAGCCGGGAACACTATCGGCTCCAGCCACGAAGACTATCGTCTCAGCCGGGAAGACTATTGTGGCGCATGCGCTGCTCTCTGCAGCGCGCCTTCTGCGCAAAGACTCCCGGCACCGGCTCTGCGCTTTGCCGAGCTCCCTATCTCTCCTCTAGCCTCTCTTGCTGCCTACATCCTCGCAAAGAGCTCTTTCACTGTCTCGCAAGGAGGAACTGTGCCAGGGCAGGAAACATCTCCCAGCTTGTTCTAGAAGTTTTGTAGCAGGTCTGCAGAGTGTTTTTTCAGAAGCAAAAGAAAGTTGTCCCAAACGACTTCAATTCCAATCTTACTGTGAATAGAAAAAGCAGGAGAGTGCTAAGGTGCTGTTTTCTAGCAGTTTGCAAGCTGCGCACACAATCCAGGTGTTGTGCAGCTTTGTTGTTCTCCTTTAGGGAAGCTGCCGCTCTCTCCTTCTCCCGGGGGAGAAAACGTGGCTTCTCCGTGCGAAAAGCATTGTGCCGGCAGGGAAGAATATTTCGCCAGCCGGGAAGACTATCGTCTCAATGGGGAAGACTTTTTTCTCAGCCGGGAAGACTATCGGCTCCAGCCGGGAAGACTATCGTCTCAGCCGGGAAGACTATCGGCTCCAGCCGGGAAGACTATCGGCTCAGCCGGGAAGACTATTGTGCCGCTTGCTCTGCTCTCTGCAGCGCGCCTTCTGCGCAAAGACTCCCGGCACCGGCTCTGCGCTTTGCCGACCTCCCTATCTCTCCTCTAGCCTCTCTTGCTGCCTACATCCTCGCAAAAAGCTCTTTCACTCTGTCTCGCAATGAGGAACTGTGCCAGGGCAGGAAACATCTCCCAGCGTGTTCTAGAAGTTTTGTAGCAGGTCTGCAGAGTGTTTTTTCAGAAGCAAAAGAAAGTTGTCCCAAACGACTTCAATTCCAATCTTACTGTGAATAGAAAAAGCAGGAGAGTGCTAAGGTGCTGTTTTCTAGCAGTTTGCAAGCTGCGCACACAATCCAGGTGTTGTGCAGCTTTGTTGTTCTCCCTTAGGGAAGTTGCCGCTCTCTCCTTCTCCCGGGAGAGAAAACGTGGCTTCTCCGTGCGAAAAGCATTGTGCCGGCAGGGAAGACTATTTCGCCAGCCGGGAAGACTATCGTCTCAACGGGGAACACTTTCGTCGCAGCCGGGAAGACTATCGGCTCCAGCCAGGAAGACTATCGTCTCAGCCGGGAAGACTATCGTCTCAGCCGGGAAGACTATCGGCTCCAGCCTCGAAGACTATCGTCTCAGCCGGGAAGACTATTGTGCCTCTTGCGCTGCTCTCTGCAGCGCGCCTTCTGCGCGACGACGCCCGGCACCGGCTCTGCGCTTTGCCGAGCTCCCTATCTCTCCTCTAGCCTCTCTTGCTGCCTACATCCTCGCAAAAAGCTCTTTCACTCTGTCTCGCAAGGAGAAACTGTGCCAGGACAGAAAACATCTCCCAGCGTGTTCTAGAAGTTTTGTAGCAGGTCTGCAGAGTGTTTTTTCAGAAGCAAAAGAAAGTTGTCCCAAACGACTTCAATTCCAATCTCACTGTGAATAGAAAAAGCAGGAGAGTGCTAAGGTGCTGTTTTCTCGCAGTTTGCAAGCTGCGCACACAATCCAGGTGTTGTGCAGCTTTGTTGTTCTCCTTTAGGGAAGCTGCCGCTCTCTCCTTCTCCCGGGGGAGAAAACGTGGCTTCTCCGTGCGAAAAGCATTGTGCCGGCAGGGAAGACTATTTCGCCAGCCGGGAAGACTATCGTCTCAACGGGGAAGACTTTCGTCTCAGCCGGGAAGACTATCGGCTCCAGCCGGGAAGACTATCGGCTCCAGCCGGGAAGACTATCGGCTCGAGCCGGGAAGACTATCGGCTCCAGCCGGGAAGACTATCGGCTCCAGCCGGGAAGACTCTCGGCTCCAGCCGGGAAGACTATCGTCTCAGCCGGGAAGACTATCGGCTCCAGCCGGGAAGACTATCGGCTCCAGCCGGGAGGACTATCGGCTCCAGCCGCAAAGACTATCGTCTCAGCCGGGAAGACTATTGTGCCGCTTGCGCTGCTCTCTGCAGTGCGCCTTCTGCGCAAAGACTCCCGGCACCGGCTCTGCGCTTTGCCGAGCTCCCTATCTCTCCTCTAGCCTCTCTTGCAGCCTACATCCTCGCAAAAAGCTCTTTCACTATGTCTCGCAAGGAGGAACTGTGCCAGGGCAGGAAACATCTCCCAGCGTGTTCTAGAAGTTTTGTAGCAGGTCTGCAGAGTGTTTTTTCAGAAGCAACAGAAAGTTGTCCCAAACGACTTCAATTCCAATCTTACTGTGAATAGAAAAAGCAGGAGAGTGCTAAGGGGCTGTTTTCTAGCAGTTTGCAAGCTGCGCACACAATCCAGGTGTTGTGCAGCTTTGTTGTTGTCCTTTCGGGAAGCTGCCGCTCTCTCCTTCTCCCGGGGGAGAAAACGTGGCTTCTCCGTGCGAAAAGCATTGTGCCGGCAGGGAAGACTATTTCGCCAGCCGGGAAGACTATCGTCTCAACGGGGAAGACTTTCGTCTCAGCCGGGAAGACTATCGGCTCCAGCCGGGAAGACTATCGGCTCCAGCCGGGAAGACTATCGGCTCCAGCCGGGAAGACTATCGTCTCAGCCGGGAAGACTATCGGCTCCAGCCGGGAAGACTATCGGCTCCAGCCGGGAGGACTATCGGCTCCAGCCGCGAAGACTATCGTCTCAGCCGGGAAGACTATTGTGCCGCTTGCGCTGCTCTCTGCAGCGCGCCTTCTGCGCAAAGACTCCCGGCACCGGCTCTGCGCTTTGCCGAGCTCCCTATCTCTCCTCTAGCCTCTCTTGCAGCCTACATCCTCGCAAAAAGCTCTTTCACTATGTCTCGCAAGGAGGAACTGTGCCAGGGCAGGAAACATCTCCCAGCGTGTTCTAGAAGTTTTGTAGCAGGTCTGCAGAGTGTTTTTTCAGAAGCAAAAGAAAGTTGTCCCAAACGACTTCAATTCCAATCTTACTGTGAATAGAAAAAGCAGGAGAGTGCTAAGGTGCTGTTTTCTAGCAGTTTGCAAGCTGCGCACACAATCCAGGTGTTGTGCAGCTTTGTTGTTCTCCTTTAGGGAAGCTGCCGCTCTCTCCTTCTCCCGGGAGAGAAAACGTGGCTTCTCCGTGCGAAAAGCATTGTGCCGGCAGGGAAGACTATTTCGCCAGCCGGGAAGACTATCGTCTCAGCGGGGAAGACTACCGTCCCAGCAGGGAAGAATATCGTCTCAGCCGGGAAGACTAGCGTCCCAGCCGGGAAAACTATCGTCTCAGCCGGGAAGACTTTCGTCGCAGCCGGGAAGACTATCGTCTCAGCCGGGAAGACTATTGTGCCTCTTGCGCTGCTCTCTGCAGTGCGCCTTCTGCGCAAAGACTCCCGGCACCGGCTCTGCGCTTTGCCAAGCTCCCTATCTCTCCTCTAGCCTCTCTTGCAGCCTACATCCTCGCAAAAAGCTCTTTCACTATGTCTCGCAAGGAGGAACTGTGCCAGGGCAGGAAACATCTCCCAGCGTGTTCTAGAAGTTTTGTAGCAGGTCTGCAGAGTGTTTTTTCAGAAGCAAAAGAAAGTTGTCCCAAACGACTTCAATTCCAATCTTACTGTGAATAGAAAAAGCAGGAGAGTGCTAAGGTGCTGTTTTCTAGCAGTTTGCAAGCTGCGCACACAATCCAGGTGTTGTGCAGCTTTGTTGTTCTCCTTTAGGGAAGCTGCCGCTCTCTCCTTCTCCCGGGGGAGAAAACGTGGCTTCTCCGTGCGAAAAGCATTGTGCCGGCAGGGAAGACTATTTCGCCAGCCGGGAAGACTATCGTCTCAACGGGGAAGACTTTCGTCTCAGCCGGGAAGACTATCGTCTCAGCCGGGAAGACTATCGGCTGCAGCCGGGAAGACTATCGGCTCCAGCCGGGAAGACTATCGTCTCAGCCGGGAAGACTATTGTGCCGCTTGCGCTGCTCTCTGCAGCGCGCCTTCTGCGCAAAGACTCCCGGCACCGGCTCTGCGCTTTGCCAAGCTCCCTATCTCTCCTCTAGCCTCTCTTGCTGCCTACATCCTCGCAAAAAGCTCTTTCACTCTGTCTCGCAAGGAGAAACTGTGCCAGGACAGAAAACATCTCCCAGCGTGTTCTAGAAGTTTTGTAGCAGGTCTGCAGAGTGTTTTTTCAGAAGCAACAGAAAGTTGTCCCAAACGACTTCAATTCCAATCTCACTGTGAATAGAAAAAGCAGGAGAGTGCTAAGGGGCTGTTTTCTAGCAGTTTGCAAGCTGCGCACACAATCCAGGTGTTGTGCAGCTTTGTTGTTGTCCTTTCGGGAAGCTGCCGCTCTCTCCTTCTCCCGGGGAAGAAAACGTGGCTTCTCCGTGCGAAAAGCATTGTGCCGGCAGGGAAGACTATTTCGCCAGCCGGGAAGACTATCGTCTCAACGGGGAAGACTTTCGTCTCAGCCGGGAAGACTATCGGCTCCAGCCGGGAAGACTATCGGCTCCAGCCGGGAAGACTATCGGCTCCAGCCGGGAAGACTGTCGGCTCCAGCCGGGAAGACTATCGGCTCAGCCGGGAACACTATCGGCTCCAGCCACGAAGACTATCGTCTCAGCCGGGAAGACTATTGTGCCGCTTGCGCTGCTCTCTGCAGCGCGCCTTCTGCGCAAAGACTCCCGGCACGGGCTCTGCGCTTTGCCGAGCTCCCTATCTCTCCTCTAGCCTCTCTTGCTGCCTACATCCTCGCAAAGAGCTCTTTCACTGTCTCGCAAGGAGGAACTGTGCCAGGGCAGGAAACATCTCCCAGCGTGTTCTAGAAGTTTTGTAGCAGGTCTGCAGAGTGTTTTTTCAGAAGCAAAAGAAAGTTGTCCCAAACGACTTCAATTCCAATCTTACTGTGAATAGAAAAAGCAGGAGAGTGCTAAGGTGCTGTTTTCTAGCAGTTTGCAAGCTGCGCACACAATCCAGGTGTTGTGCAGCTTTGTTGTTCTCCTTTAGGGAAGCTGCCGCTCTCTCCTTCTCCCGGGGGAGAAAACGTGGCTTCTCCGTGCGAAAAGCATTGTGCCGGCAGGGAAGAATATTTCGCCAGCCGGGAAGACTATCGTCTCAATGGGGAAGACTTTTTTCTCAGCCGGGAAGACTATCGGCTCCAGCCGGGAAGACTATCGTCTCAGCCGGGAAGACTATCGGCTCCAGCCGGGAAGACTATCGGCTCAGCCGGGAAGACTATTGTGCCGCTTGCTCTGCTCTCTGCAGCGCGCCTTCTGCGCAAAGACTCCCGGCACCGGCTGTGCGCTTTGCCGACCTCCCTATCTCTCCTCTAGCCTCTCTTGCTGCCTACATCCTCGCAAAAAGCTCTTTCACTCTGTCTCGCAATGAGGAACTGTGCCAGGGCAGGAAACATCTCCCAGCGTGTTCTAGAAGTTTTGTAGCAGGTCTGCAGAGTGTTTTTTCAGAAGCAAAAGAAAGTTGTCCCAAACGACTTCAATTCCAATCTTACTGTGAATAGAAAAAGCAGGAGAGTGCTAAGGTGCTGTTTTCTAGCAGTTTGCAAGCTGCGCACACAATCCAGGTGTTGTGCAGCTTTGTTGTTCTCCCTTAGGGAAGTTGCCGCTCTCTCCTTCTCCCGGGAGAGAAAACGTGGCTTCTCCGTGCGAAAAGCATTGTGCCGGCAGGGAAGACTATTTCGCCAGCCGGGAAGACTATCGTCTCAACGGGGAAGACTTTCGTCGCAGCCGGGAAGACTATCGGCTCCAGCCAGGAAGACTATCGTCTCAGCCGGGAAGACTATCGTCTCAGCCGGGAAGACTATCGGCTCCAGCCTCGAAGACTATCGTCTCAGCCGGGAAGACTATTGTGCCTCTTGCGCTGCTCTCTGCAGCGCGCCTTCTGCGCGACGACGCCCGGCACCGGCTCTGCGCTTTGCCGAGCTCCCTATCTCTCCTCTAGCCTCTCTTGCTGCCTACATCCTCGCAAAAAGCTCTTTCACTCTGTCTCGCAAGGAGAAACTGTGCCAGGACAGAAAACATCTCCCAGCGTGTTCTAGAAGTTTTGTAGCAGGTCTGCAGAGTGTTTTTTCAGAAGCAAAAGAAAGTTGTCCCAAACGACTTCAATTCCAATCTCACTGTGAATAGAAAAAGCAGGAGAGTGCTAAGGTGCTGTTTTCTCGCAGTTTGCAAGCTGCGCACACAATCCAGGTGTTGTGCAGCTTTGTTGTTCTCCTTTCGGGAAGCTGCCGCTCTCTCCTTCTCCCGGGGGAGAAAACGTGGCTTCTCCGTGCGAAAAGCATTGTGCCGGCAGGGAAGACTATTTCGCCAGCCGGGAAGACTATCGTCTCAACGGGGAAGACTTTCGTCTCAGCCGGGAAGACTATCGGCTCCAGCCGGGAAGACTATCGGCTCCAGCCGGGAAGACTATCGGCTCGAGCCGGGAAGACTATCGGCTCCAGCCGGGAAGACTATCGGCTCCAGCCGGGAAGACTCTCGTCTCCAGCCGGGAAGACTATCGTCTCAGCCGGGAAGACTATCGGCTCCAGCCGGGAAGACTATCGGCTCCAGCCGGGAGGACTATCGGCTCCAGCCGCAAAGACTATCGTCTCAGCCGGGAAGACTATTGTGCCGCTTGCGCTGCTCTCTGCAGCGCGCCTTCTGCGCAAAGACTCCCGGCACCGGCTCTGCGCTTTGCCGACCTCCCTATCTCTCCTCTAGCCTCTCTTGCAGCCTACATCCTCGCAAAAAGCTCTTTCACTATGTCTCGCAAGGAGGAACTGTGCCAGGGCAGGAAACATCTCCCAGCGTGTTCTAGAAGTTTTGTAGCAGGTCTGCAGAGTGTTTTTTCAGAAGCAACAGAAAGTTGTCCCAAACGACTTCAATTCCAATCTTACTGTGAATAGAAAAAGCAGGAGAGTGCTAAGGGGCTGTTTTCTAGCAGTTTGCAAGCTGCGCACACAATCCAGGTGTTGTGCAGCTTTGTTGTTGTCCTTTCGGGAAGCTGCCGCTCTCTCCTTCTCCCGGGGGAGAAAACGTGGCTTCTCCGTGCGAAAAGCATTGTGCCGGCAGGGAAGACTATCTCGCCAGCCGGGAAGACTATCGTCTCAACGGGGAAGACTTTCGTCTCAGCCGGGAAGACTATCGGCTCCAGCCGGGAAGACTATCGGCTCCAGCCGGGAAGACTATCGGCTCCAGCCGGGAAGACTCTCGGCTCCAGCCGGGAAGACTATCGTCTCAGCCGGGAAGACTATCGGCTCCAGCCGGGAAGACTATCGGCTCCAGCCGGGAGGACTATCGGCTCCAGCCGCGAAGACTATCGTCTCAGCCGGGAAGACTATTGTGCCGCTTGCGCTGCTCTCTGCAGCGCGCCTTCTGCGCAAAGACTCCCGGCACCGGCTCTGCGCTTTGCCGAGCTCCCTATCTCTCCTCTAGCCTCTCTTGCAGCCTACATCCTCGCAAAAAGCTCTTTCACTATGTCTCGCAAGGAGGAACTGTGCCAGGGCAGGAAACATCTCCCAGCGTGTTCTAGAAGTTTTGTAGCAGGTCTGCAGAGTGTTTTTTCAGAAGCAAAAGAAAGTTGTCCCAAACGACTTCAATTCCAATCTTACTGTGAATAGAAAAAGCAGGAGAGTGCTAAGGTGCTGTTTTCTAGCAGTTTGCAAGCTGCGCACACAATCCAGGTGTTGTGCAGCTTTGTTGTTCTCCTTTAGGGAAGCTGCCGCTCTCTCCTTCTCCCGGGAGAGAAAACGTGGCTTCTCCGTGCGAAAAGCATTGTGCCGGCAGGGAAGACTATTTCGCCAGCCGGGAAGACTATCGTCTCAGCGGGGAAGACTACCGTCCCAGCAGGGAAGAATATCGTCTCAGCCGGGAAGACTAGCGTCCCAGCCGGGAAAACTATCGTCTCAGCCGGGAAGACTTTCGTCGCAGCCGGGAAGACTATCGTCTCAGCCGGGAAGACTATTGTGCCTCTTGCGCTGCTCTCTGCAGTGCGCCTTCTGCGCAAAGACTCCCGGCACCGGCTCTGCGCTTTGCCAAGCTCCCTATCTCTCCTCTAGCCTCTCTTGCAGCCTACATCCTCGCAAAAAGCTCTTTCACTATGTCTCGCAAGGAGGAACTGTGCCAGGGCAGGAAACATCTCCCAGCGTGTTCTAGAAGTTTTGTAGCAGGTCTGCAGAGTGTTTTTTCAGAAGCAAAAGAAAGTTGTCCCAAACGACTTCAATTCCAATCTTACTGTGAATAGAAAAAGCAGGAGAGTGCTAAGGTGCTGTTTTCTAGCAGTTTGCAAGCTGCGCACACAATCCAGGTGTTGTGCAGCTTTGTTGTTCTCCTTTAGGGAAGCTGCCGCTCTCTCCTTCTCCCGGGGGAGAAAACGTGGCTTCTCCGTGCGAAAAGCATTGTGCCGGCAGGGAAGACTATTTCGCCAGCCGGGAAGACTATCGTCTCAACGGGGAAGACTTTCGTCTCAGCCGGGAAGACTATCGTCTCAGCCGGGAAGACTATCGGCTGCAGCCGGGAAGACTATCGGCTCCAGCCGGGAAGACTATCGTCTCAGCCGGGAAGACTATTGTGCCGCTTGCGCTGCTCTCTGCAGCGCGCCTTCTGCGCAAAGACTCCCGGCACCGGCTCTGCGCTTTGCCAAGCTCCCTATCTCTCCTCTAGCCTCTCTTGATGCCTACATCCTCGCAAAAAGCTCTTTCACTGTCTCGCAAGGAGGAACTGTGCCAGGGCAGGAAACATCTCCCAGCGTGTTCTAGAAGTTTTGTAGCAGGTCTGCAGAGTGTTTTTTCAGAAGCAAAAGAAAGTTGTCCCAAACGACTTCAATTCCAATCTTACTGTGAATAGAAAAAGCAGGAGAGTGCTAAGGTGCTGTTTTCTCGCAGTTTGCAAGCTGCGCACACAATCCAGGTGTTGTGCAGCTTTGTTGTTGTCCTTTCGGGAAGCTGCCGCTCTCTCCTTCTCCCGGGGGAGAAAACGTGGCTTCTCCGTGCGAAAAGCATTGTGCCGGCAGGGAAGACTATTTCGCCAGCCGGGAAGACTATCGTCTCAACGGGGAAGACTTTCGTCTCAGCCGGGAAGACTATCGGCTCCAGCCGGGAAGACTATCGGCTCCAGCCGGGAAGACTATCGGCTCCAGCCGGGAAGACTCTCGGCTCCAGCCGGGAAGACTATCGTCTCAGCCGGGAAGACTATCGGCTCCAGCCGGGAGGACTATCGGCTCCAGCCGCGAAGACTATCGTCTCAGCCGGGAAGACTATTGTGCCGCTTGCGCTGCTCTCTGCAGCGCGCCTTCTGCGCAAAGACTCCCGGCACCGGCTCTGCGCTTTGCCGAGCTCCCTATCTCTCCTCTAGCCTCTCTTGCTGCCTACATCCTCGCAAAAAGCTCTTTCACTATGTCTCGCAAGGAGGAACTGTGCCAGGGCAGGAAACATCTCCCAGCTTGTTCTAGAAGTTTTGTAGCAGGTCTGCAGAGTGTTTTTTCAGAAGCAAAAGAAAGTTGTCCCAAACGACTTCAATTCCAATCTTACTGTGAATAGAAAAAGCAGGAGAGTGCTAAGGTGCTGTTTTCTAGCAGTTTGCAAGCTGCGCACACAATCCAGGTGTTGTGCAGCTTTGTTGTTCTCCTTTAGGGAAGCTGCCGCTCTCTCCTTCTCCCGGGGAAGAAAACGTGGCTTCTCCGTGCGAAAAGCATTGTGCCGGCAGGGAAGACTATTTCGCCAGCCGGGAAGACTATCGTCTCAGCGGGGAAGACTACCGTCTAAGCCGGGAAGACTATCGGCTCCAGCCGGGAAGACTATCGGCTCCAGCCGGGAAAACTATCGTCTCAGCCGGGAAGACTTTCGGCTCCAGCCTCGAAGACTATCGTCTCAGCCGGGAAGACTATTGTGCCGCTTGCGCTGCTCTCTGCAGTGCGCCTTCTGCGCAAAGACTCCCGGCACCGGCTCTGCGCTTTGCCGAGCTCCCTATCTCTCCTCTAGCCTCTCTTGCTGCCTACATCCCCCAAAAAGCTCTTTCACTCTGTCTCGCAAGGAGAAACTGTGCCAGGACAGAAAACATCTCCCAGCGTGTTCTAGAAGTTTTGTAGCAGGTCTGCAGAGTGTTTTTTCAGAAGCAACAGAAAGTTGTCCCAAACGACTTCAATTCCAATCTCACTGTGAATAGAAAAAGCAGGAGAGTGCTAAGGTGCTGTTTTCTAGCAGTTTGCAAGCTGCGCACACAATCCAGGTGTTGTGCAGCTTTGTTGTTGTCCTTTCGGGAAGCTGCCGCTCTCTCCTTCTCCCGGGGAAGAAAACGTGGCTTCTCCGTGCGAAAAGCATTGTGCCGGCAGGGAAGACTATTTCGCCAGCCGGGAAGACTATCGTCTCAACGGGGAAGACTTTCGTCTCAGCCGGGAAGACTATCGGCTCCAGCCGGGAAGACTATCGGCTCCAGCCGGGAAGACTGTCGGCTCCAGCCGGGAAGACTATCGGCTCAGCCGGGAACACTATCGGCTCCAGCCACGAAGACTATCGTCTCAGCCGGGAAGACTATTGTGCCGCTTGCGCTGCTCTCTGCAGCGCGCCTTCTGCGCAAAGACTCCCGGCACCGGCTCTGCGCTTTGCCGAGCTCCCTATCTCTCCTCTAGCCTCTCTTGCTGCCTACATCCTCGCAAAGAGCTCTTTCACTGTCTCGCAAGGAGGAACTGTGCCAGGGCAGGAAACATCTCCCAGCGTGTTCTAGAAGTTTTGTAGCAGGTCTGCAGAGTGTTTTTTCAGAAGCAAAAGAAAGTTGTCCCAAACGACTTCAATTCCAATCTTACTGTGAATAGAAAAAGCAGGAGAGTGCTAAGGTGCTGTTTTCTAGCAGTTTGCAAGCTGCGCACACAATCCAGGTGTTGTGCAGCTTTGTTGTTCTCCTTTAGGGAAGCTGCCGCTCTCTCCTTCTCCCGGGGGAGAAAACGTGGCTTCTCCGTGCGAAAAGCATTGTGCCGGCAGGGAAGAATATTTCGCCAGCCGGGAAGACTATCGTCTCAATGGGGAAGACTTTTTTCTCAGCCGGGAAGACTATCGGCTCCAGCCGGGAAGACTATCGTCTCAGCCGGGAAGACTATCGGCTCCAGCCGGGAAGACTATCGGCTCAGCCGGGAAGACTATTGTGCCGCTTGCTCTGCTCTCTGCAGCGCGCCTTCTGCGCAAAGACTCCCGGCACCGGCTCTGCGCTTTGCCGAGCTCCCTATCTCTCCTCTAGCCTCTCTTGCTGCCTACATCCTCGCAAAAAGCTCTTTCACTCTGTCTCGCAATGAGGAACTGTGCCAGGGCAGGAAACATCTCCCAGCGTGTTCTAGAAGTTTTGTAGCAGGTCTGCAGAGTGTTTTTTCAGAAGCAAAAGAAAGTTGTCCCAAACGACTTCAATTCCAATCTTACTGTGAATAGAAAAAGCAGGAGAGTGCTAAGGTGCTGTTTTCTAGCAGTTTGCAAGCTGCGCACACAATCCAGGTGTTGTGCAGCTTTGTTGTTCTCCCTTAGGGAAGTTGCCGCTCTCTCCTTCTCCCGGGAGAGAAAACGTGGCTTCTCCGTGCGAAAAGCATTGTGCCGGCAGGGAAGACTATTTCGCCAGCCGGGAAGACTATCGTCTCAACGGGGAACACTTTCGTCGCAGCCGGGAAGACTATCGGCTCCAGCCAGGAAGACTATCGTCTCAGCCGGGAAGACTATCGTCTCAGCCGGGAAGACTATCGGCTCCAGCCTCGAAGACTATCGTCTCAGCCGGGAAGACTATTGTGCCTCTTGCGCTGCTCTCTGCAGCGCGCCTTCTGCGCGACGACGCCCGGCACCGGCTCTGCGCTTTGCCGAGCTCCCTATCTCTCCTCTAGCCTCTCTTGCTGCCTACATCCTCGCAAAAAGCTCTTTCACTCTGTCTCGCAAGGAGAAACTGTGCCAGGACAGAAAACATCTCCCAGCGTGTTCTAGAAGTTTTGTAGCAGGTCTGCAGAGTGTTTTTTCAGAAGCAACAGAAAGTTGTCCCAAACGACTTCAATTCCAATCTCACTGTGAATAGAAAAAGCAGGAGAGTGCTAAGGTGCTGTTTTCTAGCAGTTTGCAAGCTGCGCACACAATCCAGGTGTTGTGCAGCTTTGTTGTTGTCCTTTCGGGAAGCTGCCGCTCTCTCCTTCTCCCGGGGAAGAAAACGTGGCTTCTCCGTGCGAAAAGCATTGTGCCGGCAGGGAAGACTATTTCGCCAGCCGGGAAGACTATCGTCTCAACGGGGAAGACTTTCGTCTCAGCCGGGAAGACTATCGGCTCCAGCCGGGAAGACTATCGGCTCCAGCCGGGAAGACTATCGGCTCCAGCCGGGAAGACTATCGTCTCAGCCGGGAAGACTATTGTGCCGCTTGCGCTGCTCTCTGCAGCGCGCCTTCTGCGCAAAGACTCCCGGCACCGGCTCTGCGCTTTGCCAAGCTCCCTATCTCTCCTCTAGCCTCTCTTGATGCCTACATCCTCGCAAAAAGCTCTTTCACTGTCTCGCAAGGAGGAACTGTGCCAGGGCAGGAAACATCTCCCAGCGTGTTCTAGAAGTTTTGTAGCAGGTCTGCAGAGTGTTTTTTCAGAAGCAAAAGAAAGTTGTCCCAAACGACTTCAATTCCAATCTTACTGTGAATAGAAAAAGCAGGAGAGTGCTAAGGTGCTGTTTTCTCGCAGTTTGCAAGCTGCGCACACAATCCAGGTGTTGTGCAGCTTTGTTGTTGTCCTTTCGGGAAGCTGCCGCTCTCTCCTTCTCCCGGGGGAGAAAACGTGGCTTCTCCGTGCGAAAAGCATTGTGCCGGCAGGGAAGACTATTTCGCCAGCCGGGAAGACTATCGTCTCAACGGGGAAGACTTTCGTCTCAGCCGGGAAGACTATCGGCTCCAGCCGGGAAGACTATCGGCTCCAGCCGGGAAGACTATCGGCTCCAGCCGGGAAGACTCTCGGCTCCAGCCGGGAAGACTATCGTCTCAGCCGGGAAGACTATCGGCTCCAGCCGGGAGGACTATCGGCTCCAGCCGCGAAGACTATCGTCTCAGCCGGGAAGACTATTGTGCCGCTTGCGCTGCTCTCTGCAGCGCGCCTTCTGCGCAAAGACTCCCGGCACCGGCTCTGCGCTTTGCCGACCTCCCTATCTCTCCTCTAGCCTCTCTTGCTGCCTACATCCTCGCAAAAAGCTCTTTCACTATGTCTCGCAAGGAGGAACTGTGCCAGGGCAGGAAACATCTCCCAGCTTGTTCTAGAAGTTTTGTAGCAGGTCTGCAGAGTGTTTTTTCAGAAGCAAAAGAAAGTTGTCCCAAACGACTTCAATTCCAATCTTACTGTGAATAGAAAAAGCAGGAGAGTGCTAAGGTGCTCTTTTCTAGCAGTTTGCAAGCTGCGCACACAATCCAGGTGTTGTGCAGCTTTGTTGTTCTCCTTTAGGGAAGCTGCCGCTCTCTCCTTCTCCCGGGGAAGAAAACGTGGCTTCTCCGTGCGAAAAGCATTGTGCCGGCAGGGAAGACTATTTCGCCAGCCGGGAAGACTATCGTCTCAGCGGGGAAGACTACCGTCTAAGCCGGGAAGACTATCGGCTCCAGCCGGGAAGACTATCGGCTCCAGCCGGGAAAACTATCGTCTCAGCCGGGAAGACTTTCGGCTCCAGCCTCGAAGACTATCGTCTCAGCCGGGAAGACTATTGTGCCGCTTGCGCTGCTCTCTGCAGTGCGCCTTCTGCGCAAAGACTCCCGGCACCGGCTCTGCGCTTTGCCGAGCTCCCTATCTCTCCTCTAGCCTCTCTTGCTGCCTACATCCCCCAAAAAGCTCTTTCACTCTGTCTCGCAAGGAGAAACTGTGCCAGGACAGAAAACATCTCCCAGCGTGTTCTAGAAGTTTTGTAGCAGGTCTGCAGAGTGTTTTTTCAGAAGCAACAGAAAGTTGTCCCAAACGACTTCAATTCCAATCTCACTGTGAATAGAAAAAGCAGGAGAGTGCTAAGGTGCTGTTTTCTAGCAGTTTGCAAGCTGCGCACACAATCCAGGTGTTGTGCAGCTTTGTTGTTGTCCTTTCGGGAAGCTGCCGCTCTCTCCTTCTCCCGGGGAAGAAAACGTGGCTTCTCCGTGCGAAAAGCATTGTGCCGGCAGGGAAGACTATTTCGCCAGCCGGGAAGACTATCGTCTCAACGGGGAAGACTTTCGTCTCAGCCGGGAAGACTATCGGCTCCAGCCGGGAAGACTATCGGCTCCAGCCGGGAAGACTATCGGCTCCAGCCGGGAAGACTGTCGGCTCCAGCCGGGAAGACTATCGGCTCAGCCGGGAACACTATCGGCTCCAGCCACGAAGACTATCGTCTCAGCCGGGAAGACTATTGTGCCGCTTGCGCTGCTCTCTGCAGCGCGCCTTCTGCGCAAAGACTCCCGGCACCGGCTCTGCGCTTTGCCGAGCTCCCTATCTCTCCTCTAGCCTCTCTTGCTGCCTACATCCTCGCAAAGAGCTCTTTCACTGTCTCGCAAGGAGGAACTGTGCCAAGGCAGGAAACATCTCCCAGCGTGTTCTAGAAGTTTTGTAGCAGGTCTGCAGAGTGTTTTTTCAGAAGCAAAAGAAAGTTGTCCCAAACGACTTCAATTCCAATCTTACTGTGAATAGAAAAAGCAGGAGAGTGCTAAGGTGCTGTTTTCTCGCAGTTTGCAAGCTGCGCACACAATCCAGGTGTTGTGCAGCTTTGTTGTTCTCCTTTAGGGAAGCTGCCGCTCTCTCCTTCTCCCGGGGGAGAAAACGTGGCTTCTCCGTGCGAAAAGCATTGTGCCGGCAGGGAAGAATATTTCGCCAGCCGGGAAGACTATCGTCTCAATGGGGAAGACTTTTTTCTCAGCCGGGAAGACTATCGGCTCCAGCCGGGAAGACTATCGTCTCAGCCGGGAAGACTATCGGCTCCAGCCGGGAAGACTATCGGCTCAGCCGGGAAGACTATTGTGCCGCTTGCTCTGCTCTCTGCAGCGCGCCTTCTGCGCAAAGACTCCCGGCACCGGCTCTGCGCTTTGCCGAGCTCCCTATCTCTCCTCTAGCCTCTCTTGCTGCCTACATCCTCGCAAAAAGCTCTTTCACTCTGTCTCGCAATGAGGAACTGTGCCAGGGCAGGAAACATCTCCCAGCGTGTTCTAGAAGTTTTGTAGCAGGTCTGCAGAGTGTTTTTTCAGAAGCAAAAGAAAGTTGTCCCAAACGACTTCAATTCCAATCTTACTGTGAATAGAAAAAGCAGGAGAGTGCTAAGGTGCTGTTTTCTAGCAGTTTGCAAGCTGCGCACACAATCCAGGTGTTGTGCAGCTTTGTTGTTCTCCCTTAGGGAAGTTGCCGCTCTCTCCTTCTCCCGGGAGAGAAAACGTGGCTTCTCCGTGCGAAAAGCATTGTGCCGGCAGGGAAGACTATTTCGCCAGCCGGGAAGACTATCGTCTCAACGGGGAACACTTTCGTCGCAGCCGGGAAGACTATCGGCTCCAGCCAGGAAGACTATCGTCTCAGCCGGGAAGACTATCGTCTCAGCCGGGAAGACTATCGTCTCAGCCGGGAAGACTATCGGCTCCAGCCTCGAAGACTATCGTCTCAGCCGGGAAGACTATTGTGCCTCTTGCGCTGCTCTCTGCAGCGCGCCTTCTGCGCGACGACGCCCGGCACCGGCTCTGCGCTTTGCCGAGCTCCCTATCTCTCCTCTAGCCTCTCTTGCTGCCTACATCCTCGCAAAAAGCTCTTTCACTCTGTCTCGCAAGGAGAAACTGTGCCAGGACAGAAAACATCTCCCAGCGTGTTCTAGAAGTTTTGTAGCAGGTCTGCAGAGTGTTTTTTCAGAAGCAACAGAAAGTTGTCCCAAACGACTTCAATTCCAATCTCACTGTGAATAGAAAAAGCAGGAGAGTGCTAAGGTGCTGTTTTCTAGCAGTTTGCAAGCTGCGCACACAATCCAGGTGTTGTGCAGCTTTGTTGTTGTCCTTTCGGGAAGCTGCCGCTCTCTCCTTCTCCCGGGGAAGAAAACGTGGCTTCTCCGTGCGAAAAGCATTGTGCCGGCAGGGAAGACTATTTCGCCAGCCGGGAAGACTATCGTCTCAACGGGGAAGACTTTCGTCTCAGCCGGGAAGACTATCGGCTCCAGCCGGGAAGACTATCGGCTCCAGCCGGGAAGACTATCGGCTCCAGCCGGGAAGACTGTCGGCTCCAGCCGGGAAGACTATCGGCTCAGCCGGGAACACTATCGGCTCCAGCCACGAAGACTATCGTCTCAGCCGGGAAGACTATTGTGCCGCTTGCGCTGCTCTCTGCAGCGCGCCTTCTGCGCAAAGACTCCCGGCACCGGCTCTGCGCTTTGCCGAGCTCCCTATCTCTCCTCTAGCCTCTCTTGCTGCCTACATCCTCGCAAAGAGCTCTTTCACTGTCTCGCAAGGAGGAACTGTGCCAGGGCAGGAAACATCTCCCAGCGTGTTCTAGAAGTTTTGTAGCAGGTCTGCAGAGTGTTTTTTCAGAAGCAAAAGAAAGTTGTCCCAAACGACTTCAATTCCAATCTTACTGTGAATAGAAAAAGCAGGAGAGTGCTAAGGTGCTGTTTTCTAGCAGTTTGCAAGCTGCGCACACAATCCAGGTGTTGTGCAGCTTTGTTGTTCTCCTTTAGGGAAGCTGCCGCTCTCTCCTTCTCCCGGGGGAGAAAACGTGGCTTCTCCGTGCGAAAAGCATTGTGCCGGCAGGGAAGAATATTTCGCCAGCCGGGAAGACTATCGTCTCAATGGGGAAGACTTTTTTCTCAGCCGGGAAGACTATCGGCTCCAGCCGGGAAGACTATCGTCTCAGCCGGGAAGACTATCGGCTCCAGCCGGGAAGACTATCGGCTCAGCCGGGAAGACTATTGTGCCGCTTGCTCTGCTCTCTGCAGCGCGCCTTCTGCGCAAAGACTCCCGGCACCGGCTCTGCGCTTTGCCGAGCTCCCTATCTCTCCTCTAGCCTCTCTTGCTGCCTACATCCTCGCAAAAAGCTCTTTCACTCTGTCTCGCAATGAGGAACTGTGCCAGGGCAGGAAACATCTCCCAGCGTGTTCTAGAAGTTTTGTAGCAGGTCTGCAGAGTGTTTTTTCAGAAGCAAAAGAAAGTTGTCCCAAACGACTTCAATTCCAATCTTACTGTGAATAGAAAAAGCAGGAGAGTGCTAAGGTGCTGTTTTCTAGCAGTTTGCAAGCTGCGCACACAATCCAGGTGTTGTGCAGCTTTGTTGTTCTCCCTTAGGGAAGTTGCCGCTCTCTCCTTCTCCCGGGAGAGAAAACGTGGCTTCTCCGTGCGAAAAGCATTGTGCCGGCAGGGAAGACTATTTCGCCAGCCGGGAAGACTATCGTCTCAACGGGGAACACTTTCGTCGCAGCCGGGAAGACTATCGGCTCCAGCCAGGAAGACTATCGTCTCAGCCGGGAAGACTATCGTCTCAGCCGGGAAGACTATCGGCTCCAGCCTCGAAGACTATCGTCTCAGCCGGGAAGACTATTGTGCCTCTTGCGCTGCTCTCTGCAGCGCGCCTTCTGCGCGACGACGCCCGGCACCGGCTCTGCGCTTTGCCGAGCTCCCTATCTCTCCTCTAGCCTCTCTTGCTGCCTACATCCTCGCAAAAAGCTCTTTCACTCTGTCTCGCAAGGAGAAACTGTGCCAGGACAGAAAACATCTCCCAGCGTGTTCTAGAAGTTTTGTAGCAGGTCTGCAGAGTGTTTTTTCAGAAGCAAAAGAAAGTTGTCCCAAACGACTTCAATTCCAATCTCACTGTGAATAGAAAAAGCAGGAGAGTGCTAAGGTGCTGTTTTCTCGCAGTTTGCAAGCTGCGCACACAATCCAGGTGTTGTGCAGCTTTGTTGTTCTCCTTTCGGGAAGCTGCCGCTCTCTCCTTCTCCCGGGGGAGAAAACGTGGCTTCTCCGTGCGAAAAGCATTGTGCCGGCAGGGAAGACTATTTCGCCAGCCGGGAAGACTATCGTCTCAACGGGGAAGACTTTCGTCTCAGCCGGGAAGACTATCGGCTCCAGCCGGGAAGACTATCGGCTCCAGCCGGGAAGACTATCGGCTCCAGCCGGGAAGACTCTCGGCTCCAGCCGGGAAGACTATCGTCTCAGCCGGGAAGACTATCGGCTCCAGCCGGGAAGACTATCGGCTCCAGCAGGGAGGACTATCGGCTCCAGCCGCGAAGACTATCGTCTCAGCCGGGAAGACTATTGTGCCGCTTGCGCTGCTCTCTGCAGCGCGCCTTCTGCGCAAAGACTCCCGGCACCGGCTCTGTGCTTTGCCGAGCTCCCTATCTCTCCTCTAGCCTCTCTTGCAGCCTACATCCTCGCAAAAAGCTCTTTCACTATGTCTCGCAAGGAGGAACTGTGCCAGGGCAGGAAACATCTCCCAGCGTGTTCTAGAAGTTTTGTAGCAGGTCTGCAGAGTGTTTTTTCAGAAGCAAAAGAAAGTTGTCCCAAACGACTTCAATTCCAATCTTACTGTGAATAGAAAAAGCAGGAGAGTGCTAAGGTGCTGTTTTCTAGCAGTTTGCAAGCTGCGCACACAATCCAGGTGTTGTGCAGCTTTGTTGTTCTCCTTTAGGGAAGCTGCCGCTCTCTCCTTCTCCCGGGAGAGAAAACGTGGCTTCTCCGTGCGAAAAGCATTGTGCCGGCAGGGAAGACTATTTCGCCAGCCGGGAAGACTATCGTCTCAGCGGGGAAGACTACCGTCCCAGCAGGGAAGAATATCGTCTCAGCCGGGAAGACTAGCGTCCCAGCCGGGAAAACTATCGTCTCAGCCGGGAAGACTTTCGTCGCAGCCGGGAAGACTATCGTCTCAGCCGGGAAGACTATTGTGCCTCTTGCGCTGCTCTCTGCAGTGCGCCTTCTGCGCAAAGACTCCCGGCACCGGCTCTGCGCTTTGCCGAGCTCCCTATCTCTCCTCTAGCCTCTCTTGCTGCCTACATCCTCGCAAAAAGCTCTTTCACTATGTCTCGCAAGGAGGAACTGTGCCAGGGCAGGAAACATCTCCCAGCGTGTTCTAGAAGTTTTGTAGCAGGTCTGCAGAGTGTTTTTTCAGAAGCAAAAGAAAGTTGTCCCAAACGACTTCAATTCCAATCTTACTGTGAATAGAAAAAGCAGGAGAGTGCTAAGGTGCTGTTTTCTAGCAGTTTGCAAGCTGCGCACACAATCCAGGTGTTGTGCAGCTTTGTTGTTCTCCTTTAGGGAAGCTGCCGCTCTCTCCTTCTCCCGGGGGAGAAAACGTGGCTTCTCCGTGCGAAAAGCATTGTGCCGGCAGGGAAGACTATTTCGCCAGCCGGGAAGACTATCGTCTCAACGGGGAAGACTTTCGTCTCAGCCGGGAAGACTATCGTCTCAGCCGGGAAGACTATCGGCTGCAGCCGGGAAGACTATCGGCTCCAGCCGGGAAGACTATCGTCTCAGCCGGGAAGACTATTGTGCCGCTTGCGCTGCTCTCTGCAGCGCGCCTTCTGCGCAAAGACTCCCGGCACCGGCTCTGCGCTTTGCCAAGCTCCCTATCTCTCCTCTAGCCTCTCTTGATGCCTACATCCTCGCAAAAAGCTCTTTCACTGTCTCGCAAGGAGGAACTGTGCCAGGGCAGGAAACATCTCCCAGCGTGTTCTAGAAGTTTTGTAGCAGGTCTGCAGAGTGTTTTTTCAGAAGCAAAAGAAAGTTGTCCCAAACGACTTCAATTCCAATCTTACTGTGAATAGAAAAAGCAGGAGAGTGCTAAGGTGCTCTTTTCTAGCAGTTTGCAAGCTGCGCACACAATCCAGGTGTTGTGCAGCTTTGTTGTTGTCCTTTCGGGAAGCTGCCGCTCTCTCCTTCTCCCGGGGGAGAAAACGTGGCTTCTCCGTGCGAAAAGCATTGTGCCGGCAGGGAAGACTATTTCGCCAGCCGGGAAGACTATCGTCTCAACGGGGAAGACTTTCGTCTCAGCCGGGAAGACTATCGGCTCCAGCCGGGAAGACTATCGGCTCCAGCCGGGAAGACTATCGGCTCCAGCCGGGAAGACTATCGGCTCCAGCCGGGAAGACTCTCGGCTCCAGCCGGGAAGACTATCGTCTCAGCCGGGAAGACTATCGGCTCCAGCCGGGAAGACTATCGGCTCCAGCCGGGAGGACTATCGGCTCCAGCCGCGAAGACTATCGTCTCAGCCGGGAAGACTATTGTGCCGCTTGCGCTGCTCTCTGCAGCGCGCCTTCTGCGCGACGACGCCCGGCACCGGCTCTGCGCTTTGCCGAGCTCCCTATCTCTCCTCTAGCCTCTCTTGCTGCCTACATCCTCGCAAAAAGCTCTTTCACTCTGTCTCGCAAGGAGAAACTGTGCCATGACAGAAAACATCTCCCAGCGTGTTCTAGAAGTTTTGTAGCAGGTCTGCAGAGTGTTTTTTCAGAAGCAAAAGAAAGTTGTCCCAAACGACTTCAATTCCAATCTCACTGTGAATAGAAAAAGCAGGAGAGTGCTAAGGTGCTGTTTTCTCGCAGTTTGCAAGCTGCGCACACAATC
Organism: Calcarius lapponicus; assembly: GCA_039654755.1. Taxonomy (NCBI): domain Eukaryota; kingdom Metazoa; phylum Chordata; class Aves; order Passeriformes; family Fringillidae; genus Calcarius; species Calcarius lapponicus. Next base: position 64,956,309 of record CM077466.1, on the reverse strand, counting down.
CAGGTGTTGTGCAGCTTTGTTGTTCTCCTTTCGGGAAGCTGCCGCTCTCTCCTTCTCCCGGGGGAGAAAACGTGGCTTCTCCGTGCGAAAAGCATTGTGCCGGCAGGGAAGACTATTTCGCCAGCCGGGAAGACTATCGTCTCAACGGGGAAGACTTTCGTCTCAGCCGGGAAGACTATCGGCTCCAGCCGGGAAGACTATCGGCTCCAGCCGGGAAGACTATCGGCTCGAGCCGGGAAGACTATCGGCTCCAGCCGGGAAGACTATCGGCTCCAGCCGGGAAGACTCTCGGCTCCAGCCGGGAAGACTATCGTCTCAGCCGGGAAGACTATCGGCTCCAGCCGGGAAGACTATCGGCTCCAGCCGGGAGGACTATCGGCTCCAGCCGCGAAGACTATCGTCTCAGCCGGGAAGACTATTGTGCCGCTTGCGCTGCTCTCTGCAGCGCGCCTTCTGCGCAAAGACTCCCGGCACCGGCTCTGCGCTTTGCCGAGCTCCCTATCTCTCCTCTAGCCTCTCTTGCATCCTACATCCTCGCAAAAAGCTCTTTCACTATGTCTCGCAAGGAGGAACTGTGCCAGGGCAGGAAACATCTCCCAGCGTGTTCTAGAAGTTTTGTAGCAGGTCTGCAGAGTGTTTTTTCAGAAGCAACAGAAAGTTGTCCCAAACGACTTCAATTCCAATCTTACTGTGAATAGAAAAAGCAGGAGAGTGCTAAGGGGCTGTTTTCTAGCAGTTTGCAAGCTGCGCACACAATCCAGGTGTTGTGCAGCTTTGTTGTTGTCCTTTCGGGAAGCTGCCGCTCTCTCCTTCTCCCGGGGGAGAAAACGTGGCTTCTCCGTGCGAAAAGCATTGTGCCGGCAGGGAAGACTATTTCGCCAGCCGGGAAGACTATCGTCTCAACGGGGAAGACTTTCGTCTCAGCCGGGAAGACTATCGGCTCCAGCCGGGAAGACTATCGGCTCCAGCCGGGAAGACTATCGGCTCCAGCCGGGAAGACTATCGGCTCCAGCCGGGAAGACTCTCGGCTCCAGCCGGGAAGACTATCGTCTCAGCCGGGAAGACTATCGGCTCCAGCCGGGAAGACTATCGGCTCCAGCCGGGAGGACTATCGGCTCCAGCCGCGAAGACTATCGTCTCAGCCGGGAAGACTATTGTGCCGCTTGCGCTGCTCTCTGCAGCGCGCCTTCTGCGCAAAGACTCCCGGCACCGGCTCTGCGCTTTGCCGAGCTCCCTATCTCTCCTCTAGCCTCTCTTGCAGCCTACATCCTCGCAAAAAGCTCTTTCACTATGTCTCGCAAGGAGGAACTGTGCCAGGGCAGGAAACATCTCCCAGCGTGTTCTAGAAGTTTTGTAGCAGGTCTGCAGAGTGTTTTTTCAGAAGCAAAAGAAAGTTGTCCCAAACGACTTCAATTCCAATCTTACTGTGAATAGAAAAAGCAGGAGAGTGCTAAGGTGCTGTTTTCTAGCAGTTTGCAAGCTGCGCACACAATCCAGGTGTTGTGCAGCTTTGTTGTTGTCCTTTCGGGAAGCTGCCGCTCTCTCCTTCTCCCGGGGAAGAAAACGTGGCTTCTCCGTGCGAAAAGCATTGTGCCGGCAGGGAAGACTATTTCGCCAGCCGGGAAGACTATCGTCTCAACGGGGAAGACTTTCGTCTCAGCCGGGAAGACTATCGGCTCCAGCCGGGAAGACTATCGGCTCCAGCCGGGAAGACTATCGGCTCCAGCCGGGAAGACTGTCGGCTCCAGCCGGGAAGACTATCGGCTCAGCCGGGAACACTATCGGCTCCAGCCACGAAGACTATCGTCTCAGCCGGGAAGACTATTGTGCCGCTTGCGCTGCTCTCTGCAGCGCGCCTTCTGCGCAAAGACTCCCGGCACCGGCTCTGCGCTTTGCCGAGCTCCCTATCTCTCCTCTAGCCTCTCTTGCTGCCTACATCCTCGCAAAGAGCTCTTTCACTGTCTCGCAAGGAGGAACTGTGCCAGGGCAGGAAACATCTCCCAGCGTGTTCTAGAAGTTTTGTAGCAGGTCTGCAGAGTGTTTTTTCAGAAGCAAAAGAAAGTTGTCCCAAACGACTTCAATTCCAATCTTACTGTGAATAGAAAAAGCAGGAGAGTGCTAAGGTGCTGTTTTCTCGCAGTTTGCAAGCTGCGCACACAATCCAGGTGTTGTGCAGCTTTGTTGTTCTCCTTTAGGGAAGCTGCCGCTCTCTCCTTCTCCCGGGGGAGAAAACGTGGCTTCTCCGTGCGAAAAGCATTGTGCCGGCAGGGAAGAATATTTCGCCAGCCGGGAAGACTATCGTCTCAATGGGGAAGACTTTTTTCTCAGCCGGGAAGACTATCGGCTCCAGCCGGGAAGACTATCGTCTCAGCCGGGAAGACTATCGGCTCCAGCCGGGAAGACTATCGGCTCAGCCGGGAAGACTATTGTGCCGCTTGCTCTGCTCTCTGCAGCGCGCCTTCTGCGCAAAGACTCCCGGCACCGGCTCTGCGCTTTGCCGAGCTCCCTATCTCTCCTCTAGCCTCTCTTGCTGCCTACATCCTCGCAAAAAGCTCTTTCACTCTGTCTCGCAATGAGGAACTGTGCCAGGGCAGGAAACATCTCCCAGCGTGTTCTAGAAGTTTTGTAGCAGGTCTGCAGAGTGTTTTTTCAGAAGCAAAAGAAAGTTGTCCCAAACGACTTCAATTCCAATCTTACTGTGAATAGAAAAAGCAGGAGAGTGCTAAGGTGCTGTTTTCTAGCAGTTTGCAAGCTGCGCACACAATCCAGGTGTTGTGCAGCTTTGTTGTTCTCCCTTAGGGAAGTTGCCGCTCTCTCCTTCTCCCGGGAGAGAAAACGTGGCTTCTCCGTGCGAAAAGCATTGTGCCGGCAGGGAAGACTATTTCGCCAGCCGGGAAGACTATCGTCTCAACGGGGAACACTTTCGTCGCAGCCGGGAAGACTATCGGCTCCAGCCAGGAAGACTATCGTCTCAGCCGGGAAGACTATCGTCTCAGCCGGGAAGACTATCGGCTCCAGCCTCGAAGACTATCGTCTCAGCCGGGAAGACTATTGTGCCTCTTGCGCTGCTCTCTGCAGCGCGCCTTCTGCGCGACGACGCCCGGCACCGGCTCTGCGCTTTGCCGAGCTCCCTATCTCTCCTCTAGCCTCTCTTGCTGCCTACATCCTCGCAAAAAGCTCTTTCACTCTGTCTCGCAAGGAGAAACTGTGCCAGGACAGAAAACATCTCCCAGCGTGTTCTAGAAGTTTTGTAGCAGGTCTGCAGAGTGTTTTTTCAGAAGCAAAAGAAAGTTGTCCCAAACGACTTCAATTCCAATCTCACTGTGAATAGAAAAAGCAGGAGAGTGCTAAGGTGCTGTTTTCTCGCAGTTTGCAAGCTGCGCACACAATCCAGGTGTTGTGCAGCTTTGTTGTTCTCCTTTCGGGAAGCTGCCGCTCTCTCCTTCTCCCGGGGGAGAAAACGTGGCTTCTCCGTGCGAAAAGCATTGTGCCGGCAGGGAAGACTATTTCGCCAGCCGGGAAGACTATCGTCTCAACGGGGAAGACTTTCGTCTCAGCCGGGAAGACTATCGGCTCCAGCCGGGAAGACTATCGGCTCCAGCCGGGAAGACTATCGGCTCCAGCCGGGAAGACTATCGGCTCCAGCCGGGAAGACTCTCGGCTCCAGCCGGGAAGACTATCGTCTCAGCCGGGAAGACTATCGGCTCCAGCCGGGAAGACTATCGGCTCCAGCAGGGAGGACTATCGGCTCCAGCCGCGAAGACTATCGTCTCAGCCGGGAAGACTATTGTGCCGCTTGCGCTGCTCTCTGCAGCGCGCCTTCTGCGCAAAGACTCCCGGCACCGGCTCTGTGCTTTGCCGAGCTCCCTATCTCTCCTCTAGCCTCTCTTGCAGCCTACATCCTCGCAAAAAGCTCTTTCACTATGTCTCGCAAGGAGGAACTGTGCCAGGGCAGGAAACATCTCCCAGCGTGTTCTAGAAGTTTTGTAGCAGGTCTGCAGAGTGTTTTTTCAGAAGCAAAAGAAAGTTGTCCCAAACGACTTCAATTCCAATCTTACTGTGAATAGAAAAAGCAGGAGAGTGCTAAGGTGCTGTTTTCTAGCAGTTTGCAAGCTGCGCACACAATCCAGGTGTTGTGCAGCTTTGTTGTTCTCCTTTAGGGAAGCTGCCGCTCTCTCCTTCTCCCGGGAGAGAAAACGTGGCTTCTCCGTGCGAAAAGCATTGTGCCGGCAGGGAAGACTATTTCGCCAGCCGGGAAGACTATCGTCTCAGCGGGGAAGACTACCGTCCCAGCAGGGAAGAATATCGTCTCAGCCGGGAAGACTAGCGTCCCAGCCGGGAAAACTATCGTCTCAGCCGGGAAGACTTTCGTCGCAGCCGGGAAGACTATCGTCTCAGCCGGGAAGACTATTGTGCCTCTTGCGCTGCTCTCTGCAGTGCGCCTTCTGCGCAAAGACTCCCGGCACCGGCTCTGCGCTTTGCCGAGCTCCCTATCTCTCCTCTAGCCTCTCTTGCTGCCTACATCCTCGCAAAAAGCTCTTTCACTATGTCTCGCAAGGAGGAACTGTGCCAGGGCAGGAAACATCTCCCAGCGTGTTCTAGAAGTTTTGTAGCAGGTCTGCAGAGTGTTTTTTCAGAAGCAAAAGAAAGTTGTCCCAAACGACTTCAATTCCAATCTTACTGTGAATAGAAAAAGCAGGAGAGTGCTAAGGTGCTGTTTTCTAGCAGTTTGCAAGCTGCGCACACAATCCAGGTGTTGTGCAGCTTTGTTGTTCTCCTTTAGGGAAGCTGCCGCTCTCTCCTTCTCCCGGGGGAGAAAACGTGGCTTCTCCGTGCGAAAAGCATTGTGCCGGCAGGGAAGACTATTTCGCCAGCCGGGAAGACTATCGTCTCAACGGGGAAGACTTTCGTCTCAGCCGGGAAGACTATCGTCTCAGCCGGGAAGACTATCGGCTGCAGCCGGGAAGACTATCGGCTCCAGCCGGGAAGACTATCGTCTCAGCCGGGAAGACTATTGTGCCGCTTGCGCTGCTCTCTGCAGCGCGCCTTCTGCGCAAAGACTCCCGGCACCGGCTCTGCGCTTTGCCAAGCTCCCTATCTCTCCTCTAGCCTCTCTTGATGCCTACATCCTCGCAAAAAGCTCTTTCACTGTCTCGCAAGGAGGAACTGTGCCAGGGCAGGAAACATCTCCCAGCGTGTTCTAGAAGTTTTGTAGCAGGTCTGCAGAGTGTTTTTTCAGAAGCAAAAGAAAGTTGTCCCAAACGACTTCAATTCCAATCTTACTGTGAATAGAAAAAGCAGGAGAGTGCTAAGGTGCTCTTTTCTAGCAGTTTGCAAGCTGCGCACACAATCCAGGTGTTGTGCAGCTTTGTTGTTGTCCTTTCGGGAAGCTGCCGCTCTCTCCTTCTCCCGGGGGAGAAAACGTGGCTTCTCCGTGCGAAAAGCATTGTGCCGGCAGGGAAGACTATTTCGCCAGCCGGGAAGACTATCGTCTCAACGGGGAAGACTTTCGTCTCAGCCGGGAAGACTATCGGCTCCAGCCGGGAAGACTATCGGCTCCAGCCGGGAAGACTATCGGCTCCAGCCGGGAAGACTATCGGCTCCAGCCGGGAAGACTCTCGGCTCCAGCCGGGAAGACTATCGTCTCAGCCGGGAAGACTATCGGCTCCAGCCGGGAAGACTATCGGCTCCAGCCGGGAGGACTATCGGCTCCAGCCGCGAAGACTATCGTCTCAGCCGGGAAGACTATTGTGCCGCTTGCGCTGCTCTCTGCAGCGCGCCTTCTGCGCGACGACGCCCGGCACCGGCTCTGCGCTTTGCCGAGCTCCCTATCTCTCCTCTAGCCTCTCTTGCTGCCTACATCCTCGCAAAAAGCTCTTTCACTCTGTCTCGCAAGGAGAAACTGTGCCATGACAGAAAACATCTCCCAGCGTGTTCTAGAAGTTTTGTAGCAGGTCTGCAGAGTGTTTTTTCAGAAGCAAAAGAAAGTTGTCCCAAACGACTTCAATTCCAATCTCACTGTGAATAGAAAAAGCAGGAGAGTGCTAAGGTGCTGTTTTCTCGCAGTTTGCAAGCTGCGCACACAATCCAGGTGTTGTGCAGCTTTGTTGTTCTCCTTTCGGGAAGCTGCCGCTCTCTCCTTCTCCCGGGGGAGAAAACGTGGCTTCTCCGTGCGAAAAGCATTGTGCCGGCAGGGAAGACTATTTCGCCAGCCGGGAAGACTATCGTCTCAACGGGGAAGACTACCGTCCCAGCAGGGAAGAATATCGTCTCAGCCGGGAAGACTAGCGTCCCAGCCGGGAAAACTATCGTCTCAGCCGGGAAGACTTTCGTCGCAGCCGGGAAGACTATCGTCTCAGCCGGGAAGACTATTGTGCCTCTTGCGCTGCTCTCTGCAGTGCGCCTTCTGCGCAAAGACTCCCGGCACCGGCTCTGCGCTTTGCCGAGCTCCCTATCTCTCCTCTAGCCTCTCTTGCTGCCTACATCCTCGCAAAAAGGTCTTTCACTATGTCTCGCAAGGAGAAACTGTGCCAGGGCAGGAAACATCTCCCAGCGTGTTCTAGAAGTTTTGTAGCAGGTCTGCAGAGTGCTTTTTCAGAAGCAACAGAAAGTTGTCCCAAACGACTTCAATTCCAATCTCACTGTGAATAGAAAAAGCAGGAGAGTGCTAAGGGGCTGTTTTCTAGCAGTTTGCAAGCTGCGCACACAATCCAGGTGTTGTGCAGCTTTGTTGTTCTCCTTTAGGGAAGCTGCCGCTCTCTCCTTCTCCCGGGGAAGAAAACGTGGCTTCTCCGTGCGAAAAGCATTGTGCCGGCAGGGAAGACTATTTCGCCAGCCGGGAAGACTATCGTCTCAACGGGGAAGACTTTCGTCTCAGCCGGGAAGACTATCGGCTCCAGCCGGGAAGACTATCGGCTCCAGCCGGGAAGGACTATCGGCTCCAGCCGGGAAGACTATCGGCTCCAGCCGGGAAGACTCTCGGCTCCAGCCGGGAAGACTATCGTCTCAGCCGGGAAGACTATCGGCTCCAGCCGGGAAGAGTATCGGCTCCAGCCGGGAGGACTATCGGCTCCAGCCGCGAAGACTATCGTCTCAGCCGGGAAGACTATTGTGCTGCTTGCGCTGCTCTCTGCAGCGCGCCTTCTGCGCAAAGACTCCCGGCACCGGCTCTGCGCTTTGCGAGCTCCCCTATCTCTCCTCTATCCTCTCTTGCAGCCTACATCCTCGCAAAAAGCTCTTTCACTATGTCTCGCAAGGAGGAACTGTGCCAGGGCAGGAAACATCTCCCAGCGTGTTCTAGAAGTTTTGTAGCAGGTCTGCAGAGTGTTTTTTCAGAAGCAAAAGAAAGTTGTCCCAAACGACTTCAATTCCAATCTTACTGTGAATAGAAAAAGCAGGAGAGTGCTAAGGTGCTGTTTTCTAGCAGTTTGCAAGCTGCGCACACAATCCAGGTGTTGTGCAGCTTTGTTGTTCTCCTTTAGGGAAGCTGCCGCTCTCTCCTTCTCCCGGGAGAGAAAACGTGGCTTCTCCGTGCGAAAAGCATTGTGCGGCAGGGAAGACTATTTCGCCAGCCGGGAAGGACTATCGTCTCAGCGGGGAAGACTACCGTCCCAGCAGGGAAGAATATCGTCTCAGCCGGGAAGACTAGCGTCCCAGCCGGGAAAACTATCGTCTCAGCCGGGAAGACTTTCGTCGCAGCCGGGAAGACTATCGTCTCAGCCGGGAAGACTATTGTGCCTCTTGCGCTGCTCTCTGCAGTGCGCCTTCTGCGCAAAGACTCCCGGCACCGGCTCTGCGCTTTGCCGAGCTCCCTATCTCTCCTCTAGCCTCTCTTGCTGCCTACATCCTCGCAAAAAGGTCTTTCACTATGTCTCGCAAGGAGAAACTGTGCCAGGGCAGGAAACATCTCCCAGCGTGTTCTAGAAGTTTTGTAGCAGGTCTGCAGAGTGCTTTTTCAGAAGCAACAGAAGTTGTCCCAAACGACTTCAATTCCAATCTCACTGTGAATAGAAAAAGCAGGAGAGTGCTAAGGGGCTGTTTTCTAGCAGTTTGCAAGCTGCGCACACAATCCAGGTGTTGTGCAGCTTTGTTGTTCTCCTTTAGGGAAGCTGCCGCTCTCTCCTTCTCCCGGGGAAGAAAACGTGGCTTCTCCGTGCGAAAAGCATTGTGCCGGCAGGGAAGACTATTTCGCCAGCCGGGAAGACTATCGTCTCAACGGGGAAGACTTTCGTCTCAGCCGGGAAGACTATCGGCTCCAGCCGGGAAGACTATCGGCTCCAGCCGGGAAGACTATCGGTTCCAGCCGGGAAGACTGTCGGCTCCAGCCGGGAAGTCTATCGTCTCAGCCGGGAAGACTATCGGCTCCAGCCACGAAGACTATCGTCTCAGCCGGGAAGACTATTGTGCCGCTTGCGCTGCTCTCTGCAGCGCGCCTTCTGCGCAAAGACTCCCGGCACCGGCTCTGCGCTTTGCCGAGCTCCCTATCTCTCCTCTAGCCTCTCTTGCTGCCTACATCCTCGCAAAAAGGTCTTTCACTATGTCTCGCAAGGAGAAACTGTGCCAGGGCAGGAAACATCTCCCAGCGTGTTCTAGAAGTTTTGTAGCAGGTCTGCAGAGAGTGTTTTTTCAGAAGCAAAAGAAAGTTGTCCCAAACGACTTCATTTCGAATCTTACTGTGAATAGAAAAAGCAGGAGAGTGCTAAGGTGCTGTTTTCTCGCAGTTTGCAAGCTGCGCACACAATCCAGGTGTTGTGCAGCTTTGTTGTTCTCCTTTAGGGAAGCTGCCGCTCTCTCCTTCTCCCGGGGGAGAAAACGTGGCTTCTCCGTGCGAAAAGCATTGTGCCGGCAGGGAAGAATATTTCGCCAGCCGGGAAGACTATCGTCTCAATGGGGAAGACTTTTTTCTCAGCCGGGAAGACTATCGGCTCCAGCCGGGAAGACTATCGGCTCCAGCCGGGAAGACTGTCGGCTCCAGCCGGGAAGACTATCGGCTCAGCCGGGAACACTATCGGCTCCAGCCACGAAGACTATCGTCTCAGCCGGGAAGACTATTGTGCCGCTTGCGCTGCTCTCTGCAGCGCGCCTTCTGCGCAAAGACTCCCGGCACCGGCTCTGCGCTTTGCCGAGCTCCCTATCTCTCCTCTAGCCTCTCTTGCTGCCTACATCCTCGCAAAAAGGTCTTTCACTATGTCTCGCAAGGAGAAACTGTGCCAGGGCAGGAAACATCTCCCAGCGTGTTCTAGAAGTTTTGTAGCAGGTCTGCAGAGTGTTTTTTCAGAAGCAAAAGAAAGTTGTCCCAAACGACTTCATTTCGAATCTTACTGTGAATAGAAAAAGCAGGAGAGTGCTAAGGTGCTGTTTTCTCGCAGTTTGCAAGCTGCGCACACAATCCAGGTGTTGTGCAGCTTTGTTGTTCTCCTTTAGGGAAGCTGCCGCTCTCTCCTTCTCCCGGGGGAGAAAACGTGGCTTCTCCGTGCGAAAAGCATTGTGCCGGCAGGGAAGACTATTTCGCCAGCCGGGAAGACTATCGTCTCAACGGGGAAGACTTTCGTCTCAGCCGGGAAGACTATCGTCTCAGCCGGGAAGACTATCGGCTGCAGCCGGGAAGACTATCGGCTCCAGCCGGGAAGACTATCGTCTCAGCCGGGAAGACTATTGTGCCGCTTGCGCTGCTCTCTGCAGCGCGCCTTCTGCGCAAAGACTCCCGGCACCGGCTCTGCGCTTTGCCAAGCTCCCTATCTCTCCTCTAGCCTCTCTTGATGCCTACATCCTCGCAAAAAGCTCTTTCACTGTCTCGCAAGGAGGAACTGTGCCAGGGCAGGAAACATCTCCCAGCGTGTTCTAGAAGTTTTGTAGCAGGTCTGCAGAGTGTTTTTTCAGAAGCAAAAGAAAGTTGTCCCAAACGACTTCAATTCCAATCTTACTGTGAATAGAAAAAGCAGGAGAGTGCTAAGGTGCTCCTTTCTAGCAGTTTGCAAGCTGCGCACACAATCCAGGTGTTGTGCAGCTTTGTTGTTGTCCTTTCGGGAAGCTGCCGCTCTCTCCTTCTCCCGGGGGAGAAAAACGTGGCTTCTCCGTGCGAAAAGCATTGTGCCGGCAGGGAAGACTATTTCGCCAGCCGGGAAGACTATCGTCTCAGCGGGGAAGACTACCGTCCCAGCAGGGAAGAATATCGTCTCAGCCGGGAAGACTAGCGTCCCAGCCGGGAAAACTATCGTCTCAGCCGGGAAGACTTTCGTCGCAGCCGGGAAGACTATCGTCTCAGCCGGGAAGACTATTGTGCCTCTTGCGCTGCTCTCTGCAGTGCGCCTTCTGCGCAAAGACTCCCGGCACCGGCTCTGCGCTTTGCCGAGCTCCCTATCTCTCCTCTAGCCTCTCTTGCTGCCTACATCCTCGCAAAAAGGTCTTTCACTATGTCTCGCAAGGAGAAACTGTGCCAGGGCAGGAAACATCTCCCAGCGTGTTCTAGAAGTTTTGTAGCAGGTCTGCAGAGTGCTTTTTCAGAAGCAACAGAAAGTTGTCCCAAACGACTTCAATTCCAATCTCACTGTGAATAGAAAAAGCAGGAGAGTGCTAAGGGGCTGTTTTCTAGCAGTTTGCAAGCTGCGCACACAATCCAGGTGTTGTGCAGCTTTGTTGTTCTCCTTTAGGGAAGCTGCCGCTCTCTCCTTCTCCCGGGGAAGAAAACGTGGCTTCTCCGTGCGAAAAGCATTGTGCCGGCAGGGAAGACTATTTCGCCAGCCGGGAAGACTATCGTCTCAACGGGGAAGACTTTCGTCTCAGCCGGGAAGACTATCGGCTCCAGCCGGGAAGACTATCGGCTCCAGCCGGGAAGACTATCGGCTCCAGCCGGGAAGACTATCGGCTCCAGCCGGGAAGACTCTCGGCTCCAGCCGGGAAGACTATCGTCTCAGCCGGGAAGACTATCGGCTCCAGCCGGGAAGACTATCGGCTCCAGCCGGGAGGACTATCGGCTCCAGCCGCGAAGACTATCGTCTCAGCCGGGAAGACTATTGTGCCGCTTGCGCTGCTCTCTGCAGCGCGCCTTCTGCGCAAAGACTCCCGGCACCGGCTCTGCGCTTTGCCGAGCTCCCTATCTCTCCTCTAGCCTCTCTTGCAGCCTACATCCTCGCAAAAAGCTCTTTCACTATGTCTCGCAAGGAGGAACTGTGCCAGGGCAGGAAACATCTCCCAGCGTGTTCTAGAAGTTTTGTAGCAGGTCTGCAGAGTGTTTTTTCAGAAGCAAAAGAAAGTTGTCCCAAACGACTTCAATTCCAATCTTACTGTGAATAGAAAAAGCAGGAGAGTGCTAAGGTGCTGTTTTCTAGCAGTTTGCAAGCTGCGCACACAATCCAGGTGTTGTGCAGCTTTGTTGTTCTCCTTTAGGGAAGCTGCCGCTCTCTCCTTCTCCCGGGAGAGAAAACGTGGCTTCTCCGTGCGAAAAGCATTGTGCCGGCAGGGAAGACTATTTCGCCAGCCGGGAAGACTATCGTCTCAGCGGGGAAGACTACCGTCCCAGCAGGGAAGAATATCGTCTCAGCCGGGAAGACTAGCGTCCCAGCCGGGAAAACTATCGTCTCAGCCGGGAAGACTTTCGTCGCAGCCGGGAAGACTATCGTCTCAGCCGGGAAGACTATTGTGCCTCTTGCGCTGCTCTCTGCAGTGCGCCTTCTGCGCAAAGACTCCCGGCACCGGCTCTGCGCTTTGCCGAGCTCCCTATCTCTCCTCTAGCCTCTCTTGCTGCCTACATCCTCGCAAAAAGGTCTTTCACTATGTCTCGCAAGGAGAAACTGTGCCAGGGCAGGAAACATCTCCCAGCGTGTTCTAGAAGTTTTGTAGCAGGTCTGCAGAGTGCTTTTTCAGAAGCAACAGAAAGTTGTCCCAAACGACTTCAATTCCAATCTCACTGTGAATAGAAAAAGCAGGAGAGTGCTAAGGGGCTGTTTTCTAGCAGTTTGCAAGCTGCGCACACAATCCAGGTGTTGTGCAGCTTTGTTGTTCTCCTTTAGGGAAGCTGCCGCTCTCTCCTTCTCCCGGGGAAGAAAACGTGGCTTCTCCGTGCGAAAAGCATTGTGCCGGCAGGGAAGACTATTTCGCCAGCCGGGAAGACTATCGTCTCAACGGGGAAGACTTTCGTCTCAGCCGGGAAGACTATCGGCTCCAGCCGGGAAGACTATCGGCTCCAGCCGGGAAGACTATCGGTTCCAGCCGGGAAGACTGTCGGCTCCAGCCGGGAAGACTATCGTCTCAGCCGGGAAGACTATCGGCTCCAGCCACGAAGACTATCGTCTCAGCCGGGAAGACTATTGTGCCGCTTGCGCTGCTCTCTGCAGCGCGCCTTCTGCGCAAAGACTCCCGGCACCGGCTCTGCGCTTTGCCGAGCTCCCTATCTCTCCTCTAGCCTCTCTTGCTGCCTACATCCTCGCAAAAAGGTCTTTCACTATGTCTCGCAAGGAGAAACTGTGCCAGGGCAGGAAACATCTCCCAGCGTGTTCTAGAAGTTTTGTAGCAGGTCTGCAGAGTGTTTTTTCAGAAGCAAAAGAAAGTTGTCCCAAACGACTTCATTTCGAATCTTACTGTGAATAGAAAAAGCAGGAGAGTGCTAAGGTGCTGTTTTCTCGCAGTTTGCAAGCTGCGCACACAATCCAGGTGTTGTGCAGCTTTGTTGTTCTCCTTTAGGGAAGCTGCCGCTCTCTCCTTCTCCCGGGGGAGAAAACGTGGCTTCTCCGTGCGAAAAGCATTGTGCCGGCAGGGAAGAATATTTCGCCAGCCGGGAAGACTATCGTCTCAATGGGGAAGACTTTTTTCTCAGCCGGGAAGACTATCGGCTCCAGCCGGGAAGACTATCGGCTCCAGCCGGGAAGACTGTCGGCTCCAGCCGGGAAGACTATCGTCTCAGCCGGGAAGACTATCGGCTCCAGCCACGAAGACTATCGTCTCAGCCGGGAAGACTATTGTGCCGCTTGCGCTGCTCTCTGCAGCGCGCCTTCTGCGCAAAGACTCCCGGCACCGGCTCTGCGCTTTGCCGAGCTCCCTATCTCTCCTCTAGCCTCTCTTGCTGCCTACATCCTCGCAAAAAGGTCTTTCACTATGTCTCGCAAGGAGAAACTGTGCCAGGGCAGGAAACATCTCCCAGCGTGTTCTAGAAGTTTTGTAGCAGGTCTGCAGAGTGCTTTTTCAGAAGCAACAGAAAGTTGTCCCAAACGACTTCAATTCCAATCTCACTGTGAATAGAAAAAGCAGGAGAGTGCTAAGGGGCTGTTTTCTCGCAGTTTGCAAGCTGCGCACACAATCCAGGTGTTGTGCAGCTTTGTTGTTCTCCTTTAGGGAAGCTGCCGCTCTCTCCTTCTCCCGGGGAAGAAAACGTGGCTTCTCCGTGCGAAAAGCATTGTGCCGGCAGGGAAGACTATTTCGCCAGCCGGGAAGACTATCGTCTCAACGGGGAAGACTTTCGTCTCAGCCGGGAAGACTATCGGCTCCAGCCGGGAAGACTATCGGCTCCAGCCGGGAAGACTGTCGGCTCCAGCCGGGAAGACTATCGTCTCAGCCGGGAAGACTATCGGCTCCAGCCACGAAGACTATCGTCTCAGCCGGGAAGACTATTGTGCCGCTTGCGCTGCTCTCTGCAGCGCGCCTTCTGCGCAAAGACTCCCGGCACCGGCTCTGCGCTTTGCCGAGCTCCCTATCTCTCCTCTAGCCTCTCTTGCTGCCTACATCCTCGCAAAAAGGTCTTTCACTATGTCTCGCAAGGAGAAACTGTGCCAGGGCAGGAAACATCTCCCAGCGTGTTCAAGAAGTTTTGTAGCAGGTCTGCAGAGTGTTTTTTCAGAAGCAAAAGAAAGTTGTCCCAAACGACTTCATTTCGAATCTTACTGTGAATAGAAAAAGCAGGAGAGTGCTAAGGTGCTCTTTTCTAGCAGTTTGCAAGCTGCGCACACAATCCAGGTGTTGTGCAGCTTTGTTGTTCTCCTTTCGGGAAGCTGCCGCTCTCTCCTTCTCCCGGGGGAGAAAACGTGGCTTCTCCGTGCGAAAAGCATTGTGCCGGCAGGGAAGACTATCGCACCAGCCGGGAAGACTATCGTCTCAACGGGGAAGACTTTCGTCTCAGCCGGGAAGACTATCGGCCCCAGCCGGGAAGACTATCGGCTCCAGCCGGGGAGACTTACGTCTCAGCCGGGAAGACTATCGGCTCCAGCCGGGAAGACTATCGGCTCAGCCGGGAAGACTATTGTGCCGCTTGCTCTGCTCTCTGCAGCGCGCCTTCTGCGCAAAGACTCCCGGCACCGGCTCTGCGCTTTGCCGAGCTCCCTATCTCTCCTCTAGCCTCTCTTGCTGCCTACATCCTCGCAAAAAGGTCCTTTCACTATGTCTCGCAAGGAGAAACTGTGCCAGGGCAGGAAACATCTCCCAGCTTGTTCTAGAAGTTTTGTAGCAGGTCTGCAGAGTGTTTTTTTTCAGAAGCAAAAGAAAGTTGTCCCAAACGACTTCAATTCCAATCTTACTGTGAATAGAAAAAGCAGGAGAGTGCTAAGGTGCTGTTTTCTAGCAGTTTGCAAGCTGAGCACACAATCCAGGTGTTGTGCAGCTTTTGTTGTTCTCCTTTAGGGAAGCTGCCGCTCTCTCCTTCTCCCGGGGGAGAAAACGTGGCTTCTCCGTGCGAAAAGCATTGTGCCGGTAGGGAAGATTATTTCGCCAGCCGGGAAGACTATCGTCTCAACGGGGAAGACTTTCGTCTCAGCCGGGGAAGACTATCGGCTCCAGCCGGGAAGACTATCGGCTCGAGCCGGGAAGACTATCGGCTCCAGCCGGGAAGACTATCGGCTCAGCCGGGAGGACTATCGGCTCCAGCCGGCAAGACTATCGGCTCCAGCCGGGAAGACTATCGGCTCCAGCCGGGAAGACTATCGGCTCCAGCCGGGGAAGACTTATCGGCTCCAGCCGGGAAGGACTATCGTCTCAGCCGGGAAGACTATCGGCTCCAGCCGGGAAGACTATCGGCTCCAGCCTCGAAGACTATCGTCTCAGCCGGGAAGACTATTGTGCCGCTTGCGCTGCTCTCTGCAGTGCGCCTTCTGCGCAAAGACCTCCCCGGCACCGGCTCTGCGCTTTGCCGAGCTCCCTATCTCTCCTCTAGCCTCTCTTGCTGCCTACATCCCCCAAAAAGCTCTTTCACTCTGTCTCGCAAGGAGAAACTGTGCCAGGACAGAAAACATCTCCCAGCGTGTTCTAGAAGTTTTGTAGCAGGTCTGCAGAGTGTTTTTCAGAAGCAACAGAAAGTTGTCCCAAACGACTTCAATTCCAATCTCACTGTGAATAGAAAAAGCAGGAGAGTGCTAAGGGGCTGTTTTCTAGCAGTTTGCAAGCTGCGCACACAATCCAGGTGTTGTGCAGCTTGTTGTTCTCCTTTAGGGAAGCTGCCGCTCTCTCCTTCTCCCGGGGAAGAAAAACGTGGCTCCTCCGTGCGAAAAGCATTGTGCCGGCAGGGAAGACTATTTCGCCAGCCGGGAAGACATCGTCTCAACGGGGAACACTTTCGTCTCAGCCGGGAAGGACTATCGGCTCCAGCCGGGAAGACTATCGGCTCCAGCCGGGAAGGACTATCGGCTCCAGCCGGGAAGACTGTCGGCTCCAGCCGGGAAGACTATCGGCTCAGCCGGGAACACTATCGGCTCCAGCCACGAAGACTATCGTCTCAGCCGGGAAGACTATGTGCCGCTTGCGCTGCTCTCTGCAGCGCGCCTTCTGCGCAAAGACTCCCGGCACGGGCTCTGCGCTTTGCCGAGCTCCCTATCTCTCCTCTAGCCTCTCTTGCTGCCTACATCCTCGCAAAGAGCTCTTTCACTGTCTCGCAAGGAGGAACTGTGCCAGGGCAGGAAACATCTCCCAGCGTGTTCTAGAAGTTTTGTAGCAGGTCTGCAGAGTGTTTTTTCAGAAGCAAAAGAAAGTTGTCCCAAACGACTTCAATTCCAATCTTACTGTGAATAGAAAAAGCAGGAGAGTGCTAAGGTGCTGTTTTCTAGCAGTTTGCAAGCTGCGCACACAATCCAGGTGTTTTGTGAAGCTTTGTTGTTCTCCTTTAGGGAAGCTGCCGCTCTCTCCTTCTCCCGGGGGAGAAAAACGTGGCTTCTCCATGCGAAAAGCATTGTGCCGGCAGGGAAGAATATTTCGCCAGCCGGGAAGACTATCGTCTCAATGGGGAAGACTTTTTTCTCAGCCGGGAAGACTATCGGCTCCAGCCGGGAAGACTATCGTCTCAGCCGGGAAGACTATCGGCTCCAGCCGGGAAAGACTATCGTCTCAGCCGGGAAGACTATTGTGCCGCTTGCTCTGCTCTCTGCAGCGCGCCTTCTGCGCAAAGACTCCCGGCACCGGCTCTGCGCTTTGCCGACCTCCCTATCTCTCCTCTAGCCTCTCTTGCTGCCTACATCCTCGCAAAAAGCTCTTTCACTCTGTCTCGCAATGAGGAACTGTGCCAGGGCAGGAAACATCTCCCAGCGTGTTCTAGAAGTTTTGTAGCAGGTCTGCAGAGTGTTTTTTTCAGAAGCAAAAGAAAGTTGTCCCAAACGACTTCAATTCCAATCTTACTGTGAATAGAAAAAGCAGGAGAGTGCTAAGGTGCTGTTTTCTAGCAGTTTGCAAGCTGCGCACACAATCCAGGTGTTGTGCAGCTTTGTTGTTCTCCCTTAGGGAAGTTGGCCGCTCTCTCCTTCTCCCGGGAGAGAAAACGTGGCTTCTCCGTGCGAAAAGCATTGTGCCGGCAGGGAAGACTATTTCGCCCAGCCGGGAAGACTATCGTCTCAACGGGGAACACTTTCGTCGCAGCCGGGAAGACTATCGGCTCCAGCCAGGAAGACTATCGTCTCAGGCCGGAAGACTATCGTCTCAGCCGGGAAGACTATCGGCTCCAGCCTCGAAGACTATCGTCTCAGCCGGGAAGACTATTGTGCCTCTTGCGCTGCTCTCTGCAGCGCGCCTTCTGCGCGACGACGCCCGGCACCGGCTCTGCGCTTTGCCGAGCTCCCTATCTCTCCTCTAGCCTCTCTTGCTGCCTACATCCTCGCAAAAAGCTCTTTCACTCTGTCTCGCAAGGAGAAACTGTGCCAGGACAGAAAACATCTCCCAGCGTGTTCTAGAAGTTTTGTAGCAGGTCTGCAGAGTGTTTTTTCAGAAGCAAAAGAAAGTTGTCCCAAACGACTTCAATTCCAATCTCACTGTGAATAGAAAAAGCAGGAGAGTGCTAAGGTGCTGTTTTCTCGCAGTTTGCAAGCTGCGCACACAATCCAGGTGTTGTGCAGCTTTGTTGTTCTCCTTTCGGGAAGCTGCCGCTCTCTCCTTCTCCCGGGGGAGAAAACGTGGCTTCTCCGTGCGAAAAGCATTGTGCCGGCAGGGAAGACTATTTCGCCAGCCGGGAAGACTATCGTCTCAACGGGGAAGACTTTCGTCTCAGCCGGGAAGACTATCGGCTCCAGCCGGGAAGACTATCGGCTCGAGCCGGGAAGACTATCGGCTCGAGCCGGGAAGACTATCAGCTCCAGCCGGGAAGACTATCGGCTCCAGCCGGGAAGACTCTCGGCTCCAGCCGGGAAGACTATCGTCTCAGCCGGGAAGACTATCGGCTCCAGCCGGGAAGACTATCGGCTCCAGCCGGGAGGACTATCGGCTCCAGCCGCGAAGACTATCGTCTCAGCCGGGAAGACTATTGTGCCGCTTGCGCTGCTCTCTGCAGCGCGCCTTCTGCGCAAAGACTCCCGGCACCGGCTCTGCGCTTTGCCGAGCTCCCTATCTCTCCTCTAGCCTCTCTTGCAGCCTACATCCTCGCAAAAAGCTCTTTCACTATGTCTCGCAAGGAGGAACTGTGCCAGGGCAGGAAACATCTCCCAGCGTGTTCTAGAAGTTTTGTAGCAGGTCTGCAGAGTGTTTTTTCAGAAGCAACAGAAAGTTGTCCCAAACGACTTCAATTCCAATCTTACTGTGAATAGAAAAAGCAGGAGAGTGCTAAGGTGCTGTTTTCTAGCAGTTTGCAAGCTGCGCACACAATCCAGGTGTTGTGCAGCTTTGTTGTTGTCCTTTCGGGAAGCTGCCGCTCTCTCCTTCTCCCGGGGGAGAAAACGTGGCTTCTCCGTGCGAAAAGCATTGTGCCGGCAGGGAAGACTATTTCGCCAGCCGGGAAGACTATCGTCTCAACGGGGAAGACTTTCGTCTCAGCCGGGAAGACTATCGGCTCCAGCCGGGAAGACTATCGGCTCCAGCCGGGAAGACTATCGGCTCCAGCCGGGAAGACTCTCGGCTCCAGCCGGGAAGACTATCGTCTCAGCCGGGAAGACTATCGGCTCCAGCCGGGAAGACTATCGGCTCCAGCCGGGAGGACTATCGGCTCCAGCCGCGAAGACTATCGTCTCAGCCGGGAAGACTATTGTGCCGCTTGCGCTTCTCTCTGCAGCGCGCCTTCTGCGCAAAGACTCCCGGCACCGGCTCTGCGCTTTGCCGAGCTCCCTATCTCTCCTCTAGCCTCTCTTGCAGCCTACATCCTCGCAAAAAGCTCTTTCACTATGTCTCGCAAGGAGGAACTGTGCCAGGGCAGGAAACATCTCCCAGCGTGTTCTAGAAGTTTTGTAGCAGGTCTGCAGAGTGTTTTTTCAGAAGCAAAAGAAAGTTGTCCCAAACGACTTCAATTCCAATCTTACTGTGAATAGAAAAAGCAGGAGAGTGCTAAGGTGCTGTTTTCTAGCAGTTTGCAAGCTGCGCACACAATCCAGGTGTTGTGCAGCTTTGTTGTTCTCCTTTAGGGAAGCTGCCGCTCTCTCCTTCTCCCGGGAGAGAAAACGTGGCTTCTCCGTGCGAAAAGCATTGTGCCGGCAGGGAAGACTATTTCGCCAGCCGGGAAGACTATCGTCTCAGCGGGGAAGACTACCGTCCCAGCAGGGAAGAATATCGTCTCAGCCGGGAAGACTAGCGTCCCAGCCGGGAAAACTATCGTCTCAGCCGGGAAGACTTTCGTCGCAGCCGGGAAGACTATCGTCTCAGCCGGGAAGACTATTGTGCCTCTTGCGTAGCTCTCTGCAGTGCGCCTTCTGCGCAAAGACTCCCGGCACCGGCTCTGCGCTTTGCCGAGCTCCCTATCTCTCCTCTAGCCTCTCTTGCAGCCTACATCCTCGCAAAAAGCTCTTTCACTATGTCTCGCAAGGAGGAACTGTGCCAGGGCAGGAAACATCTCCCAGCGTGTTCTAGAAGTTTTGTAGCAGGTCTGCAGAGTGTTTTTTCAGAAGCAAAAGAAAGTTGTCCCAAACGACTTCAATTCCAATCTTACTGTGAATAGAAAAAGCAGGAGAGTGCTAAGGTGCTGTTTTCTAGCAGTTTGCAAGCTGCGCACACAATCCAGGTGTTGTGCAGCTTTGTTGTTCTCCTTTAGGGAAGCTGCCGCTCTCTCCTTCTCCCGGGGGAGAAAACGTGGCTTCTCCGTGCGAAAAGCATTGTGCCGGCAGGGAAGACATTTTCGCCAGCCGGGAAGACTATCGTCTCAACGGGGAAGACTTTCGTCTCAGCCGGGAAGACTATCGTCTCAGCCGGGAAGACTATCGGCTGCAGCCGGGAAGACTATCGGCTCCAGCCGGGAAGACTATCGTCTCAGCCGGGAAGACTATTGTGCCGCTTGCGCTGCTCTCTGCAGCGCGCCTTCTGCGCAAAGACTCCCGGCACCGGCTCTGCGCTTTGCCAAGCTCCCTATCTCTCCTCTAGCCTCTCTTGATGCCTACATCCTCGCAAAAAGCTCTTTCACTGTCTCGCAAGGAGGAACTGTGCCAGGGCAGGAAACATCTCCCAGCGTGTTCTAGAAGTTTTGTAGCAGGTCTGCAGAGTGTTTTTTCAGAAGCAAAAGAAAGTTGTCCCAAACGACTTCAATTCCAATCTTACTGTGAATAGAAAAAGCAGGAGAGTGCTAAGGTGCTCTTTTCTAGCAGTTTGCAAGCTGCGCACACAATCCAGGTGTTGTGCAGCTTTGTTGTTGTCCTTTCGGGAAGCTGCCGCTCTCTCCTTCTCCCGGGGGAGAAAACGTGGCTTCTCCGTGCGAAAAGCATTGTGCCGGCAGGGAAGACTATTTCGCCAGCCGGGAAGACTATCGTCTCAACGGGGAAGACTTTCGTCTCAGCCGGGAAGACTATCGGCTCCAGCCGGGAAGACTATCGGCTCCAGCCGGGAAGACTATCGGCTCCAGCCGGGAAGACTATCGGCTCCAGCCGGGAAGACTCTCGGCTCCAGCCGGGAAGACTATCGTCTCAGCCGGGAAGACTATCGGCTCCAGCCGGGAAGACTATCGGCTCCAGCCGGGAGGACTATAGGCTCCAGCCGCGAAGACTATCGTCTCAGCCGGGAAGACTATTGTGCCGCTTGCGCTGCTCTCTGCAGCGCGCCTTCTGCGCGACGACGCCCGGCACCGGCTCTGCGCTTTGCCGAGCTCCCTATCTCTCCTCTAGCCTCTCTTGCTGCCTACATCCTCGCAAAAAGCTCTTTCACTCTGTCTCGCAAGGAGAAACTGTGCCAGGACAGAAAACATCTCCCAGCGTGTTCTAGAAGTTTTGTAGCAGGTCTGCAGAGTGTTTTTTCAGAAGCAAAAGAAAGTTGTCCCAAACGACTTCAATTCCAATCTCACTGTGAATAGAAAAAGCAGGAGAGTGCTAAGGTGCTGTTTTCTCGCAGTTTGCAAGCTGCGCACACAATCCAGGTGTTGTGCAGCTTTGTTGTTCTCCTTTCGGGAAGCTGCCGCTCTCTCCTTCTCCCGGGGGAGAAAACGTGGCTTCTCCGTGCGAAAAGCATTGTGCCGGCAGGGAAGACTATTTCGCCAGCCGGGAAGACTATCGTCTCAACGGGGAAGACTTTCGTCTCAGCCGGGAAGACTATCGGCTCCAGCCGGGAAGACTATCGGCTCCAGCCGGGAAGACTATCGGCTCGAGCCGGGAAGACTATCGGCTCCAGCCGGGAAGACTATCGGCTCCAGCCGGGAAGACTCTCGGCTCCAGCCGGGAAGACTATCGTCTCAGCCGGGAAGACTATCGGCTCCAGCCGGGAAGACTATCGGCTCCAGCCGGGAGGACTATCGGCTCCAGCCGCGAAGACTATCGTCTCAGCCGGGAAGACTATTGTGCCGCTTGCGCTGCTCTCTGCAGCGCGCCTTCTGCGCAAAGAC
This sequence comes from Calcarius lapponicus, assembly GCA_039654755.1. Taxonomy (NCBI): domain Eukaryota; kingdom Metazoa; phylum Chordata; class Aves; order Passeriformes; family Fringillidae; genus Calcarius; species Calcarius lapponicus. The sequence goes on along the minus strand of CM077466.1, from coordinate 64,935,131 downwards.
TCCCGGCACCGGCTCTGCGCTTTGCCGAGCTCCCTATCTCTCCTCTAGCCTCTCTTGCAGCCTACATCCTCGCAAAAAGCTCTTTCACTATGTCTCGCAAGGAGGAACTGTGCCAGGGCAGGAAACATCTCCCAGCGTGTTCTAGAAGTTTTGTAGCAGGTCTGCAGAGTGTTTTTTCAGAAGCAACAGAAAGTTGTCCCAAACGAATTCAATTCCAATCTTACTGTGAATAGAAAAAGCAGGAGAGTGCTAAGGGGCTGTTTTCTAGCAGTTTGCAAGCTGCGCACACAATCCAGGTGTTGTGCAGCTTTGTTGTTCTCCTTTCGGGAAGCTGCCGCTCTCTCCTTCTCCCGGGGGAGAAAACGTGGCTTCTCCGTGCGAAAAGCATTGTGCCGGCAGGGAAGACTATTTCGCCAGCCGGGAAGACTATCGTCTCAACGGGGAAGACTTTCGTCTCAGCCGGGAAGACTATCGGCTCCAGCCGGGAAGACTATCGGCTCCAGCCGGGAAGACTATCGGCTCCAGCCGGGAAGACTATCGGCTCCAGCCGGGAAGACTCTCGGCTCCAGCCGGGAAGACTATCGTCTCAGCCGGGAAGACTATCGGCTCCAGCCGGGAAGACTATCGGCTCCAGCCGGGAGGACTATCGGCTCCAGCCGCGAAGACTATCGTCTCAGCCGGGAAGACTATTGTGCCGCTTGCGCTGCTCTCTGCAGCGCGCCTTCTGCGCAAAGACTCCCGGCACCGGCTCTGCGCTTTGCCGAGCTCCCTATCTCTCCTCTAGCCTCTCTTGCAGCCTACATCCTCGCAAAAAGCTCTTTCACTATGTCTCGCAAGGAGGAACTGTGCCAGGGCAGGAAACATCTCCCAGCGTGTTCTAGAAGTTTTGTAGCAGGTCTGCAGAGTGTTTTTTCAGAAGCAAAAGAAAGTTGTCCCAAACGACTTCATTTCGAATCTTACTGTGAATAGAAAAAGCAGGAGAGTGCTAAGGTGCTGTTTTCTCGCAGTTTGCAAGCTGCGCACACAATCCAGGTGTTGTGCAGCTTTGTTGTTCTCCTTTAGGGAAGCTGCCGCTCTCTCCTTCTCCCGGGGGAGAAAACGTGGCTTCTCCGTGCGAAAAGCATTGTGCCGGCAGGGAAGAATATTTCGCCAGCCGGGAAGACTATCGTCTCAATGGGGAAGACTTTTTTCTCAGCCGGGAAGACTATCGGCTCCAGCCGGGAAGACTATCGGCTCCAGCCGGGAAGACTGTCGGCTCCAGCCGGGAAGACTATCGTCTCAGCCGGGAAGACTATCGGCTCCAGCCACGAAGACTATCGTCTCAGCCGGGAAGACTATTGTGCCGCTTGCGCTGCTCTCTGCAGCGCGCCTTCTGCGCAAAGACTCCCGGCACCGGCTCTGCGCTTTGCCGAGCTCCCTATCTCTCCTCTAGCCTCTCTTGCTGCCTACATCCTCGCAAAAAGGTCTTTCACTATGTCTCGCAAGGAGAAACTGTGCCAGGGCAGGAAACATCTCCCAGCGTGTTCTAGAAGTTTTGTAGCAGGTCTGCAGAGTGTTTTTTCAGAAGCAAAAGAAAGTTGTCCCAAACGACTTCATTTCGAATCTTACTGTGAATAGAAAAAGCAGGAGAGTGCTAAGGTGCTGTTTTCTCGCAGTTTGCAAGCTGCGCACACAATCCAGGTGTTGTGCAGCTTTGTTGTTCTCCTTTAGGGAAGCTGCCGCTCTCTCCTTCTCCCGGGGGAGAAAACGTGGCTTCTCCGTGCGAAAAGCATTGTGCCGGCAGGGAAGAATATTTCGCCAGCCGGGAAGACTATCGTCTCAATGGGGAAGACTTTTTTCTCAGCCGGGAAGACTATCGGCTCCAGCCGGGAAGACTATCGTCTCAGCCGGGAAGACTATCGGCTCCAGCCGGGAAGACTATCGGCTCAGCCGGGAAGACTATTGTGCCGCTTGCTCTGCTCTCTGCAGCGCGCCTTCTGCGCAAAGACTCCCGGCACCGGCTCTGCGCTTTGCCGACCTCCCTATCTCTCCTCTAGCCTCTCTTGCTGCCTACATCCTCGCAAAAAGCTCTTTCACTCTGTCTCGCAATGAGAAACTGTGCCAGGGCAGGAAACATCTCCCAGCGTGTTCTAGAAGTTTTGTAGCAGGTCTGCAGAGTGTTTTTTCAGAAGCAAAAGAAAGTTGTCCCAAACGACTTCAATTCCAATCTTACTGTGAATAGAAAAAGCAGGAGAGTGCTAAGGTGCTGTTTTCTAGCAGTTTGCAAGCTGCGCACACAATCCAGGTGTTGTGCAGCTTTGTTGTTCTCCCTTAGGGAAGTTGCCGCTCTCTCCTTCTCCCGGGAGAGAAAACGTGGCTTCTCCGTGCGAAAAGCATTGTGCCGGCAGGGAAGACTATTTCGCCAGCCGGGAAGACTATCGTCTCAGCGGGGAACACTTTCGTCGCAGCCGGGAAGACTATCGGCTCCAGCCAGGAAGACTATCGGCTCAGCCGGGAAGACTATCGTCTCAGCCGGGAAGACTATCGGCTCCAGCCTCGAAGACTATCGTCTCAGCCGGGAAGACTATTGTGCCTCTTGCGCTGCTCTCTGCAGCGCGCCTTCTGCGCGACGACGCCCGGCACCGGCTCTGCGCTTTGCCGAGCTCCCTATCTCTCCTCTAGCCTCTCTTGCTGCCTACATCCTCGCAAAAAGCTCTTTCACTCTGTCTCGCAAGGAGAAACTGTGCCAGGGCAGGAAACATCTCCCAGCGTGTTCTAGAAGTTTTGTAGCAGGTCTGCAGAGTGTTTTTTCAGAAGCAAAAGAAAGTTGTCCCAAACGACTTCAATTCCAATCTTACTGTGAATAGAAAAAGCAGGAGAGTGCTAAGGTGCTCTTTTCTAGCAGTTTGCAAGCTGCGCACACAATCCAGGTGTTGTGCAGCTTTGTTGTTGTCCTTTCGGGAAGCTGCCGCTCTCTCCTTCTCCCGGGGGAGAAAACGTGGCTTCTCCGTGCGAAAAGCATTGTGCCGGCAGGGAAGACTATTTCGCCAGCCGGGAAGACTATCGTCTCAACGGGGAAGACTTTCGTCTCAGCCGGGAAGACTATCGGCTCCAGCCGGGAAGACTATCGGCTCCAGCCGGGAAGACTATCGGCTCCAGCCGGGAAGACTATCGGCTCCAGCCGGGAAGACTCTCGGCTCCAGCCGGGAAGACTATCGTCTCAGCCGGGAAGACTATCGGCTCCAGCCGGGAAGACTATCGGCTCCAGCCGGGAGGACTATCGGCTCCAGCCGCGAAGACTATCGTCTCAGCCGGGAAGACTATTGTGCCGCTTGCGCTGCTCTCTGCAGCGCGCCTTCTGCGCGACGACGCCCGGCACCGGCTCTGCGCTTTGCCGAGCTCCCTATCTCTCCTCTAGCCTCTCTTGCTGCCTACATCCTCGCAAAAAGCTCTTTCACTCTGTCTCGCAAGGAGAAACTGTGCCAGGACAGAAAACATCTCCCAGCGTGTTCTAGAAGTTTTGTAGCAGGTCTGCAGAGTGTTTTTTCAGAAGCAAAAGAAAGTTGTCCCAAACGACTTCAATTCCAATCTCACTGTGAATAGAAAAAGCAGGAGAGTGCTAAGGTGCTGTTTTCTCGCAGTTTGCAAGCTGCGCACACAATCCAGGTGTTGTGCAGCTTTGTTGTTCTCCTTTCGGGAAGCTGCCGCTCTCTCCTTCTCCCGGGGGAGAAAACGTGGCTTCTCCGTGCGAAAAGCATTGTGCCGGCAGGGAAGACTATTTCGCCAGCCGGGAAGACTATCGTCTCAACGGGGAAGACTTTCGTCTCAGCCGGGAAGACTATCGGCTCCAGCCGGGAAGACTATCGGCTCCAGCCGGGAAGACTATCGGCTCGAGCCGGGAAGACTATCGGCTCCAGCCGGGAAGACTATCGGCTCCAGCCGGGAGGACTATCGGCTCCAGCCGCGAAGACTATCGTCTCAGCCGGGAAGACTATTGTGCCGCTTGCGCTGCTCTCTGCAGCGCGCCTTCTGCGCGACGACGCCCGGCACCGGCTCTGCGCTTTGCCGAGCTCCCTATCTCTCCTCTAGCCTCTCTTGCTGCCTACATCCTCGCAAAAAGCTCTTTCACTCTGTCTCGCAAGGAGAAACTGTGCCAGGACAGAAAACATCTCCCAGCGTGTTCTAGAAGTTTTGTAGCAGGTCTGCAGAGTGTTTTTTCAGAAGCAAAAGAAAGTTGTCCCAAACGACTTCAATTCCAATCTCACTGTGAATAGAAAAAGCAGGAGAGTGCTAAGGTGCTGTTTTCTCGCAGTTTGCAAGCTGCGCACACAATCCAGGTGTTGTGCAGCTTTGTTGTTCTCCTTTCGGGAAGCTGCCGCTCTCTCCTTCTCCCGGGGGAGAAAACGTGGCTTCTCCGTGCGAAAAGCATTGTGCCGGCAGGGAAGACTATTTCGCCAGCCGGGAAGACTATCGTCTCAACGGGGAAGACTTTCGTCTCAGCCGGGAAGACTATCGGCTCCAGCCGGGAAGACTATCGGCTCCAGCCGGGAAGACTATCGGCTCGAGCCGGGAAGACTATCGGCTCCAGCCGGGAAGACTATCGGCTCCAGCCGGGAAGACTCTTGGCTCCAGCCGGGAAGACTATCGTCTCAGCCGGGAAGACTATCGGCTCCAGCCGGGAAGACTATCGGCTCCAGCCGGGAGGACTATCGGCTCCAGCCGCGAAGACTATCGTCTCAGCCGGGAAGACTATTGTGCCGCTTGCGCTGCTCTCTGCAGCGCGCCTTCTGCGCAAAGACTCCCGGCACCGGCTCTGCGCTTTGCCGAGCTCCCTATCTCTCCTCTAGCCTCTCTTGCAGCCTACATCCTCGCAAAAAGCTCTTTCACTATGTCTCGCAAGGAGGAACTGTGCCAGGGCAGGAAACATCTCCCAGCGTGTTCTAGAAGTTTTGTAGCAGGTCTGCAGAGTGTTTTTTCAGAAGCAACAGAAAGTTGTCCCAAACGAATTCAATTCCAATCTTACTGTGAATAGAAAAAGCAGGAGAGTGCTAAGGGGCTGTTTTCTAGCAGTTTGCAAGCTGCGCACACAATCCAGGTGTTGTGCAGCTTTGTTGTTCTCCTTTCGGGAAGCTGCCGCTCTCTCCTTCTCCCGGGGGAGAAAACGTGGCTTCTCCGTGCGAAAAGCATTGTGCCGGCAGGGAAGACTATTTCGCCAGCCGGGAAGACTATCGTCTCAACGGGGAAGACTTTCGTCTCAGCCGGGAAGACTATCGGCTCCAGCCGGGAAGACTATCGGCTCCAGCCGGGAAGACTATCGGCTCCAGCCGGGAAGACTATCGGCTCCAGCCGGGAAGACTCTCGGCTCCAGCCGGGAAGACTATCGTCTCAGCCGGGAAGACTATCGGCTCCAGCCGGGAAGACTATCGGCTCCAGCCGGGAGGACTATCGGCTCCAGCCGCGAAGACTATCGTCTCAGCCGGGAAGACTATTGTGCCGCTTGCGCTGCTCTCTGCAGCGCGCCTTCTGCGCAAAGACTCCCGGCACCGGCTCTGCGCTTTGCCGAGCTCCCTATCTCTCCTCTAGCCTCTCTTGCAGCCTACATCCTCGCAAAAAGCTCTTTCACTATGTCTCGCAAGGAGGAACTGTGCCAGGGCAGGAAACATCTCCCAGCGTGTTCTAGAAGTTTTGTAGCAGGTCTGCAGAGTGTTTTTTCAGAAGCAAAAGAAAGTTGTCCCAAACGACTTCAATTCCAATCTTACTGTGAATAGAAAAAGCAGGAGAGTGCTAAGGTGCTGTTTTCTAGCAGTTTGCAAGCTGCGCACACAATCCAGGTGTTGTGCAGCTTTGTTGTTCTCCTTTAGGGAAGCTGCCGCTCTCTCCTTCTCCCGGGAGAGAAAACGTGGCTTCTCCGTGCGAAAAGCATTGTGCCGGCAGGGAAGACTATTTGGCCAGCCGGGAAGACTATCGTCTCAGAGGGGAAGACTACCGTCCCAGCAGGGAAGAATATCGTCTCAGCCGGGAAGACTAGCGTCCCAGCCGGGAAAACTATCGTCTCAGCCGGGAAGACTTTCGTCGCAGCCGGGAAGACTATCGTCTCAGCCGGGAAGACTATTGTGCCGCTTGCGCTGCTCTCTGCAGTGCGCCTTCTGCGCAAAGACTCCCGGCACCGGCTCTGCGCTTTGCCGAGCTCCCTATCTCTCCTCTAGCCTCTCTTGCTGCCTACATCCTCGCAAAAAGGTCTTTCACTATGTCTCGCAAGGAGAAACTGTGTCAGGGCAGGAAACATCTCCCAGCGTGTTCTAGAAGTTTTGTAGCAGGTCTGCAGAGTGCTTTTTCAGAAGCAACAGAAAGTTGTCCCAAACGACTTCAATTCCAATCTCACTGTGAATAGAAAAAGCAGGAGAGTGCTAAGGGGCTGTTTTCTAGCAGTTTGCAAGCTGCGCACACAATCCAGGTGTTGTGCAGCTTTGTTGTTGTCCTTTCGGGAAGCTGCCGCTCTCTCCTTCTCCCGGGGAAGAAAACGTGGCTTCTCCGTGCGAAAAGCATTGTGCCGGCAGGGAAGACTATTTCGCCAGCCGGGAAGACTATCGTCTCAACGGGGAAGACTTTCGTCTCAGCCGGGAAGACTATCGGCTCCAGCCGGGAAGACTATCGGCTCCAGCCGGGAAGACTATCGGCTCCAGCCGGGAAGACTGTCGGCTCCAGCCGGGAAGACTATCGTCTCAGCCGGGAAGACTATCGGCTCCAGCCACGAAGACTATCGTCTCAGCCGGGAAGACTATTGTGCCGCTTGCGCTGCTCTCTGCAGCGCGCCTTCTGCGCAAAGACTCCCGGCACCGGCTCTGCGCTTTGCCGAGCTCCCTATCTCTCCTCTAGCCTCTCTTGCTGCCTACATCCTCGCAAAAAGGTCTTTCACTATGTCTCGCAAGGAGAAACTGTGCCAGGGCAGGAAACATCTCCCAGCGTGTTCTAGAAGTTTTGTAGCAGGTCTGCAGAGTGTTTTTTCAGAAGCAAAAGAAAGTTGTCCCAAACGACTTCATTTCGAATCTTACTGTGAATAGAAAAAGCAGGAGAGTGCTAAGGTGCTGTTTTCTAGCAGTTTGCAAGCTGCGCACACAATCCAGGTGTTGTGCAGCTTTGTTGTTGTCCTTTCGGGAAGCTGCCGCTCTCTCCTTCTCCCGGGGGAGAAAACGTGGCTTCTCCGTGCGAAAAGCATTGTGCCGGCAGGGAAGACTATTTCGCCAGCCGGGAAGACTATCGGCTCGAGCCGGGAAGACTATCGGCTCCAGCCGGGAAGACTCTCGGCTCGAGCCGGGAAGACTATCGGCTCCAGCCGGGAAGACTATCGGCTCCAGCCGGGAAGACTCTCGGCTCCAGCCGGGAAGACTATCGTCTCAGCCGGGAAGACTATCGGCTCCAGCCGGGAAGACTATCGGCTCCAGCCGGGAGGACTATCGGCTCCAGCCGCGAAGACTATCGTCTCAGCCGGGAAGACTATTGTGCCGCTTGCGCTGCTCTCTGCAGCGCGCCTTCTGCGCAAAGACTCACGGCACCGGCTCTGCGCTTTTCCGAGCTCCCTATCTCTCCTCTAGCCTCTCTTGCAGCCTACATCCTCGCAAAAAGCTCTTTCACTATGTCTCGCAAGGAGGAACTGTGCCAGGGCAGGAAACATCTCCCAGCGTGTTCTAGAAGTTTTGTAGCAGGTCTGCAGAGTGTTTTTTCAGAAGCAACAGAAAGTTGTCCCAAACGACTTCAATTCCAATCTTACTGTGAATAGAAAAAGCAGGAGAGTGCTAAGGGGCTGTTTTCTAGCAGTTTGCAAGCTGCGCACACAATCCAGGTGTTGTGCAGCTTTGTTGTTCTCCTTTAGGGAAGCTGCCGCTCTCTCCTTCTCCCGGGGGAGAAAACGTGGCTTCTCCGTGCGAAAAGCATTGTGCCGGCAGGGAAGACTATTTCGCCAGCCGGGAAGACTATCGTCTCAACGGGGAAGACTTTCGTCTCAGCCGGGAAGACTATCGGCTCCAGCCGGGAAGACTATCGGCTCCAGCCGGGAAGACTATCGGCTCCAGCCGGGAAGACTCTCGGCTCCAGCCGGGAAGACTATCGTCTCAGCCGGGAAGACTATCGGCTCCAGCCGGGAAGACTATCGGCTCCAGCCGGGAGGACTATCGGCTCCAGCCGCGAAGACTATCGTCTCAGCCGGGAAGACTATTGTGCCGCTTGCGCTGCTCTCTGCAGCGCGCCTTCTGCGCAAAGACTCCCGGCACCGGCTCTGCGCTTTGCCGAGCTCCCTATCTCTCCTCTAGCCTCTCTTGCAGCCTACATCCTCGCAAAAAGCTCTTTCACTATGTCTCGCAAGGAGGAACTGTGCCAGGGCAGGAAACATCTCCCAGCGTGTTCTAGAAGTTTTGTAGCAGGTCTGCAGAGTGTTTTTTCAGAAGCAAAAGAAAGTTGTCCCAAACGACTTCAATTCCAATCTTACTGTGAATAGAAAAAGCAGGAGAGTGCTAAGGTGCTGTTTTCTAGCAGTTTGCAAGCTGCGCACACAATCCAGGTGTTGTGCAGCTTTGTTGTTCTCCTTTAGGGAAGCTGCCGCTCTCTCCTTCTCCCGGGAGAGAAAACGTGGCTTCTCCGTGCGAAAAGCATTGTGCCGGCAGGGAAGACTATTTCGCCAGCCGGGAAGACTATCGTCTCAGCGGGGAAGACTACCGTCCCAGCAGGGAAGAATATCGTCTCAGCCGGGAAGACTAGCGTCCCAGCCGGGAAAACTATCGTCTCAGCCGGGAAGACTTTCGTCGCAGCCGGGAAGACTATCGTCTCAGCCGGGAAGACTATTGTGCCTCTTGCGCTGCTCTCTGCAGTGCGCCTTCTGCGCAAAGACTCCCGGCACCGGCTCTGCGCTTTGCCGAGCTCCCTATCTCTCCTCTAGCCTCTCTTGCAGCCTACATCCTCGCAAAAAGCTCTTTCACTATGTCTCGCAAGGAGGAACTGTGCCAGGGCAGGAAACATCTCCCAGCGTGTTCTAGAAGTTTTGTAGCAGGTCTGCAGAGTGCTTTTTCAGAAGCAAAAGAAAGTTGTCCCAAACGACTTCAATTCCAATCTTACTGTGAATAGAAAAAGCAGGAGAGTGCTAAGGTGCTGTTTTCTAGCAGTTTGCAAGCTGCGCACACAATCCAGGTGTTGTGCAGCTTTGTTGTTCTCCTTTAGGGAAGCTGCCGCTCTCTCCTTCTCCCGGGGGAGAAAACGTGGCTTCTCCGTGCGAAAAGCATTGTGCCGGCAGGGAAGACATTTTCGCCAGCCGGGAAGACTATCGTCTCAACGGGGAAGACTTTCGTCTCAGCCGGGAAGACTATCGTCTCAGCCGGGAAGACTATCGGCTGCAGCCGGGAAGACTATCGGCTCCAGCCGGGAAGACTATCGTCTCAGCCGGGAAGACTATTGTGCCGCTTGCGCTGCTCTCTGCAGCGCGCCTTCTGCGCAAAGACTCCCGGCACCGGCTCTGCGCTTTGCCAAGCTCCCTATCTCTCCTCTAGCCTCTCTTGATGCCTACATCCTCGCAAAAAGCTCTTTCACTGTCTCGCAAGGAGGAACTGTGCCAGGGCAGGAAACATCTCCCAGCGTGTTCTAGAAGTTTTGTAGCAGGTCTGCAGAGTGTTTTTTCAGAAGCAAAAGAAAGTTGTCCCAAACGACTTCAATTCCAATCTTACTGTGAATAGAAAAAGCAGGAGAGTGCTAAGGTGCTCTTTTCTAGCAGTTTGCAAGCTGCGCACACAATCCAGGTGTTGTGCAGCTTTGTTGTTGTCCTTTCGGGAAGCTGCCGCTCTCTCCTTCTCCCGGGGGAGAAAACGTGGCTTCTCCGTGCGAAAAGCATTGTGCCGGCAGGGAAGACTATTTCGCCAGCCGGGAAGACTATCGTCTCAACGGGGAAGACTTTCGTCTCAGCCGGGAAGACTATCGGCTCCAGCCGGGAAGACTATCGGCTCCAGCCGGGAAGACTATCGGCTCCAGCCGGGAAGACTATCGGCTCCAGCCGGGAAGACTATCGGCTCCAGCCGGGAAGACTCTCGGCTCCAGCCGGGAAGACTATCGTCTCAGCCGGGAAGACTATCGGCTCCAGCCGGGAAGACTATCGGCTCCAGCCGGGAGGGCTATCGGCTCCAGCCGCGAAGACTATCGTCTCAGCCGGGAAGACTATTGTGCCGCTTGCGCTGCTCTCTGCAGCGCGCCTTCTGCGCAAAGACTCCCGGCACCGGCTCTGCGCTTTGCCGAGCTCCCTATCTCTCCTCTAGCCTCTCTTGCAGCCTACATCCTCGCAAAAAGCTCTTTCACTATGTCTCGCAAGGAGGAACTGTGCCAGGGCAGGAAACATCTCCCAGCGTGTTCTAGAAGTTTTGTAGCAGGTCTGCAGAGTGTTTTTTCAGAAGCAAAAGAAAGTTGTCCCAAACGACTTCAATTCCAATCTTACTGTGAATAGAAAAAGCAGGAGAGTGCTAAGGGGCTGTTTTCTAGCAGTTTGCAAGCTGCGCACACAATCCAGGTGTTGTGCAGCTTTGTTGTTGTCCTTTCGGGAAGCTGCCGCTCTCTCCTTCTCCCGGGGGAGAAAACGTGGCTTCTCCGTGCGAAAAGCATTGTGCCGGCAGGGAAGACTATTTCGCCAGCCGGGAAGACTATCGTCTCAACGGGGAAGACTTTCGTCTCAGCCGGGAAGACTATCGGCTCCAGCCGGGAAAACTATCGGCTCCAGCCGGGAAGACTATCGGCTCCAGCCGGGAAGACTCTCGGCTCCAGCCGGGAAGACTATCGTCTCAGCCGGGAAGACTATCGGCTCCAGCCGGGAAGACTATCGGCTCCAGCCGGGAGGACTATCGGCTCCAGCCGCGAAGACTATCGTCTCAGCCGGGAAGACTATTGTGCCGCTTGCGCTGCTCTCTGCAGCGCGCCTTCTGCGCAAAGACTCCCGGCACCGGCTCTGCGCTTTGCCGAGCTCCCTATCTCTCCTCTAGCCTCTCTTGCAGCCTACATCCTCGCAAAAAGCTCTTTCACTATGTCTCGCAAGGAGGAACTGTGCCAGGGCAGGAAACATCTCCCAGCGTGTTCTAGAAGTTTTGTAGCAGGTCTGCAGAGTGTTTTTTCAGAAGCAAAAGAAAGTTGTCCCAAACGACTTCAATTCCAATCTTACTGTGAATAGAAAAAGCAGGAGAGTGCTAAGGTGCTGTTTTCTAGCAGTTTGCAAGCTGCGCACACAATCCAGGTGTTGTGCAGCTTTGTTGTTCTCCTTTAGGGAAGCTGCCGCTCTCTCCTTCTCCCGGGAGAGAAAACGTGGCTTCTCCGTGCGAAAAGCATTGTGCCGGCAGGGAAGACTATTTCGCCAGCCGGGAAGACTATCGTCTCAGCGGGGAAGACTACCGTCCCAGCAGGGAAGAATATCGTCTCAGCCGGGAAGACTAGCGTCCCAGCCGGGAAAACTATCGTCTCAGCCGGGAAGACTTTCGTCGCAGCCGGGAAGACTATCGTCTCAGCCGGGAAGACTATTGTGCCTCTTGCGCTGCTCTCTGCAGTGCGCCTTCTGCGCAAAGACTCCCGGCACCGGCTCTGCGCTTTGCCGAGCTCCCTATCTCTCCTCTAGCCTCTCTTGCTGCCTACATCCTCGCAAAAAGGTCTTTCACTATGTCTCGCAAGGAGAAACTGTGCCAGGGCAGGAAACATCTCCCAGCGTGTTCTAGAAGTTTTGTAGCAGGTCTGCAGAGTGCTTTTTCAGAAGCAACAGAAAGTTGTCCCAAACGACTTCAATTCCAATCTCACTGTGAATAGAAAAAGCAGGAGAGTGCTAAGGGGCTGTTTTCTAGCAGTTTGCAAGCTGCGCACACAATCCAGGTGTTGTGCAGCTTTGTTGTTCTCCTTTAGGGAAGCTGCCGCTCTCTCCTTCTCCCGGGGAAGAAAACGTGGCTTCTCCGTGCGAAAAGCATTGTGCCGGCAGGGAAGACTATTTCGCCAGCCGGGAAGACTATCGTCTCAACGGGGAAGACTTTCGTCTCAGCCGGGAAGACTATCGGCTCCAGCCGGGAAGACTATCGGCTCCAGCCGGGAAGACTATCGGCTCCAGCCGGGAAGACTGTCGGCTCCAGCCGGGAAGACTATCGTCTCAGCCGGGAAGACTATCGGCTCCAGCCACGAAGACTATCGTCTCAGCCGGGAAGACTATTGTGCCGCTTGCGCTGCTCTCTGCAGCGCGCCTTCTGCGCAAAGACTCCCGGCACCGGCTCTGCGCTTTGCCGAGCTCCCTATCTCTCCTCTAGCCTCTCTTGCTGCCTACATCCTCGCAAAAAGCTCTTTCACTATGTCTCGCAAGGAGAAACTGTGCCGGGGCAGGAAACATCTCCCAGCGTGTTCTAGAAGTTTTGTAGCAGGTCTGCAGAGTGTTTTTTCAGAAGCAAAAGAAAGTTGTCCCAAACGACTTCATTTCGAATCTTACTGTGAATAGAAAAAGCAGGAGAGTGCTAAGGTGCTGTTTTCTCGCAGTTTGCAAGCTGCGCACACAATCCAGGTGTTGTGCAGCTTTGTTGTTCTCCTTTAGGGAAGCTGCCGCTCTCTCCTTCTCCCGGGGGAGAAAACGTGGCTTCTCCGTGCGAAAAGCATTGTGCCGGCAGGGAAGAATATTTCGCCAGCCGGGAAGACTATCGTCTCAATGGGGAAGACTTTTTTCTCAGCCGGGAAGACTATCGGCTCCAGCCGGGAAGACTATCGGCTCCAGCCGGGAAGACTGTCGGCTCCAGCCGGGAAGACTATCGTCTCAGCCGGGAAGACTATCGGCTCCAGCCACGAAGACTATCGTCTCAGCCGGGAAGACTATTGTGCCGCTTGCGCTGCTCTCTGCAGCGCGCCTTCTGCGCAAAGACTCCCGGCACCGGCTCTGCGCTTTGCCGAGCTCCCTATCTCTCCTCTAGCCTCTCTTGCAGCCTACATCCTCGCAAAAAGCTCTTTCACTATGTCTCGCAAGGAGGAACTGTGCCAGGGCAGGAAACATCTCCCAGCGTGTTCTAGAAGTTTTGTAGCAGGTCTGCAGAGTGTTTTTTCAGAAGCAAAAGAAAGTTGTCCCAAACGACTTCAATTCCAATCTTACTGTGAATAGAAAAAGCAGGAGAGTGCTAAGGTGCTGTTTTCTAGCAGTTTGCAAGCTGCGCACACAATCCAGGTGTTGTGCAGCTTTGTTGTTCTCCTTTAGGGAAGCTGCCGCTCTCTCCTTCTCCCGGGAGAGAAAACGTGGCTTCTCCGTGCGAAAAGCATTGTGCCGGCAGGGAAGACTCTTTCGCCAGCCGGGAAGACTATCGTCTCAGCGGGGAAGACTACCGTCCCAGCAGGGAAGAATATCGTCTCAGCCGGGAAGACTAGCGTCCCAGCCGGGAAAACTATCGTCTCAGCCGGGAAGACTTTCGTCGCAGCCGGGAAGACTATCGTCTCCGCCGGGAAGACTATTGTGCCTCTTGCGCTGCTCTCTGCAGTGCGCCTTCTGCGCAAAGACTCCCGGCACCGGCTCTGCGCTTTGCCGAGCTCCCTATCTCTCCTCTAGCCTCTCTTGCTGCCTACATCCTCGCAAAAAGGTCTTTCACTATGTCTCGCAAGGAGAAACTGTGCCAGGGCAGGAAACATCTCCCAGCGTGTTCTAGAAGTTTTGTAGCAGGTCTGCAGAGTGCTTTTTCAGAAGCAACAGAAAGTTGTCCCAAACGACTTCAATTCCAATCTCACTGTGAATAGAAAAAGCAGGAGAGTGCTAAGGGGCTGTTTTCTAGCAGTTTGCAAGCTGCGCACACAATCCAGGTGTTGTGCAGCTTTGTTGTTCTCCTTTAGGGAAGCTGCTGCTCTCTCCTTCTCCCGGGGAAGAAAACGTGGCTTCTCCGTGCGAAAAGCATTGTGCCGGCAGGGAAGACTATTTCGCCAGCCGGGAAGACTATCGTCTCAACGGGGAAGACTTTCGTCTCAGCCGGGAAGACTATCGGCTCCAGCCGGGAAGACTATCGGCTCCAGCCGGGAAGACTATCGGCTCCAGCCGGGAAGACTGTCGGCTCCAGCCGGGAAGACTATCGTCTCAGCCGGGAAGACTATCGGCTCCAGCCACGAAGACTATCGTCTCAGCCGGGAAGACTATTGTGCCGCTTGCGCTGCTCTCTGCAGCGCGCCTTCTGCGCAAAGACTCCCGGCACCGGCTCTGCGCTTTGCCGAGCTCCCTATCTCTCCTCTAGCCTCTCTTGCTGCCTACATCCTCGCAAAAAGGTCTTTCACTATGTCTCGCAAGGAGAAACTGTGCCAGGGCAGGAAACATCTCCCAGCGTGTTCTAGAAGTTTTGTAGCAGGTCTGCAGAGTGTTTTTTCAGAAGCAAAAGAAAGTTGTCCCAAACGACTTCATTTCGAATCTTACTGTGAATAGAAAAAGCAGGAGAGTGCTAAGGTGCTGTTTTCTCGCAGTTTGCAAGCTGCGCACACAATCCAGGTGTTGTGCAGCTTTGTTGTTCTCCTTTAGGGAAGCTGCCGCTCTCTCCTTCTCCCGGGGGAGAAAACGTGGCTTCTCCGTGCGAAAAGCATTGTGCCGGCAGGGAAGAATATTTCGCCAGCCGGGAAGACTATCGTCTCAATGGGGAAGACTTTTTTCTCAGCCGGGAAGACTATCGGCTCCAGCCGGGAAGACTATCGGCTCCAGCCGGGAAGACTGTCGGCTCCAGCCGGGAAGACTATCGTCTCAGCCGGGAAGACTATCGGCTCCAGCCACGAAGACTATCGTCTCAGCCGGGAAGACTATTGTGCCGCTTGCGCTGCTCTCTGCAGCGCGCCTTCTGCGCAAAGACTCCCGGCACCGGCTCTGCGCTTTGCCGAGCTCCCTATCTCTCCTCTAGCCTCTCTTGCTGCCTACATCCTCGCAAAAAGGTCTTTCACTATGTCTCGCAAGGAGAAACTGTGCCAGGGCAGGAAACATCTCCCAGCGTGTTCTAGAAGTTTTGTAGCAGGTCTGCAGAGTGTTTTTTCAGAAGCAAAAGAAAGTTGTCCCAAACGACTTCATTTCGAATCTTACTGTGAATAGAAAAAGCAGGAGAGTGCTAAGGTGCTGTTTTCTCGCAGTTTGCAAGCTGCGCACACAATCCAGGTGTTGTGCAGCTTTGTTGTTCTCCTTTAGGGAAGCTGCCGCTCTCTCCTTCTCCCGGGGGAGAAAACGTGGCTTCTCCGTGCGAAAAGCATTGTGCCGGCAGGGAAGAATATTTCGCCAGCCGGGAAGACTATCGTCTCAATGGGGAAGACTTTTTTCTCAGCCGGGAAGACTATCGGCTCCAGCCGGGAAGACTATCGTCTCAGCCGGGAAGACTATCGGCTCCAGCCGGGAAGACTATCGGCTCAGCCGGGAAGACTATTGTGCCGCTTGCTCTGCTCTCTGCAGCGCGCCTTCTGCGCAAAGACTCCCGGCACCGGCTCTGCGCTTTGCCGACCTCCCTATCTCTCCTCTAGCCTCTCTTGCTGCCTACATCCTCGCAAAAAGCTCTTTCACTCTGTCTCGCAATGAGGAACTGTGCCAGGGCAGGAAACATCTCCCAGCGTGTTCTAGAAGTTTTGTAGCAGGTCTGCAGAGTGTTTTTTCAGAAGCAAAAGAAAGTTGTCCCAAACGACTTCAATTCCAATCTTACTGTGAATAGAAAAAGCAGGAGAGTGCTAAGGTGCTGTTTTCTCGCAGTTTGCAAGCTGCGCACACAATCCAGGTGTTGTGCAGCTTTGTTGTTCTCCCTTAGGGAAGTTGCCGCTCTCTCCTTCTCCCGGGAGAGAAAACGTGGCTTCTCCGTGCGAAAAGCATTGTGCCGGCAGGGAAGACTATTTCGCCAGCCGGGAAGACTATCGTCTCAACGGGGAACACTTTCGTCGCAGCCGGGAAGACTATTGGCTCCAGCCAGGAAGACTATCGGCTCAGCCGGGAAGACTATCGTCTCAGCCGGGAAGACTATCGGCTCCAGCCTCGAAGACTATCGTCTCAGCCGGGAAGACTATTGTGCCTCTTGCGCTGCTCTCTGCAGCGCGCCTTCTGCGCGACGACGCCCGGCACCGGCTCTGCGCTTTGCCGAGCTCCCTATCTCTCCTCTAGCCTCTCTTGCTGCCTACATCCTCGCAAAAAGCTCTTTCACTCTGTCTCGCAAGGAGAAACTGTGCCAGGGCAGGAAACATCTCCCAGCGTGTTCTAGAAGTTTTGTAGCAGGTCTGCAGAGTGTTTTTTCAGAAGCAAAAGAAAGTTGTCCCAAACGACTTCAATTCCAATCTTACTGTGAATAGAAAAAGCAGGAGAGTGCTAAGGTGCTCTTTTCTAGCAGTTTGCAAGCTGCGCACACAATCCAGGTGTTGTGCAGCTTTGTTGTTGTCCTTTCGGGAAGCTGCCGCTCTCTCCTTCTCCCGGGGGAGAAAACGTGGCTTCTCCGTGCGAAAAGCATTGTGCCGGCAGGGAAGACTATTTCGCCAGCCGGGAAGACTATCGTCTCAACGGGGAAGACTTTCGTCTCAGCCGGGAAGACTATCGGCTCCAGCCGGGAAGACTATCGGCTCCAGCCGGGAAGACTATCGGCTCGAGCCGGGAAGACTATCGGCTCCAGCCGGGAAGACTATCGTCTCAGCCGGGAAGACTATCGGCTCCAGCCGGGAAGACTATCGGCTCCAGCCGGGAGGACTATCGGCTCCAGCCGCGAAGACTATCGTCTCAGCCGGGAAGACTATTGTGCCGCTTGCGCTGCTCTCTGCAGCGCGCCTTCTGCGCGACGACGCCCGGCACCGGCTCTGCGCTTTGCCGAGCTCCCTATCTCTCCTCTAGCCTCTCTTGCTGCCTACATCCTCGCAAAAAGCTCTTTCACTCTGTCTCGCAAGGAGAAACTGTGCCAGGACAGAAAACATCTCCCAGCGTGTTCTAGAAGTTTTGTAGCAGGTCTGCAGAGTGTTTTTTCAGAAGCAAAAGAAAGTTGTCCCAAACGACTTCAATTCCAATCTCACTGTGAATAGAAAAAGCAGGAGAGTGCTAAGGTGCTGTTTTCTCGCAGTTTGCAAGCTGCGCACACAATCCAGGTGTTGTGCAGCTTTGTTGTTCTCCTTTCGGGAAGCTGCCGCTCTCTCCTTCTCCCGGGGGAGAAAACGTGGCTTCTCCGTGCGAAAAGCATTGTGCCGGCAGGGAAGACTATTTCGCCAGCCGGGAAGACTATCGTCTCAACGGGGAAGACTTTCGTCTCAGCCGGGAAGACTATCGGCTCCAGCCGGGAAGACTATCGGCTCCAGCCGGGAAGACTATCGGCTCGAGCCGGGAAGACTATCGGCTCCAGCCGGGAAGACTATCGGCTCCAGCCGGGAAGACTCTCGGCTCCAGCCGGGAAGACTATCGTCTCAGCCGGGAAGACTATCGGCTCCAGCCGGGAAGACTATCGGCTCCAGCCGGGAGGGCTATCGGCTCCAGCCGCGAAGACTATCGTCTCAGCCGGGAAGACTATTGTGCCGCTTGCGCTGCTCTCTGCAGCGCGCCTTCTGCGCAAAGACTCCCGGCACCGGCTCTGCGCTTTGCCGAGCTCCCTATCTCTCCTCTAGCCTCTCTTGCAGCCTACATCCTCGCAAAAAGCTCTTTCACTATGTCTCGCAAGGAGGAACTGTGCCAGGGCAGGAAACATCTCCCAGCGTGTTCTAGAAGTTTTGTAGCAGGTCTGCAGAGTGTTTTTTCAGAAGCAAAAGAAAGTTGTCCCAAACGACTTCAATTCCAATCTTACTGTGAATAGAAAAAGCAGGAGAGTGCTAAGGGGCTGTTTTCTAGCAGTTTGCAAGCTGCGCACACAATCCAGGTGTTGTGCAGCTTTGTTGTTGTCCTTTCGGGAAGCTGCCGCTCTCTCCTTCTCCCGGGGGAGAAAACGTGGCTTCTCCGTGCGAAAAGCATTGTGCCGGCAGGGAAGACTATTTCGCCAGCCGGGAAGACTATCGTCTCAACGGGGAAGACTTTCGTCTCAGCCGGGAAGACTATCGGCTCCAGCCGGGAAAACTATCGGCTCCAGCCGGGAAGACTATCGGCTCCAGCCGGGAAGACTCTCGGCTCCAGCCGGGAAGACTATCGTCTCAGCCGGGAAGACTATCGGCTCCAGCCGGGAAGACTATCGGCTCCAGCCGGGAGGACTATCGGCTCCAGCCGCGAAGACTATCGTCTCAGCCGGGAAGACTATTGTGCCGCTTGCGCTGCTCTCTGCAGCGCGCCTTCTGCGCAAAGACTCCCGGCACCGGCTCTGCGCTTTGCCGAGCTCCCTATCTCTCCTCTAGCCTCTCTTGCAGCCTACATCCTCGCAAAAAGCTCTTTCACTATGTCTCGCAAGGAGGAACTGTGCCAGGGCAGGAAACATCTCCCAGCGTGTTCTAGAAGTTTTGTAGCAGGTCTGCAGAGTGTTTTTTCAGAAGCAAAAGAAAGTTGTCCCAAACGACTTCAATTCCAATCTTACTGTGAATAGAAAAAGCAGGAGAGTGCTAAGGTGCTGTTTTCTAGCAGTTTGCAAGCTGCGCACACAATCCAGGTGTTGTGCAGCTTTGTTGTTCTCCTTTAGGGAAGCTGCCGCTCTCTCCTTCTCCCGGGAGAGAAAACGTGGCTTCTCCGTGCGAAAAGCATTGTGCCGGCAGGGAAGACTATTTCGCCAGCCGGGAAGACTATCGTCTCAGCGGGGAAGACTACCGTCCCAGCAGGGAAGAATATCGTCTCAGCCGGGAAGACTAGCGTCCCAGCCGGGAAAACTATCGTCTCAGCCGGGAAGACTTTCGTCGCAGCCGGGAAGACTATCGTCTCAGCCGGGAAGACTATTGTGCCTCTTGCGCTGCTCTCTGCAGTGCGCCTTCTGCGCAAAGACTCCCGGCACCGGCTCTGCGCTTTGCCGAGCTCCCTATCTCTCCTCTAGCCTCTCTTGCTGCCTACATCCTCGCAAAAAGGTCTTTCACTATGTCTCGCAAGGAGAAACTGTGCCAGGGCAGGAAACATCTCCCAGCGTGTTCTAGAAGTTTTGTAGCAGGTCTGCAGAGTGCTTTTTCAGAAGCAACAGAAAGTTGTCCCAAACGACTTCAATTCCAATCTCACTGTGAATAGAAAAAGCAGGAGAGTGCTAAGGGGCTGTTTTCTAGCAGTTTGCAAGCTGCGCACACAATCCAGGTGTTGTGCAGCTTTGTTGTTCTCCTTTAGGGAAGCTGCCGCTCTCTCCTTCTCCCGGGGAAGAAAACGTGGCTTCTCCGTGCGAAAAGCATTGTGCCGGCAGGGAAGACTATTTCGCCAGCCGGGAAGACTATCGTCTCAACGGGGAAGACTTTCGTCTCAGCCGGGAAGACTATCGGCTCCAGCCGGGAAGACTATCGGCTCCAGCCGGGAAGACTATCGGCTCCAGCCGGGAAGACTGTCGGCTCCAGCCGGGAAGACTATCGTCTCAGCCGGGAAGACTATCGGCTCCAGCCACGAAGACTATCGTCTCAGCCGGGAAGACTATTGTGCCGCTTGCGCTGCTCTCTGCAGCGCGCCTTCTGCGCAAAGACTCCCGGCACCGGCTCTGCGCTTTGCCGAGCTCCCTATCTCTCCTCTAGCCTCTCTTGCTGCCTACATCCTCGCAAAAAGCTCTTTCACTATGTCTCGCAAGGAGAAACTGTGCCGGGGCAGGAAACATCTCCCAGCGTGTTCTAGAAGTTTTGTAGCAGGTCTGCAGAGTGTTTTTTCAGAAGCAAAAGAAAGTTGTCCCAAACGACTTCATTTCGAATCTTACTGTGAATAGAAAAAGCAGGAGAGTGCTAAGGTGCTGTTTTCTCGCAGTTTGCAAGCTGCGCACACAATCCAGGTGTTGTGCAGCTTTGTTGTTCTCCTTTAGGGAAGCTGCCGCTCTCTCCTTCTCCCGGGGGAGAAAACGTGGCTTCTCCGTGCGAAAAGCATTGTGCCGGCAGGGAAGAATATTTCGCCAGCCGGGAAGACTATCGTCTCAATGGGGAAGACTTTTTTCTCAGCCGGGAAGACTATCGGCTCCAGCCGGGAAGACTATCGGCTCCAGCCGGGAAGACTGTCGGCTCCAGCCGGGAAGACTATCGTCTCAGCCGGGAAGACTATCGGCTCCAGCCACGAAGACTATCGTCTCAGCCGGGAAGACTATTGTGCCGCTTGCGCTGCTCTCTGCAGCGCGCCTTCTGCGCAAAGACTCCCGGCACCGGCTCTGCGCTTTGCCGAGCTCCCTATCTCTCCTCTAGCCTCTCTTGCAGCCTACATCCTCGCAAAAAGCTCTTTCACTATGTCTCGCAAGGAGGAACTGTGCCAGGGCAGGAAACATCTCCCAGCGTGTTCTAGAAGTTTTGTAGCAGGTCTGCAGAGTGTTTTTTCAGAAGCAAAAGAAAGTTGTCCCAAACGACTTCAATTCCAATCTTACTGTGAATAGAAAAAGCAGGAGAGTGCTAAGGTGCTGTTTTCTAGCAGTTTGCAAGCTGCGCACACAATCCAGGTGTTGTGCAGCTTTGTTGTTCTCCTTTAGGGAAGCTGCCGCTCTCTCCTTCTCCCGGGAGAGAAAACGTGGCTTCTCCGTGCGAAAAGCATTGTGCCGGCAGGGAAGACTCTTTCGCCAGCCGGGAAGACTATCGTCTCAGCGGGGAAGACTACCGTCCCAGCAGGGAAGAATATCGTCTCAGCCGGGAAGACTAGCGTCCCAGCCGGGAAAACTATCGTCTCAGCCGGGAAGACTTTCGTCGCAGCCGGGAAGACTATCGTCTCAGCCGGGAAGACTATTGTGCCTCTTGCGCTGCTCTCTGCAGTGCGCCTTCTGCGCAAAGACTCCCGGCACCGGCTCTGCGCTTTGCCGAGCTCCCTATCTCTCCTCTAGCCTCTCTTGCTGCCTACATCCTCGCAAAAAGGTCTTTCACTATGTCTCGCAAGGAGAAACTGTGCCAGGGCAGGAAACATCTCCCAGCGTGTTCTAGAAGTTTTGTAGCAGGTCTGCAGAGTGCTTTTTCAGAAGCAACAGAAAGTTGTCCCAAACGACTTCAATTCCAATCTCACTGTGAATAGAAAAAGCAGGAGAGTGCTAAGGGGCTGTTTTCTAGCAGTTTGCAAGCTGCGCACACAATCCAGGTGTTGTGCAGCTTTGTTGTTCTCCTTTAGGGAAGCTGCCGCTCTCTCCTTCTCCCGGGGAAGAAAACGTGGCTTCTCCGTGCGAAAAGCATTGTGCCGGCAGGGAAGACTATTTCGCCAGCCGGGAAGACTATCGTCTCAACGGGGAAGACTTTCGTCTCAGCCGGGAAGACTATCGGCTCCAGCCGGGAAGACTATCGGCTCCAGCCGGGAAGACTATCGGCTCCAGCCGGGAAGACTGTCGGCTCCAGCCGGGAAGACTATCGTCTCAGCCGGGAAGACTATCGGCTCCAGCCACGAAGACTATCGTCTCAGCCGGGAAGACTATTGTGCCGCTTGCGCTGCTCTCTGCAGCGCGCCTTCTGCGCAAAGACTCCCGGCACCGGCTCTGCGCTTTGCCGAGCTCCCTATCTCTCCTCTAGCCTCTCTTGCTGCCTACATCCTCGCAAAAAGGTCTTTCACTATGTCTCGCAAGGAGAAACTGTGCCAGGGCAGGAAACATCTCCCAGCGTGTTCTAGAAGTTTTGTAGCAGGTCTGCAGAGTGTTTTTTCAGAAGCAAAAGAAAGTTGTCCCAAACGACTTCATTTCGAATCTTACTGTGAATAGAAAAAGCAGGAGAGTGCTAAGGTGCTGTTTTCTCGCAGTTTGCAAGCTGCGCACACAATCCAGGTGTTGTGCAGCTTTGTTGTTCTCCTTTAGGGAAGCTGCCGCTCTCTCCTTCTCCCGGGGGAGAAAACGTGGCTTCTCCGTGCGAAAAGCATTGTGCCGGCAGGGAAGAATATTTCGCCAGCCGGGAAGACTATCGTCTCAATGGGGAAGACTTTTTTCTCAGCCGGGAAGACTATCGGCTCCAGCCGGGAAGACTATCGGCTCCAGCCGGGAAGACTGTCGGCTCCAGCCGGGAAGACTATCGTCTCAGCCGGGAAGACTATCGGCTCCAGCCACGAAGACTATCGTCTCAGCCGGGAAGACTATTGTGCCGCTTGCGCTGCTCTCTGCAGCGCGCCTTCTGCGCAAAGACTCCCGGCACCGGCTCTGCGCTTTGCCGAGCTCCCTATCTCTCCTCTAGCCTCTCTTGCTGCCTACATCCTCGCAAAAAGGTCTTTCACTATGTCTCGCAAGGAGAAACTGTGCCAGGGCAGGAAACATCTCCCAGCGTGTTCTAGAAGTTTTGTAGCAGGTCTGCAGAGTGTTTTTTCAGAAGCAAAAGAAAGTTGTCCCAAACGACTTCATTTCGAATCTTACTGTGAATAGAAAAAGCAGGAGAGTGCTAAGGTGCTGTTTTCTCGCAGTTTGCAAGCTGCGCACACAATCCAGGTGTTGTGCAGCTTTGTTGTTCTCCTTTAGGGAAGCTGCCGCTCTCTCCTTCTCCCGGGGGAGAAAACGTGGCTTCTCCGTGGGAAAAGCATTGTGCCGGCAGGGAAGAATATTTCGCCAGCCGGGAAGACTATCGTCTCAATGGGGAAGACTTTTTTCTCAGCCGGGAAGACTATCGGCTCCAGCCGGGAAGACTATCGTCTCAGCCGGGAAGACTATCGGCTCCAGCCGGGAAGACTATCGGCTCAGCCGGGAAGACTATTGTGCCGCTTGCTCTGCTCTCTGCAGCGCGCCTTCTGCGCAAAGACTCCCGGCACCGGCTCTGCGCTTTGCCGACCTCCCTATCTCTCCTCTAGCCTCTCTTGCTGCCTACATCCTCGCAAAAAGCTCTTTCACTCTGTCTCGCAATGAGGAACTGTGCCAGGGCAGGAAACATCTCCCAGCGTGTTCTAGAAGTTTTGTAGCAGGTCTGCAGAGTGTTTTTTCAGAAGCAAAAGAAAGTTGTCCCAAACGACTTCAATTCCAATCTTACTGTGAATAGAAAAAGCAGGAGAGTGCTAAGGTGCTGTTTTCTCGCAGTTTGCAAGCTGCGCACACAATCCAGGTGTTGTGCAGCTTTGTTGTTCTCCCTTAGGGAAGTTGCCGCTCTCTCCTTCTCCCGGGAGAGAAAACGTGGCTTCTCCGTGCGAAAAGCATTGTGCCGGCAGGGAAGACTATTTCGCCAGCCGGGAAGACTATCGTCTCAACGGGGAACACTTTCGTCGCAGCCGGGAAGACTATCGGCTCCAGCCAGGAAGACTATCGGCTCAGCCGGGAAGACTATCGTCTCAGCCGGGAAGACTATCGGCTCCAGCCTCGAAGACTATCGTCTCAGCCGGGAAGACTATTGTGCCTCTTGCGCTGCTCTCTGCAGCGCGCCTTCTGCGCGACGACGCCCGGCACCGGCTCTGCGCTTTGCCGAGCTCCCTATCTCTCCTCTAGCCTCTCTTGCTGCCTACATCCTCGCAAAAAGCTCTTTCACTCTGTCTCGCAAGGAGAAACTGTGCCAGGGCAGGAAACATCTCCCAGCGTGTTCTAGAAGTTTTGTAGCAGGTCTGCAGAGTGTTTTTTCAGAAGCAAAAGAAAGTTGTCCCAAACGACTTCAATTCCAATCTTACTGTGAATAGAAAAAGCAGGAGAGTGCTAAGGTGCTCTTTTCTAGCAGTTTGCAAGCTGCGCACACAATCCAGGTGTTGTGCAGCTTTGTTGTTGTCCTTTCGGGAAGCTGCCGCTCTCTCCTTCTCCCGGGGGAGAAAACGTGGCTTCTCCGTGCGAAAAGCATTGTGCCGGCAGGGAAGACTATTTCGCCAGCCGGGAAGACTATCGTCTCAACGGGGAAGACTTTCGTCTCAGCCGGGAAGACTATCGGCTCCAGCCGGGAAGACTATCGGCTCCAGCCGGGAAGACTATCGGCTCCAGCCGGGAAGACTATCGGCTCCAGCCGGGAAGACTCTCGGCTCCAGCCGGGAAGACTATCGTCTCAGCCGGGAAGACTATCGGCTCCAGCCGGGAAGACTATCGGCTCCAGCCGGGAGGACTATCGGCTCCAGCCGCGAAGACTATCGTCTCAGCCGGGAAGACTATTGTGCCGCTTGCGCTGCTCTCTGCAGCGCGCCTTCTGCGCGACGACGCCCGGCACCGGCTCTGCGCTTTGCCGAGCTCCCTATCTCTCCTCTAGCCTCTCTTGCTGCCTACATCCTCGCAAAAAGCTCTTTCACTCTGTCTCGCAAGGAGAAACTGTGCCAGGACAGAAAACATCTCCCAGCGTGTTCTAGAAGTTTTGTAGCAGGTCTGCAGAGTGTTTTTTCAGAAGCAAAAGAAAGTTGTCCCAAACGACTTCAATTCCAATCTCACTGTGAATAGAAAAAGCAGGAGAGTGCTAAGGTGCTGTTTTCTCGCAGTTTGCAAGCTGCGCACACAATCCAGGTGTTGTGCAGCTTTGTTGTTCTCCTTTCGGGAAGCTGCCGCTCTCTCCTTCTCCCGGGGGAGAAAACGTGGCTTCTCCGTGCGAAAAGCATTGTGCCGGCAGGGAAGACTATTTCGCCAGCCGGGAAGACTATCGTCTCAACGGGGAAGACTTTCGTCTCAGCCGGGAAGACTATCGGCTCCAGCCGGGAAGACTATCGGCTCCAGCCGGGAAGACTATCGGCTCGAGCCGGGAAGACTATCGGCTCCAGCCGGGAAGACTATCGGCTCCAGCCGGGAAGACTCTCGGCTCCAGCCGGGAAGACTATCGTCTCAGCCGGGAAGACTATCGGCTCCAGCCGGGAAGACTATCGGCTCCAGCCGGGAGGGCTATCGGCTCCAGCCGCGAAGACTATCGTCTCAGCCGGGAAGACTATTGTGCCGCTTGCGCTGCTCTCTGCAGCGCGCCTTCTGCGCAAAGACTCCCGGCACCGGCTCTGCGCTTTGCCGAGCTCCCTATCTCTCCTCTAGCCTCTCTTGCAGCCTACATCCTCGCAAAAAGCTCTTTCACTATGTCTCGCAAGGAGGAACTGTGCCAGGGCAGGAAACATCTCCCAGCGTGTTCTAGAAGTTTTGTAGCAGGTCTGCAGAGTGTTTTTTCAGAAGCAACAGAAAGTTGTCCCAAACGACTTCAATTCCAATCTTACTGTGAATAGAAAAAGCAGGAGAGTGCTAAGGGGCTGTTTTCTAGCAGTTTGCAAGCTGCGCACACAATCCAGGTGTTGTGCAGCTTTGTTGTTCTCCTTTCGGGAAGCTGCCGCTCTCTCCTTCTCCCGGGGGAGAAAACGTGGCTTCTCCGTGCGAAAAGCATTGTGCCGGCAGGGAAGACTATTTCGCCAGCCGGGAAGACTATCGTCTCAACGGGGAAGACTTTCGTCTCAGCCGGGAAGACTATCGGCTCCAGCCGGGAAGACTATCGGCTCCAGCCGGGAAGACTATCGGCTCCAGCCGGGAAGACTATCGGCTCCAGCCGGGAAGACTATCGGCTCCAGCCGGGAGGACTATCGGCTCCAGCCGCGAAGACTATCGTCTCAGCCGGGAAGACTATTGTGCCGCTTGCGCTGCTCTCTGCAGCGCGCCTTCTGCGCAAAGACTCCCGGCACCGGCTCTGCACTTTGCCGAGCTCCCTATCTCTCCTCTAGCCTCTCTTGCAGCCTACATCCTCGCAAAAAGCTCTTTCACTATGTCTCGCAAGGAGGAACTGTGCCAGGGCAGGAAACATCTCCCAGCGTGTTCTAGAAGTTTTGTAGCAGGTCTGCAGAGTGTTTTTTCAGAAGCAAAAGAAAGTTGTCCCAAACGACTTCAATTCCAATCTTACTGTGAATAGAAAAAGCAGGAGAGTGCTAAGGTGCTGTTTTCTCGCAGTTTGCAAGCTGCGCACACAATCCAGGTGTTGTGCAGCTTTGTTGTTCTCCTTTAGGGAAGCTGCCGCTCTCTCCTTCTCCCGGGGGAGAAAACGTGGCTTCTCCGTGCGAAAAGCATTGTGCCGGCAGGGAAGAATATTTCGCCAGCCGGGAAGACTATCGTCTCAATGGGGAAGACTTTTTTCTCAGCCGGGAAGACTATCGGCTCCAGCCGGGAAGACTATCGGCTCCAGCCGGGAAGACTGTCGGCTCCAGCCGGGAAGACTATCGTCTCAGCCGGGAAGACTATCGGCTCCAGCCACGAAGACTATCGTCTCAGCCGGGAAGACTATTGTGCCGCTTGCGCTGCTCTCTGCAGCGCGCCTTCTGCGCAAAGACTCCCGGCACCGGCTCTGCGCTTTGCCGAGCTCCCTATCTCTCCTCTAGCCTCTCTTGCTGCCTACATCCTCGCAAAAAGGTCTTTCACTATGTCTCGCAAGGAGAAACTGTGCCAGGGCAGGAAACATCTCCCAGCGTGTTCTAGAAGTTTTGTAGCAGGTCTGCAGAGTGTTTTTTCAGAAGCAAAAGAAAGTTGTCCCAAACGACTTCATTTCGAATCTTACTGTGAATAGAAAAAGCAGGAGAGTGCTAAGGTGCTGTTTTCTAGCAGTTTGCAAGCTGCGCACACAATCCAGGTGTTGTGCAGCTTTGTTGTTGTCCTTTCGGGAAGCTGCCGCTCTCTCCTTCTCCCGGGGGAGAAAACGTGGCTTCTCCGTGCGAAAAGCATTGTGCCGGCAGGGAAGACTATTTCGCCAGCCGGGAAGACTATCGTCTCAACGGGGAAGACTTTCGTCTCAGCCGGGAAGACTATCGGCTCCATCCGGGAAGACTATCGGCTCCAGCCGGGAAGACTATCGGCTCCAGCCGGGAAGACTCTCGGCTCCAGCCGGGAAGACTATCGTCTCAGCCGGGAAGACTATCGGCTCCAGCCGGGAAGACTATCGGCTCTAGCCGGGAGGACTATCGGCTCCAGCCGCGAAGACTATCGTCTCAGCCGGGAAGACTATTGTGCCGCTTGCGCTGCTCTCTGCAGCGCGCCTTCTGCGCAAAGACTCCCGGCACCGGCTCTGCGCTTTGCCGAGCTCCCTATCTATCCTCTAGCCTCTCTTGCAGCCTACATCCTCGCAAAAAGCTCTTTCACTATGTCTCGCAAGGAGGAACTGTGCCAGGGCAGGAAACATCTCCCAGCGTGTTCTAGAAGTTTTGTAGCAGGTCTGCAGAGTGTTTTTTCAGAAGCAAAAGAAAGTTGTCCCAAACGACTTCAATTCCAATCTTACTGTGAATAGAAAAAGCAGGAGAGTGCTAAGGTGCTGTTTTCTAGCAGTTTGCAAGCTGCGCACACAATCCAGGTGTTGTGCAGCTTTGTTGTTCTCCTTTAGGGAAGCTGCCGCTCTCTCCTTCTCCCGGGAGAGAAAACGTGGCTTCTCCGTGCGAAAAGCATTGTGCCGGCAGGGAAGACTATTTCGCCAGCCGGGAAGACTATCGTCTCAGCGGGGAAGACTACCGTCCCAGCAGGGAAGAATATCGTCTCAGCCGGGAAGACTAGCGTCCCAGCCGGGAAAACTATCGTCTCAGCCGGGAAGACTTTCGTCGCAGCCGGGAAGACTATCGTCTCAGCCGGGAAGACTATTGTGCCGCTTGCGCTGCTCTCTGCAGTGCGCCTTCTGCGCAAAGACTCCCGGAACCGGCTCTGCGCTTTGCCGAGCTCCCTATCTCTCCTCTAGCCTCTCTTGCTGCCTACATCGTCGCAAAAAGCTCTTTCACTCTGTCTCGCAAGGAGACACTGTGCCAGGACAGAAAACATCTCCCAGCGTGTTCTAGAAGTTTTGTAGCAGGTCTGCAGAGTGTTTTTTCAGAAGCAAAAGAAAGTTGTCCCAAACGACTTCAATTCCAATCTCACTGTGAATAGAAAAAGCAGGAGAGTGCTAAGGGGCTGTTTTCTAGCAGTTTGCAAGCTGCGCACACAATCCAGGTGTTGTGCAGCTTTGTTGTTCTCCTTTAGGGAAGCTGCCACTCTCTCCTTCTCCCGGGGAAGAAAACGTGGCTTCTCCGTGCGAAAAGCATTGTGCCGGCAGGGAAGACTATTTCGCCAGCCGGGAAGACTATCGTCTCAACGGGGAAGACTTTCGTCTCAGCCGGGAAGACTATCGGCTCCAGCCGGGAAGACTATCGGCTCCAGCCGGGAAGACTATCGGCTCCAGCCGGGAAGACTGTCGGCTCCAGCCGGGAAGACTATCGGCTCAGCCGGGAACACTATCGACTCCAGACACGAAGACTATCGTCTCAGCCGGGAAGACTATTGTGCCGCTTGCGCTGCTCTCTGCAGCGCGCCTTCTGCGCAAAGACTCCCGGCACCGGCTCTGCGCTTTGCCGAGCTCCCTATCTCTCCTCTAGCCTCTCTTGCTGCCTACATCCTCGCAAAGAGCTCTTTCACTGTCTCGCAAGGAGGAACTGTGCCAGGGCAGGAAACATCTCCCAGCGTGTTCTAGAAGTTTTGTAGCAGGTCTGCAGAGTGTTTTTTCAGAAGCAAAAGAAAGTTGTCCCAAACGACTTCATTTCGAATCTTACTGTGAATAGAAAAAGCAGGAGAGTGCTAAGGTCCTGTTTTCTCGCAGTTTGCAAGCTGCGCACACAATCCAGGTGTTGTGCAGCTTTGTTGTTCTCCTTTAGGGAAGCTGCCGCTCTCTCCTTCTCCCGGGGGAGAAAACGTGGCTTCTCCGTGCGAAAAGCATTGTGCCGGCAGGGAAGACTATTTCACCAGCCGGGAAGACTATCGTCTCAACGGGGAAGACTTTCGTCTCAGCCGGGAAGACTATCGGCTCCAGCCGGGAAGACTATCGGCTCGAGCCGGAAAGACTATCGGCTCCAGCCAGGAAGACTATCGGCTCCAGCCGGGAAGACTATCGGCCCCAGCCGGGAAGACTATCGGCTCCAGCCGGGAAGACTATCGGCTCCAGCCGGGAGGACTATCGGCTCCAGCCGGCAAGACTATCGGCTCCAGCCACGAAGACTATCGTCTCAGCCGGGAAGACTATTGTGCCTCTTGCGCTGCTCTCTGCAGCGCGCCTTCTGCGCGACGACGCCCGGCACCGGCTCTGCGCTTTGCCGAGCTCCCTATCTCTCCTCTAGCCTCTCTTGCTGCCTATATCCTCGCAAAAAGCTCTTTCACTATGTCTCGCAAGGAGAAACTGTGCCAGGACAGAAAACATCTCCCAGCGTGTTCTAGAAGTTTTGTAGCAGGTCTGCAGAGTGTTTTTTCAGAAGCAAAAAAAGTTGTCCCAAACGACTTCAATTCCAATCATACTGTGAATAGAAAAAGCAGGAGAGTGCTAAGGTGCTGTTTTCTAGCAGTTTGCAAGCTGAGCACACAATCCAGGTGTTGTGCAGCTTTGTTGTTCTCCTTTAGGGTAGCTGAAGCTCTCTCCTTCTCCCGGAGGAGAAAAAGTGGCTTCTCCGTGGCGAAAGCATTGTGCCGGCAGGGATGACTATTGCGCCAGCCGGGAGGACTATCATCTCAGCCAGGAAGACTATCGGCTCCAGCCGGGAAGACTCTCGGCTCCAGCCGGGAAGACTATCGTCGCAGCCGGGAAGACTATTGTCTCAGCAGGGAAGACATTGGTCGCAGCCGGGAAGACTATCGTCTCAGCCAGGATGACTATCGGCTCAGCCGGGAAGACTATCGGCTCAGCCGCTCAGCCGGGAAGACTATTGTGCTGCTTGCGCTGCTCTCTGCAGCGCGCCGTCTGCGCAAAGACTCCCGGCACCGGCTCTGCGCTTTGCCGAGCTCCCTATCTCTCCTCTAGCCTCTCTTGCTGCCTACATCCTAGCAAAAATCTCTTTCACTATGTCTCGCAAGGAGGAACTGTGCCAGGGCAGGAAACATCTCCCAGCGTGTTCTAGAAGTTTTGTAGCAGGTCTGCAGAGTGTTTTTTCAGAAGCAAAAGAAAGTTGTCCCAAACGACTTCAATTCCAATCTTACTGTGAATAGAAAAAGCAGGAGAGTGCTAAGGTGCTGTTTTCTAGCAGTTTGCAAGCTGCGCAAACAATCCAGGTGTTGTGCAGCTTTGTTGTTCTCCTTTCGGGAAGCTGCCGCTCTCTCCTTCTCCCGGGGGAGAAAACGTGGCTTCTCCGTGCGAAAAGCATTGTGCCGGCAGGGAAGACTATTTCGCCAGCCGGGAAGACTATCGTCTCAACGGGGAACACTTTCGTCTCAGCCGGGAAGACTATCGTCTCAGCCGGGAAGACTATCGGCTCCAGCCGGGAAGACTATCGTCTCAGCCAGGAAGACTATCATCTCAGCCGGGAAGACTATCGGCTCCAGCCGGGAAGACTATCGGCTCCAGCCGGGAAGACTATCGGCTCCAGCCGGGAAGACTTTCTTCGCAGCCGGGAAGACTATCGTCTCAGCCGGGAAGACTATCGGCTGCAGCCGGGAAGACTATCGGCTCCAGCCGGGAAGACTATTGTGCCGCTTGCGCTGCTCTCTGCAGCGCGCCTTCTGCGCCAAGCCTCCCGGAACCGGCTCTGCGCTTTGCCGAGCTCCCTATCTCTCCTCTAGCCTCTCTTGCTGCCTACATCTTCGCAAAAAGCTCTTTCACTATGTCTCGCAAGGAGACACTGTGCCAGGACAGAAAACATCTCCCAGCGTGTTCTAGAAGTTTTGTAGCAGGTCTGCAGAGTGTTTTTTCAGAAGCAAAAAAAGTTGTCCCAAACGACTTCAATTCCAATCTTACTGTGAATAGAAAAAACAGGAGAGTGCTAAGGTGCTGTTTTCTAGCAGTTTGCAAGCTGAGCACACAATCCAGGTGTTGTGCAGCTTTGTTGTTCTCCTTTAGGGAAGCTGAAGCTCTCTCCTTCTCCCGGAGGAGAAAAAGTGGCTTCTCCGTGCGAAAAGCATTGTGCCGGCAGGGAAGACTATTTCGCCAGCCGGGAAGACTATCGTCTCAGCGGGGAAGACTATCGGCTCCAGCCGGGAAGACTCTCGGCTCGAGCCGGGAAGACTATCGGCTCCAGCCGGGAAGACTATCGGCTCCAGCCGGGAAGACTCTCGGCTCCAGCCGGGAAGACTATCGTCTCAGCCGGGAAGACTATCGGCTCCAGCCGGGAAGACTATCGGCTCCAGCCGGGAGGACTATCGGCTCCAGCCGCGAAGACTATCGTCTCAGCCGGGAAGACTATTGTGCCGCTTGCGCTGCTCTCTGCAGCGCGCCTTCTGCGCAAAGACTCACGGCACCGGCTCTGCGCTTTTCCGAGCTCCCTATCTCTCCTCTAGCCTCTCTTGCAGCCTACATCCTCGCAAAAAGCTCTTTCACTATGTCTCGCAAGGAGGAACTGTGCCAGGGCAGGAAACATCTCCCAGCGTGTTCTAGAAGTTTTGTAGCAGGTCTGCAGAGTGTTTTTTCAGAAGCAAAAGAAAGTTGTCCCAAACGACTTCATTTCGAATCTTACTGTGAATAGAAAAAGCAGGAGAGTGCTAAGGTGCTGTTTTCTAGCAGTTTGCAAGCTGCGCACACAATCCAGGTGTTGTGCAGCTTTGTTGTTCTCCTTTAGGGAAGCTGCCGCTCTCTCCTTCTCCCGGGGGAGAAAACGTGGCTTCTCCATGCGAAAAGCATTGTGCCGGCAGGGAAGACTATTTCGCCAGCCGGGAAGACTATCGTCTCAACGGGGAAGACTTTCGTCTCAGCCGGGAAGACTATCGTCTCAGCCGGGAAGACTATCGGCTCCAGCCTCGAAGACTATCGGCTCCAGCCGGGAAGACTATCGTCTCAGCCGGGAAGACTATTGTGCCGCTTGCGCTGCTCTCTGCAGCGCGCCTTCTGCGCAAAGACTCCCGGCACCGGCTCTGCGCTTTGCCAAGCTCCCTATCTCTCCTCTAGCCTCTCTTGATGCCTACATCCTCGCAAAAAGCTCTTTCACTGTCTCGCAAGGAGGAACTGTGCCAGGGCAGGAAACATCTCCCAGCGTGTTCTAGAAGTTTTGTAGCAGGTCTGCAGAGTGTTTTTTCAGAAGCAAAAGAAAGTTGTCCCAAACGACTTCAATTCCAATCATACTGTGAATAGAAAAAGCAGGAGAGTGCTAAGGTGCTGTTTTCTAGCAGTTTGCAAGCTGCGCACACAATCCAGGTGTTGTGCAGCTTTGTTGTTGTCCTTTCGGGAAGCTGCCGCTCTCTCCTTCTCCCGGGGGAGAAAACGTGGCTTCTCCGTGCGAAAAGCATTGTGCCGGCAGGGAAGACTATTTCGCCAGCCGGGAAGACTATCGTCTCAACGGGGAAGACTTTCGTCTCAGCCGGGAAGACTATCGGCTCCATCCGGGAAGACTATCGGCTCCAGCCGGGAAGACTATCGGCTCCAGCCGGGAAGACTCTCGGCTCCAGCCGGGAAGACTATCGTCTCAGCCGGGAAGACTATCGGCTCCAGCCGGGAAGACTATCGGCTCTAGCCGGGAGGACTATCGGCTCCAGCCGCGAAGACTATCGTCTCAGCCGGGAAGACTATTGTGCCGCTTGCGCTGCTCTCTGCAGCGCGCCTTCTGCGCAAAGACTCCCGGCACCGGCTCTGCGCTTTGCCGAGCTCCCTATCTATCCTCTAGCCTCTCTTGCAGCCTACATCCTCGCAAAAAGCTCTTTCACTATGTCTCGCAAGGAGGAACTGTGCCAGGGCAGGAAACATCTCCCAGCGTGTTCTAGAAGTTTTGTAGCAGGTCTGCAGAGTGTTTTTTCAGAAGCAAAAGAAAGTTGTCCCAAACGACTTCAATTCCAATCTTACTGTGAATAGAAAAAGCAGGAGAGTGCTAAGGTGCTGTTTTCTAGCAGTTTGCAAGCTGCGCACACAATCCAGGTGTTGTGCAGCTTTGTTGTTCTCCTTTAGGGAAGCTGCCGCTCTCTCCTTCTCCCGGGGGAGAAAACGTGGCTTCTCCGTGCGAAAAGCATTGTGCCGGCAGGGAAGACTATTTCGCCAGCCGGGAAGACTATCGTCTCAGCGGGGAAGACTACCGTCCCAGCAGGGAAGAATATCGTCTCAGCCGGGAAGACTAGCGTCCCAGCCGGGAAAACTATCGTCTCAGCCGGGAAGACTTTCGTCGCAGCCGGGAAGACTATCGTCTCAGCCGGGAAGACTATTGTGCCGCTTGCGCTGCTCTCTGCAGTGCGCCTTCTGCGCAAAGACTCCCGGAACCGGCTCTGCGCTTTGCCGAGCTCCCTATCTCTCCTCTAGCCTCTCTTGCTGCCTACATCGTCGCAAAAAGCTCTTTCACTCTGTCTCGCAAGGAGAAACTGTGCCAGGACAGAAAACATCTCCCAGCGTGTTCTAGAAGTTTTGTAGCAGGTCTGCAGAGTGTTTTTTCAGAAGCAAAAGAAAGTTGTCCCAAACGACTTCAATTCCAATCTCACTGTGAATAGAAAAAGCAGGAGAGTGCTAAGGGGCTGTTTTCTAGCAGTTTGCAAGCTGCGCACACAATCCAGGTGTTGTGCAGCTTTGTTGTTCTCCTTTAGGGAAGCTGCCACTCTCTCCTTCTCCCGGGGAAGAAAACGTGGCTTCTCCGTGCGAAAAGCATTGTGCCGGCAGGGAAGACTATTTCGCCAGCCGGGAAGACTATCGTCTCAACGGGGAAGACTTTCGTCTCAGCCGGGAAGACTATCGGCTCCAGCCGGGAAGACTATCGGCTCCAGCCGGGAAGACTATCGGCTCCAGCCGGGAAGACTGTCGGCTCCAGCCGGGAAGACTATCGGCTCAGCCGGGAACACTATCGACTCCAGACACGAAGACTATCGTCTCAGCCGGGAAGACTATTGTGCCGCTTGCGCTGCTCTCTGCAGCGCGCCTTCTGCGCAAAGACTCCCGGCACCGGCTCTGCGCTTTGCCGAGCTCCCTATCTCTCCTCTAGCCTCTCTTGCTGCCTACATCCTCGCAAAGAGCTCTTTCACTGTCTCGCAAGGAGGAACTGTGCCAGGGCAGGAAACATCTCCCAGCGTGTTCTAGAAGTTTTGTAGCAGGTCTGCAGAGTGTTTTTTCAGAAGCAAAAGAAAGTTGTCCCAAACGACTTCATTTCGAATCTTACTGTGAATAGAAAAAGCAGGAGAGTGCTAAGGTCCTGTTTTCTCGCAGTTTGCAAGCTGCGCACACAATCCAGGTGTTGTGCAGCTTTGTTGTTCTCCTTTAGGGAAGCTGCCGCTCTCTCCTTCTCCCGGGGGAGAAAACGTGGCTTCTCCGTGCGAAAAGCATTGTGCCGGCAGGGAAGACTATTTCACCAGCCGGGAAGACTATCGTCTCAACGGGGAAGACTTTCGTCTCAGCCGGGAAGACTATCGGCTCCAGCCGGGAAGACTATCGGCTCGAGCCGGAAAGACTATCGGCTCCAGCCAGGAAGACTATCGGCTCCAGCCGGGAAGACTATCGGCCCCAGCCGGGAAGACTATCGGCTCCAGCCGGGAAGACTATCGGCTCCAGCCGGGAGGACTATCGGCTCCAGCCGGCAAGACTATCGGCTCCAGCCACGAAGACTATCGTCTCAGCCGGGAAGACTATTGTGCCTCTTGCGCTGCTCTCTGCAGCGCGCCTTCTGCGCGACGACGCCCGGCACCGGCTCTGCGCTTTGCCGAGCTCCCTATCTCTCCTCTAGCCTCTCTTGCTGCCTATATCCTCGCAAAAAGCTCTTTCACTATGTCTCGCAAGGAGAAACTGTGCCAGGACAGAAAACATCTCCCAGCGTGTTCTAGAAGTTTTGTAGCAGGTCTGCAGAGTGTTTTTTCAGAAGCAAAAAAAGTTGTCCCAAACGACTTCAATTCCAATCATACTGTGAATAGAAAAAGCAGGAGAGTGCTAAGGTGCTGTTTTCTAGCAGTTTGCAAGCTGAGCACACAATCCAGGTGTTGTGCAGCTTTGTTGTTCTCCTTTAGGGTAGCTGAAGCTCTCTCCTTCTCCCGGAGGAGAAAAAGTGGCTTCTCCGTGGCGAAAGCATTGTGCCGGCAGGGATGACTATTGCGCCAGCCGGGAGGACTATCATCTCAGCCAGGAAGACTATCGGCTCCAGCCGGGAAGACTCTCGGCTCCAGCCGGGAAGACTATCGTCGCAGCCGGGAAGACTATTGTCTCAGCAGGGAAGACATTGGTCGCAGCCGGGAAGACTATCGTCTCAGCCAGGATGACTATCGGCTCAGCCGGGAAGACTATCGGCTCAGCCGCTCAGCCGGGAAGACTATTGTGCTGCTTGCGCTGCTCTCTGCAGCGCGCCGTCTGCGCAAAGACTCCCGGCACCGGCTCTGCGCTTTGCCGAGCTCCCTATCTCTCCTCTAGCCTCTCTTGCTGCCTACATCCTAGCAAAAATCTCTTTCACTATGTCTCGCAAGGAGGAACTGTGCCAGGGCAGGAAACATCTCCCAGCGTGTTCTAGAAGTTTTGTAGCAGGTCTGCAGAGTGTTTTTTCAGAAGCAAAAGAAAGTTGTCCCAAACGACTTCAATTCCAATCTTACTGTGAATAGAAAAAGCAGGAGAGTGCTAAGGTGCTGTTTTCTAGCAGTTTGCAAGCTGCGCAAACAATCCAGGTGTTGTGCAGCTTTGTTGTTCTCCTTTCGGGAAGCTGCCGCTCTCTCCTTCTCCCGGGGGAGAAAACGTGGCTTCTCCGTGCGAAAAGCATTGTGCCGGCAGGGAAGACTATTTCGCCAGCCGGGAAGACTATCGTCTCAACGGGGAACACTTTCGTCTCAGCCGGGAAGACTATCGTCTCAGCCGGGAAGACTATCGGCTCCAGCCGGGAAGACTATCGTCTCAGCCAGGAAGACTATCATCTCAGCCGGGAAGACTATCGGCTCCAGCCGGGAAGACTATCGGCTCCAGCCGGGAAGACTATCGGCTCCAGCCGGGAAGACTTTCTTCGCAGCCGGGAAGACTATCGTCTCAGCCGGGAAGACTATCGGCTGCAGCCGGGAAGACTATCGGCTCCAGCCGGGAAGACTATTGTGCCGCTTGCGCTGCTCTCTGCAGCGCGCCTTCTGCGCCAAGCCTCCCGGAACCGGCTCTGCGCTTTGCCGAGCTCCCTATCTCTCCTCTAGCCTCTCTTGCTGCCTACATCTTCGCAAAAAGCTCTTTCACTATGTCTCGCAAGGAGACACTGTGCCAGGACAGAAAACATCTCCCAGCGTGTTCTAGAAGTTTTGTAGCAGGTCTGCAGAGTGTTTTTTCAGAAGCAAAAAAAGTTGTCCCAAACGACTTCAATTCCAATCTTACTGTGAATAGAAAAAACAGGAGAGTGCTAAGGTGCTGTTTTCTAGCAGTTTGCAAGCTGAGCACACAATCCAGGTGTTGTGCAGCTTTGTTGTTCTCCTTTAGGGAAGC
Source organism: Calcarius lapponicus (assembly GCA_039654755.1). Lineage (NCBI taxonomy): Eukaryota > Metazoa > Chordata > Aves > Passeriformes > Fringillidae > Calcarius > Calcarius lapponicus. The sequence continues at coordinate 64,898,987 of CM077466.1, read as the reverse complement.
TGAAGCTCTCTCCTTCTCCCGGAGGAGAAAAAGTGGCTTCTCCGTGCGAAAAGCATTGTGCCGGCAGGGAAGACTATTTCGCCAGCCGGGAAGACTATCGTCTCAGCGGGGAAGACTACCGTCCCAGCAGGGAAGAATATCGTCTCAGCCGGGAAGACTAGCGTCCCAGCCGGGAAGACTTTCGTCACAGCCGGGAAGACTATCGTCTCAGCCGGGAAGACTGTCGTCGCAGCCGGGAAGACTATCGTCGCAGCCGGGAAGACTATTGTGCCTCTTGCGCTGCTCTCTGCAGCGCGCCTTCTGCGCAAAGTCTCCCGGCACCGGCTCTGCGCTTTGCCGAGCTCCCTATCTCTCCTCTAGCCTCTCTTGCTGCCTACATCCTCGCAAAAAGCTCTTTCACTATGTCTCACAAGGAGGAACTGTGCCAGGGCAGGAAACATCTCCCAGCGTGTTCTAGAAGTTTTCTAGCAGGTCTGCAGAGTGTTTTTTCAGAAGCAAAAGAAAGTTGTCCCAAACGACTTCAATTCCAATCATACTGTGAATAGAAAAAGCAGGAGAGTGCTAAGGTGCTGTTTTCTCGCAGTTTGCAAGCTGTGCACACAATCCAGGTGTTGTGCAGCTTTGTTGTTCTCCTTTCGGGAAGCTGCCGCTCTCTCCTTCTCCCGGGGGAGAAAACGTGGCTTCTCCGTGCGAAAAGCATTGTGCCGGCAGGGAAGACTATTGCGCCAGCCGAGAAGACTATCGTCTCAACAGGGAAGACTTTCGTCGCAGGTGGGAAGACTATCGTCTCAGCCGGGAAGACTTTCATCCCAGCCGGGAAGACAATCCTCTCAGCGGGGAAGACTATCGACTCCAGCCGGGAAGACTATCGTCCCAGCGGGGAAGACTTTCGTCGCAGCCTGGAAGACTACCGTCGCAGGCGGGAAGACTATCGGCTCCAGCCGGGAAGACTATCGTCTCAGCCGGGAAGACTATTGTGCCGCTTGCGCTGCTCTCTGCAGCGCGCCTTCTGCGCAAAGACTCCCGGCACCGGCTCTGCGCTTTGCCGAGCTCCCTATCTCTCCTCTAGCCTCTCTTGCTGCCTACATCCTCGCAAAAAGCTCTTTCACTATGTCTCGCAAGGAGGAACTGTGCCAGGGCAGGAAACATCTCCCAGCGTGTTCTAGAAGTTTTGTAGCAGGTCTGCAGAGTGTTTTTTCAGAAGCAAAAGAAAGTTGTCCCAAACGACTTCAATTCCAATCTTACTGTGAATAGAAAAAGCAGGAGAGTGCTAAGGTGCTGTTTTCTCGCAGTTTGCAAGCTGCACACACAATCCCAGGGTTATGCAGCTTCGTGGTTCGTCTTTGGGAATCTGCTGCTCTCTCCTCCTCCCGAGGGTGAAAAAGCGGCTTCTCCGTGCAAAAATCATTGTGCCGACCAGGCAGACTATCTCTCCAGCCCGGCAGACTATCGTTCCAGTTCGGCAGACTATTGGCTCCAGCCCGGCAGACTATCGCTCTAGCCCGGCAGATTATCGCTCGAGCCCGGCAGACTATCGCTCCAGTTCGGCAGACTATCGCTCTAGCCCGGCAGACTATCGCTCCAGTTCGGCAGACTATCGGCTCCAGCCAGGCAGACTATCGCTCCAGGTCGCCAGACTATCGCTCCGGCTCGGGAAGTCTATTGTGCCGCTTGCGCTGCTCTCTGCAGCGCGCCTTCTGCGCAAAGTCTCCCGGCACCGGCTCATAGCTTTGCCGAGCTCCCTATCTCTCCTCTAGCCTCTCTTGCTGCCTACATCCTAGCAAAAAGCTCTTTCACTATGTCTCGCAAGGAGAAACTGTGCCAGGACAGAAAACATCTCCCAGCGTGTTCTAGAAGTTTTGTAGCAGGTCTGCAGTGTGTTTTTTCAGAAGCAACAGAAAGTGACGCTGGCTGTTTATTTACTACACGAACGGGAACGGGGTCACTCTAGATCAGTGTCTTGAACTTTATTTTTTCAGCATCAGTCTCATTGTTACAACAATGCAGCAAGAGATGCTGACAGTTCCCTGATCAGAATGCCCAAGGTGCTTAGCATTACAGCATAACATAAAACAAGTGAAGTTTCAGTTTCAACCAATCACAGAAAGCAAAAGCATAATGACATAAGTTTTTCTCCAATAGCTTAAAGCCTATGTAACTTTCAGCTAAACAATAGCAGTTTTCTTTTCAACACAATGCTTCGTTCACAGAAGACAGAGCACAAAACTCTATTCATATTTAACCTTCTAAATGTATACTTAAGATATACTTTTTGCAACCTAGAAAAGCAATTCAACATAGGCCTATTGTTTATTTCTCACGTCTCAAAAGCTGCTGAGAACTTTTTCTGCTAGCTTAGCATTTCACTGTCTTTCACTGCTCTCGGACCTGCTTTGTTCAGAGCTTTCTCAAAAAAACCCCAAACCTATGGACTCCAACACTTCCCCCTCTCTGTTTACTTAAAAAGAAACCTTCACAACTGTGTCGCTTTCTACTTGCGTTTCATAGCCATACTATATTGGCACTGCCTACTATCCCCTTATGACCTGTCCTTATCAATACTAAGCAATGCTATGTTACAGCACAGCAGTTTCCTGCTGTGAAGGCCCAGTCAGTGTAGTAGGTATGAATCACGTCTGACAGTAGTTACACATCATTGTTCAAAAAATTCTGGTCGATTCCAGGGTCTGAGCTCAAAACCATCCATCTCTATATCTTCATCAGTCTGTTTTGCGAGATTTTGAACACTTTCTGTGCTTCTACTTCCTAATTCTCTCTCTTGTATGACAAAAACTTCTTTGACCGTTTTGTTCAGCATTCGCCGCACACAATGAAGTATGCAGGGAATTACTATTAATATCACCACCAGAACTCCTAATACATAAAGACCTATCTTGCAAAGTTGCCTTAGCCAGGGTGCAAAGCTCCATTTTTGGAACAAATCGTCTAACTATGATCCACTATCTTCTTTAATTTGGGCTGTCAAATCTTTCAGCTTTTGTATGCTTTTGTGAATGGATTCAGAATGATCAGACAAATTCATGCAACACAATCTTTCAAATTCTTCACAACCATGCCCTTGTGCCAGTAAAAGAAAGTCAATTGCTGCTCTGTTTTGAAGGGTAGCATTTCTAACGCTATCAACATCGGTCAACATATCACTAATTGCAGAGGTTGTGGCGTTAGCTTGCTTGCTCAGCCAGCATCCAACTCGATCTAACTGTTTTAAAGCCACTGCGGAAGCCAACTGGGGTAGAAATATACCTGCTGAAACTCTTCTCGCAGCTTTCCAAGGCATAAAATCACTCTGACAGTCCTCCTCATAATGAGGAGCTGCTCTCATTTTTCTTTGTTTCTTTTTCATGACCGCTTTAGCAGAAGGCGCAATCACAGTGAGCATCCTAATGCTACAAGGGCCACCTTCAAGGTGTGCTGGAATGCCTTGCCAAGCTCTGTCTCCACAAATGAACCAATACCCTTTGGGCAATTGCCGTGGACACTGATCAGCGTCAGGAAGCACATCTCAACTATTTGAAAAATTACACTAAAAACTAAAATTTCTATATGCAAAATAGTGAGGGGTAACGTTATACTTTGGAGGATCGCCTTTTCGCCAAGCACCAGTTAGGAAGGTAAAGCAAAACTCCATGGTTAAAGAACCAAGGATTTCTAGCTCTTGGGGTTCAGAAGCTGCTTGGGGAAGTTTCTTGGCCCACACATTCCAGTTCAACGTGGGATTGTTTTCAGAGTCCAATTCACCCAATTTACCTTTGAATTGTTTTTTGATCACAGGCAACTCTTTTACTGGCACACTAACCAGACAGGTTGAGAAAGGTTTTTCTGGTTCCGAATTAGACAAACATATGGTGTCTGAGCCTGCTGCCTTGGCTAAGGTCACCCAAACATTTGTTTTCGGTTGATCCACAGGCAAATCTGCACAACAAAAAACAATTAAAAACCAACAGTACAAACACAGAACTTGCATTTCCTCCATCTTTCTCATGAGTAAACATTTGACATACAATTAACACACTTATAAAAAACACTAGCACAAATTCAGAGTTTGCAGGTTCCAGCGATGCACAAAGAACGTCAGGCACAAGGAACATCAGGCGTGACCCGGGATCTCTCCGCTCGGCTCACGTCTGCGTGCTTGCTTCCTCGGTTCTGGGCTCGTCAACACATTCCGGGGTGCGATATGGTTTGACGTTTTTGGCAGGGACCCACTTAATTCCTGCACCTGTAGAAACAGAAGCATACCCTTTGCCCCACGTTATTAAGCGGTAAGGACCTTCAATTTGACCAGACTCAGGATTTCTAATTAGGACAGGAGGATTTCCTTTCAGCTTCGCCTGCGTACTATTTGAAAAATGCCTAAAAATTGGTGGATCAGGTTCTGCACTCGAACTGTTTAAGAAATTAAAAACGTACAAAGTTTTGTTCAGCCTCATCTGTGGTGTGACCTCAGCTCCCCCTCTCTGTTGATTTAAAATGCGCTTCAGTGTTTGATGTGTTCTTTCAATGATTGCTTGACTTGTGGAAGAGTGAGGAATACTAAAAATGTGTTGAACACTCTATTCATTTAGAAATGTGGCTAATTTTTGAGAAACGTATGCGGGGCTATTGTCAGTTTTTACTTCTTGGGGAACACTTAATGAAGCAAAAGTTTGCAGAAAGTGGTGGTAGGCATGACTCTTTGTTTCACTTGTATGAAGGGAAGCAAAAATTGCACCAGAGAACGTGTCTACGGAAACATGAATGTTTTTAAATTTACTAAAGGAAGGATATCTAGTGATGTCTGTTTGCTACAACTGCAGACTTTGCAAACTTCGGGGGTTGACAGCTCTTGTAGAGGTAGGAGGTTGCACAAGTTGACAGTCAGGGCAAGTACTGATAATTGCTTTAGCTTGACTTTTAGGGATTCTGAACATTCGCACACGTGCTTGTGCGTTTTGATGAAAAAAGGCATGACTCAGCTTTGCTTGTTCAAAAATGTTTGGTAAAGTGTTTGAAATGACTATGGTCAGTTGGTCTGCTCTCGTGTTTCTTTCTACTAAAAATTCAGGAAGCGAAGAATGAGCTCTAATGTGAGAAATAAAATATGGATTAGTTCTATATTGTAAAGTTGTAAAAAGACATGAAAGCTAACGATATAAAATTTCATTGCTAACATCTTTTAAAATTGACTCTTTTAATCTTTTAACTACATTAGCAACATAGGCAGAATCTGTGATTAAATTGAGAGGTTGAGGGAAAAGCTGAAAAGCTCGAACTACAGCAGTAAGCTCAACAATTTGAGGAGACTCTTTTACTGTTTGAATATCTGATTTTTATGTATTGGTTTCTTGATTTAACTAAGTCACAACTGATTTGTGACTTTTTCTAGAGCTATCAGTGAAGAGAGTTATCGCATTTAAAGGTTTTTCACTCAGCTTAGGTTTTTCTCTAAAATTCAATTTTGCTTGTAGCAATTTGTGAGCTGGGTAGTGAACAGAACAAATACTTGGGAAACTTAAAAAAGCATATTGCAAATCATCAGAATTTTGCATTGCTTAATTAAAGTAATCTTTTTTTAATGGCAAATAAATGATGGAAAATTCTTGGCTTGCTAAAGTTAGCAACTTGGTTCTGGCTTTCATTACAATTTGTGCAACTATTTTTAGAACTGTGAAGATGGTCTTTGGAAACTTGTAGGGGAGAAAAACTCATTCTATTATTAACAAAGGATTTAGTTCTGAAGGGTTCTACTGAAAGATGAGGCTGTAAAGTTGTATTTTTTTCTCTTAAAACTGCAAGGAAGAAAGGTTTTTCTGGAACACAGCGATGAGTTTGTCTTCTCTGAAGAGTTGATGTTATAGCTTTGGATTTTTGTCGTTGAAGAGAGTTCAAGTTTAGTCTTTTGGATTTCAGTCTCAACACTAGCACAGGTTCGCTCTATCTCAGTCTGCGTAGAATCTGCGATGAGCAAATTCTCTATGTAGTGTAGAATCTTGAATTTTGGAAATTGCTGTTGAACTGGAAGCAAAACTTGTACAACAAGACATTAGTAAATCATGTACATCATGACAACTTTGGTTGTTTTGGTTGGAATGTTTTTACATGACAATTTTTTTTTGAACATGACTTGGTTTACAATAAGTAAAGCAACAAGACTTATCAGTGTCTAACTGTACAGTGCTAACAGAATTTTCTTAATATTTTCTTCGTTTTTCTAAAAGCTTTTCAATTTTATCTATTCGCTGTGCTAAATTGTTTTCTAATGTTTTACTTAGGACGTTGACTTGTAAATTTGCAAGATTTTGTGGACTCGTGCATCTGCTGCAGGCTGTTAGCATCTGTGTGACAGTTGGAGGCTGATTAGGCAAAGTTAAAATAATTTTTCTACATTCATCATTAGCATTTACAAAAGCAAGATTTTGAACAATATAAGAACGAGCTTGCTCATCTGGACACTGCTTTTCAACTGCTTGGGTTAATCTATCTAAAAAAGAGCTATAGGGTTCTGTTTCACTTTGTCTAATAGTTGTGTAAGCATTTACATGGGTGCTAGCTGGCTCTACAGAAAACAAAGCTTTTCTAGCAGCATCTTTAATGTCTGTTAATACAGGCCTAGGCAAATTTGCTGCTTGGTTTTCTGTTCTATGGTAGGGTGGGTCACCTGCTAGCTGAGCAACATCAAAATCTGCATAATCAGTGTTTGCATACTTTTCAACTAACTTATTAAGAAGTTTTTTCTATTGCAATTCCCACAAGAGATATTGTGAATTGGTTAAAATCAGGGAAGCTACATTCTGACAATCAGCAGGTACTAAGTCATAAGAATTAAAAACACTTTTCAACACATTGTTAAAATAGGGAGAAGACAATCTACTTTCTTTCAAAGCCTGACGCAATTCTTTAATATCATGATGGGAGAGATTCTCATATCTAGGGTTTCGATCGTTACGTCTATATCGCACAGGGAAGGCTAGGTATTGATTCTTTAAGTTTGAATCTCTTTCTAATTTTTTGTTTATATGAGACCAATTAGGCAAAGCTAATGGAGGGTTAAAATTCGAGTTGTCTGTTTCACTGACAGCTTTTGTTCTGGGAACTCTGCCAGAGTCCGAATTCTTGGCAGAGACACAGGCTCTCTCGGGAGTGCTGCTAACTTGGCACTGAGAACACACTCCTGAGCAACACGCCTTCTCTGGAGCTTTGCTCAGAGGAGCAGAGGAGGGCTCAGAGTGAGAACACACACCTCCTCTCGAAGCTCTTCTTAAGGGGGCTGGCTAAGGGGCGGTTTCTCTGAGCTGGGGAAGGGAGCTAACGTTCTGGCTCTACTCTAGTGACTTTACAGTTTTATCAGAGATAACCGGTAAAGAACAATGGCATGTTTCACAAACTCTCTTCGCTTGCAGGGCTCTAGCTGGAAAGCAACTAACATCAGACTGGGAATTTAAAAACCTGTCTTTCTTTTCTACAGCAAAAGAAACAGATCTCGGGTTTTCTAAAACATAAGTTTGCTTTTTCTCAACAACATTCTGAGAATCTTTTACTCTTTTTTCTCATCTCGGTTTGGGACGAGCTCTTCTAAATTGACTGAATTTTTGGCTGCTGCTATCTATTCTGTTTCTTTCTGCATTGGTTTGCAGCAAAGCAGCACTCTTTGAATCAAAACTCTGACACGCAGCAGAGAAACTTGGCAAGTTATTTACATTCTGTACTACAAAAGAACTTTCTGAACCACACAACACTCGACTCATAGAAGCTGTTTCTGAGGAGGTATTTTCCCTAGAAGGGAAAACAGTGGCAGGAGAGACTCTCACAGTTCTCTGACCAGGCAAAGCAGACTCAGAACTTCTCACAGTTTCATTGGCGCGTACAATTTCAGAACACACAGCTTGTTTATCAACAAAGCTTTGCAAAAATTCATTCTCCACATTTGCACAATCAGTTCTTCCTCTTGAATGCATTTCATGAATTCCCACATGCTCGGGTAACAAAGAGTCCGAACAACTTTCTCGACACCGCAAGAGTCTAGGTTGAGGGGGGGGTAGAAAACTGTTTTCAGCTGCAGGGACACAGAAAGGCACGGAAGACGAGAACTGTTCTGGCTCTTGGTTTCCCAAGGACACAACACTGCTTCTAGCATTCGGAGACACACTGAGTTCACCCGAAGGAGAAGAATCACCCCGACCGGAACTTGGAATTCTCCTAGAAGAGGACGCCGGCTCGGTATTGTTTAGAATTAAAGAGTCTAAGTCTTTAGTTTTTTGTTCTTTTGCTCTAAAGCATTCCAAAACTGCCCTTGAGACCGGGATGAGTCTATGTATAGATTCATCTTTTTTGCAAGAGAGTATATTATATATTTTTCAGTTTATGTGATCTCAAAAATCAAAAGTTAGAACAGTTTGCAAGTCTATATTCTGAGTGTTTGCTCTTGTCCAAATTAACAAGTCCTTGAGATCATTTTTTGAAACATCTGAGCGTCCTTTATCTTGTAAAATTTTCTCAAGCCGGTGAAAGACGTCTCATTCTGTTTTAGATAACTGATTCCCCATAGCGTTCCCCGGGAGCCCCTTAGAAAAAGATTACTTACAAACACAGTAGCTGCAGCAGACGAAAGGTGATGAAATAGTTCTCCTGAGTAACACTCGGGCCTCCGACGCCCGAAAGATCCACGTTTTTCTTTTTTATTCTAGTCTAACCAGACTCCTCACACGGGGCACCATTTGACGCCGGCTGTTTATTTACTACACGAACGGGAACGGGGTCACTCTAGATCAGTGTCTTGAACTTTATTTTTTCAGCATCAGTCTCATTGTTACAACAATGCAGCAAGAGATGCTGACAGTTCCCTGATCAGAATGCCCAAGGTGCTTAGCATTACAGCATAACATAAAACAAGTGAAGTCACAGTTTCAACCAATCACAGAAAGCAAAAGCATAATGACAGAAGTTTTTCTCCAATAGCTTAAAGCCTATGTAACTTTCAGCTAAACAATAGCAGTTTTCTTTTCAACACAATGCTTCGTTCACAGAAGACAGAGCACAAAACTCTATTCATATTTAACCTTCTAAATGTATACTTAAGATATACTTTTTGCAACCTAGAAAAGCAATTCAACATAAGCCTATTGTTTATTTCTCACGTCTCAAAAGCTGCTGAGAACTTTTTCGGCTAGCTTAAGATTTGACTGTCTTTCACTGCTCTCGGGCCTGCTTTGTTCAGAGCTTTCTCAAAAAAACCCCAAACCTATAGACTCCAACAAGAAAGTTGTCCCAAACGACTTCAATTCCAATCTTACTGTGAATAGAAAAAGCAGGAGAGTGCTAAGGTGCTGTTTTCTAGCAGTTTGCAAGCTGCGCACACAATCCCGGGGTTATGCATCTTCGTGGTTCGCCTTTGGGAATCTGCTGCTCTCTCCTCCTCCCGAGGGTGAAAATGCGGCTTCTCCGTGCAAAAAGCATTGTGCCGACCAGGCAGACTATTGCTCCAACCCGGCAGACTATCGCTCCCGTTCGGCAGACTATCGGCTCCAGCCGGGAAGACTATCGCTCCAGTTCGGCAGACTATCGGCTCCAGCCCGGCAGACTATCGCTCTAGTTCGGCAGACTATCGGCTCCAGCCCGGCAGACTATCGCTCCAGCCCGGCAGACTATCGTCTCCAGCCTGGCAGACTATCACTCCAGTTCGGCAGACTATGGCTCCGGCTCGGGAAGACTATTGTGCCGCTTGCGCTGCTCTCTGCAGCGCACCTTCTGCGCAAAGACTCCCGGCACCGGCTCTGCGCTTTGCCGAGCTCCCTATCTCTCCTCTAGCCTCTCTTGCTGCCTACATCCTAGCAAAAAGTTCTTTCACTATGTCTCGCAAGGAGAAACTGTGCCAGGACAGAGAACATCTCCCAGCATGTTCTAGAAGTTTTGTAGCAGGTCTGCAGAGTGTTTTTTCAGAAGCAAAAGAAAGTTGTCCCAAACGACTTCAATTCCAATCTTACTGTGAATAGAAAAAGCAGGAGAGTGCTAAGGGGCTGTTTTCTCGCAGTTTGCAAGCTGCGCACACAATCCAGGTGGTTGTGCAGCTTTGTTGTTCTCTTTTAGGGAAGCTGCCGCTCTCTCCTTCTCCTGAGGCAGAAAAAGTGGCTTCTCTGTGCGAAAAGCATTGTGCCGGCAGGGAAGACTATTGCGCCAGCCGGGAAGACGAACGTCTCAGCAGGGAAGACTAACGTCGCAGCCGGGAAGACTATAGTCGCAGCCGGGAAGGCTATCGGCTCAGCGGGGATGACTTTCGTCCCAGCCGGGAAGACTATCGGCTCCAGCCGGGAAGACTATCGTCTCAGCCGGGAAGACTATTTTGCTGCTTGCGCTGCTCTCTGCAGCGCGCCTTCTGCGCAAAGACTCCCGGCACCGGCTCTGCGCTTTGCCGAGCTCCCAATCTCTCCTCTAGCCTCTCTTGCTGCCTACATCCTAGCAAAAAGTTCTTTCACTATGTCTCGCAAGGAGAAACTGTGCCAGGACAGAGAACATCTCCCAGCATGTTCTAGAAGTTTTGTAGCAGGTCTGCAGAGTGTTTTTTCAGAAGCAACAGAAAGTTGTCCCAAACGACTTCAATTCCAATCTTACTGTGAATAGAAAAAGCAGGAGAGTGTTAAGGTGCTGTTTTCTAGCAGTTTGCAAGCTGCGCACACAATCCAGGTGTTGTGCAGCTTTGTTGTTCTCCTTTAGGGAAGCTGCCGCTCTCTCCCTTTCCCGGGGGAGAAAAAGTGGCTTCTCCGTGCGAAAAGCATTGTGCTGGCAGGGAAGACTATTTCGCCAGTCGGGAAGACTATCGTCTCAGCGGGGAAGACTTTCGTCCCAGCAGGGAAGACTATCGGCTCCAGCCGGGAAGACTATCGGCTCCAGCCGGGAAGACTATCGTCTCAGCGGGGAAGACTTTCGTCCCAGCCGGGAAGAGAATCGTCTCAGCTGGGAAGACTATCGTCTCAGCCGGGAAGACTATCGTCTCAGCGGGGAAGACTATCGCTCCAGTTCGGCAGACTATCGTCTCAGCTGGGAAGACTATTGTGCCGCCTGCGCTGCTCTCTGCAGCGCGTCTTCTGCGCTGAGGCTCCCGGCACCGGCTCTGCGCTTTGCCGAGCTCCCAATCTCTCCTCTAGCCTCTCTTGCTGCCTACATCCTAGCAATAAGCTCGTTCAGATGTCTCGCAAAGAGAAACTGTGTCTGGATAAAAAACATCTCCCAGCGTGTTCTAGAAGTTTTGTAGCAGGTCTGCAGAGTGTTTTTTCAGAAGCAAAAGAAAGTTGTCCCAAACGACTTCAATTCCAATCTTACTGTGAATAGAAAAAGCAGGAGAGTGCTAAGGTACTCTTTCCTCGCAGTTTGCAAGCTGCGCACACAATCCCGGGGTGAGGCAGCTTCGTTCTTCACCTTTGGGAATCGGCTGTTCTCTCCTTCTCCCGGGGGAGAAAAAGCAGCTTCTCTGAGCAAAAAGCATCTTGCGGCTTCCAGAGCATGGTGCCGGCTTCCCGAGCATGGTGCTGGCTTGCAGAGCAAGGTGCCGGTTGGTAGAGCATTGTGCAGGCATGCAGAGCATGGTGCGGGATGCAGAGCATGCTGCCGGCTTCCAGAGCATGGTGTGGGTTTGCAGAGCATGGTACCGGCTCTTGTAGCATACATCCCGGCAAAAATATTTTTCACTATATTTTGCAAGGAGAAACTGTGCCTCTTCAGGAAATATCTCCCAGCGTGTTTTCCTACTACTGTAGAAGGTCTGCAGTGTGTTTTTCGGGGAAAACAGAGTTGTCCCAAACGACTTCATTTCGAATTTTACTGTGAAAAGAAAAAGCAGGAGAGTGCTAACGTACTCTTTTCTCGCAGTTTGCAAGCTGCGCACACAATCCCGGGGTGAGGCAACTTCGTTCTTCACCTTTGGGTATCGGCTGTTCTCTCTTTCTCCAGGGAGAGAAAAAGCAGCTTCTCCGAGCAAAAAGCATTTTGCCGGCTTGCAGAGCATGGTGCTGGCTTGCAGAGCATGGTGCCGGCATGCAGAGCATGGTGCCGGCTTGCACATCATGGTGACGGCTTCCAGAGCAAGGTGCCGGCTTGCAGAGCATGGTGCCGGCTCTTGTAGCCTACATCCCTGCAAAAACTTTTTCACTATGTCTCGCAAGGAGAAACTGTGCCTGTACAGAAAACATCTCCCAGCGAGTTTTCCTACTTCTGTAGGAGGTCTGCAGTGTGTTTATCCGGGACAAAAGAAAGTTGTCCCAAACCTCTTCAATTCGAATATATCATGAAAAGAAAAAGCAGGAGAGTGCTAAGGTACTCTTTTCTCGCAGTTTGCAAGCTGGGCACACAATCCCGCGGCAAGGCAGTTTCGTTCTTCACCTTTGGGAATCGGCTGTTCTCTCTATCTCCAGGGGGAGAAAAAGCAACTTCTCCGAGCAAAAAGCATTTTGCGGCTTGCAGAGCATGGTGCCGGCTTGCACAGCATGGTGCCGGCTTCCAAAGCAAGGTGCCGACTTCCAGATCATGGTGCCGGCATGCAGAGCAAGGTGCCGGCTTCCAGAGCATGGTGCTGGCTTCCAGAGCAAGGTGCCGGCTTCCAGAGCATGGTGCCGGCTCTTGTAGCCTACAACCTTGCAAAAAGCTTTTTCACTATGTCTCGCAAGAAAAAACTCTGCCTGTACAGAAAACATCTCCCAGCGTGTTCTACTACTTCTGTAGGAGATCTGCAGTGTGTTTTTCCGGGACAAAAGAAAGTTGTACCAAATCACTTCCATTCGAATATTACTGTGAAAATAAAAAGCAGGAGAGTGCAGAGTACTCTTTTCTCACAGTTTGCAAGCTGAGCACACAATCCCGAGGCAAGGCAGCTTCGTTCTTCACCTTTGGGAATCGGCTGTTCTCTCTTTCTCCAGGGGGAGAAAAAGCAGCTTCTCTGAGCAAAAAGCATTTTGCGGCTTGCAGAGCATGGTGCCGGCTTGCAGAGCATGGTGCCGGCTTGCAGAGCATGGCGCCGGCTCTTGTAGCCTACATCCCTGCAAAAAGCTTTTTCACTATGTCTTGCAAGGAGAAACTGTGCCTGTACAGAAAACATCTCCCAGCATGTTCTACAAGTTCTGTAGGAGGTCTGTAGTGTGTTTTTCCCGGAGAAAAGAATGTTGTCTCAAACCTCTTCAATTCGAATATTACTGTGAACAGAAAAAGCAGGAGAGTGCTAAGGTACTCTTTTCTCGCAGTTTGCAAGCTGGGCACACAATCCCAGGGGGAGGCAACTTCGTTCTTCAACTTTGGGAATCGGCTGTTCTCTCCTTCTCCCGGGGGACAAAAAGCAGCTTCTCCGAGCAAAAAGCATTTTGCCGGCTTGCAAAGCATGGTGCCGGCATGCAGAGCATGGAGCTGGCTTGCAGAGCATGGTGCCGGCAAGGAGAGCATGGTGCCCGCTTGAAGAGCAAGGTGCCGGCATGCAGAGCATGCTGCTGGCCTCCAGAGCATGGTGAAGGCTTCCAGAGCACGGTGCCGGCTCTTGTAGCCTACATCCCCGCAAAAAGCTTTTTCACTATGTCTCGCAAGGAGAAACTGTGCCTGTACAGAAAACATCTCCCAGCCTGTTCTCCTACTTCTGTAGGAGGTCTGCAGTGTGTTTATCCGGGGCAAAAGGCAGTTGTCCCAAACGTCTTCAATTCGAATATTAGTGTGAAAATAAAAAGCAGGAGAGTGCTAAGGTACTCATTTCTCGCATTTTGCCAGCTGCGCACACAATCCCGGGGCAAGGCAGCTTCGTTCTTCACCTTTGGGAATCGGCTGTTCTCTCTTTCTCCAGGGGGAGAAAAAGCAGCTTCTCCGAGCAAAAAGCATTTTTATGGCTTGCAGAGCATGGTGCCGGCTTGCAGAGCATGGTGCCAGCTTCCAGAGCATGGTGCCGGTATGCAGAGCAATGTGCCGGCTTGCAGAGCATGGTACCAGCTCCCAGAGCATGGTACCGGCTTCCAGAGCATGGTGCCGGCTTGCAGAGCATGGTGCCGGCTGATGTCGGCTGTTTATTTACAACACGAATGGGAACGGGGTCATTCTTGATCAGTGTCATGAACTTCATTTTTCCAGCATCAGTCTCATTGTTACAACAATGCAGCAAGAGATGCTGACAGTTCCCTGATCAGAATGCCCAAGGTGCTTAGTATTACAGCATAACATAAAACAAGCGAAGTTTCAGTTTCAACCAATCACAGAAAGCAAAAGCATATTGACAGAAATTTTTCTCCAATAGCTTAAAGCCTATGTAACTTTCGGCTAAACAATAGCAGTTTTCTTTTCAACACAATGCTTCGTTCACAGAAGACAGAGCACAAAACTCTATTCATATTTAACCTTCTAAATGTATACTTAAGATATACTTTTTGCAACCTAGAAAAGCAATTCAACATAGGCCTACTGTTTTATTTCTCACGTCTCAAAAGCTGCTGAGAACTTTTTCTGCTAGCTTAGCATTTCACTGTCTTTCACTGCCCTCGGGCCTGCTTTGTTCAGAGCTTTCTCAAAAAACCCCCAAACCTATGGACTCCAACACTGGCTTGCAGAGCATGGTGCCGGCTTGCAGAGCAAGGCGCCGGCTTCCAGAGCATGGTGCCTGCTCTTGTAGCATACATCCCCGCAAAAAGCATTTTCACTATGTCTCGCAAGGAGAAACTGTGCCTGTACAGAAAACATCTCCCACCGTGTTCTCCATGTTCTGCAGGAGGTCTGCAGTGTGTTTTTCCCGGAGAAAAGAAAGTTGTCCCAAACCTCTTAAATTCGAATATTACTGTGAAAATAAAAAGGAGGAGAGTGCTAAGGTACTCATTTCTCGCAGTTTGCCAGCTGCGCACACAATCCCGGGGTGAGGCAGCTTCGTTCTTCACCTTTGGGAATCGGCTGTTCTCTCTTTCTCCAGGGGGAGAAAAAGCAGCTTCTCAGAGCAAAAAGCATTTTGTGGCTTGCAGAGCATGGTGCCGGCTTGCAGAGCATGGTGCCGGTATGCAGAGCATGGTGCCGGCTTGCAGAGCAAGGTGCCGGCTTGCAGAGCATGGTGCCGGCTCTTGTGGCCTACATCCCCGCAAAAAGCTTTTTCACTATGTCTCGCAAGGAGAAACTGTGCCTGTACAGAAAACATCTCCCAGCATATTCTACAAGTTCTGTAGGCGGTTTGCAGTGTGTTTTTCCCGGAGAAAAGAAAGTTGTCCCAAACGTCTTCAATTCGAATATTACTGTGAAAATAAAAAGCAGGAGAGTGCTAAGGTACTCTATCCTCGCAGTTTGCCACCTGTGCACGCAATCCTGTGGCAAGGCAGCTTAGTTCTTCACCTTTGGGAATCGGCTGTTCTCTCTTTCTCCAGGGGGAGAAAAAGCAGCTTCTCCGAGCAAAAAGCATTTTGCGGCTTGCAGAGCATGGTGCCGGCATGCAGAGCATGGCGCCAGCATGCAGAGCATGGTGCCGGCATGCAGAGCAAGGTGCCGGCTTCCAGAGCATGGTGCCGGCTTGCAGAGCATGTTGCCGGCTCTTGTAGCCTACATCCCTGCAAAAAGCTTTTTCACTATGTCTCGCAAGGAGAAACTGTGCCTGTACAGAAAACATCTCCCAGCATATTCTACAAGTTCTGTAGGCGGTTTGCAGTGTGTTTTTCCCGGAGAAAAGAAAGTTGTCCCAAACGTCTTCAATTCGAATATTACTGTGAAAATAAAAAGCAGGAGAGTGCTAAGGTACTCTATCCTCGCAGTTTGCCACCTGTGCACGCAATCCTGTGGCAAGGCAGCTTAGTTCTTCACCTTTGGGAATCGGCTGTTCTCTCTTTCTCCAGGGGGAGAAAAAGCAGCTTCTCCGAGCAAAAAGCATTTTGCGGCTTGCAGAGCATGGTGCCGGCTTGCAGAGAAAGGTGCCGGCTTGCAGAGCATGGTGCCGGTTTGCAGAGCAAGGTGCCGGCTTGCAGAGCATGGTGCCGGCTCTTGTAGCCTACAACCCTGCAAAAAGCTTTTTCACTATGTCTCGCAAGGAGAAACTCTGCCTGTACAGAAAACATCTCCCAGCGTGTTCTACTACTTCTGTAGGAGATCTGCAGTGTGTTTATCCGGGACAAAAGAAAGTTGTCCCTAACGTCTTCAATTCGAATATTACTGTGAAATGAAAAAGCAGGAGAGTGCTAAGGTACTCTTTTCTCGCAGTTTGCAAGCTGCGCACACAATCCCGGGGCGAGGCAGCTTTGTTCTTCACCTTTGCGAATCGGCTGTTCTCTCTTTCTCCAGGGGGAGAAAAAGCAGCTTCTCGGAGCAAAAGGCATTTTGCCGGCTTCCAGAGCATGGTGCCTGCTTGCAGAGCATGCTGCCGGCTCTTGTAGCCTACATCCCCGCAAAAAGCTTTTTCACTATGTCTCGCAAGGAGAAACTCTGCCTGTACAGAAAACATCTCCCAGCGTGTTCTACAAGTTCTGTAGGAGGTCTGCAGTGTGTTTTTTCCGGAGAAAAGAAAGTTGTCTCAAACCTCTTCAATTCGAATATTACTGTGAAAAGAAAAAGCAGGAGAGTGCTAAGGTACTCATTTCTCGCAGTTTGCAAGCTGCGCGCACAATCCTGGGGTGAGGCAGCTTTGTTCTTAAACTTTGGGGATCAGCGTTTCTCTCCTTCTCCCGGGGGAGAAAAAGCAGCTTCTCCGGGCAAAAAGCATTTTGCTGGCATGCAAAGCATTGTGCAGGCTTGCAGAGCATGGTGCCGGCCGTCAGAGCATGGTGCCGGCTTGCAGAGCAAGGTGCCGGCTTGCAGAGCATGGTGCCGGCTCTTGTTGCCTAAATCCCCGCAAAAAGATTTTCACTATGTCTCGCAAGGAGAAACTGTGCCTGTACAGAAAATATCTCCCATCGTGTTCTACTACTTCTGTAGGAGATCTGCAGTGTTTTTTTCCCAGAGCAACAGAAAGTAGTCCTAAACCTCTTCAATTCGAATATTACTGTGAATAGCAAAAGCAGGAGAGGGCTAAGGAACTCTCTTCTCGCAGTTTGCAAGCTGCGCACACAATCCTGGGGTGAAGCAGCTTCGTCCTTAACCTTTGGGAATCGGCTGTTCTCTCCTTCTCCCGGGGGAGAAAAAGCAGCTTCTCTGAGCAAAATGCATTTTTCGGCTTGCAGAGCATGGTTCCGGTTTGCAGAGCATGGTGCTGGCTTGCAGAGCATGGTCCTGGCTTGCAGAGCAAGGCTCCGGCTTGAAGAGCATGGTGCCGGCTTCCAGAGCATGATGCCGGCTCTTGTAGCCTACATCCCCGCAAAAAGATTTTCACTATGTCTTGCAAGGAGAAACTGTGCCTGTACAGAAAACATCTCCCAGCGTGTTCTACTACCTCTATAGGACATCTGCAGTGTTTGTTTCCCGGAGCAATAGAAATTTGTCCCAAACGTCTTCAATTCGAATATTACTGTGAATAGAAAAAGGAGGAGAGGGGTAAGGAACTCTTTTCTCGCAGTTTGCAAGCTGCGCACACAATCCCGGGGTGAGGCAGCTTCGTTTTTCACCTTTGGGAATAGGCTGATCTCTCCTTCTCCCGGGGGAGAAAAAGCAGCTTCTCTGAGCAAAAAGCATTTTGCGGCTTGCAGAGCATGGTGCCGGCTTGCAGAGCATGTTGCCGGCTTCCAGAGCATGGTGCCGGCTTGAAGAGCAAGGTGCCGGCTGTCAGAGCAGGGTGCCAGCTTCTTGAGCATGGTGCCGGCTCTTGTTGCCTAAATCCCCGCAAAAAGATTTTCACTATGTCTCGCAAGGAGAAACTCTGCCTGTACAGAAAATATCTCCCAGCGTGTTCTACAAGTTCTGTAGGAGGGGTGCAGTGTGTTTTTCCCGGAGCAAAAGAAAGTTGCCGCAAACATGTTCAATTCGAATATTACTGTGAAAAGAAAAAGCAGGAGAGTGCTAAGGTACTCATTTCTCGCAGTTTGCAACCTGCGCACACAAACCCGGGGTGAGGCAGCTTCGTTGTTCACCTTTGGGAATCGGCTGTTCTCTCTTTCTCCAGGGTGAGAAAAAGCAGTTTCTTTGAGCAAAAAGCATTTTTATGGCTTGCAGAGCATTTTGCCGGCTTGCAGAGCATGGTGCCGGCTTGCAGAGCATGGTGCCGGCTCTTGTAACCTACTTCCCCGAAAAAAGCTTTTTCACTATGTCTCGCAAGGAGAAACTGTGCCTGTACAGAAAACATCTCCCAGCGTGTTCTCCTACTTCTGTAGGAGGTCTGCAATGTCTTTTTCCCGGAGCAAAAGAAAGTTGCCCCAAATGTCTTCAATTCAATTATTACTGTGAATAGAAAAAGCAGGAGAGTGCTATGCTTCTCCTTTCTTGGAGTTTGCAAGCTGCGCACACAATCCCGGGGTTACGCAGCTTCGTTCTTCACCTTTAGTAATCTGCAGCTCTCTCCTTCTCCCGAGGGTGAAAAAGCGGCTTCTCCATGCGAAAAGCATTATGCTGGCTTGCAGGGCATGGTGCCGGCTTCCAGAGCATGGTGCCAGCTCTTGAAGTCTACATCCCCGCAAAAAGCTTTTTCACTATGTCTCGCAAGGAGAAACTGTGCCAGGGCAGGAAACATCTCCCGGAGTGTTCTACAACTTCTGCAGCAGGTCTGCAGTGTGTTTTCGCAGAAGCAAAAGAAAGTTGTCCCAAACCTCTTCAATTCGAATCTTACTGTGAACTGAAAAAGCTGGTGAGTGCTAAGGTGCTGTTTTCTCTTTGTTTGCGAGTTGCGCACACAATCCAGGTGTTGTGCATCTTCATTGTTCGCCTTTGGGAGGCTGCCGCTCTCTCCGTCTCCTGGGGCCAGGGAAGCTGCTTCTCCGCGCGAAGAGCATTCTGCCAGTCGAGAAGACTATTGTTTCAGCCAGGAAGACTATCGCGCTGGCTGGGAAGATTATTATTCCGGTGGGAAGATAATCATGCCGGCTGGGAAGACTATCGTCCCAGCCAGGAAGACTATTTTGCTGGCCGGGAAGACTATCGTTCCAGCCGTGAAGACTATTGTGTCGGTCGGGAAGACTATTGTTCCGGTCGCGGTGCTCTCCGGAGGGCGCCTTCTGCCGAAAGATGCCCAGGACTGGCGCTGAGCTTCGCCGAGCTCCCTATCTCCGTCTCTAGTGTCTCTGACGCCTACATCCTAGCAAAAAGCTTTTTCACTATGTCTCGCAAAGAGGAAACTGTACCTGTCCAGAAAACCCAGGGTGTTCTACAAGTTGCACGGAGGTCTGCAGAGTGTTTTTCCCGGAGCAAAAGGAAGTTGTCCCAAACGCCTTCAATTCAAATCTTACTGTGAATGGAAAAGGCAGGAGATTACTAAGGTGCTGTTTTCTCGGAGTTGGCAAGCTGCGCACACAATCCAGGTGTTGTGCAGCTTCGTTGTTCACAAAAAAAAACCTTCACAACTGTGTCGCCTTCTACTTGCGTTTCATAGCCATACCATATTAGCATTGCTTACTATCTGCTTAAGACCTATCCTTATCAACACTAAGCAATGCTATGTTACAGCACAGCAGTTTACTGCTGTGAAGGTCGAGTCAGTAAAATACGTATGAATCACGTCTGACAGTAGTTCCACATCATTGTTCAAAAAATTCTGGTCGATTCTAGGGTCTGAACTGAAAACCATCTATCTCTATATCTTCATCTGTCTGTTTTGTGAGATTTTGAACACTTTCTGTGCTTCTACCTTCTAATTCTCTCTCTTGTATGACAAAAACTTCTTTGACCGTTTTGTTCAGCATTCGCCGCACACAATGCAGGGAATTACTATTAATATCACTACTAGAACCCCCCAATACACAGAACCCAACAGTACAAACACACAACTTGCATTTGCTCTATCTTTCTCATGAGCTAAGTTTTGGCAAAATCCTCACATGTAAATTAATTTTAGAACTTCGGTTCTCAACAAAACAAAGACTTAAACTTTCGGCAAAAGTTAGCTCTGATAAATAAACATTTGACATACAATTAACACACTTATAAAAAACATTAGCACGAATTCAGAGTTTGCAGGTTCAACCGATGCACAAAGAACGTCAGGCACAAGGAACGTCAGGCGTGACCTGGGATCTCTCCGCTCGGCTCACGTCTGCGTGCTTGCTTCCTCGGTTCTGGGCTCGTCAACACGTTCTGGGGTGCGATATGGTTTGACGTTTTTGGCAGGGACCCACTTAATTCCAGCACCTGTAGAAACAGAAGCATACCCCTTTGCCTCAGGTTATTAAGCGGAAAGGACCTTCAATTTGACCAGACTCAGGATTTCTAATTAGGACAGGAGGATTTTCTTTCAGCTTCGCCTGCGTACTATTTGAAAAATGCCTAAAAATTGGTGGATCAGGTTCTGCACCCGAACTGTTTAAGAAATTAAAAAGATACAAAGTTTTGTTCAGCCTCATCTGTGGTGTGACCTCTGCTCCCCCTCTCTGTTGATCTAAAATGTGCTTCAGTGTTTGATATGTCCTTTCAATGATTGCTTGACTTGTGGGAGAGTGAGGAATACCAAAAATGTGCCGAACACCCCATTCATTTAGAAACGTGGCAAATTTTTGAGAGATGTATGCGCGGCCATTGTCAGTTTTTACTTCTTGGGGAACACCCAATGAAGCAAAAGCTTGCAGAAACTGGTGGCAGGCATGATTACCTGTTTCACCTGTGTGAAGAGAAGCAAAAATTGCACCAGAGAATGTGTCCACTGAAACATGAATATTTTTAAATTTACCAAAGGAAGGATATTTAGTGATGTCTGTTTGCCTTAACTGCAGATTTTGCAAACTTTGGGGGTTGACAGCTCCTGTAGAGACAGGAGGTTGCACAAGTTGTCAGGGCAAGTACTGATAATTGCTTTAGCTTGACTTTTAGGGATTTGGAACATTCGCACAAGTGCCTGTGCATTTTGATGAAAAAAAGCATGACTCAGCTTTGCTTGTTCAAAAATGTTTGGTAAAGTGTTTGAAATGACCATGGTCAGTTTGTCCGCTCTCGCGTTTCCTTCAACTAAAAATCCAGGAAGTGAGGAATGAGCCCTAATGTGAGAAACAAAATATGGATTAGTTCTATATTGCAAAGTTGTAAAAAGACATGAAAGCCAACGATATAAAATCTCATCGCTAACATCCTTTAAAATTGACCCTTCTAATCTTTTAACTACATTAGCAACATAAGCAGAATCTGTGATCAAATTGAGAGGTTGAGGGAAAAGCTGGAAAGCCTGAACCACAGCAGCAAGCTCAACAATTTGAGGGGACCCTTCTACTGTTTGAATATCTGATTCCCATGCATTGGTTTCTTGATTCAACCAAGTTACAACTGATTTGTGACTTTTTCCAGAGCCATCAGTGAAGACAGTTATCGCATTTAAAGGTTCTTCACTCAGCTTAGGTTTTTCTTTAAAATTTATTTTTGCCTGTAGTAATTTGTGAGCTGGGTAGTGAACAGAAAAAATACCTGGGAAACCCAAAAATGCATATTGTAAATCATCAGAATTTTGCATTGCCCAATTAAAGTAATCTTTTTTCAATGGCAAATAGATAACTGAAAATTCTTGGCCTGCTAAAGTTAGCAACCTGGTTCTGGCCTTCATTACAATTTGTGCAACCATTTCTAGAACTGTGAAGATGGTCTTTGGAAACTTGTAGGGAAGAAAAACTCATTCTATTATTAACAAAGGATCTGGTTCAGAAGGATCCCACTGAAAAATGAGGCCGCAAAGTTGCATTTTTTCTCCTAAAACTGCAAGGAAGAAAGGCTTTTCTGGAACACAGCGATGAGCTTGTCTTCTTTGAAGAATTGATGTCACAGCTTTGGATTTTTGTTGTTGAAGAAAGGTCAAGTCCAGTCTTTTTGGATTTCAGTCACAACACCAGCACAGGTTCGCTCCATCTCAGTCTGCGTAGAATCTGCGATGAGCATATTCTCCATGTAGTATAGAATCTTGAATTTTGGAAATTGCTGTTGAACTGGAAGCAAAACTTGTACAACAAGACATTAGCAAATCATGTACATCATGACAACTTCCGTTGTTTTGGTTGGAATGTTTTCACATGACAATCCTTTTTTGAACATGACTTGGTTTACAATAACCAAAGCAACAAGACCTTTTATCAGAGTCCAACTGCACAGTGCTAACAGAATTTTCCCAATATTTTCCTCGCTTTTCTAAAAGCTTTTCAATTCTATCCACTCGCTGTGCCAAATTGTATTCCAATGTTTTACTTAGAACGTTGATCTGCAAATTTGCAAGATTTTGTGAACCCTCACATCTGCTGCAGGCTGTTAGCATCTGTGTGACAGTTGGAGGCTGATCAGTCAAAGTTAAAATAATTTTTCTACATTCATCATTAGCATTTACAAAAGCAAGATTTTGAAAAATATAAGAACGAGCTTGCTCATCTGGACACTGCCTTTCAACTGCTTGGGTTAATCTATCTAAGAAAGAACCATAGGGTTCTGTTTCACCTTGTCTAATAGTTGTGTAAGCATTTACATGGGTGCCACGTGGCTCTACTGAAAACAAGGCCTTTCTAGCAGCATCTTTAATGTCTGTTAACACAGGCCTAAGCAAATCTACTGCTTGGTTTTCTGCTCTGTGGTAGGGTGGGTCACCTGCTAACTGAGCAACATCAAAATCTGCATAAGTAGTGTTTGCATACCTTTCAATTATTTTATTAAGAAGCTTTTTCCATTGCAACTCCCATAAGAGATATTGTGATTTGGTTAAAATCAGGGAAGCCACATTTCAACAATCAGCAGGCACCAAGTCATAAGAATTAAAGACGCTTTTCAGCACATTGTTAAAGTAGGGAGAAGAGAATCCACTTTCTTTTAAAGCCTGATGTAATTCTTTAATATCATGATGGGAGAGGCTCTCATATCTAGGGTTCATATCATTACGTCCGTATCGCACAGGAAAAGCGAGGTATTGATTCTTTAAGTCCAAGTTTCTTTCTAATATTTTGTTTATATTAGACCAATTAGGCAAAGCCAATGGAGGGTTAAAATTCGAGCTGTCTGTTTCACTGACAGCCTTTTTTCCGGGAACTCTGCCAGAGTCCAAATTCTTGGCAGAGACAGAGGCTCCTCTGGGAATGCCACCAACCTGGCACTGAGAACATGCCCCCAAACAACACGCCTTTCCTGGAGCCTTGCCCAGAGGAGCAGAGGAGGGCTCAGACTGAGAACACACCCCTCCCGGAGCCCTTCCTAAGGGGGCTGGCAAAGGGGTGGTTTCCCTGAGATGGGGAAGGGAGCCAAAGTTTTGCTTCAGCTCCAGCAACCTTGAAATTTTATCAGTGATAACCGGTAAAGAACAATGGCATGTTTCACAAACTCCCTTCGCTTGCAGGGCTCTAGCTGGAAAACAACCAACATCAGACTGGGAATTTAAAAAACTGTCTTTCCTTTCCACAGCAAAAGAAACAGACCTCGGGTTTTCTAAAACATCAGTTTGTCCTTTCTCAACAACATTCTGAGAATCTTTTACCCTTTCTTCCCATCTCTGTTTGGGACGAGCCCCCCTGAATTGACTGAATTCCTGGCTGCTGCTGCCCATTTTATTTCCTTCTGCCCTGCTCGCTGGCAAAGCGGCATTTTTTGTATCAAAACCATGACAAGCAGCAGAGAAACCTAGCAAGTTATTAACAAAAGAACTCTCCAAATCACCCAACACTCGGCCTACAGAATCTATCTCTGAGGGGGCATTTTCCCTAGAAGGGAAAACAGTAGCAGGAGTGACCCCCACAGCCCCCTGGCCAGGCAAAGCAGACTCAGAACCTCTCACAGTTACATCGGCGCGTACAATTTCAGAACACACAGTTTCCTTATCAACAAAGCTCTGCAAAAATTCATTCTCCACTTTTGCACAACCAGTCCCCCCCCCCCCCCCCCCCCCCCCGTATGCATTTCATGAATTCCCACATGCCCGGGTAACAAAGAGTCTGAACAACTTTCCCGACACCGCAAGAGTCCAGGTTGGGGGGGGGTGGAAAACTGTTTTCGGCTGCAGGGACACAGAAGGGCCCAGAAGACGAGAACTGTTCTGGCTCTCGGTTTCCCAAGGACGCAACACTGCCTCCAGCATTCGGAGACAAACCGAGTTCACCCAAAGGAAAAGAATCACCCCGACCGGAACTTGGAATTCCCCCAGAAGAGGACGCCGGCTCAGTATTATTTAGATTTAAAGAGTCCAAGCAGGTTATTTTAGTTTTTTGTTCCTTTGGTCTAAAACATTCCAAAACTGCCCTCGAGACCGGGATAAGCCTATGAATAGATTCTTCTTTTTTGCGAGAGAGCATATTATAGATTTTCCAGTTTATGTGATCCCAAAAATCAAAAGTTAGAACAGTTTGCAAGTCTATATTCTGAGTGTTTGCTCTCGTCCAAATTAACAAGCCCTTGAGATCGTTTTTTGAAACATCTGAGCATCCCTTATCTTGTAAAATTTTCTCAAGCCAGTAAAAGACGTCCCATTTTGTTTTAGATAACTGATTTCCCATAATGTCGCTTGGGAGCCCCTTAGAAAAAGATTACTTACAAATACAGTAGATGCAGCTGATGAAGGGGATGAAATATTTGTCCTGAGTAACACCTGGGCCTCCGACGCCGGAAAGATCCAAGATTTTTGGATTTTTTCTCCCTCAACAGAGAGGGGGAGCGGAGGTCACACCACAGATGAGGCTGAACAAAACTTTGTATCTTTTTAATTTCTTAAACAGTTCGGGTGCAGAACCTGATCCACCAATTTTTAGGCATTTTTTCAAATAGTACGCAGGCGAAGCTGAAAGAAAATCCTCCTGTCCTAATTAGAAATCCTGAGTCTGGTCAAATTGAAGGTCCTTTCCGCTTAATAACCTGAGGCAAAGGGTATGCTTCTGTTTCTACAGGTGCTGGAATTAAGTGGGTCCATGCCAAAAACGTCAAACCATATCGCACCCCGGAATGTGTTGACGAGCCCAGAACCGAGGAAGCAAGCACGCAGACGTGAGCCGAGCGGAGAGATCCCAGGTCACGCCTGACGTTCCTTGTGCCTGACGTTCTTTGTGCATCGGTTGAACCTGCAAACTCTGAATTCGTGCTAGTGTTTTTTTATAAGTGTGTTAATTGTATGTCAAATGTTTATTTATCAGAGCTAACTTTTGCCGAAAGTTTAAGTCTTTGTTTTGTTGAGAACCGAAGTTCTAAAATTAATTTACATGTGAGGATTTTGCCAAAACTTAGCTCATGAGAAAGATAGAGCAAATGCAAGTTGTGTGTTTGTACTGTTGGGTTCTGTGTATTGGGGGGTTCTAGTAGTGATATTAATAGTAATTCCCTGCATACTTCATTATGTGCAGCAAATGCTGAACAAAACGGTCAAAGAAGTTTTTGTCATACAAGAGAGAGAATTAGGAAGTAGAAGCACAGAAAGTGTTCAAAATCTCACAAAACAGACGGATGAAGATATAGAGATAGATGGTTTTGAGTTCAGAATCGACCAGAATTTTTTGAACAATGATGTGGAACTACTGTCAGACGTGATTCATACGTATTTAAACTGCTGTGCTGTAACATAGCATTGCTTAGTGTTGATAAGGATAGGTCTTAAGCAGATAGTAAGCAAAGCTAATATACTTGAGCTATGAAACGCAAGTAGAAAGTGACACAGTTGTGAAAGTTTTTTTTTTTGAGTCAACAAAGAAGAAGTGTTAGAGTCCATAAGTTAGAAGTTTTTGAAAAAGCTCTAAACAAAGCAAGCCCGAGAACAGTGAAAGACAGTGAAATGCTAAGCCAGCAGAAAAAGTTTTAAGCAGCTTTTGAGATGTGAGAAATAACCAGTAAGCCTATGTTGAATTGCTTTTCTAAGTTGCAAAAAGTATATTTTAAGTATACATTTAGAACCTCCAACCTATGGACTCCAACAGTTCGCCTTTGGGAAGCTGCCGCTCTCTCCATCTCCCGGGGCCGGAGAAGTGGCTTCTCCACGCGAAGAGCATTGTACCGCTCAGGAAGACTATTGTGCTGGCCGCAAAGACTATTGTGCCCATCGGGAAGACTATCGTTCCGGTCGAGAAGACTCTTGTGCCGGCTGGGAAGACTTCTGTACCGGCTGGGAAGACTATCGTGCTGGTTGGGAAGATTATTGTTCCGGCCGCGAAGACTATTGTGCCGGCCGGAAAATCTATTTTGCCAGCCAGGAAGTCTATCGTGCCAGTGGCGAAGACTATTGTGCATGCCGGGAAGACCATCGTGCCAGTCGGGAAGACCCTTGTGCCGGTCGCAGTGCTCTCCCGAGCGCTCATTCTGCCCAAAGACGCCTGGGACCGGCACTGAGCTTCGCCGAACTCCCTATCTCTGTCTCTAGCGTCTCTTGTCGCCTAGATCCTAGCAAAAAGCTTTTTCACTATGTCTCGCAAGGAGAAACTGTGCCAGGACAGAAAACATCTCCCAGCGTGTTCTACAAGTTCTGTAGGTGGTCTGCAGAGTGTTTTTCGAGAAGCAAAAGAAAGTTGTCCCCAAACGACTTCAATTCGAATCTTACTGTGAATAGAAAAGGCAGGAGAGTGATAAGGTACTCTTTTCTCGGAGTTGGTAAGCTGCGCACACAATCCAGGTGTTGTGCAGCTTCATTTTTCGCCTTAGGGAAGCTGCCGCCCTCTCCGTCTCCAGGGCCAGAGAGCGGCTTCTCCACGCGAAGAGCGTTGTGTCGCTCGGGAAGACTATTGTGCCGGCTGCAAAGACTATCGTGGCCATCGTGAAGACTATCGTGCCGGTCAGGAAGATTATTGTGCCGGCCAGGAAGACTATTGTTCTGGCCGGGAAGACTATTGTGCCGGCCGGGAAGACCTTTGTGCCGGGTCGCAGTGCTCTCCCGAGCGCTCGTTCTGCCCAAAGATGCCTGGGACCAGCGCTGAGCTTCGCCGAGCTCCCTATCTCCGTCTCTAGCGTCTCTTGTCACCTACATCCTAGCAAAAAGCTTTTTCACTATGTCTGGCAAGGAGAAACTGTGCCTGTACAGAGAACCAGCGTGTTCTACAAGTTGCACGGAGGTCTGCAGAATGTTTTTCAAGAAGCAAAAGAAAGTTGTCCCAAACATCTTCAATTCGAATGTTACTGTGAATAGAAAAGGCAGGAGACTGCTGAGGTTCTGTTTTCTCGGAGTTTGCAAGCTGCGCACACAATCCAGGTGTTGTGCATCTTTGTTGTTCGCCTTTGGGAAGCTGCCGCTCTCTCCGTCTCCAAGGGCCGGAGAAGCGGCTTCTCAACGCAAAGAGCATTCTGCCTCTTGGGAAAACTATTGTGCCGGTCAGGAAGACTATTGTGCCGGCCGCACAGACTATCGTGCCGTCCGCGAAACTATTGTGCCAGCAGGAAGACTATCATTCCGGCCGGGAAGACTATCGTCCCAGCTGCGAAGACTATTGTGCCAGCCGGGAAGACCTTTGTGCTGGTCGCAGTGCTCTCCGGAGCGCGCCTTCTGCCCAAAAATGCCTGGGACCAGCACTGAGCTTCGCCAAGCTCCCTATCTCCGTCTCTGGTGTCCTCTTGTCGCCTACATCCTAATAATAGCTTTTTCACTATGTCTCGCAAGGAGAAATTGTGCCAGGACAGAAAACATCTCCCAGCGTGTTCTACAAGTTCTGTAGGAGGTTTGCAGAGTGTTTTTCAAGAAGCAAAAGAAAGTTGTCCCAAACGTCTTCTATTCGAATCTTACTGTGAATAGAAAAGGCAGGAGAGTGCTGTTTTCCTCGGAGTTTGCAAGCTGCGCACACAATCCAGGCGTTGTGCAGCTTCGTTGTTCGCCTTTGGGAAGCTGCCACTCTCTCCATCTCCCGGGGCTGGAGAAGCGGCTTTTCCACGCGAAGAGCATTGTGCCGGCCCGGAAGACTATCGTGCCGGTTGCGGTGATCATGGTATCCTAGTTCAAGGGGTACAACTCGGGCCGATGGCTGAAACCTCCCCTAGGAGCCTCCAATCACCAGAGGAACGGGAGCCTGCGCGGGTAAGGATGGCTATAGGTGGGTACTCCTCGTTTCCCCTACTCCTGGGGGTCCATAGGGTTACACACACTCCACAACAACACTCACTTCCCTCTGCTACTGGAAGGACTGCACTCGCTTCAGGGGTCTGTACTCACAGCCCCCGTCTCATTCACTCACATGGACTTCGCACCCTCTGTGTCCTTCGACCCCACTCACGTTGCTCTGAGGCAACGTGAGCCCCGCTCCTTCTCGGAGGGCTCTCACCTTTTGGGTCGCTGTGTTCCTTGCAGCCTCAGGTATTGGCGCAATCCCTTCCACAGTCCAACGTAGTCCAATCTCTGGCAGCCAAAAAAGTGGCTGGACGCATCTCCAGGTCCTGGGCTACCCCGGACTGTTTTGGGGCGTGGCTATCCCGGACGAGTCCCCCAAAAAAGATGTTACGAATATGAACGAGGCCGACTTTCTCGGGAGAAAGAGGTTCTCATTTATTAAAATAGCCACAAGGAACGGAGTGCCTAGGATAAGCCCAGGCACCCACACAGCGAGCCAAAACCCCAAACAGTGCGCTGACCCCAAGTGCACTGGGTTCTCCCAATCAAAAAGTATCCAAACCTTGGCCCAACTGAACTCCCCACATTTATAGTTCCCTCCGAGTCCAGGATTGGTGCATTTTGGATCCGCATGACGATTGGTCCATTTCCAGGCTTCTCATTGGTCTTTTCTGCCGTTCATTCTGGACCTATCGTTTTTGCAGGGCTTCGAATGATTGGTCAGATGTTTCATCCAATCTCTCTTCGATCTTGCCTTGCCCCATCAGATCCCTGTTTCACCAAATCCTGGACCCTTTTGACGCATTCTAATAAGCCCCTCCCCCTCTTAACAGAATACAAATAATATAACGTAATTAATACAATATAATTAAACTAAACCCTATTTTAACTTAACTTTTACCTATAACACTGTTATCAAATCTCTTATGTCAACCAGGTCCAAAGTCCATCATCTGTCTTGTGTCCCCCAACATCCCAATACTCTCTCATCTTTCTTTCAAACTTTTCCAACATATTCAGCTGTTTCCTTTTCATACAGGTTTCTACTTTCTTTTTCTGACATGGTGGGTTTTGTTGTTTCTTCTTTTCATGCTTCTCCAACTTTTCACTTCTTTTATCTCCTTCACTGTTTATTCCCCTGAACTGCTTTCCATCTTTCTGACCCCTTTGAATAAATTTTAGCCATCCAGTGAATCAAAGCCAGCTGCAAACAAGCTTGCATTCACAGGATAGCTGTTGTAAAGAAACATAATTTCACTTGGAGGAATTGATAGGAACAGTGCCAACCAACCAAACTAAACCAAAGTTTGAGATGCTGGTGTAATGGACTTTTCATCAGAGAAAAAAAAAGTTTTCTGTTATTTGGATTATTGATTTACTGTTCTTTACTAGTTTAGTGCTGGTGAATATATATTCATACTGTCTCTAAAGGTTACAGAAAGAAATTCCATTCTTTGTATTATCAGGATCCACATGCCAAGCTTTTACCTACTTTCAGTAATCTAATCCTTTTCCTCCAGGTCTTACAACACTTGGCATGACATTAACACTTGCTTAGGAGTAATAAAACCAAGAAAGCGGTAAACCAGGGCAGTATTTTTAGGAAAACACTACAAAGAGGTGGCTGTCTCTTATGAAACTCAAGGTTTTTATGGAATTTTTGACAGAGAAAAACATGGAGAGAGGCTATTTGGAAGACCATGACAGAATCAGGGGGAACAACTTCAAACTGAAAGCGAAAAGGATTAGATTAGGTATTAGGAAGAAATTCTTTACTTGTGAGGATGATGAGGCACTTTAAGAGGTTGATCAGTGGATGCCCCATCCCTGGAAGTGTTCAAGCCCATGCTGGATGGGGCTCTGAGCAACCTGGTCTAGTGGGAAATGTCCATGCTCATGAAGGGGGCTTGCAATGAGATGATCTTTAAGGTCCCTCCCAACCCAAACCATTCTGTAATTCTATGGTCATAACTGCAGAACTGGCAAACTTCTAATTTCATATTGGCCTGTTTTTAAGATACAGTTTGTTGTCAGTGATGTTTCTCTGAAAAATGCAGATGTAAAGTACATCATGTGAATTCTTCTTTTTCCTAGCAATTGACCCTTCATATTCCTCCTACAAATAACAGAAGAGGAAGCTGAGAGATTTTACAGCTTTATGGAATAAAGTTTTCCTGATTTTTATTTTTTAGACTAAAAGTACTAAATTCTCAACATAAAGAATGAATTCCTTAGAATCCACTTAGTGCATCCCTTAAAAACTCCAGAAAATACATTAGCTTAAATAGCCTATTATACCTGCTCTTCCAGCCTTTTCCCAGTTCTGAAATAAGAAATTGGTGAAGAATTACTGAAGTATTTAAACAGGTGTTGAAACTTACATTAGTATTGTGCATAGTACAAGTTGCTCAGCAATTTTCTGTTTTATTAAATTGACTCTTTCAATAAGCAGAGGCTTCTGGAGTACTTTTTCTTTTGCAAATTTTGGGAAAAATGATCAGACAAGTTTCAGGATGACAGCGTTTTAGCTCTTGATGTGAGCAGCTTTTTTCTTATCTATTTCTTGTCTACACTTTGTCTGTTACCTGTAAGCAATGAAAATTTTCTGAAATTAGATGTTATCATTTTTTACAATAAAGCATACTGCTTGGACCATAAGGCCTAATTTTAGTGGGGAAAAAAGATAATTAATAAACCCACAGCTTATGGCTTCAAGACCAGTTGTTATTCGGTTACCTTTTTCGTGTGAAAACAGATCACGTAAGAATTGCACAGAATACTTCTAAAGAGCTAATACTTCTCTAGAGTTAACTTTTTAAAACAAGAAAACTGCAACTTAAATTTTGTTGGTTTTGTATACTTTTAATAGCATTACTTTTTTTTTCCTTGAGTTTTCCTTTGAGGAATACAAAATAACTACTGTTTTAATAAATTATTTTCCTGAAAACAAACTTAATTACTTAGGTTATTCCAGTCAGAAATACAGGAATAAAACACTTGTACACCGAGGCTCCTTGACTTGGATTATTCTCAGTTGCAGACTGGATGCAGAATAACTCATCTAAAAATGAAAATAATTCTTGATATTGATCTGATTCTGGCACAGGGCAGGTGTTTACAGCCACTGAACTCACTCACTGATGGGAACTGTAATCAGGTTCCAGGGAAACTTCTGGTAATGGCAGTATTGGACCAGAAATAATTTTGGTTTTAATTAGTCCCTCATTTATCAGTCTAAAACTCAGACGTCCTGTCAAGAACTTTATTTTACTTGCTTTAATGTTCTCAGACTGGTAGCTGCTTATATGTGGTTGTGGGGTGCCTCTAGTGAAGAAAAGACGGAACTTGCTTAAGAAGAACTGTCCTATAAGGGCCATAATTCAGGATGAATTGTAACAGAAAATGAGACTAAAAATGAGACTAAAACCCACGATAAACCAGTAGTGATAGTCATGGAACACACTGTTTTCACATACAAAAATAAATACACTTAAAGTTAGGCAATTCCTCTCCTGAGAGTTTTTGAGAACAGCTTGGTAACAACTTGATTTAGTAATTTTAGATTGACTGGCGTAACGTGAAAGGTGTTAATCTGCTTTACCAGGATCTGAGATCTATAGGATCCAGTTCAGAATCTCTGTGACTCATTCAGCTTCAACACTGAGGTGTTCCTCTGCCCTGGGCAGTGCCTAAGTACAGTCAGACCACCAGGAATAGGGATGGATGTCTGGGATGGGTGCCTGGCTGACTCACCTGGATTCAAGATTCTGGTATGTAAACAAAGCACACATGGAATGGTAGCAGGCATTTTTAGATCCTGAGGGCCTTTTTGCATAGGAGAAAACCTAAGGAATTAGACTTGATTTTCTTGCAACTTACAGTGATTGGTGTGTATATGATACGAAATAAAAGGATAGAACCATGCCTCCTGCTTTAAGTCAGATTAATTCAAATTCCCTAGGTCTCTTCTGGGTCTCCTGGAGTGGAGTTTTTGCCTAAATTAGATGCGTGTTTTGTTAGATAAATGCAATAGCCTCTCTGTATTCACACTAAGGAGAAAGAAACTGTCTTAGAATATATTTATCTGTTCTACTTTAGCAGTCTGTCTTAAAGAAAGATTAAGCCTTTCTCCAAGTGCCTCTTTCTGCTGTTAACTTAAGATGTACTTCACAGCGGACTTTGGACCTCTGTCCAGATAAAATCTGATACTTGGTATTCTCCAGTCCATAGTAAATGTGCTTGAGGGGAGTCCTGGTTTGTTGGGGCTTTCTATGTGTTAGGGGGCATTTTTTAAGTTGGCAGACAGCGTTTTTTTAAATTTTAACGAGGACCCCAACTATAGGGACAGGAGGTTCTCACAGGTAAGGCTGTAATTGCAGTTGAGTGCAAGGAGAGTATGGCGTATGGTCCATGTGAATTAAAGCTACAGTGTATGGCTACACTGGAAAAATAATATGCCAATGCTTCAAGTGCTTTCAAACATTCTTACAGATTCTAGCCCTTCAGAAAAGTAATGACTGCTTTCCCATATTGTACAGTAATAGCCTATTTGTTTGCTTGACAATAACATCAAAATACAGGCAAATACTTATGAAAAGGCAGGGTTTTTTCCCAGATGACACTTGGAAAACACTTAAATAACCTACAAGCGGAATATTTTGTTTTCCTTACTTATTGAAAGCAAACGGATTTTCTCTAACTTGTAGGACACCACTTGGGAGAGTATAGTTTAGTTCCTTTCACTTCCTGCATGTGGACACTTGACAATCATTACAAATGAAGTGCAGCTTAACTACGTAATAAATCTTTCCCTTCTGTTTGCTCTTAAAGTTTTTATTTAGACTAATTTAAAACAAGTGCTCATGGTTTCTTTTGGAGTTTCTTGGTAGTATTTGGTTGGGGGTTTTTTGTGAAAATGGATGCTTTTAAAGGAAGGCTTCAGCATTAAAGCATTTTTCTTTAGGGTATGCTAAACTGATTTCTTCAAGGGCTGCCAGGACAATTCAACATGTGAGATGCTGTGGCCTGGCTGTTAACACTGCTACACATTATCATATTGTTGGACTATTTGAAGAGCAAGTGTGATTACTCATCCTGTTCGCAGCAGGTTTGCAAACCAGTCACAAACAGAAACTCATGTCTTGTGCCAGTAAGAATTGTGCTGTATCCGGGACTCCTCAGCAAAACTGACTTTTCATAATTTCTGTTTACACAAAGCAGCTGCCTTTTAGATTTGGGTTCTTACCAGGCCAAAACTGAGCAGAGCTTATGAGCATTTGCTCCATTTTGGTTTGTTTGTTTTCTTAGTAGATTCCAAAATTATGCTACATTAGATGATGGCATCTCAGTCAGCAGATGCCAGATACATCAGGAAGGGACAATGTAGGGATCACTCCCATGGCACTGTTTGACTGGCTCAGGGCAGAATGAGAGTTGCGAACTACAACTGTGCACAGCTGGAGTCAGCACCAGTTCCTTTCACTCCAGTCACAACCATCACTGCACTTACCACAGCTGAGTGTGTGAGAGAAGGGGTTGTTTCCCAAATTGTCACTTTTCCTTGTTCTGACTTAGTGGTTGTTTGCCAGCAGACTCAATTCTGCCCTGCTTAGGCCATTCTAATGAAGTGCAGACCTCAGCATGACTCACCAACCTTTCTTCTGGCTCAGATGTTAAGCAAAAAGTGTTAACAGTTTTGTTCCAATCATTAGTCTAAAAGTAAATAACCAGCCTTTCCGCAAATTTCAAGGAACTGAATATATTGGAACCATAAGTTCAGTCAAGTCAGAGCCACAAAATTTCCAGAAACAGAATTTGAGTGGTGGCTTGTACCAAGAAAACACCACTAAGCAGTTCTGTTTATCATAATGTTCACAACAACCTAAGATGAAACAAACTGGGGCATGACTAAATAAATATGCATTGAAGTGGAAACATTAATGAAAAAAAGGTCACAAGAAGCCTTATTAATAAATGAAGACAATTTATTACTTCAAGTGTTAATGGTAAAAAAAATTCAGCACAGCTGTTGCATTTAAAAAAGTGAAACTACAATTAAGTACTATGTTCTAGTTCAATAAACAGATGAACCCAATGTTCTTCAAAACAGTTAAGCATTATACAGTACATCTTATGAAGACCCGTAAATTAAAGAACTACTTCTTAAATTTAGAGATTAAAAAAATTCTGCATTCACAACTTTAGCTTCTTTTTTCTCCCACGCCCATCAGGAGTGCCATCCATTTTGCGCTTCTGTGCCTGCAAGGTAAGATTTTATAGTAAGTTGTCATACAGAAAGTGTGTGAGCAAGCAATGTGTTTCAAAACAAAGCAGATGGAGAAGACCAACACCCTGGCAGCTTTAAAATATGATAAATTGCAAATGTGGCATTTAGCAATGCACATCTTTTCTGTTGTTTTTCATTCTCCAAATCTGGAAGAGCATGATTTCACAGAGGCAGAAAGTGTATAAAAACAAGTAAGGATGGTATAAAGCTTCCTATTATGAAAAGGTATTTCTAAATACCCATTTAAATATTCTGTGAACACATCTAAGAAATTTAATATTCCATCACTATTAACCTTACTGATTTCTGCACATCTGTCAAGTAAGTTGTGCTTCTAATTTTTTGCTTCAACAGCTCTAGACAACAACCTGAACAAATGGAGGTAGGAAAATACATAAAGGTGATATTTCATTTACAAAATAGGCCTATTTACATATTAGCAATACTTTGAATTTAGTCAGCAAAGAGCGCTGTCAAGCATTTGTGCTGTTTTCCCAAATCTAGCTCTAGAGGCCCATTTGTAAATAGATCTGTGGATGATTTAGCAGATTCTATAAATCAAAATGCCAAATACATCCCTGATGTACTTACCAGGGTAAATCTATACAGTGTACCAACCCAGTGATCCAAAACATAACAAGTTTATCTGCTCCAAAGCATGTGAGCTACACTTAAGAACCCTTTTTCTTCTATTTGACATCCTCAACTGGACTAGCTGAACACTGACATGAACTTTAGGCAGCTTTTAACATTGCTCTCTAAGCTGCTGGTTTCAAATAACTTTAGATATCACTTGTCCTAGACACTTGGAAAAATGCTGTTTTCAAGTGAGCTTTTTCACAGAAATGCCTTTTAAATCTTACTGAAGATGGTTTTGGTCCACGTTTCTTCTTTTCTGCCTTTTCCTTTTCTTCCAGTTCCATGTTTTCTCTTTCAATGAGTGTGATTAAAGTATTACACCTCCTTTGTAGCTCCTGCATTACACAACATATTCAATCAGTACCTTAGGCAGCCACTTAAAGTAAAAATCCTCTTAGAATATTAAAAATGCTGGTGAGCAGGTAAGTATTTTGCTGGATCTCGTCAGAATAACAAAGAAACAACTAAATGTTTCATGATACTTACTTCCTGGCTGGCTTCACAGGGATGGATTTGATTGCAGATGTTTGCTTTGTAAAAGACATTTATATTTAACTCAAATTGGAAAAGCGTACCTTAGAATTTTGAACTTCTCCTCCCATTTGCCATTGCTATATTTGACACCCATACAGTTGTCAGAAAGTTATAAAGAGGTAAAGCCTTGTTCCCATGCACCTACCTCAGCATTTCAGCAGCAATTTAATTAATTTAATATTGTGATAGGCATTCATGAACAAAAAAGAGCGATAGATAGATAGATAGATAGATAGATAGATAGATAGATAGATAGATAGATACCATTGCGGTTCTGGACTTGAGAAACCAGTCAAATCTGAATTGCGGCGAGTTTCGGATACATTGTCTTAATTCATCATAGACATTTTCTTTATCAAATCCTAGTTTGTGAAGCATGCAGATTAGGAAGCGATCCTCCTCTTCGGTGTAATTTTTCCCTTTATTAGTACCATAGGATATTCTTAGTTGGTGGAAAGGGGCTTTATATCTCCCAATCTGAACAAAACAAATAAGACCACATAAAGCTAAGAAATAGGTCAGAATTAGCATGGAAGTCTTTTGTATAAAAGCATTAAATCACATGAAGACAGAAAACTAGATCTTTAAGGATCTCCCATGCTAAGTCTTCACAAGAAAATGACTGCAGGTTCAGAACATTTATCAAAGCTATCTAAATGGGCAAATTCTGGTTTAGATAAAAGACAGCTTTGTAATCTTTTGACTAATGGCAGACTTTCACTACACTTAAAAACAGGCAAGACTGGTCAGGATTCAAATGGCAACGATCCTTTTTGACAAAAATCTTCAGAAACTGGTAAAGTCAGAGTAAGAGTAAAAAGGTACATGACAGCATGTGGTTTGGGTGCCTTCTGGTTTATTGAATCTGACACTTCTTCCCTAGAAGACAACTAACTCAGCAAACCTGAAGTGGGGAGAAAATTGCAACAAAGTGTCTTAATTAACTACGAATCTCTTCAATACCAAATCTACTTGGTGAAACACAAACAAGAACAAAAGCTTCCTCTGTTGGATTAGTCTTTTTATAAGTGCTCTCTAATCTCATGTTTCTAATTCCGTCTGTCTTCTGCTATCTCTACCTGTTTCTACTTTACTCCAATTCTCTCCACCTGTTTTCTTGTTTCTCTCTCCCCCATCGCTCTACCCATTTCTCTCCCCACCTACCTCTCCCCTTCTCTTCCTCCATTTCTCTCTCTCCATCTCTCTATCCCTCTCCATTTTTCTCTCAATCCCTCTATCTCCCCCATTTCTCCCTCTCTCCATCCCTCTCTCTCTGACTCCATCCCCCTCTCTCCATTTCTCTCTCTCTCTCTTAATTTCAGTTACATGTGTCCAGAAGGAACTGTGCTCCTCCCCAAAGCCTGTACTATGTGGAGTTACACAGCACTCTGAACTGTGTGGTGTAATACAGAAGACTGTTACAAACACCAGGGTAGACCATAGCTAAGGGTGTCATCACAGCACTTCTGTGGGATGGAAAAATCATAGGAAGAAATTGCTGAGTGTTATGCAAAGAGGCCAATATCATGCCCAAGACGTCTTCATACATCAGCAGCACTGGCCAGACAGGGGTCTTGCATCTCCTCTCACTAGCACCAGGGAAAAAAAGCAAGAAACAGAGCAAACCCACCTTTGTATCGAGAGCCTTTTTTATGCTGATTCGTCTCTGAATTCTAGCTTCTCCTCTTTCAATCTGAGCCATGATCTTCTCTATGTCTTGGAGTTCATTGCATCTTTCCCAGAACACAGCTAAGAAAATAACAACTTCTTAGTATCCTATCATGCATTGTAAAAGTCAGAGGTTTAACCTTAAAAAAAGGATGTTAGCTGTTCCTTCCTTTTACCAGAGCTTACTGCTGTGTAACAACAGACATGCCTTGAGCTGGTAAGAAACCTTCCCCTCCAGCTACCATGTGCTGCAGTAGTACAAATGCTATTTTGAAGAGGGTAGATATAGGAATCTTCAGTTTAAGTGAGGTACAATACAGGCCAGTAAGACTTTTCTGTGCCAGTCTCCTCAAAGGAAACAAAGCTTCTTCAAATGAAAACGGATGTAACAGAATACAGTGTTATCAAGAGAAGCAAGAGGGCAGCTGAGTGCCTGAAGACAACAAGTGCCTGAAAGACAATTAGGTGTTTAAATAAGGGGTTTTTGTAGAAGATTTTTTCACATTTTCAACTTGCTCTATACCTTTAGAAATGTAGTCCCAGGACTTTGCAGCTACACTACAGTGGAAAAAAATCTCTTCTAATGCAAGGTTAAGTAGCCAAGTGGACTCAGGTTACCACACTGTAGGTTCAATCGTGACGTATTTACTGTTCTGATCTCGAGGAGGAGGTAACGGTTAACTTCTCATTAATGAATACAAGGAAAAGGGAAATCTCTTCAGCTAAGCAGTGTTTCTCAGCATTTCCCTTTGCAAAAATTAACAAGAACCGAAGACAGTGCTACCCAGTTAGATTCAGGATATAGCGAAGTGGCTCAGCAGGAGTTTACGTGTGTATTTTAGTACAGCCTTAGTTGTGCAAGCGGTAATGATGGTAAAAGACAGATCAGCAGATCCAAAATACATCAATATAATTCTACCCCAAAAATCTTAAACAGCAGTGTAAGAAATTCTCAGCAGTAGGATGTTACCATGTTCTCAGGCAGTTCAAATGAGCCAAGCAGAGTTAGATATTCTCAGAGCTGAGTACAGAATTAAGTTACCTGAATACTCAATGACTTCCTCTGGGGTTTTTCCTTCGACTTCTCGTGCTATATTTTCAATGTCATCACGGCCCCACTTCTCATTGGCTTTGATGAACTGGTTGAAATCTCTCTTATTCCAGTTAGTGAAGCCCTATACAGCAATCAAGAGGAAACATTGCACAGAGATTCAGGATTTGTCCATCTCCGAATTTGATTCAACTGGTTTCTTGAAATTGCCTGTAACACTTTCATCATTCCACAGTGTTAAACCTTTTCTTTCTCTGCAGTTCAATTTAGTAGAACTCTTTTTATACTGCAGTCACTGTAGTCTCTCTATTTAAATACTGCAAAGTGACTAGTACTAGTTCTTTATTTACCTAGTAATTTCTGATAAGTTTTCAACTGAAAAATTAATCGCTCCTCCTAATAGTCTCTCTGTGGGATTACTTTCTAAGAAAAAAATTGCTCAAGTGAAAGTAGTGTAATGGCTTTTGTTTTGTCAAAAAGCCCCCCAAGTGCCTCACAGACACCCTCAGCCATTTATAATTACATCATTGCAGTGACCACTGCATGGTCACTCTCCCTCAGAAGGACTAAAGCCATCTTGTGATGGTGATTTTCAGCAGAGACACAAGTAGCACTGCTGAAGTCATGAGCTAAAGTAGGTTCATTTCATATTACCAGTAGCTTTTACAAGTAGTGGGAAGTAGCAAGTTCTGCCAGCCATGTTGTGATTTAGCCACAGCTCACTGGACTGTACTGATTCCTGACCTCTGTGATTCTGGTGTCTCCACAGTGAGCTGTTCCAGCTCATTACTACGCAAGCAAGAAATCCTGTCCTGTAATTCCGATCCCCTGCCAAAATACAATGTGTAAAT
Organism: Calcarius lapponicus; assembly: GCA_039654755.1. Classification (NCBI taxonomy): domain Eukaryota; kingdom Metazoa; phylum Chordata; class Aves; order Passeriformes; family Fringillidae; genus Calcarius; species Calcarius lapponicus. The sequence continues at coordinate 64,859,955 of CM077466.1, read as the reverse complement.
AAAATATCCAAATAAGGCATATAAAGCATTCACCTGTTTTATATTATTTAAATATACAGGCTTCCTAATTATATACCTATTCAGCTCACACCCTTCTTTTAGCGAGGGGAACTATCCACTACCAGACGTAGTTTAGGAAAACTGACCGTTCAGACTCCAAGATTCACTTCCATATGGGTGTGAAACTGAGGTAGAATATGTGCATTAAATAATGTGGAATGCAGCAGACCCAGCTCTGCAGCCATTTTGCAAGGTCTCATGGAAAGACATCACAGTATAATCAATGCCAGACTAGGATTCAGGAGAATCCAAGCACACTAACTTGGTGCACATTCCTCAAAGATATCCTATGACATAGGCCTATGACAAACCTAATGCTATAAACTCTTTTCAGTCTGAACCAAACTTTGCAGATGTGTTAACTACGGCACATGCCAATCAGTGACCAAGAAATGTTCCCATAATGCTGTGAAACACAAAACAAGCTTCGGCTGATTTCGGTCTCACTGAAGACCCAACAATACCTGGGTTAGAAGTTTCTCTTTTTCTTCTAGTTCTTCATCATTAAGAGGTTCAGCCTCATCAATCTTAAGCTGCTCTTCCTTTTGTGCTTGGGCTGCATTTGGGAGATCAGGATTACGAGGTACCTGAAAGGTTTTGCACTTTGTGAAACTGAATTAATTTTTCACAGATAATTACTAATTGTCACCTTTCTGTTAATATAACCCAATAGTTTCTACAGCTGAACATGATTTTATTTCATTTAAATTACTGTGAAAGGCTGGAAAAGTACGTATTCTCCTACTGTTGCATTAAACTGTTCCATTGCAAGAATTTAGAGAATAACACAGAAGGGACTGGACCTTAAAGATCACCTCTCTTCCAAGCCCCTGCTTGGAATGGGCAGGGCCACCTTCTGCTTAGCCAAGGATGCTCAAAGGCTCGTCCAACGTGGCCTAGAACATTTCCAAGCAAGTGGAATGTGGGTCATCCACAGCTTCTCTGGGCAAATTGTGCCAGTGCCTCACCACACTCACAGTGAAGAATTTCCTTCCAATATCCAACCTAAACCTGCCCTCTGTCAGTTGAAAGCCGCTCCCTTGTAAAAAGTCCCTTTTCAGCTTTCCTGTAAGCCCCCTCTAGGTACTGAAAGGTTGCAATCAGGTTGCTCCAGAGCCTTTGCTTCTCCAGACTGAACAATCCCAACTCTCAGTCTTTCCTCTTAAGAGAGGTGCTCCATCCCTCTGGTCAAGGAAATTCTTCCTGTAACCAATTGTTACCTTGTAACCAATTGTTTTCCTGTAGTAGAGAATCTCTTTTTCCAATAGTTCAAACAGGCGAGGAGGAAAGAACTGGAAGTCCTGTACATTTGGCTGTTTTGGAGGCCGTGGAGCCTGAAACACAAAGTTTGCATTTGCTCCCTTTTCACATCCAGAATCTCCTTTTTTGTAAGAAGTAATTTAAGTTTATGAGCAAACAAAAAGCATTATTGTTACAAAAATGCACTGTCTTAACTTGGGGGGGGGGAAGTCACACCATGCAAGACACTTCAGCCACCACAAAGAATTCTAAAAGTAAAAGAGCAGTGAGAGAAGGAGAAGAGAGGTCTTTTGGGAGGAGGAGGAGGTGGCTGGTGAAAAAGTCACATGTGTTTTAAAGCATCAATCTTCCACAGGAAAATTTACAGCTGCTTAAATAAGAACTAGAAAAAACTTGATTTTAGCCTCCCCTAACATCTTACAAGTTTCATACTGTTCTTACTTTTTCTCACAGAAGTTTGTCTCAAGTCTTTTGGAAATTTTTTCTAAATTTAGATAGTCTCTCCGCTTTATAAAAGTGAACAGAGCAGTTTTTATGACTAAAGACCTATTTGTTGCTTAGAGCTTTAGCCATTTACCATGCATATTTAAAAAATTTATTTCTTTTGATTAGTCAACTCACCTTGGGTGCTTTTGGTTCACTGACTCGAAGAGCCTCTCTGAAGTAAGCATCCACAGCATAATTGGCTTTTCTTTCTCTTTTAGGTGGTTCAATCCACTCTGTAAATGCCAACTATAAAAACAAAACCCATCACCCCCAAAACCAAAAATTAAGTCTTGCAAGATCATGAGACCAGCTACCAGTTTTATGTAAAATTAGATCTACATCTACTTCATTATAAGTGTTATAAGTGTTATTTAAACTATTTTCATAGATGACACTGTATTTTACCCAATACCTCTTAAATAAGTATGATTAAAACATTCAATTCAGTGCATTCCTCCAAAAGAAACTTAAAACATTACCTTCTGTTTTTCTCTGTAGTCTTCCCCTTCAAAATTATACACGCTAGATTCAGTATCCATAGTAAAATTCCTAAGGGAGCTTTCACCCATCTTTGAAAGTTTTTCGTTCATTTCCGCAGTCTTGGACAGGGGATACAGAAAAGAATAGTAGCCATTTGGATGGTACTTCATTATTTAACATCTCATTCCCAGATAGAACGGGAGCCATTTTGGAAGGCACGTCATTACTAAACACCTCATTCCAGAAAGGAGCCACTCTGAAAGGTACTTCATTTTAAAACACCCCATTGCCAGAAAGAAGAGGAGCCATTCTATAAGGTACTTGACTATAAAACATCTTATTGACAACATCAGAAAAAACAAACACGATTGAGTAACACAAAAACCCTCTACAGCAAAAACCCCTTTTATCTCCAGCTTGGAAACAAGTTATCATCCAGAGACTCACTATCTTGCCATCACATTTAAATCTACAGATGAGCTTCCCCTTTTCAAACCTTCTCACCTTCTTTGCCCCTCTTTCCAAAATGTGATCAATATCTTCATCTGTAATCTCACTATCCTTTGAAGCAAACACATGTGTTGCTCCATGTCTGATCATTTGCAGCATTTCATCCTTTCCAAGTTTATTCAGGTTTTGATCCACCAATCTTCCTAAAGATAAAAATGCTTGAGGATAGCAACTCACTAAAGAGTTTATGTTATGGAAGGAGCAATACAGGATTTTCTTCCCCCTTATATTTCAACATACAAGCTACATATTACTGATTCCAAGCAAGTTAACTAAGGTAACCTTACTTTTCTCTGTCTATTAGAAAAAGTAAAGGCATTCATTTAAATTTAAAGTTAAAGAAGAAACTGAGTGCTTAAAAAAGCCAAATCTGACTATATCCCACTAGGCAGGTAAGCAAAAAGTTAGTGAGGAAATGCCTACTCCTACAGTAAAACAAATTTTCAAGTGGATGAGGCCTTTGCACACTCCCTTCAGAGTTCAGATGAGGCTAAAGCAACATTCCCACTAGTTCTTACTGGCTGATTCCACCATGATTTACAATGAGAAGAAGGGAATTTCATCCTAGATATGAAGTACCTTCATATACTTGCCTTGCTGGATGACTATGGAATCCAGGCGTAGTTTCATTTCTGCACGCTCCACTATCCTTTCCTCCACAGTATTGTCTGTAATAAACCTGAACACCCGGACAGTCTTGGTCTGGCCAATTCTGTGTGCTCGATCCTGCCCAAAACAGTAACAAAAAATTCAGCACTTGCCTTCCAGCATGACCACATAATTAGGTTTAAGATTTTCATTATTTCCAGCACACAAATTTACAAAACAGAACAGCACAGGTTACTTAAATGTTTACAGCTATCCATGGCTACCCAAGATATTACATTTTTATCTACATTGCAAGTTTGTTTTTTTTTTTTTCAATAACATTGACAGTGAGTCTGTCTCTATGTGTCATAGCTAAAAAATAGCAGGATTTGGGGTTTTTCATTAAATCACACAGAGGAGAAGACTTGGATGCTTCTGACCTTAAGCAACCTTCTGTAGAATCAAAGCATGAAGAAATCATCTCTCTCCTGACCAAAAGCTGCCTTTCTCAAAATCCTTCAGCAGTGCCATGAATAGTTCAAGAAAAATACAATACCCTGCCTCTCCTGACTAGTGAAACATGAACCACTGTGAGAATCAGTATTCTCAACATAACCCTGTAGTGGTAGCTGGTACTGCCTCATTTAAGCTATTAGACATCAGCTCCATCATTCTTTTGAAGTGATTTTTGCTAGAGTACTTGAGACCCACAGGTTAACTGAAATAATTAAAGACATTTCCAAGACTTGTCTCTGAAAGGCCTCATTTGTCAAAAAAAAAAAAAAAAAACCAAAAAACAAAAATCCACTGGCAGTTTTTAGATAGCTTTGCTTTCTTAGGTGGTCACTAATGTCCTTGACATGTATCCAGGATGGAGATGCATCCACATCTACTTAAAAAAACCCCTAAGGATAGTTGCTAAAATGAGATCCTTTCATTACCATCACCATAAAAGCAGTTTTTGAAAAGTTTAATTCAACTTTTTTTTATCTCATTTTCAAGATTGCAGGGAAAACAGTAAAAACACATTCACCTCCACTCCCCACAACAGTAAAGCTTTAGCTTTATAGTTTTGGGATTAACAACCTAGATTTAATTAATTTTTACTTACTCAAGTAGGCTATTTGCATTAAACAATACTAAGAGGTGTAGCATACACCCAGCATTTCCCACTACATAAAACACTGCATAACCCAAATGTGACTAAGGACTAATGGTTCCACACAGTGGAAGCTGCACTTGAATTGAAAATTAAGTCTTACAAATCCTGCTCCTGTGCTAAAATGGGGAAATACCAATTTATTTTGGAAATACACATTTCTAGCAAAGTTTTGCGAGAAAAAGAAAAAAACAAGCATAATTTCCATCTGGAATCTTACCATAGCCTGGAGGTCTACTTGTGGATTCCAGTCTGAATCATAGAGAATTACAACATCAGCAGTAGCCAGATTGATTCCAAGACCTCCTGCTCGTGTACTCAACATGAACACAAATTTTGAGCTGTCAGGATCGTTGAATGCATTAATGGAAGCCTAAATAAATGAAAAGAATGTATCAGTTAAACAAAATGTTCTACAAGTAGTATTTTTACATAAATACAATCCCTAAAGTTGTAAATACCTGTCGCTCATTGTGAGGAGTTTGTCCATCCAGTCTGCAATATTCATAATTTCTCCACATACAGTAATCTTCCAAAATATCTAGAACTCTTGTCATCTGACTGAAGATTAGAACCCTTGAGCCTGTTTGGGTAAAAAGGTTTCTTATGCTTTCACCAAAATATGAGAATAAACAAACTCTCCAAGTCTGCCAGAAAAGGAAGGAGGGCAATTCCATGTACTAAAAAGAAAAGTAGTTTGAATTTCAGACCCAAACTACAATGCAGGGCTGCAGCTGCTGCTGCCACAGCACATCCATGCCATAGGACACATTTGTCTTACCCTGATATGTCACTGTCTATTAATGGCTGGCTTCTCCTTTTCATTTTGTGTTGTACCCCTTAAGAAAAAGTTCCCAGACATGGCAGAGTAAGATGGTAACACAAATATAAAAACATCATCAAGTATAAACAATAAAATTTTGAAGTATTTGTTTGTTTTGGATTTAAGATCTCTAGAAATAAAGTGAATTCTTAAGTACTTGTCAGTTTACTTACCTGCCAAGAACAACTTAATTAAAAAAAACAGTTCAGTACTTTATGCATACACGCTCAACCATTTCCAGTCTACTGGAGAAATTTAAGTCAAACACAGGATATAACAAAGTTTCTACTTCCTTTTTTTCTTTGGACTCAAGGGTTAATACTGAACTCTCTTGTTTAAGATGCTAATTTGATTTGAGACCAGTCCAGTATTAATTACAACACCTCATCAAAAAACCTGATACCAGGAAGAAACCAAGATCAAAAAAGCACAGTAACCACTGAATTGTTTGGTTTTTAGTCTTGAGTTACACAGTCACAGCTTCTTGGATGATACCTAGATACAAAGTACAGTTTACTTCTATACTACAGAAGGTTGAGGTTTGGACGTGGTTTTGTTTTTCTGCAAAGTGTCCCCACTTACAAACCTACCTCCAACTTCTTTAGCAAAGTTACTACTGTAAGCATACTCAAAAAATAGTGAGTTAAAAATTTATTCCAGTGTCAAAAACTCTGTTGCAAGTGAGTTTTACAGTAATCCATTTCAAAGCTCAAATAACTTTAAAACAACTCAAGAGTTCCCCCATGTCTTGAGTGTTTATAGAATACACAGAAAAACCTCAGGTACTGTTCAAAATCACATCCAGCAAGAAAGACCAACAATTCACACAGGATTTGACTTGAACTATGTATGAGGACTCTGAATCTGAAATGGTCCTTCACGGCAAATCAAAGGTGTGGCTAAAATACTACATAATTATATTTCAGATAGCTAATAAGACTACGAAAGAAAATCTAAAGCCCCAATTAAATGATGTTTTTACGGTGTGAACTTAGCTGGGACGAAAAAATGGGAAAAAAAAAGAAATCAAAACACTTCAGCACAAAAAGCCATAATGGACTATTGATCCAAGCTGGTATCATACTAGAAACCAACAATAATCCTGACCAAAGTCTGCTGGGTTTTGCTCAGAATACACAAAAACATTACTGAACCAAAAAACTCTCAAAACACCAGAAAGGAGACGCATACCTTGTTCTTTCAACTTAGGTAGCAATTTGTCTAGAACTACCATTTTGCCACTGTTAGTGACCAAATGCATGTCTGTTGTATAAGGTGGGCCAGGCTCTGCTCCATCAAAGAGGTAAGGGTGATTGCAGCATTTCCGCAGCTGCATCAGGATGTTCAGCAGTCTCATCTTGTCCAGCTTCCCAGCTGAGTTCAGGATATCTATATCCTTCATCAGGATTCGGGTATACCTACAGCAAGGAAAGGAAAAAACCCTTCTGTTCACTCTAAAATGAAATCTAAAATGAAGCTGGGGGATTTATTTACAAGCTGCATCTTTGCTGGTGCAGGGGGAGGAGGAGGAAAGGTTTGAATACATGTAAGCCAGGAAAAGCCTGTGGGGACAGAACCTGCCCTCAGTATCATGGCAGCCATGGGACATGGTTTGGGTATCATTCTTTTGCCTCTGGGCAAGTCAGAAATGTAGCACAGACTCACAGAATTGATTGGGTTGGAAGAGAACTCTGAGATCATCAGTTCCAGCCTTAGGTTAAACACCACCATCCACTGGGTGCCACGTCCAGCTATTTCCTAAATACCTCCAGAGATGGTGAATCCACCACCTGCCTGAGCAGTCTTTTCCAATGCTTGACAACCCTTTCCATTAAGAGATTCCTCCTGATGTTTGACCTGAAACTCCCTTGGTGTAGTTTGAGGCCATTTCTTCTTGTTCTGTTGCCTGGGAGAAGAGGCTGATGACCCCCTCAGCTGCACCCTCCCATCCAGGAGTTGTGCAGAGCAAAAAGGTTCCTCCTGAACCTCCTTTCCTTTAAGCAAGAAGTTAAGCAAGTTTTCATGTCTTTAGGCTACAAATACTGTCTAAAGCTCACCCTACCCTTCATTTAATCAGGTAAATCTCCCTAACATGCATGGTTCTGTCATAGCAGTGTCAGAAAGAAACACGTATAAATTGGGCATATACCAGAGAGAATAAATTGAGTTCTACACAACTTTCAAGTCACAGACAGCACATTCCTTCTGAGCCTTAACCACAGCCCAGTCAAGTACATGCATTAATTACCATTCTCGCTGCATTTTGCTGAGGCCCACATAAATTTTAACTTCCTTCTTTGGAGGCAAGCTTTTCTCCACATCAGCCTTGATGCGACGGAGAAGGAATGGTCGCAGCACCTGAAAGAGGTTCATCATTAAATGCATTTTGAAAACTGAAACACTGATCAGGTTAATGGATGAATCAAAGAGCAGATATTCTCTATCACAGATACATGATCTAGTGTTAGACAATCTGAAAAAAAAAAAGCAACCTATATGGAGAAATTATTTGCTATACATAGGATATACATGTGCTTTATTTGAAAGACTCAAAGATTAGGTTAAAATGATCTTTCATATGGTTCTGTGTCCTTTGACTTAATTTTGCTTGACTGAAAATTTGTGGAATAATCTCTCTCATCCTAATAGTCTATCATAAGAAGCATTAGAAGAACTGTTTGGGATTTAACTTAGGTAAACGTAATCCTTGTATAAAAAGCAAAAGGACTCACCATATGAAGGCGCTCCACCAGTTTTTGATCCCCTAGACAGTTGTTGGTATCAAACCACGAATCAAAATCCTGTATCAACAAAATCATTGGTTTATAAGAGGCTTCCTTTCAAGGTACAATAAGCATCACGACGGTGAACAAATACAACTCTCATATGGCCAGGAAGTAAAAGAACAAATTACCTTATTTGACCTATTTTATGAAAAGCTTTATAACAATCATTTCTAACTCAATCTATCACTTATCAGTAACTGACACCACTAACTATACATATCCAGGTCTACTTTCAAATTGGGAAAACCGGCAAAATTAATTTGATTCAGAAACAAAAGACTTACTTCAGCTGAGTTAAAGACATCTGGCAAAAGGAAGTTGAGAAGTGCCCAGAGTTCATGTAAATTGTTCTGAAGTGGAGTTCCAGTTAATAGCAGCCGGTTGGTAGTCTTGAATTCCCTTACAATTTCTGATAACTGAAGGACATTGAAACATGACTAAATATTAAACATATATATATAAACATTACTAGTCCCTACACCACCACCTAAATAACCCACACAGATCTCTTGCTTAGTGTAAAATAAATTACCTTTGATTTTTCATTTTTAATCCTGTGGGCCTCATCTATAACAAGGTATCTCCAGTTGAACTTTTTGAATACTGACTTCTCTTTGATAAGCATTTCATATGATGTTACACAGACATCCCATTCTCCAGGCAGCAACACATCTCTCACAAAGGCAGCCTAGGTAACAAGGTGACAGCTGGTTACTGAGGCTTTGTCAAATTTTAAGCAAAAAGAACACAGCAGCACTGTTACAATTTTCCTATTTTAAGTCTCATGAAGGCAGTGTCTTGTCTTCATAAAAGGAGACTGCGGATCTTTGAACAAGAAATTATGAACACAAAGTGATGAGGCAGTATCTGGGCAACACAAATACGAATTCAAAGCTGGTTATACTCCAAGTAGGCAGCATTGTAGGTCTTAAACCACTACAAATCCAAGTAACATAGCTCCCCAGGAAGCAAAGGGAAAGGACTGCTGGATTTACACAGGAACACACAGGAAAAACTACCATATCCAAACTTACTCTCTGGTCTTTGTCACCAATCAAACAAACTGCTCGAAGTGTTGGTACCCATCTCTTGAATTCATTCATCCAGTTCTGCAGAGTGGACTTAGGAACTAACACCATGTGAGGTCCAGGAATGTTTCTGTAGTGTTTCATATAGCCAAGAAGAGAAATTGTTTGCAGTGTCTTCCCAAGACCCTGTAAGACACATTAATGTGTTAGAAAAAAGAAAACCTCTCAGAAAACACCTTTGAAAATGAATACCCAAGAGTGAGCTCTGAGCTCAGCATGGAAGGCACAGAAGCATGAATGAATGAGGGAGCTACAAAAAGGGGATCAAAACATTGGTTAGGAAAAGCTTGCAGGGCTTCCCCCACTTCGTACCAACAAAGTAGCAAGAGTATCACTTTGAAACCTTGGATTATGAAGTTAGAATTTTGCCTTACCTTTCAAGTAAGACAACTTGTTAAAAGTACAAGGAAACATTATTTCCTAAAACTTTATTTTGCAGACTATGGCGTACTCAGGTTATTTAGACGTCAAACTTTTAAAATTTGACTTAGGTATTCTCTTAAAATTGACATAAAAGTGAATAAATTAAGAACCCTTGGGAATTTTTAATTTATTCAGTTACTTAAGTATTAATATTAATAACACTGTCACCACAATATTATATATTGTCATATATGCTGTCATATTTTGTGTAGATTATGTTATTAATGCTTCATATTTGTAAATATGTTCTAAATAATTTTTAAAAGGAGGCTTCCACATGCCAGAAATGACATCAGGTCCTGTGAGGAAAGAGCCAAACAAGTGTAAAAAACTGCATATCTAAAAGAAGAAAACAAATACTGAAAGTCTGGTATAACACAGTATCTTCAGCATATAATTTGAACTAAAACAAAACTGAGGAAGAACTGAAAAAAACAGATCATGTCTATACATTAGGTAATTAAAAAATATGATTCAAATGCATGGGAATTAAAAACCCCAAATGCCATCAGCACAAGTAATTTGTTTCTAAAATTCGAGTCTGTCTTCAAAGTAACCAAAATGCACTAGGTACAAGAAGTGGAAAAGTGTTTATAGGCTGTGTCAGATGTGTTAATAACTTCAAAAAAATTAATACCTAAGAAAAAAACAACAAAAATTTTAATAATAATATTTAATATCTTTAACACAAAATGGATATTGGAATACCACAAATCGAAGAACTCATAAAGCCTCCGAGGTGTTTTTGTTAAAACAACCCTCTCCACTTAGCCAAAAAAATCATCTATTCATAAGCATGCATGTTTAAAAAGACCTTGATGTATTTAAAAGTGAAGCATGTTACTAAACAGTAATTTAAACTCTTTTGTCTCTAACTTACTTTTAAGTTTTATTACACAGAAATTACAAGATACAGGAAATGCTGAAATTAATTAGATTTTAGAGTTTTGTTTCTTCTTTTCTACTCCTTATGAGAAAGAGATACATCTCAAATTATTAAGGGGACAAAAACACCCACCTTTGAAACTACTACAACTTCTGCATTGATCCCTTATCTTTTGGGGAAAATGAATAAAAAACACACAGTTGGCCAGCGCCAACTGAAATGCCCATGGTCATGATGTATGAGAAATTTTAACACAGCTGCCTAGGTACATCTATCTTTGCATCATTTTTTTCAAGAAAATTCCCACTGCTGTAGCTGTTCTGTGGACATCAGTCCATAGAGGACACTCATATCCTAATATCTACACATGGCCCTAACAACAGGAAGTGTTTCCACATTTGATGCTCTTGTCATATATGACACTGTCCTCACAAGGGCAGCTGAAGAATACCATAACAAAACACCTGCAATTTAGAAAGAAAACAAAGGACATGTCATTCTGTGGAACAAGTCCCCTCCACCAACTTCATGTTCCTAAAGGTTGATGGATTCCCTTTCCATATTTTTTGAAACCTGCCTGCATGATTTATTTAAACTAAAATACCTTTGACACTTTCAAAATTATTGACTTTAAACACAGTAGAAAAGTAAGACTGGCAAACTATATATTGCATTTTGTGTTATTAAAACTCCCATATATATACACACACTGATGGACTAAAATGGCATTGTACTGCATGTGTTCTTAAGTGATCCTAAACACAGGCTCTGTGCATACCATTTCATCTGCCAGGATGCCATTGATGCCATTTTCATACAGAGAAATGAGCCAGTTCAGTCCTCGGATCTGGTAATCACGCAGCTTTCCCCATTTCACATCTAAAAGACATCAAAGAATAGATTAAAAGATACACAAAAATTTCAGAAATAACTTTACCACCTGTTGGCTGCTAACTGACAGTGATTACCAAAGCTACAGAACAAAGTAATAAATTCATGTGATAAATTCAAGGACAATGCAGACTGGAGACAGCACCATATTAATTTTGTTTCTGCAAGTTGCTGCAATAGCTTTGTTTTCTGCAAGGACCCAAAGCACACAGAAATTCTAAATCCATCATCACTGTCAAAATGAGAACAGAGTCAAACATTAAAACAACAGATTACTGAATACCATTAAATGAATTGGAAGCTGTTAGGTGCTTTATATCAGAATATAATGACATATGTAAAAATAATAAGATGACAAACTTAAAAACTCTTTCTTATTAACTGAAACATAGCAACTGGATTTCTAAGGGACAAGACTCACTGGACCATCTTTCTGGACCAGAACGAAAATAAGCAGTTCCTCAATAATACATTCTGTGCCATTAGCTCAGTGCTCAATTCCTCCCTCTCCTGTCCCACCAAATTATTTCACTATCCTTGGAGAGTACGCAAATCAAGTTCATTTTAAACATTTTGAAGAAAAAGAACAGAGGCAAAAAAAAAAAAAAAAAAGGAAGGAAACACACATGATGGAGATTCTTCAAATCGAGTGCAGACATTTGTTGTCTTGGAGCTTTCTGTTAACAGCTCCTCATCCTCTTCCTGCTCTGTTCTACGGTGCCGATAGCTGGAAAAGTCCAAGAATGTAGTAAGTTTTTGGACAAATTTAAAAGACATCAAGTTGCTGCAAAATTAAATCTAATGTAAACTAATGTATATATTGCAATACAGAATACAAACACTCAAAGAAATTTCTAGCAACATTCTTCCCTAGAATTCATGTTCAGCAGGCTCAAATATCAGCCCAAAGCGACTGGACAGGGATTAATGTGTGCATCAGTACTGGCCTTTAAGACAGGGAACAACACTGCATTTAAGTTCTGCTGCACTTGCTAAACAGTGCAGCCACACAAGCTGCAATGAAAGCAATCCAAATTTCTAGACTTAGAATTTTCAAGCTGCCTGCAAGGTGTTGCATAGTGATGTTCTCCATGAGCTCTTATGGAGAACATATAACATGGCTCTTATAATTTAGAGCCATGACTGCCTTACTTTTCTGCCCCTGCTTTTCTTCATGCTGGAAAGCATCAACACAAATCTCCTCTAACTCCTTGAATTCTTAAGCAATCATCAACTTACAGATGGGCAGTTGAAAAAAAAGGCACAGACACAGGACAAAAGCTAGCAAGTTCAACTTCCACTTTTAAAGTACAATAAATCTTATTTATAGTACGTGTCACCACTCACTCGCCAGCTGACAGTAAATTCTGTTTCTCATCCTTCTTTATTCGTGGACGTCCAGGTTTCATTTTTAAAGGTGAAGTTGGAGTTTTCTGAGCAGCAGGCTGAATGAAATGAGCAAAGAGCTCAGTCTGCTTCAACAGATACTCAAATCTGTTTGCTCTGTCTGTTTGCTAGTGACAAAGGAAAATTAAATGGAACAAGTGAGACATTCTAGTATGTATTAATTCAAAAGAAAAAACAAATACTTTTTCAATATAGATTCACCTTACTTTATACGCATCCCTACAACACCAAAGAAAAGTAACATCAATATAATCAATATACCTGCTGCTGACAGATTCAATACTCTTTTGTGGGGCCAAGGCTCATCTTTGCTACGCAGCAAGATCCAAGCTGTGAGACAGACCTGTGGCCAATCTGACTTTGGCACAAAGATTGCCCAAGTCTCACTAGATAAGGCCAGACTCCCTTTAACAACTTAAAGGGAGTGATAGTCCCACTCCCAAGAAATTTTTCCCCCACACATCACACACAGGATTCTTCATTGTACTAATTCATTTCTAACCAAACTGGCAACAACTGCTCCCTACTGCACTGATGACCTGCCTGCTCAGCGAGATACAGCACCTCCCTGTGCTGTCAGATAAGCAACAGAGCTGGCATCAAAGGGGACAGTGAGGACAGAACAGCTCATAGCCACAAGCCAGAACATCTGTTTCAGTAGCAGAGACCTTAGATATGCTCAGCCTAATTCATGGGGCCGCCCCTTTGATAGGAGTTGCTGTTTCTGCTGCACAAGAAAAATTACAGCAGACAATATTAGTATCTGAAAGGTTCAGCTTCGTTGAGACAGGCTCCATTTGGAATCAACCCACCCTGCCAATGCTACACCAAAACTCTGAACAGACAAACAAGCGAAAAACAGCTTCAAGGCCAACAGTAACCACTCTGACATTCTGCCACAGCATAAGCTGGTATTTAGCAACTTGCAGCACAGTACAGGAAGTCAGTTTTCTTAGTAAAAAGGAACATATGTTCCAGGCTTCTCCAAGAGCAATGGCAGCTCTGTGAGTGTTTTCCTTCTTAGTGTAAGCAGATCCTGCACTATGGAAGAGACAGGAAGACAAAATATTAGAGTATAAAGAGACCACAAAAGAGACCTCCATGTACCACAGAGGACTCAGACTCACTCTAAGGGTATTTTAAGCTTGAATGACACAGCTACAATCCACATCCACTATACTGAAGTTTTCCTTGTTTCCAGTTGTCTATTCTTCATAGGTTTTGTTTCTTTACTTTGTAAGTTTCTGAGGTTTAAACTAGGTAAGATCTCACTACCCTCCAAATTGCTGACCCTTTTTCTTTTTTTTTTTTTTTTTTACTGGCTGTACAAAACAGAAGTAGAAGAGATGCAGACTGCATTGCAGAAGGTTCCTCATTCTAAAATTTAAGTAAGGAATCTTGTGCAAGTTTTGGCCCTGCACACGCATCCCTACACTTGCTTTCACTGCATTTGAGGATGTTCTTTGAAGGGACTAACAAACATTATCTATGTCTTCAAGACAGCACACAGAAAAGAACAGGCTGTACTCTGCAACCCTGAGCTATCCTTATACCAACAGAGACATTCTCTTTTCCCATTTTCTTTTTCAATGCATCTCTAAAAACACAATTGCCCTTGTTACTGTGTCTGTCTAGAAATTAAGGAGACAATTCCAAGTTCACTTCCTCCAGTGTGCCACAAACTAGGACAAAGAAATATGCAGAAGATGATGGGGATATTTTCAGTGGAAAGAAGAAATAACACAGGAAGCAGCAAATTTTAAAAATCAGTTTCACTTTCCTATGAAGAAATTTCACATGGAGTCACAAATTACAAACAGGAAAAAGGCAAACAGGGAGCAACCAAGAAAGAAACTGCAATGAGATGGTGAAGAATGGGTGACTCCATCTCTTACATCATAAAAATAATGAAAAAATAAAACCAATAAAAATAACAAATTTTCTCCTTTCTAACCTCTGAAGCACAGAATCAGCACCCATCTTCAAAAACCTGACGACTCTAATTAAAGCTTCACAAAGAGATTCCTAGACAATCTTTCCATTTCTGATTGAGAAGCTGAATGCTCAACTCTTTATAATCCCCCTTGCCTACAGGATGGACTGCTCTACAGGTAACTTTAAAATGCTGGAAAGGAGAATGGTCCCAGGAGTGTTTTTCTGCATATTTTTTGTTTCAAGTTACTTAAATATTTTTAATACCTAGACAAACCTTTATAAAATCCATTTAAGATATTTCAAACAATATAATTTTACTTTTTTAAAATAACTGCAAAAGTACTGAACAGCTGTACACAGTCCCAAATATTACATACCATTTTCTCTTCATATGTAGGATCTGTTTCCTGGATTTCTTTTTGCTTTGCCAAAGATGCATCATCAAAAGACTCCTGAGATGAAAAAGAATTAAGAAGAAATATTTCTGAAAAAGTTAAGATACCCATCTAGAGAACAAGCTTGTTTCACATTGTATCAAAGCAGCAAAAGCTGGCTGTAGCACCTGATGGTGGATAGATAGTAGTCAGCTCTCTATTATTTCCTATACAATTACCTGGAGATGGATCGAAGATCCCTGCCATGGGGTGAGGGACAGAGCTGGGTCTCTAATCTGATTTAGCTCATCATTAAAGTATCACATCAATGTGAATGAGGGAGACAGCTGTGGTCCAGGAGATCCGCATGCTACTTCTAGGGCGCTGAGCCAACGCCTCCTGAAGCTATCTCTGAGGTGGACTGTGAAAGTACCAGCTCCGGGCCTGAAGTGAGGGTAATTTCAAGGTTTTTGCCAGCTTACCCCAATCCCTCATCTCTCTGTATTAAAGGAACAAATCTAAACAAGAATCCACACTGCACTTTTGTCCTGAAAGCTGAGGACAAGGTTAGGAAACTGTATTTTTCTCCTATGTAGTTTAATAAATTAAATAATGTTTATCACCCATGGTACTACTAACAACAGTACAACCAGCTGGCTGGGAGAGGGCAGTCCTCCCTCATTCCCTTCCTGCCAAATCCTTAACATACTGCCTTCAATTACCAATTCTTTTGGATCAAGGCTTTTTTATCCTTGTCTCTTCTGTCATTAGGTTAACACTTTCCACATCATCTCCCATATGTATTTTCATCTTCTGTTGTTAAAACTAAAAGTAGTGAGATGATCCTTCCCTGATAAACAATGCTAAGGTAACATATTACAAAATAACTCTTGAAAGGGTGAGAAAATGAAACAAACAAGATGCTTTCAAGTGTTTATTAACCATCTGTTTATCTGAGCCAAGTAAGAATGGGGCTAAATTCAATCTCTACTGGCAAATACAGAACAAAGGAACAGGAAAAGTAAGAAACAGATGAAACAAAGGCTGGCAAGAAACAGGATGTTTGTCAGTGGGTATTTCCTCTGGCAGGTAAAGCATGTGGAAACAGAAAAATCCTAACACAAATGTTTAATTCACTAGTCAAAATATAAAGAATTGAGCATAAGAAGTTATGGCTAAAGCTCTTCTGAAGTCACCGGACGGAGCAAACACCCAGTGAGCACAAGCAGAGGACTGTTGAAACTTGTTCACAATTCCCCTTTCTCCCACAATGCCTAACCTGGAAAGCACAGCAGCAGAGCAGCACGGCCATCCGAGCCCATCATCTGCTGCACAGATGACAAAACCTTGCAATTTAGCTGGAGACCAAGGAAAGGCAGTCCTTCAAATGGTCATGGCTCCAAGGCCTTCCAACTCAAACTTCACTGTATGCCAGGAAATCCCTTCCCAAGGTAAAAAAGGAATGGACTTGGCAGCACAGAGAGCCCTCGCACACAAGCGCCTTGAGAGCACGCGTTTCTCAGCCTGCACACGCTAAACTCCAGCCTGGAATTGCCCTATTTCTACAGGTTCGAGCAACATTTATTTCCCACAGTACTCTGGCTACTTGTTCATCCGAAAAACATGGCATTTGCAAATTTATTTAGAACAAGTAGGTTGAACAGCCCAGCGTGACTCAGGGTACAAAACACCCAGCGCTGAAAGCAGGACCGACCAGTTTCCTGCTATCATTAAAGAAACAACGCTCCGATAGAATTAGCATCTCCAGGCAATCACTTCCAACCCCTTGAAATTTCTGGAATATATGCACCTGTTGCCACAACAACCCCTCCCACAACCCTCACACCGTCTTCCTCCCCCTCAAAAGAAAAAAAAAATAGAAAAAAAAGTTTTGAAGCACTTCAGCAGACAAGCATCCCTCATGCTTTTTAGACGCCGGGCTAGCTCGCCGCTGGAGCAAGAAGTGCAAAGGCTGGGCAGGGTCTCGGGGAGGCAGGAGCAGACAGAAGGCCTGCGGGTGCGCGGGGGGCTCCTGCCGCCCGGTTTAGAAAACAAATAAGTGGCGTGACCCAGCCGCAGGGCTCCCATCCCCGCGTCCCAGCGGCAGGATGAGCGCGACTCTCAGGCCCCCTGCGCGGCGGGAGGGGGCGCGGAGGAATGGGACGCCCCCAGACACCCCCACTCCGCCGGGCCGCGCTCCCGGCGAGAGGGAGGGTAGAAGGGAGGGCGACGGGACAGGAGCGCGGCCCGGCTTTGCCAGGTGCGGCCCCGCGGCCGCTCCTCCATTGTCTCCCCCGGCCCCACGCGGCCGGGGTGTCCCACCTGCCGCCGGGGGAGCGGGGGGACCCCGCCGGGCCAAGCCGACTCACCTCCATCTTGATGTCGCCCCCGGCCAGGCCGGCGGCGCAGGGCGGCCCCGTCCCCGCGGCCTCGCTGGTGTTGGCGCCCGGCGGCAGCGGCGGCGCAGGCGGCTCGTCCGGCTGCGGCGGCAGCGGCGGCTGCCCGGCGGACATGATCCCAGCCGTGAGGAAACGGCGCTCCGCCGAGGCTCGGGCTGGCGT
Organism: Calcarius lapponicus; assembly: GCA_039654755.1. Taxonomy (NCBI): domain Eukaryota; kingdom Metazoa; phylum Chordata; class Aves; order Passeriformes; family Fringillidae; genus Calcarius; species Calcarius lapponicus. The sequence goes on along the minus strand of CM077466.1, from coordinate 64,842,238 downwards.
CCGGCGTGCTGCACGCTGCGGGCAGGTGCGGGCGAAAACCGGGATCCCGGCAGAGGAAGAGGCGGCGGCCTGCGGTTCCCGGAGCGCGGCCGGCGGACGGAGCGAGGCCCGGCCCGGCCCAGCGGGAGCCGCCAAGCAGCGCGCAAGCCGCGCCGCGAGCCCGCGCTCGCGAGACTTCCTCCCCCCGCGCGGCGGGGACGGCGGGGAGAGAGCAGCGCGCGCCGCCGCCGCCGGTGGGGGCGCTCCCGGGAGCTCTCGGGGCGGAGCGCGCTGGGATCTGCCGGGATCGCGCCGGGACTGCGGCGGCCTCTGAGGCCGGGCAGGGAGCGGAAGTCGTCTCTGTCACTGCGGAGTCCTCACCTCCCTGTGATTTAGGGCTGTACAGGCAACGTCAGGTCAAATCTGGGCAGGCATCAGGTTTCGTACCCTGCGTAAGATCACAGCATATTCCGAGTTGGAAGGGACCCACAAGGATCATCGAGTCCAGCTCCTGGCCCTGCGCATGACATGCCCCGGAGTCACACCCTGTGCCTGTCAGCATTGTCCAAATGCTTCTTGAGCTCGGTACTGCGACCACTTTCCTGGGGAGCCTGTTCCAGTGCAGGCCCAGCCTCCCTATGGGGGAATCATTTTTCCTGAATCCAACCTGTGAAAAATGCATATTATATGATTGGCTTTTCGCAATATTAAAATGAATATTATATGTGTTATGTTAGAACAGCATAACATTAAACTAGAAACTATGTGATGTAAGATACTTTTCTAACTAGCTCAAGGAATGGGTAAGATAATCAAGGGATACTTCGCACAGAAACAACAGTAACAAGACACTAAAATCCCAAAGAGAAGAATTATTGCCTCCTTATTGGGAAGAACCAAGCTTCTTCTACCTCCTTTCAGACTGCACAGAGCCAAACCATGATTTACAAGATGAAGGGGGGGTTGACAATAAACAGAAATTGTTTGAAAGGAATGTTTGCATCATGTATGAGATATAGGAATATGCAACAGGCTCTTGCTTTTAAGGGTTAGTGCTTTGTTAGCGGACATGCTTTTTTTTAGGAAAGCATCTGAATGTTTGTAATTTTTTGGTTTTTTATTGTCCTTTATTGTCCTAACTCTGATTGTCCAAATTCTTATTGCTGTAATTTGCATTATTTTTATAACCATTTTATTACTATTAAACTTTTAAAAATTCTAAAACAAGTGGTTGGCGTTTTTCACAAACCTAAACTTCCCCAACACAACTTCAGGCCATTCCCTCGGGATCCTGCCACTGTCACTGCAGAGAAGAGCCCAGTGGCTGCACCTTCTCTTCCCCTCAATCTATAACTGCAATGAGATCTCCCCTCAGTCTCCTACAGGCTGAACAGACCAAGCTCCTTACACGGCTTCCTCTCAAGGCCCTTCACCATCTTCACAGCCCTCCAGGAAAGGCTCAGGAATCACCTGAGGAGGTGAAGCCATGCTCTGGCTGGAGCCCAGCAGCAGCAGCCCCCCCATGCCGCATCACGGCTCCAGCACCTCCAGGTAGGAGCAGCAGGAGGATGTGGTTAAAGCAAGAGACAGCAGTGTGCTATACAGTAAGTTACTGATGAGGCAGCTTCAGGTTGCTGCATGGGCTTCTCATCTCTCCATGAGCTCTGGGTAGAGGGACTTGAACGTTCACGGAAAGGATGTCACACAGAGCCATCCTCTCAAGTCTCCTGCTCTCGCTTGTTCAGGTTGATGGAGCCAGACCAACTTTGTAGGTACAGGTTTTGTAACCACCTGAATACAACAACAGTGTCTGCTCCCATCTTGAAGCATTGTGGGCTGCAGCCCCCTGCTTTAGGATGTGATTGAGCAGATCTATATCTGCACTGTCTTTTGCTCGTGGGAGGAGTGCACCTCCTCACTGATAACCTGCCAGGTGCCACCTACCAGAGCGTGCATCCCAGAACCCCGGAGTGCATGGAATAGGATGAAACTGAACAGGAAAATCTGCTTAAGAACACTACTATTGCACTACAGGTGCTAACAGAGGCTGTCCAAAGGGCCAGACCTGACCTAGTCAGAAGCAAAAGTCTCCTGACTGGTTCACAGCTCGGACAGCCACGTTCTCCACATCATCTGAATTGCTCTATACATCTTCTGCAGATTTGTCACACCTGTAGGAATTCCAGCAATATTCAAGTGTTTTCAGTGCAGATGCAGCCATTGAGTGCACTCCACAGGTTTGTGAAGCTGCATCTTCCACATCCTGAGAAACCATTGTAACCTGGAATGTAGCAGCAAAACAGACCATCTTCATGACAATTATTACAACCTTCATTCCATTGTCTTTTATTACAGACATTCTTCAATATTTTTTGAAGTTAAAATTACTAGCTTTGACATTTCCAAAAGATGGTGTCACTTTGTTTCTGCCAGAACTACTGAGAAGAATAAATTCCCAGAAAATCTCAATTTTCCTAGAATAGGATTTCTCAGCTAATCCCAAATTTATTTTGGGGATATTTTCCCACTCCTCGTTGTCATCTCTTATCACAGATGAAAACTTAGTCCCTGAGATTTGCTAAATGCTTTTCTCTCCATTCAGGGACACATCTTGAACTTTTTAAATACATGCGGCAGCAAATTACAAATTAAAATAACTGTGTTATTTTAGTACTCTTCCAGCATAGTCTTGTGTCCACCTGCTGTGCCTCAGCTCCTGCCCCCTCTCCCAGAGCTGCTCCAGATAGTGCAGTGCACTCTATGTGGTGAGGAGTGTAGGTCATGGTGGGAACTCCCCCTTTCCCATTTTTCATTCTTTTGCCTCCCCTGCAAAACACACAAACCAAACCACACATGGAGAATCGCTAGTGAAGGAAAATGGGGTAGAAGGCCCTTGGGAAGAAGTGAGGTGTTTGGGAAAAGCAGTGAGGATATTTCAGCACCTATGACACCATCTCTTAACACTAAAACTGACAGGTAGGATCTGGTTTGATGGGGAAGAGAAAAAAGCACAACCTCCATCCAAATCTCATTGGCCATCCAGCAAAATAAAACAGCACCATGCCAGGGTGTGGGGATGTTGAGATATTTGTGTGCATGGTATCAGAAAAGGTGAACATTCACCTCTACTTCAACAGGCAAAATAATTGAAAAAAAAGAAATCTTCCCAAAGGTTAAAAGATAAAAGGTTCTAAATTTCTTTTTGAATTTTCTGAAGTCCTGAAAGCAGAGCAGAAGACTATGCAAAAAAAAAACAAAACCAGAAAACCAAAACTGAAACAAAACCCCACCCAACAACAACAACCAAACCAGACCAAACCACCCCCCTCCAAAGAAACACCCCAACCAAGGCAGGAAAAAGGACTTTCCAAGTTAACATGAAAATCTTCATGAACCATACAGAGTCCAAATATGAAGACCTTAAGTTGAAAGCAACCAATGGCATAAAGAAGTTCATGACAGAGGTTACTGATGTGTTGAACACCTACATTATTACAGAAAACCAAGGATTTCTAATTCTTGGGGTTCAAATACACAATAAAGCAAGAAATCCTCCCTCAGCCAGTACCCAACAGTAGAGACAACTAATTACTAACATGGTTATGAAGTTAGTAAAGAGCTGTTTAATTACAGATTTTTGTCAGATCTCTTGGGCAACACATCTTGCAATTTTGATGCTTAGTTTAGCAATCATAACTTTAATTAATATTCTTTAGATGACTTCTTGTTAAACAAGAAATTGAAACACCACAAGTAAAACCAACTCTGATACTATTAGCTGTGTAGCAATTATGCTAATAGGCATTGCTGAACATGTATCAAAACTGTAAATCTTCCCAGAATTTGGGAAAAAAAAGGAGCGAAATAGAGTTGTTTGTGGTTGCTCCATGAGACATTCATTTGGGTTCAAGAAGGTAAGAGAGGGGTGAGAACTTGGTTTGTGTTCAGATCTTAGGGGGGGATTTATGTTTTTTTAGTTTACGATGCCAAAGCAAGATACTACCCAAGTAAGAGAAGATACTGCCAGTTTTTCTACTTCCGCACAAGGCTGATGTTGAGCTGGACTATCCCACCAAGAGTAAACACAATTAGACTTATTTCAAAGCCATCACTTCTGTCACCGTCACTTTTCTTCTAGCCTCAGATTAACAGTGCTGCAGGCAAGAGGTGGTGTACACACACACACACACACACACACACACACACACACACGTTCAACAGTCAAAGAAGCCATTAAACTCATGCTACATCTGTTAAACAAACAAACAAACAAACCCCTCAAAACAAAACAAAAACACCAAAACCCTCTGCCCATCAGCAAAGGTCACTGTCATCAGCTTCATCATAACTATCAACACACTGATTTCCAGTATTAAAAAACCCATCCCCCACAAAAAAACCTCCCAATACATTCAAACAATACCATCCATTAGTTTCAGTAGGTTTCTTAATGCAATGGAAACTTTTTAGAGTTTAACATATGTAGGTGTATAATTTTTATCCATGTGCTCTTTAAATTTTGAATACCATGAAGATGATATTGAGATTGTTTAAATTACAGTGTGGCCATCCTGGTAAAATTAAACTTCCACAGAAAATAAACAGCCCAGACTTTATCTGCTGTGCTTAAACAAACTGTAAGCCTGCTCTGTGTGTATCTTCAAAAAGAAGACTACAAAAATAGTGACATTTTGACACCGGCCAGGGGTTTATTTACAGACGCGAACAGGACGGGGCTGCTGGGAAAGTGTCTCGAGCTGTTTATTTTTTCAGCATCAGTCTCATTACATGATTATGACAATGGGAAGATGCTAGCAGCTCACAATCTAGGCAGCAGGCCAGAAAACTTCATGTTACAACATACTTTATAAGCTTCTTGACCAATCACACAAAGCAGAAGCATATTGACAGTAGTTCTATCCAATCACCATAAGCACACATAGGTTTGGTTAAAACAATGCTTGCTTATTTCGAATACAATACTTGTTTGTAAAACACAATGCACAGATGTCCATTCTTAAGCTTTAACCTTCCTAATATCTTGCTAGATAAACTTTCTGCAGCTTAGAGAGCTATTCAGACAAGCATTAATGCATAGGCTACTGTTCTATCTGCCCTTGCTTTTTCTACAGTTTAAATAATTTTCCTGCTGACCTATCTCATGACTGTTGCTTTTAGCTCTACTCACAATTCTGCTGTATCTGAGGCCTGCCTTTTGCAGCTTTCCCAAAACCCTCTAATTTTATGGATTTCCACATTTCTCCCTCTCTGTTCACTAAAAAGAAACTTTCACAATTGTGTAATTTATTACTTGCGTTTCATAACATTACTGTAATATTTTTGCTTGTTATCTGCTTAAAGCATGTTCTTGCTGGCACTAAGCATTGCTATATTACAACACAGCAATTTAATGCTGTGAAGGTCCAGTCAGTGGAAAGGGCATAAGTTATGCTTCACAATAGTTACAAGTCATTGTTCAAAGAATTCTTGATGATTTTAGGGTCTTAATTCAAAACTTTCTTCCATTTTTATACCTTCATCTACCATCTCCGTGAGATTTCGAGCACTTTCTGTGAATCTATTTCTTATCTCTCTCTCTCTTGTATGATAAAAACTTCTTTGACAGTTTTGTTCATCATTCATCGCACACACTGAAGTATACAGGGTATTACTATTAATATCACTACTAAAACACTCAATACATAGAGGCTTATCTTGCAAAGTTCTCTTAGCTAAGGTGAAAAGCTCTATTCTTGGAACAAATCATCTAACTAGGACTCACCATCTTCTTTAATTTGAGCTGTCAAATTTTTCAGTTTTTGTGTCGCCGTTACGGCGTGGCGACCTGGTTCTGGAGATCCGGCATAGTGATCCAAACCCAGGGTCACTCGGTCCAATGCTACATACACCAGTATGGTGGATAGCAAATGGCGTTTATTGAGGGGTCTCGGGGGTTTATAATGGCTTGGGCAGTCTGTGTCACTTCCGTCCAGCTGGGTGCGGCCAGATACAGAGTGAAGGTCAGACTGCAAGGTGAGGGGGGACTTCCTTATCTACCCGTACAGCCCAAGATCTTCCGCACGCAGATCCCTAGCTCTCCACATTCCCCCCCCCCCCCCCCATCATGATTAGTAAAAATCTCATAAAGTTACAAAGTATAGAGGTTACACAATTTCATGGGTTAGTAGAATTAGTGTAAAATTGTAAGTGTGTTAGTAACTGGCACGCCTTAGAGTAATTGTCGGTGCTTGAGAAACAAAATGTTAGCTGTTTCCAAACACCTTTTAACAAATAGCACCAGTTTGTTTAGTATGTAAGGCCCAAAGATTAGGGTTAGTAAGAGTATAGTGACTGGGCCTATTAGGGTAGAGATCAGGGTGGTTAGCTATGGAGACTGGTTGAACCACGACTCGAACCAACCCTGCTGAGCTTCTCTATCTTTCTGTCTCTGAGCCAGTCTGTTTCGGAGTTCTGCCATGGAGTCTCTAACAACTCCCATGTGGTCTGCGTAGAAGCAGCATTCCTCTTTCAAGGCGGCACACAGGCCTCCTTGCTGCATGAGCAAGAGGTCCAGTCCTCGCCTGTTCTGCAGGACCACTTCTGAGAGTGAGGGGACTGACTTCTCTAGAAAGGAAATGGATTTCTCGATCCTCTGCAGGTCCTCATCGATGGTCATCTGCAGCTGGGACAGTCCTTGGTGTTGGGTCGCTAGGGCTGGGACACCCGTTGCCGTTCCGGCTGCTCTTAAGCCGAGCAGCATTGCAATAGTTATACCTGTTAATATTTCTCTTTGTGGAGCCGGCTGGGTTCTTCAAAAAGGTGGTACACCTCTTCGTCTGAGTGGTACAGGACCCTAGGAACGATCAGAACTTGGACACAAAAGTCGTTAGAATCATTGAGTTTGGCAAGGAACGCACAGGGACTCACTCCAGATCTCTGGCAAACCCACATCCCAGATGCGGATGGGACTACCCACTTATTGTTCTTCCTGTCGGGCTTGACTACTTTGGTGCAGACGTTGCCTTTCCGCTTGGCTAGGGTTGCATTGCCAAAGCATCTGCCCCGACCTGTGAATTGACTCAGGGTAATTCCTTTGCAGGGTGTGTCCCACCTGCACTGGTGAGGGGCATCGGCTGTGGAGTAACTGAACAGGGTATCTAAAGCGATTCCTTCGTAAAAAGGGGGTTTGATATCGTAACAAAGCCAGCAGGAGTCGGTTAGGTTAGGGTTAGATTCGTTTAGGGATAGAAAGGTAGCTTCTAGCATGCGAAGGATTGGGTCCGAGTCCGACCCGGCTGACCGGCCTATCTGAAAGGTTTCCGCGTCTCCGGTCGGGACGTCGGTGACCTTTGTGGGCGAGGCTTTGGGGTGGGTCATGTTTCTCCCTTTCTGCGTGCTTTTAATCACCTTGTTGGGTCCAACCGCTCGGGGTGCCGACGGTTGGAGCCTGGTAATTCGCACGTTCACCCACTCTTTTGACCCTTGAAGGACTACTGTCCACGCTTTGCCCACGGCCCAGCTAGGGTGATTTGGCTGCAAAACTGTCATGTTGTAGTGAGTGCATTTTCGAAATTTGGGGATTTTATGGCGGTTTCGATAGAAACTTCCCTAAAGGAAGACAGGTGTTTTGCAGCCAACGGGTGCCCAGGTGAACTGTAGGAATTTGTCGGGCTCTTGTGGGTCCCACCCATGCCCTGACGGCCTGGCATCTGTAACAATGGTTTCACAGCCCCAGTGCCCACAGTATCCCCACCCTGGGTGATTACAGTAACTTTTTCCTGGGTTTGAAGCTGGGCACCCATAGGATAGGTACATGTGTGTGGCGTGTGAGGAATAGGGGTCTATCTTTGGTTGTTCTGGAAACAGTTTGGTAATGCGAGGCATGAAGGATGGGGTGTTCGGTGTGGTGATGTCTCTGAGCATCTTATCACTAGTAAGGTGTCGCATGACCCACCTGAATGGCTGATGGGGGTAGTGGTCTGGGCTGGCTTGTCCCCTGGCGACAAGCCCCAACAGCAAAATCACACAGAAACACCGCTGATGCTTGGGTCTCACCCGTGTGGGTCTCTCGGGCGCTGCCTGGCGGCTTGGTGGTCTGTCACTTTCCTCTGGAAGGGGAGTGTATGCATCACGAGGACACCCCACAAGCATGTCCTGTAAAAAGAAACTCACAATTCTCATTAGTCTTATCCTGCTCATTGTGAAGGTCGGGCTTGATTGACTTAAGTGGACACCACCTGATTTTGCCGTCCTTTTTGACAGCTGCGTACCCTCGCCCCGTGAGCACTAATCTCCAGCCCTGTTCCCACTCCCCCAGTTCATTTTTGATCACCACCTGTAGGCCTTCCTCTAGCACCCGAGTGGCCCAGTGTCTCTGGACTGTTTGTTTCATCCCCCCTAGGGTATTGATTTAACGCTAGCAGCACAGTTGCCAGTATGCGCGCCTGGTCACCCAGGGGAATGGCATTGGTGAAGCCTTCTGCCTTTGCTAGCACTTCCAGCTTAGTTTTCAGAGTCTGGATTGCTCTTTCGACGATGGCTTGCCCGGTGCTGTTGTATGGGATGCCATGCACCAAGGCGATGTTCCATTTCAAGGTGAATGCTTGGACTACCTTCGAGATGAAGTTTGGGCCGTTATCTGTTTTGATTTGTTTTGGTACTCCAAGCCATGCCATGGCTGTCAGCCAATGTTGGATGGTCGCTTTGGAATCGATCTCGAGATGCTGTGTAGCCACAATCCTGCTGCTGTATGTATCTACGGTAACTGCGAGCCACGCTCGGGGTTTCAACAGCTGGCATTGTGTAAAGTCTGTTTGCCAACCCAGGGTCACTCAGTCCAATGCTACATACACCAGTATGGTGGATAGCAAATGGCGTTTATTGGGGGGGGTCTCAGGTGTTTATAACGGCTTGGGCAGTCTGTGTCACTTCCGTCCAGCTGGGTGCGGCCAGATACGGAGTGAAGGTCAGACTGCAAGGTGAGGGGGGACTTCCTTATCTACCCGTACAGCCCAAGATCTTCCGCATGCAGATCCCTAGCTCTCCACAGTTTTTGTATACTTTTGTGGATGGATTCAGAATGATCTGACAGGTTTATACAACACAGTCTTTCAAATTCCTCACAGCTTTGTCTTTGTGCTAGTAAGAGAAAATCAATTGCTGCTCTATTTTGAAGGGTAGCATGTCTAACACTATTAACATCGGTCAACATGTTACTGATTGCAGTGGATGTGGCATTAGTTTGTTTACTCAGCCAACATCTAACTCGATCTAATTGTTTCAATGCTATTGCTGAAGTTAGTTGGGGTAAAAGCAAACTTGCTGAAACTCTTTTCGCAGCCTTCTAAGACATGAAATCATTTTTACAGTTCTCATCATAATGAGGAGCTGCTCTTGTTCTCCTTTGTTTCTTTTTCATGACCGCTTTGGCAGTTGGCGCAATTCCAGTAAGCATTTCAATGCTACATGGGCTACCTTCAAGGTGTGATGGAATGCTTTGCTAAGCTATATCTCTACAAATGAACTAATATCTCTTTGGCAATTGGTCAGCCTTAGAAAGCACATCTCAACTGTTTGAAAAATTACACCAAAAACTTAAGTTTCTGTATGCAAAATAATGGGAAGTAACATTGTACTTTGGAGGATCACTTTCTTGCTAACTACTAGCTGTAAAGGTAAGGCAAAAATCTATTGTTAAAGAACCAAGGATTTCTAATTCTTGGGGTTCAGATACTGCTTTGGGAAGTTCTTTGGCTCAAATGTTCTAATTCAATGCAGGATTGTTCTCATTGTCAATTTCACCTGCATCACCACTGGATTGCTTTTTGACTAAAGGCAAATCTTTTACGGGCACACCAACCAGACATGTTGAGAAAGGTTTTTCTGGTTCTGCATTAGATAAACATATACTATCTGAGCTTGCTACTTTGGCTAAGGTCACCCAAACTTTGTTTTTGGTTGTTTCACAGGCAAATCTGCATGACAAAAAACAATTAAAACCTACCAACATCAGCATATAATTTGATTTTGCTCCATTTTGTTCATGAGCTAAGTTTTGGCAAAATCCTCACATATATATCAATTTAAAAACTTTGCTTTTGACCTTAAGATTAGATTTCCCCTTGAAGAACTAATAGAGGGGATCTATAACCTAACAAAAACGAAAACCTACACTTTTGCTAAAAATCAGCTCTACGGAACAAACTTTTGACATACAATTGACACACTTATAAATAACATTAACACAAAATCAGAGTCTGCAGGTTCCACCGATGCTCAAGGAACGTCAGGCGTGACCCGGGGTCCCTCTGCTCGGCTCATGTCTGTGTACTTGCTTCCTCAGTTCTGGACTCGTCAACACGTTCTGGGGTGCGATATGGTTTGACATTTTTGGCTGGGACCCACTTAATTCCTGCACCTGTAGTGACAGAAGCATACCCTTTGCCCCAGATTATTAATCGAAAAGGACCTTCAATTTGTCCAGACTCAGGGTTTTTAATTAAAACAAGAGGATTTTCTTTCAGTTTTGCCTGTGAGTTATTTGAAAAATGCCTAAAAATCAGTGGATCAGGTTCTGCAACCGAACTATTTAAAAAATTAAAAACATACAAAGATTTGTTCAACCTCATCTGTGGTGTTACCTCTACTCCCCCTCTCTGTTGATCTAGAATGTGTTTTAATGTTTGATGTGTTTTCTCAAAAATTGTTGGCTTGTGGGAGAGTGAGGAATACTAAAGATGTGATGAACACTCTATTCTTTTAGAAATGTGGTTAATTTTTGAGATATATAGTGGGACTATTGTCAGTTTTTACTTTTTGGAGCACACTCAAGCAAAAGCTTGCAAAAATGATGACAGGCATGATTACTTGTTTCACTTGTGTGAAGAGAAGCAAAAATTGCACTAGAGAACGTGTCTACATGAATATTTTTAAATTTACTAAAGGAAGGGTATTTAGTGATATCTGTTTGCTATACCTGCAGGCTTTGCAATCCTCGTGGGTTGACTGCTCTTGTAGAAACAGGAGGATGCACAAGCTGACAGTCAGAGCAAGTACTGATGATAGCTTTAGCTTGACTTTTGGAAATTTGAAACATTAGCACAAGTGCTTGGGCGTTTTGGGAAAAAAAGGCATGACTCAGTTTTGCTTGTTCAAAAATGTTTGGCAAAGTGTTTGAAATAACTATTGTCAGTTTGTCCGCTCTCATGTTTCTTTCTACTAAAAATCCAGGAAGCGAAGAATGAGCTTTGATGTGAGAAACAAAATATGGATTGGTTCTATATTGCAAAGTTGTATAAAGACATGAAAGCCAATGGTATAAAGTGTCATTGCTAACATCTTTTAAAATTGACTCTTCTAATTTCTTAACTACATTAGCAACATATGCAGAATCTGTGATTAAATTAAAAGGTTGTGGAAAGAGTTGAAAAGCTTGAACTACAGCAGCAAGCTTAACAATCTGAGGAGACTTTTCTACTATTTGAATGTCTGACTCTCAAGCATTAGTTTTTGGTTTAACTGTGTTACGACAGATTTGTGACTTTTGCTAGAGCTGTCAGTGAAGAGTTACTGCATTTAAAGGTTCTTCCCTTAATTTAGTTTCTCCCTAAAACTTAATTTTGCTTGCAATAATTTGTGAGCTGGGTAATGAACAGAATAAACACTTGGGAAGTCTAACAATGCATACTGAAATGATCAGAATTTTGCATTGTGTATTTAAGATAATCTTTTTTTAATGGTAAATAGATAACTGCAAATTCTTGACTTGCTAAAGTTAGCAATTTGGTTCTGGCTTTAATTACAATTTGCGCTATCATTTCTAAAACTGTGAAAATAGTCTTTGGAAACATGTAGGGAATAAAAATCTATTTTATTATTAACAAAGGATCTGTCTCAGAAGGGTCTCCTTGAAAAATGAGACTACAAAGTTGCATTTTTTCTTTTAAAACTGCAAAAAAGAAAGGCTTTTCTGGAATACAGCGATGAGTGAGCTTGTCATTTTTGGAGTGCTTCTATGACTTTGTCAAGGGCTGCATGAGCTTCAGGTGTTAAGGTTCTTGGAGAATTGATGTCGCAGCTTCCTCTCAGCAAATCAAAAAGTGGACTTAGTTCATCGTTGGTGATTTTTAAAATAGGTCTAACTTAATTGATTTCTCCTAAAAGCTGTTGTAAGTCTTGCAGATTGCTGACACTGGTCTGGAGCTGTATCTTTTGCGGTGTTATTGTTTTCTCAGTCATTTGCCATCTCAGATACTTCTAGGGTGGAACTTCTTGGATTTTTGTTGCAGAAATTTCAAGTTCAGCATTTTGGATTTCAGTAACAACACTAGCATGGGTTTGCTCTATCTCTGCTTGCATTGGAGCTGTGATGAGCAAATCATCTATGTAGTGCAGAATCATGGATTTGGGAAACTTCTGTTGAACTGGAGACAAAGCTTGGGCAACAAATTACTGACGAATTATAGGCAAATTCTTCATTCTTTGGGGCAATGATTTTTAGTGATATCTTTGCACGGGTTCTCTTCGATTGATGACGGGAAGTGAAAAGGCAAATCTTGGAGCATCATCAGGATGAAGTGGAATGTGGAAAAAACAGTCTTTTAAATCAACGACAACGAGAGGCTAGTGTTTTGGGATCATTGACAAAGAAGGGAATTTAGGTTGAAGAGGTCCTATGTTTTCAATCACTTTATTGATCTTCAGGTCATTAAGCAACTTTTAGGAGTCTGATGTCTTGTGGATGACGAGTACTGGTGAATTTTAGGGACTATTTGTGGGGATGATGTGATCTTGCTGTAATTGTTTCTTTATTAATTTTTAAAGGATATTTAATTTTTTTCTGTTAAAGGCTATTGATCAATCTATATAGGATGATCAGTTTTCTAAGTCAGCTTTAAAGTGGCAGGTTTTGACATGGTTTTCATCACAGTCTCACTTCTAGTTTTGCTCTTCATTGGGGCAGGACATCTCTCTTTCAGACAGTGAGAGGCTTCTGAACAACAAAAGGACATACCGTTGCTGTCTTTCTTTCAGGACTTGTAATGTTAATCATGCATGCACTTTGCAAACACACAGTAGCACCTCTAATCTCTGTGAGGGAACTTGAAGGAGCTACTAAATCTCAATCATTGGGCTAGAACATGTGAAAAATTACAGTGACATCTGCACTAGTATTTGGCATGCCTGTAACATAAATTGTTTTACTACAGTGAGTCAGGCTACAAGTCAGTTGTGGTCAGTCGCGGTCTAAACATTGCACTCAAAAGACTTTTGGACTTGAGGCACTAGATGGCACAGACACAATTGAATTCTTTGGAAAGCTGTTTTGCTTGGGTATATTCATGGGTAACAGAAATGCAATAGTAATAGGTGTTTTTGGTGGAATTACTATAGGAACATCAAGTGCAAGAACTAAAATTACTAGCTCTTCATTACAATTTACTGAAACAACAGAAGGAAGGATTGAGAGTCTAAAATTTTGTTGTTGGCTTTGTTTAGAATAAAAAAATCTTGTCTTTGTTGAAAAAGATTGACAATTCTAATAGGAATGCTGACACAACACAAATTATTTAATAGATGAATCAGTTTTGAGTAGGCTAATTTGAACTTTGCACTTGAGGGTTTTGAGCAGGAACTATTTGAGGATTGGTTGATTGAGGGATAAATGACTGAGGTACTAACACTACTTGACTGGGTAACTGGTTGCTAGGGGGTACTACTGCTTGTGTCTGAGCACGGTGGTGCGCACTCTTTTTTAAGTTTAACGACAAAGGTCTGCTATCGATGTCAAACTAAGAATGACAGTGCTTAGCAAGATGCTTTTTTTTTCGACATCGAGAGCAAATAGAAAGTTGTTTTGGTTGGAATGTTTTCATATAACAGTCTTTTTTAATGTGACTTGGTTTACTACAAGCAAAGCAGCAAGTCTTTTTATCAGAGTCTAACTGTACAGTACTAACAAAGTTTTCCTAATTTTTTTCTTGTTTTTCTAGGAACTTTTCAAATTTATCCATTCACTGTGTCAGATTATCTTCTAATGTTTTTCTTAAAGCATTGACTTGTATGTTAGCAAGATTTTGTGGAGCAATGAGCTTACTGCAAGCTGTTAGCATCTGTGTAACAGTTGGAGGCTGATCAGGTAAAGTTAAAATAATTTTTCTACATTCTTCATTAGCATTTACAAAAGCAAGGTTTTGAACCATATAGGAGCGAGCTTGCTCATTTTGACATTGCTTTTTGACTGCTTGGGTTAATCTATCTAAAAAAGAACTATAGGATTCTGTTTCACTTTGTCTGATAGCAGTATAAGCATTTACATGGGTACTAGCTGGCTCAACTGAAAACAAAGCTTTTCTAGCAGCATCTTTAATATCTGTTAATACAGACCGAGGCAATTCTACTGCTTGATTTTCTGGTCTATGGTAAGGTGGATCACCTGCTAATTGGGTAACATCTAGAGCTTTATAAGCAGTATTTGCATATCTTTTAACCAATTTATTAAGAAGTTTTTTCTAATGTAATTCCCATCAAAGATATTGTGAATTGGTTAAAATCAGGGAAGTTACATTTTGACAATCAGCAGGGACTAAGTCATAAGAATTAAAAATACTTTTCAACACATTATTAAAATAAGGAGAAGAGAACTCACTTTCTTTCAAAGCCTGATGCAGTTCTTTTATATCATGGTAAGAAAGACTTTCAAATCATGGATTTACATCATTACGACTATATCTTACAGGTAATACAAGGAGTTGTTTCTTTGAATCTAATTTTTTTCTAAATTTTGATTAATATTAGACCAATTAGGTAATTGTAATGGAGGGTTCACTTCTGATTTAGATTGTGTTTTATCTTTCCTTCTCATTACTGTTGTCTCTTGTACAGAACAGGTAAGATTGTCACTGACAGCAGCTGTTCTTGGAGCTCTGCCAAGCTCTAAGTTCTTGCCAGGGGTGTTGCTACAGCAACAAATTTTCTTGGGAGCTCTGCCAGGATGGGTGGGGGAAGAGAACTCAATTCTTGGCTGCAGTGCCACTTAAGCAACACACTTCTTCGGGAGCCCAGCCAAGAGGGGCAGAGAAGGAGGTGGCTCAGGACTGTGCTGTACTGGTATCTGGAAAAGAGCCAAAATTTGATTCTTGCTCTCGAAATGCCTCAAAATGCGACTGAAACGTGTGAAGACCAAAAGTCTTCCAAATTGTGCCCAACCACAAACCAGTGAATATTTGGTAACAGCAACATGTCATGCAGATAGCATATCAGACTCTGCTTGTGTCGAGTTTAAAACAAGCCCTTTGATCAATAAAATATACCCATGCAAAAAAAAAATGACCCCATATGGAGTCAACTGCTGATACTCATTACAGAAATCCTTGAAGAATGGAGATTCTGTAACAAGCAGCACTTTCACAGAAAAAAAACCCAGAATTAATAAAACGCTTTTAGATTTTATTTCTTTGCTGCTATGACTGAAAAGGCTCCACCAAAAGGCAAACATATATATATTTTCAAAATGTAAAATACATTTTAGTATAAAAAGTAATGCACAAACACTTTATTACACACACAGATCCTTCCCTCTTCAAAACTCTGGGTTCTCCTCCTTCTCAGCAACCAGGTTCTGCCCTGGCCCTGTTTCCTTTCATGAACCTCACTCGTCACCTTACAGTACTGCAACCAGAGTGAGACAGGGCAAGGAAAGACTCTTTTGGAAAACTTACCTCCACATATTGGCACAGCAGTTAAGCCATCTGACTTACAGAATCACAGAATTAACTAGGTCGGCAAAGACCTTTGAGATCATCAAGATTTCCTCCTGCAGCTGTTATTCTTAGAGCAAAAAGGAACTTTAAGAAGTTGGATATAGACCTTCAGTGAAAGATAGGGATAAATCTGAAGAAGAGGTTTTTTAAGCAGGACATAATACTTTAATTTTTCTATTTTAACTACATGGGTTTTTTTCCTATTTTAACTACATTATCCCTTCAGTAATAGTTCTAGTTGGATTCCACATATACACAAGTATCTATCTGCCTCTACACCCAAATTTCATACATTGATGCCTCTGCCATGGCATCTTAATCTGATTTTCATGGTTATCTTGCTTTTCTTATGCTGCTATGTTTCTCCTCAGTTGTCATCTGGGCCAGTTTTCCCCACAGTGTTTAGATACTTAAATAGTCATGAAAGACTTTGAAAAATACTTTGACACTTAACATTGATAAATATCTACTTACCTGTAACTATAGTATCAGAATATATAGGATATACAGGGGCTTCCAACACAGCTTTTATTGGAAAAATGATGGACCCTCATGCGTCCTGTGGATTATGGTTGTTTTCTGCCACATATATTTCCTGAGCCTTTGGTTTTAGACATGAATATGCTTTTTGTATTAGCCTATAGTCAATGCTTTGGAGCTACTGCTTTGTATACATCATCTGAATTCCTTTCTGCAGTAGTGACTATTCTGAATCATAACAGAGATTTGCTACATTAAAAAAACCTTCTGCTCTCTCACAAAAAAACAGAGCAGCTTTTATAAAAGTAATTGGTTTTCAACTCTCCTTTAATTAAAGAGAATAGTTGGGGAGAAATTAATGTCAGAAATACACAGGAAATCAAAGTACAACTTCACCAAAGAACTACGTGTCCTGGAGAAAACGTAACAGCATTTTTTCAGATCATTATGATGCAGGGGAGGTAAAAACTACTAAGAGAAAAGTCTGATATTGTGTGTGCAGAATGGATAATTTTAAATAATTTAATTTTTTTTTAAAGTTTTGTTTGGGTTTTTTTAAAAGCAGAATAACATCCCATTTACAGAATAATAACTGCTTGCTTAATTTCAAGTTTCCATCCTTATACACAATGCACCTACTAAAGGAAAATCTCAAGAGCTGAAAAAATCTTAGAACTATCCATTGGAAATTTATCCTTAAACTTAAAACGCTGTTGGGAGCCAATCTGATTCTTGATCCCAGACTTTAAAGACAGCCCTTCTCCTGGTATACCAAACACTGTACAAAAAATACAGACCACAGATACCCAAAAAATGGGACAAGCAATAGTATTAATATTGAGATACAGCATAGCTCCCAAAGGGTGCTTTCATCACAATCCTAAATATTATCCTATTCATTTTACACAGAGGAATCAAACCCACCAGTCCTCTCCAAAACTAAATTTTTGCTTGAACTCTTGATATTGTTTTTAAGCAAACCACTTTTTCAGAGCTTGTTGGCACTTCCCTGATACTGGCCCCAGGATCCATGTCCCAACTTCTAAACTGAGCACTGGAATTGGGGGAACCTGCACCATATGGTGTATGAGGAGATCAGACGCTAAATCCTGGTCCTGGGTGGCTCCTTCACTTTTTCTTTCTTTTTGAAAAGTTCAAGGGCCAAGTCTATTTTGTGCTTCCTCATATTGGGCTGCCAGTGAGTAGAACTAAAGGCAAAAATGTCTTAAGAATCATCACTTCTTTCATTTATGGAGGGAAAAAACCACAGTTATAACACAAGGTGTGTTTTTCAAATTCAATTCCTAAACTTTTATAATTGAGTAGAAATTAGATTTTGGAAAAGTTCTTGGAACTTTCACTTACTTAAACAGAACAGCAGTGCCTTGAATATGAAATTCTGCTCCTCAAAAGATCCTAAATGGATTTATGTGCCTGGGGAATTTGAACCCTGTTACACATAAAGCCTTTTAAAATGCTGCTCTATGCCTAACTGGAGATTAGGGACCTTAACTCTGAACACAATTTGTTTCCAACATTTAGGTTTCGATTATGATTAATTTTAAAAAAATTAAATATACACACCATGAATAGGTATTACTATGAAGATCACATCAGCAGAGGGTTGAATCGCTATTTTGATGTAATTAACTCCAGACTCTGAGGTACACCAGCAGGCCAGTCTGAGGTATCCCCAGACTCACAGGTCTGCATCCTTCACCTCTAACACAAATAGAAAGAAAAAATCCTTAAACCTTCAGCTAGTCTGCATAGTTTATAATTGCGCAAAAACCAGCACAAGTGCACGGAAGCAAGTAGAGATTCCTTCCTCTAAAGTACATTCCCTAAAAAGCATATAAAAATATGAAAACTTACATATTTAAAGTCTGATAGAAATTCAGGGAAAATAAGGCACATTTATATTTTCCTCCTTTTCTGGCCTTCTGATTAAAACAATCAAGCTGTCTGGGTACCTCCCCATTAAAACCAGGACCTCAAAGAGCATTTATTGAAATCTTATTAAGATTGGCCTTTCTGAAAATATGACACACATTTTCTTTTTATTTCACTGCAGATACAACTTACTAGGAAAAGGCTTGGCAATGATGAGAGATCCTAGGAGAATTTTCAAGAGCTAATCATGATGATTACTACCACTGCTGGCTTTATAATTGCAGGAAAACTTTGAGAGTCTTCATTTTTCCAAATTGGTGCTTTGTGTTCTAAACTGTACAGGATTTTATTCTATTCCATTTTAGCATATTATAGTTAGTTTTTTATTCTATTCTATTCCATTTTATTTTATTCTATTCCATTTTAGCATATTATAGTTAGTTTTTTGTGTGTGCACAGCAGATTACACAACTGTATACTTCAGCTAACCTGCTTATAAAAAAGCAGAAGCAAACAGATAATCCCTTTCTAATGAAACATGGAAATCTTCTTTTCTAAACCATCTAGAAAGAAAACCACTGGCACCAGAACAGTCTAGTTCTGTTTACTTAACGAGATGGCAAAAACCTTTCAACTGGTCACGCATCCAATACCTGTTCTCTCGCTTTTGCTACTGAAAATTAACATCAGGGCTGCGGAACCATAAACATATTAAACATATTCTGGAAAACTTAAAATGTCAAAGATATTGTTCATAACCCTCCCAACATATTTTCTTGTATCCTACTCTGCACCTTCTCAGGCTGAGAGCTGAACTCAAAATGTTTGTTCAGTTAAGGCAAAATCCAGAAACCTCATTGCTTGGGATTTGGTTCCTCTACACCCAATCAACACAATGTTTTTGTGGAACATCTATTACACTATTTGCTAGACAAGCACCTTTTTTTGTGGTCACAGCCATATTAGTACTCCCAAGAAATAAAACAAACAACATTTGTTAAGAAATTAACATTTAAGAAGCAGTTTGGTGCAATACACCAAACAAGAGATCAAGAGCAGATCTAGGAAATATGGAGGATAATCTCGAAATATAAGTTCACCTGTGGATCGTGCTGAGCTTCTTAAGAACTACAGGTATAAAATATTTTAACAGATGAAGTGGCACTATTGCTATCCAAATTGCACACTGATATTGTATGGCAGTACTTTCTCCTTGAGCAAATAAATATCCATTCACTTTTCATGACACAAACCTCTATAGCTAAGGAGGGAATGGAACTTCTCTCCGGGGCTGTCAAGTTTCCAAAGTAGTTTTGCAAGAGTACTACATATATATATGTGTGTGTGTGTGTGTGTGTGTGTACACACACACACACACACACACACTGCTGCAGTAATAGCTAAACTTAAATTTCACTGTGATAAAAATCTTGCTTGGCTCATAGTGCATAGTAAAAGCTAGAGGGGTGCCCATCACTCCCTAATTAGCAATAAATTCTAAATTACTTAATCAAAACAGCCATACTGTAATTTGAGTGTACTCCCTAGGTGTGGCACTATGTCACAACTGTCATACATGAATGGTTTATTATTTTTTACATAAATACAAATATCAGTAAAGAAAAAAGACTAATGACCACATTTTCACCTTTTCCCATGTCACATTACAAAGTTCTAGTGGAACAGAACAGCTGTGTTTGCACCTGCACTTCATGAGGTTAATAGTGATTATATCACAGTGTGCAAGTGTGGCTATTGGTACTTAGCAGATAAAGAAATGTTCAGATCACACCATGGAATGATACCAAATCACCTCTCAAGTCAATCTTAGTGTACAAGGCACCAAGTTTTCTTTCGATTTTTAAGAGCAAGATCTTGTATACTTGTAAAAGACATACTGCATATATATATTTGCAATTTATAATGCCACATACAGCAATGAAAACTGCATCTGCAAGTGGTAACATAGAGTTTGAGTGAAACAAGAGAAAACTTACCTATTTGAAAAAAGAACACTTGACAAGCAATATTGACAAGCTACTTCTGCACCAGTATCTACTTGAGTTTCCACCAACTTGCCTCCAACTAGAGTGTCCTCACAAAGCTAGTAACTGAAAGTGACACAGGGCTGGTATCAGTTTCACTCACTTTCTATCATCTACAACTTTAGGAGTCACATTTTCAATTTTATATTCATATCCTTAGACCATGCAAGAGCTCAGACAGATCTGCACTGTGAAGCCCCTGTAGCTTCACTGGTGAAAATGAGATATGTCATCAAAAGGTAGTATCACACCTCTGATTCTGAACACACCATGGACAGCATGTAAGTATGGAAGACGTAACACTGGAATATGGGGGAGAAAACTGCTTAGAAATCTAATTAAAGAGAAATTGTAGACTGATACTTAGAAGATGTTACACCATCTGGTACAGTGTGGAAACTCCTGTTTTCCTTAACAAAAGAAAGGGGAAAATCCTAGAAATTAAGAGTAGATTCTCAATCATTATAACAAATGATGTTGTGAATCCTGCCAAATTTTACATGAAGAAAGAGTAAGTGTAATCTGTAAATCAAGGACTGATATCACCAAACTTAGAGCAAACCCATCTCCTATCACTAGCTCAGCAAGAGAGGCTGGCTTAGGAGACTGATTTTTTTCCTGGCTCCCAGAGGAGTGGGAATTCACATTATTTGGCTTCTTGGCGCAGGGTTTTAAATCAGAGATCCGAGTTAAAAATTGTTCTAGCTGTACATCTACAATTCTGAAAAAATCTGGTTGGTATCCAGGCACCTTCCCAGACACACTGACATCCATTTGCTGCTTTGCAAGACAGAGTTTACACACCAAAACAGAACAACTTGATTTATTTAAAATTCACCTCAAAATGCATTGTGTTTAGTTTCTTTTTTTAAAATCAACATTCAAAGCATCAAAATATTACTAATTTAAAAAGAACATTTATTAGGAAGAAGATAATTTACATACTGTAAATTGTGGCTGTGAGGGAGAGAAACAACCAGTGGTAGATTAGGCATAGTATGAAGGCCAACATGCCAGAAAACAATGCAGCTTTAAGCTCAACTTTTAAATGATCTGGACTAAAAAAAACCCCAACTGGGCAGGAAAATTAAACCAACCACTTAATTGAGGGCATTTGTATAAAACAAAAGTGTTAGTAAGTTTTTTATCTAGACCTAACTCATTCATGTATTTAAAGAATTCTATCTTCTTCCAAATAACAAAACATGTTTCTAAACCAAGGCAGATTATTATTTGGAACTGGCATAGTAAAATAAAGGATCACAGTATACAGAGTTTAAAATCCTGTACCAGGAAAGAGCAACAAGTGGTATACAAGGGGATAATTTAGGTACATTATCTAATTTTTAAAAACAGAGATATAAAATATCAATTGCATAGGGATTTAAATATAAGGCCAAGCAGGAGATTAAAGTAAAATAGAGCTCATAAGAAGGGCACTATGGTGTTAAAACATAGTATTTCCATTTGAGTTAATGTCTAATTCAAAATCACAGTATTTTGCTAGTACTACAAAAAGTGAATGTCAAACTGTCCCATTAATCTTGAACTGAAAACTGACATTAGAACTTCTAAACAGTAGAAAACTAAATCTCATTGTCTAAACCTGATCAGTGTATTAGCACAACAGTGCTTGGTACGTACCTGATTTATATACTCTACCTTCTGTAAATAATATAAAGGTTATTTCTTGTTAATAAGTGTGAGATCACAATATTACTGCATGCCATCAGTCGTTTGCAGGCTTACTTGACATTTAATTATTCAGTCTTTGAAAGTGTAAGATCCCACCCTGCAGAATCTTCACTGATTGAACACAGAACACTGTCATTAATAAAATACAATAGAAGTTCCACCACTAACAACTAACATACAAGCCAGGATTTTAGGTCTAAACCCAGTACAGTTCATTATTATTAACTCACAGCTATTTTTTTGTTAGGAAGGTAAACCTGCAGACTTCCAAATAATCATGTATGTATTAAATATAAACAAATATGTAACCAACGGTTGTCTCTTGGCATTTCAAGTAGATTATTCAATTGTGAAAGTATTTCTGCAAAATCAATTTTGAGTTGTTAAAATGAAGTTCAAATATTAATTTCCGTTTCTACATGTAGCTTAATTAACCTAAAATTGTGAGGCGTAGTAGTGTAAGGAAAAAAGAATTCTCCAGATCAATTAGACATTAAGGTACACTAACTGTGAATACCTGAACCAACATTGTAACTGAAAAAGTGCATAAACACAGTAATACTACAAATGTGTTAACTACAGAACAGAAGGTTTTCTGAAACCTAAGTAATATTATTTTACAGGTTATTTACAGGCTGTGATTTTTCCAGACACCACAAAGCCAATTCATGATCTTCAAGTTCCTTTGATATATTCGAAGTGTCTTTTGGCTTCCAACCTATTTGGTGAGGAACTGATTCCCACCCCAGGGAATCAGGTACTGTGCAGCTGAACAACACTGCCATTGTGGTTCTGTGATTCTTCAAAATTCACTTCTTTCCATTCTTCAAAGACAAAGCACTGTTTTCACTTCACACTTTTCGTGGGTGTCTCAGACTCCGTAGACTGTCTGCCATCAGTCCATGCCTCCCGCGTGCTCTTCAGGGCCAGTGTTTTCTGCTGGTCCACCACAACGTAATCAACTCTCTCATCTGCCACACTGCTGCCTGAGCCACTGTTCTTTTTCTGGGAACAGTGAGAAACAAGTTCAAGTAAATTAACAACAAAAAAGCAAGTGGGTGTCCCAAACAGACACAGAACAAGCACTGGTTTCTCTGTAAGTCTCCACTAATCACTGGAGAAATGACCATTAAGAGATCTTACTGAAGGCAATTTTGAACTCCTGATAGCAGAAAAGCAAGAGCTGAACATCTGCTTACCTTACGAGGTGGGGTAGACTTTCCTGAATCTAGGTCCAGATCTAAATATTCCACTTGTTTATCTCCTTTAGGTTTTACCATAGGGCTGCTTCCTCCATCAAGGCTGTTGCTTCCAAACAAATTCTGAAATCATAATATAACCTCAGCTACAAATGTACAAACTAATGTGGTCCACATAATCAAATACGCTTACTATAAACTGCCAAAATGTAAAAGCTTAAGGAAACAATTGCAATCATCTAAATAATGGAAATTTCATTGACCCTGTATGGCAAGGGCATACATTCTATGTAAAAAATGGGACAGAGTCAAAACCCAATGGGAGGAAAAAACCCAAAAACCACCCCCCAAATTTAAGGTTGCCACCAAACCCATCTGCGCTTTCCACTTAATGTCCCTTTCTTATAATGAAATAAGAACAGATCATGTTTTGTTCTTTTCAAATGTAGTTATTATATCTCAAATTTAACATTACTTAAGAACAAACTTTTCTATTTCCCTCAATTTTTGTTAAATACCTACAATAATTTCTGCTTGACAGTAGTGGCAAATCTAAAAATGAAACTTTTACATTTCATTCAAAAGCCATCATGATTAAGGTGAAAAATCAAAGAGTATTGTTCAATTGACAAGATTAAAATATTAAAACTTTGGAAAATATGTGTAGGGCTGCCTGAACTGAAGTTGCATTGTATATACCTAAATTTCAATTAGCCCAGACTTTTACAACCTCACCTCCTCTGTCCTCTCCCAGCCTGATCCCTCCCTCTTAACAGGTGTTATAGGAACAGTACAATAGAAGGACTCTTCTCTAAAAGATAAAGAAAAAACAGGAAGACAGAGGGCAGCAGTCAGCAAAAAATGAAGAAGGCAGAAGGAAAGACAGAAGGGTAAGGCTGAGAGCAACTTGAAAGAAAAAGCAGAATATTGCTGATTTTATTAACTAAAACGTAAGTATGACATCAAAAAACATGCTTCAAAGCTGATGGCAGAAAAAGATTAAGAAATACAGATTCCTTGCTAAGATAGAGTTGGAACAAGTAAAAATTCTCAAAAAGTCAAATGTTTAAACAAAGGCCATGAGATATGCAGAAATGTTCTGGTTCTTTAGGAAGTAAAATATTTTATGGGCTAAAGCCAAA
This sequence comes from Calcarius lapponicus, assembly GCA_039654755.1. NCBI lineage: Eukaryota > Metazoa > Chordata > Aves > Passeriformes > Fringillidae > Calcarius > Calcarius lapponicus. Next base: position 64,818,044 of record CM077466.1, on the reverse strand, counting down.
TGGGCTGCGCTTTTTAAATTGAAGTAATCCATTATATCTCTACTGTCCAGCTCATTTAACAATATGTGGTAACAAGGACAAACACAAACAACTAATGTGAAGTTCATTTTCATTGCTCAAATTCTCAGGACAAATTTCTGTGTATTAAAGATACAAAAATCAGATTCTGTATCAATGTTTCCAGGATAAATTTAAAAAGCTGTTACTCATTAAACAAAAAAGAATCTGTTATTTCAAACAAACTAAGCAGGCAGAACATATGCATTAGGAAACAGAAATTTTAAATACACACAAATGAAACAGAAAGGAAATCTGTTGAATAACCTTTAAATAGGACTGGTGCAAACAAACAGAAGATATTAATAAGCTGGAGCATTAATTGTACCATCTTGATATGGAAGTTAAGCCCCTGGAACAGCCTTAAGAATCAACAGGAACACCCAGGTTGAACTGTGATACTGTGCAGGGAGAACTGTGGGCACGGGTGGGGCTAATCTCGGGTGTAATATGGGATGTTTCTTGAACATGCGAAACAGGATCACCCATTACTTACCAATGGCCCTTGCAAGAGAGGAGCTAAGAATTAACATCAGCAGGTCGCCGAGCTTGGTGCTTTTCCCCTGGGAAGCACAAGGCACAGCTTGGGGCGCTCCACAGGCTCTGGAGCCTGCACCCCACCAGCTCGCACAGGGAATGGCATGAGGGGGACCTGGGATGCAGCACCCAGAGGCAGCAGTGGTGAGCTGGGGGGCAGGGACACTGGAGGAGGCTGGGAGGGAATCCAGAGCAGCAGGGGACAGGAAAGTGAACAGCATTGCAAGAGGAGAGCCCAAGGGCAGCGAGATGGGCCAGCACATGCCATATAAGAAGGCAGACACACAAACAGAACAAAAAAGGAGCTAGACAGGCCTTCCCCAAAGAAGGTCATACATAAATTATTTCAAGATGAAAAATACTGCTGTATCCCCTACTAAGAACACAAACATATGAGTATACTGAACTGACTGGATAGGACTTTGAACAGCCCGGTCTAGTAGACCGTCCCTGACCATGGCACAGGAGGTTGGAACAAGATGGTCTTTAAGGTCCCTTTCAATCCAAACCATTCCATAATTCTAGACTAGACAAAAAGCTGAGCTCAAGATACAGGTTTCCTTGAGCACTTTATGCATATTCTAAACTATATTTTAGTTTAGGTCTACTGCAATTGTCTTCCTTAAAACTACTGCTATTGAGTCTTTTTCTCTCTCTCCTTTCCCTCACCAAAGAAAACCCACAGTGTGCATCATCAACGTTTCCTAACTCACTGCACTCCATGCTGAGGATCTGAAGCTTCATTATCTGAGAAAATTCCCCCCAAAGGGGAAAAAATGCAGACATTTAATACACAAAGATACATCTATCTTCTCCTTTGAAAGACGCCTAATAAAATACACATGGTTCAATTTTCATAGAATGTATACCACAAGTATCAATTGGTTTTTTCCCCTGTTCCTTCTACATTTCCTGGAAGATGTCCTTTTAATGCAGTTTTAGGCATGTCTCAGAGGTCCTAGGACAGTTTATTTCCCTTCATGTCATAATACTGGACTCGCGCATAGCCCAAGGATAAACAATTGCAAAGAGGGGACAAATTCTAGGAAAGAGGTAGAAAAAAAGTCATGTTGTATATTGCTTTATATAATAGACATGTATATCAACCATTTTCTTTACGTTCTTAACTTCTTCAGTGAAATCCTACCAAAATTACAGCTTCGCTATGGAGATTTTTTTATCATTCTGTTGATCTAGAAGTATAAAGGGAGTGATGTTGAGTGAAGGATCTGTGTTTGCATGATTTAAAAGTAAGGACTGCACAGGAAGAGAGTAGTTAAGATGTAGATTTTACATACTGGGTCTTCAGTGGACTGATTTGGGTTCATGGATACATAATTCTCTTCACTGTCGTGCGAGTCACTGCTGGAAGTTGTGCTATGAACTGAATCCGGTCTGGGAGACACGGGAAACCTGGAGGAGCTAATTACCAGGAATTATTTTACAAACAATACATCTGCAATATCTTAAACCTCCTGGTGAACAACAAAAATAAGCATATTAGAGCTGAAATTTTCATTCAAGTTTACTAGAGTGTCACATTTTTTGGTCATACACAGTCCCTTATATTTAATATCACAAAACAAAATTTCACACAGACACACTTTATTTCAATGCACAGATACACATACAGACTCACACTCTTCCAAGGGACACTTCAAGCTACAAACAAGCTAAAAATATGATACAGATGTACACACATTTATTAACACTCCAGACACTAAAATGATTAATCTGAATGAGGAAAAGCCAAGAAACTTACTCTCGTGCAAAGCTTCTGGTGATAGGAGATCTAACTGGAGCTTGTAATTCTTCCCATTCAGGCAGAGGTTTTATTTCTAGTGGAGCTGGTTTTGCTATGTAAGAAATAGACAACTGTAAAGCACAGAACTTTCCTAAACAAACTTAAATTTAACAGCTTTTCACAGACTAAATACAGAAAAAACCTTTATCTTTCAAATAGTAAATACCAGTAAGGAAAGGGAGACATTTCCATTTTCAGAAAGACATGATATATTACCTTACATTTTTAATCTTTTCAGGTAAGGAGAGGAAACATCAATTAAAAAATTAAAATATAAAATAAAAAACACTGCAACTTTAGAATTTTGCAGCATATACTTGTAGGCAGTAAGTCTGTTTTGAAAAGAGATTTTGAAAGTGGCAGCATTGTGTTCTGTCCTCATTCTGTCTTGATGACTTGTTGAGCTGGCAAGCCCAAGGCAGGGCTGATGGGCTGTTTCAGCAGAACCAACTCTGGGGACTTTTCTTGGCTCAGAGCCAGCTGTTAATATGCAAACTCTGCCCTCACTGTGTACACGTGCCCTTACTGGTGAGGTTTCATAGCTCCATGAGTGGTCAGAACCTGCAGATAAGACTAAGTCTGCAAAAGTGAGAAATGAACCAACAGCAGGAGGAGCCTGGCTCGCTTCAGAGATCATCCACAGTTGAGCAGAACAATGTGCCACTCATGACAGATAACACTGTTCTCAAAAAAATTGCCATTTTAAAATTTCATTTTCAGAACAGAACCATGAGTAGGCTATTAGCAAGAAACACATTATCCCTCCCTCCAGCTTATATGTCTCACACCTCCTAAACATTAGCAAAAAAGAAAAGTATAAAAAGGCTTGTGGAAAAAAAAATCACAGAATCAAACTGCTGTCAACTTTATCCTCTCTAAAACTGTTTTTAGAAAACAAAATACAATGTCATCATAAAAACTGCCCTTTCTGTCCTTGTGCCCCCTCCCACCATGAGTTTTCTGCCTCTTGGCAGGCTCACCAAGGTCAAGTGTCAGGCATGTAGTAACAGAACTGAACATGACGTAGGCAAGATGATACTAAAGCACAACTGACATAAAAAATTATCAGCTTGGCTCAGGGTTTCTGTAAAGGTCTGAGACTACCTGTCAGGAATAGACAGTGGGCACGGTGCTGCTGCTGCAGACAGAGCCAGGATTTCCTCCAAAGCCCACCAAGAACAGCAGAAGTATTTCATCCTGTTGCAATGGACTTCAAAACCCAAAGGTAATCAGTGATACTTCTCTGAGATTTTTAATGTTATTCATTATTTTCTCTACTTCTTGTGACTATGTTAGGCACCAACTCAGCATCTTCAATAAAGCCCATCAAATTAATTACAATCCTCTTTAAGGTGCATAAATAGATGTCTGCACTAGTGTATGATCAGAAGATCAATATTTTGCATCATTTCAAGACCTAAGTGAACTGTGATTTCAGGTTATTGCCTAACAAAAGTTTCAAGTAACTTACAAGTTACTATGTAGAATTTACAAGTTGTTATATATTTGCTTCTAAATAAACAGACACAATATAAACAGCCACAACTTAAGAGACCAAAACATTCATGTTAATATCAAAGAAAAATTGTTCTGTTCAAATTGCTCTGTGCAAGCCAGAAAATCTTTAACTCCTTATACAGGAAACTGGTTGCTTGGCATGGAAAATGCATCCAGAACCTTAGACTATAGTAGAATAGAATATGCCAGAGTTATTCTAAAATAACAATTTTTAAAATTTTTGCTTCACTTATTTTTATAAAGCTCCATATACATACAGTGCTAAAGTACATACCCTTTCTTCTTGTAGCAAAGTCACCTATGGTTTGTGAATCAGTTCGCTCTAAACCATGTGGTTTAGGTCTTAAAATTTTAGGACTTTGACCTAATTGGCAAAAAGAAGACTCTCTTAATATTATTCTATTTGCAAGTGGAAAACTGGAATTTTATAAATAAACATCACAACCCCCTGCAGAAAAGTTAATCCCACAAGCATAAGCAAGCTGCTGAAGGAGATTTTACACTCTAGCTGGGAATCACACTAAGGGTTTAAACACCAAACCATAAACAAAGGAAATACTGCATGCAAGTAATAAATATATTGGAGGCAAATGTAAAAGCTGTACAAAAAGGCTAAAAAGTGCATCGACAAATATTGCAACTGATCATTACTACTAACTGGTTTAATTAAAAAAAATAAAAGTACATATTTGAGGTATATTTAGTATCAAAAGAGAACAGTCATGTCTCAGATACAAGTTGAAGTACCCTCAGAGAAATTAAATCCTCCTTAGTCAAAAAATTTCTTTGGAAATAATGACTTGGGAGTCTCCCCTCCTGTGGTACTCTTGGGAGGTCTTCTACCCAATGTGTATCTCCCACTTGAGATGCCCCAAGAATCTTTTTTTACCAGTGTATTTCTTAAACTTGTTCCCCAGAGGTCTCCATCTGTCTGTACCAAACCCCACCACCCTGACCCTGCAGACACACTGGGATTTTCTTCCCAAGTTTCCAGCCTGTATATGGCCCCTCCACCAAGGCACAACCCAACCTCCACCAGAAATGACCCTGGCATGAAAATACTAATCATCTCCCTGCAGAGAGTAATGCAAATCACCTCCCAAAACAAAGATTTTCTTTAGCCAACTTGACCAAACTCTGCAAGTGTTCCAGCTCATGCCATCTATTTTAAATAAACATGATCAATAATGTGTAATAGCCCTAAGCTTTCATTAAAGTCTATCAGACAAAGTATAATCTTAATATTTATAAATATCATACTAATAATATAATACTAATAATATATAATATTATATTTATATATTTAATATTAAAAAAGGCAAGTGCCTTCAAGTGGTACACCAAGAAGCCATATGAATAAACCAAATTAAAAGTTTAAGTATGGTTATGTTAGAAAGCTGCCCTACAGCACAAAATGGAAAAGGACCGGTACAGACTAAGGTGTGGTACTCCCAGCAATGGGTAGAATGCTTCGCAAAGAATAAACTTGGCAGCAAACACCAGAAGTTTGCAAATCGCTACCCCAAGGATTTTGCATATGAAGTGCTCTATTAGTGTTATCACTGAAGTATTGGGAATAATCAAGTAACAAGAAAGGTAAGTACAGGTTTTGTACTGTATCTTAACTTCTACAGTGCTTCTGAGAGACCATGCAGGTAAGATAAAATTTATTTATTCATTAGTAGTGCTGCATAGCAACTTCCTTAAAAAGAAAAGGACATGAAGTAATTTTTACACAGACAGTTCTTTTCCAATTTCAAAATCAGATGCTCCCTTAAATGGCTCAATGTGCTGATGAAACGGGTGAACATTTGGGCAATGCTGACCAAAGGCACAGACTGTGAAGCAGAACATGAACTATTCCTGACTAGAGCCAAGTCAAAAGCATGAGTCAACATGCTGATGTACTCAATTCTGAGCTGATCCAATATTCTTAAGTTCTTGCCAATAACTCTCTGATAAAAGCCTGCCTATTTAAAAGACCAGGATCTTCAAACTGATGGAACAATTTAAGAAGTTCAAATCCAAACACTTTTTGATGTGATCATAATAATTTTGTATTTCACAGTTTTATAATCTGATTTAAAAGAAATCTGGCCCAATACAACTCAAGTTAATCTGTACTGACATAGAAGCACCGATTGCAAGCACAGTGAGAAAACTAGCAGAGGTAACAGAGTTAATTAAATTATTTAAGCAGTGTGCACTTAATAACCTCTGCTCTTATAACCAAACAGACTAAAGTGCCTGAAACCCATAATACAGAGAATAAGCTCAAGGAAGTCAAGGCTGTAACTCGTTATTTCTCCTTCTGTTAATGATGTTACATGGTCTAGCACAGCCAACCTTTCTGAACTGGGATTAGCCCCGTTTGTAAAACATGGCTATTATGTAACTGCCTGATTCCCACTTAATTTAGCACTTATACCAACCACTCAGATTTCCAGAAGAGCTATATAAATAAGTACAGGTGCCTTTAATACTTCTACATCAGAAAAGAACATACAAAACTCACTGAGCTTTCATCTCTTGCTGCTGGAAGACTGTTCAATCTCAATAAATTTGGTGGCAAACCAGCTTGCTGCTACCAACCAGCCAGGATAATGCAATTCTTCACATTTAATGTGTCATAGAGAATTAAAATATTTGTGCAGAGTGTTTTCTTTTTCCTCCCTACAAAACAAAAAACCCAAAGGCCTAAACTCTGTTGAGGAGCTTATACAGTGCAACAGGAAAGACCTGACACCAGGTAAAGGAAAAGAGGAAGGGGGGATCAAAATCACAAATCTGAGGCTACCTATTTGTGTAACTGCAGAATTCTTTCACCCTGTTTTTGCTCATTTAAGAACAGAAAATGATGGGCACTGAAAGCCCTTCATAGCATCCCTTACTGCTTTCAAACGACACTTTTCCCCAGGAGCACATCCCTGTATCTCTGAAAAGGAACAAACTGATTAAAATATGGAGGGGAAACTGCTTCCCCCCTATACAGCAGGCTGGTCTCCCACATCTGTTCTATCCACAAATACTCACTAAAGCGTCACAGGGCTGTTCTTCAAATCAGTATAGTGACAGTAGGGCTCTATGGAGAGCCTGGCTCCATACAGCATTCCAACAACAGCAATACTGAGGAACACATTTCCTGTGGTTCCCACAGGCCCAGATTTACCTCATCTCAGGAAAGATTAATACTTTTAATTTACACACTTATTCTGGGAAAGATAAATCTGGGTAAAGGAAAGAAAGTTTCATTTATGCAATTTAATTTTTTTTCAAACTGAAAAGGAAATAAATGTTGCAACACCACTGGATGCAAACCTACACAGGAGAAAAAACCCAAAAAACCAAATAAATTATGTCAAGTGAAACCAACCAAACAAGAAGTGAAAATTAGATGTTTTTACTGTTCTATCAAGTCACCACCTGTGAAATGCAAAATGCTACAGCCTGGAGAGAGAAGCTCAGCTTCTGCATGTTTTATCAGGCTGTAGAAGGGCACTCTGAGCTGAAAAATCATTAATGAAGTCTATTTTTCTAACAAATGGCTGCTTGTACCAAGTGCCAGGCACAGCAGACGATTATGGCTGTGCCACTGGAGCACACTCAGATGCTCCTGGGATTTGGGGCATGTCAATGCTGCCTTTGTCTGTGAAGTCACCAGGAGAAGAGTCCATTTGACATGTTTGAGTTAATTTCAAAAAATGGTTTAAACTGAAAAACCCCTTTTGGTTTTTGCATTGGTTCTTGTTGTTTTCCATAGAACACTTGGAATATAATATTGAGGCAGGAGGAAGTTGTCCCACTGCAGTAAATTCCTGCATCAGTGTAGGTGGTCCTAATGCTTTTGTTTTTGAGGACATAATGCTGAAGATATTAATTTGTTCTCAGACTATTGCCTTGAAACACCAGAACTAAACATGATTTCTGTTAAGGACACTTCTTTCCTGACTGGATGCTTGCTGGCAAGGGATTTCATGTCAGGAAATTGCAAACATCCTCACAAAAGAGGCCAACACTTCTATTTAAGTACTAGCTATTTAGGGCTTAAAATTTTTAGGTAAATATACTGATGTAAAATAAAATTTGAGAAATGCATTATCTGTTTCCTGGACAACAGGATTAATCCTTATGAGACTAGGAGATCATATGTAGGAATACTAGAGCAGTGCTGTGCTTGGGATAGGAGGGGGAGAGCAAAAGGAGAAATCAGCCACACAAATGCACTGCACCCACACAAAAGTACTTTCAGAGAGAAATCAGTAACCACAGTTCCTTGTTTCCTTCAACAAAATACATATCATGACCCCTTTCCTTCGTAATTAGATGAAACTGAAATTTGCACTGAGGTCCAAGAATTCCCATACTTAGAATCACTGTAGATTTTTGCTCAAAAAACAAGGCTGAAATTCACTGTGTTGTTCCCAAAGAGTTTATTATTTGGTTTTCAATTCTGCAGAGTAAACTCCTGCTTTTCTTCTCTTCCTCACCCAAGGAACCCTGATTCCCAAGTACATGGTCTTCAACACAGAGCTCTACAAATATCCTGAATTTGCTTTTTCATCTCTGTTTTTGTAAGACTGTCTCCTGTCGAGGTACTTGTAATTAGAAACATGTATTTAGTTATGTAACATTCCAATACATTTCCACACTAGTATCCACCAACAAATAGGAACATCAATAATGTGCTTTGTGCTGGTTGGGGTAAGATATGGATGCTGATAACTATGGTCTCTTTAGGACAATAAAAACAAATTGAAATCAACTTATTCTTCAATGTTATGAAATACAAAAAGCAGTCACATAAAGAGCTGCTCTTCAGTCTTCTCAGACATCTTTATCCCCTCAAAACAATTTTTTACAGTGAACTGGTAATTTGAATGCTACAGAAATTAGGAATGAATTGGAAAAAGTAAGTCCAACTGGATCTGACAGCTAATGTGCACTGTTATTTCCAAAATATTTGGCAAATGCTATAAAACTATTCAAAGAATGGCAAATGCCATAAAATTACTCAGTGAATACCAAAGCTATTAATCATCAAGATACTATTTGACTACTCTAATTTGTGAGTAACTGTACATGTCTGTATTTTATAAGCCCCCAAAGCACGATGAACTAAGAACATTCAATAACAAAGACTGTTTTAAAACCTAAGTACAGTGTCCTGGAGTGTTTATTGATTAGCAGTTTAATGGCGTACTAAGATTTGCGAAGTCCAAAAGACTCCTAAAACAAAACACAGGAAAAAAAAACCCCTAAAATTTAAATTATTCAGTGTAAAACTAAAGATTAACACTAAGCCTATTACAAAGTAATGGAATAGCATGACAATACGCACATTAAAAACTACGTTTTTTTAAAAAAAGTGATAAGGGCACAGCAAAGAAGAGAAAAATTTTATGAAGATAATTAAAAATAGGGCATTATTACTCATGTTCTCTTGTTCCTGCTCTACCTCATATCTTTGGAGTTTAAAATTACCTAAAAAAAAAAAATCCCTTGCCCTAATCCCTAAACTTAATCATCCCCAGCACTAGTATCAGAGTAAATACTGCAGTTTATCTTTAGAAAACTGGCATGTTAAATTTTTTTAAAACCCTTGTGTCCAGCAAAATGCAATCCTCTGCAGCTGTGATACAGCCATCCAAATGAAATCATTATTGAAATTATTTGTTCTTTCTAAGTTTTAAAAGACAAATCACAGCTGCAAGTTAAGGACTGGTATATCACAGCAAGGAGTTATTTAAAGCCATTAAGTGAAAAACTAGACTTGTACAAGTAATTTAGTACAGGCATGGAGGAAGTATAATTTTCAGCTGAATGGGAACTTGTGGAAGATCAAAGAAGAAAAAAAATAAATAAATTTGTACTCCACTTGCTTTATGAACTCTGAGAAAGCACCAAAACATCCCCCAAAAGCTTAATTTTTTTAAATTCCTAAAAGGAATGAACAAGGGGTGTATTATCTCTCCAAGAGAGAATAGAAGATAAAATGCATGGATTTCTCAAAAGCAAAGTGAACAATACTTCTGTTCAGAAAAGTCATCACAAAAGTTACAGTTTCTTTTTCAACAGATCTTTAGTTCAGTTCTTGCTGCAGACAGAAATCACCATTCTCATATTTTCAATGCTTACTTGTTCTAAACCCTCAGAACATAACTGAACCTTTATTAAAGAACATGCAAGACAATGATGATAGTGCAGAATACTGAAATGTTGCCGGTTCCTAATTATTATTATTATTATTATTATTATTATTATTATTATTATTATTATATTTAAAGAATTGTCAGCTCTCATCGTCACAAATGCTGTCAGTGTTTCTCTGAAGTTTTATTTAAGGATGGTGTGGTACTCCTGCTGTATCAGGACATGGAATATATTCACAGTGTCCGACTTAAACATTTACATGTTTCAATGTCTAACAAGGAAACAGTTCATCAGGCTATTTATAGCTACCTTCATGATTAATGAGGGTTCTTAATTTCCTTAATAATTACCTATTTTGCCTGGGATTTGTAGAGCACCATGCTACACTGCAACAATGGATCATTATTGCAGTCATCCAGAAGCATCACAGTGGATCCTATGGGGACCAGAATGTGGCAGGTGCTTCCTGCCACAGGAACGCTCTGTACACAATTACCTTTTCAAAGTGGGCCTCAGCTCTTTTATAAAGAAAACTGGAATTCTCTGTGAAGTTAATCCATTTGGGAGATGCTTATGAGGAGTGGTGGCAAAGATACAGCCACATTTTTAGAAGCAATCCATGCATATTTGTGGTTTAACCACACAGATTATGTCTTTTAACATTTTAAATGAGAAAAAAACTATGACAAAAGCAACCAGATAATTTTTTAAAACATTCTCAAAAATGATTAAACAATTAAACATTTTTAATCATGATTTCTAACTCCATGAGAATTTTCCTGCTCTCTCTTGGTTTCTTTTGTTTGTTTTCTTGTTTTCAAGCTGCAACTGGGTATTTTCTTGGCATGCAAATAAATGTGTGCATCACTTACTGTCTCTAAATCCAAGTTTACCACATGATCACATGATGGGCTGAAAATTACCAGGGCCAAGCAGCAGTCTCTTTTAAAGGCAATCATGTGGACTTAAGTTGTAGGAAGCCTCTTAGATTAAATGCTGATATATTTTTGTTGAAATATAAGTCATCAAAAAAGCCAACAAAAACAAACAAACAAACAAAAAACCCCACCAAAAAACCAACCCCCCCCCCAACCACCAAAGCACCACACTAACTATTGGTTATTTTTGCTATCAGCAAAATAATCTGGGCCATCCAATCCAAAACTAGGACTGAAAATATTGATCAAAATAATCTTGAATGCAATTAAATCCTAACAATATTTTGACAAACAAAGCTTCCATTCAAGACAAATGAAGCAAAGCCCAGTACCATGTCGTAAGCTGGGAATTCTAAATTCTGTATTGTCTCTGCCAGCAATTTGCTGAGTGATCCTGAGGGCATTGTTCCATCTCAGCTCCCCATGATCTGGAATTAGGACCTGAGCTAAATGGAGCTCTCTCAGAAAGTGCTTTTAAGTATTATTGATCAAAAACTTCAAAAAAATGACATTTATATTCATTCATGCATGCATTACAATCATATACTATATTCAAATGAATAAAATTTAACTTTTGACTTTCATTTTATCATGGCCATTGTTAGTTCAGCCATATGCCCACTGTTCATATATTTTTTTCAGAATCTTAAAAAGCCCACTTTGGTAGAAATGTGCTTTAACACAGAAAAAAGAAGTTATTTTACCAATTAAATGTAAGCTGGGCATCAAGCCGAGAGTTTGAGGAGGTAAACTCCACCATCTCCAATTCCATTGTTGCCTTTCACTTTGATTCAGATATTGAAAAACTGCATTTTCTCAGTCAAGATGTCAAGCACATATTTCTTAAGAGATTTCAACATTTCAGATGGGACGATACTACATAGCTATAAGGACTTGCTCTGCACAGCTCCTAGACTGTTAATTTTAAAAAGTCTGTTTTTGTAGTTGTTTGGTCTTAAAGTCTTGTTTTAAGATCAGATACCTCTCTGCCCAAGCCATGGAAACAAATCCAAGGGCAGGAGAGGGTCACTGTCATGCCCAGAGACCCCCATCTCTCAAATGTTGCACCACTCAAATGCTTCCTTCTGACCCACAAAAAACAATTAACACCTTTTTAATTTTACTTTTGACCACAAACTTTTCACTTGAAAAGAGAACCTGTTGTTCTTTGCTGCCTAATCCGTCTAGGGAGTCCTCCTTCATCTCACAGCATTTGGGCACCTTTAATTCTACTGCTCCTTCTTGGACAAACAGTATTTTGAAGAAGGCATGTCACCATCACAACAAATGTCACTTTTGCTCTGTGGCAGAACCAGTCACTGTCTTTGAATAATTCAGAGAGCAAGACCCATTTGCATGGGTGGATGGAGTATTTTTTCTGCTTGAAATCTTTTACCAGCAAACACACTTCCAATTTAGCATCAGGTCTACAAGCAATTGTGGGAACCTAAAGCAGCCAAAAAGCAGAAATACGAAAATAAGTATAGCAAATGGTCCTCCATAACTAAAGAAACAGCACTCTGAAAAAAAGCAAACTAAAAATTAGATTATTTTTGTCATTCAGTTACAGGCGAATGCAGAGAAGTACCTGCCAAACAGTCTCCATTTTGTCCCAAGCAATACATCACTTACCTTTTGGTATTCTCTAAAGAACAAGTAAAGTGTTCTGATTCAAGTTATTGGGCCAGAGAGACAACACCAAGTTTTGAAATTCCTTTCAAGATTTCCAGAAAATACTGGAAGCTCCCCGTAATTACAGAAGCAGCTGTGAGCTAGAGAAATGAAACTACACGAATCTGTATTGTAATCTCAAGGCTATAGATACTTTTATTCCTTACTATTTTTAACCCACTTTCTGAAACCAAGGTCCCCTAGATATAAATGGAAAAAGAAACAGACTGGGGAGATCAAAGTGTCTAAGGCTGTAAGCAGCAAGCCCTTAAAATAAAGTAAAAGAGATGGTAAACATATATTTGACAACAAAAAGCAGTGTATCCTTCCTTTATGTGCTGGTTTCACTGCATTGTCCCTTTGTCAAATGCATTTTTAGCACTGGATATAACAAACCTCCCTGGCCCACAGAAACATGACCGACCTAAAGCTAAAGCTCATGTGAAAGGTGTTGATGGTATTTCTAACAGCTTCCAAAAAGCTCAGAGGCAGTGCAAACACTGTTTTTGCAGCAATCTGTAACCAATAAAAAAAAAGACAGAGCACCTTCTTCTGACAGAACACGAAATGTGCCCTCATAACACCTTATCCCCAACACACCTCATCTCTGCAGTATTTTAGAGACCACCTTTTGGAGAAGCACCAGTGGTCTGCAACAGACATTCTTGAACCAATGGCATATTAAATCCCCTCAACATTTATAGGAGCAATAGCCTGAAGGTAAATATTTTATGTTCTGTTTCCTCCCCTTCTGTGTCTGTCAAAGATTTATTGAACACACAGACCTACTTGACACTTCCTTTGCACTAATTTGTAGCGGAAGAGCATTGCAGTACATTTACATAAACAGAAACAATCTGATAATAGAAGCTGCTACAAGAACTTGAAAGCTGAAAAAGCAACACAGAAGAATATAAAGCACACCATTGTTTTAGTTAGGTAAAGGTCCACTAAAATAAGGGCTTTACATAATTTAATTCAAAGGAACCTACAGTTTTATTTTCCCAAAGGTATATCTCGAAAGAGTTATTTGTGTAGAGATCTCAATTACTGAAATGGGAATATATCACCATTCCAATGTGTCATCAGATCTGTTCTTCACAACAATGGAAAACTTGCAGTGGTGCATTTGATAAAATTAGAGTGAGGCAGTCTCTGTGTGTGTGCTACTAAGATAAAACCCTTAGTGGTAAATCAGAATTATTACCATGCTTGGCAGCTCAAGATATTCACAGAACTTTTTTCAGCCCCTAAGCACTATATCATATTTACTTTTAAGGATAGTTTTACTTTAAAATCACTTTAGTTTCTAAATTACATTAAACAATCCTATTATTTTACAGTGATAACGTTTTCCAAAAGTATACAGGCAAAAATTTCATGCAGTAACTCTACATTCATTAAGAGGTATGTTAACACAACTTAAAGTCCTTCCCCTGGTGTTAGCTAAATCTTTCCAGCTATAAGGCATTTGAGAATGGGAGCAAAGCAGGAGCCTTACATGCCACTCTAAATGTTAAACACTAATTCTGTTCCAAAAAGAGATATCCAAGAGCAATGATGCTACCCCAGCAAACATCTGTGTGGTAGCTTTGTGCTGCCAACAGCAAAACTGAGATGTTTTTCAACACATACATTTATTACTTTTGAAGGTCAAACATTTTATCCATAAAATACACAAACTGGCCAGTCTGGAAAAATATTTTAAATTGGTTCAGCTCAGTTCAGTTTATTCTGAGAATGTTTTCCAGTATCAACTTTCATCAATCTCTTCCTGTCCAGTATTTCTTAAGAACCAAACAAAACTGCTGTCTGATAACACAGAAACAATTAGACACAAGCAGAGGGCCAAAAGTCTTAAAAAAGGCCATGCCTCAATTTTTGAAGATGGACAGGTGGAATGGTGCTTTCCATTGCACACAGCTCATCTATCAGAGTGACACTCTCTACTTCCCTTAATTACAGACGGTTTTCACTTAGTGGTAAAAATACTAATTTAAACGTTTAATTAGTGAATATTTTGGATCATCTATTAGCCATTACACTTTCCCACAATGAAGTCAGCCACTGTCAATGTAAATACTAATATTTTCAAGTACATAAGATTAAAAACAGGACTTACTCAAATGCAAAATAGGGCAGACATTTGACCTGATGTTCTTTAGTTCCCTCTTCTACAAGAAAGTTAGTTGTCTTGTCTCAAAAACTTAGTAGGGAAACAAGTTCTTTAAGCATTTGCCTGTATTTTTAATAAGATGGTTGATAAAACATTTTAGATAAACTGGAAAATCCAAGCTATTTATTAGGGATTCTCTATGTGAGTATCACTTTTAGACACATTGCCACCCAATCATCTTGGTTCGTTAAGAACTTTGGTCACCCAAATAATTCTTATTTTAAGGAAAAGTAAACATGTTATGTGCCAGATTTTAGAGATTAATTTTTTAGGATAGATTCAAAGGGACTGTCTAAAATGAATATGCGTGCTGATCCTGTACCAAGCATTGCTACAGCTATATATTTATGTTCTACCCAATGCCTTGTGTTCTCACTCTGCATCACAAGAGTCTTCTATATACAAGGACACACTTCTGAATCTTAGGAATTCAGTGTTATTTTTTCATTAGTAAGTATGGCAATAAAATCTAAACCTATGCTTTTATTTGGCATTGTTATTGTGGTGTTTTAATAATGTTAAGAATAATGCCAGGGCTCCTCTGTGATTTAGTTATCTCATAGGACAAAAATGATTTTTAAAATAATTTCTAAAAACATGATAATTTTCCTCTAAGCAGAAGCTGAGAGAGCTATGTTATTTTCTTAGATGATAAAAATTAGGTTTTCTTACAGGTTTTCCTCACCTTTTCTGTCTGGTTTGAGGTTCCGATCTACTGGCGGTGGCTCACATTCTGCAGCAGGTACTGACCGTCTGGGAGGGGTCTTTGGGCTGGACCTGAAACCCATGTGAGCAGGAGGAGGGACTTGCTTTCCAAACAATGGAAAATCAAACGTGCCAGGTATCATTGGTACATAGTTCGTTTCCTGGATGGGTTCAGTGAAGCTGCTGGAATGCTGTCGTGGAGGAGAGTTGGGATTCATTGGGACATAATTTTCATCTAGTTCTTCACTTGAAACACTTCCCACTGGCAACATGCTTCTGTTTTTCTAGAATTAACATATATTTCCTTTAACAAAATATGTTATGCAATCAGCTGTGAATCATATGAGTCTTTTAACCTGATCTACTCAGATTAATGTATTTTATTGACAGTGAAAAATGACAAACACTGCACAGCTTGCTTTCTTACACCGGAACAAAGAGCATTCAAACACTGTCACTGTTGCCTCTCATCAGATCAAGTCATACTTACAAAGTGGTTATGGAAGCCCTCCAGTGAATTAGATCTGTCATTCAGAAACGTTCGTGGAATATCATAACAGTCTTGAGAACTAATTTCTAAGGAAACAAGAAGAGAAAGTGGCTATTTATCACCCCTGTTCCTGTCACTTGGTACAGGCATCCAGAGTCTATTGTTATTTACTGTCTGCTTCTGAGAGTACACAAACACATCTCCTGAAGCTGTGGCCCCTAGATACATCGATATTTGAAAGGACTGTGCTCACGAACAATCTTAGCACTCATCAGTTACAACTTGAAGCATTCACAGCGGCATTTTTCCATGGAAAGAAAAGAGAAATGAATTTTTGTTTTTAAAGAAGCAGCCTGTGTAAGAACTTAGTTCAATGAGTGAGAATCTGGGCCCTCATGAAAAACCTAATCTAAAATAAACAAACAACAGATGTAGTTTAACATCTGGAAAAAGTTCTTCTGACTGATGCCCTTTGCTTGGAAAGTGCTGATTCAACAGGATCCCATCTGTTGCGGGAACAGGTGAATCCCTTCTCTCAGCTCCCCAGTGTGGTTTCCAGGGGCTTTCAGTTGGAGTGGACTGCTGCAAAACCAAAGATTTCTCCCTTTTTGGAGTCCTGGCTCTTGGCAGTCCCCACTAAGCAGGTCTTCAGCTCTGTGGCTGGTTCTTTGCTGGACAGGGGTCTTTGTGAGACTCCTGGCTCCCAAGTGCTGCTCATCCATGCATGCAGCTGGCTGCTTTACCCTGTGGCACGGATGCCCCTTCTCATGATGCCAGCGCAGAAACTGGGTAAACTCTGGGATTTATCCCCACCCTGCCCTGAAAAAAAACCTTTGAACTTTTTTTTTAAGATTTTCACCACAGAGGAAAATAAACAATTCTGCTCTTAAGTATCAAATTTAACCAATGTTTTCAGAAAGACTAATTTTCTTGAGGCAGACAATATCAGATTCAGTATAGGAATGCTCACCTATAAACTTAGCAAAATGAGTGTGGTGGTTTTACTTGGGAGAAAATACTACGAGAAAAAATAAGCAAAGAAAACAAGGATCTTTCATAGTGTTCGTTTGTAATTTTAAAACACTAACAACCACCAATATTTTATGCTCAGTCTACAAAATGAATGACAAATACGACAATAGTATCTGAGCATCTGTATAATCCCATCCATTCTGCATATTGCCTCCTCTAAAAGCCTTGTATTCGTCCCTCATTTCAAACAATTCTCCTTTAAAATCATCTGTAACATAAATATTGACTTACACAAATAAAAAAAATTCATTTTAGAAACAACAGTGTAATACCCACCTGCTTCAGAAATCTGAAAGAAAGTGAAACCTTTAGCCCAAAAGTGGTTAACAAGACAATACACATGACAGCACATCTGAAGGAGCAACATTTAGGTGGCCACAAGAAACAACTTTAATTTTACTAAAAGACTGCAGTAAGCATATCTATCACATGGACAGAAAGAAAGGCTGGTGGCAATGATCATCAAATCAGGGTTGATCACAAAGCTCTGGGTATACACCATATCCCATTGATCTTCATGAAACAATTTCAGCTTCTGCAGATTGCACCACACTTCACTAAGCTCACTTTGGTCATTCTGAAAGACTGAAAATGGTAGTATTGAATTCAGTCATACGAGCTTATTTCCAAATAAATATGTCTAGATCTTCAAATATTTTTAGCCAAGGCTGAATGCCACAGTGTAATATACATCCTTTATGGATGTTCTGTGCTTTGCTGTTTTGATGGTTTCCTTTAAAAATCTCTGTCGCTCTAATATATTTTAAACATAGTGAACATAGACCACTTTGTGAGGGGCTAAACACTTTTTCCTACAGGCTAGAAATGCCCCTCAAATTACTCAGCCCATTTGTATCATTCAGATCACATAGCTCAAGACAAAAAAGTCTGCAGGATAACACATGGAATGCTGACCTTTCCGGAAGACATTCAGATCTCCCGTTGAAATGGTGTTACTGCGTGAGGGTGGCACTCCTCCAGTGGGGATGCAGTAACTGCTGTCAGTGTCTGAAGCAGTGCGGCTGATGCTACAGGTTTCCACAGGAGATCGATCTGCTGCCTGGTGGGGTTTGGGTGGCCGAGGTGGAGGGATGTCTGGAATAGTATCCAGTTTTGAAGTCTGAGACAATGTTCCCTCTGGAAATGTTCGTGGGATCTGATAAGTACCTCCGGGTGTGGGGGGAATGTCATAGCTAATGGAGATGTGCCTCATCTGTGTGTCTAATGATGCTGCTGATGGGGTATTGAAAACATGTTGCTCTCCTTCAGCATCAGTTCCAGATGGAGACGTTGCCTTGGGCAAAACATCCTGGGAGTAACTCCTAGGCAGGTTGTAGAGGCTGGAGTCTGCCAGCGTCAGCGCGGAGCGGGAAGGTGGGGAATCGTAGATGCCCTGCTGCGGGAAGAAGCCGTTCACAGCATGCTTGCTCCCTGATGCAACAGGGTTTTTGTGGGAGGGCAGGTTATCATTGCAGTCTGTTTCTGAAGAGCTGGATTTTGCAGAGTCAGCCTGAGATCTACATGTGAGATTGTGAGATTAGAATGTTGATGAACACACAGAGAAAAACAAACATTGCAAATCATAAAGACAACATTTCTCATGTAACCCAACTGAAAAGTATAACAGTGTCTTCCAAATTTTTTTTCATTTTTTTTAAATTAGATGCAGGAACTCTATTATTAAACAAACAGGAGTACCTAGGCATCCTAAGTAACTACATTCATACAAATTCATTCATGTGAAATATAAAGCACAAATGTGGAGCTTTACCAACGGCTTCACAACAGGCTGATGTTTCATAAAGCAAGTGATTTTCAGTATGCCTGTTTGAAGCCAAGTTTGAGGGCTGGAGGTTTTTTAATATTTTTTTTAACACATGCTGCAAACCAGCAACACTTTATTGGCACTGTTAAAGGTAAAAATAAGATGCTCAGTTCTTGGAATTACAGTACTTGCTCATTATAATCATTTAGAAAAAAATGTTAAGAGAAAAAAATATGACTGCTTGTAACTCCCCTAAATGCGTGCCTGAAGTTATACTGACCATATAAAACCCATTTGAAATATATTAGGAGAAGAGAAATAAGAGCTAAAATCATAAATAGGAGGAAAATAGTATGTTCTTTGAGGGGGAAAAAAAATCCATAGGTTGCATGTGCAACAGAGACCTTTTGTCTTGAATGCAAATGAAGGTGGTATTGTTAGATGAGGCAATTCTTTTATGAGAACAGCACTCATTAGTACTAATACTAACCACTACCAGTAAACTTACATGGAAAGTAACCACATTACAATAATTTGATTTCCTTTCTACACCTCTCCATTTACTGTGCTCCAGGCAGAGAAATTCTGTTATCAGTCTGGCTTCCTTGCTTAAATGAAAAGTCCAAACAGTGGCAAAATACTAGCACTGGAGATGTTAGTGGTGTAAAGTTAAGGAAGTCCATACACTTTTTGATCAAACATAACATAGTTCCTATTTTTATTACCTGAATAGCATACCACTGTGTTAATTTATACATGCATATGTAAATATTTCAGCATGCATGGGTATCAATGAATACCTGCAACACATCTCTTAGTAAGCTCTATTAAGCAATTGGACCACACAGTTCCAAAAGTTTTGAGGAATAAAATACATAAAGTACACCCACTACCATAAGAATCATTTTCCTCCTTATTTAACAGGCTCTGCACCTAATTTCCATTAGAAAAAGTATAGTAATTTTGCTCTGATTACTACCTTAAACATAGATTTCAGTTCTTTCACTGGTCAGAACAGGTTTCTAGGTAACCCTGAACTTTAATCTGCATTTAGTTTAATCGACCCACCCCCCCAAAGAAGATACGTTACTCATTATTTGTTCTTCGCATAACCAAGGAAGCAAAACTTCCTACATTCCTCATGATGCTGACCATGAATATGTATTTCCCTCGTTTCTTAACAGTTGCCTCAGAGCTCTTTGCTTCAGAGTTTCAAAAATTCGTGTATGGACCACTAGAAGTTTAAAACACTTGCAAAATATAGAGTACATAGGACTGAAGGAAGCACATGAGGTTACAGAGTGCATAAC
This sequence comes from Calcarius lapponicus, assembly GCA_039654755.1. Taxonomy (NCBI): domain Eukaryota; kingdom Metazoa; phylum Chordata; class Aves; order Passeriformes; family Fringillidae; genus Calcarius; species Calcarius lapponicus. Next base: position 64,797,891 of record CM077466.1, on the reverse strand, counting down.
AGATTGTGAACACTAAGCTTAGTCTCTGCTGCAGCCCTTCCTCTTTATTCAAAGGATTCAGGAGTTCCTCACTTTCTAAATGTACTCTCCTAGTTCTATGATATCCATTTAGACCAAAATCCCAGGAAAAAGTCAAGCATTTTTCAAATATGGCAAGGATTGGGATCTTTAAATTTTATACTATAAAAATAAAGTGGGCAGTCTACACCTACTGAAAAGCAATTGTGGAACCAAAGTTGTTAGTTTCAGTTCACTGGGATATACTTTAAAAGGAAAAAAAGTCTAAAACTATAGGAATAAAACATAAACACTACATTTGTCTTACAAAAACACGCAGGAATATATAACCAAAGCTCAAAAAGTAGCAACAGCATATTTACAATGCCAGAGCCTAACGATTATCCATTAAATGCAAGAAACAAATGCTATCCTTCTAAATATAGGAGTTTTTCTGGGTCTGAGTGAATGATGCTTCTTCTTTCTTGACCACAAGCACTTGTGCAAGCGGAAGGCTTTCAAAAACCATGAGACAGCTAGGTCTGTCATTTGCTTAGCTGATGGCAACAGCTTACATTTCTTATTACAAGAGGGAATTTCTGATTTAATTCACAATTTTGAAAGCAATCTTTCGGAATCAACATCTTAGTCTACTGAAATAGTTTTCAAAATATGAATGGGTTGTAAGCAATCTGATTTTGCACAACTGAAAGTCTGAAGACACTGTGAAACAAAGAAAACAGTTTATGCCAAAATGAAGCCAGAGAATTCAGACTTAGAATTTTAACTATTTTTAAAAGTCAGCATTAACCATTGATCATGATAAGAACACCATATATAATTCTGAAAATGCACAGTGCATAGTTGACAGGAGCAGACCATACTCCTGGTTTGTTTTTTTGGGTTTTTTTAATGACTTTTATATTTTATGAAATTTTTAATGAATTTTATATTTTCTCTTTAGTACAGCTCAATTAGAAAAATATTTTAAATATTCCATTAACAAATGGTTATTATGATAAGTATTAGAGGGTTTTTACACCTCCATTTAAAATAATGGCAAGGCTGGATGTAACACAATGATAACTCCTCACTTTATTAGCAGAGGATGACTATGACATGAATTCAGTGTTATCACATGTGTATATCACATATGTGCAAATTATGGTGAGTGGCCAAACTACCCCTTACTCAGTGCTAGGACTGGCCATTTCCTTCCACATACCAAGAAAAGAAAACTGTCCAGCCAGTTGAGCTACAAGGACTGGGAATTAAGATGCACTGAGAGGAGGTGGGGCAGTGAGGAAGGGGAGCCCAGTAACAAGCCAGGCTCCACGTACTAAAAATCACTTGTTGACAGAGACCCAGGAAAAAGGTATATCAAGCATTTTAGTCTGAGGGATAATAATCTCATTTTTCCAAATTAAGTATTTGGGCTGGCTTGACCACTCATCCTTTTTGGTTGAGTCTTTTCCCATCCACAGGAATCAATATGACTAATTAAACAAAATATTATAAACAAAATGGCAGCAAAAGTGCTCTTGTGTGCCAGCAATGTGGGACAGCAATAGCAAGCATAGAAAAAACAGGATAGACATAAAAATAAATAACATCCAGACCTCTTTTCAGAAAATAGAAGCAAAAGTTATATAGTTTTTCTGTTAAAACTGATGGAACACCATGCAAGATGAGTCTCAGACAAACAATATTTTCAGGCAAGTTAATGGCTCTGTGATTAATTTCTCACACATGTTCCAAGAATGGCTACTGTTCACTCACTGAAGTGGAATCTTTTTACTTTCAAAGTCTTCTAATAGCAGGTATTCCTGCCCTTCTTCTGAGAGAAAAGGTGACCCTTGGCTGGTTCATACACAATAGGAAAGATGAGGAAGACAGCATTTAGTATTTCAATACACCTACTGAATGAGCCAGAACAATAAGGGATTTGGAAGCAATGTTTGGCTGCATTTTCTTATCTAGTATCCAAATACAACCTTAAAATCTCCCTAAATGCTACAGTGAAACACTGCTCTTTCTTACATCAGCAGTGATCAGAGCATGAAACTATTTTAGACAAAGTACTGCACGTAATAGTTACAGCTGCAATTGCTGCACACATTCTCACAACAGCATGTGGTGCACTCTATGACATTTTAATGGAGCATTTAATAATTATTTTCTTGGTCTGAAACACTACAATTCTCAAAAATCCCAAAGAGGTGACTCGGATACATCTATATTTCACAGTGACCAATCTCACCCAGAAAATAACCTCAAAGCCTTGAAATAAAATTCAGTGGTTCTCAAGTTACCTGTAAAGTAACATGCAGAATCAAAATAAAAAATGTTCCCTCTGCATATTGGCAATTTTTAAGTCTAAAGGGAAAACATTTAAGTAACAGTACCTGCCCGTTTAATTATAGCTACTAGGCCTTGCACTTTACACTAAGTCTGTATGAAATACCCAGATAAATTGTTCCAAGCCTGGAAAATAGGAAAATGATGCAGCCATTTAATTTTTATTCTTTGTCTGTAAGGGTAAAGTGCACTCTTACTAATCATCTTAGCAATGTGCTACTGAGATACACAAAGCTCTCATTCCATAGGAAAATGTCTATATGCTCTATACTCTATTCCAAATCCAGCAGCTTACCTATGTTACCAGACATAAAACATAGGCAGTCCTTTTAGGTGGGACTGAAAGTCCAGCACAACTGTTATTCTGAATTGTCATGATCACAGCCTTTTTAATTTAAGGACACAGCTTTTTGGTTACAGAAAATAAACTAAACTCATATAATCTCGAAGTGATCATAATGTCAATGTCTTCAGATTTTCCTATAAAACCATCATTTATTTAAACAATCTCTACACTCACAAATATTTTGTTCTGTTCTTTCAGTTCACTAGGTATTTTATCACCACTGGACCTTTTGCCTTCCCCAGTACCCTCTCTCCTGTGTCACCAGTGACTCCTTGAGAAATTTTGCAGGCTAATCATGGACTCTATACCACATTTTGTGGCCCCTTCTATGGTCTCCTCAGCCTCTACTTAACCCACACATCACATAACTGTGGAAGTCAGGTCAGAAAGTCAATTACACATCCCAACCTTCATAATTCCTAAAAACACCTTCACGTTGTGGTGGTAAAACTCTGCTCTGAGCCTGTCCCTCGCAGAAGCAAATGGACACTCAGACCCATTTCTGATAGGCCAGGATTGCTCAAATCCAAGTCAATTCCTCTGCCAAGCTGTTCAGGAAGTGATACCAAACTTAAAAGCTTTTGGCAGGAACACTGTCATTCCTCTTCAGCACTATCAGCTTCTAAACATCACTAAACACTGAAATCTTCAACACTGGGTTCCCCCTTCCCCTGCCGGAGGTTCTGGGACATTCCACCCTGCCTGTAGGCTCATTCCCTTGTTTTATAAGGAAGACTGTAAAGGGTGGATACTTTTCTACATAATCATCAGTAAATGGAGCAGGAAACTCAGGCAACAGAGCAAGATAAAAATGCCAAGGGAGCACAGAGCACATGGCACAGGTAAAACTGGCAGAGCACCAAGGTGTAGATGCAGAAGGCACCGCCACTAAAAAGTATGGCCCTAAGGAAGCATGTGAAATAGTCATGAAAACCCTCTCAAAGGAAGCTTTCCTCAACCTTCCATGTACTTGTCTGTAATTACAAAAATAATACGATGTTTTGTTAATTTTTCTATAAATATCTCAGCAGATTTTATTTGAAATTACTGCAGAAAAGAAGCTTCTCAGAGGGATTTATAAGGTTCTCCTACAGAATGTTTAAGGTTGGAAGGGACCTCTGGACATTATCTGCTCAGCTTTTCCAATACCTCTAAGCAAACCCTTCAAAATCAAGAAAGGCTCCTCAGGAACTTGTCCAGTCAAGTTCATTTTTGGTTCTTTTAAACAGTTTTTTTAAAAGAGGACAGAGACTCCAGTATGTCCCTTGTCAGCCTGCTCTATGATCCATTCTGGCAAAACACAGTGATATTTTCCTGGTAGCTAATACGAGTATCATATCCTCCTATGCAGGAGGTGCTGTGGATTTATTTAAGTTACAGGTAGCAGCTGGAGAAATAAACAGAAATTTAATTCTGTAGAAGTACTAAATTTTTCCTTCAAATTTCCTATTGCACACTTCTCTAGAGAACTGACTCTGTAGGCACTCTTTATTCAGTAAAACATAAAGCTTATTTGGGTTTCCTTTTAAGTATCTGTTATTAGGAAAAAGCTGAAATTCAGGATATGGAAACCGAGTGGTTTCAGCCTCTGCATTCTTCGTTATAATAAAATAATTGGGTTTTCTTCTTGTTTGAGAGTCTGAACCAGCTAGTAATAGTGAAGAAATGCCACTTGAAGATCACTGTACTCAGTGATGTGGTAACCTGGCAGGTAATAATAAAATCAGCATGTTTTCTTAACCTCTTCCATGAAAGCTTTAACTGGCAAAACTGGGGAACCAAATGCCAGGAGGGAGAAAGGCTAAATTCTTCCAGCTTCTTCTAGTACTAAACTGGACTAAGCACACCAGATTATGGCTAAAGAAAGCGTACTTAGTGTCATGCATCACTCCAAACTACAACGGAATGCTTGGATTGATGGATCACTGTGATATTTCATGTCGGCAATTGCTGTCAACACTTTTGGAGAATGCAATATAACACTGATCAAACAACTTACTGTTGCAGCAAAAGGTTTAATGCATAGAACAAAAAAAAAAAAGAAAAGTTACAGGCAGCTTCCCTGTGTAGATATGTGCATCCAAATGCTCAGTATCTCAGTAGTAAAAAATTGCATTTAGCACAAACATTCTTGGCCTGTTGTGGAGGCCCTGGAGGGGCTTCTCCTAAGTTACACCCCATTGGCTCCTTCCCCTGTTCCTATGCCTGAACACAGGTGCTCCTGAGGCTCTCCCGCCCTTTTCCCTGATTGGGCCTCACCTTGATACTGCCTCGAGACCAAGGGCTGCCGGGAGGCCCCTGGGGGAGGGACTTTGACCTTGGGGGGAGTGTGTGTCTGAGAGCAGAACATCTCACCGCGCGGCTGAATTAAACATCTATGGACATTGTGCAAAAGCCTTTTTTGCTTCTTTACCCTGGACTTTGCTAGCAGCAATTCAAACTGCAACAGCCTGTAATATATAAAAAGTGTTATTAAGAAAGAAAAGTCACTTACCTCATAGGTTCAGGTTTTTTACTTTGACAGTTTATTAGCAGTAAGTAGTCTTGAGGATCTTCTTGACCAGAGGAAGACTCCAGAGGGGGGACGTTAATAAGCCGATAAGGAGAAGGAAGGGAAGATTCTGCTTGCATGGAAGGTGGTGAAGTGTTGATGGGCAAGGGTAACTCAGTAGATGGTTGTAAAGAACTAACTGGTGGCTTCACAGCATCTGCAAACACAGAAGCAAAGATTTCTTTATATAGAAATAATTCTTCAACAATAAGAAAAGAAAATTAACAGAGGATGGAAAAAAAATCTCAGGTTTTAGTTCAAATTTGTTAAATTGGAAACGATAACATCTGGGTGTTAATGTTTGTTTCAGGGAGTTTACATTTATATATCAATCTTTATCTTTTCAAACTGCAATCAATTTCTTAAGTAAGCCTTGGAAACAGAGGTTCTGCCTTATTTAAAGACTTATTTAACCTGCTTTCTGGCCACAGAAAGAACAAATATGTTGACAGCTGCAGTAATACAGCTAAAAACATAGATCTGTTGTTTTAATCAAGGGCGGGCAGAAGCCCATAAGTTATTACTTGAACATGGCAACCTAAGTCAGCACTTGCAAGTATTCATCCTTTTTTGACCAAGGTCACTTCAACGTTTGAGATTAGTTACCAGGCAAGACCTGGAAACTCTCAGTATCTGAAAATAGACAGGAAAACTGCTGCTTTGGCAATGGAAGATTCTTTACAACTAGAAAAATAATGCAAAGGTACAACAGGTAACATGTTCCACTAAGCCCCCTGATTATATACCCTAATTTTTTATTGTTGTGCAATAAATGAAGGGGTTGGGTTTGGTTTTCGTTTCCTTTCCTTGTTTTTTTTTTGGCTTAGTTTGGATTTCTTTTGGGGTCGGGGACGTGGTTTTCTTTTTTTTTTTTTAATAACCTTATAATTCTTATAAATAACCTTATAATTCTTATCCACTTCCTATCCATGCAACTTCTTTTTGCCTTCCGAATACATATATCCAGACTATTAAATTATCTGGGAGACTAGAAAATATTGACATCATCAAATATTAAACAATCATTTGGCTTTTTCATTGTTTTAATGACATTGACTAAGAACAACATAATTAAGCAAACTACTTCCTAATTATCAAGGCTTATTTGCAACTCATTGTACATTCCAATTTGCACATCCCAAGAATGGACGCTGATTATTAGCATTGTTTAAATGAACATGTTATTATCCAAAGCTCTTGCTCCTGTCAGCCTTACAGGCCACTACAAAGTAGCTTCATTCAGCTTCTGCTTCTCAGCACAGCACTACTCTGGGAAATAAGAGATGAGCAGCCCAGAACACAGCCCTCCTGCTTCCAGTTCTATGTACACCAAGTACAAGTGATTTAGACATGGAAATAGAAATAGCAGCACTTGCTTTATACTTCCATGGTATCTAAACAGGCTCAGAAATTAAATCCCACCACACCCATGTGGTTGGAAGAAGTCTAGGTGTATGAAAATTCCTCAACTCAACCTACCTGAAAAGGCAGGACAGCCTAAAAAATGTTATTATGAAGGGTTGTGGCTGACCTATTCATCAAACTAGTTAGCAGAAGAAAGAAAAGAAACAGACTGTATCAAGGGATCACACACATAGAAAGATCAGATAAATAATAGTATAGAGATGTTTATAATTCATAAAATCTTTATACATTACATTTCTTGAAACACATATTCCTAAACCACGTCCTATGGTTTAGAAAAATGGGGGGGAAAAAGGTAAAATTCATAACATTATTTGTTATCTAAAAACTGTTACTTAAAATAGCTGATGTTTACTTAAATACCTTTGTCTTTATAATTCCTATGCACATCCTATTTATTTGTATTCTAGAGTCGCTTCATTTTTTCCTTTCAAATACAGCAGTACTTGGATGCAAAAGCTACTAAAAAAGTAGCTTATTTTCTACATGCTTAAATATAAAATATGAACAATTTTCTATTCATTTAGGAAATTCAAGAGCTTGAAGGAGCCTCTTTGAGGCACCTACTAATGTTTCTTGATTCCCCTAATGCAGGGGTTAAACAGCAAGAACAGAGAAGTGCCTGAATGGACCTACCAGGAATGTTCTTTTTGTACTTTCTGGAAAAGTGGCAGTGGGAGAAAGAACAAGCAGCTGTGTGCCCTGTCCCCTGCAGAACTGAAGAATAGACGTAAATGTATGCACCAGTAAGAGCAGGGAAGAAAAGTTTCCTGCCAAATACATTATTTGTTGACCACACTTAGAGATGAGATCCTTAAGAGCTTCCCTGTGCCTCAGTGACCACCCCATTCCCGGGCCTGGGAATGCACTACCTTCATGCCATTGGAACTGCTCGGTGCCAAGTTCACAGGAGGAGAAAGAAAAGAAATCAAACAGGATATCCTTGGGGCTTTCAGGGAAGATGAGTGGGTCAGTCAGCCCTCATGTAGTCAGGAGAGCCCAGCATGTACACAGTAGGATGCCTACGTGATCTGACGCAATTAAACAGATCCATGCACTAGCATTCACAGGAAGGGCAGCAAAACTCAAGGGTGACTTTACAGGGAAAAATAAAATCACGAATTTTGAAAGAGGGCCAATGTATCCCCAAGGCTGATGTACTGCTCCAGCTTCTGGGGCATCCCAAGACATAGGCTGCTTCCACAGCTACTGCTGACCTACCCTCTGACACACTGCTCTCTGCATTTCTCCTATTTCTTTGAGTGCCTTTATATTTTTGAACTTTACTACCATCCCGCGGCAGTGAGGTCCACACCTCACTACACATGACATGAAAACCCACTTCCTTTTAAACCTGATATATTCACTTGATATATTTCAGCTCCCATCTTCAAAGAAACTGTGAACAATTACCTCCTACTCATAATTCCCATTCCCAACTTTATACAACTTTGTCGTAGTTTTTACTGAGTTGGTACTGCTTAACTTTTCCTGGTGCAGAAGCCATTTCATTGTACATCTGGTTTCCCTTTATCCTCACCTTTCCTAGCTCTGCTACTTTTTCTTTCCTGAGAAGAGAAACTAACTATTGCACACAAAGCACACATACACAAAAAAAGTCTAGGACACACTGGTTTATGAAGATATAACAATGATTCATTCCATTCCTTTCCTAATGTGCCCTTTCAATTGTTACTGAATTTTCAAGGTGATGCTGTCCAGCTGTCTGGAAGCTTTATGATCTGTTCTCTGAGCAAGGATTTGGAGCCCATTAATGTTAATGGATCATTAGGGACACTTTCCTTCTTATGAGTTGCCTCTTTCTTTTGACACAGATAATACTTGATAAAATCCCTGATCCTCTCACAGATCTGTGTGGGGTTTGTTTGAGATAGGTGTTTGTGTGGGTTGGTTGAGGTTTGTTTGGTTTGGTTTTTTCAGCATATAGAGCATTAACTAATAAAATACCAACTTTCTCATACAGGCATTTTGTATGTGTTAAATAGTGTGGGCTAATGCCAGATTGAAAGATCTACTGAATTTGGTCTAAAGCACTTCAGATTTGCTTTATGCATTGATGCCATTTCAAATTTGACTACAAGGGAAGAAGTAATGCTAAAACTTTCATCACTGAGCAAATGAAAGCTCTTTGCCTATCTGCACCCTCTCAAATATTCTCTTCAACCAAGTATTCCTGAAGCTGATATGAAGTACAGTTGCTCTTCCAGCAGCCATTTATGATTTCAAAGAGTACATCATCAACTTGCTCCACTTTGGACTAGCAGATTTCTAGGGAAGGGGTCATCTGCACACCAAAGAGCATTATAACTCATTTGGTTTGTTCCCAGACTGCTTTGAAATAACTGGGAGCTGGAAAAACAGCCAGAAAATTTAACATGCAAATTAGTCCAACAAGAACTCTATTTTGTTTTTATAATTCCTGGATTCAGTACAGCTGGAATAATCAGCTTTCTCAAAACAGGGCAAGAGTTTTATCTTTTCTCAGTTGGTTTGTTATGAGTAGTTACAGGCTTCATTTTCACTAGAATTTATACTTTTTTCTTCATAACCATTTTGATATCTTGTAAAATTTATGATGTAAAAAGAACATTTTCTGAACAAGAATAACAAAAGGCTCCACTTTCTTCCTCTTTAAATATATAAAGCTGCTTTATCCCACAAGTTCCTACATATCTTGCTTTGTGTCCAACCTAGAAAATCTGAGTGTGGGAGTTTCTATTTAGGATTGGGTCTATATTTTGGTGTTTGTTTTTTAATGAAAGCAAAAATGAAATTGTTTTCTACACTATGATGTACAGTCTCTTAATATTCTAATTACGCCAAAACTTGAAATGTTCTCATAGTAAAAAAAAACCACAGAGACCTCATTACAGCACGTATTTCTTTAAATGTCAAAATTGTAATCAAAGTAAGAAAATGCATTCTTTGCACACTGTAGGTAGAAATATGAAAACAGAAATGGGATTTTTCCATTGCAACAGTGAATCAGCAACAGATGTGCAATGTCATGATTCTTCCATTCTTCTGAGATGTTTCATTCCATCCACTTACTATAATGCATGTGTTATTAAAATAACCAGTGGCCAACAAAATAACCAGAGCAATAACCTTGTCCAAAAATTCACAGATACAATAATAAGAGCCATAATTTTAAAAAACCCATCAAATAAAAACTTCATAACTACACCTGATGCCTTAAAAGAACTTCTTTGTTTGTTTGAGAGATCCTGAAATCAAAGGGCCACATTTGCACACACAGAGCACAAGCACATGTATGCTGGTGGGCACTTGCATTGTTCACACATTAATTCAATAGACGAGAGCCAGATGATCCAGCCCAGAAGAGGCACAGACACATGAGCATGGATTTGGGATTTGGCATTAAGTGATCAGCTTGGCATCAACATGAAATCTATGCACTAAAGCTCCATACCGAACCATTCTGCTATAGCCAGAGAAAGTCCTTTAAAATGCTCTAATAAAAACTTCCTATACATTTCATATGTTTATTTTCTTAGTTTAATATAATCTCGCAGTATCTCTCTCTTCCTGAAGATAAACATGATACCTTTTTTAAGGAATGAAGAATTCAGCTTCGCACCTTATGTCCAGGACAACCCTGCCTCCTGCATCCGAACCAGAAACACGACTGACTGTTCCAGGTTCCATCACACACGGAAGTTTCCAGCTTTCAGAGCTAACACCTAAAATTTAGTTCTTGCTATCTGCAGTTCATGTGTAATTCTAAGCTGCAGTTTTGGTTACCCATTTAAAATTTGAAAATACCACAGCATTTGCACTTGGAATTGACACCCCCTCTCCACCTGCAATTTTGTTTTGAAGACTATTCATTTAAAAGGAGAAATAAGGAAACATCTGTAGCCTGTTCTCCCCATCTTCAGATGGCACACAGGCTGGGTGCCGCAGGAAAAATAATCAAGGAGTCATGTTATAGACTAACTTCTGTAGGTGCTTGTGAAGAAAAATAGTTCAGCCCACCACACTAAAAAGCTTGGAAATTTTTCTTCACCAAAATGCCCAGAGCTTTCCTTGGTAGAGCATGCTGCTCTGACCACATGGTGACTTCTCCCAGCTGGGGCTCCAGCTCGATGTCTGGACTGTAGGTATCTCTGTACTCCAGAGAGGCTTCCATCATTCCATGCGCTGCCTCTCAGCACCTCACAATTCACGGGAACCTGCAAAACACTTTGCCAACCCTTCTCCCAGCGACTCAATAGTAATGTTAACAGCACAAGAAGTGTCCAGCAGAAACAAGAGAAAATTAAGTTAATTACCTAGGCATAATAGATTCCGTTTATTTTTCCTCAAGGAAGAACAGAATCACCTTCCATGTGAACTTCTCTTACATGCAGCTGTCAGCTTAAGATAATGACCTCCAACACTCAAGATTCTGATCATATCCCGATAGTAAATTATTTTTTAAATATATATATATATTTGCCTCACATCTTGAAAGGAAGATCTACTGCTGCAGATTTTGTGCTCTATTCTTCATCATCATCATCTCACTTAACCACGAGTTCTTTTACTACAGTAGAAGACATCTTAATCCTGTCTGCTGTCGTCTCTTTTCCTTTGGATAACAGGTAGTGATCATTTCAGCTTGAGCCACCAGCTACCAGTTCTATCAAACCCTTGATTACTCCTATGCAATTTTGCTAGAAAGCTCTAACATCATTCTTCACAGTCTATCATCACCTTCCTCTCAGTTATTCCACTCTTAAAAAAAATCATATTTGTATGTCTCAGTGGCCATTATCCCCCCAACTTTTTTTACTCAAAGTAAGCAACCAAAAAAGCCTTCAAAAAACAGATGCCTTTCTGCCACTATTCCTTCTAAACCTACTGCCTCACTTTTGTGACAACAGACTCACGACCCTTCTCTGGAGTGTTTCTCTCCTAATGCTTAACTCAGTTCTTTTGTTATTTTTTACTGCACTGCAGATCATCAATCACCCATCCTTCTGGCACATCACCTTTGAGCCAACAATTCTTTCTAGCTAATCATACCTGAGAGATACAAAAATGCCTCAACTCTTCATTAAGTACATCATCTCCATAGTGCAAACTAGTTGGTTTTTTGGTTTTTTTAAGCTTATTACTTTGTCCTTGCACTTCCCTTTATGCTTTTCCAGAGCTGCCCTTCCTTCATATAGAAGCTCAGCTATTTCTCCTTACTTCTGAGACCTTTAAGGACCAAGGTCTTGAATATGCAACACATGTTATTGGGATGGTAATTTTGCTTTGCCATATGTGCTAGGCCCTGTCATGAACTTTTTAAAGCTGTCAAAGAAGAACATTTTTTGTTTCTTACAGGCAGACCCTTCATGCAGGAAGGGCACCCTAAAGGGCATCCTTCCAATACCCACTATTTATTTAGCAAAGAGAAGGAGTCAGGATGGGAAGGTGAAGTTACATTCATCCTGTCTGTCTCTGATATTGCACCAAAGCTGTGATCAACCTGCAGTGCATGGATTATCAAAAAATCATTTTAAAAAAGCACATATAAAATTTTATTGTTCCAAAGGCAAAAAGGTAGGAAGGCATACACCAAATAGCACCAGCCTGAAAAGAAACTTTGAAAGCATCATGTGTGAAGCAAGCTGCAGCTCCTTCAATGTATGATCCTTAAGATGACAGAAACTTTTTTCACCACATTTTATTCTTTATGTAAACGTAACTGTAGATTTCAATGTCTGGTTCTTCCTTTTTTTCCTCTTCTTCTCTACCTTATTTCTTCTGGTTTATTTTGCTACTGCTATATCTTTATTCAAATTAATACATGCAAGTAACATGTTTGCATATAGTAAGATCGCTTCCTCCTTTCCCTGCTCTGCCAAGAACACAATTCACTAAATTACAGAAACGTGGAGCTGGATCACATATAAAACATTCATCACAGATGTCTACTAAATTCTAGGGAAGGACTTTCACAGCCTGTGCTAAGATATCCTTCAAAGGGTTTTCTTTATCGTTACATCACTTATTGAAAGAAAAACAAGTTCTCTCTTCAGATAACAATGGATCTATGTCCTGCTTATCACAGCTTTTTTTGTGAAAGTTAGTTCTTCCCTCAATGTTTTCTTCTCAGGGAAAAAAAAAAAATCCTTCAACTTTTCTTCTCATTAATCATTTTTAAAAAAACATTTCCTCTATTTTTACCTTTCTTTAAACATTTATCCTCATCCTGCTGAAAGTATTTCAGAGGACGTCTCCACAGCAGATGACACAAAATAGCCATTACCAGTACATCAGGTCCATTCAGTCTCTCCATCCCAGATTGTCTCTCAATACAGTTCAAAGCGAAACACTAGGGACACATTTTTGGCTTATAGTTCCATTTTAACCTCTAGTTGATCTATTATATCATGATCTTACAGAGAAAATATGAATGCTAAAAGTGCAGTATGAAACTCTTGTGGAAAACCCAAATGCAGTGCTCAGGCACCCCCCAACTTTGCACATGCATTTTAAACAGAAAGATGCTACAGAAAGAAATGCTTTACAGCTTCCATTTGAAAACAAGAAGCATTAGATGAAGAAAACTTAAAACTACCCAAAATTTTATTTTTAAAAGTAAAATAATTATTTACCTTACTTAAAATAAAAATTCCTTCCTGTTTCTGTCTTAATTTAAAAATACATAAATCACTGTGAAACCTTTCTTAAAAGAAAGTCCCTATAAAAAGTCAAATATTGCATATATTGTAATTGTAATGCAATCATTACAGATTACACTAGACTATGATGCAACCAGAAATGTGAACACTCAATGCTTGTAAATATGATTGAAGAGCATAAATTATCTATTCTGTCCAAATACAAATGTAACACTGCAGATCTCCACAATTTAGAGATTTCGCATGCATAAATCAGTTTCTAGTTGGAAGGTCAAAACAAAGCATTAGGTAAAAACAAGTACTCAAAACAATTTCTAATGAAATAAAACAAAGACCAAACTTTACATTACAGGAATCACTGAGTCTTCGCTATGTATGAAAGCAGCAGCTCAGAGCTACTCTGAGCATTATTTTTCTGGTCTCTGTACAGTTATGAGCAACTCTTTCTCCCTCATTCGTCCCAACACCAAAACATCAACTCCCTAATTGTTTTCTAATAGCACTAGCCACTGCTGTCTTGCAAATTTTTTCTTTATAAATCCAAGAAGGCAATGCCTGGATTTCCAAATGAACCCCAGAAGGAACAACAGGACAGTGGTGTCCCTAGCTCTCGATTGAGCAATGGATGCCAATGACAGGACACTCGCAACACAATCCTAAATCAGTCTGGCAAGAGACATTTTTTCCAGCTTCAGATAGAAAACTATCTTCTGCTTCCACAGGTAATAGAAAGACTTGTTATGCTACACACTCCTTTTGTTTAGCTCCAAACTAAAATAAAAATGTGTTTTTACTATCTGAACTTCACCTGTTCTTTAACTTCCCAAAATAAGCTGCAGGTGAACACAGATTTTTGAAGTACATTTACGACCTGCTCTTCCACTGGCAGGAAGATTCATCTTGGTAAAATAAGAACTTGGCAATAAACACTCAGCAACTGATTTTCCCATTTTCCTTTCTTTAAATTCTTATTCAATGCATTGCAAGGCATCACTAAACCAATAAAACAGACAGTGCTGTCAACTCTCAGTTGTGTGAAGTAAAGGTGTTGGAATAATTTAGTGTAGCAGACACCTGTCTTTTCAAACCAAAACGTTCAGCCAAAGAAAAAGTGCCAAAAATTAAACATGCAATGAGAGTACAATGGGGAGAAGTTATCAATACAATTGACTGAAGCAAAACCTCAGTTTATGAGGCCATAGTTACATCTCTCCACATCCATAGCAGGTTTCATCTTCAGTTCAATGACAGAAAGCTAAGGGCTAACAATACACCAGCTCTCAGAGGAAAGGTCTGATGGTTTTGAGGGGACCCCACCTCTCTGTTCCGTGCAAAGGACATGTGCTCCTTTGCACTCTGCCAAAGAGCTGCCAGGCAAACATGTTTCCTCCTTAGATCCAAGATTTCCAGTTTGTCCCCAGAACCGAGGACTTCTGCCCACAGCTGCACTGGTGCACTGCCCCCTGCCCACACCTCCCTGGAATGCAGAGACGCCTGGCAGGCTAAGCACTGAATCCTATGGCAGTTGCTCTCTGACACGTGCTGCAGGTCCTGGGTGCTCAGGATACCACAAAAACGTACTGAACTGTCAAAAGAAGCAACTTTCCCTGAATTTGCTATTAGAGCGGCAATTCAAAGATGAGGTTTTCATGACAAAGTTGTAGTTCAAAACTGCAATAAGGAGAAAGAAAAGGGCCCCTTCTTCATAACGCAACAGTATTTTCCAGTCACTTTTAAAGATTTGGCTGGAGCAAAGTGATGCAAGCCCCTTTTTCTCCTTCACCTCCCTCAATCCACAATCCTACAAAAAGCAGGGATTTAATTCTAGCCCCTTCAGTCAGGCCTTATGTATAACCCTCTTATGTATAACCCTCTTACCACTCCAATTTAATGTTTTCTTGGAACTTGTGCACAGATCTACAACAAGTCCTGTAACCCACTAATCTCCAAAAGGAATGCAGGAATAATAAGTAAATAAAAAAGAATGGATTCAGGACAAGCAATGGCCACAAGGTATTTGCAAGGAATTAAACACACCATCGTGTTTCCAACAAGCTGCCTTCATACAATATCTCTTTTGGTAAGATTTGAGTTGGATAGTGCAAAACTACAGGTTATTTTTTTGTTTGTTTTAGCTGATGGGGATGGATTTCTTTCCTCCCAAGTTTCAAAGCAGACGGGGAAATGGGGAAATGATAGTATCAGAAACCTGACATTTTGCAATCATTCCTGCTTGTATAACCATATGTTTTTATACCAAATGGACTCCTTTGATGATTATGAAGATCTACTGCCACACATTATTCTACTTGAGATTTTTCCCTGTACTTCCAAGAACTAACATCACACAGAAGAGTGTCATCCAAGTTCTATGGCATACTTAATTTGTAACAAATTCTGAGTATCTCCCTCTGTTCTGCTTACTTTTTTTGAGGATAACAAGGAAGTTTCAATGCCACTACACAAAAGTTTTAAAACATACGCCAGCTAAAGACAGTCATCTGATCTTTGGAATGTTCTTCACACATAGGCACAGCACTTTCTCAGAAAAAGCAACGGAACTTACCCTCATCTGTAGGGTTGAACCCACAGATATCACAGATACATCGAACCCACTTATTCATCTCCTCCTCACTGTCTGCTACCAAATAGAAAACTCGATCTATAGTGTTGATATCAAAAATATAGCTGTTTTCAAACTCCTTTTTGTTGAACGTTAATCCAGCATCCACTTGTTGACACAAATTAAGGTCAATAATACGGATAGGCTTCTTGGCATGGTCATTTTTGTAGTATTCCAATACATCTGGATCCCCTGTTAAGCGGCCGCTCCGAAGCACAAACCACCTTCTCTTCCATGCCTGAAAATTGGGAAGAGAGAAAAGGAAGAAAAATTAGAAGGAAGAAATGACACTTTAAGACCTTTTATGTGGGATTCCAACCTGGGTTAAACCAAGTACTAATAAGTAGTTCAATTATTATACTAAGAGATTACACATCAAATACCCACATTTAACACTATTTAGGTAATGTTACAGCAGTGGACTTAAGGATTAGTGAATTTGTATTATAAATTTTATATCTTGACTTTGTTTGTAACAAGTGGATATATAAATTAAATCACTGTTTACAAAACGAGAAAGCATGAATACACGAAAGAAAAAAGTGGGGTGGGGATCAGGAGAGAGGCAAAAAAACACACAAAAAGGACTTCTGAAGGAAGCTGTCACAGGCACAAGAAAGACAAAATAAAATACATCTTTAAGTGTTCCATGGTGTTTTGTTTCCAATATATGTTGTTTCAGGCTGATGCATTTTAACTGAATTTTTCACTGATAATCAACTATATGACCTGCATTTAAGGAACAGACAATATTCACACTGTACATGCACCTCGATTCCAGGGGAACTCTGCATTTAGAACCTCATAATATTTCTACAGTAGTACTTCTTACAGAGAAAGAGCAACATTATTATTTTTTGAAACTGTTAGAGAGATGGGGATGGAGAGAATGACCAAATGTTGTAGTTTTACCAGATACATGCAGTCTTTTGGAAAGATACAGAACAAATTAATTTGATAGTCTGACACTATGCCTATTATACCAGCCCTCCTGATGCTGCAGAAAGAAGCTGGTCTAAGAGAGAAGCAAATGCAAAACGTCGTATTCTCTAACGAATCCTTAGCTGCCTTTCATCCCATGGGCCTCCATCACCTGCCATAATCCTCATCAAAGACGTTAACTGAAACCACACAACCAAACTCAGCATACAGCTGTCCTGCTGCTTCCAACAGCATCTTTATTGCCCCACTTGGCTGCACTTTTGTTCCTCAGCTCTACCAGTAATACTATGATAGCAGCTTCTTTTTATAGCCCCGGTGCCAGGATAATGGGCACAGCAGAAGAAACGAGAGACACTGCCATTGCTCACTAGGAGAGCTACACGTCTTTCACACTGAGAAATTTGAAAGCAGAGCCCAGACACAGTGGGAAGCCACCCCTGTGTCATCCACTTTTTCTTATACTTTTCAGCACAGTTGGAGACCAAGGTAAATCAGTGCAGTAGCCAAGACACTGTGCATTACACCACAGACTCACATCATGCCCCAAGTCACCCTACTTTACACTTCCTTAGGATATTCAAACAAGGTTGTCAGCAAGGCCTTCGAAAGATTAAAAAAAAGAAAAAAACCAACAAAACCAAAACAGCAGAAGAAATGCATAAATAAGACACGTGAGGGTGAGGGAATTTTCCTTTTGGCCATCCCTGGCTGTGTGCTAACCAAAGAAAGGAACGGAATCAGCAAGGATGGTCCCAGAAGGGGTCAAGATGTGTGATGTCCTTTAAACACTGGGACAGCAGCTCTGAAAACAAGAGTTTCTTGCTGTGTATTAGGGAAAGATTCAGAACCATTTTTGTGAGGCACAAGTGCATTCATTTCATTTTTGTAGGTGCTACCTTCAAACAAACTAGTGGAAGGGGGACATAATGGACAAGGAGCAAGTACTGCACTGCTGTCTCCCCACTCTGACCAAGTGCTGTCGGTTTTGCCCCAGTGTTGCAACAGGACACGAAATGAACGACAAGCATGCTGAAACTTCCAATGTAAAAAGAAGAAAGCTTATTTCTTAATTTTGATATATTTGGAATTTTAAAAATGACTCTGGATTGGAGGATGAAATTGCCACTTCTCCAATGACACTGGTCAAACCAACAGCTTATCAAATTTCTCCCCCTCCAGAAAGGAATGTAAAAACAATCATTATTTACATAAAAGTGTGTGAGAAACTCCATTACAAAAATATAAACAACAGAAGGCTTAGAAGAACTTAGAACAGGGTGACACCCCAGAAACTCATAAAACCCCCACTGTTCATGCTTGTTTGGGGTATCAAGCTACAGAAGCTATTATGAAAAGATAATACAGGAGAAAGGGAAAAAGGACAGACATCATAATTAAGGCTTGTGATCCATTCTCCAACTAGCAAAGCTCTAGAAGTTTTTTGATTTTAAGATAATGTCTATACTTTACAAAACAATTGTATTTACTGCAGTTCTGAATAACAGCGTCTCTTTTTAAATGATGAATGGTGTGAATCAAGTCAAAGTCTCAAGCAACTATTTCCATAGTAGCAGTAAATTTAACTGGTGAACAGTTAAAAAGTAGAAGATGTAACAGATTAAACCCCTTCAATTTAGATTTCAAATGTGAGTATATCCTAGCAGCACAGCTAGATAAACAGCATTTAACATCGCCCCAAAAACATTAGCAGAGTTTTGTTTCCTGCTTCCAAATCAAGTGACAACTTAGATGCTGGGATAACACAAAACTTCAGTAGATGAGCCTCTCTCCAGGCAAGGCTGATCACAGATAACTGCTACAAACTGCTTCAGAAACAAGCTTTATCTTTAACTTCAGCCTTCAGTCACTCAGGAGAAATTTTCAAAGCAGAAATCAAGAGGAAAGAGATTAGAGATAGGAGAGGAACAAGAGCAATTGAGAAGCATGATGCATTTTGTCTCACAGTTTGTGCAACAACAAAACGCCAGGCAAAAAAACCTCTATCATCTCTGCATCAACCAGGTGTGCCTCTTCTAAAAATTTATTTCTAGTACTGTGTTAGGGAATGAAAGGTTCTTAGCAATGCTGACAATTTCTTTTGAGTATTAATGAGTAAATAGGACTCTAAAACTAAGAAAAAACACGGAGTTAGAAAAAAATTCCTTTCAGCCCTTCAGGCTACAAAACAGCAAGCCTTAAATATTTAAAATATTGACTTTAGTCTGCTGGCACCTGCTACTATTTTTGAAGGGTTTTCACATAGTGCACATGCAAACATTTATTTCAGTCCTATAGTGAGTCACACTCTGAAACCAGCACAGATTATATTCAAAACCAAAAGCAATTCCATAAACTACACACTAATAAGGCAGATGCAAAGGTTGTCTGGACTACAGTACAAAGCACAATTTAGCAGCAGAATAAAGCTTAAAGCTAGACAAGCAAACTGACATCAGCGCCCTTGCTAATCATAGTACAAAAGTGCCTCTATACTTTGTCCAAGTGCAAAATGAGCTCACATAAATCACCCTTTGTTATTTGAAAATATCTGGGATTCTTAAAGCTTGATCTATTTTTAACATTTCAGTATTTGTCGCTGCAAAGAAAGCTGTGCACTGCCCCACTGAAGTACAGAATATTGTGCTATTTGTGTTATATGTGGAAGGAAGAGCTTTTTCAGCAACAGCTTTCCAAAGAGCAATCTCCAAAAGTGAGAGTGCACATGTGCAAATATGTACTTACACAAGCTTTATCTTTTTTTTTTACCCATTTGGGCATTTTTGTTTGAAAATTTTGTGTTTTCTTTTACAGAAGTGCATGCTACAAACTATTTCTCATAATCACTCAAAAAGATGCAACCAATTTACATCACAGGAAAATTAAAGGTACTAATTATTTATCTGTCACATAACTTATGTTATTACCAGTCATACATTATCAAACACTGGTTTTCTGTGCCAGAAATCAACTGCTTTAAGTTTGGGAAGTCGAAAAAATACCCAGAATATGATTTAAGTGTTTTGTAGTTATTTAATTCTGGAAAGAAATTTGAGCAAATATTTTTTAAATGAAAGATTCACTCAAATATATAAAATATCTTATTAATATAAATATGGTTTATATAAATATAATAGGACTTAGTCACTAAACACTGCTTCAAAGCAAATACCTAATTCAGAAGAAAAATGGCTCCTGTTATAAGTGTTGTATCATGTTTATCAAGTTCACCAAAAGCCTACGTAGGCTTCGTAAATTATTACAAAACACAGTTTAACGAGGTTTGCTGCTTTTCCTTCAGTCTAAGAAAGGCTCTATGTGCCTCTCAGCTTGTTTTCTCTTCTGGGCTGCACAGCACATCAGCTGGCCTAACACAGGACACCACCATGGCGGCCAAACATTGTCCTGCTTCTGTCATGAGACCATGGCTTCATGAGACCATCGTAACTATAGACACGAGTTTGTTTATTTGCTTTTGAGAGAGGCTGAAATGTGACAAGCTGCTCACCCACAGAGCATCAAATGATCAAGGGAACAGTGGAATTCTGTATTTTTACACAGCATTTTGAGTAGGTTACAAAGTAAAACCAAGACTTATCAACAATTAGGGTTGATTTTTTTACTACGGTATATGCAAACTGCTGATTTCAATGTAAATGTAGGAGCTAAGAAATTGATAGAAAGCAGCACACAGCAGTGGTAGGGTTTAGTTGGTTTTTGGCTTTTTTTTTAACTACTCCATGCATTTTTTTTAACTACTGTATGCAGTACACAGAATTTACAACATATTCTACTTACAAGAGGTGTACCTGTTGAAGAAGTTGTAGCTATACTTCCCTTAATCTTTACATTTATGGATTATTTTCCCCTACTCTCTCCTCATACACACTCAAGATGTACTTCATTCAGCTTCTGCCTGTAGTTCAAAGATGTAGGAAATAGGAATGCATACGTAAATGGAAAGGGAAAGGAAGGAGGAAGGGGCAGGAAAGAGCAGATAATTTAGATTTTTCAAAGGACTTAACCTTCCATTTAGATCTCCTTAAGTGGTTTCTCAAGAGGCCAAAACGATTACATGACAAGTTAAAATAAAAGTTTAAGAGATGTTAAATCAAAGACGGCTTTTTGTGGTCCATTTTTTACAGATTTAGCTCTCACATGGCCAAGTGACTGCTTACTGATAAACTGATCACTTATCCTTCTGTAGTTTCCTACTGTTATTATCCACCATTCTAAGGCTGCTTAAAACTGATTTTCCTCTTCTAGCCCATTTGCTGCCATTTTTCTTCTGGGGAGCATCCAGTCAAAAAAACCTATCAAAACTTCTGAGAACTGTCTAAGTCAAAGACAGCTCCTTACACTCCACCCCAGTAACACTGCTAATAAATATTTCCCTATGTATGACCAAGAAACCCAAGAATAAAATTACAAATGTCAGGCCTTCTTTCTCATCTCTCAAGCGTGTGGATGTTTGTGCTTAGGTTTTCATCTCTGTACTCACAGAGTACTTCAAAAGGGCACTATTTGGCATCCTTCTTTCTCAGAGACATCAACTAAGACCTGGCAGAAAGAAATTACTTGACCAGGGGCACAAGGAAGGCTTCAAAAATACCTGGTGTTTCATAAATGCACAGCAAGACATCTCCTTACTCCAAAAGAACTTATGAAGTAAACAGAAGACAGCAGGCAGAACATGAACCAGAGAGATGTAGAAATAGCAAAAGATACAGCCTAAGGTGACTTTCTAATGGTCTTATGGACATTTTAGTCCTGTAGCTACTATTGAGCACTTTTCAATTGTCTGCTGGGATCAAGATTTAATTTTCTTTTGCTTTTTGCTCCCATCTATTTAATCTATTCCTCTCTTTCTACTTACTTCTCAGTGCAAAGGTTAAATAACAATGAAATTGGTACATGTCTCTGACAAACAACCAGAAAAAGGATCCCAAACAGCAGCTGAGTATTTCTGCTCCTTTTTGCCTCCACATTTCCAGTATGCAAGTATTCCAGCCATCAAAGAAGACAAATACACCTCTGGCACAGCTTCACTGACTTGTGGATTAGACCTGTGCTCTGCATCCCAGTAGAAGCTCAAATGAAACAAAAATAAAAGTGTTCTTTCACACTGTGCTTCTTTTAAAATCCTGTTTGTGGTCAGCCTAGACCAATGACAACTATAACTGATGAGCTGCATCCCACATGGCACATACCTGGGAGGACTGCTGGGAAGTAACAGAAAGAGGTCACGTTAGGTAACAATACTTCAAGTACAGGCTTTTACTTTTTCCACTTGCTGCTCTTCCAGCTTGCAGAACTAACTCCAGCATGGTGAAATTGCAAAATTTCAAATGTTTTCCCTAAGAAATTAACACTTGCAGATTTCCATATGGATTTCTATATAGATTTCTTATTTTGGGTGTTTTAAGGAAAGCATTTTCTGTAATTCTTTTTAAATCTTTTAGTTTCATTGGTTTTGTGGGGTTTTTTAATCTGGTTTCTTTTTGAAAGGCCATATCATGAGCACCAGGAACTGAAGAATATGTAATTACTAGTTATTTCTGAAACCCTTGTCATAACACCAACTGGCAAGAGACATCCTCTTATCTGCTTCCCTAAAAATGATGTCCTTTATCTTTTGAAACCTATGACAGAACAACTAAACCAAGAACAAAAAAAAAAAAAAAAAAAAACCCAAAGCATATTTAGTGTCTTAATTCTATACAGCAGAATCTACAATTCCATGATTTGACAATAGTCCAAATATTCTACTCTAAGTAGTACTAGATACTAAGAAGTGTAAACAGATTGCTGGGAAACAAACAAATGGGATATGAGGAAAATACTGAATATGTTATGATTTTCTTTAAATACTTAAGACTTGTTTTCCAGGAAGCACCATCTTTTCTCACTGAGCAAAATAAGGAAAAAACAGTCTCAGTGGAAGTTTCCACTCTCCTGGCCATCATCCTGATCATCTGTTCCAAATACACACACGGCCAAAATTTCCTGTTTTCAAACTATTGTCACCATTTTCTAGTCTTGTGCTGTCAATTCCAACTTTACCTTGTTAAATAAACAAAACACTGTTCTGTACAGCAGAATAATACTTCCACAAACATTTACTGTGAGCTATTTCATAACCAATGTTTCAGCATGTGAATTAGTCTCCCAGCATTAATAAAGCTCAAATAAAGGTACAAAATAAAATGCAGTGTAGCACAAATTGCTGCTTTATTTTGTGAATCTGAAACTAACTGAATATCTTCATTTTTCTCTTGATTTTGCACAGGAATTCTTAATTTTTTCTTGCCTTTTACATCTTTTTTTCTAAATACTTATCCCTATTCCCAATGTGCAATAGTGTAGCCAGGTCTGTATCATCTAATTCACATTAAACTGATCTTTATTACAACTGGTTTCAGTAAATACTTTTCTACAACATGTCAGAAATTTTCTAATGGCAAGCACAAACTTACTCCTGCACACCTGGAAATTATCACCAAAGGAGATTATCATCTCTTCACCAAAGAAGAACCTATTCATAGCTGTACAGAGCAATAAAGCAGGAGCCCTGCAGCAGCGCCAGAACCTGAGCCCCCATTTCACTTTCTCCAAGCCAGGACCAGTGACCAGATCGTCTCTCTCTATTCCTACATTCTCTAATCCAATTGAAATGCCTATAATAGTTCCAGTGGTTCTGATCTCTTGCAAAGCCATATTTTCACTTCTCCACCACCACCCATCCTGTGTAACCAATACATAAGACCTAGGAACTTGCTGGGAACATGTCCCCCACCAGTGATATGAGCTTTGCCATCTCCTTTCACCACTCCATCTCGCTCCTTTGTCAGCAATAAAGACACAATACTCACAACATGGGGTCAGCCTTGGCACAAGGAGAAATACAGCTACTGCAGGTCCCTTACTCACACATCTACATGGTCTTTCGCTTGCTGCCTTGTTTCCCAGAATATTTCTAAAATTTGGGTATTTCCTCTCTGATCATGAGCATACTCTGATCATCCCCCTCTATAGTCTTTCCCATATCCATCCTATTTGAAATAATGCTGCCAGGAGAATCTCCCTTCTCTCATTCTGATTACATCATCTTCTATTTTAAAGTTCTCCATTTATTGACTTGCTGTATTGTACTTTGGGGCCCCTTTTCCTATTTTGATGCTTTTTCTATTCAGTGAGGCCTGTGCTCTTACTTGACTCTCTCCCTCTTGCAAGTCTCCCCCTATTGCTTTTTGCTTTACCACTGATACCAGACTTGGATAATTTTTCCTTCTCTCCAGCATCTCTCATCTTTCTTTTGAAGGCTTCCTGAACGAGTAAGCAAGTGCAAGACATCACCTTCCTCCAGATTCCTCCTAAAGATCAGTCTCTTTGTCAGTGCTTGTGATCACCCAACCAAATCACAATCTGGCTTTGTATCACATGGATTTATTTAAGAAATGATGGTTTTGTGTACTCACCAGACAAAGGTTTTTTGTTGAGGTTTTTTTTTTTTTTTAAAGTTGCTTCAGTCTTTTTATCAGCTTTTAATTAGAATTCATTTCTCCCCACAGCTCTTAATTTAAGAAAGCAAATAATTCAGGGTTTGCTCTCCCCTGTTCTTAGAAGTCTCTGCACATTGCGTATCACAAGGATTGCCACCAGGCTCACAGGACCCCCTTAACAAGACAAGGCAGAGAAGACACCAGCCATGCCATTTGACTTGGATTCCAACTGAGCTCATGGGTGTAGGTTGCATGAATGAACACCCAGAAAAAAAAATTAGCATTTATAAAGATGTGAAAAATTCAAAGCTGAGAAGTCAAGCCTACACTCTACTGATACCAACAGGTGCTTGCCTTCTAACGGCTGGGGACTAACTATTTCACCATGTGTTTTTATCCATTCATTCCTCATTTCCTAGGAGGACAGGAGTTTTGAATCAGTGTTTGTAACATGTTAGGGAAAAATTCCCATTTGGCCAGATCACAAGCCCAGTGCTTCCTGTAATATTTTGTACAAACTGAGTTCTATCTTTTTTCCTTCTTACTCTCCTGTGTAGATATCTATCTTCATCATCTGCGAAAGACTTATACACAAGGAAAAGAAAGATGAGACACTAGAATTTTGTAAAAACATGCCATTTCTAACACGGGTTTAAATCCTGTGACACTGCAGTTGCATAGACCATACAACACATGCTTG
This sequence comes from Calcarius lapponicus, assembly GCA_039654755.1. Taxonomy (NCBI): domain Eukaryota; kingdom Metazoa; phylum Chordata; class Aves; order Passeriformes; family Fringillidae; genus Calcarius; species Calcarius lapponicus. The sequence goes on along the minus strand of CM077466.1, from coordinate 64,772,788 downwards.
CGTCACTGCTTCATGTTCGGATCACTCAAGCATGCTCATTTGCAAACAATACAAGATTTTCTACAGATGACAAGAGGCCAAGCATTCTGTATATCATTTCTTCAACAAAATATTCATAAACTTAAGTATTGCACTTTGTACACCCTACAAAAGAAAGGGGATTTGAGCTACAGAAGCATCAGTTTCTCCAGCTTCAACAGGGAATGATGAATTAAGAGGGATTTAGCAATGAATTAAGGATGATGGTACAAAGACATCCCATAATTTCTAAAATTTGTCTCCCAAGTAACTAATCTGGTTTAACCTACCAGTGGCACTAAAGAAGCTCCTAGCCATCCATTAATACACAGTCTCCAATGGAAATTCAGACTATGTTTTAAATAGTGCCTACAAATTAAACTTAGGACATGTTGACACTCCATCCTTATCCATTCCACATGAGAGCAAGGATGTACAGTCACTAACATCTTTGCAAATCAAGTATGTGCAGACCAAAGCATCTCTTGCAAATGAGTCAGCCACTGCTTCAGCAACGAAAGGACTGACACTCACTCAAGCCCTTTTCCTCAGACACAGTGAAGGGAAAGCCAAAGGAAACCTGTTGTTCTGCCAAAGCTTCCCAGCTTTGGCACAGTAGTTTTTATATACTGTGAGACATTACAAGGAATTCCCTGTTCGTATACAAGGAACATGTAATTTTCCCGTCTATAAGAAATGGGAAGAATTAGGAATGGCGATTTACATTTTAACACTAAAACTATAAACTTTCCCATTGCAAATCACCAGATCTGAAATGTACATATGCACAGACAGCAGAGAGAGTTGCTAAGAAAAGTAAAAGCTAAGATAAAATAAAAATCAGTATCCTGTCTGATAAATACATTCTCACTTTACACAGCTAAAAATATTTACCAATTAGGCTCCAGCAGTTTTTTCTGAGCAGAACTGACCTGAAGAACTCCAGAGAAAAATTAATTTCAAAGTAAACAAGCATAAAGTCCAAATTTTTTTCAAGACATTATGATATATAGATTCCTTTCACCATGCTCCTTAACCCTGAGTTCCTATTGTAGCAAAAAATATTGTTTTTCCAACAATGCAAACAATACTTTTAGATACAAATAACTCACTGGCAGTAACAAAATGGTTAAGAAATTCAGGAACCAGCAACCTCACACACCAATAGCTAATTCAACTACATACCAGGATACTTGAACATTAAGATGCTTCAATATAATTACTTGGATTAGCTTACAAAACACTCCTCTAGCTCTCATCAGCTCACATAAAATGTTTTCTACTGCTTCCTGGACTGTAACAGTACCCTCGCGCCATACATTATTAGGATGAACAGCTTTTTAGAATGCAACCACCACAACAAATACACAGACGTGTGGACAGACAAGAAATCACAGACAGCTCTTCAGTAACAGCACAAATATTAAGATAAACTGTATCTTTAGAGGGCTGTACTAACACACCTAACACACACCCACAATGTACTGAAGCAATACACCAGAGCTTCTGTTTGTACTCCATGGCACAACACCTTTCTATTGTTTTTCTTTTTTAGAGCTAGTAGATATGAGGCAATCAGGTAGAGAGGTTTAGGCTCTTGCTTCAGCAACAGTATTCACCAAGTTAACTTGTAAATCAAAACAAAAGCTCTTTTTGAACAAAAAAAAATTTCAAGCACAAAAATAACATTCTTTAAGGGAGCCCCCTCACTCCAATGATTCTCCCCATACCTAAGTTACAAAGCAGAAAATAAACAACATCAAGAACACAGTTCTTGACTAGTTTACCTCTTTAACTCTTCAGAAAATGTAAGCAATGTTGTGGCCATTTCTGTAGTTTTGTCCACCCCAAAATAAGCAAAGCTTTCTTTTTCCTGCCAGCTTCCCACCTCGCTCTACACCACCCTATCCTCATAACCTTTGACCAACAGGAAGCAGACACAATGGACTGAAAATAACAGCAATTGTAAGATTTCAAATGATTTAATACATAAGGGGTGGGCTTAAGATTTGAAAAACTTCTCTTGCTTTGGTTTTTCAACAGCTACTTAAAACACATCATCTACATAGACTTAAAATGTTACTCAAAATCCTAGGTTGAATTGGGCTTAAAACTGTGCAACTTTTACTAGGGACTATTAAGAGCACAGTGGCACAAATGCTTGCATATGTTGAGATGTTGTGTTTAAGCCATAGTCATTAGGCTGTTATATACAAAAAAATTAGTTTACCAGCAGTGTAAGGAAGAGCAGTAGAAGTTTCTTAGATCATTTTGTCTTTCTTTAAAAAACTTTTATTTATCTGAGCTTTTAGATCAGAAATATGTCCCATAGAATTAGAAGACATTCTTGTAAGAAATGCAAGCGTCCATTTAAACACTGCAGTTAATCCATGGTGATGGAAAGTCACAGATCAGTTTGCTAACGGACTTTTGCTAACTCTTAAGTAGCTGAGATGCACTTTGCAGTGAAGAAGGAAAGATCTTTACTCCTCACATAAAAGCCCAAGCAATGATCCCATATATATCTTCATTAACAGCAAAAAATTCATGTACTTTAAACTGCACCAATAGCTTGACATAAACACTGGAGGGTTAGAGATTCCAAAGTCCAAATAGGCAATTAAAGCAATTTTTTTCATTAGTTTTAATGCTTTTTGCTTTGCACTCCAAGTACCTGCTGATTATTATTTTGCAAAGTCACAATCACGTCCCAGGTTCCTCCTCTGCTGTTACACCACAACACACAGAGGCCACAGTCAGAACAACAGAAGCACCAACTCAGAGAGGGACTCATCTCTTGTACCAGAGCTACACTGTGTTTTCTGTACAAAGGAAGGGGCAGTGGGTGGGATAAAGAGTCAGTGTCATTTTTACACAGACTCCTGGTCCTGAGCACAGGAAGACCAAACTGTCTAACACACAAGGTTCTTCGACAATCAGAGAGGTTGGTAACGTCCTCTGCCTTGCAAACACCAAGGAAAATCTCAAGCTATGCATATTACATGGAATAGTTACAAGCATGCTGAAATGCAAGGTCATAATAATTTTCCAACATTATTAATGCTCCAACATAATTCTGAGTATGTTTGTGACCCCATGCACACACTTCATCAAGCACTCACTGCACCTCTATTGCACATTAGGCACCGCTCCATTTCAGAGGCATTTTAATAATGGAATTACAACAGAAACATTCTTTTCTTGGCAGGGCACTGCATTTCTGCAGGATAAGACTGGATGTACCTTGTCAATGAAGCATTTCATTAAGGTCTGCTAGAGCTCAAAATAACTACAGAGAAGCCCCTCACGGACCTCAGTATCCAACAACAACTTCCAAATACAAAACATTCAAACAGCACACAAGCAAGCTTCTGGGCACAGCAGCACAAGCTACCACTGACATGTTAGAGGAGTAGCTTGAAGCACAAACAGTCCAACAGGGAAAGTAAAAACGAGGTCCTCAGCCAGCCTGCAGTTTAAGAGTCCCTTGATACCACTCTGTCTGCTAATAGGATCCTCCTCTTCCCTTCCCCCATTTTAAGACAAAACCTGATGCCATTACACCAAGGAATAACAGAGAAAGGATATCCTGCCTAGATTTTCCATTATACAGATCAAATCACCAATCCAGAGAAGTCTTTGCTTACACATGGGAAAAAAAGAAGATGCTTCCAACTGATAAACCCTGAGAGGAAGCAAGGTTGACTCCATGGCTATTTTTAAGTAGTTAGCATTCACAAAATGGCCTAAAATTAATGGCCAACCCCCACAGTTCATAAAACCTTCATTAAAAATAAAATTAAAATTAAAAAATAGGAAGTTAGCATGTTTGAGAGAGCAAAAGCAAAACCAAAAGAACTGGAAGGTGACAGATATAATTATGCTTCTTCCCAGACTCACCTTGAATTCAATTTGGATGCTAAGTTTAAGTAAGTGAAAAGATAGGAAGCTTTATGTAATTTTTTCTAAAAATGAAGCATTTCCTTCAACAATTGCTAGGAGAAATCTTTCTTCAACAGCTCTTGTCATTTTGACTAATACTCTTTTGCTGTAAATATCATATGACAAAAAGGAAGAGAGAAAAATAAAAATCTCTCTATGTAGCTGTATTATGAAAGGAGGAACTTGTTTCTTAGCCCTCATTTTCAAAGCCAGATACCACAGCTGTGCTGCAGCTCCAGCTGAACAGCTCCTTGCATTTAACCACCAACCAGACAAAGGGCATTTAGTTTACCAAATGTCCAGTGTTTCACTTTTAGATCAGTTAAAAGCATCCCACATCTAAGGCTTCATCTAAGCATAAGAGAAGTCATGCTTTGTGCTTCTGGACAGATGATGAATGCAAACATCTTCAGTATAATCTAAGGATAAATTATTTAAGTGGAATAATTTCAACGTTAAATTCACTAAAATGCATTCTTCTGCCAGGCATTTCTCTGGATAAAGAAAAAGATGAGGCAAAAGGCCCTATAAGATCATTCCTGTAATCTAGGAAATGCCCATGAACTCAAGACATTTTAAATATCACCATTTCTCTCCACTTTTTACTGCTAAGAAGGATTTCTTCTTTTAAGCATTTATCCTTGTGGAGGTTGTTGTTCTTGTTCTTTTTAGCAACAGCATCCTTCTTATGAGTAACTAAGAGATTCATGGAAATCAAAAATTTCTGATCTCACCACAAACTATTCTCTCCTCCTCTGTGCACTCAATAAAAAGTGAATAATTAGCCTGCTGTTTGCTCAGTACAGTGAGATTGTTAATTTCTTCATTTGTATCAGGTCACATCATGCAATAGCGAAAAACATTAAAAATACTTTAAAGAAATAAAATCTACCATTAAATTACCAACACTGCTCTGAGAATTTAAGCCCTATCAGATTATTATTTCTTTTCTGGTTTTGAGCAGATTCAAGTGTTACACTTTACCTTATCTGGTCTGCAATACCTCACATTTTTACATTTTGTTCTTTGACATGACAAGCAAGCACTGCATTATCCAACTTTTTTGTTGTTGTTGTTAGCTTCATAACTGGTTTCATTTGCTATAAAAATGTTTAATTTTTAATTTTTAACTTACAGGCAGGAAAGAAACCCTAAAATTGGACTCCTTGTTACTTTACTTGTTGTCTTTCTTATACACCTAAATGGTATCTACTTTGTTTACCGACTGGAAGCTCTTACCACTGCCAGCACTTCAGGAACAATGTGACTGTGGAAAAGGAAAACCATGTTTTTTTACATTTTGTTTGTCATCTAACAGAATTATAAGGTACACATGTAGAAGTTTCAAAATATTTTTAATAGCAGATAACCTCAAATGGACAAAACAAGTCAGTAGGTACTTTATCTCAACTCTTAACCCTTTTCATTTTTCTGAAGCCACTTATAACTCATAGTAATGTAATAAGTAGTAATGATTTGCAACAGACCTGGTTGTTTTTCAACATTTGTATCATGACATTGAAAAAGTATAGTCTATTTCTAACAATGACCATTTTTAGTCCTTAAAATGGAGCTTCGAGACAAGAGCAAGAGGCATGAAATCAGAAGCAAGATTTAATTTTGTACAGTATCTTGTACAAAATTTTCCATCTCTTAAACCTATATATAACATTATTATTATTATTATTATTATTATTATTAATCCAGTTGGACACACAACTGATTTGATGATATAAATTTGAGCATGTTGTTTTGCCTCTGATGGAAGCCTCTTTCTCCCAGAAAGCCACAGAGCTGAAGCCTCTTATTCACAACTTGAATCATAAGAGACGAACTAAGACCAATAATAACAATGTCAAACCAGAATTTTGGAAACCACTGATGCAGAGTGTCTGTATCTTCACTGTCACCAACTGTGCAGGCAAGACACTACTAATGTCACTTTATTTGTACTGCTGCTGTCAGCTCCAGCCCCCAGCCAGGAAGGTGCCACTTCACTGGAGCTACTACAATGATTTGAGAGCACTTGTTATGCTCGATAGGCAGAGAGGCCAAAGGCTGACTGATGTGGAAACAAAGGAATTCTCACTTTTGGTAAGAAGTTGATGTGCCAGAGTGGCCAGAACATCCACTCTTCCATTCCCATTTAAAAATTTTTCACAGAAAATAAGATATATTCCAGCAGATTGGGCAAGTCAACTCAGATTTTACTAAAGCAAAATTACACTATCACCTAGTAAAGATCAGAAGATTTTGAGGATGGGACAATGGGATGATATAGCCAGACTGTTTAGGTTCAAAAACATAAACTTTAAAACATGAGGCCCCATGGCATGTGAATAGTATAAATACTGGTGGAACTGCTCACATCAGCTACTGATGGACACAGTCCAAACTGCTTCAATCCAGAGGAAAATTATTTTGGCGATGAAAGTCACTGAATCAAAGTAACAATAAAAAACACTTATTTTAATGTCTTGGCACCTTAATCAAAATATGCTGATGAATCAATTTTGCTAGTCACTTCATGGCTAATAAATAAGCAGAACCAGTATTTATTGTATGCTTTCTACCTCTTACAACTCTGCTTAAAAACTATAATAAAAGCATAGTTTAATGGTTCACAGTTTAATGGTTTGCTATACTACGAATTCCTGCTCACGGTGGCAGGCATAGATGATTTTCTGCAATACCATGTGCCTGAACTAGACAAAAACTAATCACCTTCTGCCCAGCAGCATCAGATGCAGCTTGGGGGAGAAGCTACAGCTGAACTTTTCTTAGCATTTAAAAGAGGTATCACATGATACCAACAGAACTGACAAAATTCCCACAGAACATAAGGAAAATTTCAGTGACTTTATCACACTCAACAGAAATGAGCTGACAGGGTAGAGAGGCATATACAAATTACTGCTTTCTCTTTGATTCACAATACTTATATTGTTATTTCCAGCCCAGGTAAAACAAATTGGTGTTATGATACTATTATTAGGCTGCACGTATTAACACAGGCTGCATGTATAAACAGGCCAGTCAGCTCAGCAAACACATTACAAAAGAAACAGCAAAGAGGTAGAGCATGAGGTGCTGCTCAGGTTCACCCACTAGGCTGTTATGGGAGGTGGGAAGGAAGAAAAACAGCACAAAACAGTGGAGCAAATATGTTGTGAACACACTATTTTAAGAAATGTGGAAAATTTCTTGGAAAAAAAAAAGAGACAGCTCAAGAGCTGGTTCATGCTTAGCAAAATAACTCCTGAACATTTCATACAGACAGACAATCAAGTAATTTAAATCACCTGGCTTAACCCAAGGCAAAAGAAAAAAGAAACAGTGGATATTGATTTCTAACAGTGAAAGGAAATTAGTGGGCAAAGCACAAATTACCATCATCAAAATTTTAGCCAGTGGAAAAAAACTATTTGTTTTCTTTAAGAAGAAAGAATAAGGACACATGTTCTGGATAACCTAGATCTTCCACTGCATTTTATACGGAGAAGGGCTCAGTCTTACCTTCCTCTCTTCTGCAACAGCTCAGGCACGTGACTCCAGTTCTCCACTCTACCCAACATTTATCTAAGAAATGACATTAAAAATAGTTTTTTTCCTCACTTCAGTCAGGAGACGAGTTGGGAGTCAGGTTTTTTTACAGTTGTTTTCCAGGGGACTCAGTTTACAGACACAGAGTTGAAACAAGTATATCTGAACCGAGAGATTATGGATTTTTCAGCCCTTTTACAACCAGCCTATATAAGCAGAAAAAGAGTTGTAAGTTTTAAATAAGAAAGACAGACTAACAAATACAATCGTCGGATAGTCTCCCTAGCTTACATTCTGTCATGGTGATCCTGAAGTCACTTATCTGTTCCAACAACCAACAGGGCTGAGATATCATCCCTGGAGTTCATTTTCTAAGCACATCGAGCATGCAGAAAGAAGAAAGCTGCATGAAGAAGTAAAGCCAGTAACTCACTCCCTTTGGAAAGGGTCTTGTGAGGTCCCTCATTTGTGATTTTCTCTCCTTCATTCACAGGAGACACTCTGGAAAGAGTAAGCTGGGTGCACTCATACCAGCAAAGGAGGCTTTCTATTCTCATTATCAAAACACTTGCCTTGTTTCATGGAAACACTTCATAATTTTATATTCTGCTCAGAAGAACAGGTCCCTCACTGGCAAAATACAGCTGCATAACATTTTTTCTTACAGTAAAAAGTACCTGCAAAGTAGTGCCATTAACAGAGTAGCCCCAAACATTTCAGGAAGCATCATGACTTAACCAAGGTCTCCAAAAAGGAGATTTTGAGATAATTCATACTTGAGAGCAAGCTAAAGTTGAAATGGAAAATATTTGCTTAAATATACATACCAGATATTGTAAGAGTCAATTCACTTCAGTCTACAACACAGAAAGATAATTACAGTAAAATAACACTTTGTGAACAGTTCAAAAGTTTTCTTCAAAATGCAAAAATTAGAACACTTCTCAATTCATTAATTTTTTTAAATATTTGGTATTTGAGGAAATTTTATTTGATTTTGCATATAAATTATTGGCCTGTCTCTAATTTGCCATCACTAATAGCCAGTATAACCCTGCATTTTAAAACCAATCGCATGATGATGTCTCCTATCATCAAGCTATGCCATTTTTAGTAAGCTGATAAAATTAAACCTAAAAACTTGATGTGTAAGATTTGCCCTGCAGATCAAATCCACACAATACTGGTGTCTGTAACCTGTTATTAATTTGTACAAGTTTGTGATTTTATTTTTTGTCAAATACACATGAAAGAATATTTTCTTCACAGTGTGTATATTGCCCCACTTCTTCACATACTGGAATAGTCTGTAGTGGTGGCTTCTTTTATTTTTATTTTTTTTCTGACACCAGATCCAAAATAGTTCCTAGACAGAGGTCACTTCCTTAGAGAATTGCTAAATAAATAAACCACATTTGATGACAGAATTCAGAAGATAACGCATTGCTGCAGTTCCCTTGCCAAAAAATAGAATATGTGCGCTTTTGTCTTGCTGTCATACTGTACTTTCTGAAAGAAAAAGAAATAGACAAACTGCTCAGGACACACAATGGAAGTTACAAATCTTTCTTCTGTTTGTACCCAAGCTCCCAACAGATTAACTGGACTATTTTTTAACTGATTATACAGCAACAGTGGTCACTACTAGTCTTACAATAGCAGTTCTGACTTTCCAAAATTCTGCTCTAGTAACCCTTGGATTACAAATACTGTAACACAGGAGATCCAGAATTAGAAATTTTGTAGCTTGCTAACAAGAGCAAAGCTCAAGTATAGAACTAATCAAGCATACTACTTTTAATTTGAAATTCAGCATTTTCAGTGAGCTCCTTAAAACAAGTAGCATGTGAAGAAGTTAGGTGGGGTTTCTGTATACCACCAGCTCTGGTATGAACATGAGGTGCCTACCACACTGCATGTAAATAGGACAGACAAAAGGATAAGGAGTGACACTTACACTAAACCTCATCACAAAGGCAAAGCCAACCTGCAGGAAAAACACAGATACTACAAAAACAGAACAGTGATACATACACTGCAATATTCCATAGGAAGTTACACAAAGCATATCCTCCCAACATAAATAGTACAGAATTTCACAAAAAACAGCAAAGCATGATAAGGCTGACAATGATTTTAAGATAAAATGACATCATCATGCAGAATCTTACTTTTAAACACAGAAAGATGGAAAACTCTTCATCAGCTTCCAGATGCTGCAACTATTATCCTAGAGAAAAACCCAGCATGATCTCCATTTCAGCATCACTCCAAGGAGAGCACTTCACTTATTTGGCATCAGTTCCCAACAGCAATACAACTGAAAGCTCTGCAATCTGGTAGATTCAATGAAGGTTTTAATCATCTAATGAGATTACCTCATCCATGTGTGGTTTCACGATGCAGTCTCAATGGTAGTCCATTATGCCAGACCCCTGACATGCAGTATCAATCATACTAATCGGCTTACTCTCCTATCACTCCTACAGAGACATACTGCCATGCACAGAAACCAAAACTGGGCACCATTTCTACCCCACAGGTTAGAACTGTGGAGAGAAAACACTGCTAGGTCCAAGCCTAAAATTAATGTTACTTCTACCCAGCAGGTTATGAGCCATGTTCCATTGTTAAATTTTACATACATATCCTATGCATTCTATACAATAGCTCTCATGGAGAACATGAAATTTACATATAAGAATTTACATGTTTACAGTTAATAGATGTCACACTGGAAAAATCTTAAACCTTCACAGAACATCAGTAGCTGCCTTTTCTGAAGCACAAGCTTCTTCCCAAGGTACCATCAAGTGAAGCTCACAAAGCACAGCCCCCTGCCTATTTACTGTTACCAATATAAAAATGCTACAGTAATTAATGCCCTTCATTCACCAAAGCCAGGAGCATCCAACCTCAAAGTAATATAAGGCATGTACAAATAAAACTTACTCTGTTTGACAGATGAGGGTAACGAGAAAGTCCAAATATTAAACACACACAACTGACGCAACTAATATGAAGCAGCTTTACACATTTACAGCCCTGATTATCAGCCCATTTTGCTGGGCCAAGCATCCAAAACTCCTCTCAATGCATCTCAATCCGCTGCAGGAATACTCAAAATGAAAATGCAAAATGGGAAAACCAGTAATGTCAGGGAAAATAAGGCTTTGGACCTTGTTATCCCAAATTAACTGCCTAGTAAGCCACTGACTCAGTTGGCCGGGATCTCACTAGGGACTCTTGCTTTGCTGAGCAGTATTTTTTTTAGACATTAAGATGCCAAAAAGTGACTTTGTATAATTTGACACTCGAGACAAAACACATATCTTTAAAAATATCTAGATTTTCTGCCCTACTTTTCAACAAGCATATGCAATTCAAGCAGTTGTATTTTTAGGATTCCATCTTTGGACATTCCCAAAGTGAAGGCGGACAGCTCTAGTTCAAATAATTAAAGACTTACAAATAATTTGCTACCCAAATACATACTAGCCCTTCAGAATAGAATGTAAAATTGTAACAGAATTTTTAAAATGCACAAAATCAAAACTCTAGATACAAATCAACAATGCTTCTTCCACTATTTCAATAAAACAACTGAGCTGATAAAAAGGAGACAAGACAGAGGAGAGGAGGGAAAATGCATGTGACTTGGCTACAAAGAGAAGGAAAAAATATAGCTCGCTAATAATGTTTCATTTCACCTAAAGTATCAAATATTGGTATTAAAAGGGGTATTATTATTCTGTCACTAGCATAACACTGAAACCTACCTAGAAATGGCAACTGTTAGCTGGTCTCTGTAAGCATGGAACACTCACAGTGCAAAAGTGTCTGTCTTCACACTGCTGAGCTGTTAATAGACTAAAATATTTAATTCTGTCCCATCCACAAACTTTCTATTGTATTTGACTTTGAACAATATTCCAAAAGTCTCTTCCTTTTAAGACAAATATTTTCCTTCCCATCTCCCCCAGAAAAGCTCTTGTTGAAAAACACTGAAATGCCTTCCAGGTCTCTCAGCCTTGCTACTGAAATAATTTAAGAGGGGTAGAGGACAAAGAAGGACATCTTGCTTAAACAAACCAGTAGTTATCTCATTTTTACTCCTTTTCTCACACTCAGCTTACAACAGATATCCAGGACCAAAAGTGGTCATGACAAAAGTCATTAGCATAACCAGTTCAAACATGATTTAGCTAAGACAATACTATAATGGGAGATGTTAGGCAACCTAAACCTTTGAAATTCATTGGATGATCTACCTGTAATAAGAATCCTGATGCTTTTATGTTAGTTTTCATAGGGATCCAAAATGTTAATTAAATGAAAAATTAAAAAATGTGTGAGTTGCACTCTCAAAAAAACCCCCAAACAAAACAGCAAGAGATCAACTTTATATGAAGTTTGTTTTACAATGCATCCCAAGTTTGCTTAATGCCTCTGTGTGATGCTCTATAAAATTGTCATTTAGATTAAAGTAACTATAAGCTCAGGTAGGAGAGTTGCATAAAGCCCAGAGGAGATGCACTAGGATGAGAGAACTCATTTCTAATATCATTTTTCTAATATAATTTCTAAGAGCAGAGCAGAGAATTTACTGGCTTTCTGTCACTCATTTATCAGTGGGACCATTTTTCTCCCACAATCATTTTTGTTATTCACAACAGAAAGGCACAGCGTGGCCAGAAATAAGCACACTGTGCTGCTGACTAGACCCAGTCTGAGCATCACAGAGATACCCAGGTACTAGCTCATTATGGTGAAAGACCAGTGAATCACCAAGAGTACTCAGAGGAATAAAAAGGAGGAAAAGAAGTTGCCCTGAAAAAAAAAATCAAACATATCAAATCACTGTTCTGTTAATTTTTTCTGGAGGAACTGGAATGGGGAGGAGGGATAGGAGAGAGCAGAAGATAAGAATTTATGCATGCAGGTGACATCATTCAGAATAGACTAAGAACCAAATTAAGAAATTGCCTTCTTTTTGATAGAAACCAAGTGACAGATTCATGCAATTCCTGCACTTGCTTATTCTTGTTGATCTCCAAGGTTCTAAAACACTTCTCCTAGGGGAAGATAAGCATCTTAAAATTGCATGAACATGCAAGCAAACAGTGAATAGAAAAGAGTGAAAGATAGGAAGAAACTGACTTTCAGTGCAGAATAAGTAGAAAATAGGTATTTGTTTTGCAATAGGAACAGCAATTATAAAAATAATTTTTAAAAAATTCCAATTCCTGCCACATATCAAGAAATTATTATCTCAAACTTGGTATGCAAGACAAGTCATTCTGGGTTATAAAAACATGCTATTTTTGGCACATTTCTTGTTGGTCAGAACGTATAGGTTGCTACACACTTCTAACCAGGGCATTGCAATATGTGCAAATATTGAAAGAAGACTTTAAGAAAGATCTTCCCACCTGACAGTAATTTCTTTCTGACTTCATTATGATGAAGCAGAGTGTGAAGCTACACTGGAAATTATGCCCACAGAAAACTTTAAAGATGAGAAAATGCTTCTGGAGGTGGACATTTGACCACATTACGTATAGGATTGGGGTTGTTTGGGTGTTTCTGTAATTTTGAGTATTTAAGAGTCTGTCCTGGGAAAGTGCAGGTGCTCCTCAGGCCAGCATGCTTTCAAACCTCACCTACAGGATTTGCAATGGATGCAGTTCAGAACCACAAACCTCAACATATTTGCTGCATGGCACTGCCAAGACCATGGCTAAAGCAAGGCATATCTCAGCCTGCCCTTGCAGCTCCTGCCTAGCACACCGAGCAACCTCCCTGAACAGCACCAGATGAGGGACACGCACACATTTATACACAGGCTAACAAAGCCAATGTATCCCAGCTTCTCAGAGCAGGGAACCCTGACCACTTCTACTGATCTTATCCTCTGGCCAGCTCTCTCAGACAGGTGAGCAGGGAACAACCATTACCAGGGGACAGACCAGCTGAAGAGTAAGGAGCTCCAGGGCATTGTCTTACTAATAGCCAAAATAAAAAGCTGGCCTAGACAAGTCTTCAGAGGCAGCAGAGCTGTAGCAGAGTGAGCTCTAGACCCAAGATGTTGCTAATGACCAACCTGTGATATCTTCTAATCTCTGTAGTGCAGATTCAGGGATGAAGGATAACATCTTTTTTTTTTTAATCTGCCTCCTCTGTTGTACATTATTACATGCAGAGATATGGTATTTATACACCAGAAACAGCATGATTTTACAAGTATAAATTACCGACATTTGGTAAGACAGTGATTTCAACTATTGTTCCAAGAGTACCAAGGAGTCATTTGCTAACATAGGAATTGAAACTACATGAGATTTTACGGTATAAATTTATAATCAAAAAGAAAAACAGAACAGTCTCATTAATTTTACTTACTAAAAGCACACTTGAAATGTTTCACAAAGTACAGTGAGTTTTATGGAAGAGGGGGAAGCACCAAAGTACATTCATGAAACCAGAGACAAGACATATGTATAGGGTATGCTGTTCCAGGTGCAAAATATCATGGAAGAAACACACCTGCAAGAAGAAGAAAAACTGATTAATGAGGCCTAAGACCTGACGAGCTAAAGTAACATTAGCTATCAGTAATACAGCATGCCTATTTCAGCAAAGCCCTGCCCACACAGGGCCAGCTCTGTGCCCTGTCCTGCTCTGGAGGGATGTGTGGGGTGGCACACACCTCACCACCCACTGAACCTCCTCCTAGGGCCACAGCTATCCAAGGCCATCTGCAGGAAGGATGTCTGTACAGACCGCGTGTGGCTGCATCTCCGATGCTTTGGCTTCAAGATTCCAACTTAAAAGGGAAAGCTGGTTGTATTTATTATACTTGATCAGAGGTGTCTCTTAAGATCATAAAGAAAACAATTCTTGCTCACCCCCCATAGAATCTCCCTGCAGCTGTGCATGGGTGCACACACCCTTGCACACATGTATATTGGGAGGACAGGGAGAACAACAATTGATTTCCTGCAAGTGTAATGTCCTGCTGTATTTCCAAGGTAATCTAGAGAATTATCACAATCCCAGGTGTTTACAGAGGGAAAGAGAAACTGCAGTACCTCTGCGGAGGATGAGACAATTGACTGCCTAAGCACATCATTCTAAATGCAAATTCAGAGTTTTACTGCTTTTTCCATAGAGGCTCTCATTTCCAAACTCTGGACCTCCAAGGTGAGGGATAATAACAAGCATGCTTAAGAGTTTCAAGTCACTTCAAGTGTGTCTGAGGCAATGAACTTAAACAAAGTATTTTTAGACTTCTTGCAATCAGCTGTCCTCCCAGCATTGCTCAACATGACACACAGTTGTCTGAAGGATGCAGTTGTGCTACATACAGTTTAATTTTAAAGTTTCATTTCTGTGTTTTCCATAAAATAAATACTGGCAAATTTTCTCATCCAACAAGTTGAATCACAAGTGATTAAGGGTCATCTAAGCCATGCCATATTGTGTAAATGCTTGTTAAATTATACTTATAAAAAGTAACTCATTTTATCTACATAAGGTAATTGTGTAAACTAAACAAAACACTAGTAATGACTGTGTGTAGCAAAAAGAGATGGCTAAATTCTTTAGAATTTAGATGGCACAGTAGAGTTTTGCCATTACAGCGTCTCACAAGTCTAAGATTAGTCTTGCCTGGAGATAACCTACATTATCTGGGAAGAAAAACAAAGAAGAAAATGTTGCCTCTACTTTACACATCCTGCAAGATAGAGCAATTGATCTGTAAGAGCTGTTCTATTTCCTGGTGTGGGGCAGAAAATAATGAACAATTCAATTATTTTGAGGAAGAGCTAGGAAAGAGGGTGACAGCTTGTATCATCTGGGAATCAAGTGTCCCAGAAAGAATCAAGATATATCAATGCAACCGTGGCAAGCCAGTCAGAATATTCCAATACAATATGCTCTTGCAAGAAAATAACCCTGGACAGGGTAATTACTGGAACAATCTAATTATTCAGCAGCATTGAGTACTATATCACTATTTGATGCAACTCCAGATTATCCACTATTATAATAAATACTGCCACTAACCATGATTAAGCATTATCTTTAGTGAAGATGCTTCAAATCAAGGAGCTTGCTAATTAGCTGTGTCCTACATCTCAGAGCCAACAAAGGAATCTCAGAAGTCTTTTGCAACCAATTTGTAAAAATGGGTGACTAGAATTAGAACTAGACTGCCTAATAACACGTCAACAATACTTCTTTCATTAAGAAAACAAAAGATGCCATCAAGATATGGTGCTATGATTTAAAACTGTTACTGATATGTTTCTTTTGGACTGTGACTGCGCTTGGTGTACTTTAGCACTGTGACTCTCATTTAGAGAAGAAACTGACTGCTACTTTTGGCAACTATGTCAATTCATCATCTCCTCACTGCTGCCATTACTATTTGAATACTAAGTCACAGAAATATTGATCACACTGCCAACTATTCGGAAAATATTATAGTAAGTTTCACAGACTAAAGCTGATGTAGAGACTTAACTGAATTGCCTTTGATTAAGGCCCAGCTGAAATTACAATGCAAATAAAGTAGTTCATTTTAAAGAGTCAGTTTTCACAGTAGTGTCCTGTTGCGAAGAAATTTAAATTCTTTCTGAAGAATGACATCAAAATGACCTCAGTTTCATGTTAATAAAGATGACTGTTTTCCTCTGACTAAATGATAACAGACAAAGAATTTAAATGAAGGAAATAGTTGTGAGGCAGGGGGAATCCTCTAAAAATGGTGAAGAACTGAGCAAAACAATCAGAATTACACTGGATGATTCAATGCTGCTGAGACTTACTACAGTGTGTACAAGTGACAGTAGAGCATTGTATTCCTTTTTTCCAGTTCTCATCTTGGTCTTGATAAGAATAATTTAAGGAGTAAAAAATTTAGCCACATACAAAGCAAGGGTCCTTTTTAGTAAGCATAGAAAACATTTCTTATGATAAAAATGGGTTGGACTAACTGTATTGGCAAAAAGAAAAAAAAAAGGCTCTTTTGCCATTTGAGTTTTTAGAACTCATCTCCCCTTCTATGCAGCACAACCAGCAACTCTACAAATGGATTATCAAAAAAGAAGGTTTATTAATTTGAACAAATGTACATTTGGTATACTGCAGAGGGTCCTTCACTGGCCAACACATATGCAAAAGAATTCAAGCATCTGTTTTAAGCAACTGTTAGTTCTCTTTTGTGTCACATGCAAGAATTTTTCTGCAATACCATCTAAATGCAAGACTATTTTTGCTATCACCTGCAGGTTCAAAAGTAGCACAGCAATATCAAAGAGACCTTGTCCACACCTGCAAATTCCAAAAATTTTGGTTATACGCTACTGTTTTCGACACAACTTCAGTTCACGTTTAGACATTTAGCAGCCCAGCACAAAAAGTAGTAGCTCCAAGAGCAAACCAAATCTCAGCTTTTCAGAAGTTAAAAAGAAGAAAAAATAAAAAAAAAAACACCAGGCAAAACTCCAGTTATCACACTGACTTCAGGTTTACATGTGCAAAATATCAACAGTGACAACAAAAGGCAATGCACAGAGTCCAAACCAACAACTCTTGCATTCAACATCTCTTGGCTATCATGGTACTTAGCCAATTGACTCACGTCAATCACTAGGAAATACAAATCTATCTTATTTACAAGGATATGTTAGGAAAGACATAACCCATGTTCTCACTGTAATCCTGTTCATGTGGAATAAAACCAAGTTTGTAAACAACTGAAAGGAAAGAGAAAGCACCAACTCCAGTCAGTCAACATATTTCTTTTGTCTTATATTATAAAAGACTAAGAAATACTTCAACGGGAATTATGTAAATGTTTTAACTGTAAATTTTAATCTGAGAGCTACAAATAATTACTTCAATAGCTATGGTTTAGAGCAGAATCTCTGTTCATATTGAGGTGAAGCAAAGAGGTTGGTATTTGTGCCATGAGTACACAAACAATTTCTAATAAAGCACAAGTGATAATCTTGATACTCCTAAGAAGTATTACAAAAAAATACATACAGCAGGAGAAGCATGCGCACAAAAAAAATTAAAACCACAAGAGATCTCAAACTCAGTTTTATGTCTATGTCATCTAGTTTGTCAGACTCGAAAGGTGGAAAACCTTGCCATCTCCCCAGTCCTCTCTGGGACACTTAATATTCTGTTTTTGTTTTTTTTTTTTTAATTAAGCATACAGAAAAGTCATACTGAAATAAGTGACTGGAAACTATTTCACTTCTCTCTACAGATACTCTCATTTTGTATTACCATCAGATCTTGACACCTAAGTAAGAAAACCTGGTTGTATTTTATATGGGCTGTTATAGAGACTTGCCTTTCAGAACATACTTTGCAAATTATTCTAAAGTGCTTTTAACTGGATAGTTAAATGCAGCCAGAGCAAAGTGCTTGAGCAAGCCTTATAAAACAAAAGGCTGTTACAGCTAAAACTGCATGTATAAGACACAAGAATTTACAAAAATCAAGACATATCTCAGATCCCAGTCTTATAAGCATCGATCCCAAAGTTTACAGTTAAAGAAAAAAAACCAAACAGAAAACCAAAACAAAAACACAGAATAAAGACCTTCACGTGAGTGTTTACTACTGTTGGGTGAACTTGAAAACATTGTCATAGTTCCTCCCTTAAAATGAAGTCAGTACAACAACTCATAAAAGCAGAAATAGTGCAAGAGTTAAGTTTATTTTCAGTATGAGAACATCAGTACCTGCAACATAATAACAGCCAAGGTTAGTTTTACATTTTCTCACTTGATGTGTCCAGTTATCTCTGGACAATACATTATCTCACGGAAGTTTCTTTAACACAGGTGATGCATGAGGGGGGGAAAAGTCTGTTCTTCACATGGAGAGAGACAAAGTGGGCAGAGCATCTCCAAAACACAGTTTCTCTTTTCTCTTTACCTTTCAGTTTTTCTTAAAAGCATGGACTGAGGCACTTGACAGATCCACTGCACTAAGAAGAAACAAAATGTTTTGCAACAGCCTTAAACATAAACACCAATCATTTCAGTGGTACAGAAAAAGCTACTTTGAAAAAGCTACTGCAATAGCAAAGACTGAATTTCAATAGTTTATTAGGTTTATTCAGGCAGTTATGAGAATCTAGATAGTTAGCAAAGCCCCATCAGGATTTTTTTTTCTCCTTCAAGCTATATGTTCTAAGGAAGCAAAACCCATTGGAGCTTTTTTGCTAGATTTCTGTGGTATGTTTTCAAACATCGTCCCTTTTATTTATTATTGCAGTTCTTGAGAAGAACTCATAAAAAGATTATGAAGAACTGCTTTCTCTAGAGTTGACGAACATTGTTTCAAGAAAAAGCACATTACATACTGTAGTAAATCCGGTTAGTGTTTCACCACACAGTCTCTTTACAACCAAGTAAAAAGGCACTGAGATTACAAGCAAAGAGAAATACCAGTCCTATGCCTGTGAAATTGCTTTATCAATTTAGGACATGAAATTCCTGTCAAGATGACTTCCGATTTCATGGGGGTTTTTTTTCACCCAAATTTAGTAACGTCTACATTAGTTTAGGCAAAATGCTTGACTTTTTCCAAAAAAGAAACAGCTAATACAGAAACTTTCAAGATAATAATGATGATGATATTTCTATTTATTTATGATGATATTTCAGTAGTTATCATGTGCAAAGAACCCCTGCTATAATTCTTAAAAGTCTGGCTTGTATAGATATACTTACAAGTGCATACCTGCCCTTTTGTTACACAGAGATCTACTGACCTTAAAAGCCAAGCCTGTTGAACACAACTTTGACCAATGAAGTGTGCTTGCTTAATGACTTAATGGAGGCAGACCATTAGCTTACAAAACAACATCACTCTGCCTACCCAGAGAGAAAGTAGAATTATCCCAGCGGGACAGAGAGAGAGTCTAGTAAGGGGAATCCAGGAAATGACAAGTGCAGGATTTGGATATAGTGAAGATGGCAGGGCAGAAAGACCAGACATACCTGTGCCCTTGGTGCTGCCCCTCTCCATGGCTAACATCCCTTCCTGTGGGTTTGAGTAGTCTTTACATCCAGCTGCATATTCAGCACAGGCTGGCCCACAGCCGACTGAGTGACTTCAACTGCTCCACATTAATATGGCAACAGAAGCAGCAGGCAGAGGACAGCCAGAGGAAATGGAGGGGGTTGCACCCTCTGCTCAGCAATCCCCCTTCAGCAGCAAGCAGGCAGAGAGATGGGCAAGGAAGCTGCTCGTTCACATGGGACCAGCTCTGGAGTGCTATCCATGCTGGCACCTGCTGTGCCAACTAACACAGGACACAGCTTGGTGCAAGACAAAAAAAGACAGACAGACATCCCCCTCCCTGCTGGGTGGCTGTTCACTGTTCACACACCAAGGCACTTACAAGGCAACCACCTCCTCAGCCTCACCATCAAGCACCTCACGCAGACACTTGAGAAGCAGAACCTTCCCATGGTAAAAGGTAAGATTAGAGAGATGGAATTTTAAAAGGCCTTGGAAGTTTCAAAGAGTGATAAAATGCACCAAATTCCTGCAATAAATTATCTTTCACATTCAAAGGTATCTTCTGATACATGAGCTGTTCAGTCAAAAACTTAAGGGTCAAATTTGCATCAATAGCCTCACCAAAAAGTTTTCTACAGAGAAAAGAAAAGAGGAAGAAAGGCTAAAGAAGCAGACATGAAAATAAGAAACCAGTATCTGCATTTTATGCAAAATAAACTCACAGTGCAGAATCAGCCTGAAGGGGTGAGTTATTAGCCTTGTTTTAACCAATATGCTCTTATCTCTAAGTCTTTTTAATTAGTGATATTCTTCTCTCCAGCGTTCCTTAGAAATCCTTCTTTCTTTAAAAAGAAGGGAGGGGGATTAATGACTGTCTCAGTTTTAATCCTTCCTCACACTCCCACACAGAGGCCTTTTTTTTTTTCTTAAGGACACTTCACAAGTACTTCATTATGTTCAATTTTTTTTTTTTTGTGCCCAGTATATATAAAACAGCTACTTGCCATTTTTAACTCATCCAAGCTGCAGCCAAGCATCTTGACACAGAAAATTAGGCACATGCTGTTAAAAGAAAAGTCTCTGGATACTTAGAGCTATAATGGTATGCTTAAGCAAGCAAACACATGAAAACGCCAAATGTAATTTCTTACCTATGTCACTTGCAGATTTCTTATGAGTCCACATGGGTTTGATTTGTTTGGGGTTTTGTCAAGCTTCCTTTAAATGAAGGAGAAATGAAAGCACCCATATTTTCTACAACCAGCACACTCCAATAAGAAAACTGAAAATCTTAATTACTCAAACCTGTCTAGTTCACAATTAATCAAGAATGCATAGCATGAAGAGGTTCCACATTCAACCAGTTGGTATTTTAGTGAGATTGCATTCATATTAAACATGATATGCTACAACACTCAGACAGGGAAGAAAAAAAAAACACAGCCACGTATATGCCTTATTTTCACACCTCATACTGTCAATAAAGCCTTTCAAAAACAAACCACTCAAAAACAAAAACCCTGTCTCTTAATGGAACCTGGCACTGCGACTTGCAAAGTAAACAGGATACATTTAAAGCTGTTACAATTTAGTAATAGTTTGCAGTGCTCAAACCATAATAAAACCATGCACAACTAATATCCAAGAAGGAAGACTTCTAAGTAGCACAGTTTCCAGGCTGACACTTCATCCTCCTCAGCCTTTCCGCCAGAGAAAACCCACAAGGTATGTACCCAGCATCACTTATGCCATACACCAGTGCAGCTGTGCAACCTGGTACTTGTGCAGAAAGGCTGAGCTCTGTTCAGTCCTTCCCCCTTCACTGTAAAAGCAGAGGAATACCAAGAAACCCAGCACATTTTTCACATCTTGTTTCAGCTCTCCCCTCTAAAGTCACCCTGGGGACACTGATTTGCACCTAAAAAAAAAAAAAAACCCTGTTACCACCAGGTGCTGTGATCCACCAGAAAGTAATACTGAAATTCCCCAAGAGAACAATTTCAGCCCAGCTGACAGCAACTGTAGGTCTGAATGACATACTAAAAAGCAATCAAGCTGATTACATTATGCGTCAAAACATGGTTAAGCGGTACAGTTTTGCTGCAATGTTAAAAGAACATCTGATCCTCCTCTGAAGAAATACAGTTTCACTGTCAAGACAGTAGCAGGGAAAAAAGATGAAAAAACTCCAGTGGAAGAAACGGGGATTTTTCAGCAGTTACTGGATTATAAGTCTATGGCTTCCCACACCCAGTGAAAGTTTTATGGAAGCAAAGGGTGAATTTAATGACCTTGCTTTGAGAAGATGGAAGAGAACATTAACAGAAGATGGATGGAACATTACAAAATTCTATTCCTTTTGGCTTTTCTTGTTTGTATTTTTAGGTGCAAGTGTCTTGTGTTATTCCCCCCACTTCCTTCTCAGCAGGTGTAGGCTCACTTCTAAAGCTCCCAGTAAACCACCTCTCCTCCTCAGCACAGCCTGGCTGCTGCAGGCCAGCTGCTCTCCAGGTTTCTACACTCAGAGCCCAAGATAAGAATGAAAGTTTCTGCAGGAAGCAGGAACATTCATCACATCAAGCGAGGAGGAATCCAGCAGAGATTAGCAACAGCAGAGAAAGAAGTCCATCTGCATATCTTCTTCTACACCATGTTTCCTGAAAGTGTCAATGTGCTGCTTTTGGCTGGGCAAGAGTTCATTTTTTTCATAGTAGCTGGTATGGGGTAACTTGAATTTGTGCTGGAAGCAGTGTTGATAATGGGCATGGGTTTTGCTACTGCTGAGCAGGGCTTACACAGAGCCAAGGCCTTTTCTGCCTCTCACCCTGGCCCACCAGTTAGTGGGGTGGGGACATGCAAGCAACTGGGAGGGGACACAGCTGGGACAGCTGATCCTGCCTGATCAAAGGGATGGATATTCCAGGCCATATAACACCATGCTCAGCATATAAAGAGGAGGGAAGAAGGAAGGTGCAATGTTCGGTCTTCCCATGTAACTGTTACACAACTGCCCTGGTTAAACCAGGACAGTCACTCAAGGAGACTGCAGAGCTCCACTGTGGATGTGCTACGTTTCTACTGCAGACAGAAACAATATACACAGGCATTTTCCCCTAGCAACTACAAACTCTGGGTGCTGCTCCATTTTGATCCAGAAAAGAGGGAAGTACCTTAGGAGGAAAGGACACTGTCAGAACTTCACTGGCCTTTCCAAATGCAAAGGCTGCCCTTTACCCCAAACAAGAAATTTTTGATCCCTAGTAAGTTCACCCTAATAGGGAAGCATCTGCTGGACACACAAGCCAGACACAAAAGATACCTCAAGTTCCTCAGCCAATACTATCACAACATGCTGTGATATCTGTGACCCCAGATAGCTCTTCGTTATCCAAACTGACAATATAGTGTCATGATTTTAAATGGGAGATCTCCTTCTATTTTTAATTCAAAACTTTCCACTTCAAGTTTCCTCCAAATTTTGGAAGCTTGACTAGGAGAGACAGTTCAAGTCAAAACAGCTGCAGAGAGAGACACAAGTTTGTACACACTTCTGCATACCTTTGTATTAGTACTTTTAACGTGGTATGGCTTTTTCTTTGAAGGACTAGAGAAACTTTAAAAGTAATATTGTGAATATTAAACTTATGCTTGGATTGAATGCAGGGTAAAGATTAATTAGCAGTATAAAGGTATGCTTTGTTGCACCACCACCAAGTCTATCTGTGAACCTCACAAAGCTCCAGAACTGTACTTCTGAGACTCTGCTGTTGTAGCCCAGGGGGCACATGAATTTATTTCCCCACAGGTGGTTTGAATCCGCAGGTTAAAAAATACATCTGTCACTTACCCAGCATTTGGACCAGCGAGAACTCACCACCCTGCAGTCTGCTTTTAGAACTGCCTTTTCCCTTTTTTCTTTCCTGTTTTTTAACCCAAAAGAGTTTTGCTGATTCCTCCTGTGAAGAGCAATGCCACAAAATCGCTCCCAAGTCTAAGGCACTCCTCCATTGCAATTCCAAAATGCAGACTTTGTGGGCAGCCAAGAAGATACGAGAATGTGACTATTAAAGCAAGACTTTTCTCCCAAAACACTGTTATCAGCCTGTGAGTTCTGTACACAGTCTTGCATCACATCTGTGGAATAAAATGCAAAAAAGTAATTTTCCAAGGAAAAAAAGAAAGATAACGTCCCACAAAGCTCTCTGCAGGCAGCTGGGAAGTGGATGTCTCCTTTTCCTACGTAGTGAGTAAGAGACTAGCAAAAGAGAATTTAAGTCAGCCGACACGTAAAGTTTCCCTTTTCAGCACTGAAAAAAAACCCAACCAAACCCCTAAAAAATCCCAGTAAAAACAAACACACACCACAAAACCAGGAAATTCTGCTTCCATGCATCTGACCTGAGCAGGAATATTCACTAGTGATGGCTTCTGACTCCAGTAATAACTTCAACAGAAAAGCTGTTTCAAGTTATTTTTTAGCTATTCAGCCAAAAGTCTTTGCATTTTATATCATGATCCAACAAATAAATTTCCTTCCAAAACCCCACCCTCTCTCCATGCCAAAAGTTCAAAAATCTGAAATTCTAGTCCCATCCTGGACTAACAATTCATTGCTCTGTCACCAAGACATATTTTGCAATGCGTCTTCAGTCTATTTGTGGCAAGAACAATCCATAAAATCCTGAACTGCCAAAACCTGCTCTGATATTCCCACTCCACTTGCTCCCACTCTCACTCAAGACTCCAGTGCAGCCTGAAAGCAGAGACAAGGAAAGGGTATCTCTGCCAGGAGTCCAGGTATTTTTCTCCTATGGCTACTGAGTTCTCTATCAATTCAAATTGAAAGATTCCCAACATGTCAGTAAATTTGAAATCGAATCAATAAAGCTATTTGTCTCATTTCATTCTTGCCTGATGAATGAAGGAAGAAGAACAACTACTGATCAGAGATCAGTTCACCAGGTGCTGCAGATTGTATAACTTTTGGTGCACATACTTACAAGAAAAAAGAAAGAAATCCTCCAGAGCATAGCAGTCATTGTTATAAAAAAAATGCAGTTTCTCTACTCTACAAATGTGCTAGTGTCTGTATGTTCTTAAATACTTTAAATTTTATTCCTATAGAAGGTTCTTTCTGAGAATGCTTGTCAACAGAAACACTGATTTCTGAACATAAAGAGTGAAAGCTGTAGACAATCTGAAATTTGAAGACTGAAAAAGAGCATTTGATTTTGGGCTTCCTACGATAGCAGGAAATTGAAAATGGAAGAGTGTAAGTAGTCAAGCAATCTGGAAGTGAAGCTTTTAAGGAACAACATAACAAAGGAAGTGTATTTATAGGTTTGAAAATGGGGGGGTGTGAAACACTGAAGCAGCTGCATGGTTTTTGCACAGTGGACAAGAAAAAACAATTCAATGGGAGGAAAAGGCAGACTGAGAAGAAAGTAAAGTAGTTACAACCAAAGTTAACTTATTCCTGTCTCTGGTATCATGAAAGTATTGCTGCTTTTTGTTTTTAGTTTAAAAACTAGCCCTTTTTTTTCCCCCACCTGTTCCAGTTTTCATAAGTGCCTTTCCCAGTTTTCATAATTAAACCCATTAAATAAATTATTATTCAGCTATAACGTGTGTTGCTATGGCAAGGACTGCGATAGCAAAGATTCAAGCTTTTATGACTTCACTACAAGGTCATGGAGAAGCCTGCACGCAAGAAAATGCATGGTAGAAAAAGGCCATTTCCATTAACATCAACTGCAATGAAAGACACCAAGATGAAGTACATGGCTGCACCCTGAAGATTGGTCTAAGGGTGAGTGTTTCATCTTTCACTCCAGCCTCTGCACCACGTCACAGGAGGAAGAGAAATTTGACTGCTGACTGCCTCATCCTTCTGGTTTTGTCTGAACGCTTCGTTAGCGCAGTGCTCCAGCAGTGCATGAGGCGCCAGGGCCACATCCATTCATCTGCCCACTAACCCAGTTGAGCGCTCTTTTGCCTTTCAAAGTACCCATAAAAATACTGCAAGACTGTCATCTTTAAAGAGGGTGCACTCCCTGCCAGATAACTAAAGCGGCGCTCAAGGAAGAAAAACACAACAGCCTGACTTCCGTTCCCACCAGCGTCCAGCCCAGGTGGGAGAAACCCCACAAGGTGCACAAGCAAAGCAACAATGCCAGCCTAAGGTAGAGGGGCATGAACTTCAGGGAATTCCCTGGGGACAGTCAGACACACTTCGTAGTCTCCTTGGAAAGCTGTGCATGGAGTGAGACAGAGCCCCACAGCAGGGAGAGAGGTGCAGGGAGCAGCCTCCAGCCCTACATTCAACAAGGTTGAGGGGGGAGAAGGAAAAGCTGTCCTCACATTTCTGACCAAACTTCCTCCCCAAACAGTTAGAAACCACTTTTGCTGAAGGCCATGACTTAGAAGAAAGAAGTGGCCACTTGCAGCATGATGCCCTCCAGGTGACAAAGGCCACCACACAGACAAGCACAAACACCAGTCTCTAATAGGAAGCATAACCAAGCTAAAGCAAGGTGCCTCTAACTTGTTGCTATTTTTACCAGTAAATCTTGTCCTAAAAGTATTTGCGTGGGGGAGGAGGAAAGAAAAAAAAAAAGGAGGATTTAGTGAGGTGTCAACTAAAAACTTCTCATCAAATGCATGCATGTATTTGAAAGCAAATAAACCGCTTTGATGCTGCTCCGCGGTGGTGTCTAAAACTCAGCAGAGAGGACAGGTAGGCAGACTGACATTAACAGAAGAGGAGGGAGATCCAAAACTAGAGATGAAGAAAGCACACACTTGTACTGAACTTTCAAAACAAGTTATTCCAGTTTAACATTTTCTTCCTGAACTGACATAGCATAAACAAGAACCAGTGAACTAATGAAATGCAAAGCTAATCCTGAAGCATGAAAGTCTTATAATTGTGCTGCACTTTGCTAATTTTAGAAGATGAAGAAGAATGACTATACTATAATAAGTCAAATGTAAATATACAAGGCCATCCAATCACCCACAGTGCATGCAGCCCACATTACTCAATTTTTCTCTGCATCCTCTCAGTTCAATGCAGTAAGAGCAGTAAGAGCAGCAAGGAATTCTTCTATCTTCAGTTTGCCAGATAAATCTATTATACTCCAGAGTAAGTATAAAAATTACCAGTCACAATTTCCTTTACTTCAAGCCTGAGCTTCTGCCTGTAGGCTTCTCAACACACAGGAATGTCAGACAATGTGATACAGAACTGTAAAGTCTAACACCTTCACAGTGCTCTGTGCCCCTTGCTGGCTCCACCAGTACCCCTGAATCCCAGGGAATGCCGTATTTTCATCCCTATGGTACGCACACACTGGGCTAACATCATTATAGTCTGAAAACAGCAGTTTCTTTCATGGCACACAAAATAATTAGACTGAAAATTCAAATAATGAAAAAAAAAAAAAACAAACCCAACAAAACCACTAAAAAAACCAAACTACTGAGAAGTTTCAAATAAGGGAATATCTTCCCTTCTAGCTACTATTTCCAGATAAAAATCACTATGAGTCATGGCCTCTCCAGTTGTAAAACCAGCATTTTGCACAAACCTTTCTGTAACAAAGATTATGGAGGTCAGATAACTGCTCAGAAATATTGAGATGCAAGACACATGGCAAACTATGCATAAATATAGGCTCACTATCTCCACTTTAAGCTACCCTAAGAAACGAAGAACAATCTACCCCAAGCAAACTATGATCAGCACATTAGGAAAGCTCTCAAAATAGGAAAAGTTGGGGAAATCAAAAATCATGGAGCTACATTTCCTTCCAACCTTTTGGGAGAGTGGGAAGAGCAGAAGAAAAAATATCTGGAAACATAAATTGCTTCAGTGGAGCTGTATTTTTAGTTTTCTGATTAAATTTTATCATTGCTTTCATGTAAAATTAAAATATCTTATTTTTTACTGTGACAGAAATAATAATTAAATATTTCTGTTTTAACAAAACATTTTTATTCAAAGGTCATTAAATCAATGGATTATAATTAGATACTTAAATTCATTGAGATAAGTATTCCGAATAACTCTCTTAAGGGAAACATAAACTCTTTTGAGAAACTTCAGATTCTTGGAGACAAATGAGTATTCCATACTAATGTTCAAAAGGGATTCAAAAAGTGATTCTAGACATCAAAGCCCCAAATTTTTACAACAGACCTGATTCTATAGTTGAAGCAGTTCTCATGAACAAAACTGGTAAAACATATATTAACTGCAGAACTTGGTTCACAACGAGATTAATTTCATGTTTTTCTGTTCAGCACAATAGTGATCAACTTACAGTAGCTCTGATTAACTGTCTCACTTGAAATTTTTTTTCCTAGATTTTGCTTCATATTAACTCATGAAGCTTAGTCCAAGAGGAAAATAAAACTTTCCTTTGCACTGGAAGTGTTATGTACAATGACTACTACATTCTTATTACTCTAGATCTTCTCAGTAAAAGAAGCTGTTCATAGTAGCTCTATTATATGAAATACCAAAAATATTCTTGTGATGAACTCCAAAAGGTCACCAGAAGACCAATATGGCAGTGAACTTAGGAAAGGGGTTTAAAAAAAAGAAAAATAAGTTGCCTCACTTGATACAAACTGTCCATCAACACATTTTCACTACATTTCATAACAATCAATAAGAAAAACTGCAATTCCCATTTGCCTCTGTCAGGAACTCACATCCCTTGATTTATTTTTTTAATACAAAAGGCTGGTATTATGGTATTTTTGAGTGTGCTTGGTTTCCCTCAATCTGCAAAAAATTGGTATAATCATTCTGAGATGTCTGAAAAGCACAGAGATTTCATGCGCCATTAGTGTGTCATAGCACAGGGGCATAGTTTGTTAATGCTATGTAAGATATTACAGTACATTCACGTAGCTCTGCAGACTACCACACTCACTCAACAAGACAGGCTAGTTTGGCTTATACAACATGTAAACAAGCCTTAGAGCAAACATGCAGTAGAACAAGTTGAAACATTGGTTACATTAGTTAGACCTCATTACACCTGAGTAGCCTCTTCATTTCCAGTTACTCCCATTAAGAACATTGCTGGTTAGCAAGATCAGAAAATAACAAGCCATCACCTTCTCTTCTCCACTCCATTCCTGGACTCCCCTTTCAGGAACACTTTGCACAGATTGATGCAGCCGAACAACTGGAGGGTGCACAAACAGGTCTGGACCCCTTCCAATTTGCTTTCCCATCTATATACAGACAGCTCTATCTTTTTCTCCCAGTCAGGATCGTTGCAAAACTCAAAACATGCAGCCTGGTCAGTTTTAACTCAACCAGCAGCAGCCCTCAGTGCCTTGATCTGTGCAGGATCCTGGTGAGGGGGCTCATGCAACTATTTCCTCTTAGACAGCAACAGGCTTGGATTACATCATCAAATCACAAAATATTCTGAGTTGGAAGGGGTGGCACATAGAATACAGGGCTTACCGCCTGTGCATAGTAATTAATTCTGCTTTGTCACACATGATTCTTAGAGAATTTCTCAAAGACTTGTGAAAATAGAAAGCAGTAGTGCCAGTGGCCATGTCACCACTTTAAATGTATCTTCCAGCTCCAAATCGCTTCAGACTTGCATGACCGTATGAGAGAAAAGTACCAATTGAGGCATTGTCCAGGGAAGACACGACTGATGCTGTCAAAGCACCTGAAGACTCCAAAACTTTCTGCCTCATTCAGATGATGGAATGAACGCGTGTTGTGAATTCCACTGCCTTTAGGTTTTGTTACATTAAAAGTAAAATTTAAAAAACCTAATTATTTTATTATTAGAGTAGCGACATCATCAAAGGAAAGAAAATTTGGCGTTATAGTTAAAATTGCATTCCTTTAGGGGTCAGCTTTCATATTTGTGTTTGCTTTTATATCTCAGTAGAATTTGAACCATGCACTCTATTTGGAGCTTTACTGAAGGATGATCACAAAGAAACTTTAAGCTGATACAGAGGACAGCAGCTTATCTTGGCAGCAGTCCCAAAAGAGCAGAGATAATTCCCGTGCTCACCAGCCTCTAGTCTGTCAATTCTGTCTACACACAAATTCAATCCATTTTGGCCTTCGGGGATTTCCATATGGGCAAAGTCCAAACTACAAAGGAATCTCTAAATCTGCCCAGATCAGACTAAAAAGAGCAATTACATGTAAAGCCTGCTACATGCTTTCCAAGCAGAGAAAGAGATGCGTTCCACCATGAAGACTTCTGAAAAATTTGTATGTAGTTCCTTCCCTCAGAATAGACATAAGAACATCTCACAAAAATACAAAAGTGAATAGAATAACCTCGCAAATCTTTTGTACACATAACAGGAGAAATCAATCCTGATTGAGAAGAGCATGCAAAAAACACCCTCTAGTTCTAATAGTTCAGAAAATAGTTTTATCACTTAATCCCAAACTTAGTGCAGAGTTTAAAACCAGTGATAAATTTGCTAGAACAATCAGGATATTACATAATAGTATATAAGTCTCTATAGAGATTTAGTGCAGTTATGAATGGCTTTAAATACAACCTTCAAGGAGACTGCATTTTATGAACCTATGAAGAAAAACGAATTGTGGCATTTAGAGCTATATAGGCCAGCCCTGATTAATATCTTTATCAATGATCTGGATGAGGGGTTCAAGTGCACCCTGAGTAAGTTCACAGATGACACCAAACAGGTTGGGAGTGTTGATCTGCAAGAGGGCAGGAAGGCTCTGCAGAGGGATCTGGATAGGCTGGATCAATGGGACAAGGCCAGTGGTGTGAGGTTCGACAAGGCCAAGTGCTGGGTCCTGCTCTTGGGCTGCAACAGCCCCAGGCAGCAACACAGGCTGGGGCAGAGGGGCTGGAAAAGGACCTGGGAGTGCTGGTCAACAGCAGCTGAACATGAGCCAGCTGTGCCCAGGTGGCCGAGAAGGCCAGTGGCATCCTGGCCTGGATCAGCTGGATCAGCCACCAGGACCAGGGCAGTGGTTGTCCCTCTGTATTCAGCACTACTGAGGCCACACCTCAAATCCTGTTGTTTGGGCCCCTCATAAAAGAAAGACATTGAGATTCTGGAGCGTGGCCAGAGAAGGGCAATGGAGCTGGGGAAGAGTCTAGAGCACAAGTGCTATGAGGAGCAGCTGAAAGAGCTGGAACTCTGTAGCCTGCAGAAAAGGAGGCTCAGGGAGGACTGACACAAAAAAACCCCAAAACAAACACCCAACCAAAAACTAAAAGGAAACAAACAAAAACCAAAACAAAAACCACCAAAACAAACAAACAAACAAACAAACAAACAAAACAAAACCAGCTACTTCGAGCTCTGCCTGGTAAATGCCTACATGCCCAGGCAATGATGAATGTGGGCAAGGCCATCTACAAGTTCCTGGATAGGCAATTCTAGTGGTGAAGAGACTTAAATATCAGGAAAATGTTGGGTTTCTGTTAAAGGAATAGAAATGTCAGCTGCAAAACCAACTTCCAAGAAAACAGAAAATATACTTAATTTGGTAGCAAAACATTAGTGGTAGTATGATACAGAAGACAAGTCTTGAGAAAAGGCAACATTTAGGAGCAGAGATTGAGTGTGTGCCATTGATGCAAAGTTTACATACAATGAGCATGAGGAGCCATCCACAGACAGATCAATGGCAATGCAGAGCAAAGATGAACAGATACAAGCTGACACAGAAGCTGCAGAACTTCAAGAGAAAGTGAGACCAAAAGGAAAAGGAAAAAAAATAAAATAAAAGACTACTATCTTTTAGGAAAGACAATTAAGTTACAAGGATATTATGTCATGAGGCTAAGTGAAAGAGCTCAAGCAAAGAGTTTTTCATTGCTTCTAAAGTGAATAAAGGTGTAAAGAGAAAAAAAAAATAGAATGAATAGGTATCAGCTTGGAAAAGGTCACCTGTAGGCCTCTGCAAGCATCTGCAAAAGTCTTGAGGGAAGATTGAGCCAGGCTAAAGCCAAGGCTTCATTTTTTAGGAAGGCTCTTGGCTCCAAATTTTGCTCCAGCTGACCTATCAAAGAAAACCTTCTGGGCACACTGCAAGACTTATTTATTTACCTACACTTTTACCTGAACACCACAGGAATGGAGGTTTTGTAAAGATTCTCCTATTTCTTACTAGGAAGGCACAGAGATTTATTTTGTTGGCACATCACTAATTCCTAAGCTGTTTCAAAAAAGAGGTTCTGGTAATCACTGAAAAACATAAACTGAGCTTTATTACATTTGGAATTTATCCTTATTTGCACATTGAGGTAAGTTTTACCACACTCAATTGAATTTCAATGTGTTCTTTCAAATAATTCCATTAACAACACTTAATTTTTAACCAAGAGCCATAACAAACTTGGAGGACTCTCCCATTTTTTTTAAAGTTACAATAACACATGACTAACTAGCTACAGTTCAAGCAATATGTCCTTGTTATCACAATAATTATCCCAAACAAACCTTCTGAATTACGCCATTGAATCTTAAAGATTTGCTGGGTTCTGTCTTTATGACACACCCTTGGGTAATTTTACCCTTGTGAAATAGTCCTCGTAAATCAAAAGCTCAGTCCTGCAATCCCATCTGCATCTTGGGATCTTTTTCTGCAGGTGAATAAGAATGTCTGAATGCTACGAGAAAAACTGCAGTTCAGAAGAGTTACGTTTAATATCCTCATTGAACTTTCTTCCAATCAGTCTCTTCCTAACTGTGTAGCCTGCAGTTTAGGGATCTGTTATAAAAAAATAATTAATCAGTGTTGGATGCTGCATTTCTTCATGAAAAGCCAAGATTAACACACTGAGTCAACAAGTTCTATTTTGAAATAGTTTAATTCACTAAGGAGATGACTGTTTCTCCAAATGATGCAGATTTGTCTGCTGTTGTCTCAGCCAATCCTGAGGCTTGTTATTCACAACTTGGTTGATTTCAAAATCAGACTACCCTTTCAGAAAGTTGCAGAGACTATGACATCACATTTATGACACTTTATTGCACAATTACAGTGGCTACATCCCTGGATTTTATTTCATGGGAAAGCATGTTTCTACTATAGCCACAACCATTTTCTTGGCTTACACTGTCCATAGTCACAAGTTTTGGTATAAAGCTTAGCATGATTTTTTCATAATACTTTATAGGGGTTTAATAGTAACTTAAGGCTGCATAGTTCAATTGCGTAGAGAAATACTTGCACTTTACAATGAGACTTACTGAAATTTCACAAGCAACTCCGAAGTGCTGCTTAACAAATTGCTAAAAATCATACAACACCCCATCAGATTTCAAATTAATACCACTTATGTCTTCTTAAAGAAATAAAAAGCCCAACATTCTTTGAGAAGGCGAGATTGTCATCAGATGAACGGCAATAATGCAATCACTGAAATTCAATGCAAGAGTATAATTTAATAAACTCAAATTCCAATGGAAAGATTTGGACACCACTGTAATGTTTATGGACAAGAACTGATAAAATAGTATTGTGGAACATTACAAGACAAAGTAATGCAAATGACTGCAAAATTGGGTTTCATTGTACTTTAGTAAGTGTTATCTTCATTTTAACCAAAACACTTTATATTACAAGCTTAAAAGACAACAGTAGACAGGCCCTATAATACTATAATTAGAGCACCTAGCCCTTACATTTTTGTTTCTGACTCAGCAAAAATTTCACCACATGGCACAGAAAGGACACATAAGTATTTTCTACATTATTTAACATGGCATTTATCCGAATATGTACTGTTAAGTTTCAAGATTTCCAAAATGCATGTAGCAAACAGATAAAAATATTTTCATGTAATTGTTTCCACATGGTACAGTATTATTATGAAAGAGGTTGCCATGATTTTAGACTGGAATATACTATCAAGAGGATGCTGTCTTCTATCACAATGCTTTCTTTCCAATTCCCTAGTAAGTACAATGAATAGTACATTACCCAAATTGCACCCCCAAGAAAATTACTTTCATACTCCACAAACAGAAAACTCATTTCAACCTCAACCATAGGAAAAAGTAACTCCTCCCACTATTGCAAAATAAAATGTAAATTCTTTCATTACACATAGACAAACACTGCAAGTAGGCAACGATGGCAAAAAGGGTATCCAATCCAACCACAGCTAAAACTAGTTCTCAGGTTCAAAGTCTCTCAACCTTATCTTTCTGAAGAACTTCATTATTTCATTTACTGACTGGATGAGAAAAAATGACACAAGGGAAAGCCCCACATCCCTGCACATATGCAGCCTCAGCCAGAACAAACTGGAACATGAGACATTCCTATGGCATGTAATAGCAGGGTTCTTTTGCTTTAATTGTCTTTTCTGAAACTGGTACTAAACTAGACTAGAGTAACATTCTGTTGCTTTGTCTTATTGGCACAACCTGCAAAATGGTTTTGGTAGCTTTTTTAGATCATCTGTATAGAGAAGATGCTTCCCATGCTATAAACACCACTGTCAGAAAAGTCACGGCAAGTTGTAGCTTAAGAAAAAGGCAATCTCTTTATCTTTTACAAGAAAGCACAATTAAGTCAATCATATTCATATTCAGGGTGTTCTTTCCTCATCTAATCTATGCTAAACATATTTAACTCATCCCGACCTTCTTGCATCTTAGTAGTAAGAACCAAAGAGGGAAGTGAGGAGGCACAGATGAGCAGGAAGGTACAAGTGCAAAGCTGCCAAACAAAAGCCTGGATCTTTCCCCTGCTGTCTCCATTTACCAAACCAAGTCCGTTTAATAGTGCCACATGCCATGCAGGAGCTGTAGTGCTCAACACATTGTGAGTCTGGTCTATGATGACTCAAGATGAATTTTCTTCATAAAGAACAGTAACCAGTAAAAAGCATGCAAATGCAACAGGAAAGGTGGGAAGCCTCCGTGGACGTTAGCTGTGTCTTCTCTGTATCATTCTGGAGTCACAGTCAATTCAAAAATAAAATAAAGGATTTTCAAAGCTAAGAAAGAGGAGTAATAACATGAAAAATGAGGATGACACACTTCTATTTTGCAGCTTTTACAAATGTGGTCCAAGATATACAGCAGTCTGATGGAGGCTGACACATGCTCCAAAGTATCCTGCGTTATCTTCTTGCCTTGCAGTGAAAGAATCCAAAAAATGAGCAAAGCCGGAGTGTTAGACCAAGCAGTGTTTCTGCCAAGTGACTACACAGATGACCCACACCATGTACCTCAGCACTGTAGCTATATGGAAAATGTGAGAGAGCCAAGAGGCACCACCAACAGCAGCAAGACTTGAGGCAATCTACTTGCTACTGTTATTAACTACAGAAGCTCATAGCCCACTGTTTATGCTCTGCTTTTATCTGTTTTGTTTTGTTTTTTTAATCTGTTTTTTTTTTGTTTTGTTTTGTTTTTTTTTTTTAAATCTGTAACCATTCGCCTGCTTGGCCCTGATTAGCCCAGCAACTCTGTCAGGAAGATTGGAAAGACAAGGAAATCAGCTGGGCACAGAAGCATGCAGTAAGCAGCTTACCCAACCTGTACACAACTGAATTAGCTTCCCAAGCACTGCCAGAGGGACCCCCTCCACCTTCATAAACACAATCTCAATGTTTGGAAAGGTGCCAGGAATAAATGTTTGTTTACTGCAGGCAGGAAAAGCTACCTATGATTCAGACATTAGGAAGTGACAGGAAGGACTAAATTATGTAATTTAAAAGTAGAAAAATAAACACAAAGTAATTGCAATGAGAGGAATGAGGAGGAGGAGGAGGGAGAGGAGGGGGAAAGGATGAAGAGACACAAGTTTTGTATCTTCAATCCCACTTGTGCAGGGCTGAATCCATCATTGCAGCAGGAGGCCCCCACGGGATTCCTTCACCTTTTAACCCTTCTTCTAGAGTCCCTAGCCAGGGACTTTCCTCCTCAGTACTGACTAAGAAACATCTGTCCAGCTCAGTCTCTTAATTGGAAAGGACAGATCACAGTCTTCCTTATTCTTTATTTTATTTAAGCAGACTGAGATTTCAGAAGAACATTCCAGTTGCCCTCCCTTTAAACAACAACTACCTGAAGCAAAGGATCAAAGACCTCATTCTCCAGCCAGCTAAAGGAGTAAGGAACACTCTCCAGCTGTCTGATGCTGGTTGCAGAGACTGACAGGAAAGCCTCTTCCCGTAAGCAGAAGGCAGGAGATGCACCCTGATGGGAATAGCACTGCATTCCCAGCAGTTGTTGGAAGCAATCTCAGCAGTGCTGCTTACGACATTGCACCTCCCATCCGCAGTTTGTTAGATCCCAACAGAAGTTTAAAGTTTCTTAAACTGCAGTAATAATCTGCATTATCAACATGCCCATTTCAAGGCTAAAATATCAAACAAGCAGATTTGTATCACAGTAAGTTATGGCTGTACTATAAGAAAACCCCACCAAAGAATACTCTCAAATTTATGTAACAATAGTGGTGCCTCCATTATATTATCAGTAAAGATCTTCCAGTCATTCTCTTTCTAAATCAGACAATAAATTCCTGCTTTTTTTTTTCCTGTAGCTGCAGAGATTCACAGACCAACAGAGCCATCAGATCAAGGAAAAATTCAAAGGACGGTGAATTAACTTAGCACTGAAGTACACACCATAGCAGAAAACTCTGTAGTTACTTTTCCTAGGACAAAATTACCCTGCGATGAAACCTGGGTTAAGTTTCCCAATTTACACTAATGAGTCACTTGTATACTACTCTTCAGTTTAGATCTTCCCCCTGCCCCATTCCTCCCTTCCCCACACCAAAACTCCAGAAAAGAAAAAACAGGTTTTATTTTAGTAATGGCCAACTCCTAAATGAATACAAGTATGTCCTCTCTGCTAACAGGCCTTTGGTAGTGAAGAGTCATTTTAGTTATCTCTCACAGTACTGAGAAGCTTATGCAATTTTCCTTCATTTGTGCACACAGACAACTGCATTATATACGTCATAACTAAGAGCGTGACATGACCTCAGCTTTGAGGGCATTATTTCACACTGAGTAACAAGCCATTAGACTGCAAAACTTGCTCACACAGCATGATGCTAATAATTTTAGCAATAATTGCATACAAGCAGTGAATGGAAAGGCACTAAGACATGCAAGATTCAGGAAGATACACTTATTGACATCCCTACTCCTGCACTTACACAGTTATCTCCCCTAGCAACAGGGAAGGACTTTGTAAAAAGAAGTTTGTCTAATGCTACCATGAGAGCATCGTCCAGCGTAACACATAATTGAAAGAGAAAACATTTCTTTAATGAAGAGCACCAAAAGAAATCACAGAATTATGTAACAAGTAATAGATTCAAAAAGAATGTTTTTGTCAGTTTGTGGTTTAAATCTCAAATTAAGTTCATAAAGATCACTATTTTCTAGGAAAGCAGAACTGCCAGATGGCATCCCACTCACAGCCTACCTCTGACTCTTCCTGCACATCAGCAGAACTACAAAAAGACTGGATCTCACAAGTGAACCAAAGGAACCAGTTACAACACGACATTTTAGAAGTTTCCTCTTATCACAGCCTAGACCTCCAAGTGTTCATGTTTTACAGACTGGGGATTCTCTCCAAGCTTCCCCAGAATCTCCTGCATTCCCAGTGTGGAGACCACATGGCAGAGCATTCCACAGCCTCGTTTGCCCTGGTAAAACACCAGCCTCTTCTGTTTCTAACTACACTCCAAACACTCCTCTCTTTCTCCCTGCCCTCTCTTTTTTTTTTTTTTTTTTTTTAATTAAACAATACAAGGACAAATTGTCAATTCACATCAAGTTCATACATTACTCTGACATCCTCTTTCTTGGTTGTTTATTGATGAAACAAACACATATCAGACCTTATAACAACCATTAGTAGCATCAAATAAATTATCCCCACCAGCTTTTTCCTAATAAATTCCTTACTTTTCAGTGTTTGCTACAAAGGGGCACACTTGCTGTCAGTATTTTACTCTATTTTTAAGGATCACAGATATGCATATGTATTTTTAAAAATCATAAATGTCTGTTAAATTCTGTATACGGACTTACAACTGGTTTCAGAAAGTTTCCTAATAAAGCAGCAATTTTCCCTGCACCATCCCAAAACCAGGTGCAACCTTTCCACTACAACTGATCCTGTTTAAGAATCTACATGGAAACACAAGCATCAGAAAACTGTAACAGAAACATGCATTAAGTGTGAATGGGAACATTTGTCTAACACAGTACGTGACTCAGTGCAGTTATTCTTCATACAAAGGGAAAGTGACAAACTGACACAAACATTCAGAACTGCCTTTTTTTTTTTAATTGGTAGCATTCCATTTTGAAACTCAAAATCCCTTTTACATCTGATATAATTTGTGTGTTAACCCTTTTAATAACCTTCCCAAAAGCACTGTAATTCTTCAGTGTTGACTGCATAAAAGATCTATTTGAACTGTGTTTGAAGAGCTTCCTGTATTCTTATTCCATACCCTAGAGTGAACTCCTACTGTCAGAAATAAACACCTACAGAGGGTTTATTTTGCTTTTAAATCCCAAACCCCAGACAACATAGAAAAATAAACTGAAGTCTGATTTTGTGTTGTTTTTCTTTCTCCCCATTTTCCTTTGAGGCAGAAATACTGAAGAGCCTGGTGATGGCTGCAGCACCAGAGAGAGGAGCCTGCTGGCCTGCTCCACTGAAACCCATTGCATTCCTCCCAGGGTGGAGACATGCTCACCCAGGAGGAAGGAGAGAGCACATCTGCCATCACCCTGCCCCAAGACTGGCTGTGCTGGGAAGTGGGTGGGGAAGCAGATTTATTTTGCGACAGCCACTATCTCCGCTGCCATGAAGGGTTTATCTGGTGTTGCTTTCACTTACAAAGCAGCAGAACAACCCACATGTCACCAGCAAGATGGCTGGAAAATCTGTGTGGGGAACAGGCACAGGGAGAAAGTTGCTTTTCTCCTGCTAGCAAGGTTATCCCAATGGCTGGTCACCATCCTCAGCCACCACATACAGCCACTGGCCTGCACAGCACCCCCCCATCAAGGTTTCTCATCCGAGCTAGCCAGCCTGTGGCAGAAGGCAAAAACTATCTCCTTTTAAAAAACACAGAGAGGGAAAAGCTTTTTTCTGACTTCCTAGAAATTCTCAGACAAAAGAACAAGCACAGCTCCTGAAAAAGCATAGTTGTTCTTAAATCAGTCTGCCAAGAAATTGCTGTACAAAATAAAAAGGAGCAAAAGCTTTTCATTTAATTCACTTCTTGATTTGGGGCCTAAACCTGGCTGTCTGAAGAGAGAGGCTGGATCTTGGCACAGCTTCTGAGCTGAAGTATCACCTCCTTCTCCAGGTATATTTTTAAACAGAATTATTTGTATTATGCACAGATATTATATTTAATAATGCACAAGCCTTATAAAGCTCTGGATATAGCTGCCTGACCTTTTTAGTTACATGCTGCTGCGTCACCAAGAGAGACAACTCCAAATACCCCATTTGCCATTTACCCTGAAAAACTGCCATTTACCAAGGAAAAAAAGGAAGAAAAATGTGTCAGCATAACCTCAAAGTTTAATCATAAAGTTGTAAATTTTGGGCATAAGAAGCAATTAGATATATTCCTTCTCCTCAGATGAAAAACAAAAACACATCAAGAAAAAGACAGACAGAGAGTTCAACAGCTAATTCAGTCTCATCTCAAAAAGTTACCTCATAAACATTTCCTCGCTGGATACTGCTACTGAGACAGTCAGATACTATATAACATAAGAGTACTTTTTACAACTAAAAGCACTGCAGCAGGTTTGAAAGAGCTTCAAAAGTTCTTCATGAGAAACAAAACCTTTGTCAACAGCTAGTAGCAAACACAAGTACAAAAAACATACTACGTAACCTTTTATTGGAAGCCAGGGTGGGTGCTGGGAGAGGGCTTTTCTTAAAAAAGCTTCACAAATACAACTAGCATACTGCACTGAACAATACTTACAAAGCTAACGTTATTTCTGTAACTATGAACACTATTTCTAAAGCAAACAAGCAAGAGAATTCATAAAAGAGCCAATGTAAAAGCCTAATAAAGAACTGATAAAGAGGGAATTGAAAATAAATAGTATATTATTGCAGTTGGGAGATGGCAGAATTCTCTGTCCATCCTTCCAAAAAAAAAAAACAAAAACAAAAAAGAAAGGAAAAAATAAAGAAATACATAGTACTCCTTTAGAGCTAGTTGTTTGTACATATAAGGAGCTGAATTCACATTAGAGTCCCAAAAACAGCAGCAAATTACACTGTACAATATTCACCTGTATACAACACTCACCTCCCTTGACAAGATTATCCCTTTCTGTGTGATCTTTCTGCCTGCCTTGCTCAAGTAATTTGCAAGACAAAGTCTGTCCTTCCTAATGAAATACTGCAATGAAATTGCAACAGTTGAACTTGCTTCTATTGGCAATAAAATGATTACTCACTGAAGCACAGAAAACATTAAGGTAATTTTGAAAGGGTCTCAAGAAGTCTGTCACTGCAACACTGCAAAAGTGGGAATGAAAAAATAAGGCGGTGAATCTTAGCTCTATGTCAAAACAAAACTTGCATCTCATCAGTTGTACTCCCCTTCCTGATTGAGGAAAATATTTCAACCAATAGTGAAATATAGTTCAGTGGCATCTACTTTAAGACTAGGAAAAGATGAAAGAAGGACTAAAGAAGTATAAGATGCCCAAGCCAGAGTGATCTACAACCCACAGGTTTATCCTCTTCCCTAAATTTACTACGTTTTGAATAAAGGATGTTCCTTTCACTTTTTTGCCAATACTTCTATCAAAGGCATCAGTAAAATTTAACGGGGAGTAAATGTTTTCTAAATGTCTGTAGAAGACTGCATTTGATTCTAATAAAGTGATACAAAAGTTATGTCAAAAAAGACAAAAATAAAACATGCCTCAGAAGCGACTATTATTCCAACATTTTTAAAACTTAAAGAGGGAGAGAAAAGAACACTAGAAACAGTTCTGTTTGTCACTTTCTTCTCCCTGTTGTACTGTTGAATACCAAGAATTACCTCTCAGTTGAAAGAGTTACCTGCTCTACCAAAGATTTCCAGAACTGATGCTCATTTTGACAGTCAAGGTCTATACTTTCCAAAGCTAAACTGTCCAATAAAACATTCTTTTCTCAATTTATCCAACTGACATTTCATACAGCTGCTCTGGGCTGATGACTGACTAAAAGGCATGCAAATCAAGATCATCTGCATATAACTGGAAATTAGAATCATATTATTTCATTATTTCCTCTGCTTAGTACATATGTTACTTATACTTAATTTCAATGATGCAAGACTCTGTGCACACATGGAGGAGCAGCCGCTATGCAGCATCAAGAAAGTAGCAGACACTGATTTGTTTTCCCACTTCCTCTCCCTGCTCCCTGCTAGTTTCTAATTGAACTGTAATCTCCTGTGATTAGCTGCACCAAATCTCATTAACAGACTTATCAAAACACAGAAGCAATACTGAAAAGGTATCCACAAGTTGCTATACATCCAATTGAGAACCATCTTCAATATCATGAAAAGTCAAAATTTGATTGTTCCTTCATTTTTCAGCTGCCGTGTTCTCAAATTAGGAGTTATTATTTCACAGATGTTAGGAAAAATTTTTCACATCATTTAACGTATCTAGAATATCTGGCTTATTTCATTTATCCAGTAGTTCACCTGCACTTCAAGAGGAACAGGACAATTTCTGTTAATTAGGTCTCCAATTTCCTATCTACACCAAGGAAAAAAAGCATTCAAGTGGTTCAGGTACCATCTCACCCCCAAGCTCAGAAATGCTTAAATTAATAGTGTAGTAAACTACATAAAAATTAAAATAACTAGCAAAAGATAATCTTATTATGAACACATT
This sequence comes from Calcarius lapponicus, assembly GCA_039654755.1. Classification (NCBI taxonomy): domain Eukaryota; kingdom Metazoa; phylum Chordata; class Aves; order Passeriformes; family Fringillidae; genus Calcarius; species Calcarius lapponicus. Next base: position 64,731,305 of record CM077466.1, on the reverse strand, counting down.
AGACTTCTTAATCTGTTTTATATGTTGTTGCCTACTCTTACCCTCTGCATCCATCCTCTGAGAGTTAATCCAGAGCATGCACCAGAGATCAGTCACTAAGAGTACTGCAGCTTTGGCAGCAAAGCCAAAAACAGATGCTGATGTCCTGTCAAAGATGACAAATACTTGCATGATGAGTTCCATGCTCCTCAAGTGGGCCTTACACCCCAACGGCTCGCTCAGGATGTAGCTACAGCCCTAAAGTCATACCCAAGATCGTGTCAGCATCTTCAGTTGGCACACAAAACAATGCAACTTCCTCCTGCAATCCACAAAAACACTGTGTTTAGTCATGCCTTCAACTTCATTGTTTAGGGTTTACTAACCCATGTTTGAAAGGATCAAAAGTGAAACTGCTGTTTTCTGACCAGCGCATAGCAGAAGTGGAGGGTCAGATTTCCTCCCAGAAGGAAGGTTTCCTGCCTGAACACCAATCCCTGTGAGGTCTTCAGCAACTTCTTGAGTAGCACAAGCACAATCAAGTTCAGAATACAAAAGATGCCACATAATGTTTCTTGATAATACTCATCTGTCTTGAGTTAACTTAACTTGACCCTGTTCCATGGGGACCGCACTGAATGATGTCAGACAAGCTCATCTTAGTTTGCTTGGTTTTCTCCTGTAAACCAACCAGCTTCTTAAATTTGCTCACTATGCTGGTGAAAGATCACCAAAAAAAAGCTTAACACAAACAGATGTCTTCCAGAAAAAGGGCTTTGGTCAGGCACTGCAGCTTTTACCAAATTACAACTATTCTGACAAATATAACATTTCTTAAAACCCTTACATATCGTAACACAGTTAAGTATTACTACAGAAGATGCACCTATGTGACTAGTGCCAAAGAGCAACTGCCAAACAAAAAAACCAGCAAATATTCCACTGTACCTATGCTGTCTGAGCCTCTAGTTTAAACATCAATAACTAGCTTAATAATCTGGCACTTTTTTATTCACTGTCTACAACTGAAAAGATTAGAAAGTAAGAGGATGCTATCTGTAGCCCTTTCTGAATCATATCAGTGCCTCTTACATCCTAGGGAGATCAAGCCCATTTCTCATTTTTAAACTCCTTGCTTTAAAATAACTAAATGAACTATCAGTAGGAACAGTCAAATAATCAAATAATCACAGGATTTTTTGCCACATCAAAATTAACGTTTCTTAACTTACTTTCAAAAATCATCTTATGAACTGTAAGAAGAATGGGGAAGTCTGTTAGATACAGAAAAATCTGAACCAATTTATCCCAAAGTGTTTAGTCTACACAGAGTATTTTTGACTGAGTTTTACCTTTTATCCAACAAAATGTATTTCTAAGTAGGACATGCTAGAATGACAGAAAAGTTAGGATTGGAAGGGTCCTTTGGAAATCATACAGTCCAAACCCCTGCCAAGGCAGGGTTACCTGGAGCAGGTAACACAGGAACATGTCCAGGTGGGTCCGGAATGTCTCAAGGGAGGGAGCGCCCATGACCTCCATGGGCAGCCTGTTCCAGTGCTCTGCCACCCTCAATGTAAAGTTGTTCTTCCTCATGTTAAGGTGAAACTTCTTATGTTTTTGGTTTATGGCCATTGCTTCTCATCCTGTCACTGAGAATCACTGAAGAGTCTGGCATCAACCTCTTGGCACCAGACTTTGAGATATTTATATGCACTGGTGAGATTCCCTCAGAATACTGGGAATTATTATACTACATCAGTAGACTTTCTACAAACTGGTTCCATAAACCAACCATCAATGCTAAGATTCTGTTTTAAAGCACATCAAGGTGCTTTAAAGCACATCCAGGAGCATTCTACTGAGCACTAGCCTACCCCAGACAAAAGCGTAGTCATTCTAGGAGAGAACTTAAGACTTATTCCTATTCCTCAAGCTTTTTTTTCTTGCTTTACCAAGGACAGCTGTGTTTAAATATCTGGTGGTTTCCTAGCATAATGGCAGTAAAAAACCGCTGTGTTGCCACCACAAAGCATCAGCAATTTTAACTGGCACGTGCACAGCAGAACTGCAATGCAGCAGAAAAACATGAAGCCAAGGTTGACTATCACATTTTAAAGGACAGATGGAGAGAAAGGAGCTTTCCAACTATATTTTTTAAAAATAAGAGAACAGAAAAATCACAGCAAATTAAAGTGAGCACATAAACGTTTGCAAATTTTAAGGCAATGGAACAAGGGAAGAAAAAAACACATACAAGAAGATAGCAGAAGCTGTGAAATTTAACAGCCCTCCATCTCTCTGCACAAACAAGTTCTTTCATGTACTCGTGAAACCAGAGCACAGTCTGTGGAGAACTGTGCAGGATTTAGCCCCAACTCCCTTTTCCTTCTCCTCTGCTAAATCCACATCGTGACCCCCCGCCACCAGCACCAAAAGTTACCTGTACTTTCTTCAGAGATCTGCTGCTGCAAACAACCAGTCTACTCCCTCAGACAAACTGTTCTGAACAGCAGGTCCAGGGAACTGACAGCAGCTACCAATAGCTGTCAGAACATTAATTCCATACCAAAACCACATAAAGAAGGCATGAGAACGTAACTCCTAAAAGGGGAAACAGACATTCGTGGCATTAAGGCATACACTCAAGGAAATCTGATTATTCCACCTGCAGGACAGGACTGGTTGGAGGGTTTTTACTTTTTTTAGCCTCAAAATGACTATAAGCTAGCTTTAATACCAACAGTTAATGTCCAACAGTTTCAAACTAAAAATTAAAGTCCCTGTGAAACATATGTCTGTGTACTAGCTTCAAAGTCCTTTTCACGCTTTCTAAGAACTAAACCATATTTGACGGCAATATCGGACTTTTTATCTTCATTCCCAGATGGTAACTTGAGTTTGCCCCAACATTTGCATGCAAAACCCAACAGAGCACGAAGTTACAATTTTTCACACATGCCTGTGAAAAGTATGCATTGCAGAAAAGCAATTTCCTATTAAAATCACTTCCCCATCTTTTCATATGGTGCAGCCCCTTGAAACACCACTACCATAAAATATGGCTTTGGAAAAAGCAGTTCTCTGCTGTGCCTTCACTTAAGCATAGAATTACAGGGAGCACGAGCCAACTCTCCAGCCAGTGCACTCAGCTAAAGTTCATTGTCTTAAGTACGTCAACTTTTTGTTTGCTTGAAGACTGCAACCAGAATGTAAAGGTCACTTTTAGTCTTTGAAGGGAGTGTCAGCCTTCAGCCTGCTACAGATCAGACACTACATACAAACAGGAGAAATTTTACTTTAAGCCCTTCTTTAAATGGTACCTTTCTTTTATACAAACAGAAAAGAGTCAAAAATAACGTGTAGGATTTAAACTCATGACCTTAAGGCCTACAACGCATGGCGATGTTAAACCAAATCATGCTAACATAAGCTTGCCATATTAACACCCTGATACTCTGCCTACTCAAAAAGCAGATTCCCCTTTCAAGTGAAAATTGAGGCATTACCTCTTTAGGACAGGGAACTCCTTGACCAGTGCTGTAGTCAGGGTTTTCCCCTCAAAGGTCTTGTGTAATTCCAGTATGGAAATGAAGCTATAAATACAATGAAGTGGCAGCTACATGGAAAAAAGTTGGCATATTAAGAGACTGATTAATGAGATTGATTTATGAGGGCAAACTCTGTCCATTTAAAGACAGCACCCTTCACGGGATTTAGAGTTTGAGCAGAAAATTTATTAAAAGTCTGTTAAAACATAAATACTGCTCTTAATTCCTCCACACTGGTAAAGATATCCTGTGAATACACACACAGACATAGAGAATATTCATAAAGAATACAGTCCATGTCCAATTCAGCAGAGAAGCAGAACCCTGCTATGACCCATCAGGACGTTCTCTTTCCTTCACAAAGAGGATTTTTGACATTGGGAACCAGAGACCCAAAAACCCAAATATTGGTTTTTCGTTTAATTAGAGATTCATTTCAGAAATTTCCTGGCATTAAAATAAAGCCCAGGACAGTTCTTCACGAAGAGACTGCTAACTGCTAATAGACAAAAATAAGGTCGTCACGTTAAGATCTCTATTCAGAGATTCACAAATAAACCTGAAGTTGAGCTGCTTAAAAAGGAAAACACCGGGGGGAAAAAATGAAGGAGAAGAAAAGAGTTTAAAAAAAAAGGCCCAACATTTTGTCCCAATTACATAGATGCCGCGAAAGAAGCCAGCTGCCAATGGGAAAGGGCTCAGCCAGCAGCGATGACTCCTGGCATCACCCATCCCTCCTACGTGACCTGACAGCCTCCCCAGCGGCCCCGCAGCTCCGCTGTGCCCTGTCATGGAATCTGCCCGCTCAGCAAACGCGCTCCATTTTCTTGCCGGCAGCGCGGTGTCCGCTCTGCCGCAGCCCCTGCGAGCGCAGCCACTACCGAGCAACAGCGGGAACAACTTCGGGAAAGACACAGGCTCTTCTCCCACAACTCCCTCCCTTTTTTCCTGGTGCGGAGAGCAAGGGCAGAGCTCCCCCCGCCTCAGCGGGAGCGCTCCCGGGGCATCCCCAGTTCCCACCGTCTCCGGACCACCAGCCTCGGGTGCATCCCGCCGGGAGCGGCGCGGAACCGGGGCAGCCTCCGCCCTCCCTGAGATCGGGCACCAGCCCCGGGACAGCAAGTGTTTACGTTTAAAAATACATATATACCGAGCCCGGACCCAGAGGGAAGAGGGGAAAACTCCGCCCCCTCCCTTGGAAAGGCAATAAAAGCTGGGCTGAAACATCTGACCGCTCAGCGCCCCTTTTTTAAGGGGGAAAAGAAAAAGAAAAGAAAAAAAGAAAAGAAAAAGTAAACGCTAGGGAAGCGGCAGGGACGTGGCGTGCAGAAGTCCCGGCTGGAACGGGGAGGCGGCCGGGAGGGCGGCTTGCCCGGGCCCTGCCAGGAGGGATCGCGCGGGGAGGCCGGGCCGGGCCGGCGGGAGCGGGAGGCGAGCGCGGAGCTCCGGCGGGAGAGAAGCGGGGCAGGGAGGAAGGGAGGGAGTAAGGGGGAGCGCGGCCCGCAAGTGGGAGAGGGCACTCACGTAGCGTTTCAACTTCTTCTCCGGCGGGGACTTTCGGAGCCAGCCCGAGCAGACCACCTCCCCGCCGCTCATGGCTGCGCCGCTGCCCGCCGGGGCGCTCCCTCCGCCTCCTGCTCCCTCTCTTCCTCAGGCAGCGGACACAGGGAGCCGCGATCGGCGGCGGCGACAGCACCGCGCCCGGCCCGGCCTCCCGGGGCTGCGGGGCGAGGGGCGGGACGGGGCGCAGGGCGTGTGTGTCTCTCTCTCTAACACGACAGCCGGCCGGAGCGGAGCGGGGCGGCGAGCGGGGCTGAGGGCTGAGGCGGGAGGGTCCCCCCTGCCTCCTCCTCCTGCTCCTCCTCGCCGCCGCCGAGTTACACGGACATCGAGAGAGACGACAGGGGCGGCCGCCTCGCCGCCACAACTTCAGCGTCCCGGGGCAGAATCCAGGATCTAGCCACCGCCCCGCGCCGGTAGCGCCTCCTCCGCGCCGCCGGGACCCTCCCGCTGGGCAGGGCCGCGGGGGGCTTACTCTTGCCCGTCCCTCCGAGCTCAGCGTCGGCCGCCGTGGCTCCCCGGTCGCTCCTTCCCCTTCTTCCTCCTCCCCCTGCGCCGGGAGGAGGGGATCGGCAGCACTCCTGTCTTCCCTTCCTCGCCTTCCTTTCCGCGGGGAGTGGCGGGGCGGGGGTCTGGCCTCGAGGCTAGGGCCGTGGCCCGGGGCTGGCTCCGCTCCCTGCCGGCCGGCGGGGGACGGCTTTGCCCTGGAATTTACGGCGCCGTGTCCTCCCCAAGCCCTCTTTACACCGGCGCCGAGCGGTGCTGCCGCCCCGGCCGGCCCCGCCTGCCCCCGCCCAGTGCCGTTCCGAGTGCCGCGGCTCCCCCCTAAACTCTGCCGGAGCCTTTTCAAACAACAAGGGCTTGGAAGCAGGGTGGGAAGGACCGCCGGCCGGCGCTTCCAGAGGGATCCTGGGAGCTGTAGTCGGCGGCCGGTGAGAACTGCGGCGGCGCGGAGCGGAGGGGACGAGGGCGAGGGACGGACTCGGTCCTTACGAGGAAAACAAATAAACAAACAAAACCCCAACAATAAAACAAAGAAACAAAACCCAACCTAAAGATCCCTATTAAAACTGCATTAAAAATAGCGCGGCCTAAGTAAATTCCTCTTAGCAAGTCTGAAACTGCCGTAGAAAAAAAGGAAAAAAAATTTTAATTACCCAAATCGTTCACCATCTCTGCTGTGAGTACTGTCTCTTCCACTCTCTCAGAAAAGGGTTAAATAAGTAAAAACAAATAAATTAATAAATATGATCAATAAATAATATATACTTTAATAAAAAAATAATAGTACACTTTTAACAAAAATAGGGGTTTTTTTTAACAATTTTTTTTTTCAGATTACTAAATGGCAGGTTCTGGAATGGGATCACTGCTGTGTTATCTAGCCCCAGTGATCTTCCACTGCAGAGAAATAGTCCCCCTAGTATGCCTTGGCTGAAGGGAGCCCAACGATGCTACCATTCATGTAGGTATAAGTGTAATAAGAAGTTACAAAGCAGTGGTTGTAGCATATAGGGGCATTTGAAGAAATAACAGGAAAAAAGAAAGGAGAAAGGCTGAGGTGTTAAAATCTGTGCATCAATTTCAACATAAATATTTTCAAGATAATTATGATATTATGAAGCATTATTAAGCGCTACAAGAAAGAGTATCAAAAAGATATTTTGCCAAAAGCATTTGAGATAAGAAAAGAGGTGAACATTGGCCTTAGGAATACTCAAAGCACATGAATCTGAGCATTCAAACCATGACCACATGTGACCACAGAAATCTTTGCATGAATTTCTGCACACCATTTCAGCTTCCTCAGCGGGGCTTGGTGGAAACAATAAAAAAGTGATTTGGTTGGTAAACATGAACTCAGATTGCATTCTTAGGTTTAGATTTCAATCTGGGTTTCAGTGCAACTCTTTTGTTTAAACCACTAATGCCATTGTTTAATAATCTCAACATTTGAGATTATCCAATTGCCAGATAAAACCACAAAATTTTCCAGTTTTCTTTAAAACCCTGGAGACAATTTAGTATTTAGAACATGTGGAGTCAGTGTGAACTAACTAAAAATGCCATTGGCACTAGGGCATTGTGACATGATCCAATGGTTCATTTGAATCCCATTAATTAACCCATGCCTTGAGAGCCAATCAAAGAAAGCTTGTTTTGGCTTAAGCAGTCTACATGGAGGCACCAACTAAACAAGGACACAAGATTGTCCTTGAGGTCAAATTTCAAAACATTACATTTATGTTCTAAAACATGCTGAAACCAATGTCAGCCTGGACTCCAGCTTAAGTTTCCATGTATTTGTTTATCAGTTTTGTGAGGGGGTTTCATCCCTGTCATGTAACGATAAAACATATGCTAGGGAAAAAGAGTTAATATCATAGTTGAATAATAAACAATAAAGCTTGCCTTTTTGACCGTACTTAGTTGTTGAGCCTAGTCACAAGCCCCTATACTGGACATAAAATGATTTTATTGCATTGTGGAACTGAAGAAAACATAATACAGCAAAGAACAATTTCCAAATGTTAAGATGTTGTCTCACAGACTGCTCCTTTCCTAGTCATGGCAGTGGATTTCCTTTTCTGCTCTCATTTGAGCTACCCATCCACAGTCCCACTGGTGCCTTCACTTACCATTTCAGGAGAGGGCTGCACAGAGCTGTACCTGTCTTTCCAAGTTAGTGAACAGCTAGAAAATCCAAGAATATTAATTCTGTGGATTTCTGTGCATATCCAGCAGTGTTCTGCGGTTCATTATATAGATGCCCTGTATTAGGGTAAACTGAAGAAATTAAGGGTAATGAAATGCATAAAGAGCATAATATTTTGATCTGACTCTTAACAACTGCATATTTATAACTGTAAAACTCTCTATGAAGAGAGTGGTGAAATTACACTAGTCAGTTCCTCCATGTAGAAAAATTTTTATACTCAGCTTAGGCTAGGGCATAATTTCCTGAATTTAGGGATAAAAGTCACAAAGACCTCTGTTGAGAATAACTGTTTGAGCTATACTTCTGTCTTGAAAGTTTAAACAACATTAAGCATGCCCCGTTTTGAAATTCTTCTGCAATACAGCTTGTGCTTGGAAGAACCAAACGCCCTTCAGGGCTTGAAGGACTGTAACCCTATGTCAGGACATGACCACCTTTTCCCCTCACTTTGTTCCCTCAGGTTATTTCTGTGCCATTCCTTGGAAAGCCTGGAAGATAAAGGTGTTTCAAGTTCAATTATTTGCACTACATAGGTCTTTGGTATTTGGGTACAGGGCCCTTGAGGAAGAAGAGAGAAAGAAAGATAATTTTTTTTCTTGGAGGAAAAGTTATTTTGCCTGTTTTTAACAAGGATGTTGCAATGACAACTGTTGGTTTTGAAGAGGAAGATGTGGCCAGCAGAGCAGCTCAAGAAAGGAGCTCTGAAGGGATCCATCCTCTGCCTACAGTGCCAAATCCTGCTACGGGATTGGGAATGTTTGGAATGTTGCCATTCCTGGATCCCACATAGCCATTGCCATCTGAAACAGTCCCTGTGCTGTGACTGGACATTGTGACCAACCTGCAGCACACACAATGCTCAATAAAGTGCACTTTAACTGGCAAGGTGATGCCATGGTCACATGGAATGTGATGACTACACATGTGGTCACGATGCTGGTGCTGCCTCCCAGCTCAGGAAGCACGTGCAAGATGCCTTAATTCCTCCACTGACTTTGTGTTCTTCCACAACTCCATTCCAAAGTGTTTAAATGGGTTCTCCAAAATTCTGGAGTAGACTATATATCTTGCCAAATAAGTAAGTCATGTGGAAATCCATTTGTCTCTGGTTTGCTTGCCAAGTTGCCTTGATGAAGGAAGCAGGAGCTGATAGAAGAGGAGAATACACATGGGCTTGCTTTCAAAAATATAAATGATGCTAATTTCTCATGCAAACAGCTTAAGAATTCTGGACTTGCATAATAAGATGGTCCTCACTACAGCACCATCATTGTGTTATACTTCTAGTATGAAAACCTATGCATTTCTCTCTGGTTTCACCTTACAGTCACAGACAGCTGCGGCTCCTGATAGTGATCCCTAAATTCCTCTATGCCCCTTGCTTATATTTGAACACAAAATTTGAAAAAAAAAAAAACCAAACAAAAAAAAAAAAAAAACCCAAACAAACAAAAAAAAACAACCAAAGGTCTAATTAAAGAGTATAAATAAGTTTAACAAAAATTTTTGCATGCCAATCTATATCCCAAAACATCTTTAGGTGTTTATGTAACAATGAATCAGTGAAAAGAAAGAAAGATTCTTTAAGTTTGCAAAAATCTGCATTTATATATTTCTTTTCATCTCAAATTCTTCCATTTTGATTTCAAAATTATTCCCAGGTAAATTTAATCTATGTAGTTATTTTGGTCAGTTTATGGATGACATTATTTACTGTTTCTTTCAGACTGTAGTTATTTAGATTATTTGGCAAACAGATTGAGGAAAGTAATACAAAACAGACATAATTAGAAGAGATGACTGTATGTCCACACACTTTAGAGTTGTTTACTGGTTGTTAAGCTACCTCATCTCTTTTCTGTGATTACTTTTAATATTGATGTAGGCAAATAAAGGCAAGAGTATACTGCAGAACTCATACAAAACCAGCAGTTTTCAGTTCTGTGTAGCTGTAATATATTGAGATTTCCTTTGTGTATGCTGTGGAAAACTCTCATTCCTGATTCTGGAGTGGAAATTCACTGGTAAATGTTTGTCCTCTGTTTTTTTTTTGCCAGAGGATCAGTTGACTACCTTATTTCATGCAAGAGAATTTCCCCTTTTTTCCTAGGCTAGTCAAGGAAGAAGGAGCAGGCTGGCTGATTGGCCAGCCATGCAGAAACTTCATCAGGTCTATGCTGTTAAAAAATTAATCGGACCCTTTTCCGTCCATAAGGACAATACCTTTGCATCTATATACTGAAAATGCGTGGACTTTTTCTATCATAGGAAGCATTTTACAAGTTCAGCACAATGGAAACTTAATTGTTCAGCCACCTTAGGCTTGTTCTTGTAACAGAAATAAGAATTATTGTAGACACAATCATGTTTCCAGGAAAGAAAGTAAGGTATGGTCATATGAGAGACAAGTATACTCCAAAACTGTACATAGTCAAAGGACACATTAGCCAGGCTCTCTGGTTGAGCATGGTTTGTCCTCAAAAAGCACAAGGTGGAATTTGTACTGAACACCTCCCAAAAGAAAAAATTATTGCAATGTAGAATCCTGGGGAACAAATAAAGTCTAAGAGACAGCAAATATGGTAACACTGCAGGCTGGTGGTTTCTGTTACTGCTTTAAAAATAGTAGGCTTATATCAGAGAATGTTTTGGCTAGAGAGCCATTTTGTACAAGTCAACAATTTCAATAATTCTGCTTACAATGCAAGTGTAATAGTAAGTTATGTCAACTAGATGTAATGCTTTTTCTTATTTTTCTTTGTCTGAATCTCCATGCTTAAACAGTTCATTACAACTGGCATTTTGAAAGTAAAGTAGGGAAACCAAAAATTACCTAGAAATATCTGAAGGGAGAAGGAAAATTGTCTGAATGCCAGACAGTGTTAAGGGGTGTTTAGCCAGAACTCCTCTCTTCTGCTTAGAGATTAATCCAAGAACAGTGCACAGTGCTCCCAAATTTCAATTATTAAAATAATTTAACCCAAAATTTAGTTGGATGTCTTGGAATACTTTCATACCTAGTGGGAACATGTATTCAAAACCAAGGTAATTAGGCAGTAAAGAAAAAAAATATGGTTTTGCTGGAGGCTCACCTAACGAAAACACAAATGGCTCTAAACACTGCTAAAAAAGGACCTACGATCACAAGATGGGGACAATGGCAAGGAAGTGCCTTTCCGACATGTTCTCAGGCTATGCAGGGACACATAAGGGCCAAAACTCACATTTTGGTATCCAGTACTTCACAGTACTTCACCACTACAAATTACCTTCTCTGGCAGACTGGAGGATGCCTTCATCAGAAATGCTTCACCCTCATTTTGTGCTGCTACTTTTCAGACAGACATATTTCCTTATCTTATATCTTATTGAAAGAAGAATAAGAAGGGCAAGGTAGTAATACTTCCTGCTGGAGTGAGGGCAGTTTCAGGGGTAGTGCTGACACTTGCCTACAGCCTCAGACACAGGAATTCTTATCACAGCATTCCAACTAGCAGTGTCAGTCAGCTAGGCTGGGATTCCTCTACCTCTATCACCTACAGCTTAGGGGTTTGCATATGCACCACTCGCTTACACATCCTTTATAGTCAGTGAGAGATATGGGGAACTGGCAGCTGGAACACATCTCTTCCAAAGGCAGATGGCTAAACTGAATTATGTTCTCGAAGCTCTTGTTTATCTCCATTGTCTATAAAACTGTCTAGATACCTTGCTCAGAGGAAAGTAGCCATGCTTGTGACATGTAAAGTTAGGGAAGATGAAAATCATAGTGTGTAAGTGAGAAAAACAACCATATTCTCAGTCCTGGATGTGGGTTTATCTGTCTGTCTATCTATCTGTCTATCCATCTATCTGTCTATCTATCTATCTATCTATCTATCTATCTATCTATCTATCATCACAGTTCAGTGTCTTTGAGAATTTTCATCAATAGCAGGGATGGAAGGCGTAATAAATTTACAGATTGGATGAAAAGATCTGAGAGGCAGGGCCAAACACTTTGCCTGAAGACAGGACAGATCACAGAGGTGAGATGTAGTTTTTCTGTAGGTATTTCTAAAATCTTTCATGCTTTGGCTTGAGATTTCCAGAGCCTGAAGCTAAAGCGATTTAAATGTGTTTCTACGATTATCATTGTTCCATCAATGTCAGATATGTAAGATCACTCTAGCATTTTAAATCCCCAACATACAAAACAGGAGGGTGTACTTCTTTTCTGCCTTTCTAAATAGGGAGGAAAAGCTTTTTTTCTTCGCAAAATTTTGATAATTTTGTTTCTCTTTAGGAGGTCTCACACTGGACTCTGGTCCCATCAGAAAAATCCTTTTTGTAGACCTGAACTCTTTCAGGCTGAATCTGAGTTTTCCTGCAGGAATTATTGTCTCATCAGGAATGCACCATAGTGGATCAAAGCAGACTGTCTCAGCTAAGTGAGTGGAACGCCCTATATTACCTGTTTCAATTACATGCTCCAAACATTTATGTATTCCTCAAAACCCAAAGGAAAAATCAGACTGGATCTTTGTGGTGCCACTCTCAGGGAAGAAGAAACTCCTGGCCTCGGGGTCACACAGTGTGGAATCACAGCTGTTTCCTCAGGATGTCTCAGGCCAAGCCCAGGAAAAAGGAGAGGAAGGGATAACCACAAGTAACCTGACAAGTGACATCAGTGGTCAGGTTCAAAATTTAGGGACTGAGTTCATTTTCTCTGGCATTATTTCCAGTAATTCTGGATGACAGTCAGAGTTGTCAGTAGTACAGGATGAGATGAATCTGAGAAATAGTGGGAAGAAAAATTTAAGGCAGGTATGAAACTCATTCTTTCCAACACTACAAAATTCAGATGAACCATCAGGAGTTCATTAAAATTCACTATGATAATAATTCTTTCTTTTTTCTTCTTGCCACAAAATGATGCCTCTTTGACAATTCTGAGTGAAGCTGAAGTGTTAGGAGGCTTTGTCCCTTCTGCAGGTCCTCAGTCATGAAACAAATGCCGCACAACTTGCTTCTTTCCAGGCACAAACAAGTATTTTTATTTTAACATAAAGAATGGGGGGAAAATGCTTATAAATTACAGATGAATAAATAGAATGTTCTACTTGTATTGAAAAACAAAAACTTTAATTTCTTAAAAATTATCTCCCATTTTTATCCCTCCATCCACCAGTGTTTCTAACAATATCCCAGTTCACTAATCAGGCCATCACCTTGTCCACAAGGTCATCCAAGGTGAGAAGAAATAAAAATATTGCTTACTTGATCGGCAACACAGAAGTCCAATATTGATAAGTGAATAGTCAACATGAACAGTTCATAGCAAAATTGCCACAATTAGCAAAAAAAAAAAAAAAAAAATTAAACTGCTCACAGGAAACTTCAGATTTAGTGCAAGAGCTACATTTGACCCCCAAATAAGTTTTCTACTTATTGATTCATTGATTCATCTACCTCTACTAAAGACTATTACATTATATTTTAAAGGATTTAGCATCACCATTTTGTTTAGAATATAAATCTTGTGCTTACCTGTTAGCTATCCATATTTGCTGCAGACTTTCACAGGCAGCTCTTTGTGGGTTTTGAGATATAAGACTTTAGCAAAGGATTTGGTAATTTAGGGATGAAATATTTATTCTTATGGACTTTTAAAGCGTAGCTGTAGCTTGAATCAGTTGCTTCACTTGCTATGAGCTGGAACCAGTTCCAGAACAGTAGTTCTTGCAGGCAGACAGGAACAGGCATTCCTGCCATCCAGTATCTATTACACAGGTGCTGTAGGAAAAAGGCACTCAGTTCTGAGGTAATCCAAGGATGTTGGTATTGGCCTCAGGTATCATTAAAGTTTTTTCATCGCATTCACCGAATGTTTCACAAAATGTTCCTCTGGTGGTTTTTTGTTTGTTGGTTTGGGGTTTTTCTGTTTGTTTGTTTGTTTTTTGTTTTTTGGGGTCTTTTTGTTGTTGTTGTTGTTGTTGTTGTTGATTTGGAGGTGGTTTTGGTTTTGTTTTTTTATTTTTTTCCTGAGGGAAAAAAAAACCATTAAGAGTTAGCATGTGAAAAAAGCAATTAAAATAACAATTTTGCTAAGTAATGATAAACACTGCTTTTTAAGGGTAGCACCTACTAGAATTCTCTATAAATGTTATTGTAAGGTTTTTTAATGCTCCTCCTTCCTGGTGTTTTTAGATTGCTTAAATTTTCCTCTGGGTATTCCTGTTCCTCTAGAAGCTGGATGTGTTGCCAGTGTCTTTATAAATCAGTGGTGCAAACAAAATCCTCACGCAAAACAGAGAGAAAGATGCAAACAGAAGGTGAGTTGTGGTTAATTCACCTCCCCAGAAAATGGGAAAACTCATTTATACTTTATTGCTTCTTAATATTTCTAATCTGTTAATTGCCTAATTTCTATCTTAATATTTCCAAGGTGTGAATTTTCTACATAGAGGCAGCAGAAGGCTTTTCAGTGATGTAGACTAACTCACAGACTAACTGCCTTCCCACATACATGGACAAGAATGACTTAAGACAGTTTTCATCCTCAGGAGCAGCTTCCTCCAGTTCAGGAGATGTAGACTGCATGCCCAGAATGAAGAAGACTCAGTGGAAATTTCACGAATCAGGGAAACAGCTTGGGGGAGAAAGAACCTTGGGACAGAAACAGTCTTCAAGAGACTAAACATTTTTCTTTTTTTTTTTCTTTCCTTCATTTTTGGTGGTGAGTGCACAACTTTTGTTCCACCAAGACTCTAGGAAAGGAGCAGCTTTGGTGTGCCTTTCCTAGTTCCTATAGCATACTCCCCCTCCCATGTGCTGTGAGATGGAGGTGTCTTGTCACATACAGTGGTACCATTTCTCTCTTCCTGGCCCAGGTCTTGGTGCATTTACAGCTGTAAAAAAGGAGGTGCTTAATTCCATTTGAGAAGTGCCCAACATACCTAATGGAGCAAAGGCAGATAGAGTAATGGTGATAATAAGCTAAAGTCTAATTTGTTACACACATGTGCAGCCTTGATAAAGACCTATTTATGATGTAAGAAAAGGTTAAAAGTGACTTGAAATCACTTAGTGTGATAAGGTGAAAATTATTATAACCTCACCTGCATCTTATGACATTACCTTTATGTGTGTCCATGATTATACATCTCCATCTCCATGGAGGAATCAGGCTCTTTACTGTAAAACAATGAAATCTGCACCACCACGTTTTGTTCAACAATGGTTTTGTTTGCAAGGATATGTTCTGTTCTGCGTAAACAACTAAATTCTTCCATACTCTGGTCCAATATAGCACATGCTTCCCTTAAAAACTTATCAGCTTCTATGCTAAAATTTTCTGGCTGAAAATTGAAGATCATATAAACTCTTTACAGTTCATATGTTCTTATGAATGTATAATTAGAGGTTCCCATAAAACAGATTTATGAAATGTGAACTGTTCCTGACTAGTAATGTCAAAGTTGTTCCAATGGCTCATTTTCATTAGTTGCAACATCCTGTAATCTTAATAAGAACACAGTGCCTTAAATATCTAAAAAAATAGAGAGCATGAAACCAAAGAAAATTATTTAAGAGTCTGCTGATATTAATGGTTGGCAGTGATTTTGTTTTAACTTTATTCTGTAACAACTGAGATGCAGCATTCCCAAAGCCACACTGCATGCAAGTAAGGAACATGGGGTTTTTTAGGGCAGGTGGATGCTGTTATTAGTCAAGCAAAGAGAAAAACAATGAAAATATCAGAAATAAGGATGGGAGAAAGTAAATAGAGCTGTAAGCTGAAGGGGAGAGCAGTACTTGTATGGTGCATGAGAATTTTGTCTTAGGTCATAAGTTTTTTGAGGTGGGGAATATCTTTCTGCCCTGCATTTGCATAAACAACCAGAAGAGATACTTTTGCAAATACACATATTTATTCTACTTAACACACTAAAAAGCCCAAATGCAAGAGGACTGTAATCTTAAACCACTAAATGGTTCATGCAGAACTATGAATCTGTCTTACATGACCGTATGTCTGTACTGCTGTTTCCACACAGCCCCTGCCGGAATAGCAGCATATGAGAAGAAATGCCCTAGTTGTTGAAGCTAGTGGGAACTGAAGTTATTTTGCACTATACTAAACCTAGGGGGGAAAACACATGGCATGTTTCTCAAAACTGCATGAAGAGAAAGTGTAGATTTAAATAAGAGACCATATCATGGTGCAAAGTTTGGTCTTTTGGTCTAAATAAGCTGTAACTCAGCTTCCAACAATTGCAATTTCCTAAGCTACTCTGAGGGAAAACAGCAAAATGAGAAAGAAAGATGCTGTGTTTGCTGTTTCCTGGTTGAAGTGCCTAGACAGCACCAAAAAAGGTGAAGTGAAATTGCTTGGATCACACATTAAAAATATTTCAGAATGTGGTTGAAATGCCTTGGATCACAGTCTTCCATTTAGATACCCAGCTATTGTTTGGTGTACCTGAGTCTATTTGCAGACACAAACACAGGCTCGTACCATGTTGTGATCAAGCTTTTTTGGAATTTGTGACCTTCAGCTCCAAAAATGTGGGCTTGGTAAGGTAAGAAGCTCCTCCAGCTTGCCTGTAGAGAGGGAGCCAATAAACACCAAGTAGTTTGGGATAGACACTTCCTGCAGAGTGCAGGGCTCTGCATCCATGTGATATAATTACAGTGCAACTTCTTACACCGCCACTGACCAAGGCAGACCTCTCACACCAGGAAAGCCCATATGTTGTGGGAATCAGCAACACAACTCTGGCAAATCAACACCGTGTAGAACATCAGCAGCCTTGTAAGAGATCTACTAGAGCAAGTACCACTTTGATTTATAAATCACTTCAATTATGTTGCGGTGTGATGTAATAGCCTGTCCATCCCGGTTCTTTCCCCAGGTGCGCCAAAAACTTCTCCCTTCCCCTCCTCTTGCCCCCTGCTGACTGCTGTCTGTCAGTCTTGGCATTCCAGAAGGGCATCGTGTGATTGGCTAAGTTCAAAAGATGCCTCTCAGCCCTGGGGACATTGGGCTGTCCAGGTGTCATTTGCCCCCTGAGACTTCCCCCCACCCCCTTACCTGGTTGGTGGGATCCCTACCCCTTTCCTGCCCCTCTCCCTGGGGTTTAAAAGACACAGCAACCACACGGTTCTTTGTTCTGTTGGAGCTGTTGCTGCATTCAGAGGCCTGTGGGCCAGAATAAAGCTCTGGATCAAAACCCTCCAGCAGAACCCGACTCCTTTTTCCTTCACCTTGCCTTAAAGCTTCTCCACCAGAGTTAAACCTGAGCTCCTGCATGCCTGGACTTGTCCCAGGCGCCCAGCTGCAGCATCCAGCCAGCCAAAGGTGTCTCTGAGGTGAAACCAGCTCAGCTGCTGCCTTTGGTCAAGCAGCAAGGCCAGACGAGCCCAGGCACGTTCCATCCGGCTATATTGGTATTTAATTCCAATACAATTGCATGGAACACCACTAAGGTACATGTGTGAGTATATCTATAACTATATTCCTGTAATCTTCTGAAGCATTACAGAAGGAACTTTGCCCTGTATAATCTCCTGGACCTAAATGCCTTTTCAGTATCCATAGGTATAATGAGCTTAGAAGACTGAAATAATCAATAATATTTATTTATGGCATTTTCCTATGCTGAAACAGTTAATGAAGGTTTGCAAAACCTTTGTGGTTACATTGTTATGGACATGGAGACCTGCTAGCGCTGATGCAGGTATGTATCCATGCAATGATACATAATCCACATTTCCTTTGTGGTAAATAGGTATGATTTGTGCTGATAAAATTGAAACAGTAATCAATATTGATACAGTAATTAATATTTGGGAATAAATAAAATAGTTAAAAGTTGTAATGCCAAGAGAAGAGAGGGAAAGGAGGGGCTCCACCCCCCCTTCCCAGCAGATGTTCCCAAGGAGGAGCTCGACATTCCCTTCCCAGCAGCTGCTCCCAAGGACACCCGGAGCTAAAAATGAACAGAAAGGAAAAAGAACCTGGTTGGGTCCCAGAAACTGCTAATTATAAGGGATTTATTACTCTGATATTAAGATGTAGTGATATGATGGTTTTGGCTTGCATTGTACTGGCTTGGTGCGCATGTGTAACCCAAAGGTGAAATAAAGGACACAGAGGAAGACTACGGAATCTTCATCAAGAAGACCCCAAAAGACTTGTGCGACCACCGAGCCAAGTGACAACGCATGCGTGGCAAAGGTGGTGATGAGGGTGGAGATGAAAGTGTGATGAATCGAAAATGGGAGGAGATGACATTAACACATGGCATAAAAGGGGGAGTTTTCACTTGACAAACTTGTACGTGAGGTGGCAAGGGTCCAAGAGCCCTGCACTTGCGTACCCCGCGGATTTTTGCTTATGCGCTATTATTAGAACCAAATTATCCCTTATTTATATATTTTTTTCTATTCAATTAAAATTGCTGCTACTTTAAATATTGTTGGGTTGGTTTTTTTAAGGGGATAATTGGGCAAACATAACACCTTGGTGGTAGGGAATATCCTGTGGAATAATGAAAAATGTAACTGTACATGATGCCAAATGATACCCAAACAATTATGTGCTATTGCAGCGCATCAGTACTAAGAGTAGTAGATTTATGTGATGTTGTACATCGCTTTTTACCATCTATAGATCTTTCCACACGAAGTAAGGCAGTGGTAACTATGTAGCCTTTTTCCTCATTCAGGGCGAAGAGATTTTGCATCCAGATTTTCAGGACTCCACCTTCTGTCCCACTGAATTCCCTGTACTCCAAGGTCTGCTGTGGCATATAGGGCCTAAGAAGCAAATTGGTGTAAGAAGACATAGAGGTGACTTCTGAGCTGTCAGAGCTGGAGGAGCTCCAGAACAGCTTCGTGCCACAGCTTTCTCTAAAAGGTGAAGTGTAGGTCCCAGGAGGGACTGACGAAACCCAAAGAGAACAGGAAGCAGAGGCAGACAGTCCCTCATAGGACCTTTTAATCTCAGTGAGGCCATGTCACAGTGGTACCATGTGTGTTAACAATGCCATAATAGCTTTTAGTATCAGCTCAGACACAGGCACAGGTTGCCCAGTGAAGTTGTGGGTGCCCCATCTCTGGAAGTATTCAAGGCCTGGTTGAATGGGGCTCTGAGCAGCCTGGTCAAGTGGAAGGTCTGATGGGGGGATTAGAACCAGGATCATTAAGGTTCCTTCCCATTCAAGTGATTCTGTGACTTTACAATTCTCTCCATACAAGAATTACCACTGTATCAGACACAGTTTCACCCACAGAAGGCTTAAAAATTAATACTTCTATTACCACCAGTCATATGGTAGGGCTTTGGAGTGCGCACTGGCAGTGTGTTCACACACACTGCAAACACCTGGAGGGTTTTACAAGTGAATGCTCAAATCTGGGGAAAATGCCAGAGGAGGAACATCTTTTTGAAGAAGGAGACTGCTCCAGGAAGCAGCAAATCTCTCCTCTGAGAGAGATTTGAAGTGGGTAAAACCTGCGAATATCCAGGGGCCAACATTGCACCTGACTTTAACAGGGATAAAGCACTAAGTGCATCCATTGCTCCCCGCTAGGATGGATTTGCTCTTTATTTTCTCATTCAAGTTACTGCAGCTTGAATTGCTGCTAGCAAAGTCCAGGGTAAAGAAGCCAAAAAGGCTTTTGCATAATGTCCATAGATGTTTAATTCAGCCGCACGGTGAGATGTTCTTCTCTCAGACACACACTCCCCCCCCTCAAGGTCCTGCTCTCTCCCCCAGGAACCTCCCAGCTGACCTTGGTCTCCAGGCAGTATCAGGGTGAGGCCCAATCAGGGAAAAGGGAGGGAGAGCCTCAGGAGCACCTGTGTTCAGGCATAGGAACTCCAAAACTTCCCCCTCTCGATTCAAAAAGAAACTTTCACAACTGTGTCGCTTTCTACTTGCGTTTCATAGCCATACTATATTGGCATTGCTTACTATCTGCTTAAGACTTATCTTTATCAACACTAAGCAATGCTATGTTACAGCACAGCAGTTTCTTGCTATGAAGGCTTAGTCAGTGTATTAGGTATGAATCACGTTTGACAGTAGTTATACATCATTGTTCAAAAAATTTTGGTCGATTCTAGGGTCTGAGCTCAAAACTATCTATCTCTATATCTTCATTTGTCTGTTTTGTGAGATTTTGAATACTTTCTGTGCTTTTACTTCTTAATTCTCTCGTATGACAAAAATTTCTTTGACCGTTTTGTTCAGCATTCGCCGCACACAATGAAGTATGCAGGGAATTACTATTAATATTACTACTAGAACTCTCAATATATAAAGACTTATCTTACAAAGTTGCTTTAGCTAGGGTGCAAAGCTCTATTTTTGGAACAAATCGTCTAACTAGGATCTACTATCTTCTTTAATTTGGGCTGTCAAATTTTTTAACTTTTGTATGCTTTTGTGAATGGATTCAGAATGATCAGACAAATTCATGCAACACAATCTTTCAAATTCTTCACAACCATGCTTTTATGCCAGTAAAAGAAAGTCAATTGCTGCTCTGTTTTGAAGGGTAGTATGTCTAACACTATCAACATCGGTCAACATATCACTAATTGCAGAGGATGTGGCATTAGCTTGCTTGCTCAGCCAGCATCCAACTCGATCTAACTGTTTTAAAGCCACTGCGGAAGCCAATTGGGGTAGAAATATACTTGCTGAAACTCTTCTCGCAGCTTTCCAAGGCATAAAATCACTTTGGTAGTCTTCTTCATAATGAGGAGCTGCTCTCATTTTCTTTTGTTTCTTTTTCATGACCGCTTTAGCAGAAGGCGCAATCACAGTGAGCATCCCAATGCTACAAGGGCCACCTTCAAGGTGTGTTGGAATGCTTTGCTAAGCTCTGTCTCCACAAATGAACTAATACTCTTTGGGTAATTGCCGTGGATATTGGTCAGCCTCAGGAAGCACATCTCAACTATTTGAAAAATTACACTAAAAACTAAAATTTCTATATGCAAAATAGTGAGGGGTAACGTTATACTTTGGAGGATCGCTTTTTCACTAAGCACCAGTTAGGAAGGTAAAGCAAAACTCTATGGTTAAAGAACTAAGG
Source organism: Calcarius lapponicus (assembly GCA_039654755.1). Taxonomy (NCBI): domain Eukaryota; kingdom Metazoa; phylum Chordata; class Aves; order Passeriformes; family Fringillidae; genus Calcarius; species Calcarius lapponicus. The sequence goes on along the minus strand of CM077466.1, from coordinate 64,710,404 downwards.
ATTTCTAGCTCTTGGGGTTCAGAAGCTGTTCGGGGAAGTTTCTTGGCCCACACATTCTAATTCAACGTGGGATTGTTTTTAGAGTCCAATTCACCTAATTTACTTTTGAGTTGTTTTTTGATCACAGGCAACTCTTTTACTGGCACACCAACCAGACAGGTTGAGAAAGGTTTTTCTGGCTCCGAATTAGACAAACATATGGTGTCCGAGCTTGCAGCCTTGGCTAAGGTCACTCAAACATTTGTTTTCGGTTGATCCACAGGCAAATCTGCACAACAAAAACCAATTAAAACTCAACAGTACAAACACACAACTTCCATCTTTCTCATGAGTAAACATTTGACATACAATTAACACATTTATAAAAAACACTAGCACGAATTCAGAATTTGCAGGTTCTAGCCATGCACAAAGAACGTCAGGCACAAGGAACGTCAGGCGTGACCCGGGATCTCTCCGCTCGGCTCACGTCTGCGTGCTTGCTTCCTCGGTTCTGGGCTCGTCAACACATTCCGGGGTGCGATATGGTTTGACGTTTTTGGCAGGGACCCACTTAATTCTAGCACTTGTAGAAACAGAAGCATACTCTTTGCCCTACGTTATTAAACGGTAAGGACTTTCAATTTGATTAGACTTAGGATTTCTAATTAGGATAGGAGGATTTTCTTTTAGCTTCGCCTCCGTACTATTTAAAAAATGCCTAAAAATTGGTGGATCAGGTTCTGCACCTGAACTGTTTAAGAAATTAAAAATGTACAAAGCTTTGTTCAGCCTCATCTGTGGTGTGATCTCAGCTCCCCCTCTCTGTTGATCTAAAATGTGCTTCAGTGTTTGGTGTGTTCTTTCAATGATTGCTTGACTTGTGGGAGAGTGAGGAATACTAAAAATGTGCTGAACACTTCATTCATTTAGAAATGTGGCTAATTTTTGAGAAACGTATGCGGGGCTATTGTTAGTTTTTATTTCTTGGGGAACATTCAATGAAGCAAAAGTTTGCAGAAAGTGGTGGCAGGCATGACTCTCTGTTTCACTTGTATGAAGGGAAGTAAAAATTGCACTAGAGAACGTGTCTACGGAAACATGAATGTTTTTAAATTTACTAAAGGAAGGATATCTAGTGATGTCTGTTTGCTATAATTGTAGACTTTGCAAACTTCGGGGGTTGACAGCTTCTGTAGAAGCAGGAGGTTGTACAAGTTGACAGTTAGGGTAAGTACTGATAATTGCTTTAGTTTGACTTTTAGGGATTCTGAACATTCGCACACGTGCTTGTGCGTTTTGATGAAAAAAGGCATGACTCAGCTTTGCTTGCTCAAAAATGTTTGGCAAAGTGTTTGAAATTACTATGGTCAGTTGGTCTGATTTCGCGTTTCTTTTTACTAAAAATTTAGGAAGTGAAGAATGAGCTCTAATGTGAGAAACAAAATATGGATTAGTTCTATATTGTAAAGTTGTAAAAAGACATGAAAGCTAACGATATAAAATTTCATTGCTAACATCTTTTAAAAGTGATTTTTTAAATTTTTTAACTACATTAGCAACATAAGCAGAATTTGTGATTAAATTGAGAGGTTGAGGGAAAAGCTGAAAAGTTCGAACTACAGCAGTAAGTTCAACAATTTGAGGAGACTTTTCTACTGTTTGAATATTTGATTCTTATGCATTGGTTTTTTGATTCAACCAAGTCACAACTGATTTGTGACTTTTCCTAGAGTTATCAGTGAAGAGAGTTATCGCATTTAAAGGTTTTTTACTTAGCTTAGGTATTTCTTTAAAATTCAGTTTTGCTTGTAGCAATTTGTGAGTTGGGTAGTGAATAGAACAAATACTTGGGAAACTTAAAAATGCATATTGTAAATCATCAGAATTTTGTATTGCCCAATTAAAGTAATCTTTTTTCAATGGCAAATAAATGATGGAAAATTCTTGGCTTGCTAAAGTTAGCAACTTGGTTCTGGCTTTCATTATAATTTGTGCAACTATTTTTAGAACTGTGAAGATGGTCTTTGGAAACTTGTAGGGAAGAAAAACTCATTCTATTATTAACAAAGGATCTGGTTCTGAAGGGTCTCACTGAAAGATGAGGCTGCAAAGTTGTATTTTCTCTCTTAAAACTGCAAGGAAGAAAGGTTTTTCTGGAACACAGCGATGAGCTTGTCTTCTCTGAAGAGCTTCTGTGATTTTGTCGAGGGCTGTGCGTGTTTCAGAGGTTAAGGTTCTTGGTGACGTGATGTCACAGCTCTCCCTCAGCAAGTCAAAAAGAGGACTCAGTTTATCATTGGAGATTCTCAAAATTGGTCTGACTTAATTGATTTTTCTTAGAAGTTGTTGTAATTCTTGTAGGTTGTTGACACTGGTCTGGATTGGAATCTTCTGAGGCGTTATCGTTGTCTCAGTTATTTTCTATCTTAGGTACTTTTAGGGCGGGATTTCTTGAATTTTTGTTGGAGAGATTTCAAGTGTAGCTTTTTGGATTTCAGCGACAATACAAGCACGGGTTTCTTCTATCTTCTCTTGTGTTGGAGCTGCAATGAGCAAATCGTCTATGTAGTGTAGAATTATGGATTTTGGAAATCGTTGTCGAGTAGGAGACAAAGCTTGGGACACGAAATACTGACAAATTATAGGCGAGTTCTTCATTCTTTGTGGCAATGATGTTTAGTGATATCTCTGAATGGGTTTTCTTCGATTGATGATGGGAACTGAAAAGGCAAATTTTGGAGTATCATCGGAATGAAGTGGGATATGAAAAAAACAGTCTTTTAAGTCAATTACGATGAGCGGCTAATGTTTTGGGATCATTGGCAACGAAAGAAGTTTAGGCTGAAGAGGTCTTATGTCTTCGATCACCTCATTGATCTTCTTCAGGTCATGCAGTAACTTCTAGGAACCAATGGGATGTAACTTAGGAGAAGCCCCTCTAGGGCCTCCACACAAGTCATCTGTTCTTTTAGGCAAAAGAAGTCAGCACTGGGCTTTTTGGAATTGACTCATAATAGCAAAATTCTGACATAATACAGATTTTCCAATGATAATCACATCAATAATGAATAAGCACGTCTATACCATTTTGGAGAACTGCAGTCATTAGGAAGTCTGCTTCAGAAGAAAGACTATTCACTGGGAAAGGAAATGTCAAAGGCAATTATTTTGCCTAAAGGGTCATGACAGTTTCGTTTGACAAGCACTATAGCAATTTCTGTCATGGTCCTTGAACAGAGTGAAAACTGACCGGGAATGTCACTGAATGTTTGGAGTATAATTTTCTATCCTGAGTTTATATTTTAGACCATTGTTGGAATTGAAAAAATAATGCTGTCTTGTTTCTTCCTTATATGTACTAGCCAGGATCTCAGAGCTTCCCAGTGCCTTTCTTCTCCTATTACCACCTGGAGAAAACTTTGGAGGAGTTTATTTACTGTGAGGGAGAGACTAATTTTCAGGCCCTTTTGACATGGAAATTTCTGCTTAGTACAACGATGCAAAGTAATTAGCAAGTATTTCTGATGGAAGAGAATTTCAGACTATCTCACACTATCTGTAGGAGAGACTTCATTAGCAGCAACATATTTAGGACACGCATTAACTATGTGTATTTAAAACACACAACTGAAGAAGCAGGGATACCTTTTAAAGCCCTACCTGACATTTCTGTGCTAGGAGCGACCTCCTCTCACTTTAAAAATTGCACTTCATAAATTGCACAAGATTTGTATCAGCTTTTTAGGTAAATTCTTTTAATGTAAATTCACTGAAATACAATAAATCATGTTCCCTTTTTACCTGAGGAACAGGAGCAGATCAGTCTATCATCTACATCCAAGTGAACTTGAAAGCTGGCTGCATTTATGTTGAGCAGTGTTGGGCCTGCCTGGGCATCCCTGCGCTTCTGAATGTCCCAAGGAAGAAAAAAGGGCATAGGAGAGCACAGAGAAATGGGCCCTTGAGACTTCTGTGCACAAGAACAAGTGACAGCAGTGACAAGCAACGAAGCAATGTTGTTGCAAAGAAAATCTCAGCAGAAAATACTGTAATAATAAAAATAATAATAGGTTTCTACAGTCACACAACCTAAGATTCTGCAGTGACCACAAAACTGTGTCTGCTGCAGTTTTCTTCTCTCAATGTTTTTTCTGTTTGTCCCATCAGCTGTTTATAGATTAATGCTTTGCTACAAGAAGCCAAGGGAGGAAGGTAACCTTCAGTGACTTGTGCATTAGATGAAAGCCAGAGCAGTCATGTGCAACAGTGCATCTCAGCAGACGTCTTCTTTGGGGCATGATATAATTTTTGAATCCTATTTCTTGACTAGAAGTGGGAAGAGGCAGGACAGATTCTGCTGTAGGAAGAGTTGCAAAGCAACCAACTACTTTGTCATTTTCTTCCCACCCTCTTCCTTCTGCTCAGCATCCCCAATCCCTGTGAAAGTGTACCTAACCACAACAGAAATGACAAAACTAACAATAAATAGAAACTCCTTCACACACAACCCTGTGAAATTATATAAAGCCAGCCAAAGCTGTAGAGGACAGAAAAGAACAAGGCAAGAATAAAAAGCAGATGGGAATGCAGTTAATGGATTCATATGTTTCTGATATGGAAAGGCAGCCTTGCTAAATTTTAGATCAAACATATCTGCACTTTCAATAGAAGCCAGATTTAGGCTGTGAACTGTGAGGCAATGTGTCATGAAAAAACATATTTTGCTTAGGTAGTTCCCGAAAGTTATTCACCTTCAACGATCAGTGCTGATCACTGATCATTCTCTGCAGTTGCTTCTGCGCCTCTAATATTATTGCCTGAAAGAAACATTTGTAACAAAATATCTGAGTTTTAATTTCCATTAAAGGAAACAATAAATCATGTCATAGGTTTTGGAATTCATATACATAGGAAAGGAATTACTTTGCTGGGACAGGATGATTTTCTATTTCTTTCCCTACATATGCAAGTCTATCCAGTTCCAGTAATGAGCGTGGAGCTGAAAAACACTGCTCATTGCCTATTCTTATACTTACTTCTATGTTCTTCCAGAGGCATGTCAGCATGAGGACATTTGATTGCCCCAACTTCCACTCTTCTCCAAAAACGTCGGATATTTTTGGTTGTGGACAAAAGTTTAGAAAGATGACTCCTTCTGGGAAGATAGAATGTAAAAGACTAGAGATAGTGCAAAAGGCAATCTCACCCTTGAGGAGTTGCAGCTGTACTAATTATCAAAGATAGGAATAGGCTTGCCCTTAATAGGCCACAGCTGTGTCCAATAAGGATGAGTGCTATAAAAGAGTGGGTTAGCTGCTTGAGAAGAGCTGGACTTAGTTGGCTGTGTTGTGTAGAGCTGCCTGTGAGACATCACTGAGAAGCTATGGAATATTTGCAATAAGATGACAACAGCTCCCAAGCTCCATATGGATATATGATTTATTATTCAATCAGCCTTTCAAAATACTTTAAGTTAGCAAAGTTATTTTCCCACACACTTCTTTGCCTCCTCTTTCATAATTAGGATGGGGAGGAGAAAAGAGAGGAAGGCACAGAGTGAAATTTCATTTCACTTCTGTGTGAGCCATGCAAATGGAAAGGCTGGTAATGGAGACTCCTTCCTAATTGCCTTTGTATGTATAAAGGCCAGGTTTGGCACCCAAGGCAGAATCAATCATGGTAACAATTTACTGAAAAATGTGATGAAATGAGATCCTTAAATCTGATAGGCCCTGATGCCTGCAATTAATTAAAATATATTTTAGTTTGTGCAATAGCTGGCACTAGATTCCTCTACCTCCTAAACAAAAACAAAAAAAAACCCAAAAACTAGGAGGCACCTCCCCATTACCCAGAGCAAAAGATGCTTTATATCTTTAGACCTCAGTTCCAGGCACCAGCACATTCCAAATTCTACTGGCGTTTTGGCCCATGGTACATGGACTCTGTATTGCTTTGAGTTAATCTACTGTCCGATTTAAAACCTTGTTTTTAAATCTGGGAGCAAAATGGACAAAGGGAAATCCAAGAAGAAATTGAGCAAAACATGACACGGAGGTGAAATCTTGTTTTCCATATATAGGGCCAAATGTGAAGTCAGTGGAGAAAACTTGAACATACAGAGGTGGAGCTGAAGGCAGGATTTGGCCCTTGAAGCTGTGGATTACTAGGTTTGGAAGAGAATTCTGGTCACTCCATTGCAGCTTGGCTCTGACAAAATATGACTTCTGGACCTCATCCTAAGAAGACAGGCATTATTTCAAACAATAATGGTTTTGTTTGCATAGCTTAGGATTTCACTCAGTTATAGATACATCTTTTAAATCAAAATTCCCTTGGAAAACAATGATTAAAGAAATGAATTATTTGTTAAACTTGGGGTATTCTTGGTGAAATCTAGAACTTAGGTGGCGTCTATTGAGCCCAAACCACTGCTTAGTTTTTGCCATGACCGCAACAATAGAATGTTCAATCTCAAGCAGAGAATGAGTTGGCCTCATGGTTTCCTTTGCCTTTCCTGTAACAAGGCCAAAAATTCACAGGCAGCAATGGCACAAAGTCTGTTGTTTTTCTCTCTCTCCCTCCTCAGTGAGGACAGACAAACCATGGCTTTCAAAACACTTCACCAGTGGACCACACACAGCCTGAGGTTAAAGCTATTATTGTTGCTTTGTCAGGCCTTTCTTGTCTGCTCTGCCAAATGAATTGCTTGTTCCTTTATTAAACAGGATTCTTTTCCAGTAGCTATCTCCCTTAACCTCAAAATTATCTCCTTCCCTAGTGAAGAAAAATCAGCTGTGTACTCTTGTCCCTTAGTGAAATGGCAGAGACAACATTTCACCAATGGATGTTATAGAATGTTCCCTGAACCTCTTACAGAAAAGGCAAACAACAAAAAAAGGCAAAACCTCATATTTTTCCTCCCTTTGGGGCTGGAGAGTAAGTGTATGGTACTCAGGTTCCCCCAACCTCTTTAACTGACCCTTCAGAAAGTAAAACCTGACTTTTTTCTTACAAAATATTAACTTTTCTCTTAGATTTATACCTATCTATGAGATACAAGAACTGTCTAGAAAGCCTTTCTGCTTTCTGTGATTTTTCAAGGGATGAGCAAGATGATTTTCTAAAAGAAAGGCTTCTGACTCTGTGTGCAGAGTGCCTGTCACTTAATGTATCTTTGGTCATTGTCAGCATTTCAAAGACTTCAGAAGATTCCCTAAAATATCTACAGGACTATCATTATCTTCCCTTGTTCAGTTTTCAGTTCACTGTTCCTATGTTCATATTGCCTCTCCTCATTTTCCTAGGACTGTGAGAAGAAGTCCCAGAGTCCAACTTTCACTTTTTATTCCCTTGTCCAGGTTTAGGCCACATTTGAGAGAAAACCTCCAAAGGGGCTCCTCTGGAAAGCAGATTTAACCAGCACCTCCCCCAATTGATTTGGGAAAAGATTTCCTTGGAGAAATGTGGAAAAAACCTGTTTATCTAACAGGCAAAGTATTCAGCAGCACAAAAAAATGAACAATGTTAAACAATAAAACTTCTTGCTGCTCTGAAGAGATGAGGAACTCAGAAAGGCCCCTTGGTGGGCTGTAGCTCATGTCAGTTTGTGATCAGTCCCTCGGTGCTGGAAATGCCGCGGCCCAGGCCCAGCCCGGTGGCCACAGGTGTGAGCTGCCGCTGCTCTGCTGGTGCTCAGTCCAGAGCAGGGTTAAACAGCTCCAAGGAAAAGAACAACTGCAGTCCAGGGAACCTCTCTGTCTCAGCTAGCTAAAAACTAACTAAAAGCAAAGGAGAGATCTGTCCTGCTGTCTGTCCATCCACAGACAACATAGTCCAGTAGAGGGACTGTAGAGGAGTGAGTGCAGCTTCTGAAAACAAACTGTGCACTTCTCTCCCACGCTTCGTTCTCAGAACCAGTCTTAAAGGTGCAAAACTTATTTCTGGGCTAAACAGACAAATGGGGATGCAATTCAGCATCATAAACTCACCCCAGGACAGTACAGTAAATTTTGTTCTGGTGCAGCTTTTTTATTTTACCCTTCCCTTGGACTTCCTCTTTTCTGTCACCAGTTTTGTTTTCCTAACTGTTTATCAAGGCCTCACTTAGTAGCTCGGCACAGAAGGTCTGTGTTAACAAATGTACAATCATGGTCTAATCAGATTTAGATGTGATTTCTTCCTTTTGTTGACTAGCAGGTGACAGTTAAATCTTTCAGGCTCTCTCAAGGAGGTGGCAAATATTTTGATTTTTTTCATCTGTGATTTTCCTTATATGAAAAAGATAATACCCTAAAGGGTTTGCCATCTGAAAGCATGGCGTATACCCAAGAAAGGTTATTTTTGCTGTGTTTTTCCCCCCTGAAAGCACAACCAACATGCCAAAACTGGTTGGAAATGTTCAGATCACAGCCAAACTAAGTGGATTAATCTGTTTATTCTGGTTAATGATGCTGTAGTCTGAAGCTTGCTCTGTTCTGGGAAGAGGGGAAGCAAGGGCAGCTGTGGAGGGAACCTGCTGACTCCATAGCAAGGGCCACACCCCAGTCCACCCTCCCCTTACTCCTGTACCACCTCCTGCACTGTCTGTTCCTCGCAGAGCATGACCATTTCGTGGCCGTGCTGGTTTGGGGGATATTGGGGAGGTTCAACACCTTGCTACAAGGGATGGAGATGGACAATTCAGCACCTCTGCCCTTGCATCAGAGCAAACACTCCCAGACTGACTCACAAGGGAACGGCAAGGGAGGTTCACATCTCTGCTCCTGCACTGGAGAAAGCAGACACGTAGGGACCACAGAGACACAGAAGTGTTTCTTGGCGTGCCTTAAACTGCGGTCACTCAGCACCTTCTGCTAGAAACCCATGAAAATAGCCAGAGGAAGATTTTTGTTGATTCTGAGTAACAGTCAGCATTTCAAACATATATGATTCAAAGGATACAATATTTCAGATAAGATCTGTGTTTAAATAGCAAACCTCAGCATAATGCGCATGCAAAAAAAGCTGTTAAAAATGGACATTTGCATTTTGCATAGGTGTCTGGCTACACACTATTTTAAAGTCAGTTTTCCAGAGAAAAAATGAACAGGAAAATGTGGGTTTGTTTAAGTTTCCCAAGTGGTCAAATCAACTGGCTGTTATGCTGAGGGGATGACACTTCCTCAAGCAGCATCCAGCAGAAGAGTACCTAAAGGAATTGTCCCTCCTCTCCCATACGGGAGTATGCACTGCTGAAGCAAAGCAGTCTTAACACAGTGGGATCTACAAAGTTTTGGGTTTTTTTCCCACTGGGACAAAACAAACCGAAGCAGACTGCTAAGAACAAAATAATCTATGTGTGTCACTGGGTGATGAGACTTTCCCCCTGCATTGTAGAAATTGTAGTGCTAGAAATTGTAGCTGTGCTATGACTGTGCTGAACCAAACATGTGAGGGGAAGGAAATTTTTGGGGACATCTGCACCAAAATATGGACTCTTCTGAACTTCTGCAAGCAAATAATTAATGCCATAGTATTTGATATGAAGTTTCTATGTGAGGGAAGTTTACATTTATAGATGTTCTATGTATAGATGTACAGATGTAGAACAGAAGACTTGTATGGAATAGTGGGATTTTCTTCTTCTCAATTAGTTGATATGCAGAGGACCACTACAAGAACAACAGAGCAGAGAGCTTGTTTTTGTCATGCTCAACTGAAAAACACAGTATATTTCTGCAAAGAACCCAGTTAGTGTTAAAATCCTATTGGAGAGTTGGAGATGCTGCAGAGATGTCACTTTGATGGCCTCAGCAGAAACATTCATGATATAGGAAGGCAGAAGAAAAAGTTTGGATCTGGAGGGCAGACACCTGTTCCTTGAAGGAGGAAGGAAGTTGTGAGGGCATTGAGCCTGCTGTTCCCTGATGGAAACTGCACACCGGATCACAGGGACTGATTGTGGTTGCTCAGTTCCCAACAGGAGCACCTCTTGAGCCAGCCTCAAGAGCCTCCAAACAGGTTCTTCTCCTCTGAGAAGCAAGCCTGAAAAAGCACCAGGCAGAGAGAACATATCAGAAAGTTTGCTGTGAACTGTAAATAAAAAATTGCTCCTGGTCCTGTGCAGCTGTGTAGGTGTCTGGGGACTGGCAAACCTGTTGGATGAGACAAGATGCTCTCCCTGAGGAGAAATGAGCAGAGGAGTTGTAACAATTGCATGAATTCTTTGATACTACATGCAATTTTCTGTTCAGGGGAGTGACCCGTACCCAGGATGAAGTGGAGTGAAGAATAGAACCCAAACTACCATCCCTGAGTATAAGCAAATTACTGCTCTTGAACAGCAAATGTATCACCAAAAGGGGTAGGGAGCACTACTGAGGGGTCTGAAGCAAGGGGTTATTCAGCTTTTTCCTCAGAAAACACAATGCCCAAGAGTCTCCCTGAGCTCATCCCTTCTCCGCTATCAGTAGCTGACAAGGGGACAAGTTATAACAACAAAATATCATGCTCTTTTATTTTGTCTTTCACTGGAAAACACAATACTTGAGTCAATAAAATCAGATAGCAAGGAGCCATGTCTGAACCCAGTAAAACCAAAATTCAAATGAGTTATTCTAAATAGAAGTAGAAGGCAAGGAAAAAGTCACTATCAATAGCAGATTCAGCTGCTTTGGAATCATATATGGCCAGCCAAGGATGATGTTCCAAAGAAACTGCAGAAAAACAACATGTTCAGCTAGTTGCCCTTAACAAAAATTAAAATAAAAAACATGACATCTCAAAATCCCTGACAAAAGGCTTGCTTTTTCCACAGAGCCTGATGAATGTGAATGACAAGAAGCTAATGCTGTTCAAAGGAAGAAAATTGGATAACCTAAAATGTGGTGCAGATAAATATCCTTGTGTGCCTTCTGGTCAGTAAAATAAAGAACACTAATGTTAGCAACAGTGCTAGAAAAAAGCAGACCATTTCAAATCTGAGCAGCCACAGACATATACTTTGGTTGTTTTAGGTGTGGCAATAACTATATGGAACAACTATAAGAAATTTGTCATAGCAAGGTGGGAGGGGGCAACTGGAGGAGAAGTGAAAGCAGTTTGTTTGATGATGCTTATAACCAGAAATCTTTGTGCAGCTGACATAGCAGAGTACTTCAGAAGTACATAAGGGAAGTCTGAGGGACATGAAGGGAAAAACAAACACTTATGGAAAATATATCTGAATGTGAATGTAGATAATATGAATTACCAGTTATTAGGAAGGAAGCTACTATGTTATTGATGCCTTAAGTTTTAGCTTTCATAATTTGCAGATTTTGTACTGCATAAGTATATAATTCTGAACTTCATATAAAGTGTTAGCAAGTTCTTTTCACAGTTAAGTTAGACAAAACAAATTTTTTCCAGCCAAGAAGGGACAGAGAACCAAGGGCCCAAAAAATTTATAAACAACAATGAACTGAGGAGAGCAGTCTGGGAGGATGGGACTTCATAACCTGAAGCTGTAATTGGACAATTAACCCCAATATTTAAATGGACCAAAACTTATAAAAGTGTGAAAACTCTTAAAGATGGACCTGTTGTCCATCTTGGGTGTAGCCTTGGCCAGGCTCTTGTACTTTGAAGGCCTTTTAATAAATACCTACTTTACTCCTTTAACACTGTCTAGCATCTGTTCTAGGTAGCCTCTCAAGGCATCATTTTCACAATATTTTATCTCCAGACTGATCTCAGTTTGACATCTAAGCAAGGGTCCCACCATAAAGAGAAGCAAGGGAGTATGTGCTGTCAAATTTACATCCAGTAGCCTAAATTAATTTTTTATTACTTTAGAAATGTTCTGATTCCCCCTTCCCCCCCCCCCCCCCCCCCCCCCCCCCCCCCCCCGCTCAGTAGCCACTTAATCTAATAAAGTTTGCTTGATAATATGTTTCTTTCCATTTACATGCGTGGTCATGTAGGAGAGTCATTCTGTAGGTAACTGTGGGGGAATCTCAAAATGTACAGATCTTGTGTAAGCAAACTGAGCTGTGTAAGTGTCTATATTCTTAGTGGATATAAGCTCTTGGCAACCATTAAGCAAAGGGAAGTGTTCTGGATGTAAACATCGATGAGGCCAGCATTTTTTAATTTCTCACTTCTTAAGAGATCTTTTCCAAAGGACAAAATACTTCTCTGCAAGCAGTGGAATGCAGCTTAAAATGTGTGATAAGCATCTATCTAGTCTGGGAAAACAGGTTATGTTTTTGGACTTATTAGCAAAATTGTATTAAACCATTTTTAAATACTGTTTTAGCCTCCTGCATGAATAATGACAGGAACAAATTTAAAATATTAGTCTTATGAATAACTAACATATGTTCTAAATGCTTAAATGTAAGGGGAGCTGAATTTTCCTTTAAAACCGATTATAAAAATATGGAGTTTTTAATATGAAAGACAAAACAGATAAGCCAGGATACAATGAAGGAATACTTCGGAAAATTCCAAGTTTGTGTTTCTCCCTCCTCCCTTCCTTTGGCTGATGGTGGTCTGCAATCCTCTGAGCCGAAATCTCCTGCTGATGCAAATGCAGTGGGGACTGACTCCTCCCATCCTGTCAGAGAATCGACCTCAAAGGGCTTCTTCCAGTTTGCACTTTGTAGTGGCTTTGTCACTATGAAAAGATGAGTTTACTGGAAGGCAAAATCCCAGATTAAATAAAAACTAATGCATGTGATTAAGAAACCCTGGCATAGCAGAAGTACATCAAACACATCTGGAAAGTGCCTCTGTTTTTCCAGGAAGAGACACTGGAATGTGAATGTGGACTAGGCTGGGCCCTTATAAACTTGAAGAATGTGGGTCAGGTGCATTGCAAATCTGTTATCACATCTTTTTCCAACAACAAGATGAGAACATTTAAAAAATAAAAGCGAAACAAATCCTTTTGGTGAATGACTGAGGTTACACTGTGGCTGAATTTTGACTCCAAGATCAAGGCCATCTTTACAATAAATGATCTTTATTTATGTAGTGAGATGTTGATCAGCATTTCACATATGATGTCTTTATCAGTACTTCCTTATTTTCCTTAATCCTCTCCCTTCTGCCACTGCACCTGAAGAAACTACTTTCTAAAATAAACTGCTGTTTTCTCTGAGTGTTACATAGGTTGAAAGTAGAGATATGGCAGATGATGCTGTGACAGTGTCTAGGAACAAAAGCTTTTAGGCAGCAACTTGTAATGGTATTTCCATGGATCATTGCCATTTTTTATGAGTTTGTGGTTCCTTGAACAGGACCCTTCTTGCTGTCTGAAGCCAGGCCCACTCCCAGCAGATTACAATTCTTTGTTTCCCAGAGCACAGGTAATTTTCTTCCTAGTGCTCATCTCTGAAGATGTTAGGCAGATGGGAAAGGACCTTTCAGGGATCTTTTGATAATTATATCATAGTTATATGTAGTAGAGATGGCCTTTGGAGTAACATAATATGTATTATATCTAAATACTTGTATATGGGCCTTGCCCCAATAAGTCTCAGCTGATTCTAAATGGCTTGCAGCTGCAATGTCCTTAATTGGGCGCAGCTGTGGCCAGCAGGGATAGCTGGGATAAAAGGGGGCAGGTTTCCCTATTAGGCAGAACCCTGAGGCTGCTCGAAGAAGCAAGAACAGCCTGCTGAGGATGGAGTCAGTGTGATGAAGACCGGGCCATGAGGAGCCCCCGAGAAGACATGAGACAATGAATATGACTACTATTAATATGACTACAATTGAGACTACAGCCTACGGCTACAGTTATATAATTCTAGCTTGCTTCTTGATCTCCAGTGGGTATGCCTAGGAGTGGGGAAATTAGACAGACTACAAACCTGTGAGACAGAGAGACATTTTACTGATCCTCCCATTCATGGCACTGCTGCTCAGGGTCCTCTCATGCCAACATTGTCAATGTCTTCAGCATTACCTCTCTCAGAGCAGAAGCCCTAAGAATGAGGGTTCTTGATCAGCATCTAAGAGAGGTGTGAGTGACAGCAGCCCCTGAGAGATGTCAGTTCTTCAGAACAGATTTTTGAGGCCTAAATCACCAAAAGTCAAGATGTTTTTGCAGATTGAAGAAACCAGTTTCTTCTCAAACATACAACCAGTCACACCCAAGTGTTCTGAGCCAAGAGGTTATGTACCCCCAAATTTCTGCAGGCTCCAGAGCAGCAGGAATTAAAGTTTTGCAAGCATAATTCCTCATGTTCCCTATTAAAAGCTTGACTTTTGTGTTGTGCAGAAATGTGTAATGAGGTGTAATTTGAGTTTAGTGAAAATTTTGTCTGCTGATAGCTTTTATCCTGTATTTTTTCTTTTCCTCCCAGAGGTAAACACTGGATGTAATTACAGCAGCAGAGTGGATATTAGTCTTGTCTGCAAAGTCTTAAAGTACTGAAAAATATACCTGAGATATTAGGAAGTAAAAGAGGGTGTAGTCTATTTTAAAAGGCAGTTATCCAGTTCCAGGTGGTTGGAGGGCAAGATCAGAGCGTTCATTCATGATGTGGGTGGTCTGGATTGAGAGCTAAACTTGGTGCAAGGGAAGTGGACTGCACAGTCAGAGAAAGAGAGAAAGAAAGCTTGAATTTATTGCTTTTTTTACTTTATTACTTCAAGTAGAAGTTATTAATGGAATATGTGCAAAGGGAAAGTTGCTGGTAGAGCAGGCAATGCATAGTTTAAAATTACTAAAGATACTTAAGACAACGTTGGAAGAAAAAAAAAATAGCGAGAAAAATTTCCAAATGAGAAGTAGCTGGGGAGTAAGCACTCAGCTCTGAAACAATTCTGAAATTTAGAAAATCTGGATCCAAATCTATTGGGCCATGGCAAGCCATATTTCTTGTTTAAATACTTATTTTACATCCTCAGGGGCCTTCCTGTTTTTGTTTAGTTTATAGAGCACTAAGGATTATTTAGGAGGGGCAGGGTAGGCATCTTCCTCTGGTGATGGCATAACAGGACCCTCACCATAAAAGGGGTGTTGGGAGTGCTGCAGTGGTGTAATTTAGCAAAATCAACTTTATGGCTAATAAAGTAGGTGTTCCAATTCAGTGCTCATAGGCAAAATATTCCATAACCATATTACTGGTTTTACAAGCAAAGTTTTTCAACCACATTTTAATCTGGGAAGCACTTTTCTGTCTGTGGCATTCACATTTTCTGAAAAATCCCTTGGCCCAGGATTTTTTCCTGGGAAGCTGAGAAGCCTCAGAGAAAAAGGAAAACAATAATTATCTCATTTGCTTCTCCTCTGTTTTGCTCATGTGGAATGTGTTTGGAGATTGTTTACCAAGAGGTGATTGTTTCATTGCTTTCTGGTGAATTGTTTTGACTCAATGGCCAATCAGTGTCAAGCTGTGTTGGGACTCTAGAGAGAGTCATGAGTTTTCATTATTATCTTTTTAGCATTCTGTAAGTATCCTTCCTGTATTCTTTAGTATAGTTTTAGTTTAGTATTCTTTAATAAAATATAATATCATAAAATAATAAATTAGCCTTCTGATAACATGGAGTCAGATTCATCATTCCTTCCTTCATCGGGGCACCCCGCCAATACAATATCTGTCAAAGAGAAGAAATGCTTTTTTTTCCTTTGATTTAAAAAGTAATAATAGTTGTATTTTTGCTCTCCATGGAACATTTATACCTGAGTTTGTGATGCACCAGAGATGGAAGCAGGTGCATGACTTCTGCAGCACTGCTGGGAAACTGGACCAAAGCCCCTGTGAAGATCACTGAAAAAAGACCTAATTTTAGTGTCACCAATCATGTATGACAGAACAGAGTTTGGGCCATTATACTTTCAAGGTCACTGAAGACAGAAATAGAGAAAATGAAGAAAAAATATTCTAGAGCAGCTTGATTAGAGCAAGTGAATAAGACAACAACATTTTACATGTAATGTATGCTTTCAAAGTCAGCTATAATTAGTCTAGAAGGTTTCATTTACTGAAAGCAAGTTTAAGGTGGGAATTTTGTTTAGAAAAATAGAAAGCAATGTTACCTAAATTTCTGGGGGGAAAGTATGTTCAAGTATGTTATATCTAGTATTCCCAACTATTTCCAAGCAAAATTGTAGATGGACCAGGGAGCATGTGGAGTCTCCAACCTTGAAGATACCAGCTCCACTCATCCCCTTGCTCACCCTCTCCCAGGTGGGACAGAGTGGAATGGGAAGGGCAAAAGTTGGAAAACCTGTGTTTTTTGATAAAGACAAATTAACAGGTAAAACAAAAGCTGTGTGAGTTAATAGAGCAAAAATATGTAACTCATTTACGACTTCCCGTGGACAAGCAAGTGTGCAGCCACCACTGGGAAAGCAGGGCTCCATCACGGGTAGTTGCTACGCGGAAAGGCAAACACCTTATCCCCAAAGTTCTGCCTTGCTCCT
The DNA here is from genome assembly GCA_039654755.1 of Calcarius lapponicus. Lineage (NCBI taxonomy): Eukaryota > Metazoa > Chordata > Aves > Passeriformes > Fringillidae > Calcarius > Calcarius lapponicus. The sequence continues at coordinate 64,694,020 of CM077466.1, read as the reverse complement.
CCTTTCTCCTAGGTGTTATTGTTGGGCACATCATGTGTCCCATCTGAGTCCTCTCCCAGCTCCCAGTTCCCTGCAGTCACTGGTGGGGCATCATGAGAAACAGAAACCCTCAACACTGTGTAAGCTCTGCTCAGTGATAGCTAAAACATGGGGGTATTATCAACACTGTTTAGGTCACAAATCCAAAAGACAGCACTAGCAAGCTACCACAAGATTAACTCTGTCACAGCCAATTCAGTATATTGGTTTTTTTTATGACTATAGTGCCTATCTTCCTCAACTATCTCCTAATGTTATTTTACATTCAGTCAGCAAAATCAGTATTTTATAGTTATTCTAGCATTTTAATTTTGCTTAAACAACAATTCCAATGAGCTAGTTGCGTGATTTTTTTTAGTGATTTCTTTCAGTGAATTGGATATATCCAGCAACTCTTCAGTTGTAAACGTCTCTGCCAAAAGAAGCCCTGTAGCCGACTGGCTACAGCTACATCACAGCTCCAGCAAGGGGAGCTCTCAGCTACTGGCTCATTTCCATTCTCCATTGCATCCCTATAAATCAGGAGTCAGTTATGTCAGATTCAAAAGGTGTAAGTGGGAACTGAAACTGGGTTTAGGGTTGTTCCTTCCAATCTGACCCATCCCAGGAGTCTGTTACTTGTTATGCTAGCTAGAAGTGGTATTGCTTTAAAAAAAAAAAAGAAAAAAAGGAAAAAAAATGAGAAGACACTTCAGCGAAAACAGAGAAAAGGTAATTAAAACAGACAAGGGAAAACCAAACATTAACACAAGAGAATATTTAGCTATGGTTTGTAGTAGTGGAAGGCTGTTGGGTGGCAGAAGGCAACTGGAACACCTCAAAGAGAAACCCCTAGTGATTGCAGCTTTCTCCTTTGGTTTATTGCCTGATATATAATATCCTGAATACATTAGATATTGCAGGCTCATTCATCAAAAATGTGCTTTAATGGAACCAAGGGTCAAGGGCAAAATGAATGCTGAAGAGAAGGGACGGCCTAAGAGTGGAAGGGGGGAGATGGTTATTTCTATTTTAGCTTAGGTTAAAAGGTTAAAAGATTGCTATATGCCTGTGCATGCACAGCTTTGCACAGTACAGGATTTCTGGGTTTGTGAACATAGGGTTATTATAAAGCTTCATGAAAAAATTCTAGATATGCTAGGTAAACACTAAAAATGGTTTTAAACTAACAAAACAAAAGGAAAAAAAGATAGTAAAAGGCACAATTCATCCCTCTTGAGAGAATGTTGTAATACTTCACCACAGAAAGAGGGAACTTAAGCATACAATCGGAGGTTTATCCCAAGCTATTTAATTTTACGCTGTCAATTTAATTCAGATTTTTAATGTACAATCTTTCTGACAATCTTGAGAAGATTGTATGTAGAATAGTTAGCAAGACACTTTTTGCATTTGGAACTTTATGAGATGTCAGAGAAATAAATGTGATGAAGACATCAGAGATCACTGGGGTCTCCAGCTGAGTCACTAAAAGAACTGTGAGCAAATACTATGGGAACCGCTAAGTCCCCTTAGAGGCTGTGTGCACATTTCTAACTTGCTTTGCATGCAAAAGGAGCTCAAATAAAAAATTTCATATTTATGAAATCTGAATTCACTTCAGAATATTTTAATAACAATAATAGCTTGATTAGGATCTAAGTGAAAATATGAAGCTCTAAAATGAGCTACTTTAATAGTACATAATTTTCGCTTTTGAAGCTGTGCCTAGAAAGGAGTTAATCCTCATGGACTAAAGAACACGACATGCATAGGAAACGTCTTTTGAATGGTTATTAATTTCTGCAATGTTAATGACACACAAGCAATTGTGCAGGCCCACCCACAGAATGAAGACAACAAATATCAAACTCTCTCAAACCCCATTATTGCCAAAACTTAGATTGCCTATACAACTGCTGTTCAGCCCTCTTCCATGCAGGCTTTGGGGTAAATTTATTAGTTTTGTGGATATAAATTATTCTTTTACAGCTGAGTCTGCCACTTGGTCCAGAATTGCCTGTTCAGGGAGCTCAGTAGCTGTAAGATACTTAGTCCTCCCAATTTTGCCAGTGACTTACTTATTACCCACCACCTGAAGCCTACACAGCACCTCTGATTCCTTCATACGAAGGAAAGCTGAAGGTAGGATAATAATCATGCCCCTGAAGAAGGTACCATAATGTGCACAACACAAGAGGACTTATTAGGGATGCTCACAACAACCTCAAGAGTTTTTGAGCATTTCAGCACTTCCTAAATATATTTCATCTAATGATCTAGTCTTTGCATGCTATTTCCTGGGGTTTTTTTGGTCTCAAGACCCAGTCACAAGAGCATAAAGTCACCCAGCATAAAGAACAGGGCTGAATTCTGATGTGCACTGCTCACATAGAAATGAACTAGTATATTAATAACAGGAGAAGATTTACAATGGGGGTTATCATTTCCACATACATCCTGTGTCAAAGTGAGGAAGTGAAAGAAATTGCCAAGCATCATCAGCCCAAATTTCTCCCCCCACATCCCTTGAGAAGATGTGTGTTCACATAGGTCTGAGCTGACTAAATGCTGTTCTTTGGGTTTGATCAGGTATCACAGCTTCCCAAAAGACCTAAGCTGAACCAAAATTTCACAGACACTGAAAAAGAGAATTTGCTCTTTCCTCCATCCCCACCCCTTCTCCCCCATCTTCTGGCTTGCACAATGCAGTTTGTATTTCTATACATCTTTGGCAATCTTTGGACCTCAGGCAATGACTTGTGCAAGACAACTCATCACTGGTGTCACAAAATCTCATATTTACAGGGATTTATTCCTTGGCCACCTTAGAGGGAAATGATCTAATTACAGACTAATATAGTAGGATCATTATTAGGTTAGCTGCCTAAGCCTTCTCGTTAAAAACTCCATTTTGTATTGCCTGTAATTTGTTGGTTTTGACTCTGTGACCAGATTTCCTTCATCTCATTAGGCTTCTTCTGTTGTTTTTTTTTCCTTAAATGAATTTTTCTGCCAAAACCCATGCTAATTTCCAAGAATACAGCTGAAAAGAGAGATGCTGTTTTCGTGACACTAAATCTTCCATAGGAAAACAGTGGCCAACACATAGCTCTGAGTAGGGAACAGCGATTTGGGGTGAATGGGGAATTAAGGGACTGCTGTTTGAAAATCAAAAGCAAAAAAGTAATGCAAAAAAGTCTGGAAAAACAGTTGTTTGCACATGTTCAGTAGAGACTGTCCAGAACTTTGGAACATCACTCTTCAGAAATGCTGCCTGCCTGCAATGAGCACTCTGGACTTCACAAGGTTTTCTGTGGCAGGAAGGTTTCCAACCCAAAGCCATGAACAACTGTTCCTCCAGACTGGGTTGTATGTGTATGCAGCTGATTGAAAGTCTCAAGCCTGCTGATAAATCCTGTTGCTGTCAGTACAATTACACAGTTGAATTTTATTTGTTTGAACTTTTCACAAGCTTGAGAAATTTGGCATAAAAACTCTCATTTGAAAAAACCTCAACAGTATAAAACCTATGCAAAGTGAGTATCATTATCCCATTATACAGATTTGCATTGGAGATATGTGAAGTTTAAAGCCAAATGCACCTACTGGTTTTTGGGCATCCAGCCAAGAAGTAAAATTTAATTTTTCACTTTATTTTTTAGTTTTTCTGAGCATGTGGCTTGACACAGCTGTAGCTGTGTGTTCTCTGACTCCTGCAAACCTGTTTCAGGTCTCAGAGTCAGGTATTCAAAGAATGAGGAATGTACAAGTAAAGACTGCCTGTGAAAATCATGGTGAAAAAAAAGTGATCAGCCACAGCCCCTCTGTGACCTTGCATTACATGGGGGACTGCAGCCAGGATGGGAAAGGGACTTCCTGACCAAGGACTGACAGTAATATGCTTTTAGCACAGTATTTCTATAAAGTTACCCACCAAGATTAAATGAGGCAAATAGGCATACTCATTTCCTGAAAAGTCTTTGATCAGACCTATTTCAATACCAGTTTGATCTTTCTAAGATTTTCTCTTGTTTGATTGTATGAAAAAAATATTATGAAATTATTTGTATGTCTTATCTTGAAAAAATATAACCACTGCACAGTATATAAGGCAGATATTTGTATAGCAAAGATGTTATATAGATACAATGATAATAATTATTTCATTAGATCAAACCTTGGGATTGGGATGTATTATGGAGCAATTAATACCTTTTATTTTGGAAGTTAGCTACAGAGATCATTATTATACTGGGAACTTGGGCACTGGAAAAAGATGACAACTACATGCAATATTAATCACACAGTATTAAAAAACAAGCAGAGGAAATAAAACAATATTTTCTTTAAAACTGTTGAGACGTTATGACAAACACACAGAACCACTTGTAATTAAGATAAACATAACATTCTCTGAGTACTGCTGTACTTACAGCTCTTGCAAATAACACATATGATTTGTACTTTTATCAAGTGTGCTTAGACCTATCTCTCCTAATGAGGGATTCTATGTGTAGTAGTTGGGAGCAAAACAAGACTAAGTTAAATACACTCTGGCTGTCCTAACTCAGAATTTCCTTGTATTTATGGATTTATATTAAATACCTAAGATTATTTTAATTTTTTTCAGTGTTATTTTATCATTAATCTTATTATAATCTAAAAAACTAACTGCAAATGATTGCTTTGAGGATTGGCAAACACATTTGTGCAGCTTGAAACAATTTATTGAAAACATGTTGCTTACTTAAGAGAACATGCTGTCTATAAATGTTGTTGGTAAGAAATGTTCATTGCTTGGATTTCCATTCTATTTAGGGACTCTGAAGACAGGAGAAATACATTTTAAAGTGCATTTAAAGGTTGAATATGATTTTAGGATCATTTTATTTTAATCTCAAGAGATCTTCCTTGTCCATAAGGCTCCGCAGTGCACAGCACACAAGCCAAGGTAACACGCCTTTGCAAAACATTTGATGTCTTCTCCAAAGGAGAAACATGTAACCAATCCTGTTGCAAACTTGTGAACTATGGTTTAATAATGAGAAGATTCTAGTTGCAGATCAACGGAACAATCCATTTTAGCCAAATTATTTCTGTGAACATAGTACACACAAGAAACGTTGATTTATGGTAATGCATTTCCTTATTTTTCACCTTTATCACCCTGATATCTCTGAATCCCTACAATACTTCAGTCATTTGTAACTCCCTAAGATGGAGTATCTTGTAACATGAAATATCTTTGCTATTTTATAGCTGGTGAAAAGGAGGTACAGCCTGAGTTACACAGAGCATACCAAGTAAAACAGAACTATGAACCCCCCAAATGGTGAGTCCCAGCGAAATTTCCTCTTTACTGTGTGTAATGGAAGCTCCAGGGGCTGGATCTACTCGCTGGCCATTGCAAGCATGAGAGCTCTCTGCTCTCCTACAGCAGGCTGGACACTCTTGCCCGCTCTCTGGTGGGTGTCTTGCCAGCACGGCCTGGGGGGGCAGTCTAGGACTATCCCTGATTACCAGCTAAGGAAGCAAAACAAAACACTCTGTCCATTCAAGATTTTTCGAAAAATAAATCTTCACCTTCCAGAAAAACAGCTTATTTCAATGTCATTTTTAATTGAGATCTAATCCTCACTAATCTATATTGCCTTATATGAAGGTTTTGAGACAGTTCTGTGATTCTCTTCTGCAGCTGCAAATCCTGATACATCTGCCATCTATGCAAGCAGCAAACACAGAGGCTTTTCATCTCTTCCTTCTTTCCTGGCCTTCCACTGATCAAGCACTTCATCATCAGCATTTCTCTAGAACACAAAAGCCCAGAGTTTTTCACTATAAACAGTTTCTTATCCTTTCCTTAACTTGGGAAGGGGAAGAAAGGTAGGATAGAAAATTCTGTAGTTTTCAGTATGTGCAAAAATTGGAAGCTTTTAACAGAAGTTCAGCCCCCAGAGCATTTTCTAGAAGGATGGAAGAAATTTATTGACTTGCATTGGGAAAATTTTGCTACAGCACTTTCAAGCCAAATTAAAAAAAAAAAAGTAATATCAAATTCTGTATATTCATCTACCTGGTTAGATGTGAAATTCTGCCTGTATATCTGTCTGCCCTCAAATGTCATAGAGGAACAAATACAATTCCTTTCTCCTGACTGAAGAAAAGAGGGAGCAGGCTCACTCAGAACCTCAGCTAGAATCCCATGTTTCTAGCTTGCTTTCCCATTTGGTCCCTTGTTTTAAATTAACAAAGGCAGAATCCAAAACTCCAGCAGTCCAAGTTGACTCCCTATACTAATACAAATTTTTTAATATCCAGTTTTAAAAGAGGAGACTGACATATGTGCTTAGACATTTAGAACGTCTTCCTTTTAAAATTAAACATAGCTGTCTTGTAAAAAATTGAACTTTGGAAACACAAAAGATAGAAAGAATCGCCCACCCCAAGTATGCATAACTTACAATCACAGCCAGACTTCAAAGGTCCTGCCTTTACACTCACACCAGGGTCTTTTTTTTATTGCAATTCTTTTCCAAATAATTAATTTCTTGCTAAGTGGTAAATAAGCAATTTACACTTTCCCCTTTATCCTTCATGGGGTAGCTGACATAATGTTGAGAGCACACCTACCAGCTTAAGCAACAGCAATACAGCTCTGGCCAGGTCCCTCCATCCCAATTTCCCAGGAATAAGGGTAACGACTTCTTTCCTGTTTCATTGTAACGTTTGCCATGTTCTACTTAAGATCTGATTCAGCATCTCCTGCCAAGAATCTATTTCTTGCTTAGATTGATCACAGAGAGTTTAGCCATGTTTTTGTCAGTGCTGTGCCTCCAGAAAGCTGGGATTTTGGACCAGAAACTGCACAAACACTGGCAAAAACTCTGCAGCACGACTTGCATTTCTGTGCCACTTCTTGGTCCCCAGTAGGACCCAAGAACCTGGATGTTTGCCTGAGTGATTGAAAATGAAAGTCATCATTTTTGAGTTTTATTTGTACTCTGCTAGAGTCTCCTTTCTTCCGTCCTGAGCAGCAGGTCTCTTTCCAGAGGTCCTGCCAAGGGAGGGGGCCATGCTGTCCCTGCCTGTCACCAAGTGCTGAAGCCACGCCAAGTTAAATGTTGTGAGTGCCACAGATCAGCATGCAGATTGATCCAGACAGGTAAGAGATTCCCTAAAGACAACATCAGCTTTGTATTTCTGACACTTTTTCCTCCCCCTAGACTTTTCTCACTTGAAAAAGATCCAAAGAACTCTTATGCAAACCGCAGAAAACCTTCAGCCATTTGTTATTTACTCACTGTCTTGGTTTACAAAACAGGTGTCTTCTAGGGAATGCAGAAAAGCCTCCCTTGGACTAGAGAATGTAAACGCCCTCCCTCCGAATTATTAGAATTTTGAAATCAAGGGGCTCTCGGGCAAAGATATGGGAATAGGAATAACAGTTTTCTGTGAGTATGTATAATAAAGCAAACAACCAACACCAGCTGCGGCATCGGTACCAAACAGAAGCAGGAGCCCGGTCCCGGCCTTGGGCTGCGGCCCGCTCCGCTCCGGTGCAGTTCCGGGCACGGCCGGCAGGGGCGCTGGCGGCTCCCGCGGGGCAGGGCGGGGGCGGGATCCCCGCGGGGCTGCAGGGGGCGCTGTGCGCCGGCTCAGGGAGGGCGCGGCAATGGCGGCTGGGCCCAGACGGGAAGGGGTGGGAGGGAGGCTTTGCTCCACAAAACCCTGGGCCAGCTGATCTCGGTGCCCTTAGCACGACTCTCAGAAGCAGCAGGCTGTAACAGCAGGATGAGCAGAAATCCCGGGGTAGTGGATGAGAATGTCTCAAAATTCCATGACAAATATCTGGAACCTATAGGATGTCCTAGCAGGGCAGGGGTTTGCGGGACACAGCAGCAGAAGAAAGGTTTCCCACTGGGTTAATGGTGGTGGCAGCAAAACTCCTTTCCCAGGCTGGAGGTCTGATTGTCCTTGGTAGGAGAAGGCAGCAGGAAACAGAGCCTCACAGTTGTGGCGGATTCTCCCTACAGTGACTGCAGTCTGTCTCCCCTCAGCCGAGAGAGCTAGGAGCTGCGCCCAGCCCCCTCCCCCAGCCCTAATCTCCTGGTAAATCCGCCCCCTGCCCCTCTCTCCAAGAGAAACTCCCAAAAACCAAACCAGTTCCCTGTCCCACCATCAGTGCCTTCTTAGCAACTCAATGGGGAAAAATTCTACAGGTGGTAAAGAAAGAACAGAAAAAAAACCCAACCCCCAACACTCACCTACAACCAGTAAGAGACAGATTATGGTAACAAGATCATCAAACTTTTAAAGATCAGTGGTCAGGTTTTCACAAACAATGTTTGCAACATATTTGTCTGGCAACATATAATCCAGTTACACAAAACCAACTGATCGCAATTATTAACAAGTAAGTAGAGAGGTCACTTTCTAATCACCTTGTTAGGTCAGCGATATTCACTGACATACAATTACATTGATACAGGCACTAAAACTAGTCCACCTAGATTCTTCTTAAAGGTCAAGCCTGGAAATTTATGGTAGCTATTTAAATTTCTGTGAGATTTATGTTATAGATGAGTAATGAGATGATTGGTTCACACAATTAAGGGATGAATATAATATGTATGTCAAGAGAAGTTTTACAGATGTATACTTACATTACTGCAAAGTGTTCCCCCCCAACATTGTTATCCTGGGATGGTCTTGGTAGTGCGGCCATTTGGGGGAACGGACAGGCTGGTTTACTAAGAGGCACGGCATGGTAACACTTGACCTCCAATCCAGTTACCAGAAAGCAGGATTCGCCCGTGGACAGCAACAAAGAGTTAACAGACTTTGGGAGAGGCTAGGGTTACCTGTTGCAACCTTGTTACCAAGGGTATAAAAGGGAGAGCAGCCATTTTGTAGATGAGCCAGCCACATGGTTACTAGTGGGTGGGTGGGTGTGTGCGCACACAATTTTTCCTTATTTAGTCCTTTTAAACCTTTTAAAATTTTAAAAAGCGGGTGGTCGTTTCTCACATTTAGATCTTCACGGAAAGCCACCAGCTCAGCCCTCCCTCCATCCACTGTTGAATAAGCCTGGGGAATATGACCTCCCTTGTCAGTAGTCCAAATTAGGAGAAGTGAGTACTTTGATTCTCCTCACATTCCCAGTTTCTGCTTTATGGTTACTGTAATTGAAAATTCCTTTACAAAGCCTACTTGTCGGTATAGTCAAAATAAAGAGAAATTGAGCCAATTACATCCTGTTGACTAAAGGTTAATTTAGGCTGCATTAAGCACTCCCCCAAGGTTTTTTATGAAGTGGTTTAAATAAACATATTTTGTAGGTTTTATAAATTTACCTTATGTTCTTAAGACATTACAGTTTTCTTGGTTTTCTTTTAATTCTTCCTGAGTTTTCTGTGCATGAATTATCAGGGGCAACCTTCCCAAAGTGTTATGCAAGGTGATTTGGGATTCTGTTCCAGGAGCTTCGTCTACGTATTTAACTATCTTCCTTCTCAACAGTTAATTCCTCCCTTCCTGCCTCTGATCTGAAATACAAGACCTCTTTTTCCTTTCCCTGGAAGGAAGTCCATGTGAACTTGATCCACACTCCAAGTTTGCAAGATAAGTCTCCACTGCTGTCAGTTGCAGTTATCTTTCTTAGATTATGTACTTGATATACAGTATATGTGTATTAATTTTATGCATTATACTGAATGTTTATTCTCACCTTTTCTCACAAAAGTCCAAAAAAAAGGAAATTACAATGTCCTTTTGTAACATACCAGAAATATACCATGTGAAATAAACAAAGGCAGGAGACTTTTTCTCCTTTTAATGCCTTTATTAAAATGATCAGCTCAGGATTAAGGGGTAGCTCGGCAGATCTGCAGCATCCATCGAGTCTCCCAGCGCGATGCCGAGGAGACGGGTAATTCACAGCTCTGGCCCCTACAGGCAGAACAGAGTGATCTTCTGATTTCACAGCGGGATCTCACTGCAGGCTCCAAAACTGGGACTACTCCAAGCTCAGGGTGAGAGTCCACGAAGGTCTGCAGCGTTCAGCATCTTGCTCCTCACACCTGGACACTATTTTAATCTTCTAATTCTCTTGTTGGCTCGTTGTTTGGGGTCTTGTTCTGTCTATCTGTAGCAGTCGCAGGATGCATTGGAGGGTATTTTGCATGTTCCCTGCCCCTGTATCTCATTTTGGGAAGGCTTCTGCCTCAGGGGAAGGCTATCAGCTCAGCCGCTAAGGTCTTCACCGATACAAAGGGAGCCATTAACGTTAATGACTCGTAATTACCATAACAAACAATCACCTTAGCAGCTAAACTAGTTTGGTCAGTTTTTCAACAAGCAAGTTCTGCTCTGGAAGAGAAGTTTTTAAAACTTTTCTTTTACAAAAAAAAAAAAAAAGAAAAAAAAAACAAAACACTGGCAAAATTTTGTTCATAACACCATGCTCCACAAACAGTTTCTAAAAATGCTGACAGGAGCTTGGATGGGAGATGAGGGTACACATACAGAATAAAAGCCTGCTATGCTGAAGGGCACACCAGTGCTCCCAGTAGATCCTAGCAAGGGACTGAGCTCCAAAACAAAGTGGTTAGTCTTTCCTGGGCAGAATGTGGTAAAGTGTAATAATATATGTTATGAAATAATTCATGCTTAAAGAGAGAATGTATTTTTTAAGATTGTAAAATCCAAACGAGTCTCTGACCACAGGCAGCCCAGGGACAGATGTCTGCTTCCAAATGTCGGAATTCCTGAAGGCAGCAGGAGAACAATACCCCGTTTACCTATGAATAGACGGGGCCAGCGTGATGATTGTCGTCCTCCGGGGTAATCAGGAGACACTCAAGAGTGATCATCGCTCGACTGATACCATCGATGGAGATAACAGAAATTGCCAGAAAGGTACATCTGAATACCACCTTCCCCTGACATGATCAGCACCTGCCACTACTCAGGAAACAGCAATTGTCCAGCCCTGCACAGTGAAAGAAACTCTCATGCATATGTGGGGTTATAAAGGAAATCGGGGCACCTCTGCCTCGGGCATAAAAATCTGTATAAAACAGCCTCATGGGAAAAGGCATGTGTGAACAGAGGGAGGTCTGATGCGGTAGAGGTAGGATTTGTGTTCATCCAGTGCCGATCCCAGGCGCAATGCTGTCTCTTTGGCTGTGGTGGTTTTGAGGACCATATTTTGATAGTGGAAAAAGATAAATAAATCTTTTTGCATTTTTGATAATTTGGCTCTCAATTGATCATTTATAACATAAAGCATATCAGTCCAACCATGAGCAAGCAATTGGAGTGTTTCCATTATCTAGGTCAGGCAGGTAGAACAAAGTGTTCAAGGAAAGGAAACACCTTAATTTGACTGAAATGCCCCAGTATTTTTGCTGAATGGTGCCTGGGAGACACTATTCTTACTAGCAGCTCTGGCTTGGCTTTGGTTACCATATAAAAAATCTACCAGAGCTCAGTACAGTTTCAGGAACTCACATGCTATATAAACCTGCACTCTTCTTCCCTGAAGCCACATCACCAGGCACTAAAGTGTTAAAGAAAAAATCCACCATTTAAGGAAAAACTCCATTTAAGGAAGGGTCACCATTTGAGGAGGCGAAGGGGAGACGTGCACATCTTAGGGGTTGATGATCATTAGTCTCCAATTTATTGATTAGGTTACATACTTTTATAATAGTGTTAATAAGCTCATGCATATTCTGTAACCTAAGCATTCTATTCATTAAGCTAAACATCAACTCTTCTTCATTTTTTCAGTCTTGCATTCCACTTTCCCACGTCTCTCTGACTCCTTGTTATCACATTTAGAGATGTCCAAGGACACAGTATTTTCGCAGGTGCAAAAACTCAGATCAGAAGGCTAAACACAGTACTTTTCCAGCTTCTAATAACTAACATTCCCACACTAAAGATGAGCAGCCCAAAAATAATATTTTGGAAAGAGCACTCTAGTCCACCCTTCATGTGAACAGCTTTCTCATTGGCTTGCCTTGAGGTATTAAAAGTTATGATATGAAAGCCCTCCAGGCAATCTTTCCCTCCTAGTATTGTTAGCTTGTACTTTTACTAATTCTGGTCTGCTGTGAGGGCCTTCATCACTTTGCAGACAGTTCTGGCTTCAATTAGTGCATTTAGACATCTTATGCTTGGGCTACAGCTTTTTTCTAAATATGCAGTTTTCTTCTTAAACCCATTCACAACTGGCCATTCTATTTCTTCTACTCACTTTTCTCCCCCAAAAATGTAACTGCTTGGTGAAATAAACAGGGCAGGAGACTTTTTCTCCTTTTAATGCCTTTATTAAAAATGATCAGCTCAGCATTGAGGGGTGGCTCGGCAGGTCTGCAGCGTCTGTCGAGTCTCCCAGCGTGATGCCGAGGAGGCGGGTAATTCACAGCTCTGTCCACTAGGGGCAGAGCCGGGCAATCCCTGGTTGCTCCATTTCCCAGGGCAGTCGTCTTGCCGCCCTCGAAATTCAGGACTACCCCAAGCTCAGGGTGAGGGTCCACGAAGGTCTTCAAGGTCTTCAGTCATTCAGCATCTCGTTCCTCACACCTGGACGCTATTTTAATCTTTCAATTTCTCTGTTGGCTCGCCGTTTTGGGGTTTTTTTCTGTCCGTCTGTAGCAGTCCCAGCATGCAGTGGAAGGGAATTTGCATGGTCTCTGCCCCTGCTTCTCTTTCTTGGGGGAAATCTCCGCCTTTGTTGCCCTAGGAGACGATCAGTTCGGCTGGGCTAAGGTTTTCTACTAATACAAAGGGAGTCGTTAGCGCTTAACGACCAGTGATTACCATAACAAAAATCTCCTTCCCAGCTAAACCGGTTTTGTTACTTTTTCGACAAGCGGCAGTGGACCGGCTTGGGAACTTTTTTAAAACTTTTCTTTTTACAAAAAAAACACTGGCAAAATTTTGTTCATAACACTTGGCAAAAAATATTTCCCTTCCCTGTGTCGATAATTTCTAACTGGGTGCTTCCTCTTTTGTTGTTTGTTTCGACAAGGCACAGTCCAGAGAAGAAATTAAGTTTTCTGTTCACAAAAAAAAAAAAACAAAAACAACAAAACCCAATGCAAAGCCACTGTTCATCCTCCTCTCCTGAGGATCTGCAAGCCACCAGACCATGAGGGCCCTTCCCATCCCCCTGTGTGTAAGCACGGAATGTGCCTCCTTGGGCTCCTACTCCGGAGGCAAATCCTGCACTAGGTGTGTGGACGTGCCTGTAGTAGGTACTGCACATTCATGTGGGAAAGCTGAGGCTGAGGCTGGGAGCACTAGTGAGGCCATGTGGTACTTTTTGAAAAGGAGGAGAAAGACCTGATGATGGGTTAGCAAAGAAGCCCTGAGAAACACATTAAACATCAGACCTGGTTGGGTAGGTGAAAATACAGATCAAAAATGAAGGCTGCAGCTTCAGGCAGGTGACCCGGAACAGGTAAGTGGAGGAAGGTGTGTGATAGTAGCTGAACTAAAATAACTCCCAGCTCCACTGGGGCTGAGAGGGGCATTCCCAGCTCAGAGCTACCTGGTAAAAAGGTAACTGCCGGGACACCAAATGCAAAGAGAGGTAACAGAGTCACATTAGATATACAAGTTTTCACCTTTAAGCTGCAGAATTCACTTACTCTGGAACTATTGAGAAAAACCTTAAATCCACCACCATTTTGAACAATAGTACTCAAGTGACCCAGGATGCCAAGCTTTCTGAGAGCACCTCAGACTACCCACAAATGGCCTTTTAATGCTTTATGGGCACCACAAACCCATGGTTTCAAACTAATACTATTGTATTTATGAATCTGGTATATCCTTAATCTTAAAAAAAACCCGCCAAACCCAAAATACTGTAAGAGGGAGAAAGAGCTTTATTACATGTGAATGCAGATCAACACAATTTTCTGTGCCTAAAGGTGTTTGAAAAAAAAATACAACAAAACATTTCAATGAGGTGTTGTTAATGAATGATTTATGGGCTATTTGCACAGAAGTACTAAGTCTCATCTTGATAAATCAGCTCAAATTCCACTAGTGCTATTAATAAATCAAGAGCAGGTGAGCTCCATTCTTAATGTTATTATTATGTCTTCTGTTTGCTAATACAAGTTTTGACATTGTTATATATGGTAGAGATAATTCATGCTATAAGTGTGTATAAAATATTGTAGGATTTAAGGTATGTCTGTAATCACTCCGGCTGGGAGCAGAGTCTTATTTGTATTCAGCTAGTTCCTGGAAAACGTTATGATGATATCAGCTCTGTTAACGTATGAAAGGGACTATCCCCAGCAGTGATTACTGACTTCCCTGGTATTGGCACCTGGAAACATAGCATCTAAAGCTTCCTGGACCATGATTGTCGGAATATCTTAGCTACTCACAAGACATGCACCTGGAATGATTACATCTACTTTGCTGAGAGCTGGCATCACCCTACTACATGTGAATACAACTTCTGCCTGGATGTTCAGACATTCGTCTATTGGGCTTACCTTTGTCTGTTTCTGCACATGTATGGATCCGGTTCTACATGTGAAGAGACACAAAGAAACATTTGGTCATCCCTGCCTGAGACAGAGTAAAAATCCCTAGAGTAAAAGCCCATTTTGAATTAGGTGAAATGTCCAGGAGAGGTGAAAAGTCTCTGAAGTTAAAGCTGAAGGAAAAACTGCAGAACAGACATAATAGGGAGACAAAGGGTAGACAGGAACCGATAACAAATTCTAGTTCGAGGACAAGTAGGCCTGACCTAGGAATTCTTTCTGATAAACGAAACTAGCGGCAAATGTCACACAAAACCTTGTAAAAATGAATATGTATGAACCTATTGTGAAACTGTATGCATATGTATTTGCAAGGAAGATAAAAAGGGGATCTGAAACTCCTAGGGCACACATGCCTTTTGAGGAGAGCATCTCCGCATGCGTCCAGCGCTGTAATAAACATACCGGCTTTTACAACTTTAACAAAGTTGTGGGGTTCTTTTCTTTATCTCCGCAAAACATTTTGGCGAGCCGAGCCAGGAGTTCTCTGTCCCCGCAGGGGCAGAGGGGATAGACGGACCTCCAAGGCGCGCCCTAGGATTTTTTTCCTGGTGGGGCTCCGCTCGTCTCAGCTTGCCTCCTGCGAGGACAGACAAGGACCTGCTGGCCAGCGGAGAGAAGAATACGGTATGTACTAAGGGCCCCAGGGGGAGGAGAGGAGAGGAGAGGAGAGACAGGAGACAGGCCAGCGGAATAAGTCGTAAGTCACTCAGAGACGTCTGAGTGCTGTGAGGTGGGTTCCGATGGAGCGGACCACCAGCGATATGCAGCTGTACAGCTGATGGAGCAGCGAAGCAGCGGCAGCGGAATTAGAGTTGTGGGGAGGGAGGTTTTTCACTGTCTGATGGAGCAGACCGCTAGGGGCTCTGGGGGTGAGTCCAGTGAACCTCTATGTGTGTGTGTGTGTGTGTGTGTGTGTGATGTCCGGACGGTGTATCATTGTGTGGTTAATGTGTCTGTAATCGTGCGAGTGTGTGGTGTATGAAAGAGAGAGTGAACAAGTGAGTTCACCCCTGGTGCGGGGGGGGGTGAGTTCTACCCGCGTTTGAAGCGGCCGGGTGGAGCCTGAGGAGCCGGCTGCGGCAGGCTGTGGGGGCAGGCAGTGCCCCCAGAGAAGCGGAATGAGTAGAGAAACGTCAGTGACGGTGTTTATTGTGTTTAAATCTAGTGATTTGTGTAGATTTGGTACATTTTAACCATGAGTTAAAGAGCTCAAAGAGTTTCTTTGCCCTGGATGTTTGGATTCGATCTCTGGAATTTCACTGTGTGCCGTTATTTTGATTGTGTCCAGGGAAAGCTGATGTTGGGTAAATGCAGAATTGTGGTATGCTGTGTTGTGTTGAGAAAAGTAGGCACTTTGAGAGATATGCCCTTTCCCAGTGATTTTGTGTGGTGATTTTCTTCCACTGCATTGTGGTAATTTGATTCTAGGAGTGTATAGTGGTGTTTGTGGAGATTTTAGGATTTTGTTTGCAACAAGAGTAGTATTTTACACAGAAGAACTATGGTATGGTGATTTATGTTTAACTGTGGTAAAGCAATTAAAGGAATTCCAAGAATTCCCCCCCACAGCAATCCAAGTGAATTTGAGATAAGGAGGTGTGTGTGTGTCTGTGTTTGTGGGCATATCAGAGTTTTGTTACAAGCACAGCAAAGCAGTGAAGTGAGTTTGTGAGGGACGCTGATCAAGCTGATTCAGAACCTAAGATCTTAAAACTTGCGTGTAGGAAATCACATCTGATACCTGTCACCTGGAGCTGTGTGTGAAAAAAAAAAAAAAAAAAAAAAGAAAAAAAGAGAAAAACACAACTACTGTAAAGTTCTGAGAAGAGAGGTTTGGGTAGAAACAAGATAGCATAATGAGAACTAACCAGAGCAAAGAGATTCCTGAACTAACCCCTTTTAGGAGGGGGAGAAGGCTGCCAGTAGGGGCAGCTCAGAAAGTAAAAAGATTTATAATACCTCATTGCAGTTAATGCTGTTTTAAAATGAGAAAGTAAATGAGATGAAGTTTTATATGCTGATATGCTTTTGTTTTAAGAAGTCACCAAGAATGGCAAAAAGACTGTGGGACCAGACCACCCTCCTGGGCCCTTGAAAAGGAAAACAGGGGAAAGAAAAAGCAAATCAAACGTGTTGCTCAGCATGCAGCATAAGATAGCAATGTAAGAAGTAAAACAAAGATTATCATGCAAAGCGATTGCAGTTCACAAAATGAGTGCATATGATTTGTTAAAGGCTCCTCCTAAGGTAAGGGAGGAAGCATAAGGATGACCTCCCCAAAAGGGGAGAGGACTCAGACTCTAAAGGTATACCCACTCGAACCCATCCCCCTCCTGGCAGTCCCAATTTCATCCAGAACTAGGAGGTAACAGACCCCTCTGCGAGAGGCAGTGAGATCAAAAAAAGGGGGTGGAGTTTTAGTTGATACAGGGGCCATATAGTTTTAAATAGAGCTTTTTAGTACCTGTGGAGAATGTTTATGTTGTAGTGTGAGGAGCAACTGGCCAGTCTGAGAAGGCATACCTTTGCAAACCTTTAAAGTAACATGTGTACTTAGAAGCTTTTGTATATGCTCAATTCGCTAAATATTTTCAAATGAAAAGGTTACTCTGGAGGCAAATGATATAAAGATGTTAGGCTTAACATTAACAGCCATTGAAATTAAGAAGGACATTAGTAAAAAATAAGTGTTTTCGAAGGTATGGGCCTATGGTGCACCAAGGAGAGTGAAAAATGCCCCCCCATAGTAATCAAGCTTAAGGAAAGAGCACAACCAGTGAGAATTAAGTAGTCCCCCCCCCTTCAAAAGGAAGATAGGGAAGGAATCAGCCCAATAATTGATAATACTGGATTGAGGGCTGTCAATAAGATAACAAAGAGTTTATATCCTGTGATGGCAAATCCATATACTTTACTAACTTGTTTAACACCTGAGCTAACCTGGTTCACTGTTTCAGACCTGAGAGACGCCTTCTTTTGCCTCCCCATCCACAAAGCCAGCCAGAAAATTTTTGCATTCAAATAACACAGCTCACATGGTCCATGTTCCTGAAGACTTCAGTAATTCCCCTACTCCAATTGAAGAACAACTTGCAAAAGATCTGGAGTCCTGGGAAGCTCCACAGGAAAAAGGAAGGCTTTTGCAGTATGTGGATGATCCTCTAGTAGCCAGACAAGGGAAACATGTGTGGCCTGGACGGTAAGCCTTTTGAATTTCCTAAGACTCCAAGGATACAGGGTATTAAAGAAACAGACACAGGTAGTGAAACAGAAAGTAATCTACCTGGGGTACGAGGTGAGTGCTGGGCAATGGACTTTAGGGCAGGCTCGCAAGGAAGCCATATGCCAAACCCCGAAACCCCAGACAATAAAAGAGCTCTGAACCTTCTTAGGCATGGCAGGGTGGTGCCAGCTGTGGGTTTATAATTATGGACTGCTCGTCAGACCCCTCTATGCTCTTATTGCTGATGGAAACAGAGATCTCCAGTGGACAAAAGAAGCCACACGGGCCTTTCACCAGCTAAAGAATGCTCTCATGTCAGCTCCAGCTTTGGGACTTCCAGATGTAAGTAAACCATTCTTTTTATTTTCTCATGAAAGACAGGGAATTGCCCTGGGAATACTGGCTCAAGACTTGGGTCCTTACCAAAGGACAGTTGCTTACTTCTCTAAGCAACTAGATGCAATGGCCAAAGAATGGCCAGGTTGCCTCAGAGCTGTAGCAGCAGTTATGCTGAATATTCAAGAGGCACACAAGTTTACCCTCGGACAAAAATGACTGTGCTAGTGTCCCACACAGTGTCTGCAGTACTGGAAGTGAAAGGTGGCCACTGGCTTTCGCAGAAGTTTCTGAAATACCAGGCCATCATAGTAGAGCAAGATGATGTAGAGATAGTGGTGACTAATATTGTCAACCCAGCTTCCTTTCTCAGTGGAAATCAAAGAGAAGCAGTACACCATGATTGCCTGGAGACCATTGAAGCTACCTACTCCAGCCGCCCCGACTTAAAGGACACTCCTTTGGACGATGCAGAGACCTGGTTCACCGACGGGAGTAGCTACATTGCCAATGGGAAGCAGCGTGCTGGGTATGCAGTGACCACCTGCAGAGAGGTAATCGAATCTAGACCCTTACCAACAGGTACCTCTGTGCAGAAGGCTGAGATAATTGCCCTGACCCATGCCTTGGAAATGGCAAAAGGATAGACATCTACACAGACTCGAGGTATGCATTCGGAGTCGTACATGCACATGGGGCCATCTGGAAAGAGAGGGGACTGCTCACCTCACAGGGGAAGAACATCAAACATGTACAAGAGATAATCCAGCTGCTGGAAGCAGTTTAGCTGCCTGAAAAGACATATTAAGGAACAAGAGAGAGTGAGCTCAGAATTGGAGGAAGGAAATGAGCTGGCGGATGGAGAGGCAAAGAAAGCAGAAAAAGGTGACGTAATTATGGACAGATTTTCCTCAGAGGTAAGCCAGAATACAATAATACTAATCAAAAGAGACATACAACCACAAGGGGTGAGCTACCATTGAAAGAGAGCTGGTAATCCCTTCTCATTTTTGTGGTCATTAAGGAAGGAGAAGCACTAGAAAACACATCGGGGCCTAACTACTTAAAAACTTTTATAAAGTGTGGCTCCTTTCCCAAAATGACCAAGGCTGCTAGTGATACAGAGTGCATCGAAATGAAGTGTTGACTTTAAAGTAGTAGTTTCCACAGGCTTTCTAGAACACGCATCTGATTGAGAGAATCGTTGTCAAGAATTTATTGCCATTATTACTCAGGTAAATTGACAGTGTGATCCTTGCCTCCAGACTAACCCCAAAATTACCCCAGGCCGAAACTTAGTCAGACTGGGAGAGACCATGGGCCTGGACAGCAGTGGCAAATTAACTTTTCAGAACTCCCAAGGAAAGGGGGGTATCAGTATTTATTAGTATTGATAGATACATTTTCAGGGTGGCCAGAAGCCTTCCCCACCAGCACTGTCAAAGCCCGAGAGGTGACCAGAATATTATTACAAGAAATAATACCACGCTTCTAAGTTCCAGCCACAATATCCTCGGATAGAGGATCACATTTCATTTCCAAAGCAGTGCAACAGATTAGTAGCCATCTGGGCATGGATTGGGAACTTCACACTGCCCCAATCAAGCAGCCAAGTAGAGAAAATGAATCATTTTATTAAGCAGCAAATTGTAAGACTGGGGCAGGAAGTTCACCTACCCTGGCCCCAAGCTCTTCCACTGGCACTATTGCAAATTCGAACTAAACCTCAGGCTAAAGGAATACAAAAAGGGAATGTCCACCCACATTGGGGTGATAACACTGGCCACCTACATGGTGGCTTTAAGCAAACAGCTCAGAGAAATTGAGAAACACGTGGCTGGAACTTAGAGCAAGGAGCTAGATAGACCAGTACATAACATACAGTCTGGAGATTATGTATATGTTAAGCGTCTTGCAGAAAAGACTTTGGAACCACAGTGGGAAGGACCACTGCAAGCACTTCTCACCACCTTCACCGCAATCAAGATCAAGAAGCAGAATGCCCGGATCCACCACTCTCAAGTGAAGAAGGCCCCAGGAGTCCCTTGGAGAGTGACACCAGGAGACAATGAACTGAGACTAAAACTTACTCGGGCAAAATGAGTATATTGCGGTCGGGGGTAGTTTATACTTTAGTTTACAGAATTGTTTTATATGTAATTATAACTGAAGTTTTAGAACTAGAGAGTACTCTATGCAAAGAAATGCTGAATGGCCTTGGTCCCAGGCGTTTAATCAGTATACTGGATCCATGGGAGAACCTTCTGAGATACAAAATTTAAATCTGTCCGCTGTAGTAATTCATGGGGATCAGGTATATGAGGAGCAGGAATGGCAGGAATGGGAACTGTGGACACTTCAAGGGACCAGAGGAGAAGAAATCAAGGTAGAATGTCGGATGGTCAATGGGACAGCTTATGAGAAACCAGGTATAATTAGTGTCTCAATCTCTCCTGATGCATACAAACATCAGAAAGTTTGTGATAACCTAAGTGAATCAGACTGTCGGTGTAATTTTACCTTGATACAGCCTGTAGAAGTGATTTGCCTTTGGGCTCGGGATGAGACACTGCACACAGCAAGACCTTACATAACCCATACTAGCACTCAAATAGTTCAGACCCAACACAAACTTGAACCTGAAGTGTATGAAATAGGCCCCTACGTAGTGAAGAATGTGGGTGAACAACTGTTATTCAATGCAGAATGGTCTCTCAAACTTGTTGAGTTAATAATGTTAATAATGCAAATTAACATCTCAAAAATCCAACCAGCCTGCTCCTCCTTCCTAAAAACATCCTTTGAAGGCTGGACAACGTGATTACAAAGACAAGCATATCTCAGGAGCAGAATAAGAAAATATCTAACTGGGATATTAGGGACAGGGCTTGGAGTTTTAAACTGAATTGATTCAGAAATACTGATGAATAGACTGGCCACTGCTGCAGGTAGCCTAACTAAATTGAAGCAGCCTTTTCAGTCATCTCTATTGGCATTAGGAACTAGCCAGTGGCAGATTTCAAAAGTACTGTCACAGTGGAAAAGGCCGGGGACCAAGACCACAAGCTAATAGTAGAAGCACTTAGTACAGTTCAAGATAATGTGTCTTTAGCTTTCAGTTGTATACAAGCACAGTTATGGATGCAGGCAACAGCAGCTCTGATCATATGGGAAGGGGGAGAAGGTAATTTTCCAGCTGAAATTCAGAAAATTGTCTGAGATAATGCGACTGATTTTGAAAAGAAGTTTCAATCCTGGTGGACTATGACAAATTTCACCTATGATCCTGCTTCTAGTATGGCCACTGCCTTTGTGCTTACAATATGCAAGGCCACTGTTTATGTTATCCATCCCATCATTGCACTAAGATTAAACCATGAAAAAACAGTACTCCACCCTTCAGAACACAGTGTGGGCATGAAAAGTAAATGAAAAGTGGCAGACAGTAAACTTAGAATCCTGCATTACTAGAGAACAGATGGGATTAATTTGTGAAAGCAATACTATTAATGCTCAGGATGTGTGTCTAGACACTGAACAGAGTATTTGCCACTTCGAAGTTCATCCAAACACTGACCAGAAGACTGTGCTGGTATATACTGGAAAAGGGTGTGTATGCCTGAGAACTGCCTGTGCTGCCGTAAGAATTGATAGCAACAATGTTATTTTGTCTAGTAGAAATCATTCTAATTTCTGTATTTGTAACTTCGCTACAATTATAGGGTGTGATTTTTCGGACTCAGCCCCAGTGACATCTCACCAGTGGATTGAAACCAATTATACAATGTATCACAGACTATCACCTACCCCTATTGGGATGGACCTTACATTAGTAAAACAATTAATTAAATACCAAGACCTACTAGAGATCTTGAAGGAAATCCAGGAAAGCAGAAAGAAAACCTTAATCACTGTCCAACATGATACAAAGGAAATAACCAGAATTCTACAAAGAACAAAACAAAATATGTATCATCACTGGTGGGATGTGATTTTTGGGTGGTCACCAACTGCAAATGGAATCTTTAATAAGTTGTGTCATCCAATTGTAGTTTTGTTAATATTAGTTGGAAGAAGTTTAAGATTATCCATTATACTGTTAGTTTGGAATTGGAGAATACTGCAACGAGTAGCTGTGTTAACTTCTTTATCAGATGTTCATGGTAAAGCATTAAGAGACACTTATTGTTGTAAGGGTTTGCTTTAAGTAAAAGAATTTACTTATTTCCTAGGAAAGGGGGGAATGAGACAGAGTAAAAATCCCTAGAGTAAAAGCCCATTTTGAATTAGGTGAAATGTCCAGGAGAGGTGAAAAGTCTCTGAAGTTAAAGCTGAAGGAAAAACTGCAGAACAGACATAATAGGGAGACAAAGGGTAGACAGGAACCGATAACAAATTCTAGTTCGAGGACAAGTAGGCCTGACCTAGGAATTCTTTCTGATAAACGAAACTAGCGGCAAATGTCACACAAAACCTTGTAAAAATGAATATGTATGAATCTATTGTGAAACTGTATGCATATGTATTTGCAAGGAAGATAAAAAGGGGATCTGAAACTCCTAGGGCACACATGCCTTTTGAGGAGAGCATCTCCGCATGCGTCCAGCGCTGTAATAAACATACCGGCTTTTACAACTTTAACAAAGTTGTGGGGTTCTTTTCTTTATCTCCGCAAAACATGCCTCAGGCAGAATAAACTGTATATAAGCTGGCTGCTTGAAGCACTCGGGGTGAACCCCTGGGGAAACACTGTCGCTTTGTCAGTTGGACCCTTGGTTCACCCAGTGCCTGCACCCGGGGCTGACGCTGTCTTGGCTGTGGTAGTTTTTCTAAGTTCTATTTTTGTTATCGATCTAATAAATCTTTGTTAAATTTTGCCATAAAATTTGGCTATTGATTTGATCATTTATAACAACATCTTCACACCTTAGTATGAGACAAAGATACATGTATCTCCTCAGTTAATTAATTAGCAGGATTTTGCATCCCACCACACTCTTCCTTGCACTCCTTCAGCTTGCTAAAGGGGACATCTATCACATATGAAGGATGAGGATACAGCACTATGATAAAACTGAGTCAAATTACCAAACAGCTCTTCTAGAAATGGAAGACTTCCTTCTTCCCTTCTGCAATATCCTCTTCTCAGCCTTCCCTTTGCTGTCCAGCTCTGCAGGTCACCCAGGGTGCTGACACCAGCACTTGTCCAAGTGGAAAGTAATTTGATGCAATTTACTATCCCAGCAGAACTCAAGAAACCCCAACAAAAAATAACAACAGAAAAACCCATCACCCCATGCCACACTGTTTTGAAAACAAGCCAGAATATTTGTGGGAACATTCAGCAGAACAGAAAGAAATTTAAGTGCTTTAAATTTATTTAAATGCAGTTGCAAATGTCAAAGCCAGCTCAAGGTGAGGGGAGGGGAGAGGATAGTATCTCTTCCTTCTGGTAGCTGCCAGTTGCTAATTTGGCTCATCCACTTATGAAGCTTTGTCTTAATACTCTAGAACACATTAGTGGGCTTAAGAATCATTAAACGACCAGTTAGTCTAATTTTACCTTGAGTTGGTGTGGGAATTGGCCCAACTGTGACTTGGAGTCAGCCAGATTTCACACTAAAAGACCCAGACATCAGTTTCAAGCCCTGGGAATCATTTGTTTAACTCAGGGTGAGCCTGAGAGTTCCCCCATAAGCTTTTATTGTTATTATGTTAAATTGTCCAGGTTCTGCTTGGACATATCGTTTCTCCTATATGGTTAATTGCCTTTTTTGTCACTGTGTTTTTAAAATACAGGCCCAAGTCCCATAACTGATTTGGGGCGTTCTGGTGGCGGTTCCCCCAAAGGTTGAAAGAGAGAACAATGGATGGTCAGATGGCCAAAGTAGAAAGAAGTGTATATGGATGCTTTGATTCTCACTGATCATGACAAAAAAAATTTCAAAGAATGAATTAAAATCAATTGTGAGGTGGATCATTAAAAATTTTCTGGATGCTTCTGCTGATGAAATCCATACCATCGAATTTTGGGACTCAGTGGGAGTTAAGTTGCACGACCTTTCAATTAAAAGGGACCCCGTTATGCCCTGCATGCTCCCCATTTTCCACACCTTGAGGCCCTTCACCAGCAAGCAGTGCATCAAAAACTCGATCCATTGGTAACTCTTAACATGGGACGTCCCCTGAAAGTTGCCCTTCTCAGACCTTCCATGATGGTCCAAGATGGTGCCGGCCATGCTGTCTTGGAGCATCGTGCCCCAGAGACCCAAGATGGAAGGAGTCCCAGTGCAGCTTGGGAGCCCGACTATCCTCCTGCAATCTTGGCTCCTCTACTTCCTGCTAACACAACCTTCTCTTCCACCCTGAACCAAACTCCAGCCTCCACCCCCTTAACTGTGGGTCACACCCCCACTGTCAATCATTCCACCTCCACCCTGGGCCAGGTCTCCGGAACTCCACCCTGGAAGTCTGCCATCTTAAATCAAGGTCCTTGCTCCCCAACACCTGAAGAACCGGCAGCGCCCTTTGCCTCACCCTCTGGGAACAACATAGCCCCCTTGGTCAAAGATACTAAGCTTGCCTGTTACACTGTTTCTAATCCAACTGTTTCTGCTCCAAGTTATCCTTCCTCTCCAGTAGAGAGTTTGAATTCCCCAGATCCACCTCCCCCTTCAACCATGGAAGATCCCTGGGATAGAATCTGGAAGGATGCAGTTAAGGAAGAAGACTGGCAAATAATCTTTAAACTTAGGATTGACTGATTTAGGCAACTCATTGTTGCTCCAGTATGTTATGAAAGAAGGGGGGCAAATCACAGGTATGAGCCACTTGTTTACAGGGAAATCAAGGAGCTGTGTAGAGCAGTAAAAGACCATGGGAGGGACTCACCCTACTTTAATGACCTAGTGAGAGCCATGTTTAGTGCACATGTCTTAACCCCCATGATTTAAAATATATTATGACCATGTTGTTATCACCCACAGAGTACACCTTATGGGAAGGGGGATGGAAATGTTTGTTAAATCAGTTAATAGCAGAATATGCTAATAATGAGGCAAGGGAGGAATTGACAATTAACCATCTAGCATGGGAAGGACAACACGCCAGCCAGATGATCAGGGAGCAAACATCCCCAGAGAGGTACTAGATGATATAAAAGAGATGGCCCTGAGGGCATTAATCCAGATACCTGATGGTAGCACCCCCAATTTGGACTGCATAAATATAAAACAAGAGCCCAAGAGCCATACATGAAATTCACTGATCACCTTAAACAGGCACTAGAAAAATAAATCTGGGATAAAAAAACCAAAATGAGTTACTAAAATCATGGGGGGGTAGCCAGTGCCAGCCCAGAATGTAAGAAAGTACCATGTGCCCTACCACTGGGGCCAGAACGCACAATCCTACAGATGACAGAGGCATGTCATCGCCTCAGGACAACAGAACACGTAGCAGCAGTACAAACCCAGGCCTTTGGGCATGGAGTTGCAGAAGCCCTAGTGGCTATGTAGCTCCTCTTTAATGGGCCACAGCAACATCTACAGAGCCCAAATGTATGCTTTCAATGTGGTCAACAGGGACATTTTAGAGGGGAGGGGGATATCCAGTCCCTAACAGAGGTCAACATCAGATCAAACGAAATTTCTCAAAAGGTAACTACACTAGGCAGCCATTTAAAAACTACCAACAGAGTACGAGGCAGCTTCATGCTATGACACAAATGTTCAAGCTGACAATGTCTACGCTAGCCGAAGGTCAAGTAGCACAGGCATCCAACAAAGACCATGTGGTGCTGAACTCCAGCACCTCATCTCCCATTTGCCAACCCCCTTACCACGACGGGCAAGACTGGCGTTAGTGAATGTGAAATCTGTTATTCTGACTGGCTGTTTTGTCTACACAATATGAACAGGGCAGCTTGGGCATGGAGATCGGCCTTGTGAACCACTGATCTTGGGAAACTGCTGATCAAGGACTCAGGGATTCTTCATATTACCACCCGTACTGTCAGTAACCTCACAGTGAGAAATTACACTATTAGCCATGTCTCCCAATCCACTTTGTTTTATACCCCAAGGACTAACAATTGCCCAAGCCACATTACTCCCCGTACAGGACACCGACAACACTTCACTGGTGATGTGGTCCCAGGGACAAATCACAATTGACCAAAAATTACCTGCACCCTAGAACTTAACAATGAAAAGATTATTTTCACAGGACTTGTGGACACAGGAGCAGATGTGACAGTCATCTCACATTCCAAGTGGCCTCCTAACTGGGCCCTTACAACTGCTGCAGGGACATTATCTGAGATCAGAGGTGACAGCAACGGTCTCCAAAGTGTAAAACTGATTAAAATCAAAGGACCTGAAAACCGAATCACCATGACAAGACCATTCAGGGTACGGATCAAAACAAAGGCCCCCATAATTTTGTGGGGAAGAGATGTTTTAATGCAACGGGGGATCTGCCTAAAGACGGATTTTTGACTGGGGCCATTGAACAGAGCAGCACTCTCAAATTACCTTGGAAAACCAATGACCCTATTTGGGTTGATCAGTGGCTCCTCCCTGAGGAAAAATGGGCTGTGCTGAACATTCTAGTAGCAGAATAGCTTGAAAAGGGACACATAATACCTACCACTAGTCCCAGGAATACTCCCATTTTTGTCATTAGAAAGAATAACAACAAATGGTAACTCCTACATGACCTCAGGAAGATCAACGAGGTCATGGAGGTCATGGGTGCTCTTCCAACCGGGTCTCCCTTCACCAGCAATGATTCCCAAAGACTGGCATTTAACCATCATCGACCTAGGGTGAGCTTGAGAGCCCCCCCCAAAAGTCTTTACTGTTATTAGGTTGTACAAATTCTGCTCCCCTATTGGTTACTTCTTTCCCCTATATGGTTATAGGTCTAGAATGTTCTACCCCCAAGTATATATATTGTCGCTTCCCCTTTGTTTCGGGTCTTTGGATCCTGCCCCTGGTATTGTGCTTGACTTCTCCATGTTTGTTGTTTTTTACCCCTTTATTAAAGTTCTTTTCAGGCAACTCCATTGAGCCCCTCCTTTTCATTTTTGCCACCCTCGCCCTGAAGTCAGGGAACCAGAGAGATTTGTCACAGCCACCCTCACTGCAACAACTTGGTCTAATTAGTTCCTACACACAAGTAACAGTAATTCTCCATATCTTCACTGTGCTGGTTAATACCCAACAGCAGAAAGGGATGGTCATTGTATTACATTTAGCATTTATTAGGCATCTTAAAAATAGTAAACTTCTACTTGTAATATAAAACATTCTTAAGATGATGCAATTAATTTTTTTTCATATTGTATTGATGAACTTACACCTACTGAAACACAAGCAGGTTCTGGTTGGTGTGAGAACTCTACTCCTTACAGATTACTTTTAAGGATGTGTGACACAGAAAGAGAAAGAGAGAGAGAGAACAGATAAAGAATGAGAAGAAATAGTTTCTACAGATTCTTAGAGATCATTTCAAAGAGAAGGGGGACTGAAGAACATATTGAAAGGTACACCGGAATTTAGAAATCTTAATACAAGTACTGGCACGCCAATCTGAGGGCCTTTTTCTGTTTAGAAAAAAACTCCACAGTAGCTTCAACCAAAAAAAAAAAAAAAATTAAAAATTTCTACAAGGCCGTGCACTAATTTTGCCAACAACACAATTTTATACATACAAAACTAAGACCTAAAAGCTACACATAAAGGTGTATTGGCCAAACACTGCCACACATGTGGTCCCTACTCTGCAGAGTTCACAAAGTGCTCACAAGGCACACGCCCAAAACCAAATGGCTTTATGGAAACTGCATATTTCAGCCACAAAATTTGAAGTGCCTATTAAACTAAACATTCAGCAGCTTCCTATCTCTGCATTAATCAAATATTAAATAGACTCAGGAATGAGATGATGTGGTACAAATCATTATTCCCACGTGTTTAATGTTGCCTGAAAAGTCACAAATAGTTGAGGCATGACCAAGATTTGCAGGTGTTTAAAAGTTTTGGTTCTCACTTGAGAGCCCCTGCCGTGACCTCAGAGCACTGTGCAAGAACTAAAACCATCCCATCAATCACCCCTCCCTCCTGGTGGGTAGGCAGGCATAAATTACCTGACCTGGATGACTGAGCTGAAGGGGAGTGAAACAGAAGGACAGCAACCAAGGAAAGCTCCCTGGAGGTGCTGGATGCTTCATGACGAACAGTCTGTGGTCATCCTTCTGACACACACTTCCAAAGCCAAGGCCCAGCTCACACATAAACTCTGGCTGCTGTCTGCAAATCTCCTACATTTGCTGCATGGGTGTGTGTCCACAGTGTAACACACCTGCTGCACACAGCCACACATGTGACAGGACAACCATCCCAGGCTAATCCCAAAGCGGGTTTGGAACAGCAACACAGCCAACAGACGGGAAAAGGACCCTGTCAGCACACAGGACATCAGTGTGATGATCTCAGAGTGACTTGCACTGCCCAGCAGGCAATCTGCAGCAGGTTTGGACCAGATGGGGCTTTTCAGGATATGATCTTGGTTCTCACTAATGGAAGTAATCATGCCTGGCTGTCTCAAGTGCATAGATCATGTAGAGAATAGGATAAGACTCAAATTCCTAACCAGAAGCAGATGAAAACATTTATTATTGTGGTTCTTCTGCACACACAGAGTGGAGGGGGTCTAAAGGGTCTGAATGCTGGAGGCTGACAGCATCCCTCTGTGGTGGGGGAATGTTATAGAGCAGGCAAGTTATCTCAAGCACACTCCTCTTATCCAGCAAGAAACTTGAGTTCAGCTTTTGTCCTGTTATTATATCAGGAGCTCCCAGTTAAACAGCAATAATATTTAATTAGTTTTTGTCTTTGTTGGGAAGACATGAGGAGAAAAGAGTATTATCTTATTCTGACTGATTTATTTCCTTACTATTACTGCTCATAAAAATGTTTTGTGACACAAAACACTGTGCAGCTTTGTCTTGTGACAACATATATATATAGAGAAAGCTGGACATGTTAGTAATTATCTCTGGCAGCCTTCCTCCCTCATTTACTGCTCCTCCCCAAAACAGATTCATAAGAGGAAAGATCTTATTTTATATCTGAACATGGGATAAAATGCTCATCAACTGCTTTAAGTAAAGAAAGATCAAATCCTTAGATTACTTTATCATATAGGCTACACATTCTTCAATGGCTGTAGAAATCACCTAATACTTCTTTACTCAACTATAAAGAGCGATAATCTCTCACTCTTGCAAAGATTCCTGTTATTATTGAATGGAAGCTATCACTAAAAACAATGCAATGGGAAAATACCAGGCTCAGTAGGAGCTGGCAAGCACCAGACATAACTGTGTGACTCCCACAGTGGGCTCTGGCTAAGATATGCCAGCTATGCATTCTTATTTTATCTTCATTGTAAACTGGGGTTCTGACAAACAGCTTTCCACCATTATTGAAATAATGAAACACAGTGTTATTTTGCAGCTGCAAGGAAAATTATTGGCAAGGGAGGTTTCTCTTACTGTTAATCAAAGCTAATCAGTAATTGTTAGTTTTATTTTGTACCTTTAGACCAATATTTCTCCTGGAAAATGCAAACTCAAATGCTTGGTATGTATAAAAAGGTACTGTCCCTCATCCCAGATACTTAGGTGGTGGCTCCATGCCTGGGAGAGATGATGATCTGGAGAAGGAAGAGATCCCATCAGCAGCTGATGGGGAAGCTCAGCACCCTGCCCAGCTCTGGCCCTGCAGCAGCATTGGCTTGGTCAGCTTTTGCATCACAGCAGGAGTAATACATCACAAAATAGTCAGAGTTCCAAGGGACCCCTGGAGGTCACCTACTCCAACCCCTTATTCAGTCTATAGCAGCATTTCAAAAATTCAGCATGATGTTCCTGACCTGTCAGAAACTGTAATTTCTCCAAGCACCTCAGGTGAACAGAATCACACCTGTGACCAAGCTGGCCTCACTTCTTCACTTGCTTTAGGAGAGGTGGATTGAAATGAACAAGTTTAGCTCCTTAACATCTGCTCAGCAAATGCTCACATAAATCAAGATGCAGAATATAGAGTATTTGCCACACCCTGAATAGCAGTAGTCATGCAAGATGAAGAGAAGAGTGAAATCCTGGACTTGCTGAAGTCCATGGCCAGACTCCCATTTAATTTCAGGCAGGCCAGGGTTTTAAGGCAGATTGTTATCATATGGTAGATTTTAAGACCAACTGACAAATTCAAATAAAAGCAGAAAAGAATTTACTGTTATAATAGCTACATGAATTAACTGCCTTCATATTACCAAAACCCAATACACAAAATACATGTATCTACCAGCAACACCTATGACTACCCTCTTAAAAGTATCTATTTCACTTAGAAGAACTGAAATTCCTCTAATCCAGAAACATTCTCTCCCAAGCAAGCAGATTTTCTATATCAGCTTGACTTTTAAGCACAGAGAGATGCCATTATTATTGTTAACATAATTTATTTAAATATACTATCTTATTAATGACTCAGACCTTTTCCCCCCTTTCCCCTATTAATTCTAATAGAAAAGATTCTGTTCAAATAGCAAGGATAAAAACTGGGAGTTGTTCTTGAGGTAATACAGTGGTCTCCTAAATTCGAACCAAACAACAGCTAATGCAAAAGGCCTAGAGGTAATACTACAAGTTCATGCTCAGCATCATAGTGTGGCTGTTGGATTTTTTTCCTTAACTCCTTACAAATAATTTAATAAAGGCATTGCCTCCAGACAGATTCATGCAAGACTGAGATGAATTACTATAACTCATGCTTCTCTCAGTATGATTGTTTCAGATTACTTGTGTATTTAGGAAGATTAATATACACTAGACACATTATTAAAATTCTTTTGTTATCCTAAGGGAGAATTGAAACACCTTTTGCTCCCATAGGCAGTATCTTCATGCTGCAGATGTAAGGTTAACATTTCTGTGAGCTACTAAGAATGAACAGAGTTGGGCAAAATGTTTTTCACCATGCTGCCCCTGCAGTCTAGGACATAAATTTGAGATACATTTGTTTATTTTGAAACAGTGGGTCTGTTTTTATTTTCTTCTTGGCTCCATCTAATTTTCTCACAAAGTGTGTAAAGGGACTTTCAAGCTGCTGGTCACAAACTCCATTTGACATCTTAAAGTCTCCTTTCTAATGCAGGAGAGTCACCCAGGGTGACTCTAGAATTCCAGCTTCAGTAAATTATCTCATGTCCAGCTTGGCTCTGAAGCAAAGGGAGATCCTAAAAGATGATTAATAAGAATGCTTTTTTAGCCACTGCTGACAAGATTATGGCTACATAAAAAGAGGCAGGAACCACCTTGATTATACCATACCATAGAGATATTTAAGATACTTGTAGCATCAGCACTCAGTGATTTGTCCTGACAGTCCTGGCACCAGCTGCTCCAAAGGGGATGTTGATCAACTTCCATATTAAAGGCCTTCTCTTAACTCTTTAGTGCAAAGGAGACACTACAGTACTGCTGTGCCTCCCAACTGTGGGTTAATGTTAGTTTAGCATTTCCTGCAGGCTCCTGCTTTACATTCTTTTCCCCCAAAACTATAGCAGAGCTTCAGCCACACAGTGACTTAAAAAAAAAGTCTACATTCCTGAGCCCAGCCCAGTTCTCCATAGCACAAAACTTTAAGAAAACCCCTAATAATTTGATGGGGACTGTTAACTAATGGATAGCAGTGTCATCAGTGCTCTCTACTGGATAAACACGTAATTACTCAAAAAAAAAAAAAATTGGACATCAGGAACTTAAGTAACTAAGCAGAGTAAAACTACTTGCATTTAAATGATAATGCTTGGAATATATTTTTAAAATCTTATTCCACTCAAAGGAAGTTAAAACCTGACATAAGGATACAACAAAGGATGTACAGAAGTCCTTGAAAACAAGACACAGCTGAAGTTGCAACTCTGATCTCTGGAGCAGGACAATTAGGAAAAAAAACAGGCAAGACTGTACAAGAATACTTGAGTCAGGGCAGTTTTAATCAGAAATATTTCTTAC
This sequence comes from Calcarius lapponicus, assembly GCA_039654755.1. Lineage (NCBI taxonomy): Eukaryota > Metazoa > Chordata > Aves > Passeriformes > Fringillidae > Calcarius > Calcarius lapponicus. The sequence continues at coordinate 64,661,775 of CM077466.1, read as the reverse complement.
TGTTTTTCTCATACTATATCCATATGCACAGATAAATTTATAGCTAACAACTGTGAAATTCAATTTCAGAAGTTCCTCTGCCCGCAAAAGCAGTAATGCCTTTGGAAGTCACAACAATTTGCTTCATCACTGTTCATACCCTGCTAATACACGGCAAGCTTCTACTTGGCAATCAGACTAAGTGGTTCACTGACTTAGTGAATTTTGTTCACTGACTCCCACATGAACAAAACCAAGTTAAGGTTTCTGTTACACCTCACCATGACCACCAATGTCCATGGCTCCATCTGAATGGAGACTGCTGTAATTTACCATTCCCTCCAGCCAATGCAGAACTACCAAGCCCCGCTACCAGCAGAATGGTTGTGCTGCCCTGGAGTTCAACATTACTCAGAGCCAAACATAAAATACCTACATTGGCACTGAATCGTTAATGGTTTGAGCACCTGCAACCTCAAACTGTTGCATAAAAATGAGCAGTGACTGCCCTTTGTGAGAACTTCTTAATATTGCAATTCCCTACAAATACCTGAAGCAAACCTACCCCTACACTACCCCCTTCTACCACTGGCCATACAGATTTCTTAGCAGTTCTTACAAGTGTTGAAGACACAGAAAATATTTTACTGCAACTGCTACTTGCCTGAATTTTTTTAAATGCAGAACTGAGACGGTACAGAAAGTCCCTTCTTTAAGTTTTCTAATTGCATTTTTGCTACCCTATGTTTGATACATTTGGGAATTATGTTTATCACAGAAGCATTTAGAAGCTAACCAAGAAAGAAAGAGTGTTAGGTGCAGCCCTGTACTTACCTGAATGCAGTGTAGAAGATACATCTGTGCCCTGGAGAGGTCATCAGTCAGCAAGGGACACGAATGAGGCGCAGGAGGGAGAGTGGATATGAAAAGGAAAAACACCACTACACTGCTGAAGCCATAGTAGGAAATATTTTGTAAGTATGATTTCCACCAAATTTGTTTAGGGGCGAGTAAGATAAAAAAAAGCTCCCAAGTGGATAGGGCAAAATAGGTTAAAACTACTACTAAGCACAGAACTGCTGAGAAAACTCACCAAATTACAATTTTCTCTTATTTGTGATACCACACTTTCTTTCAGCCAGGCATATTCTTGGTTGCATCACTTCAGTTTTTCATGAGGCACTTAAAGTAGCAGGGGCTTAAAGAGAATAGTCTTGCTAGTGATCAAAGGATAATATGCATCCTAAAAAAGAATTTGGGGTTAAGGAGGTTTCAGGGACAAGACTATCTACAACCTAAAATAACATATTTATCACACCAAATTAGCTTGTCATTACACACATCCATACCTCTTTATGTAAGAAATTGTGCATGATTCCTTAAAAAACTGGGGAGAATATATAAGGCAGAGGATAGTTTAAAAAAAAAAATTAAACAGCTATTTCCAAAGGAGATTAAGTAAAAAGACAAATCCCAAATAATTTAGTTTTGTGGTAAAAAAATTGCTTAAATAAAATGTAGAGAGATAGGCTGGGCATTATTATAGTTCAAATAAGAAAAACACAAATAGGTCAGAATTACCTTGACCAAGTGATTGCTATACTTTGTCCCACATCTTTTCCTTAGGTATATGTGACATGTGAAGATTGTATGGTTTTGCTTAAACAAAGCAAACTGCTTTTGGTCCCCAAAAGAGCAGTAAATCCACAGTTTTGCATACCCACACACTCTGAAGCTCTTGCTTACATTTCTTTCCAGCTTCTCCTTCTCCTTTTTAAAAATGCTCTGCTTCTTTTCCTTTCATCAAATCCTCTCTGAAGCTGAGCATTCATGCCCATTCTCAGAACATGAGCTGGGGAATGTGAAGTTCATCCTGGTTTTTTCCCACTCCACAAGTCCTTAGCGCCAAAGAGGACCAAATAAGCTAGAGATAAGCTGACTTGAGCTCAAAAGCAGCCCTGTCAAATAAGCAGTTAAAACCTTGCACTTGAAGTGCCTCCTGACTTGTGGCTCATTCTGTGCAATCACAACTGCAGAAATATGGACCACAATGCACAAACTCCACACTGGATTTGCTCCCAAGAAAATGAGATGTTGCAGAAATACTCTGCTTCTTGATACCCCCAATGAAAGGAAATGGTCTTTATCTATGACAACACTTAAGCCTGTCATCTCTGAACAGAGGGTGCAGTCTAGTGGACTAATTGCATTTTTGGCTTTTTATCCTTCCACTGTAACACACTCTGGGAGCAGCACTACTCTTGGAGGCTGATATGCAAGATCACACTGATGCTGCCTAGGACCCTGCTCCAGGAACTCATCCTCCTCCTGCAGAAACATTTGTAACTGCTTTAAAAGAGAGCACTCCTTACATGCTTCTTTCACATCAAATCCCCAAATGCAAAACACAGCAGACCAATTCAAATGATATCATCCACCTAGTTGCTTGTTTATACTGCAGCAAATTTCCTTCCCCAAGGAATTCTGCATAACTGCTGTTTTCATGGTCTCAGCAGCAGGAAACACCTCTTGTAGACCTGGGATGATTAAAGCATGGCACACAAAGAGTAGCTTCTACTGGAGACAATGCACTTACTCAGGAAAAAAGAAATTTAAAATATTATATTAAAGCTTGATCTGTCTGTTCCCTTGGCAGTCAGCAGATTCAAGTTACTTAATCAAAGCAAAATTGAAACAGCTCAGGTCAAGAATAATTCTTCAATTAGCCTGAAGAGGACTTGGATGAAGGGGAAGTTCCCACGACTTTCTCCTCACAGGCAGTACCAAACTTAATCTGGAGACCACATAAAGGCAGCTGTTTCTAATGCCAGAGGGAGCTGTGGGCAGCCAACTCAAGGAGACTCAACTTCAAACTACATATTCTAAGGGCAACCCAAACCTTTCCCTTCCCTTTCACACAGTTCACCACCCAGTAGTACTTCAGATTATTTACTGGCCTGTTAATTGTTTGAGTTTCTTAGGTATCCCTGTAGTCAAGAAAAACAACCAAACCCAAAAGCTTTCTTTCAACTTTTAGTCTGGGGAAACTTGAGGAAAAATATAGAAGAGTTGAAAACAGATTTTGAGAATCATGTCTTTATTTACAGGAGGCCTGAATATTTCTGTGCCATAACTTCCAAATTCATTGAGAAAGGCTGCATTTTAACCAACTATGATGTCCTTTATTATTTCAACAAATTGAAGTAATTTCCTCTTCTCTGAAGACTGAAGTATCACCAATTGAGAAGACAATTCAGATGAAACAGTCATATCACTGCATTGTAAATACACAGGAAATCCAGCTACTTCGTTCTCCAGATACAGCTGGACCATCAAGAGTTCTCAGATGGTCTTATTCTCCACGTTTTTGTGTGAGATCCTCCAAGCTGAGATTTACAGGTAAAATATTAAAAATTAAAAAACTCCAAATCACCACTGTTATATTTTACTAGAACATCTATCTTGCCTCTCCAGTCAAACGCATGAAAACTTACATACTTTGAGACACTTTTTGAGGCATTAAAAAAATGTATATTTTGACTTCCTTATGCAGCCCAACACATGTACAGTCATTTTGCCCCATCAATTTTTAAAAACTCATATGAAATACTATTAAAAATGTATGCCAGTTTACAAGATTTAAGCACAGGCATACTGCAAATATGGTTTCAACTGTAGTTCAGTAAAATAAACACCAGGAGAGATACAGCAAGAAAATTAATTACTTTCTTCTGGGAGGCTGAACACTAAATATGGCAATTCTTTAGTGAACATTTGAGAAAGGGCAAGTCAGTTGAAAAATGGTGGCAATCTTTAATGCCAAGTACTAACACATCCCTATGTTTGACAGGGGATATGCCCTCCCTTCCAAACTGGAAAGGCTTTGCATTTCTGCAAACCACTTAAGGCTGACACCTCTTGTTTTGTCATTTAATGCACACTGTAGGAAAACAAACAGAAAAATAGTTCACAAGCCTTGGACCAAATTTTGTGAGAACTCTGAATAAACAGAGATCCAAAACAGAGTCATGCAGTGTGGGAGTTTGCAGGCAGCCTCAACATGGGAAGAGATGAGAATCTCACTCCATGTTTCTGAAGGCTGATTTACTATTTTATGATATATATTATACTAAAAGAAAACTAGATACTAAAAGCATACTAAAAGAATAGAAGAAAGATTTCATCAGAAGGCTAGCTAAGAAAGGAAAAAGAATGGAATGATAACAAAAGCTCGTGACTCTCAGAGTCCAAGCCAGCTGACTGTGATTTGCCATTGATCAGAAACAACCCCATGAGATCAATCAAAGATGCACCTGTTACATCCCACAGCAGCAGATAATCATTGTTTACATTTTATTCCTGAGGCCTCTCAGCTTCTCAGGAGAAAACATCCTAAGGAAGAGAATTTTTTCATAAAACATGTCTGTGACAATGCAGCACAAAGTTAAGGACAACAGTCTATATTCACAGAGTAAAAGAAACTGTCATTATAAACTGATCAGTTTTGATACATGTTCCCATCAAGTTAAAACTCTTTCCAAGACTACCCTAAAGTGAGGTGCATGCAACCAAAGTGAGGTCTCCAAAGTGAGGTGCATGCAACCCAAGACATTCCATTTGGGTGCAAGAAGAAAGTATATTTTGCAAAATTAACAAATGAAATTTTAAATAATTTTAAAATAGTCTTTATTTCACTTTTCTCTCATAGTTTTTCAATTTCCACTCCTGTGTATGTACATAATAAATTAGTATAGTAATACATATTTATAAATTAATAAATATACATAGTGGGTGCACAAGTAAGAGTTTTTAGTGATATGGATGTGCAATCAGAAAGCTTGGAGACCACTGGCCTTGAGGATGCTGTATGATACTACAGCTGCTTGCACAGTCACATATCCTGTTGCTGAATTAATTTTTTTTCATGTCAACCTGAAATACGCTCCTCAGCAGCATATTTTCCATATGCCTACTGAGATATTTTTTCTTCAAAATATAAATGGATATAAAGATACAGTGGAAACTTCTGAAGGATCAGGCTCAGATAACACAGGGCATTGTTGACAAAGTAGCCTTTGGTAGAATAAAGTTACAGCAGTGAAATTAAAACATGCAACTTTTAAATCAGGATAGAGCCATGCTGTCCTTTCAACATTTGTCCCATTTCAGTTCAGTAAGAGCTCTTCTCCTTCACCACCCGCTGTCCCTCTTTCCTGCATTGTCTCTTTTGACATGTCTATTTAAGCACTTTTATACCTGATTCCTAAAAATACTATCTGCACTGGAAAAAAAAAGGGAACAAGAAATGTGTATCCTGAATCCACATTCCTATCTAGAATCTTGCACATTAAGAAGATATTCAATTTTAAATAAGGAGAGTGCATATTGTATTAAAAACATTAATCCGTGCTTCAGTCTGGGTAGTTCTGGTTGTTGTGCCTTTGATTTGGATGCTTTAATACGAGCAAAAGCAGATTGCCAGTGCATTGTGTGTGTGCATTGTAACACAAAAGCTTGTGTGGTGCTACACTACAACCCACAGGCAGAGCTTCTGTCAGACACAACCCAGCCAGCACCACACAATTATTGGTTCTCTGTCACATTTGACCCCACACCACTGTGATTTAACAGCATATTACTCATAGCTCTGAATTCAGATTTAGGTAGACCTATGGTGACTGGCTGCACAGAATATTAAAGCCTTGAAGATTGTCTATTCCAATCTCATCTACATCATAGATCATCTGCTCACCCTTTGAAAATGTCCAGTAATTTCCATTTAATTACAGCCTACTGAAGATATCAAGTGCTACGACTCATTACATTACAACAACATTGCAGGTTGTTACCCAGGGAAATCACCCTTGTGTTAGAAACTGAGCACATTTCTTTAGATCACAACTCCTCCAAGCTTCCACTTGCCATGATTTAGTAATTTTTATGCTTCATTCCCCTATATCAGAAACCAACACCATCCCAAATTCAGCAGTTAACTTTTGTTGTTATGTCACCATTTAATATTCTATTTATTTATCCTCAAATATTTAAGCCTTAAAAACAAAACTGGTAATGAGGCAAGACAGGAAACCCAACAAAAGAGCAAAACTCTAGGAAGGGACTGGAAGGGACCTCTGGTTTATCAGGTCTAGTTGCCTACTATTCAGACAACACTTTGCATTTAATTTCTTTCATACACATAGTTTGCTCTTCCTTTGAAGCAAGGCTCTTCCCAGAAGGCTGTTCCAGAATTAGGAACTTTGCTTCTAATCTAAATTTTATTTACAGAAAGTTTATACCCACTTGATTTTGTTTCAACACTCTCATCTCCCAGAGCTTTCACCCTTTGCCTGTCACTTGTACAAAAAAGTGTTCTGACTCAATGAACAAACTTATTGCTACAGATTAAAAAAAAAAGAAATTAAGGCTTACCCAAATTAAACTTCCAGAGCATAGAGAAGATAAAATATTTAACTTTCCAAAGAAGGGAACACATAAAAAAAAAAAAATCTAGCCCGAAAGTATGATTTGTTCAGTTATTCAAAGAAGCTTCTCTCCTCATCCTGGAAAAATGGGCTCATAGACATTGTAATCACTTGTTACAGGGGAGACTGTTCACAGTAATCCACTGTGATGCTCCACATTAAAAAAATCTAAAAAATTAACAGCACAAAAGAAAGTTAATACAATTCCAGTGACCATTAAAACAAAGACCAAATCGCAGTTTGTCTTGGTAGAAGCAAATATGATTTTAAGACATACCACCTTTGAGTGGTACAACTGTGTCTCTTTCATGAAAGTAAACAACAAAAACCCTAAAGCTTCTGAAATGGTCTTATGCATTTTGTATCTTTCTATTGATTAAACTTAATAAACTTATTAAGAACGGAGCCAAAAAGGTAAATAAATAAACCATCCAGCATTCATTCACAAGCAACAGAAATCAAACTACAATATCTACATTTTTCTCTCAGGTCCAGGCGACAGTGGCATGCAATACCATAACTGTAAACAATAATAAAGGTGCACATTTCAAAGCATGAAGTAATTCTTCACTTCCACTAGGTTTACTGAAACCTCCCAAGCTGGGTGTCTATGACTCACCAGCCTAGGACAGCTGTCATGTCAGCAAGCAGACTTAAAAAAAGGTATCCTGAATTTTAAAATCTACTTTTAAAACCCCTAGCAAATGCATTGACAGAAGTCAACAAGGTGAAAGAAAGAAGTTATTTTCAATTTCAGACATCCATCCTTTTGCACCTAAGCAGATCCAACCTGATTTGCATTATTCTCATTTAAATTTTCTATACTTAACCCCTAATTCAGAATAGGCAAAAAGGGTGTAGAAAGCCTTCAAAGAACTCATGAAATAAATATAGTTCAACAGGTATACAAAAGACATACTGCATATTATTCTTAGGTAGGCTGCATAATTTGTATTTTTACTGTGAGAATATAAAAACAAAACTGACCTTTACAATATCATGATTTCATATAGAGTAAAACCACTCGCCCCTGCTTCTACTTACTAGTAGTTTAAAATGAGCAGTAAATAGATACAGAGACAAAATATTCCCAAGGTAATGCAATGAGTAGACAGCTTTTTAGTGTGTCCTCAGTCTGGGAGAGAAAAGCCAAATTAACCTGTCTCATAAAACATTTTCAAACCAAAGCAAACTGGCAGAGAAGCCTAAAAGGAAACAAAAAACCCTCTTAGACAAAGTTACAGAATTTCAAAGCAAAGTGAACTTTCAAAAATAACCTCATCCAAGTGCAATGGAATCAGAATGTTCCTCATGCTGGTCTCAAAACATTCCATGTTTCTGTGGCTGAACCCCTTGTTCAGACACCTACCACTGAGATAGCAATGAAAAGAGTAGGCCAAAGCCAAGGTATCACAGACTGTTAAAAGAAATCTTGGAAAGTATTAAAAATAAAATATCAAAGTCAGCTGCTCTAGCTTTCTTGAGTATAACATCTGAACCTATACTAAATTGCACAGTTTTAGCAATAATATAAAAATAACTTGCAAGCTAAATTACCTTTCAGATTAAACTTCATATATTTAATATAATATGAACAAGACTTAATTCTCTCACCATATCTTATGCTTTTTTTAAAGCATTTTAAAGAAATTTGCTTATTTTTATACAGTTATGCTAAAACCTGCCAGGTCTCCATGCTTTTTAAGGACATACTTTGTAACCTAATAGAATATAAAAACACAGCAAAAACAGTGTAGAATTTTGTAAAAATACTCTAAATAAATTTACACTTCACTCTAAGATTACTCAAGAATTAATCACTGGGTTCAACAGTCTAAGTCCTTTACTTCTGTTATCCTCATTGCACATCAAAATCAAAGTTGCTATTTCTGTCAAGATTCAAAGGAGTGGATCCTCAGCCTCTGCTTGCCTAATGAGCAATCAAACAGTGCTCCTTAGGCAGAATACCTGTGGGCTTCTGCAGACTAAAAAAAAAAAATAAAAATCCTGAACTCACCAGAAAGTTCTCACTACCAGCAAAAGCCAAAGGCAAAGCTTCAAAAAACTCTTAAAAGCGAAGATCCTCAGCAAAGACCAATAGAGGCAGATTTTCTGTGATTTCATGAACATAGCTACATCTTTATGACCAGTTTTTTCTCAGCAGTACAGGCCATGAAAGTTATAGATCACTAGGTATGTATATTTTAAAATCAAAAGATAAAGGGCAATACTTACTGCATTGCAAATGAACAGATTTTAACTTCTGGAAGCCTAAAAGCTTTCTATAAATGTCTTGATTTCTAATGCTGACAAAAAAAAAAGACTACTAAGACATTTTCTCATCTTCTGCAGCCTCAGAGAGTTTAAGTTACAGTACTGCAAGGCACATACAGAATCTCTTCCTTTCCAATACTCAGCAGATATATTCCCTGAAATAATTTTAAAATCCTGAAAACAATTAGAAATGCTACTGAGTTAACAATTTCTATTTAAAAACATTGCTCCTACGCAACATGCACTTTTTTGGATAACAAGTTAGCAAATATGTGTAATTTTTTTCTTTTCATTTACACAGGAAATGGACTGAATAATTTTTAACCTGGAAAGTACTGTATCATGTCACATTTAAATTATTGCCTTCATTATAAATTGCATCATCTCTGAAAACCCACACAGGTATTGTATGTGAAAATAAGCAGCAGGTGAGAGACTACAGACGCAGTTTAGCCCATCTGAAATGGCTTTCCACATAAAGCAATACTACCAGAGTAAAAAATGAACTTTCTTCATTCAGTGGATGAGGACAACAGAATAAGTACATTTTTGTTCAGTTTAATGCAACATCATTAGCATTTACTTAAAAAAGAAAATCTTAATTTTCTGGTTTTTGGGCAAGCATATCTTAATATGAAAGCAACTGAACTTTTAAGAGGTAGGTTTCTTTCCATTATGCGCTTATTTATTTCAAATAAAACATAACCAAAAAACCACTAATATTTGCTTTTGGACAAGGATCAAGTCTCAAAGCCTGATACAACTTCAACAGAGTTCAGTATTTTATTTATCCTCAGCAGTACTAGGCTGCTTTGGAACCAGTGTGTTCCAGGTTGTCTTCACAGTCAAAAGACTAATCTACCAACAGTACTGAACCCACCCCCTCCTCCTCCACCTGTGGGCCCACAACTTCCCGGGGGATCATTGTCATCAAATCCATTGGGTCGGAAAGAGCAAGAGGCCGAGGCAGCTTGAAGTGCTTGTGTTCGAGCACTAAGCTCTTGCTCCTGAAATGAAAGAATAAAGACAATTAAAAAAAACCCCAAGCCACAATCTCACACCCTTGAAATGGCTTTTAAAGCAGCATCACTAATTTCTAGTGAACAGCTAAGCTGAACTTTCAAGTTGATCATCCACAGCCAACCTAAGATATACAATTTCACCGATTGTCCATATGCATAAGTGAAACAAAATTAAATCCATCTGAGCTCATGCTCAAATTGTATTATAGCAACATGGGATGTCACTAAAAATGAGACTGCTGAGGAGAAGTTAACAAAACAGGTTTTGATATATGTTCCATATAAATTTTCATCCTAGCAATTTTCATATGCTCTTCTTGGTTGCAAAGTCAAAAGGTAAAATCTTTATATCAATGTTCGTTACTTTAAAGACACTTCCTCATTCCACTCCATCAACTACATAGAATAACAATATACTCAGATAAAAGGCCAAAGGATGGACAAGCTATCTAGTTTCTATTCACTGCAGCTTTTCAGCTTTCAATTATTATTGCTATGCTAACTGTTGTAACATAGCAAGTCTCTGCAACTCTCAAGCACTTCATAAAAATCAGAGTCAATCGCTGGAAAATGTACCTCCACAAGTGGAAAGAACATGAAAGCTCTGCTGCCTGCCAGCTGCTTTTTCAGCTGAATGCTCCAGAGGCTTCTTAAGACATCTAAGAAGGGGATGAGCCACATGCTTTTCCTTCATTAGACATATCATGCACTATTTTGTCTCTGGCCAACTAGTTCAATAAACCCTGTAGCAATTTTCTAACTTTAGTATACCTTTCTCAACTTGGCCAAGAGCTTCAAAAATTGAGGGAGAGAAGGCAGATGTTGGCTCTTGAAGGCTAAAGACAGTGGACCTGGTAACAAACTGAAAGTATTCCAGTGCTAAGGCTCATACTGATTGCGGCCTTCACATGACACTTCATCACTACACACCTCCCTAAAGGTAATGAGAGCAAACTTTAGAACAGGGTTTCAGTAGCTACAGGGGTGACCCTTCAGTTCTCCCTGACTGTATTATACTACCATGAAACCACTAAACTGAACTCTTGTCCAAATACTTTCACAGGTGCTAAAAGTAGACCTTTGTGAATTTAAATTATTTTGCCCTTGTCAAAAACACAGCCTAAGTTTGAAACTATTATACACTACTAAGGACTGAAATGTATACTCATTTTTAAAATTAAGGTATTTGGAGGACACTGTCTACACAGATGCGCTGGCCACACTCCTGAAGACAGTATTATGCTATCTCCAGCAATACGTGGAGTCCTAAGTATGTGGCTAACTCTATGACACACCAAAACCTACATAAGTTTACTAGGAATAATAAGGAAATATTAAAAACTTGTAGTACCAGAAATCAACCACAGATTTTGATTAAAATAGCAGACCTTGCCTAAATAGCCTGTTTAGTTAAAAAAACTACACTACCAAACTGTTTACCTTGTACCACTGGCATTTTTACAAGCAATAGCCTTATTTCTAAAAACATTTAATATTTTCAGGTTGTTATATTCATCCCCACAAGTACTACACTAGTTAAGTAAAACTTGATAGTCAATACAGTTCTCTGGACTCAGAATATGCAGAGCATCCCCCTTGCTTTCCATTTATTTGCAGTAAGGGTTTTAAAATCTGTTTTAGATAGAGTGGGAGCAACCCACATTGCAGGTTTAGTTATTTATACTGAAAACATCTTCATTTACCATGTGGTAAACAGATATGCAATAGCAAAACCAAAGCAATAAGATACAGAATTTTTTGAACATATCTTCTGAAAATTAAAGGCTTTCTTAGGACAGAAGAATATATTCTTAACTTAGCTGGAAAAATTAATTTAGAACTCTGAACCAACAGTGAAATACAGCATCTTAAAATTAGAATGATCTAATTCAGTGAATCACCCTATTAGCAATAATTTCAGAAAAACAATAACCAAGCACTTACAATGAGCCTCAATTAAAATGAGAAAATGTCAGGAGCTCAAAAACTGAGATTAATAAAACACTACAAAAAAGTTAAATTTATCTAGCTCTAATTTGAGTTAGTCTAAGCCCTTATAGAAACAGCTTAACCCATCAAAGAGCACACAGTAAAACATACTTTTACTCCTAGAATATAAAAAAAAAAAAGCAGTAATGCTCTAAGAAAGACATATTGAAGTGTGGAGAGCACTGTTTTCTTTTAACAGCAAACAAAAAAGGCTGCCACAGCTAGGTGAAGTTCTCAGAACACAGGGAGTGTGCTGCTGGAAGCACTGGTCCCACAGAGAATATGGCATAGCCAGCAAAAAGAAAATGGCATCCCGTCACCCACATTTGGTCATCATTTCAGTTGTTCCAGCATCCGAGTAAGCACAGTTTTAGAAGTCAAACTTCACTATAAATGAAAATGCACTAGTAAGAACATCGCTTAGAAGTTTTTAAGTAAACTTAAGCCACTCTTGTAATTCCGTAAAGGCAATGAAAGTTTGAACTGTTTGAAGCCTCTCCCATATGGAATGGCAAGTGGTTAAATGACCTATACAAGCATCCCCACTCAAAGTTTAAACTGAAATGAGTTTACACCATTTTCCTTGACATTTCCCATCTAACAGTGACAACCTTACTACAAAACCTGTCCAGCAACACCAAGATGAAGCGAGACTGGTGATTTATGATTAATAAGGCAGAATACTCAAAAGCTGCTGTGTTCTTTCCCGTAGACTGCCTCTTATGAGGCTTAAGGAGACACCCTTTACACAAAATTTCCATCTTACCTGCAAGTACAGTTTGTTATCTTTTGTAATAGCCTCCATGAGGTCTTTCTGTAGAGGAGGGTCTCCATTTACCCACAGGCCATTTGCTGGATTGGTGTTTAAGCCACAGGTGCTGTTCTGCTTTTTGTAAAACAGAACATAAGCAGTGTCCTTCGGAAATCTACTGGTGATTTTCTGGACTGACTGAAATGAGGTAAATGTCACTCTGCTGTCATTGAACAGAAACCATTCTCTTGGCATCTCAGTGTCCAGCTCATTCTCTACAACAGTACAAGGACTCTCCTCTGTAAACAACTTATCAGGAGGAGAAACTAAAGAAAGAGCTGTAGACTGGTGGCAGAGCCCTGAAGGCCCTGATCCAGTAACATTTCTAGCATATGAATAATAATGTCCACTTTCAGAGGATACACCAGAATGCACCACCACAGAGCTCAACACGTAGGGCACCAATTGTGGGCAGGTCACTTCATCAGCACCAGAGGGCTTCAGTTTTTTGGCAAGGTTCTCTCCAGTATCAGAAATCTCCACACCAACAGACCAGCCTCCTGAAACAACAGCTAAAGGGGATGTTGCTTTTTTCACTGGCAGTTCCAATACAAGTGGTAGAGAAACATTGTCCAAGATTTTGCGTCTTATGTGACATTTTGGATCATATGAAAATCTCAAAAGAGTGAGAATGAGGTATTCAGGTTCCTCAATGATTTGCATAGTTTTTTCAGCATTCTGTAAAGAGGCACACTTTTCACAATAATATTTGTTGTCTCCACTAAGGATTTCAGGTGCCAGAAAATAATTGAGTAAGTCTGTAACTGACAGGGTATTTTTACCTACTAGACTCTGAGACATATCCCCATTATTTTCAACTTTGAGTTCAGAAATTGTGGTATTCTCAGAGCTTGGCTCACTAGAAAAATCTATGGTTCCTTCATTCACTATTGTGGCACATCCACGATTAACTTCCAAATTACTAAGAGGTGTTTCTGCATCAGGACTGGTAGCTGAAGTATTACTTTGCACCATGCAGTCATCTTTCACTTCAGAATGTTCTATGCATTTTGGGTCAGCATTCTGTAAGGAAGTTGGGGGACAGAAAGCCAAAGAGAGATCTGTGAAAGCTTCTTCCTTTTGAGACATACTTTTGCAGTTCAAACAGCATATGTTAGTCTTCAATTTTCCTCCAAACATCTTCTCTATCAGAGTTCTTTCTTCACTTTCCAGACAAGGTGCTTCAGTAAATGTTTTATGGGCAGTTTCTTGTGCCTGGGACTTGTCAGACATAATACTTTCAGAACTATTGGCTGAAGACAATGCTTTCAAAGTTCTCTCTTCTTCATGCAACCTGAAAACAAAGAAAAATAAATCTAAGTAACTCTGCTATATTCCAAATACTGCCACACTATTTCAGATTTTTTTCCAGCTAAAAACCACAGCTGGCTAAGTTGCTAAAGTATCTTACACTAAAATATCTGTTATTTTTTTTATATGAGGAAGCTGAAGCATAGAGTTCCAAACCAGAGTACGAGTGGCACAAATACATTTATTGTGGGTCTCATTATATATAACAGAACACAATATATATATTGAAAGAACTGGCAAATATTAAAGAAACCTAACAATGTTTTTATTATTTACCATTACATTGTGTTAATAAATCAGCTCCTGAGTTGACTGGGCCTGCATGTCAGACTTTGTAAGAGAAAAAGTAACTATTTATGGCCAGACTATTTCCAAAGAAAATGTCAGAATTCTATGGCCAAGAAAGTTCTGCAGCAAGAAAATCCAAACCAAAAGAGGAACTCAAAACATGGAGGAAAAAAAGAGAACACTATTTCACTATTGAGATAAATTTCTCCAAGAGCAGAGTGTGTCTTAAAGTAATATTGCTTAAGCTCCCTTTAGCAAGCCAAAAAAAAGAGCATTATTAATAAATGTAGGTATTACTGATTTATCTCTGCCACAGCTAATTTGCTTGCTTAATTAACTGTGTTATAAAGACATGTACATCTCTTTGTGACTTGTGTGCCTTGTATGAAATACAGCTGTCTCCACCAACATGAAATTCTAGAAGCACAACTAAACTGCTTTCACCAACTACTATTAATTTAACAACAGGACCACGAGTTAAACATAACACCCATGTTTAGATTTATAAAAGTGGCACATTGTTACCACCACATGTTCTCAATTATGTGGATTCAATATGGCATCCAGACTTCACTACAGACTAAACCCATGAAGAAAAGTAGTTTGTAGACTATACAGAAAACCAGAGAAAGACAGGAATGAGGTTGAAAATTCCTGATCCCTACTCATGCATTGGAACTGTTACACAACTGCTCCTAAGGGCTCAACATTAGTAGAGTTCAACATGGTAGGGCTATAGATTCATTCCCATTGATGGCACCATAACCATACCTGTCTAACAGGAATCTGAGATATTCCGAACAATCCTGCTGGGATCGAGGAGTGAACCATGGTGGTCTGGAAGCTTCAAAGAAAATTCTAGGAGCATATGCCTCCCTCTGTTCAAGTGAGAGAACAGGCAAGATTACAAAGTTGTAATATAATCAACTTAAAAAGTTGATTATATTATTTTAATATTAACAGCTGAACTGTGGACTACATTATCACAGAGTAGCTTAATGAAACATAAGGTACACAAACATTTAAAAAACTTAATCATATGAAGGGAGAGCCATTAATTTTGTAGCAATCACCTCTAGTACAAAGATAAAAATAGTTTATCCTGCCAGCAAATATTAATGTTTAGTGAGTACAAGCCAGGTATTATAGCAGCTACTGTTCTTGCTGGTGAGTTAAAAAAACTGTTTGCTTCTTCAGAACACCAGTACTTCATAAGGACACATTTATTTTGAAGCTGATCCAGCCTCATCCTCTTCAGAAGTTTATTGATATTATTCAAGGAGAACAGAAGTGTCTTGTGCCTTTCCAGCATTAGCAAAATGTTTTGAACAGCTAATAATGTTCACATTAGAATTTGAACTACAATAAAATTTAGTGTAAAAATCAAAGAAGGAGGTCACAAAGATACATAAAATCAGCTTATATATCAACTGAGGTCTTATTTGGATTTTTTCATTCTTGCTTCTCAAAGAAAACCTATCACTACCTATTAATGGAAACAACAAAACACCAACATATTCCACCTAGAGAAATGTGTATTTCATAAATCCATCCACACCATCTGAGCATTTGAAGGCAGACTGATTCCCATACACAACTATAATATTTATACTTTAAATACTCAAGAGGATTCCCAAGGCATCATGTTTGTTTCTCAAATTTGGTACATAGATCTAAGCTTAAAGAAAAACAGATGAAAAACTGACATACCTGGGTATGGGCCAAAAACGCAAAAAGATGCTGTAATTTTCTCATTAGGGAATTACAGCCATTTAGATTCAGAGATAAAACATGTCTTCTGAAACTGAAATGAAAGAGAGACAAATGAAAGAGTTTCCTAGCTAGACTTCTAACAATTCAGTTATCATTCCAGCTCAGATAATTACTTCAAACTGAAAGAAAGCAAAACATGTAACACTTCCTTTAATACTGGAACTCTCCTCTAGTGCAGATAAAAAATTACTGTATGGTAAGAGTTAACACTGCAAAATACCCATGTCTTTAAACATTTAAATGTGTAGGAATGGGATACAGACAGACTTTTTTTAATACCCTTCCAGATTATAACAAAAGCATCACCAAAAATTTTTACAATACAGCAGTGAGCAAGGACAGTGAGGGAAAAAGGACTTCTCTTTTGACACTGGGTAGAAGGATCAGGATTTTTAGTGGCTAAAATTGCAGTTTCCAGAACTGAGCTTGAACAAAGCAACCAGTAACTGAGTGCAAAACAACCCACTCAGCTATAGCAAGGTGAGAGACCCCATGTTACTATTCTGTGAAAATCAAGAATGCAGTAACTGCAAGAATTATTTGCAATGAAAAAAGCTGTTAAGAAGCACTTACTCTGTAGCCATAAAAAGTGCTTGAATAACACTGTTCATGTAGCAAGTATTTCCTAGATTTATTAGGCCTGTCTTCCCAGTTTCAGATTTTCCAGAAAGTCTAGATAAACAAGATGGCAAAGAACTGGATTGAGAAGTCCAGGCACTCTGACTGAGGATCAACTTAATTTTCTCTTCAGTGGGTTTGGGCATGTCCTACAAGAGAAACATTTAACACGCTTAATAGGTTTGTTTATTTGTTTCTGCAACAGGTCTTGCCATTCAGCAGTATTTTATCCCCCCTTGCTCCCCAGTTCTCCTTCAAGGTCTTGCTGCTGCCCCTGAAAGCCTAGGAGATACAACAGACTGCCCGCCCTTGTTCCCTTCCCTCCCCCAACCTTCTTCTTCCAAGCTTTATACTTATTTTATATTTCAAACACAAGATTGACATGAGATAATGTGGTTAGCTCTTTTCTCCATGTGGAAGCGCTAAAGAATTTGGATCTGTGGAACTACAGCTTCACATCTGGGAAAACAAAGAAACATTCCATGCTCTTAACATTCCTAATGTACCTTAATAGCTTCCAGAATGGGTTCATAGAGCTCTGGAAAACCTGAATAATGATACATCATACAGTGTATCAACTCAGTCAACTGCGTCAAAAAGGCTGTACTGGAAGGCAAGCCATCTCTTTTGAAGGAGTGAACCAAACTGACCACATGTGGGACAATCTAAATGGGAAAACAAAGAAACAAGCAGAAAGGTGTTAAAAAAAACCAATGAGAAAATACAGTTTTCTTCTAAAAAATACTTAATTGAACTTTATTGGTTTATACATGCCAAATGACAGGAGATCTTTTGTTATTAAATAAGAAGTGGTTGAGAAACAATGACTTGAAAAACATACATTATTCTTCATACATGACAATTTTCAAGCAGCACAATTAATTATTCAATGCTCTCTTTAGCTCACATAGCAAGTTTTAAAAGGAACTTTATGAACTTAAAAAGGTGCATGCTAAGGTTTTAAACAGTCAAGTGTCCAAAAGTACTCATCTTATTAAGGATATTAACTGCAAACATTTTGCTTTTTGTCACCATTAACAGTTTAGTATCTTGTTCTGATTTCACAGATACGGTTTTTAAAACAAACCTCTAAATTTTCCTTTAACAGAATCTAATGCCTGGACTCACGAGCCAATGAATACATTCCTGCTATTCCTACAAGAAGGAAATTGGCCCATAGCTCCACCTAGTGAGGCAGCTCAGCTCCATAAACCACAACCATGTCATTTACTATGAGCTGAACGTTTACCACAGCTATAGTAATCTATTTGAGACTTAGTTCAGATTCAGGAATACTTTAAGCTGGCCAGATTAGAATCAGAAATGTTCACTTCATCTCCTCCCCCTTCTTCAGCACAGCTCTCTACTTTTAAATGTGAGAGACATTAGCCTTAAGACATCAAGTAGAAGTTTACTTCAAAGCAGACACCTTTGCCAGTTTCCAAGCAATTAAGATTGATTAACTGTGAAAGAAGTTGATAGAATAATTTCTCATCATTAATTACTACCAAACAACTTGCAAGCTAAAGGCATAAAATACAGAAGGGGAATCATAAGAATATAGGAATCTGAGGAAGGCATACCAATTACAAAAACTGATATAGTTCAAAACACCAAAGTAAAAAAGGCTAGGTGCAAAATACAGATTAGTCACTTTTTCAAATATTGGTTATTCTCTGGGTATAAAAAATATTTTTACATCTCTGATAAATAAACCCTGCTCTTTAGGCAAGCAAGATATTCACTGTTTAAAAATAAAAACAAAGATGAAGTGTTCACTGTACCACAAGTCAATACTGAAAGGTATTGCAATGAAAAAATTCCATCTTCCACTTTATAAATATGGTACACAGCAATGAGAAAGCAACTCCTGAGCTCCAAGATGGAGCTTTGTATCAAGCAGATCTGAGATACGATAATTCTGAACAGACAAAGCACATGGGAAGACGAGAACAAGGATAGGTTCTCAGTTCTGTCAAAGAGAGTAAAATTCTGCAGGCTGGATAATACTGAAAGTTACACTTTGAATACACAGAATTATCTCTTCTGGCTCCAGGTTGCATTAAACTTTTATATATCAGTAGATTTTTGATGATCATAAGTTCTACATCATACATCATAAGTACAAGACTGCTTCTGCTACAAAAATATCAAAATAATTTATGCTAATGATGCTCAAGTATAAGGAGACGGAATGTAATTTCAGATGCATAACCAAGTAAATGAATTTCTATTTATCAAATGCGCATTTGACACTTTCATAATCAGGCCATTTGTTATTAAAAAAGTAAACAAGCACTTAAAGTGAATGAAGACATTACAGAATATTAAATGGTAGTAGCACAAATAAATGTTAGTGAAGAAAATTGTTTAAAATGGTCATGAAATCTTGCAGGGAGGTATTTATGAAAGACAGCATGCAGCCTCCAATTGAAATTTTCTTTGGTAAATCAAATTGCTCTTTCTAGAATAGGCTATCTGATATATTACATTTTTTCTAATGTTTTGTCTCTCTCAGGAAAAAAGAAAAGCAAGACAGGAAAATATGAAATATTTATGTTTTGAACATATTCAAAGCTTTTAATTGTAACTCAGATTTCTATCCTAAGACAAGATCAGGGCACTGGAGAAACTTCAGAGATCTCTTGGTAAAAACCAACGTAACAGGCATAAGGCAATTACTCTGATGTTAAACAAAGGGCTCGATACTCCTTCAGAGCCTTGGAAACAGGTAAAGAGACAATGTGCCAGGCTGTTACTATTAAATCTCAGATGTTCTCCTCAACTTTAAGCTAAATGCCAAGTGTGGAAACACGTTGCTGTATTAACACAGTCACTCTCACACCCTCCTATCTGTGGCCTTAACTAATGGAACGCATTTTGAAAAGGGGTCATTAAAAATGGTGACCTTTAATTTGCCCATGAACATTGACATAGCACAGCCTTCTGGAAGTTAAGTACTTCTTGGTCTCATGAGCCTATTCAGGGTGACCAGGTTACACAGAGCAGATTATCTCTGTTACCTGTTTTCCCCAAACAGCTGTCCTCAAAAACATACTTCCCGTTCAACTTGATCAGCCAGTTTCACACACAAAATGGATTTCCAGAAGTATGCAGTCAAAATGTGATGCCCAGATACTCCTGCCAGAAATAGGTATATACAAGGAAGGACAATGCTTGTTTCCAGTTATAGATGAAGTGGTTGAATCTGGAATCTAAAAAGCCTTCCTATAACAACAGGAACCCGATTCTACAACCTTCCAACAGACAAAATCCAAGCACATCAGTTCTGTTGCTCTTTACACCCATTTCAGAAATTACACAGTGAGTAACATTTCAAAGCACTGAAAAACAATTATTTAGTAACTCACCAAATGAAAAGCTTCTGGAGAATGCTGGAAACTAAGTAACATGTGGGAAAGGACAGCAAGGGCACCAGGCCTCACGAGAGGAAACCAAAGTCGATTAAAGACCTAAAAAAACCCACATTTATTTCAGTGAATCTGTAAAGCAAAATTTCAGTAAACACAAAAAAATCTTCAAGCACACAGCCATTTGAAATAGACAAAATCATTACATGCAAGTGACAGCTATAAATGCATTTTCATCATATTTGCAGAATAAGAAGATACTGTATGTTGCAATAAAAAGGATGCATAGCTGGTAGCAATTCCTTTCCCTCTCCCTTTTTTGAATGCTTTTTTCCAACATACCAATTCGATCTTAAGCAGGGTGACATCAA
The DNA here is from genome assembly GCA_039654755.1 of Calcarius lapponicus. Taxonomy (NCBI): domain Eukaryota; kingdom Metazoa; phylum Chordata; class Aves; order Passeriformes; family Fringillidae; genus Calcarius; species Calcarius lapponicus. The sequence continues at coordinate 64,641,486 of CM077466.1, read as the reverse complement.
TGAGGATGGTAAATTTCTGGACTGCAGCCAATCCTTTCAGCAGTGCAATCACCCATGTTTCCACATGCTGAGCCAGAGGCCAGGACAGCCAGTCAATCATTCTGCAAGACAATAGGAGAACAAAAAATATAAAAAAACCAATATGCCACTAACTTTAACCTCAACAAAAAAGATGCTTGCAACATGCTTACACAGTAAGACTCACAATAAATAAATGCAGGAATGTTGGGCAAGTGGTAAATTAATTTTGACTGTATCTCAAGTAATTTTACTCTGAAATTAATGATTTATTTAATACATTTGAAGTAAATATGCATCCCCAAAAATGCCTTACCATAAAAAAGTCAGTATTTTGTATTGCTTCTTGTTGGTCTAGAAAATGCACTCTGACGTTATAGACATTGAGCTAACACATGGCAAAAACTTACTGCTGAAAAAGTGCCTGTACCTGGTAACCTCCCCTCTAACACCTTATACTCCAAACCAGACCAAAACTGATTACTAAGGAAGACTCTTCAACTTACAGCTACACTCCCAGAAGCCAATCCAAACACTCTAAATTAATAGTAAAATCTAGTCATTTTAAATTCATTGAGCAGTCTGGGGTCTGCATACATTTCAAAAGGGATCACTTCACTTGAACTAAGAAAAAAGTGAAGGGACCTCCTGTGCCTAGAAAATACAGGGAAATACCAGGAACAGAAAACAGAGGTATTTTAAATTAATAGTTAGTTTATCCTGATCCTTAAGGCAGACAAGCAGATGAGCCAAAGCAATTCTAAGACACAGACAATATTGTAAGGGAGTGCCAGCTAAAACATGAAATCTATGCTTTGTTCTTCTGAGATTTTACTTGGTAATATTTTGAATTTTCTTTAATTGTCCATAAGATTCCCTTCTGCAAACAAGATGAGGCAGCACAAATTTGGCAGCACTAGGGGGAAGAAAAAACTTTCTACCACAAGAGTGGACAGATATTGAGACAAGTTATAATGTATATCTTAGGATCTGCACTTATAAAGTTCATAGGCTTCTCTAAAATAAGGCATCTTTAGAACTGCCTTTTTAACAAACAAGCACAATTCTTACCGAGTTTCATCCATATTACTATAAAAAAATTGGGGAAAAAATCATGGCAACATCATAATCAGTGCTCTGAATTTACACAAAGCTCTTATTTCCTCAAGACATTGAATTCAAACATCTTTATCCCGAGCAGCCTTTCCATATATCCTCTGAAACAGAGAATCAAAAACACAGGCCTAAACTGTTTTGTCTGTGAAGAAATAACCTTAACCTAAAAAGACCCCACAACTCACAAACCAATCATGTTCAAATCTTCCCCTCCTTGATTTGTAGGCTTGATATTTTGCAGCAGTCAGAAACATCTGCAAAGCTAATTTAAACCGAATGACAATATATTGCTTTCTTAACTGTTTAGACAAGTATGTAACAGTGATCACAGGGGTTTTCAAGGTGAAGCAGAGACAACAATGTTGACCAGAAGGCTTGATTTATTATATTATGATATATATGTTACATTAAGACTATGCTAAAAAGAAATAGAAGGAGAAAGGGTCTTCAGAAGGCTAAGCTAAGAACAGAATAGAAAAGAATGTTCAACAAAAGCAGCTCTCCCAGACTCTGTCCGAGAGCCTCGTCCTTGATTGGCCCTTAATTGTAAATATTCAAGATGGGCCAATCACAGGTGCACCTGTTACATTCCACAGCAGCAGATAACCATTGTTTACATCTTGTCGCTGAAACTTCTCAGCTTCAGCTGGAAACATCCTAATGAAAGGATTTTAATGAAGAGATGTCTGCGACACAAGTATTCTGTAGAGTCCTACATTAGAAGCACTATTCTAAAACATCTTTCTGTTAATCTGAGAGTTAATGATTTTGAGAGCAGAAACAAAAGCCAGAAGAGACAGAAGTGAACTCACAGACCTGCTTGAGACTGTCCCGAAAAGCATCACACTTTACATCTGGTAGGTGAAGATCAGGTACTTTGGCTGCATTTACTTGGCTTCTGCTCTGTTGCAATCAATGAGTGTGCATTTTTAGGCAGATACTAGTATAGGCCACGATGATCATGAATATGAACAGAGGATTGCTTTTTTGGGTTTGACTAGATTAAGAAAACCTTAAAAGCCTCAGGAGGACCTTCTTCCTCATACCACCCTAAAATCAGCAGGTTTTTTACCCACATATGTGCCTAGTAAGGACAGTATTTTTGATATCTTTGAATAGAAAATTATTTGTGCAATCTCAGACAGTAACTTCTTTCACAAAGTATCTTCTTCACCACATCAAAGAATCTGGCAGCTCAGGCATGAGTCCCTCAAATTAGGAAAAAAACCCAAAATAGCAACAGAAGATCCTCTGACTAACTGTCACTCCCAACAACTTACAAGTCTTTTACAGAATTTTACATTTTTTCCAATAGGACAGAGCACCTGGTTATATCTGGAGTTTTTCTCACCAAAATTTTCAATTTCTCCTAACAAAGATACTTGGGTTGAAGTGGCAAGAAGCATTATACTTGTCAGGGTCCTGAGTGCAGCCAGTTCATTTCCTCCCAGAGTTCTGAAGTAGACTCAAAGTACCCATATATCCTCAATGAGGTTCAACAATTTTCTGCTTTTCCTCATTGATGCTTCAGGTAAGGTTTCATGAGACAGCTCAAGCCAAATTCTAACATGCTCTTATGTCTAACGTACAACCCACTCTGAAAAAACTCAACTTATGAGTCTGTTAAATATAAATTTTTATTATTCTGTGCTCAATTTCAGAAGGACTCTGCAGTGCCACAGATGCTATACTTAGGAAGTGAGCAACAAGGTCTCTAATTTACAGTCACCAAAGCTCAGCTAACTCTCATCAGACTTTGTTGTGCCTGGAGTTCTGCACTTCCTGGGAATGCTGCAAGCCTGATGACAGCATAGTCATTTGGTGCTCCAGACATTCCAGCTGCATTAACCTCTTAACAATTGCTTCACTAAGCCAGAAGGGAGTAATAACTGCAAAGGGTTGCCAGAGGTAGAAAAAGAAACTGGATGCGGTGTTGACATGAGGCTCAATGGAACCAACAAGGTTCCATGGAACAAAACTAGAGGCTCCTAAGAGAGAGTATTACCTCAAAGAATGAGCAAAGCAAGTAAGATTACCCTTCCCTCTCAAAACAAGAGAAAAACTCACCCATTACATGGCTGGTACCAAAAAAAAAAGAGCACTTATTTGATAATAACAGCTCCTACTGTAACCAAAGCTCAGTACTGCATTACTTCCCTAAGCAGAGTCACAAAGCAAAGGTGTTCTCAAGCTACAGTTATACGACTACACTGTCTTGATGCATCAATGCAACATAAATGTTAAAACTACACAACTTGAAAATTAATCACCAGCACATTACTGGCAAATTATCAGCATGGCCAAATCCTGAATTTCCTGGGTCTGACCTTTAGATTGGGAACACAGCTTTGTTGAAATCTCTTCAGTTAAGGAGATTCTCTTAAAGTCCCTAAACAATGTCTTACCCCAAATTGTATTACTAACGCTGCTTCTTTTCATTATGTTTTTGACTGAAATACAGCTTCTCAAATTACTGTAAACACAAGGAATGTTTTCAGTGTGAGAAAGCCCACCAAGATATTCAAGTGCTACCCTACATGAATGCTTAAGTATTAGAGTACACTCAAATAGATGTACTTGAAAGTAATAATATTGCAGACACTGAACTCTTAGTTTAAGGCTTCTTAAAAATTATTTTTTAAACAATACAGATTTCTAATAGTCCCCTGTTTAACTGCATTACCCATTTTCCTACCCTTCAGTACTCAATAACAGCTTCTTCAATCTGATTTTAAAAAAACCCACCAACTTCAAGGTCTTCATCCTTCTATCACTGTCATTTTTCTGCATCACTATTATTCACATATCTGAAGATACTAGTCACAATTGCAATCTGAATCCCAGTCTGTTTACACTACTACTCATCTACACCACATTTACTCAAGGTTAGATTAGTGACAAACATAATATGCAATTGCTTTTACATGATTTCTATTTCTCTATCATTCAAAGAACATCCAAAAAACCTATGAGGGTTTGAGTGAAAAGGGTAATAGCAGCTGTTCTCTGTGAATCCTTTAAAAAAAAATCATTATGACATCTAAGCAGAAAAAATCCCTCAAAGCTAAGCGGTAAAACTAATTTTGAACTGGCTCCTTTCTTCTGAGCAGGAGATGATGGTTAGTACCATCACATGAGAATGCTATCCTGCGTCTTGGAAAAGCAGAAAGGTTCATTTTCTGAAAACAAGGCCTTGTTTCTCAGCTTGACTGTAAATCCTATGGAGTTTCCTACTTACACCATCTTCCATAAGGCAGAAGACCTCACTTAAGATGTCATCTAAGAAGAACACAGGTGCTTTCTCTCAGTTTCTATTTAACCTTCTTCATCCACCCCAGCAGGGCTGGAGAATGAAGCCACAATAGCAATGAAGGCAGCAACCTTAAACTGAAACCATGCCAGTAACAGCCACAGCATCATATATATTTGATATATATATATATTTTAACATGCCAAAAAGCATGACTTGGAATTTTAAAAGTTCCTCTTCTTCACACTTTTGTTTGGTTGTTTTTTTTTTTAATGGAACTTCAGTAACAGCTTCAAGAAAGGCAAGATTAAAAAAGAGACTCTTCTCTCCCTTCACAATTAAATACATTACCTGCACAGGGCTTGAGTCATACTTGTGTCTTTCACGTTAGGATCTGTAGTAAGGCTCCTGATGAGTACTGTAATCATCTGCAATGGTATGTGCTGCACAAGACTTGCCAGCGCAACAGAAGGCTCGAATGAAGTATCTGTAACAATTGAATATGACAATGTAAGGAACTAAAAAGAAAGCCCCATAGAAAAAAAGTAAGCTTCTTGTTCTACCATACAACCTCACCATAGTTTAAAAGGGACAATAAATCTATCCTATACCTGGCATTCTATTATCACAAACCAAACCAAAATTAGAATATATCAATGAATTAAGGACAATGAATAGCAGCAAATTACAAATGCCATTAGTTCATTTTATAGCCATGCAAGAAAGTGACAATCTGCCAACTACTTCCTCCTCCACCCTAACTGGAATTGAGAAGTAGGTTTTGTATTTTTATAAAAGGAAGTACCATAAGTTGTTTATTATACTTCATATTAAGCCTAGGAATTTAGTGCAGCTGGCATTCTCCATGTCCTATCTCAACAACTCTCTGCTAACCGTACCACTTATGGCAAAATGCAATGTCAAGTTTCCCAGGTGCCTCAACAGCAAAGGCACTTTGCAATGGGAATTATTATAGTACTTCACAGATTTCAGAAGTCAGAAAGGACCTATTTACAATCACATTTCCATTACTGAGGCACTGGATGCTTCCTAAAATTTTATACATTGCTTATACATATATTACCTATATATATTTATAAATCCTGATTTGTTAAGCAGTTCCAGGGAGCAAGAAGAAACAGTATCTTTTCATCGAATCACAGAACTGTGTTGGAAGGGACCTCTGGAGACCATGTAGCCCCACCCCTCTGCCAAGGCAGGGTCACCTGGAGCAGGTAACACAGGAACACACACAAGTGGGGTCTCCCTCTCTCCAGAGAGGGAAACTCCACAACCTCCATGGGCAGCCTGTTCCAGTGCTCCACCACCCTCAATTTAAACAAGTTCTTTGTCGGGTTCAGGTGAAATTTGTGTTTTAGTTTTTGGCCTTTGCTCCTTGTCATGTTGCTGGGCACCACAAAGAGTCTGACACCAACTTCTTGGCAAGAGCCTTTGAGATATTTATATGTGTTTTACTATTGATAGTTTTAAATCTTCCTTAGTAGGGCACCCAAAACATCATTTCAGTATATCATTTAAAGCACTGTATCAGGAGTTTTTACAAACACAATCCTGCTCCGCAGCAAAATAAATTTAAAAAATCCGTATTCTCTAACTTTTGGGGGGTGGGCAGGAAATAAAAAAGGCTTTGCTTTCTCGACAATCAAGAAGTTGCATTTTAGTATGTGGGTGAGAAAGCAGCGGTTACCAGGTGACGCCTGTAGAGCGCCCACTGCCTGCACTACGGCTTTTCCTCTTTGAACAACCTATGCCCCCGTTACTCCGCGCCGCTCCCGCTCACCCGCGGCGGAGATGACAGCGAAGAGCTCCTGAAGGGAGGGCAGCAGCGTGTCGGGCTCGGCCTTCCAGACGCTCCTGAGCAGCGCGCTGACCTGGGTCACCTGTGAGACGTACAGGCGCAGCTCGGCCTCCCGGGTGCCCTGGCTCTGGAAGTGGGCGATGCTGCGCACCAGCTGCTGGCAGAAGGCGAGCGAGAGCTTCCTGCCGCGAGGCAGGCACTGCGGGAAGTCGCCCAGCAGCTGGCAGAGGCGGGCGCAGAGCGGCGGCGCCGGCCGCTCGCACACCAGGCGCAGCGCCTCCACCTGCAGCAGCTCGAAGAGCTCCAGCACCGAGGGGCAGCTCATGATGAGGCGCAGCCCCGCCTGGATGTAGTCGAGGATGGCGGGGTCGCGGTTGCTCAGCTCGCCGTAACCGCGCTGCAGGAGGCCGAGAACGAGCCCGCGGTTGAAGAAAGCCTCGAACTCGGCGCGGTGGAAGCGGCCGTAGGCGTCCAGCACCTGCCGCCCCACCTGCCGCTGGAAGGGGTCGGGACCTTGCAGCACCAGCCGGGTGCCGAGCGCAAACATGGCGCGGCACTGCGCCTGGCTCAGCGGCGTCTCTGCCGACTCCACCACGCGCCGCACGATCACCCGCTTCAGCGGCAGCGGGTGCGAAGAGCTCACCAGCCCCTCCAGGATCTTGTCCATGGCTCCGAGCGCATCGGCCGAGCGGCGGCGGCGGCGGGCCAGACCAGGCCTCGGCGGGGGTCGCCGCCGCCGCCGCCGCCGCCTCCCCGCGGCCCTCTCGCCGCCCTGCCGCGCAATGCCGCCGCTCGCCCCGCGGCCCTCGCGGCTCCGGCCCGCCCCTCGCCCGGGCGGCGGCGACCCCGGCCCTGCTCCCCGGCGACCCCGACGGACGCGACGGAACTCCCGACCTGACCCGGAAGCGGAGCCCCGCGAACGGGAAGCCGGTCTGAAGGGGGCGGGGGGAGTAGGGCGCAGGCGCCGGCTCTTCCGCGGCACGCTCCGCCCCCCGCGCTGTTGACGGCCAATGGCGAGCGAGCGCGGGGGCGGGTCCCGCCGTGAGGGGACGGAAGGAGCGCCGCGGCGGGAAAGCCTTGGAAGGGCTGTGTGGGGAGAGGGCCTCGGGTGCTGGGAGAGGCCCCGAGAGGCCGGAGAATTTCGGGCCGGCGCGGGTTGTTCCCCTGTCTCCTGCTTCCCGGTGTACACAAGGTCCTATCGGCCTGCTCCGCCCTCTCCCACGGAGACACACTGGCGCATGAGGCGATGACCGCCCTCTCTCGGCCTGCGTGTACAGTCCGCAAGCTCCTCCTGGGATGTGTATTTATTGCTTCAGTTACCCATCATCCTTGCTTTAGTTATTGCTCGTTTTTAGATGCTAGTTACGAGTGTGCTGATGCACTTCCTCAGAGAAGCTTTTGCTCTTTAGCAGTGCTCTAACAGAATAGGAGTTAATGCCGGCACACACGTGCTTGTTAGGTGGGTGTTCCCATCCTTATTTAAGTCTGGTAATCCTTCATTTCTGACGCAGTTTAGCTCCAGTTTCCAACATTCAAATCTTGTTAATGTACTTTACATTTTTATACCACATTTTGAGAATAAGTGAAAAAGAGTTCTGAAAATTACAAAGACTGAATATTATCATCCACTCATGGAACCAGGGAAAGGTTTGGGTTGGAAGGGATCTTAAAAGTCATCTAGTTCCAGTTCCCCCTACCGTGAGCAGGGGTGCCACTCAGTGCATCACCTTTCTCAGAGCTCCATCTGCCTTGTCCATGTTATTAGCTCTTTGAGAACTAGGTAACAAGAAAGGTCACAGATTGAATTAAAACCATCATTGCCAGTAAACAAACTGGAGACCAAACTCCTTTAGGCTAGCTCGCTGGTGACATAAGCTGGGCAAAGCCTTCTTGGTTTGCTGTTTCTCAGTAAATCTTCATGCTATGTGGTTTAGCAATACCTGTAATTCAGCATCAGGTAAGCATGGGAAATGAGCCTAATTAATCCCTGCTAGTATGTGAAGTGGAACAGGTGCGGAATCTGAGCTGGAGCTTAGGCTGACAACAGATACCATTTATTTTAGAGTAAGAAAAAAGACCCACAAACTCTCCAGGGAGAGCTGTGAGATACTACAAAACCAAGAAGTTCAGAGATGGCCTGAAAATGGAGACCCCTGTTGATAAAATATTTCAGTTGCTCAGTTAAACAGCTTAGATGACTTGAACTTTGCTCCTCTGTCCTTCACTGTTCTGTTTGCTCCTCACAGATGTAAAGTCTAGTTCCAGAAACCACTGTGCAATTTACTAAGTTATTACAGTCCAGTATAAAGCGTGTTGATCAAGGGCTTTTTTACAAGAACTTTTCAAAGGCCAGATGCTGTTGCTACCAACATCTTAGCTATTTAAATTGTGTTTGTACAGTGTTCTGTATGGGAATGATATCTAAATTAACTATTTTTTTCAGAAGGACTTTGTTGTAAACATACAACAAAAAATTAACCTTGAAGAAGGTGCTGGATTGTGTGGCTTGTATACCTGTGGACCTTAATGCTTTGCCTTTTGTGATCTTGACTAGGAGTATTTTAATTTTCTTATGTTTACTAGTATGAACTTTTTTTTTTTCCAGCACTGTTTATGGTGAGTTCTGAAGCCAGAAGAGGAGGGGAGTCCCCTCAGGATCCAAAACTCTGAAAGAAAGAAGCACTGAAATCAAGTTGCCAGTGACACACACATGTAAAGGGATAAAGTGAGACCTTATCTGGGCAGAGAGTCATGGAGAATGGAAGGAGAAATAAAGTTTGGAAGTATGTGAAGGTGAAAAGGTGCTCAGGTATATTGATGTGAAAGAGAGTAAATGAGAAGAAAGGGAGAAAGACAGGTCATAAGGCAGGCTTGTGGAACATACTATGGAGTAGGAAAAGCAGAGGGATAATGAGTGAAGCCGTTGCCACAAATAGGGAAGAAAACGTGGAAGAGCTAGAACAGTAATTTGAAAAGCTGGAGACTTATGGATGATTTTCAGGAGCATGGAGATATGGGGAATGCTGAAAGCATGAGCAGCTGCAGATTAGTAGGATCAGAGGTTCCTGTGAGCCAGGAAATCGGAGGTCTCAGCAGGTTTTTTGTGCTTTGCCCTTTGTTTACATAGCAGCGTGGATGGGAGGGGAGGCAGTACCCACTGCTTGGGATGGGGGGGGAACAGTTTTCCTGACAGCCTTGTTCTGTCCAAGCAGCCCAGTCACAGAAGTCATTGTAGATAAATCAGGTTCTTCCCAAAAGCCCCAGGAAGGTCTGAAAATCTATAGCCCCCATAAGAATTAAAATTGATAACTGGAGGTGAATAGTTGGAAAGAGGCCAAGGTAATTCTAACAGAGAAGCTTGAAAATAGTAATCTTGTTTGTAGACAGATGACCAAGTATGCATAGTCCTTATTTAATGATTATATTTCAAGTATAAGAGCCAGCAATGAAAAACAAGTGGTTAAGTGTAAGGATGATTGGTTGAGTCAGTGAATTGCCTCTGACCTCAGCGCTAAGACTGACCTGAACTGTGGGGATGATCCTAATTACAACCTTACTATTAGATATGCAATTACTAATCTGTAATTACGAGCTAAATTGTAGAACACTGACTGTTCCTCTGTTTACAGTGAAATCTGACTCCTGTATATAGGAACATTACTAAGTGTGACAAAATTAAAAATAATTTCATTCTTTAGTGAACAAAATATATCTTTAAATACTTTCTATGAAAAAGTAAGTAAACACCCAGTCATGTTTCATGAAAAGTAATGAATATTATTAAATACTAATTATTCTTACTGTGAAAAAGCACAAATAGCAACAGAAGGTTAACCATGGTAGTATCTGTGTGATAACTCAATGTCACAGACATCTTTTATAAAAAATCCTTTCCTTAGGATTTTTCCTCCTGACAAGCTGAGGCCTCAGAAACAAAATGTAAATAATTATTATTTGCTGCTGTGGAATGCAACAGGTGGATCTGTGATTGGTCTCATGTGGTTGTTTCTAATTATTGGCCAATCACAGTCCGCTGGCTCGGACTCACTGTCCGAGACACAAGCCTTTGTTATCATTCTTTCTTTTTCTATTCTTAGCTAGCCTTCAGATGAAATCCTTTCTTCTATTCTTTTAGTATAGTTTTGATGAGGTATATATCATAAAATAATAAATCAAGCCTTCTGAAATATGGAGTCAGATCCTCGTCTCTTCTCTCATCCTCAGACCCCTGTGAACATGGTCACAACTCAACAATCCTTAAGACAGGAATGCAAAAAGGAAACTTTTTACTAATAATCCTGGATTGAAGATATCCTGTCAGCCTTATGCATGAGATGAATTCTTTCTAGCAGAACATTTCATGGATGAGTGGGCCATCCTAAAGGCTCATGAGGCTCTGGATACAGCATCTGCCCCTGCCTTATGGCACCCATGTGAAGCAGTCTGACATGCTGGACTTTCTGCTGCTGTACAGAGGTATCAGCTTGTTATGTCCAGCAAGGTCAGTCTTCCGGAGAGGCGGGATCCCACACATCTGCAATAGGTTCAGGGCCTCTGACAAAGAGCATCATGTGGCTTGGCTGTGTGCTTGCATGACTCCTAAATGTAGACAGGCAACAGGAGACAGGGGAGAGATGAGGAGCAGGCTTCTCTTTTCAGTCACAGCTTGCTCTTTGAAGGTTCACTGTGACATGAAACTGCACCATGAATCAGGAGCTCCTGAGCACTATTTGTGGCCTCCATATCTACTTCAGTAGTGTCTGCAAGCAGCTGAATTAACTGCAGGGTTGATATCTGCCGGGTACAAAGAGTGGTAGCTAGGTGCTTGAGAGCACTGCAAGGTTCAATTAATAATGTTTGCTAGCTATTAATTAAGTGTTTTAAGTTCTAAAGTGTTGATTAGAAATGCCCGAACATTGAATCATTGTGTTCTAATTGTACACTGTTGCATGTCCCAAAAGTTCATTTAACTGATAAACAACAGGGCCAGAGGTTTATTTATCCAAAAATCAAGACAGCACAGCATGTGGCCCCAGTGTCTTACTGAAACTTGTTATCATGATGCAATTATTTATTTTTTGAGGAGAGAATCTTTGATTTGACAGAGCTGTTTTACCTCCTGCAGATACATTCTGTCATGATTCAGTTTTGCATATAATAACTATATTTGCCATGTCAGGGAGCAACATCTGACTGAATGTGGCTTTATATCTAATTTTATTTCTGTATTATTTTTTCTCAGTTGTAAAAGAGAAGTATTCCAGGGCTTGCATTTGGTATTCAAGACCTGTGCAGTGATTGCTTTGAAAGCATCCATAGCTTCAGACAAGGAAGTGACTATTAACAGTTGAGATTAAAGTCTGCAGTCCAGCAATGGTGGGAGATCTAGGTAGCTCCTTAACATTTATGTGGCAGTAATCTGCCACAGTATTAGGCTGAGGCATTGTCCTGGTTCAGAGCAAATTTGGGAGAGAACCCCCAAAGGGCCTCTTTTAGTAAAGCAGATTAAATTGGCCCTTCCCCCCAACCGGTCCGGGAGAAACTACCTCCTTGGAGAAAAGTGGAAAAAACTGTTTATTAAACAATAAAACCTAAACAATATTAAACAATAAAACCCCTTGCTGCTCCAAAAGAGATGACAAACTGAGAAAGTCCCCTCTCCAGGTTGTGGCTCAGCTCACTCAATCTCTGATCAGTCCCTCCGGTGCTGGGAATGTTGTGGGCCAGGCCAGCCCAGTGGGCCACAGTTGCAGCTGCCGGTGCTCCCCTGGATGTTCAGTCCAGAGCAGGTTTCAAGAGGTCTAAAGAAAAGGGAAAAAAAAACACAGTCCAGGGAACTTCTTTGCCTCAGCTAGCTAAACTAACTAAAAGCAAAGGAGAGCTCTGTCCCACTGTCTGTCCATCCGCAGACAACACAGTCAGGAGCAGGAATGCGGAGTGAGTGCAGTGTCTGAAAAAAACCCTGCACGCTTCTTCTCTCCCCCCTTCACTCTCTGGAACAAGTCTTAAAGGTGCAAAACTTATTGTTCATCATAAAACAGAATGAGACGACTGGGGATAAAAGCATCATATAGTCAACCCAGGACAGGCATGAATTAAGTTTAAGGAGACTCAGGCCTTAAGCATATACAGCGTGGATTGTGGGGCCAGAAAGGGGGTGTTTTAAAAGGCAAGCATATCCACGTGACATAAAGTAATAGACAATACCTGCTACAGCAAATTTCCAGGAATAAGAAGCATCCCTGTGATTCAGCATGGCTCAGATATATTTTGGCTGAAAAACTGTGTCTCAACTCAGGCTTCTTTGCCAGATACATCCGCCTTCTTCACTAAGTACTCTTCACTAAGTACTTCACTAAGAACTCAGAGTCTACCATCAGGGTCAAAGCATTACACCTCTGAAATCTGTACCTCTTGACAAATCCAAGTGAAATCAGTATTTTTATCCTAATGCTTCACTCACTGGTCCACTGTGGTGAGTGTATTTTGTATTTCTTCCTTTTACTCAAAAGGATGACTGGCAAATCTTTACACAACATCTTTCTCTCAAATCTCCCTTACAGGAATAAACAATACTGCTTGTTACCAAATATACTTTTCTCTCTGGTGTCTATCTCAATGCACACCCTAAAGAAAGTGAATGTACTCGCCATGGTGAAACAATGGCGGTTAGATTGATATTTGGGCAGTTGGAAACTCAACTGTGCGTTAGACTTTTCTTGTTCTTCACTTTGTGAGATTCAGAATTATATCAGTGAAGTCTCACAGTGGTCAGGAAGGTTTAAGGTCCCTAGACATTTACAACTATACCCCAGAGACAATCTATGTGCCAGCTTTGTGTTTCAGCAGTATGAAGTGCATAACTTTTCCAAGCCCTGACAAGGTAAAAAGTGAACTTCTGGTGGCTCCATATCTCCTTTCTCTTGCATTGCAGAAAATGTTCATGATAAACGTCCCAGATTTTAAATTTACATAAACTCCTTTATGTTTGGGATGTGTGAACCTAGATGTTTAAATATACAGAATCAGACTAAGTTGTGCCAAACCCCCTTGAATTTGTGAAATCTTTATTTTACTTGTGCAGATGCTTACTTTGCATGCATAAATTTGCAATACAAATGAGACTTGAGTGTGTTCGTATGAAAATTTGGCATTACGTAGGAATTTATGTGCAATGATACACACTGTTTTCAGGGAAAAATTTGTAATGGTGATCGTCTCTTTCAAGTACAGACTGCTCTTAAACCCAGAAAAGTGAGCCTCTATGAAGAGCTTCATTTGATAAATGATACATTTGATAAAATTCAGATATCTGCTGAGGAAATGGCCTGTTTATAGAAATACAGTTATACATCAACCCAGCTAACTGACAGAAAATAATAAAAGTTGATTGCCTGGGAGGTCATCTGTGACTCAGAAATTAGACAGAATATGGACTGTGGAAATCAGCTGTGAGGCTGTGGCAGAGAATAATGCATACTTGATTGAATCCTCCCCAAAAGATGTGTCAAACATCACACCTTTCTCAAGAAAGAAGAGATTCAGTAGGTGAAGAAAATATGAAGCATTCTACTTCCTTGCATAGCATGCACAACTGACTTAACGGGTTTTTCATGATGTGATAGTTCTAAAATTTTTGTGAAATGTTCGGTAGTTGCACAGGCATCCAAATAGATACATATTGTAATTTGTAAAAATGTGGCAGCATGCTTCACAGCAGCAGGAAAAGTAGCAGGTTTAGCTTAAATTAGACTGCTGTTTCTTTTATCAGTTTTTAATGAAACGCTTGGCAGAACCAATACTGAAATCCTTCTAGCTGTTGGCTGACATACACAATGTCTACTACTTAATGAAGGAGTAAATTGTATTTTAAATCTCCTATTTTTATTGCTGTTTATTTGTATGAGGAGTGAAAATCGCCTTTCAAACTTACAGATTTCTGCCGTCTCCTTCTTCATATATTATCAATGTGTATTGTAAAGGATACCATAAAAGGATGTAATTTGTCCAAGACCAAATATCAAAGATGCTATCACATCTTCTGGTTATATATGTTATATTTTTTACTTTATAAAAAGTTTATATTTAAACTATAATATTTTAAATTTTTTATATTTTATGGCTAAAATTTCATGGAATAATTGAGGACTAAATGCATATTATCATTAAAAACAAGTCCAAAAATACATGGAGAATTCAGAAAAAAAAAAAAAAGAAAAAAGTAGAAACTAAAGTTTCACAGAATAAAAATTTTATTCCTGAGAGATTTGCCCATGGCTTGATTTGAGTGTATTTTAAAAGATTCACCTTATTGGAGTCCATAGATTTTCCAGTATTACAATATCTATGCATCCTGTGATGATCTCTGTATACCTTTGCTAGTTATTACCTTACATTTATAGCAGTTCTCTCACTAATCCAGCATTTTTGCATGTATTTGCCCTGAGCTAATGAAACAAAATGTTTCAGTATATGCCTGATAATGCGGCACAAAAAAAATCTCATTATTTTCAGAGGGACTTCTGTAAAGCTAACTGGTCATCATTGCCTGGACCTTTGCGGTTCTACTGATGTGTGCAGACTCCTCCAAAGTGGAGTAATCTACATAAAGTCTATATTTTCTCTTACTACCATAGTGCTGTTATTACCACTGGTCAGGCTTCATTCATTTCACGGGCTGTACGACTTCACTTGTTCTGATTATTTTGCCAAAGATAAAGCATTGGTTTTCCCAGCTTCTGGGAATTTTGTTCCAGGTAATAACCATGATTTTCCTTTCCACTTAAGCCATCAATAGATTTGTTGGTTGTACATCAGTCACAAATATCTCTTGCCATCCTTTTTTTTTTTTATTGTCTCTGTTTTAAAATATACTGCTTGGTTATGCTCATGATATTCTGACTTATTCAGGAAACACTTTGTGTTAAAAATGTCAGACAGAGATCCCTTTTATCCTCAGTCATCCTTGTGACTGTATCTGACCTACACTGAGTGACAGAGACACCCAGCTTAGTCCCAGCCTGAGCAGGTGTGTCTGGACCCTGCCACAAATAATAAGTAATGCAATAATAAGCAAAGCAATTCATGGAGCCACAGCTGAATTGCTGCTGCTTCTGGCACTGGAATTCAGCTGCCATCAGTTCAAGTATCTCTGCAGTATTCTTTGTTGGGAGGTAGGTAGGTCCTTCACTGTCCAGAGAGTCTTTCATCAGGTAACTCATTGGGTTTCAGAGTCTACCATCAGGGTCAAAGCATTACACCTCTGAAATCTGTACCTCTTGACAAATCCAAGTGAAATCAGTATTTTTATCCTAATGCTTATGATGAGGAAGAGGAGGTCAGACACAGGGACATGACAACATATGTATTCTTTCCTTGTAAATTTAAGAAAAAGAGTCTGACTTCCAGCTTGAGGAATCCCAAAACATTAGAGAGATCCTATGCTGAATAAATTCACCTAGCCAGTGAAGTGCTCTGGAATGAGGAACACAGCAGATCTAGACAATAACGAGGGAAAGAAAATAAAGAGTATTTCCGGCAAATGTGCAAGCATGTTTAATAAAACAAGTCAGTTGTAGATCCAGTAGCATATATCCTCCAAGACTAGGGCAGGATTAGTGCATTGTGTTGGCCTTGTACAGACATCCTTAAAGATTTCACACTTAAGTGAGCAGATCACAAGGAGTAATTTAGCCCTAAGACACAGGGTAGTCACACTGGTAATTAGAATGTACAATTAGTTTCTATCTTCTGCCAGAAATCTCAATGCAGTTTAATGAATTTTTTGAAGAGTTTGCACAGGTGCAGTTTCCTTTACCTAGTAGATTGTGGAATTTTTTTGATTTTTAAATTCAGCTCCAAAATTCAAATCCCCTGAAGACTTCTTAGTAACAAAGCCGTGTATCTTAGTTCAGAATATTTTGGTTTGGAATCTGTGATAGTCTTCAAAAGTAAGCCAGCCTGTCTGTATTTTGATACCTTGTGTGTGATATTGGATGCACTAACTGAGATGCATAACAACAAAAGGAATAGTAACCATCATTTGGGTGGAATAGCTGAATTCTTTGTTAAAATTTGGATCGCTAGGAAAATTTTGTAGACTTCAAGCTTACTTAAGATCCATGAAAATAACTTACGGGGTACAGAAAAGCAGTGCAGGGTCAAAAGTATACTTTGAAATGTGGAATTTTGTAAATACATTTTTATTTTGATTTCATTTTAAATTTCACTTTTTAAATGGCGCTTGTGATAGTTCAATAGTGGTGGTATTTTGTCTCCATCTGAATCCAGGATCTCATCTGTTCTTCTCTTAGAGTAGCTGCTCAGGGGAGCTTAGGTTAATGTGTAAAATAATTGGTTCTCTGAACAGTTGGGCACAGTCTCAATCAGTTCCAGTTTCAGTATCAGATTTCTTTTAATCAGAGAGAAGTATAGTCTTTTTCTGATGCTCTGTATGCACTGAAATTGGTTGGAAAGAAAATGCTTTGAGCAGTGCAGTGTAGAAGCAAAGGTTCAATGTTATAAATAACATACGATTATACAAATATACTAAACTTATAGAGCTTATTTATGCTGAATCAGGTTCAGGGTATACTGTGGACTTTTCTGTCCTGATTTCAATGATCAATGATCTCATTCTTCTGGGAGATGACCTATTTAAAGTAAATTTCATGCAAAACATAAATATATCTAGTCAAATAATAATTTTTTTTATTGAAGACAAAATTCTCTGCTACATATTATCTACAATATTAAAAAATGCAAACTCATTACTTGTGGTCAAAACATTTAAAAAAAATGAGGCAGATCCAGCCCCATCTTTTTAAATATTACCTGGTGTATGCTGACAGCTTGATATAACTTAGCCAAATTAAAAGAAGACGGACACTTTTTTCTCATGTACTTGTTATATGTTTGAGTATCTTCATTTTCCTGGAAAGATTTAAAGCAATGAGAAGATCACAGAAAGTTTATAGTGCCATAAATTACTGTAGGAAAATGTGGATAACAGAGAGGAAAGTAATTTTTATTTAAGTGGCTATAAATTGCTCTTGGTTTGTTATTGTTCATTTAGCTTAATGTAAATCAGATGCCTAACATACGTATGGAATGTTCTTTCTAAAAAAGCATTACCATTCTAGCTTTTCAAGAAAGATCTGGCTTAAGTTGATCCTCTGGGGAGGGCTCAGAGATACTTGTTACTGTTTTTTTCCCTTTAAGCCAGTCACCTTCCAGTCCTTCCTGAGCTGCAAGTGCATGTTGCTGGGTCATGTTCAAGCTCTCACCCACTGGCACCCCCAAGTCCTTTTGGGCAGGGCTGTTCTCCATCTGTTCATTCCCCAGTCTGGACTGATACTGGGGATTGCACCAAGCCACATATAAAACCTTGCACTTGGTCTTGTTACACTTCTTGAGATTCCCATGAGCCACTTCTTCAGCTTGTCCAGGTCCCTCTGGATGCGTCCCGTCCTTCGGCATGTCAGCAGCACCACTCAGCTTGGTGTCATCTGCAGATGTGCTGAGAATGCCCTCAATCCCTCTGTCTGTGTTATTAATGAAGACTTAAATACCACTGGTCCACTACAAGCCCCTGAGGGACAGTGCTTGTCACTGATATCTTCTGGGACTCTGAGCCCTTGACCACGACCCTCTGGATGCGCCCATCCAACCAATTCCTAATCCACCTAACAGTCCACCCATTCAATCCATCTTTCTCCAGTTTGGAGAAGAGAATGTTGTGGGGGACCCTGTCATAGGCTTTACAGAAGTCCAGATAAATGACATCTGTAATCCTTCCTTTGTCCACTGATGTGTTCACCCCATCATAGAAGGCCTCTGGGCTGGTCAGGTAGGACTTGCCCATGGTGAAGCCGTGGTGGCTGTCCTGAATCACCTCCTTGTCCTCCCTGTGCTTTAGTAGAACATCTGGGAGGGTCTGCTCCATGATCTTCCCTGGCACAGAGGGGAGGCTGACAGGTCTGTAGTTCTGTGTCCTTTCTTCCCTATTAAAAGATGGGTGCAGTATTTCCCTTTTGCAGTCACCTGTGACTGCCAAGACTTTCCAAATATGATGGAGAGTGGCTTGGCAACTACATCTACCAATTCCTTTAGGACTGGGATGCATCTCATCAGGTCCCATAGACTTAGGTGCATTTAGGTTCCTTGGGTGGTCATGAACTTTATTTACAGTGGGAGAGATTTTGCTCTCCCAGTCCCCATCCTTCTATCCATCCATTTGAGAGGCGTGGGAAGAGAGGTTGCCACTGATGGCTGAGGCAAAACGTTGTTGATTCTTCTACTTCAGTCTTCCCCTCATGAGTTGTTACCTGTTCACAGTGTTTTTTATCGGGGGATTGCATCTTCTTTGACCTTCCTTTTCCAACTAACGTACTTGTAGAACCCTTCTTGTTATTCGTTGTGTACCTTGACAGGTTCAGTTCCAGTTTTGCTTTGGTCTTCCTCACACCCCCTCTACACAATCATACTTCTTTTCTATACTCTTCCCAGGTCTTCTCTATACTCTTCTCAGGTTACCTGTCCTAGTTTCCACTGCTTCTGCATTTGTTTCTTTCCCTTTATTTGACCAGCAGGTGCCTGCTCAGCCACTCTGGTCTCCTGCCTTCCTTGCATAATTTCTTGCTCCTGGGAATCTCTAACTCTTTTTCTCTATAGATGATTTCTTTAAAGATTTGCCAGTTCGTTCTGCTCCCATGTCCCCAAGGGCAGTCTCCCAGGGGATCCCTCTGACAATCTCCCTGAAGAGCTGGAAGTCTGCCTTCCTAAGGTTCAGAAGCCTGACTTCTTACTCTTACTTGACCTATGTTCCTCAAGATTGCAAACTCTACCATGATTGCTGCAACCTAGGCTACCTCCAATCCTGACATCCCCAATTATCTCTTATTTTGGTGACCATCAAATCTAGTGTCATATTCCCTCTGGTGGGACTGGCTATTAACTGGCTTAAGAAATCTCTGGAGTCTTCTAGATTGTTGCAGTTTGCCATGCTACTTTCTACCAATACTTCACAAATACCAGTTCTTTTGAAGTTAAAAGGCTTTTAGTGCTTGATCACTTAAAGTTTGTCTTACCTACACTCTCCTAGAACCCTTGCAAAAGATTAATTGTAGCCCACAAGTTGCTTGTGAAATAGACATCACTGTAGACAGTCTAAATCATTCACCAAAGGCCAAATAAGGATTTTACAGCACCTGGGACTCTCACAGAATTATACTTGACCTTATTAAGTAAAACAATTTATTTTTGTTTAGGTAGTGATTTGTCTGTATTTTAAAAGTGGATCAGGAGGAAAAGAAATTACCCTTGCACCTTTCAAAGAGCTTTATGAGTATCAGCCTTACTAAAAACCAGTAGGACGCATGTTCTGAAATTTCTGAGGTGCTTTTGAAAATCCACCTCTGCAAACACCTTAACATTTTTCCTCATGAAGCTCCTTCTCACATACCTTATAAATACCTGTAAAACCACCCCATTCTGTTTTTGTCACTTTTTGTCAAATTTGTCTTGATGTGATACTTACAGAAAAAATCTGGCTTGCTGTTGGAACCCTGGTTACTGAGAATGTTAGACTTTCTGTGCTGACAGGCACTGACCCCCAGGAGAACACTGCATATGACCTGAGGCCGTGGAGAAGGCTTTCAAAATTGAATGATAAAGCTGGAATTATGGATGTGTAGTTTGAATAGAAGTGTGTAATATCACTGTGTGGAAAACTTAAAGCTTAAGGTTTTAGAAATAGTAATATATATAAAGCAAGATGGAGGTTTTAGGGCAGTGGCTGGTCCTTCTTCACCTTCTTCGTGGGTTTGGGTGGTATTGTGTAATTGGATAAAAAAGTCCGTATTGCAGGCCACGGGTGGTTGGTTAGTGGGTTAAAAGTAAAAATCTAGCTGTCATTTCTTAATTGGAAAGTTTATCCTTAAAAAGCCTTTTAGAGAGATACAGCTCCATTTTTTAGTTTGTTAGAGTGAGATGCTTTATAACTCACAGTTTGTGAGACTGTAATATAGATAAGAACTAATAAACATCTGAGTCCAAACACAAAATACTGTCTTGCACATTTAATCCCAACCCTGGCAAAAAAAAAAAAAAAAGACTCGACAGTTTAATTTCTCTGATCATTCCTTGTTTTTACTGGCCTGAATAATCGCAGTCACCTTCATACTCCATCTATTTGTTATCTCTTCTCTCTTGGCCCATATTTACATCAGCAATGCTCAGGAACTGGACTGCTCTTCCCATTTTTTGATTTTCCAGCATGTGCTAGAGCATAGCTTACTACACAATGAACATTTCCAGCAATCCCAAAGCAATAATGCACCAACTTTACATGCCAGGGGAAAAGCAAGTGAGTATTGCATGATGAGCAGAGATGCCTCTACCCAACTGTAAGTAGGGAACCCCATCTACTAGGGACTGTTTGCCACTGCAGAACTAAGAAGAGCTTCAAAATGAAGTGGAAATTACCAAAATCTTATTCATAATTTTGCCTTAGTATGCATGCTTATATCCTAACAGGACATGCCATGAAAGGATGTTTCATTACAGAGGAATAGTGTAGAATTGGAAATATAAATAGGGACTGTATAATACAAATACAGATGCTTAAATAAAAGCATTTGGGAATCATCTAGAAAGAATGAAATGAAACTGATTTTTACTTCATTTGGATAGTTTAAATAGAAAAGAGACCATTATAGTGCCAGTGACACACTTGCTAGCACAATAGAAATAATCAGGATTCCAGTTTAATGAGATATTGTAGAAGGTGAGAATATTTTGAAGTGCTAATGAAAAAGAAAGAAGTGTTACAAGCATTAGAAAATGGTAATTGGTAGATAGTAGCACTTTTAAAGAATAATGACAGTTTCATGTGAAAAAGCATTGTAAGAATGTTGATTAGCTTAACTGGAACAGGAAAGATTTACAGAAAGAAGGGATTCAAAAGAAGAGCAGCTTTACTTCTGTCCTTGCAAAGCATTGAGTAGTGTTAATTAAAACTGAGACAGGACAAAGCTTAGGGCATGCACAATAGATAAGTATCCTCTGAATGGCATTGACCAACAGAGGTGAGTGTAATATTGCAAAACTTGGGAGAATTACTGATTGCAGAGCTCATTGCCTTGTACTTAAGAGCTTGCATGGGTAAAGCATTCCTATTCCAACTTTTGGTTTGCATTGCCCTCCCTGTATTACTGGTTACCTGTGGCAGGAGCTCACTGCCCATAGGCCATGGACATTCTGGTCTCATTTGTGTAACCAGTAGCTTAGTATTTAAGCCCTCTATATCTTAGCTTTTCATATGGAATTGAGAATTAGTGATTATGATGCTTCTGGCATGGCTTTGTGCATGCTGGTTTTAGATGCAAAACAGGAAAACAGCAAGTAATAACCTGAGCTTCTATCTGGTTTTATTTATTTAGGTGTGCTTTTTTCACACTACTCACTGACAAATGCACTGAAAACTTTGATTTTTATTTAAGTTACTTATGATGCTGCAAATGGTTTAAAAATATGATTTTAAAAATACATTTAACATAAAATTGAGGGGTTTTTTATTCAGAGCTGTCTGATGCCATTGTCAAATATCTTATCTTACTTGATGTTAACATAATTAATTTCTTACAACTGAAGTAAATTACCATCTAATCATTATTCTCTGGTTTGTCAGCTGAAGTTAGACCACATTTAATGGTAATGCTATGTAAAATCTGATATGCTGGGAATATATAACATGTTTCTGAAGGGCATGATGATAATCAGATTTGTCTAGACATGTAAAACACACTTGCGATGCTGTGAACTCCTCTAATTAATTTCATGAGTTTCTGAGAGTCATAATAATTTAACTCCGTGTGGGAATTAAAAATTGTAGCAGCCATAAAGTTTTTAGCGGAAAAGCCACAGATTTCTTAAAAAATCAAGGTCATATCCCTATGTGTTATAAGTACTATTGCTGTGTTATTTCCAGTATTTAATGTATTCACTAAGATTTTTACTTGATGCAGGTACTTGCCTGTCTGAAAAAGGTAAATTTAGACATTGGGCAATGTACTGTATCCACTGGTTAGTTAATCGCATGCTGTCTTCTGCTGCAGCCATGCAGCTGTGAGCTTTTTCAGTTCATCATGCTTCTCTCATCCTTATCCAGCACATGCTGGTTGCAGCAATCCCTCTCCAGAGTGGCTAAGGAGTAGTGGAACAGGTCAGGATATCCATGATTTTCCATTGCAGCTCTGCTTGGTAGGAATATAACATTGTCCAAAACAGTACCAACAAGCTGGTTGCATGTTTTAAAGTTGCAAAATGAGAGGTGCAACAATTCCAGTTTTAAGCAGGCCAGTGGAATGGTTGCCACTGGCCAGCTCAAGTGCTGCATGTTGCCAGCACTTCAAAGCCTTGGAACACCCACTGGTTCTCATATTTCTCTTTCAGTTCCCCTTGCTTTCCCCCAAAGTCTGGTGTACAGCCAGCATGCCTCTGCTGATTAATGTGTTCATTTAAAGCACTGACGACATATCATTTGTCAAGCTGAGTCTTTTCCCATCTCAGTCTGGGTTTGGTGTGGGTATTCTCCATACTTCATTTCCCCATGTGGAAAGAAAGGTTTGTCTTTCTCTCTTTCTTTTCCATCTCTGCAGACTGCCCACAGACACTATAACACAATGTGAGCTGGCACAGGAGACCTGGCTGTGGGGGGGGCTGAGGGCAGTCTGTCTCTCTGTCTACCTGTCTGTATCCATCAGCTGATTTGTCTTCACTGTCAGGCTGCACAGGAGCAGTGGATGGCTGAGGAAGATGGGCTGTTCCATGGAAAGGACAGCCCCTGCCCCAGCAATGCCCCAGCTAGGCTAGTCTCTAGCCTTCCACAGCTGTACCAGACCCTGCCCGGACAAACCCCTATGGGTTCCGCTCACTGCCCCCAGCTCCCATTCCTAAGGGAGCTGACAACACTTGCTGGACTCAAAAAGACTTGCCCAGAGAATAAAGGCTTGAAAATCACAGTGACATTTAAAAAGCAAATATCCATCACTGAAAGATAGACTCATGTCCTTTTTTTTCTCCCTGAGAAACTTATAACAACCTGCATATTCAGCTTGATTGCATTAATTAATAATAATTAATTGTTCTTTGCTGCTAATAATAATTACAGGGAAACATTACACAAAGAAAATAAAATGTGTCTTCCTTTAAAAGGTGTGGCTTGAAAAGTTTTGATGTGTGAAATCCAGTTCTAGCTGGGAGCTATCTGCATTTCCCAAGTAAAATATTACCAATGGGGTATGTGTTTCAGAATCAGAAGGAAAATGTATGACCTAGAAGCCATAGGGGAGACAAGGAACTAATTGGAGAAAGCTCCAAATGGAGCTCCAAATGGACCTGCTGGGGGGAACCATAGGAAGGGTTTCCAGGAGGCTCATCTGCTTGGCATTGTTGTCGCCTAGACACCTCTGTAGGGATCTAAATGCCAGCCAGAGTGCATGAACAGGAAAGACAAGAGTGGAAGAGTAAACTAGACAAAGAGGGCAGTTAATTTCATGTACAAAGGTGTAGGAGAAAGAAGGAGAAAATCTTTAGGGAAAACTGGGATGATTGTTTTTTAAAGAACAGATGAAAATACTAAAAGAATGATGCAAAACAGAATTTGAGGCTTTGACAGTCTGGGCTTGAGCACTTCTTAGAGTGCATTGTGGGAATAAATGAGTCTTCACTCTGTGGACATTCTCCAAATATCTGTAAGAGAAGGAGTGTTCCCACTGCCTCTGGGTTTATCAGCACAGGGTCTGGCTGTACCTTTGGAAGCTTTTGGAAGAACTGACATTGCCAAAGCCAAGGCTCACAACTTCCTCTTCCACCCTGTGTCCACAAATAGGTTGTCAGTGTTGTTGCACCTGAGGAAAAACAGCCTGACTGTAAACTTTCATTTGCCAACTGTCTTCTTTTAGCAGTATCTTGGTTTGTTCATCTACTTGGCTTCTTTTGTGTGGGTTGCTGCTAAAAGCAGTGGCGCTCTCTCCTCTGATGCATGTTTCAGCACAGAAGCTTTGAATACAGGTGTTTTCATTGCGAGCTAACATCTCCCAGCTTGAATGTATGGTGTGAAAATAGCAGTTCCCCACAGCAGACACCACACATGAGCCTTATTCTAAGAGTGGAGGTTAGAGGGGAGTACCAAGAGTTTTTCCTTGGTTAACAGGAAAACTTTGAGGTAGCTCCCCAGCGAAGCTGAACCTTTCTCTGGGGAACACTGGTGAGCGTTAACATCATAATCAAATTCATTGGAAGTTGTTCTTCCTCTCTTGAAGTTAATCAGAAATGTGGGATTTAGCAGAGGACTGAAAAAGTTTTTTCTTTCCATAGGAGGTCCTGAGCTATGATATTCTTCATACTTGCTGGAAGTGATCACCTCTGAAGTACTAAAAAAAATTAGGTTCCTTTTCCTTCAGTTATATTGTTGTAATGTCTTATTCCAGTATCCATCCTGGAATATATTAGTAATTACTAATACTATAATACAATTAGAAGATCTCTTGAGTAGGTGCATGAATAAAGCCATCAAATAAGACAAAGTGCTAATAAAATCTAACACAGCTGGGGGAATATTACTATAATAATGTTTAATGAAGAAAAAGTCATACATAACAAAAATACAGTAGTACAATGAAAACAATACAACTATAGCTAACGGTTATTAATTAAAGTACTTTCCATTAATGTAATTTAACTATAGTCCTATTCCACTAGGGGTCAAATTCATCCCTGGTACTTGGAGGGAGTGTATTCGAGAGATGGATTTTTGCCTTTGGTTCGGACTACTTAGAATTTTGTGTCATGCTGCTTCTGAAGAAGTTCTGAACATCTTCTTCTGGCATTTGTGTAAACCTGAGCTACAGTTTTTCAGGTTTCTTAGCATTGTGTCCCTGCTCACCCCTGCTCCTTGTACTCTTGTCTTTGAATGCCTTCTAGTGATACCAGCACTCTACTGAACCAGAAATGTTTGCTTAAACCCAGGCAGCAGAGCTGTCCTGTGACTTGGGGAATACTTGCGTCAGTAGGTAGAGCTGTACCGGACAGCAGGAGCTCACTTGGGTGCTCTGGGTTACATCCACATTAGCGCAGGCATTGTGTTGGTACAGGTCGGGGGAGTGCATTAGAAGAAAACTTGGCAGCTGTCCCTGACACACTGCACTTTGACTCTCAGCACAGAGCAGAGGGCACAGCAGTCCTGTGTGATCCTGGCCGGACGGGCCTTTCCCAGTAGCAGAACAGAACCTTAGATTAGGGAGTCTCTAGCATAAAACTGTTTGCTGAGTGTTCTTGAGGTAACACTGATGAGTGTATGATCAGAAATCATTAAACCGTTCTTTTTCTAAATGCCACCTTTGTCTCCTACTAATCAGCTTGCTGACTATTTCATAACAATGAAACTGAGCACTTTCAGTGCTGCCCCGGGACGTATTGCTTACAGTCAGAGGTCTGCTTGTGCAGATTACTTTTTCATTAGGTGTGTTTTCTGCCTTCTCACCAAAGTAAACAAACCATCACTTGCAGTAGCTGAATTCATTTTGTGTTTGTTTGGGTTATTTGGTAATTTATTCTGTATGACTGCTAGTGTTTGAGTGGAATAGCTGTCTGAGTTCATTAGTCAAACAATGAAAGGGCTTCCTGAAGCTATCTCTCCATGCTTATAAATGTCTTGCTAGTATTCAAAGTTTATTTCAATCAGTTTTACTAGTCCTTCCCACAATTTTCAGTTCTGTTAGGCCACACTGAGGTCTTCTTTTTGTGTACATCTCATGGTCCACAGAAATTGTCTTATGCTGTTGAGAGTGGATATTGTTTTTATAGTTTTAGTAGCTCTAAAAGACCATGGTGCCCTCTGGGAACTCAGCACATCCCTCTGGATGTTCAGAGTTGCCGAGAACCCTGTCGGGGGGCTCGGAGACTCTGGCATGTTGCCTGGAACACCTGGTGGCTTGATTTCGACCTTTCCAACGAATTGCCACCTTTGTATGAGGACATGAAAGTCACACGGGTTTGAATAGTGTAATAATAAAGTATTCACAGGGTGAAAATGTAGATTTTTGATATAGGGGTTATGAGGACAAGATGGAAGAATCAAGGCGTGTCTAGTCCTTCTTCTTTCTTCTTGTTCTCCATTTTCTGCTGTGATGTTGGCACTTTGGAATTGGGTTAGAATAGAAATGCACTGTCTAATATAGGTGATAGGTATTGGGAATTAAATGTAAATATGATATACGTAGTTTGTAGTATAAAGAGACGACACCGCCTCGGGGGCAGTCAGAGTGCCTGTGGCTACCTTGCTGAGTGGACCTCGGCTGGGCAGAAAGAAAATTTTGTAGATAAGAATTAATAAACAACCTGAAGACCGAAAAGCGAAGAGTCCAGACTCATTCTTCAAAAGCACCGGCTGCAGCAGAACCATCCCACGCACCTAGGGGCAGAGAACAGCCGACCCGAGAGTGCCCCATAAAGCAGGCACTGGAACTAATACGGTAGTACATCCTGTAAGCTCTCCTGTTTTAATTCTGATCAACACAGCAGAACATGTAAAAAAATAGTATTTCATTTGCCTCCTTTTTTTGCATTTATGTGTTGGACAGATGGATGTTTTGATGATTCTTTCACTGTAACTGCAAAATCCTTTTTCTGTTCACTTTGCTGGGTGATTGCTCCATTTAGCACATTCCTGACCTTGATTCTTCACTTCCAGGCTAATTATTTCACAAGGTGCAATGGCTAATCTAAATTGTTATGTCAAGCTGTCAATACCTGTAATCCGTTTTTTTTCCCCACTTACAGGTACACCCAACCAAACATTCAGTAGAAAAAAATAATGTGAAGGACAACTCTCATTCAGCTGTCAATCATATTGCTGCGTAAACCAGGTGACAAACATCAATGAAGTAGCAATCACATTTCTACGAGTTTATCCTTAACTCTTTCAGTTATCTCAGTACTTCTTTACCACGGTAAGATCTGAGAAGACCTGCACTCTACCCACTTATAACTATAATCTCAGTTATATCAAATACTCCTTCAGCAATGTTTTCTTTTAAAAACAGTCATCTGCTTTTTCTGCCATTCCATATTCTCCCTTGGGCTATTGTTGTCCTGTGTTTTTTATTCAGCACGTGTCTGTTTGATTTGTGGTTTTTTAGTCCCTCTGTGTTTTTCTCCCCCTGTTTTTAGAGTGACACAGACCTGCTTTTGTTATTCAGTTGAGCTAGGTGTCGGTTTATTTGTTTGTTACTTAGCTACTTCCCTGCCAAGTTTCAAACCCCCTCCCCCCTATCCAAGTTGTTCCCCTCCCTTGAAATCCTTCATTGGTTTACAAGTTGTATTCCCTGCCTTGTGTTCCACCCCCAGTTCTCCCGATTAGCTAGAGATTGTATCCTTCCCTGAGACCTCCCTCCAGTTTATAAACTGTTGTTCACCCCCAGTTCAGGGCCTGGGACCCTGGACTCGTGGAGTTTTACCATCTAATAAAGTTACCCCAGTGCCACCCCAGGACAGTGCTGCTGCCTTTTTGTTTCTGTGCCAAACCTCCACTGGTAGCTGGGAGTCTGCAGAGCTGGAAAAAGGGGGGTGCTGTCGCGCTCCCCTTTATCATCTAGCCGGGACTTAGTTTACTGCAACAGGCTATATGAGCTTTATACAGAAGACAATTTGGCATCCCTCAAACAGTGTTTTTTCTCCTTTTTCTCTGAGGCATTAACTTCTTTCAGGAACTTTCCAGAGACTTCATACTGACTAAGATATCTTAATCTTGCCTTTGCTAAAAAAATCAGGCTAAATGATGTAGATCTCAATATTTGCAATGAGAACTTGTTTCTCTGCCAACCAGGTATGTATCTTGCAGTAGGCTGAACAAAGATTCCAACATGCCGTCATGAAGTCCATGTCAGCAAAGCATCAGCTGACTTATAGCCCTAAATTAGTGTGTGTATTTGAAAAATGCATTTTGGAAGAAAGTCTGAATGCAATCAGCAAGGACTATTGCAACACCATGGTTGTCTAAAGCAACAGAAGTGGTCATGTTGTACCCAGATTTTGCCTCCCTCACTGTTGAGAAGAACTGAAAGAGGGTGTGGACTTAAAGAAGGCGCCACTTACAGCAAGGAAAATTCCAGATAAACTCTAAGAAAACAGTTAGGTTGGACAATCATTCTATCAGGCTGCCCAGGAAGGTTGTGGAATCTCTATCCTTAGAGATATTCAGCATTGGACTGGCCATAACCCTCAGAAATTTCATCTAGTTTGGAAGCTGGATCCGACTTAGAATTGGTGAGACTTAGTGCAATGGACCAAATGACCTCCAGAGGTCCCTTCTAACCTATGTCTCTCTGATTCTGTGGTTACAAAAGAGCTGATGAATTGGAGTGAGAAAGGAGAAATTGGGAGGATGAAGGGGAAAAGACAATGCTAGTTTTGCTCTCTGCTTTAAACAGTTTTCTTAGGTTCTTATTCTGTTTTGGTCTGTTACAGAATATTTAAGAAAATGCTGCTGTGTCCAAATGACTCAGATTCACAATGCTTACAGCAGTGCAATGGCAGCACAAAAGGAGGGTTTTTTAAAAGCATTTATTCTTCTTAGCATATGTTTTCTTGAACCTTGTTGAGTTTAACACTGTTAAGAACTAGATGTATAGGAATACAATCTTGAAATGTAGCAGGAATATGCAAAAGAATAGATCATTTAAAATCTGTCTTCTAAACAGAGTTATCTGTAAAACAAGAGCAAAGGTGCTAATAACAATATCTGCTTTTGGCACGGTTGAATATTTTCTGTGGAAGGAAAACTAGATGGAGTTTTATAGTAACTTCAATAGTCAACTTCACCCTGGTGACTTATATCCATTCCTATTGACTTTTACATCCATTCATCAATCATTTGTTTTGTAACTGAATCTGCTAATTGTTTCTGACTTAAAACTCTAAATTTTGGGATGCAATAATGCTCTAAATGGAAAATTACAGTTCAGAGCAGAAGAGAAAGTAAGGAAGTACTGTGGTGATTATGCTGGTTTCTCTTGTTTTATTACCCTGTTTGCTTATGAGTCTTTGAAAACGCGCTTAAAATCCTTGGGCAAGGATGGTAGGATGGTGGTCAGTGAACTAAAAATAGCACTGACAACATGCACAGATTTAGCAGTGACACTGGTAATTCATGATTTATCTGATGCTTCCACTTCAAAAAATATTTTCTTGCATCTCTGCATGACATCAACTTACATCTTCTCTCCAAGATCTGCTGCATTAAAAAATCAGTAGAGCATAAAGTTTTTCCATTTTCAAAATAATAGGAACCCAGTATTTTCTGGTTTTTATATTTTTAAGGACTCTGAATGAGATCTCTGCTTATATCGTACATTTTTACCATTTCATTTTTCTTCCTAAAATATGCTGATCTAAGAGAGACTATGTGAAAGAACCTGTAGTAGTAAAAATTGAAATTATTTATGCTCCAATCAGTATTTTTCCTTAGAAATGCTGTGCAAACACAGCAGCACATTCCACCCTTTCATATTCATGGCAGACAAAGAATATATTGTCATTCAGTGATCATTGTAAGGGAAGCTCACTAAAGTGACATTTCAGTGTAAATTTATGATTTATTAAAACATTTGAAATGTTCTGCTAAATCACGTCCCTCTTGCCTTTCCCTTGTGCCTTCTCTACCTTATTCATGTACAGTTCCTTTCTTCCTTACAGGAAAAGTCTTTGTGCCATACAAACTGTGACAGCATTGCCATCCATATGGTTATTACTTCCTTGATCCTGAGTGAGGGATGATGACATTGAAAGCAATGGGAAATGACTATGAGAAGTAATTTTAGAACTAATCTACTTAATTGAACACAGCCAAATGACAGTTACCAAAATGAAACTCCAGTGAAGTATTTCCAGCAGATATTTATGTGTATGGTTCTGTGTCTGTGTTTATGGTTTAGTGGTTAACCAGTAGCTGGTGCCATCGCTGTAGAGGCAGTGGAACTGGGCCTCAGGGTGGTGTCCCAGTTCTGTTACCAGCAGAAGAGCTTCTGAAAGGAAGGTGTACGCTCATCCAGACCCCTGTGCTTGTGTCCTTTCTGTTGGATGTAAAGGATATTTCAGGGCACACCCCACCAGGCAGTGCCTCCAGAAGGGCTGTGCATGCACACGAGGAAAAGCCAAGAGTGTCAATGTAAAACATTTATTTCTGTGACTTTGCACAGAAACTGACCTCCAACTTCACTTGAGTAAGGAAGGGTATTGGTGCCTGTCCTGGTTTAGGGCAAATTTGGGAGAAAACCTCCAAAAGGGGGCCCCTCCAGGAAGCAAACACTTTTCTTATTGGCTACAGCTGTGGCCTGTTAAAATCAGGCCTGCTCCTTATCTTTAATAATTAACCCAGCTGCAACTCTTTAGGGGGTAAGATTACTTTCTATACCACCTTTATTTACTTATATTCTATCCCCCTACACTGGATGACACCACTCTGTCACTGCTCTGAAAAAGATGGCAAATTTAGAAAGTCTATCTCGGGGGTGGTCACTCTGTTATCAGTCCGTCCTGCGCTGAGGTAGCTGCTGCAGGCCACAAGGTACAAACTCTTGGTGTTTCCCAGGTCCCAGTCTGGAGCAGGTTCAAGTAGGTCCAAAAAAGGGAAAGAAGAAACAGTCCAGGGAAAATTTGGACTGCTTAGCTAAAATAACTAACGAGCAGAAGTAAAAAAGCAAGAGCAAAGTGAAAAGCAAAGCAAAAAGCAAAAGCAGCACCATGCACTGTCCTGTCTGTGTGTCCCACCAGCCATGGGGGAGTGGCTGATAACAAAACCAAAACAAAACATTCCTTCTTCAGAGCCAGTCTTGAAGGCAGAGAACATGATATCCAGCATAAACAGAACACAGGGATGGGGATACAAGCATCATAACGTCACCCTAGGACAGTGTCCATCTCATGATGACTCAAAAGCAAGTCAAGAGCTGTCCTGATTATTAGGCTTTCCAAGTTGTATGGTTGGCTCATCAGACCAGATATTGAGATTTGTGGTCAAAACTTAACCCAGAATGCATCAAAACAAGTGAGAGTTGTGCTGAGTATGGATGGACTCAGACTTTACAGGTAATGGTGAATATTTTGTCTCACCTGACTAACCAACTGACAGGAGAATAAGGGGATTTGTATCTAGGAGCAGGGAGATTTGCCATAGCTCTGTAGCGTTTGTTTTTCTTCAGTTTGTAATTTAGGGAATTTTGGAGGCTAAGAAGCATTAAATGAAGAGGTCCTGTAGCCACTGTCGCTCCAGAGTTCCCTCTTGGTAGGGAGGGCTCCTTTCTCCCTTGCTGCTGTAGATTGTTTTAGGAAGGCCTTGCAGTCCTGTACTGTAATTGTTCTCTTATTAAGGGAAGTTCTTACATACTTCTTTTAGAAGCTACTAAAGTGCATGCACATTTAGCCCTGGAGCCCCAGTTCTCCTCTTGCACAGATGGGAGCGGCTGTGTTTGATTAACAGCCATAACTGACAGCAAGAAAAATAGCACATAAAATCAGGGGTAAACAAGGAAGCTTTGATCCTGAGACTGTGTGGAGAAGTAGCCTTCACACCTCGTTAACAAAGTCTCAGCTTCACATATCTCTGCTTGATAACAAATGACAGTCAAAGATATAAAGTCTCTGAGTGACACCCTGCACCACTGAGCCCCTGCACTGCCACTGCCAAGGTCTGGGAATACAGGGATCTTGGCACCCTGCAGGCACCATTCTTTACTATTTCATTTAACAATGTTTCTGACTTCTGTCCTTGGATTCCTGAGCATGGGCTCTTACCTGTTACACTCTAGAGTCTGACAGAAGAAAATTTGCTTTTATCCCTAAATGTGACTCTGATCACACTTCAAGAGTAGATTTGTTGCTGAAGTAGGGACTATTTTTGTAATCACATTTTCAGAGAACCAAACCAGAAATTATTTAACATTGGCTAAGTAGACACATTTTTATAGTGGGAAAGAGTGATGTTTCTACAGTTCTTTGTGATAGCAAACCAAAGATACTGGTTTTGTATATCTAATATAAAAAATTAATTTCCTTTAGCATACCCCTGCAAGTGAGTGCTGTAAAAACAAAAGGGAGTATATGCATTCTCATAACATATGAGTCAGTTTGCGTTGTGTCTTCCGTTAGAAGTAAATCAAATCAAGTGCTGCTTATGCCATTACATTTCAAAGAGTACAAACAACATATTATTTTGAACCTCAGAAGAGAAAAGTGCACTTGCTTCTCCCAGTTCTATCAACTTTCCATACAAGATGTTTTGGCCTTCAGACCCCGTATACTGGTCAAGGTGCATAAGGAGTAACCTAACTAAAGGTTCATAATCCTGTCCAAAGGATTCACCTGTAATTCAATTGGCAGGAGAAAAGGGGAGGTAAAAAATGACACATCTGTTATATATCTTTTTGAGACAATAAGGTTCATATTGAAATCAACTGGCTCTGCACATGTTTCAGAGACTCTTGTGGATAATTGCCATGTTGAAAAAATCTTGAAGGTCTCTTTTATGTGACAGAGTAGCTGGGTGTTGGTAAATTTAACTTTTGGTGTGTCATTTGAAATGGTTCCTATTAACCTAGGCCCTAAAGGTGATGCTTTAAGATAGTGAGGTTCCCAAGTAGAATACAGAAGACAGAAGTAGTAAGTTGTACAGAAATTTTAATACAGCTATTTTTTTCTTTAATGATCAGTAACTAAAGCCCTATTATTTAGCATATCCAGATTAATGTATGTAATTAGAAGTGGAAAATACCTTGGTATTTTCCTCTAGCAGGAAAATCCTCACCCTGTGTCAGAAGCCTCAAGGACTGACCCAGCAGCAAGGTTTTGGGTGAGACAGGGACTACTTTTTGTTCTGTAAATGTAGATATAAACATATAGCAGTTAAGTCCCATCCTGCAGCAGTTTGATATTACCACACGGTGTTTGTTGATCGAGTGCTTAGTGGCAAATAACATACATATAGAAAATATAATCTGTCATGTATTTCATTTTGCCACTACAATCACTTTCGTGTGATGCAGTTTAGACTTTTGTATACAAAGGATCATTTTTATGATCTCTTGGGGTTTCAAAAATTTTGTTGTAACTCATTTTTTCCTTATAATTCATGATCAAATGCTGTATTAGTATTATATAAGCATTTTAAATGACAGTAATTTGGATGATTTTATTACAAACATCTCGTGTAGTTTCCTTTGTTCTTTCTATTTGTGTCTGCTGAAAGACCGTAGTAGAATAGTGATTTACTAAATCCATTTGAGAATTAAACAATACTTAGTAGCTAATGTTCCATGTTGCTGTTTTACCAGTAAAATGTGAAGTACAAAAATCAGTGTAAGGAAATATTTTGAAATGTCCTTAAATCATATGGAACATAGCTGTTCTAAGCGTAATAGGTGATAGAACAGATGGGTGAAACAAAGTGAGTTTATCAGCCAGTAGCTGCAAGTCAATTAACCAAGAAAACATGTTTACCATATTTCTATTTCTGCCAGAAATTAAAATCCCAGAAGGAAAAAAACCGACCATATCTAATAAGAAAATGCTCGGTTTTGTAGGCCTCCCCCCCCCCCCCCATCATAAATCCTCTTGAACTGTGTGTGTAGGTGTTTTTAAATACTGTGAAGGAGCACCTCCTAGAAGAGCTTCTGGCAGCTGGGAGCTGGCTCCAGTGCACACAGAAATGTTTATTGGTGCTGTAGGTTTAACTGCAGTACTTCATGCTTTCAGAGAGCAATATTCAAATTACTTTTCAGGATAAACTTTGTATTATGCATTAGCTGTTAGAAAAGCTGGTACTGGAGCAAGAATGCACAAATACCCGTTTCTCCCTTTCCTGACCTCATAAGAGTGAAGAAAAATATTTGTGTTTTGCTCCACAGATTTCAAGGGGTGAGAGACTGCAACAAAACCTCACTCTTTCTTCTTGTCCTTCTTATGTTTTTGAGTGTAGTGAACAGTGACTCTAAAAATTAAAGTTTTATGAGTCAGTTTGTAAACCTTCGAGTATTGCTCCATCGAATTTATTTTTGGACTCTGCCAACAATTCTTAGTCCCCTCATGACCCATTCAGTCCAGCTTATCTGCAGTTGCCTACAGTCAAATTTTCCTGCCTCCAATTCAGACAACTAAACCCCTACTGAGCACTTCTCTGCCAAGCCTCCTTTACAAAGCCAGCTGCTGCTGCTGGGCCCACCTTTATGTTTGCACACACAGTACAGATATGTGCCTACAGCCCCATCTTTTTGAGTTGTACAGTGAGATAAATTTGTCAATATTCACTTAGAAGTGTTACGGGATAAATATAATCCTTGTGAATACAGAGAATGTCTGAGGACACAACTCAAGTGTGTGTCTTGAGTACAGTGACCTTCTGAGGACATAGCAGGGTAGCTTCAGATGGTATCAGTTGTCCCTTTCATCATAACTGGCTCCCTTTACTATGTTAAAGGAAGCTTGGGAACAGTCATATGTAATGGCCAAAGATGGAATTCTGCAGGGAGAAACACTTCAAAGATTCTGTGCCCAGAACGAAATAATTTTTGCTCTGGAAACACTTTGAGTACAATGGAGATATTCTGAAAGAGACTTGCAGGCTATTGAGACAGAATTGGTGGACTGAGGGCTGGTAATGGAAGAAATAGCTGGAATAGTATGAAACCCTAATGTGCAGTAACAGGATGTATTTTCCAGTGTAAAACTTTTATGACTGCTGCTTTTTGGAGTAGGATTAAATCCCAACTGAATTGCAATTGGCAGTTTGTTATAGCAGCTTGTCTTGAATTTCTCATGAGCTGAGACAGTTGTTTTGGTTAGGGGTAAACAGTCCCCCAAAGGGAAGAAGGGTACTAACTAAATCAGAAAGAACTGCCTGTTGTACTTATTTAGCTGGAATCTTATTCTAATATCATTCAGTCCTTCTGACGTCCATCTTTTTTCTCCAGATAATTTTAAAAAAGCATGCATACTCAAAGCTAATTAAAAAATTATTTGTTTAGGCAGTTTTTGTAAAGAGAAAAAATTCTGTCTGGTAGTTCTTTTCCCATCCCCATTTTATCTTCTACTTTGAAGAAACTTTCTTTTAAAGTGAGGAAAATTATTTTGGAAAACACTTAAATGTCTTGTTGAACAGCTGCAGAATGCAGTGCCTTGGGTTCTGCTCCTGTTTAAAAAGTCTTTGCATAAATTAACAGAATGGAAACATTTATAATTTATTGACATGTTCTGACTGTGGACTTGTGTTACAAAAATTTTGATTAATTGAAAAAATCACAATATACCTTTTTCTTCCAGTTTGGAATTAAATTGAAATAAACAGGGCAGGAGACTTTCTCTCCTCTTAATGCGTTTATTAAAAGTGATCAGCTCAGGATGGGTCCGCTCGGCAGGATCATGCAGCTTCCTGTTGCGTCTCCCAGGGTGACACTGAGGAGAGTATGCACAGCTCCGTCCACTCGGAGCAGAGACGAGGGTCCAGCCCTTAGGGAGCTGTTTCAGGCATAACCCAGATGTTGACCCGAGCTGCGGCCAGCCCTGGGTACTGCAGCTGGGACGACTCCCCCATCGGTCAGGGTGAGAGTCCACGAAGGTCTTCAGCATTCAGCATCTCACTCTTCACACTTAGACACCATTCTAATCTAATTCTCTTGTTGGCTCGTTGTTTGGGGTCTTTTTTGGTCCGTCTGGAATTGTCCCAGGATACACTTGGTAGGTACTTTGCATGTTCCCTGCCCCTGCATCTCATTTTGGGGAGACCTCCGCCTGTGTTGCCTCAGGAGAAGACCATTAGCCCAGCTGGCCTAAGGTTGTCTACTAATACAAAGAGAACCATCAATAGTAACAACTCGTAATTACCATAACAAGCAGCCCCTTCGCAGCCAAAACCTGTCTGGCTACTTTTAAACAAGCAGCTCTATAGCAGCTAAACTGTTCGCTGCTTTTTTAACCTTTTTTTCTTTTACAAAAAAACCACTGGCAAAATTTTGTTCATAACATAAATCACTTCATTTTCCAGTCACCACTACTTCAGAAAGAAGAAATATGGAAATGGGTAAGCATAACAGCTACTGAAATTCTCTGGGATGCCTCTTTAAATTTATTTCCTTTCCTACAGTTTCAATCAGTTGTCATTACATTTGTCATACTGCCCATATATTTGATTTTGCTGTGCTTTGAAACAAATGATGTACTTGATCATTATAGCCCACTATTTTACAACACCACTAGCAGGAAAATGTTGATTATCACAAACTTAAACCAAAGCCCGCAACATTAAATGATAATAATCCCTGTTTTTTTTGTCTGTCTGCTGCTCTGTGCACTCCCACCAGCCTGACTCCAGGAGGCAAAATTTTAATACATTTGCCAGTATTCTGAATTCAGACTGAGTTGGCTGCAGTCCCAATGGTGAATTTACTACCAGGAGCTTTCTGGGGGGGGCTCTGCACTCTTTTGTGCTTGGCATTGCACAAGCACACAGTAAGAGTTTGTGTCTGACCCAAAAAACTACCTCAAAGCTTGTGCAGACAAACACATGAAGCAGAAACTGGAGCTGAGACTAATAAATCTAGTGTGCTGACTCCAAACATCAATTAGCTGATTTTAAAGTTAAAAACAAATTTTAATCCCTGCTTGATCCAGGCAGAGTTTCATTTGATATGAAGAGGTGACAGGCTGTATCATTCATTTTCCACACTTTGTGTTCTGGGAAGAGGCTTATTATAATGAGTCCTTACCTTTTTTGGATTTTGCACAGTCCCAATCACCTCGTTTCTGGGAATACAAGTAAAGCTGCCCAGTTCAAAGGGTGCTTAATGTTATTTCTTCATTCTAGTCACTTGTCACCTTTGCCAATAACAGCAGTAAGCACCCCAGTTTGTGTACTGATTGAGATCATGCACCACTGAAGGATATGCTTCAGCCTATCTGAGAAGCACAGTCCCAGTGAAGCCAGGAGGCTGCCACAGTTTGTCCTCAAAGAGCTGGATGGTTTCAGTCAAAGTAAAAAATGTACAGCAGTAAAACATATAGTAACACAAATCTTGAAGTGATATATTAATTTAATACATAGGTGTTATGAACAAAATTTTGCCAGTGTTTTTTTTTTTGTTTGTTTTTTGTTTTTTTTTTTTTTTTTGTAAAAGAAAAGTTTTAAAAACTTTTCTCCCAGAGCAGAACTTGCTTGTTGAAAAACTGACCAAACTAGTTTAGCTGCGAAGGTGATTGTTTGTTATGGTAATTAACGTTAATAGCTCCCTTTGTATCAGTGAAGACCCTAGCCGGCTGGGCTGATAGCCTTCCCCTGAGGCAGAAGCCTTCCCAAAATGAGATACAGGGGCAGGGAACATGCAAAATACCCTCCAATGCATCCTGCGACTGCTACAGATAGACAGAACAAGACCCCAAACAACGAGCCAACAAGAGAATTAGAAGATTAAAATAGTGTCCAGGTGTGAGGAACGAGATGCTGAATGGCTGAAGACCTTCGTGAACTCTCACCCTGAGCTTGGAGTAGTCGTCCCAGCCGCAGTACCCAGGGCTGGCTGGAGTTGGATCAAGATCTGGGTAATGTCTAAAACCACTCCTTAAGGACTGGACACCCGGCTCTGCCCCTAGGGGACAGAGCTGTGCATACTCTTCTCAGTGACACCCTGGGAGACGCAACAGGAAACTGCAGATCCTGCCGAGCGGACCCATCCTGAGCTGATCATTTTAATAAAGGCATTAAAAAGAGAAAAAGTCTCCTGCCCTGTTTATTTCAATAGGCATAAAATTATTCTAGAAGCATCTGAATTGGCCTCTCTGAGCAGGAGCCCATACTGGCTTGTGAGTCCTGGTTTCAGTGCTATCCAAATCACTTTTAGAAGTCCTTTTTTCTGCAGAACTGGGGAATAATAGATATTGCAATTTGATGTAATGTGTTGGGTTGTGAAGGGCAGAAAAATATTAACCACAGTTGGCAGAACAGCTGGGACTTGAACAATTAGCCTCTAGACACATAGATAAAGATCTCTTCCTCAAAGCCCTAAGACATTTTGAATGAGATTAGTTCCTCATTCTCATTTTGCTTTGCAAAAATTGTGTGAAAGTTGCAAGATTATATATAGCTACAAAACAGCCTATAGCAGTGACCAGAATTATGTTACCTGTGATTAATAAAAAATGACAACACTGTATGTATGTGGCCTATTTTAGCAGGAGGAATCTAGATGTTACAAACACAGAGGCTGATCTCCATCCTGCTGCTCTCTGTGGTGATAGAGTCATCACTTTAGCTAGTGCAAGAACAGGCCTTTTGCAGAACTGTGCAAGCTACACATGTAGCACAATTAATCTCCCACTGTACTGTAGCCACTCCGTATTTGACACACTGTAAGATCCAGCGGTTCCACTTCATCACATCCCTCCAAAATAAAGAACAGTAGATGGTTGAAGACTTTGGGACAGATGCTTTCTCTTCCTTTGGTTACTGTCTGACCTACAGGGCCAGAGGATCCCACTGCAAAAGCAATTTGTGGGGCATGAGCCCAAGCTTTGTGGCCTGCAAGTGCTTTCCCATCAGCACCTGCATGCTGAGAGAGTTCCAGGGAGGTCAACTAGGGTAAAAGTAAAGCCCTTTTGCATGGCTTTGCAGGGTTTCACAGATTCTTGGTCTGCAGGTGGCATATGAGATGATCTTCTGGAAGTCATAGTAGTTGAAAATTTACCCTCAGTTATTCTAGCTTTGATTTCTAGCCTCCAAAATGCCTACACTATGTAGTGTAAAAATAAAAGCAACAATTAGCCATACAAATTCCTGGGATTTGTTTGGTTTTGTTAGATTTGTTTTTGGTTTTGTTTTTGGGTTTTTTGTTGGGGGGGTAGTGGGTTGTTTTTGTTTGGTTGGTTGGTTGGTTGTTTTTGTTTTTCAGTTTGGGTTTGGTGGGTTTTTTGGTTTTTTTCCCCTTTCTGTGTCATTTTCAGCAAATAATTTCTACATTTCCATTAGTTGGTTTCTTTTGAAATCAGGCACCTTCGGCAACTTGATGCACCTTTCTCATAGCACCGAGGAAGTGATTCATTACTGATTGAGAGAGACACTGTGCAATCAGTATCTGTTATGATTTGATTCTGCTGTGCTGTTTTACTTGCCTTTTCTCTAAATAAGAAAAATTCCTGTGAAGTGGGGGTGGTGTCAGTTTTGTGATCAGATGCAGCCTGCAGCAAGATAAACATGAAAATGGTAAGGAAGACCTTATATTTACTCTCTGAAGCTTTTTGTTCAGTGTAAGGTAAAGGTCACTTTAGAGAAACATGTCAAGAATTCTAGTGAAGCTGGCTGACATGTAACTTAACCAGAGAACCAGGAGGTTTAAAATGGATTTAAAACAGCAAAGGCAAAAAGGAAATATTCTAAAAATATTTTTTAGAAATCTACAAGTTTGCTTTTTGAATGCTAGGACATTCAGTCTGGGTCATGTCTTCTGAACTGCAGAAAGCTTCAGGTGTAAAATTATTTTTCCTCTTACTGTATAGAGATGCAGTGCAATGAACCCAGTGCTTTCCTTTCCCTTGTGTTTTCCAACCATGGTAAACTTGATAAAGTGGGATGGCATTTAGCACATATTTATATGCTGAATTTCAAAAACAAACATACAGCTATAAAGAGCAAGCCTCAACAGGTACAAATAATAATACCAATTTATGAATCACTTCCTGAAGCCTCTGCTTCCTTTGGCAGGTCTCATTCCTGCTGAAATTTGAAGAGATGGAATGTAAGTTATTATAGAGGTTGCAGTAATCAGGATGTGTGAATTTAAAAAGAGCCTTTTAAATATTGTTGGGAGTGTGTAAAATGTGCTTCCTTCTCCATACTTTCTCTGATGCAGAATGACATTGATTTTCTTCTTTGATGGTCAAGGTTTTAGAGTTTGTGCCCTAACAGATCCACTAGGTGTAAAGGCAGAGGAAGCTCTGATTTTGAAACTATTGGGTTCTTATCTGGTAGGTGTATCAAAAGTCCTCTGGTTCTGGAGAGCTAAATGGGTGAGGATTTGAGATGCAGCACCATTTTCAAGATACAGCACCATTTTCATCAGGTTGGCAGGGAATCTGGTGAAAAGTTGGCCTTGGCCATCTGCTTAAATCAAATTAACAGTGTGTCTCTTTCTTGTTCTAATAATATCACAAAGAGCACCTCCATGATTGTTGGCAGTAGTTGCTCTTTCTCACTGAGCATAGGTGCACATTAATGTGATAGAGCAGGATGCCCTTTTGAGAGGCACTGGCCTGTCCGGGAGCATTGGCTGAATTGTTCCTTGCATTTACTTATCTTTTAAATGCAGAAGTAAGCATAACGCGCCTCTCCAGCTACTTTAAAGGCCTTCCATGAACAAAGTGGATGAAGTACATGTAAGAATTTTACTTGGCACTCTCAGAGGACACCTGCGACTTATGACCCAGGATAATGAAGTTCAGAAACGATATTTACAAGCAGGTCGAGATACAGCTCAGATCAGTCTGGGTCAGGCTAGCATTGCCCACCTTATAGCAGTTCATGCATTTTTAATCTGACAACTGAATGATCAGAGAGTGAGTTAAATTCAAATATGCTTTTAAATCCTACTGGGAAAACAGAGGCTTATGTTAGCCAATCATTTCCTGATACAATGGGTACTCTGCACCCTGGCTATTGGGATGTGTCTTCCTTCCCCTAACAGCAAATTAAAATATTTCAAGTTTTAGTAATTTCTGATTGAAAAGCTAAAGCCACTGAGGTTTCCCAGCTAGCTACCAGGTCAACCTTGTTCCTCTTCCTTCCACTGGCATGTGCCCCCACCCCCACCAACTTGGCCCTCCCCTGTCACCATGGTGTAACAAGTCTGCCATGGGTATATTGCTGCACAAGCTCTTGCACCCATGTCTCTTACTTCACAGCTTGTCCTTTCCAGATGATCCTGCCTATACTGCGATGGTGGCAGTGCCTAACTCCTAAATTAGATGATAGGGGAGAAAAGGCAATCAGTTTAGGGTCACTTAGTGAAATTAAGCTATAAAATTATTATATTTGTCTGCTAGATCCTACATCATGGGCACGAGCTGTTCCAATAGTTTATTGGCTATATAGGACGTGATTCTCCATGGTTTAGGACAGGTAACATAGCTTCATTGGCACTTCTCAGACTCCAGGAGTGCAACTGAGTGTAGCATGGCACAGCTAAGACTTCAGGGCATGCCTGTCCTTGTTTCTGTTGATGCTTTTAGTTGCAGCTTGGTGCTAGGACAGTCTGAAAACTGCTCTAAAAGATGACTGAGGAATGTGTGACATGGCTGGCCTGAGAAGAAAGAATGAAACGGTCAGAAGTTACATGCAGGCACTGGGGGGCCAGAGTAAAAAAAATTGGGCCCGAAGAAAATTGGGGTCAGAGTACTTAAATGTGTCAGCAGGCAGTGTTCATTTTCATGCTTTTTTCCATTTCAGATTGATAAACATTGTATTCAGTCATTCACCAAAGTTAATAAAAGATGCTGGTAGCAGGCTTGGAGACTGAATTCCTTTATTCAGAGAAGATACTCCACAGAGGCAGTGAAAACATTCACGTCCCCTAGACAATTCTTTCAATGTGCCTTTATGTTCAGTCACCATCTCTGAGATGTTAAGGGTCAGTTCAGTCCCAATGTTTATGGAATCCTTGCCCTTTCAACTTAAACTGCCTACAGGGAAGGCAGCTAATTCTGGCTCGTTGGAATGTAAACAGTAAGGACTGCTTTTTGAGCACCAAACCTTTTAAGTATAATTTATAATAAGGTTTTTCATTTTATTTAAAACCTTCTCTACTACAGTAACTTCCATACTCTGCTGAGGTATAGATTGTCATGACCAAATACACTGATCTTTCACAGAGGTGTTTTTTATTAATAATAGCTCCTTAAGTGAGCCACAGGACAGCCTTCCTTGTACAGAAGCAAGAAATGGGGAGCTTTTGCTTATTTCTAACCTTGCACCCATCATCCTCAGGCTCAGAATGGAGGAGAGTGGAGATCCATTCCTCCAATGCACTGACTCACTCCCCTCTTCTCAGTTGGCACAAAAGTCAATAGCACTTACTTCCTCTGTGAAGCATAAAAATCCCTGGATTTTTATAGCTTGCAGGCAAAAATATTTCTCCTCCTGCAACTGGTCACGTACCTAGAACATAATCACATTCTTAGCAGTTAATTTTAGGAAGGAGAATAAAATGGGCTGTCAAGATTATCTGTATATTTAGCATATTTGTATAGTCCAATTTTGTTGTCAAATCTACATTATTTGATAGTGGTAGATAAATGCTTCTTTCTCCCCTGTTAAGTAGCAAGACTTTCATTTGAACAGCTGATTCCTCTTTACAGAGTCACTATAGGAAAAAAATCACTCAGAATTTAGGTAGGGCCAGCCTGTTTCTGGTGAGATTTTACTTTCTGTGGTGGGCTTGTATGTTTTATACAGTTAACCTGGGTCCAAGCAGCCACTAAGTAAAGGGATCTTCTTTTATTATTTACTGAAATAACCTTGTGCAGAGAAGATTGTAAGGGGAGATGTGTGCCAAGTAGCGGCCTCCTATTCCATAAATGGTAGGATTTTAGGGAATGTGAAGAATAAATACAAACACAGAATGCTGATGGTTTATATTAGCTGAAGTCTTTTGAGAGAGCTTAGGTAAATGGAGACTGTTTTGTTCTCTGTAGTCTCTGTGGAGAAGAGAGATCTTGGTCACCATTGCCCAACTCTTTTTATTGACAGTGCAAACAGGGCATTAAAGGACATCATTAGATTTTAATAGGTTTCTGTATTTGCTCAGCACCTGGGTAGCATTAGTGCAAATGGATGTACTTCTTATTTTCTGAAAGTAGTACAAGCTGTGGCATTTTGTCTGCTTCCTCTTTGTTGCTTTTCTTTTACTTTCAGAGCCACAGCTCAGGACAGATTTGATTTAATGCTAAGCCTTTAGCCAACTTAACCAAAAGAAACCTCCCCACAGTGCATATGAGGCAGAAGTCGCCTTTCCAGCAAGGGACATCAATGACTTCAGAAAAACCAGCAAACCAAAGAGAGCACTGAGGCAGCACTTATGGGTTAATGGTGACCGACATCTGACACCACGTTGTCCCATAGGCCTCCCATGGGAACTTGAGCTGGTACTGGCCTAAACATGCATGGGAACACCTACAACAAAGCTTCCTTATTCTCTTGTGAACAACTCTTCTAAGGCTCAAAGAAATCATCCCTGGTGCCGCCCTTAACACCACACACGACACCTGAAGCCTCAGCCTGTCCCATTTCGTTGCTATCTGCTGCTCATGGACTTTCCTTTGTAGTTCTTCCTCTGGCCACCAGACAGGGATCCCAAACAACTGCTCTCCCTGAAGTCCCTCCAGCATTCCTGTGAGACTTGACTTGATGACCAGGCTTACCACCTACCAGATAAAGGATGTAAGGTAGTCTGCTCCCCACCTAGAGCTGTCCTTAAACATCCCATACTCAGCCTGTTAATCTAGATAAATTTTTTTTTGAAATTTACATTGTAATGTTACATAGACTAAAAATTAAAAAAAAAAAAAAAAACCAAAACAATCAAACCAAACAAAAACCAGAAAAAAATCATAAAATAAAAAGAGCTTTCTCTTGCTGTTTTGTGGTAATTTAATTTCCTCTTACATATTCTAACACCAGTAGTTCCTGATCAAGGAATTGAAACCTTGTGTTTTGTTTTCAGTATTCTCTAAGGAAAGGACTAAGTCTGACTGACATTGAAATAAAGAGGAGTCTGCTTTCCAAGACTAAAATAATTTATCATCCTCTGCCTTTGCCAGTAAGTTCTAAGCTTTTAGCTGTTCTTATAATGGCTGCTCTGACTAATTGGTTTGTTGTTTACAGGCAGAGATGTAACTGTCAGGCTTGTTAAGGGCTTCTGGTCCTATATCCTTTTTTTACCTATAATCCTGCTATCTCCTATTTCTTTTCCAAGATCTCTAATTGCCATTCCCAGCTGTCATTAGTTCCCTGTGCCTTTTACCTGGTGCTGCTGTGAACTCACCACAATGGTGATTTAGGAGCTCTCCTACCTACCTAAAGTTTTGTGGATTAAATTCAATACATGTCCCTATCTGCAAGGCTTGGGAACTGCCATGCTCTCAGTTGCAAGAGAGAGAAGCAGGTTTTGACAAGCATCCAAAGTAAAAATGTCCCAGAAACTGGTGGAAGAGACAACAGTTAGACTCTCAAATAATAGGAAAATAATATTTTTGATTCCAGACAAAAGACTTGATAAGAAAACAGCTGAATAAGTTTTGACCTCTGACTTGTCAG
Source organism: Calcarius lapponicus (assembly GCA_039654755.1). Taxonomy (NCBI): domain Eukaryota; kingdom Metazoa; phylum Chordata; class Aves; order Passeriformes; family Fringillidae; genus Calcarius; species Calcarius lapponicus. The sequence continues at coordinate 64,596,882 of CM077466.1, read as the reverse complement.
GTTTTGTCCTTCAGTTAAGAACTCAACAGAAGGGCATTTTTCCACTGATAGGGAGAAAAGAGAGATAGCAGAATAAAGAAAGAAGAAAGGGTTAAAAGGTAAAAATTAAATGGAGAAAACAATCGTATTTTCCTTTTGAACCTTCCACCAAATCCTTTGATCTGTTTTTGGACCTGTGCTCTTTCTGCTGAGGAAGATGAAGCAATGCCTCTTTCAAACCTTTGCAGATGCATCTGTTGTTTTGTTTGTTTATACCAGACAGTCCAATACTTTATCACCTTTTGCTCCATCAATATACCAGGCCTGGGGGAAGGGGTAGAGGGGAAAGACCAGGAGTTGTTAATGCTAATACAGTTTGATTAGTGTGGGAAAACCAAGCTTAAACTATATTTTTGAGAGCTGACCTAGCTACGGTCATGAAATCCTTTTCCTGCTCTACAGCATGATGCTAAAAAATATCATCAATTGCTTAGGTTTTATGTGGTAGCTGTTAAACAATTTCATGAGATTTTGCAAGGACCAAATTTTGTGCACAAGTAGTCTCACTGAGCTGGATTTCAGCTCAGTAATACAGTGGTAAATGCAGATTAGCTCCTTCAAAGGCAGTGGAGTAAGTCCAGATTTACTGTGGTGGTGTTTTATTAAGACTATTTCTATTAAAAAAAAAAAAGAGACAAAAAAGACAAGCAGGCACTTGCTTAAACCCTGTTGAGATTGTCTGAAAGAAATTGTAGTCAGGTTATCGGGCGTGATGATTTGGGAGGGAGAAAAAACTGACTGTGAAGGTTTTGAACCAACAGTCCTTAGAGAAATAAAATTTCCAGAGATGCCAACAGGGAGTTTGGTGAGGAGTGAAGGATCTCAGTACTGCACATAGATCTCTTAGAACACCAGCAGAGTAATTGTACAGGGAAACAGAGTGACTGCTGCGAGCAAATTCACAGATTGCTTAGGAGAAACAGTACCTTTAATAGGTAGGAAAGGCTGACTTTGAAGCACAGGCTTTTACTTGGCCTTTCAAGTTAGCTTATAGCCCAGCCCAGCATTTAGATCACAACACACCAGCCTGAGAAACTACTGTCTGGGAAGACAGCCAAGAGCTAAGAAAATTAGCGAAGGGAGAAAACACATTCTGTAAATGTTGAACTTCAGAGAAGGTATGCTCCAGCCTGATATTTCTACAATTTTCTTGGGACTGATATTCATATCCTTAAAGCAGTCTGCTTTTATGTGAACAACAGTCACTTTTTGATGAAAAATGAAAGGTTGTGCACCCCTGATTCCTTTTGCTTTACTTCCTCCTGTGCTCACTTCTCTCCCCATCCCAGTAACGGTTCTACAGAAGTAGAAGAGTACTGAATTCAAGTTAAGAGTGACAACTCCTTCCTTCTATTTTGTCACAGACTGCAGGTTTAAAAATGAAATGTACAATGGATGGTCTGCAGTACTGTTTATTACTAAACTATTCTCTCACTGGAGAGAATAATGTACAATTAGCATAGTAATAAACAGAATTGTAGTCCACTAAAATAGTAACATTTAAAAATTCAAGAGATTTTAGCTCTGCACTTTATTAGTCTGCCAAGATGCATAGTTATATGAGTTTTTAAAATAACAACACATGCTATTACAAGAGTAGAGCTTGGACAGAAAAAATTCCCTTCAACTATATTGCACAAAAATGACTCAGAAAGGTGCAGTGTCCTGTGAAGATGCAATGATGTATTTCACAGAGCTTATGCATGTGCCTACAGAAGAATTCCACTTTGGTTAACAAACATATTTTTAGGATGGAGTTACAGGATAAGGCATTGAGTGCTAGGTAATAGTGTTTGCATTGTTTAGTATCCTGTAATAAAACAGGGGAAATAAACTGGGAAAACGTGGCTGATCTAATTTGAATTTACTGCCCAAAGACACTCATAGGACTTCCCTGTAATGTAAATCAAATAATGCTATATATCAAGGATTATAGAAGGTGGATAAAAGGAGCCCAGTCTTTTGTGGAGAGTATGAACTCCAAGTTGCATTTTAAGGAGAAACACCTGAAATAACATTTTGGTCAAATTAATTGAAAGTCTCCCCAAAGCAGTGTAGCATTAAATTCGTTTTTGCCTTCTGAAATTGTGGGGTTTGTGCATTAAGTTTGAGCACATCCCAAAGGTTTGATCAATGAAGTAGTTCTAGAGTATTAAGAAATTGAGAAATTTTTTCGGCTAAAGGAAGGAGTATGCAAAAAGCCTGAAATGGCAGAATGTAAAAGGAAAGAGAACACTTGCAAACTTATCAAAACCAACAAATTACCACTGGCACTAAAAGATTGTGCTGGCACGACCAGTAATGAGTCAAGCTTTTTGAATTGAATATAGTAAAACCTATTCCCATTCCTGTATGGGTTGCAAGAAATTAAACACAGTAGATGCTAAAACACAGCTGAATGTTGTCTTTTCTTAAATGATAAAATGCTTGGTGGTAAAGAAGCCTCACACAAAGTGATTTTATACTCCTATTTTCTATAAAATATGTGATTGTTTTTATCATTTTACTGTATTTTATTGCTTTCGTATAGTTCTTGTAATAATTTTTCAGCCTTCTTTTTACCAGTAGAGTAGTGAAAAATAAGAATACATTTGTATGGTTTTTGAAATGACTTATATTTGAATATATATGTACACACACATATATTTCATACATATATATATATGTATATGTATGAAATATATATTTTCCCACTCAAAATCCTAATTAATTTATTACCTTAGATAGGAGACAGGGGAAACTATAAATAGAACCAATAGAGCCACTATTTGAGTGGCTTTACCACTTTTTTAAAAGCCCTGAACACAAAAATGAACAATCAAGGACATTAACAGAAACACTCTTTCTACAATGAAAAAAAAATCAATATAATGATAATAAAATACTGTTATTTCAAAGATATAACTATAATAAATACTATAATATTTGTTTTTTATATAATTACCAAAGCAAATTACCTGTCAAAGATTAATATAGAAGACAAGGCATTAGTATTTTTTCTGACTGGCCATATTTCTTTCTGCCCACAGGATGCAGGACTGGTTTCAGGTATAAACCAGAAAAAGTTCTAATCATATTTGATGCCAGTGAGGCTTTCCTGGCGTGCAGCGCAGCTGCATCCTGTTTTCCCAGCCTCAGGTACAGATGTTGTGCCATAGGTAAGCTACAGACCTTTATGCCTACTGCAAGCTTCCTGTGGTGAGACCCTTCTCCAGAGAAGCTGGTCCATTTTTCACTGTCTGTTCTTTGCAGGAGCCCAAAGGGATGGAGTAGGCCAGAGCCTGCACTGTATTTTTAGACACTTAAATAAGAAAGAGAAACATAAAGTTCCTGCTATAATTTATAGCAGGGATCCTGGACTTAATTGTACAGATATTTTGACGCCTGTAATAGATTACAATTAAAACCTAGTTCTCTTCCAAATGCACAACTTCAGAAGTCAGAGGGAATGACTGAGCTTTCCCCAGACATTGTACACAGTTAGGGAGGACCTTCCCTGGGCCTCTCTGCTGCTGGGGGTGGGTTTGGACTCCCTGCTCCCAGCACACACTTGTGAGGAACTGCCTGGTTTTGCAAACACTGCTAGAAATAAAGCTCTGCACAACCCTGCATCTAAGGTTTTCTACTGATCAGTCCTTGTATGCAGCAAACCAATGGGAATAAAAATCAAGGCTGGGATATGTAGGCTGCATAGGTATATCCGCTGATGTCATTGTCATGGACACAGCTGTGGAAAAAAGCCTCTGTACTCTGTTTCTCCTCCCTCCCTTGCAGTTTCTGTGGCCAGAAGCCTTTGAGCTATCCTTGATGAAAACAATTTCAGGTTGTAGAATAATGACTGGAAGAAGGAAGCACTGTGAAAGGGATGTTCCATTACATTGCACAACAAGTTTCTTATAGAATTCCAAAATTTCTTGCTAAGCAGAATCCTGGTTTACTGTATAAGAATGAGAGCAGAGAGGAGCCTGTAGCACACCACTGTCAGGGAGGGAGCTTTGATTTTCACTACTTTTTGCCAGTGTGCCATGCCTATTGGACATGCTATCAGTCACATTTGACATGAAAATCTTCTTCAGATAAATTTATCTTTCCTACAAAGGAAGGAGTTTGATGCCTTCAGACATTCAGGTTTTTAGTCTGTCATGGAAGACATTTAAGAATTCACTGATTCAAATAATAGCCTGAGAGTCTACAGTGAGAGTCTGGTAGAAATGATGATGTCTGCTTCTTGCCTTCAACCACTTTTGTTACATGGAAATGGAAACTGGATTACTATTGTATGGTCTTGCAATTTAATATTTTTCAATATGCTGTGCAATTTCCAGTCTGTGTAATAGTCAGAGCCCAGAAAATTAGCTGTTTCATGCTCAGGTAATCACTTTTGCAGTAGAAATGAGTATAAATAAAGAATTATTTCTGAATCAAACACAATTTTACTCTCTTTTTCTTGCATACTGGTCAAATTTCATTGCATTTACACTTAGTTGCTGATAATTATTGTCAGAACGGGCAGAACAAACCCTGTGGCTCCTGACATGCTAGAACGCAGCATTCAGCACTGCTGTGCTGAGCTGGCTGGAAGAAGCTGTGCTCTCTTACAGCAACTGAACTCCAGTGAGAGGAGAGCTACTCACCAGAGTAGGAGAGATCCTCTCCTACAAGGAGGTCACCATTATTTGTTTGTCTTTTGCACCTCAAAAGCTCAAGTCTGAAAGTATTCTCTTTTCTTATGAAATGAACCCAGTGGGAAAAAAACACCTGCTTGTTTGCAAGCATGCCAGCTGTGCAGGTATCTGGTACTAACACACATGTCAGAACTGTTAAACCATTTGGCTGCCTAATAGATAAAGAAAACCCCCTAAGGACAGCATTTTAGGTTTTACCTGTGATTTGAATTACCATTGATCTCAGTTCTATTGTCTTTTCCTTCTTTGCAGAGCAGAAACTCATGTTTAATTCTCACTTAATTTGATGGGCTTTTGGTCTGTTCAATTAATTAGAATAAAAAATAAAGAACTCCTAAAATCTATAACCTATTTTGAAAACAATTCCTTAGAATTGTTCTGTAGATATCAGAATAGACCAACAAGTATGATACTTTGTTTGAGCTCTTAGATACCAGTGGGTTTTCTTAGAGAAAGTAAGGGTTGGTGCATTGGAAGTAAAATGGTGCAAAGAAGCAGTGCTGTTCTTCCATAGCCTTGGTACAATTATTGCATTAGCAAACTTTCCAATTAACCTGTGATCCACAGCTTGACAATGCAGCGATCAATCAAAAATGTTGCAGCTGTCCCAGAGGAATCTAAAGTGTCTAAAGTGCTAGATGTATTTATCACAGAGTCTGCTTTCCAGTATGCCAGATACCATTCTAAGTTCGTTGTCCATCTGCATTAATGGCTGCTTTAACTAAAATGCAAACTTAGGCTGAGTGGTCTCTACAAAACCTGACAAGAAGCAGAGCCAGCCTCCACGATGTGTGGTGCAAATGCACACAATTGCAGCTGCTTTTGTCTAGAAGTAGCTCAGGCAGAAATCAATATATAAGGCAGGCAGAAGGTAACTGTCAGAAAATGAAAAATTTTGGTCACCTGCCTGTACCCCAACCCAAAATCATTCACACATTTGGCTGCCAATCTTGCATCTGTTTTGAAAATATTTGGATGCACCATTAAGCAATTCTCATATGTGAGCTACCAGCATAAATCAGCTTATGCTTGAAAGTAGGCTGCTGGGCTTCTCTTCAGTGTTTCTGTACTCCAGAAACTGCAGCAAACGTGTAAAGCCCCATATTTGTACCTTAAATTCTAGTTTGCTCTGAAAGGAGCTCAGTCTGAATGATGTACGGTACAAGGAAATAGGATGTTGCAGTTCGAGTGAAACAGATGAAGCACTTCTATAGATAGTCTTTGATATTGAATAACAGATATAATAAGTAGCAATATATGACTCATACAAAGAAATAAGCAGAGTTTTTTTCTTAAAATCTTTACTGGTGTAACAGTACACCAGACTTGAGGTGTTCTCTTCCTGTTACATTTTTGTTTTATATTTACCTTCTGTGTAAACCATACAAGTAAAGCCAGAAAAATGTGAATATTCAGGAGAGACTTGAAATTTTTTTTTGGTGATGAAGCAGTTTCTATCAGCCATTACTGAAACCTTCTGTTTCTCTGACCAGTCCTTGAATCATTTGGTCTGCCCAGGAAAATTCTCCCTCTATTTAAAATCTAACATTGCAGATGTTTCAGGTCACAGAGATAAGAGCAACCCTACCTAGAGATACATTTTGTATTATGTTTATTTGTAGAGATGAGATCATATCAATTTCTTCATAAGAAATTCAAGTAGTATTTGTCACAGACCACTAAGTTACATATTCAGTAACACAAATAATTTTGAAACAATATTCTATTGCTCAAGCCCATATGTTATTTATGTATCTACCCGTATGCAGTGTTTCTGGACTTAAGAACCTAGAAACTGTAGAAAATGGAATGCCCCATTATCCATTATGCCATTCAATGGAAATAATAAGAATTGTATTGGAGATTAATTTGGAGCTACTTTGGCTATCAGGTGTTTCCACAACAAAAGGTAACCTATCTGGATATTTTAAAACTATTGAAATTACTACAGAGCATCTAGTAAAGATTCCTTTTCTATTATTATTAATATTATTATTTTCAAAATATTAAACATGCTGCTCTTTTCTCATTAACACTCACAAGACTCAGGGAAGTAATGTCCAGTGTGGATCTGCATTGAGAGAATTTTAAACCTTAAAGGCAGAGCTTTTCAAAGATTGAGTGTTTCTATGACAATAAAGACATGAACTTTGAAGACTTAAAGCTAAAATAGCAAGATGATGATGAAACCATAATTGTCACCAAAAGGAAGAGCAAATTCAAAGAACTTTTTGCTTTCTTGAAATCTGGCATCTTTTTGGTAATGAAGCTACCAGAAGAAACTAAACAAGTGTCTTGGGATGCGCTGAGCAGTTTAAAGTCCATCAAGTTTCTCAAGAGAAAATTACTTCCTTACTCTGCTGGAGAGTTTACAAGCAGGTGAGAGGTAAATCTCTTTGAGCTGAACACCAAATCTCATAAGATGCTACAGAAAACAGAGAGACTTTTGTTAAGGAGTGAAAAAAATTAATATTCCCTTTTCTGTTTTGATTTTGATGACATTGTAGAAATGGCTTTAAACTAAAAGTGGACACACATGGACATCATAGAGGCATGGACAAGGCGCTGAGACCATGGTAGGTCTGATCAGTCTCTGTTCCACTAATTCTCTCTTAATGCTTTGCTGTTTAGTGTTAAAGATGTGGAGGGAAGAGATGAAGTAGGACCCAAGGTAAGACAACACCTATAAGCACTGAAACTAATGCTGGTTGTCAATAAAAATTGGTTGATTTTGGCATAGATTTTAGAAGGTGTAAATTTAATGGGATGTTTTCCAAATTGTCATGTTATTTCAAAGTGTCTCTGTGTATCTGTCCCCCTCTTCTTCATATAAATTCTGCAATGCCTAGTAATGTATGAGCATGGTTTCATTCACTGTAGGGCTTCCTTTCTTCTTGACTGTTTCTATTACCAGAACCTGTAGAAATCAAATAATTTAGGTGATTCTTTATTCCTATTAGATTAAATGTGACCAGAATTTGAAACCAGTATTGAAGAAATGGGATGGAAATAAACAGAGAAGTACATAGACAGAGCTGGAACTTGAAGGCCAGTTCCACATAAAACCAATATAAATGAAAAATAAGTTTCTGTCTGTGAATTGGGTACAGGGGAGGGCACAAGGAAGCAAGGAAGACCAATGTGTGTACTTCGTGTACTATGCTGTACAGAATTACAGCCAAGACCTGGTACATGTGGCAGGATGTTCTGATACAAACCTCAGCTTTATCAGGACTGCAAGAAATTATGCACATTGAGAAATCCCTGTGGCTCAGGTGCACCTACCTTAGTGACATAGCTAAAATATAACAGTTACAATAGTTCTTCCCTTTGCCTCAGGTACTTAAATTTAATTTCCCAAACCCCTGGATGCAGCAAGGAATTTAGATTTAGATGGTGTCAGATCCCAGAAAAGAGAAATCAGGAACTGCTTCAGACTCCTTCCTATTTTGAAGCAAAAAAATTGTGGTCCAGAGCATTCAGAGGCTTGGGCTTCATTCAACTCCCTTATCAGAAACTCCTTAACTGTTTCTGCCATCTCTGAATGGGGAATAAAACTGATCCTATTATTTGGTATTTCTAGTTCAATATCTGATCCTCTGCTGGGAAAAGCTGAAATCCATGGACATTTTATGCTAGCAGAGAATCTTAATTTTTCTCCTTCATCTACAAGGAAAAAGATGGAAAACCCCATAGGGAAAAAAAAAAGAAAAGTGAAGCAATCCATTTGTGAAGCTGGGCATGTGGTTGGCAGAAAGGCTACCGAAGAGCCTGGGAAGTCACTGATTCCAGATCTCTTGCTCAGCTCTCTCTCTGTGCCAGCAGAAAGTGTAGGAATACTTCAGACTAATCTGGACTGCTGTGGGTTTTTTTTTCCTTTGAAGTATGTAGTTTCTTCCAGTCTGTTGTGCCAGATACCACAAGGGCTCTAGCTGGAGGAGAATGCCTCTGACACCACCCTGCCTTCAGCAGCAAACCCCTGCCTCTGTCCCTGTCCCTGCCCATGGCAGCCGCCCCCTGCAGCATCACAGTCCAAGGGCTGGCAGATCCAGGAGAAACCCCCATGACAGCCCCTCTCAAGCATGAACTGCAATAACTTTTACTCTTGCAAGTCAGCATGACGCCCATGATTTATTCATCCCAAGATGTATTCATCCATCCATTATTTATTTGCATTTGTTTTACTACTATCATTACAATTTCATAAAGTGAAGCGTAGAGAAGGAGATGGGAAGTTAAAGGCAGAGGTAGCTGCTGGACAAAGACCCTGGGCTTCTCCTTGGCTGCTGACTGCCTTCAGGGTTTGTGTGAAGACATAACACAGAGTAAGCAAAATTTCTCCTCTTTCTGTTCTCTTCAGCAATTTGGTGGAAATCCTTTCTGCCACATAAATTCCTCTCTGCAGTCATTTATATTCTGTTGATGTGGTGAGGACACTGGAATGTAGCAACGTGGTACTCAATTATGCCATGTATGAAAGCCAAGAGAAAGGCAGGGATACATGGGGAAGGGATGTTGGTGCTGCAGGTTACCATCTTCCCTCCTTAGCGCATTCTGAGGGAGTAGGTTTCTGTTTCCCTGAGTAGGAGGAATGAACTGGCTTAAGGTCTACCTATACAATGAAGATATTTTTGTTTACTATTTCTGGCCATGATGAGGTGTGGGGGTTCCAAGGGAAGTGGGAGATTGTGTTGAAAGGAGTGGGTAGAAAATCCTGTGTAAAACATTCCCTCCTTGGCACCCTTCTTCCACAGGCTGGGCTACCTGGGCTGGGGACAGACGGTTGGGAATTACTGGATTCCTGTGCTTTGGCCGTGGCAGCTGCTGGCCCTGTGTGCTCATCACGAGACAGCTGCAAGGAAAGGAGGGCTGGCTTAAGCCATCTCCATGATCATTGTCTGAAGAGAGAAGTTCAAACACCAGGTACATTAAGGAACATGATTGAAGGCCACTTGGTTTCCCTTTAGGGAACTCGAGCCCTTCTGTACCACAGGGCTTCTTGCAACATGTTATTGACTTTATAAAAACCATAACAGTCTTCTTCTGACTACTGCCCTCTAAACCTCCTTCTTTCAAAAAATATGCAGCACTATTGTAAATCAATGTCCCAAACCACTTCAGCAATCTTCCTTTATCTGGAAGGACCATTTTGTAGAAAAAGGACATTTCTTAAAAAAAAAAAAAAAATATATACAAAACTTCCTAAGGAATCATTTTGAGCCTTTTCAATCAGCCAGATATTTGCTTCATGCTAAAAAATCACAGATTTGTTATTCAATTTATAGGAGAAAAAAAAAAAGTAAAAAAATTGGTATTTCACTTCTATATAGGAGAAAAAATAAATTGCCATAAAATTAGATGGTGGCATATAAACCTTTTATGTAAATCAGGACAAGACGCTAAGTAAAAAAGTCCTTAGCATGAAAAGTGGACTGTTTCAGATTATATATGTTCTGGATTTTTAAAAGAACAACTTATCTGTAGCTTTGTGTAAAACAACTGCAGATTTTGAAAAACATGAATCCAACAAAATCAAATCAAGGTCTTAGAGATGAAAATTTAATCAGGGAAAAAAGCACTAAATAATACATGTCACTGTCATAGATATTTGAACATTTGTTGCGCAAAATATGGTACATAGAGTGTTTCTTACAACAGAAGGTTATATATTCTGAGGGGTTTTCCGCACATAAGCACAGGTGAGAAGAACAGCTGTGAGATGGAGGAGCAGAAGCTGGCATCCCCTGTTCTCTCCTCAATAACTGTAGGAAGTGTGTTTTGCTGATTGTCCTTGCTTGGCATGAATAACACACAGACTCTGGGTCCAGCAGATCTGGGGCATCGCCTGTGTATTTAGATGTGTAACCAATGAAGAAAATGAAATTTTATATGCTATTCTCTTTCTTGGGTATCTTTACTGTATTATTTTTATTAGATTTTAAGGGTTCCCTGGTTAGCTCTGATTGCAATAATAACATTATTTCCCCATTATTGTCAAACAAAAGTACTAATATTATCTCTTAAACTAGGGTAAAAGCTATGGCCAAGGATGCACCATTAGAGATCAGAACTACTAAGTGGCAACAGTTTCCTTATTCTGGACTTGAAGGATGCAGAGCAAATGTACCCAACTGCCATTTGGTTTGGAAATATTATCCTAAAATAATGTTCTCTCTCTGGGTAGTATGCACATATTGGAACATTGGTATTACAAATGGTATTTGTAAAGTACTTGCACCACATAGTTCTGCACTAGAACAGTGTAAACTTGGGTCAGTTTTATGTGCATCATAACACAGAATGTAGAGGGACTTAAAATATTTATAGTATTGTGCTGTATGATATCTTAATGCCATCCCTGCATTTACATTTCATTTAATGTTATCCTGCCCTTAGGGAAATCTCTTTTGCCCAAGAATACACTCTCTGTAACAAATAGGATCAAAAAATCTCAAAAAAGAATTGAACAGCAGTAATATTTATAGAAGGAGAAATATGTGAATTCACCATTATCAAGAATATTGACCTAGAGGAGCATTTTGCACTTAATTAAAACCATTATTAAGCACTTGGACTGTATATGGTAGCAAAACTTTAAACGAAAAATGAGCAGAATATATATTGTATAGTGTTCTCCATTGTTAAAACTTTCTATACATTGAAAGTGTCTGATGTGTCCATAACAATATCTCAAGGCGTCTGATCCCCTGTGGTTTAGATTCCTTTTAGAAGGTCTCTGACCATCTCCTGTGTTGGAAGACTCAAATAGTTAAGGGAACCTGGACAATTTATAATTCTTCAGAATTCATCTCAGAAGGTGAACACCATTTTCCAGTGATCTAGGAAAATAAACCAGAAGAAACTCCAGGGAAATAAGTTTCTGACAGACCAGAAGTTAAAAATGATGAGGCCTTTGTCTGAAATTGAAGTTGGACAGAAACTCCAAGCCACATGACTTGAAAGCAAATCAGAGGTGGGTGAATAGCCCTTTGATCAAGGCACTGACCTGAGAGCAAGCCTGTGTCCCTGTCTTTGCTCTGCTGCAGACCTCTCTATTTACATCTGCTGCCTGTGGTTTTTTCCTGTGGACAGAGACTCAGCGCATCTAAACTGCTGGGGTGGGGGCTGGCTCTGTCTTCTGCGGGGAAGTGCCTCTTTTACATCCTTTGAAAGAAATTGGAGCCATATCACCTCCAAGTATTTTACAATATGTTGGTTTCTGGAAAACTGGGAGCTTTTTGGCATTTTTTCCTGGACTTGTAATTAAAACAAATGTAAAAAGCCTACAGTTTTCCTCTCCAACATACATCCTACTTATCAACAAGCCTTGCTACATAGTGTCCACCAAGATCACCATATTAATAAAAATGCCTTCAAAGCATTAATTCCACTGTTATTAATTCAAAAAGCCTCTCAGAAGTTCAGTATTCATAAAAGAAAAATCTTCTTTGGCTCACTAATGTATAAAAGTAATCCTTCTAATACAGCAGCACTGTATCAACAGGAACCAAATGCTACAGATATAATTACTTGGCATCACTGGCTCAGGAGTCATAAAAACCTTGACTCTGAATAAAAAAGCCAAACTTCTATTAATAAATTACAACAACTACTTCTTGTAGCAAACATACCCCATATCTTCTTATAATAAAGAAATGCATATTTATGAAAAGATTAAATAATCTGATTATGTAAGAGCATATTTGTGGCCTAAAAATGTCCAGCCATGCTGCTATCACTAATCTTTACACTGAATTATAATCAGGGTATGGTAACAAGAAAAGAAGAGTGCTGTCCCTCAATGAAATTTGAGAGATGGGGCTTGCTGACTTCCCTTTAGGCAAAGTAAATTTCAGAAATTTTATGCTCAGCTCCACCACTGTCTGTCTGAGACAAAGATGTGTTTTCAAAAGTGCTCATCAGCTGGCTGATTTCAGTAGACACAGCAGACTCAGTTCTTTCAGTGGGAACTGAGCTGAGACACTGACAAGAGCTTTTTGAAGTCCTTCCCTCTTCTACTGTCCTAGGGCAAATCTCTGCTTCCCATGGCAGAGTGAAAAAAAAGACTCTTATAGAAAGGAAATCTCTAGACTGTTTCTTTGTGCTGGTTTTTTTTGGTTGTTCTTTTTCAAATTATAACATGGTGGGAAAGAGTTTGCATCATTAACCTAAAAAGCAAATGACTGAGGTTGTCTTTTCACTCAAAAGCAGTAGTGAAGGCTTCCCATCACACTGGGCATTCTTGTTCAGGTGCCTGGTTCCACAACTGTCCTTGAAATCCTCTAAGAAAGGGTTTTCTAGCCTCCAAGGAGCACAACAGGATAGGGCATTTGATCTTACTTCCTTTTTCTAAATGCATTCCTGAACTCACAAAGCCTACTATTGATTAATCAGGAGATAGCAAGAAAATTGTGGGAATAGCTTGCTTTGAGGTGGTGTATAAAACAATAGCTTTCCATGTCTGCACACTATTACTCATTCATGAGTAGAAGGGCATGAGCAGATTCTCTGTAAGTCCTTAGATTTTGTCATAGTATTCAAAGGAGTACCATTTACCTGTTTCTGAGAGAAAGCGGTTTTCTTAATTATGTAGGTATCTGTCACTGAGAAATTAAAAAGGAAAGAAATATACCCAGCAAAGAATGAGAGTAGTCATTTCCAGCTTGTTTGGTCTGGGAATTTACAAACACTGGGTCTGTGCAGGCACAGGTTGTAATACAAGCACAGGCACCCTGGAATCAGAGGACTGTAAACAGCAGAACAGACTGTCAGGCTGTGTTGGGGTTTTTTCATGAACGGAACAGGACTGCTGGGATCCGTTCCTCGAGCTTTTTTGCAGCATGAGCCTCATTACATGGTTGAGACAATAGAAAGATGACAATGGCTCACATACAGCCAGCAGCGGCCGAAGGTTTCTTTGTTACAGAGCATTTAAAAAACTTTCTAGCCAATAGCATATTGCTAAAGCTTACAGAGAATTGTTCCGACCAACCACTAAAAGTACACATACACCTGCTTGCATGCCTTCTATTAACAATACACAATACTTCATTATTAAGCTTAAGACCTTCTACTATCTTGCTAAGCATATTTTTCTGTAGTCTTAAGGTCTATCTTAGCCAAGCCTAAAACTCAAGCTATTGTTTCCTGTCCTTGCTTGCTGTACTATTGTAACTTTTTCTACTTTCAGACTTTGCAGTTGCAGCTAGCTCTGAGTTTCTGATTCCTTCTGTTTCGAAAGCCTGCTTTCACAGCTCTCTGGAAATCATCTTATCTTTACTATTTCCTACATTTCCCCCTCTCAGTACAACTGAAACAAACTTTCTTAACTTTGTCATTTATTAACTACTTTGCATTACATAGCTGTACTATATTACGGGGGTTTTTTTGCTTGTTTGAGGAACTATCTTGTTTATTTTAAGTGTTGTTATTTTACACTACAGCGATTTTAAAAAATATTTAGTCTGCTCAAAGGATATAAGTTAAATGTGATAGTAGTTACTGTTTACTATTCTAGTAAGTCTCGTCTGTTTTAAGGTCTTAAAGCTTTTATCTATATCTATACTTGCATCTACTATCTCTGAAAAATCCTGAGAACTATCTGTGATTCTATTTTCTACATCTTTCTCTTGTATGATTAAAACTTTGATAGTTTTGTCTATCATGTGTCGCATATACTGAAGTACATAACGTACTATTACTAGTACTACTACTAAAACTACTAACACATATAAACCTATTTTATAAAGTTCCTTCAACTAAGGTGTAAAGTTCTATCTTTTGAAAAAATCGTCTAACTATGATCTACCATCTTTTTTGATTTGAGCTGTTAGATCTTTTAGTTTTTGTATGCTTTTGTGGATGGATTTAGAATGGTTAGACATATTCATATAACACAATCTTTCAAATTCTTCATAACTATGACTATGTGCCAGTAAAAGAAAATCAATTCAGTGAAAGAAAATCAAATAAAAGAAAATCAATTCCAGAAAGCTTTTACAGCTTTCTAGAAATCATCTTTCCTTTACTATTTCCCACATCAGGCTTGTAGCACGTGCTGGTTTAAGTGGTGGAGCAGAGAGGAATGGAGCAAGCATAGAAGTGGTGGGATTGGATTCAAATGAATGAGGCCCTGTATCAGGACTACAGGAGATAAAACATCAGTTCAGCACATCTTAAACTGATGCTGTTTTCCATTCAGATTGAATGAATCCACTAGTAGTTGTACAAACCAATACAAGTTATAATCTGGGGAAAACATATAAGGAGCACTCAGCCTCTGTGGTAATGAGGCAAGACTTCACTCAAGTGGCTGAGACTACCTTTCCTTCAATGGTGCTGAACTCAGTTCAATGTCATCAATAGACAGCTGTTACAACAGGATATTCAAAGCGTCCTAATCCTGTAGGCACATCTGAATAACCTACCGTTGCAGTAGAGGAGACTTACAAAATAAATAGGTCATAAAAGAGTAATAATTCAATCACAGCCATTCCATTGTATTTGTAATGGGAAAAGTTAAAACCTCCAGATTAGATTTGAGGAATTAGTGACCAGTAAGAAGGTATAAGAGAAAGGTTGGAGAAATTTAGTACCCTTTTGAGGAGAGAAATCCCTCTTGTAAGGAGAAACTGCGTCTCACAAGAGTTGTCTAAACATTGTTTAAAGCAATTGAGTCAATGTAGTCTGCCTGCATTTCCAGAGGATTTTGCGTCAGGTGTAAAGTCTCTTAATGAATACTTGCAACAATGGCATAAGGAGAAAGATCTTTGCATGGATGAAAAAAATGTTAAATGATCGTTGTCAGAAGATACAAGAATCTGCAGGGAGGCTGTTGAGGGGATGGACCAGGCTCTTCTCAGTGGTACCCAGCAATAGCACAAGAGGCAACGGGCAGAAAATGATGAACAGGAAGTTCCTCCTGAACAAGAGGAAGAACTTTACTGTGCAGTGACCGAGCACTGGAACAGGCTGCCCAAAGAAGGCGTGGAGTCTCCCTCACTGGAGATATTCCAGAACTGTCTGGATGCAATCCCATGCCATGTGCTCTGGGATGATGCTGCCTGAGCAAGAAGTTTTGATCAGATGACCCACTGTGGTCCCTCCCTGACCCATTCTGTGACTCTGTGATGGGACTAAATGAATAATATGAAAAAGAGATAGTGAAGAGTTCTGCAGGATCCCTGCTAGGATCTATGCTGTGCAGTATATCCATAAAAAAATCTAGGAAAGCTGATGAGCAGTGACAGGAAAAACTTTGCAAGTAACACTAACTGATGTGAGACAGTAAGAAAGAAATATTGGTAAAAGATCCCATAAGCTTGATAATAACACAACAGCAACTGAAATTCAATGTAATTCAAATGTGAAAGGAAAAATTGTTGCCTAAGTGTATACAAACTCTTTGTTTACTACTGATATTGCAGAATAAGATTCCAAGTTTGTTATATATACAGTTTTCTGAAAGTTTCTAGTCAGTGCCCAACTGCAGTCAAAAAAAGTTAATTTAGAAATTAAATCTAAAACTGAGCCTCTTTCCTATTCAGACCAAATGAACCCACTAGTAGCTGTACAAAACATTAGAAATGGTGAGGAAAAGAACAGAGAACACAAGAGACAACAATTTCCCACCTCTGAATACTGCATGCTATTCTGGTCCTTTCATTTTAAAGGATCTAGAAAAACTAGAAAGGTTCAGAAAATGGCAACAGGCTTGTCAAAATTATTGGACAACTTCACTTGAAGGCAGGATTAAACAGACAGGAATCCTTCAGACTGACAAAAGAAAAGCCTGAGGGATGTAGACCAGCAAGTGACATGACAGAATGCATGATGATAGATTGTTCACAGCTTCATCCGCTACAAAAAAAAATACATGAAACAGAGATAACAGAATCTAAATTCAAAATTAAGGGTATGGTAACAGACCTGAGGAGCTCCTTGTATATGCTGACTGTTTACAGGCCTTTGCATGAAGATTGCATGAATTTATATAAGGAAAATATGTGAAGGAATACTCAGTGCCCAGAAACCAACTCTGTTTCAGGAATTCCCTGAGCTGGCAAAGGTTGAATTGGAGGGAGAGTCTCAGAGGAGAACCATGTTTCTCAGGCATCTGCATTTGACCATTGGTGGACACAGAATACTAGGTTGTCTTTTTTTATACTCCAGTGTGGTTTGCTTATGTTCTTCTGCCTGTAACATTCTTTCAGTACTTAAATGGGCTTATAAAAAAGTGGGAGGATCACTTTTACACAGGCAGATAGTGAGAGGACACAGCAGGAACTAAATGATCATTAAGGTCCCTTCCAACCCAAACCATTCTAAGTTTCTATGAGGGTCCATAACAGGGCAAAGTAATTTCTAGCTGCAGGCCATGCTATGTTTGCAGGTTCTCTGTCTTATAGTTCAAGGAATGCTATAGAGACTAGGCTGTAATTAGTAACTTTTCCTATGTTCTTGGCAACAGGACAAAATATACCAAGTTATATATTTGTAACAATACTGCGCATGCAATAAAATTTTAAATGTGAACATTTCAGTCTGGATTGTTGGTTACTCTGAAAATACATCGCTGGCAGTAAAACAGGGAACAAAAGTTACCCTTTTACATTCTTTTCAGGTGCTTCTATGCTGCCAGAGCAGTGTGAAATGGTCTTAAATTAGTCAACAGCAGGCTGTTCCAGCTTAAATCTGCCCTTGTTTGAGAGTGGTAGTGCCTGCCTATTTGATTTCTGACAAGAAAGAAGTATGAGGGAGATGGTAGAAAGTAAACTAGTCACTGATGTGGTCCATAAATGCATGCTGCGGAGTTACTTTCTTGAGTTTAGGTGACAAAGAAGAACAAGTTGAAACAAATGACACAGAAAAATGTTCTTTAGATTTAAGCTGTTTCAACAATAATTTGTTGTCCATCAGACTCATGAGGCTTAACTAATGCTTTGTGAACTATATCAACTATGATATCCTTTTTCTTCAAATATCTTTTCCAGCTCATTAGCCTGTAACTAAAATGTCTATTCTAGAAACCCTGATAAACTGACTAACCTATAGCCTGTTCCCATCTCCACACTGCTTTCCCTTTTGTAGGGAAAGCAGTGTGGAGATGGGAACAGGCTATAGGTTAGTCAGTTTATTATTAACCCAGTTTTGGCAGGGTTATTTCTGTCAATATATTTTTTCCTATAAAAAGCGTTATTTTCCACCAGCTCTGTACTTGACCTCACCCTTCATGATGCAAACCTTAAAATTAATGGGATATTACATGTATCAGCTGAATTTTAAATTTAAAGCCAGGCCTCTTTTTAATGACTCCACCAGTGTCATTGATGTAACTGGTAGAGTTCCTTTTTACAGATTTTTGGCTGGTTTTAACTTTTTAGATAAGTTTTGTTAAAAGATAACCATTAGCTGAGAAATATATTTTTTACCATGATATAGGTGTGCAGTACCATTTCTTGTGGGCTTGTGGGAAAGCAAATAACCAGAACTCACCTCTAATTACAGTAGACCATCAATATAAAAATCAAGCCTTGCTTAGCTGCCTTTCATTGTGGCTTGGTGTGCAACAATCTGCAAAGCTTTTGTCCTGCAAAGGCTAAGGGAGAAGTAATTCTAATATATATAAGGCACAGATGCTTTCATTACCATTATCAAGCAAGATAAATTATTAATGATAGTCCCACTTAGAGAGATAAGCAGGCATTTGCCATTTATTCCTTAGTGCAATTTAACTCAAAATGTCTCCACACTTTTCATGTTAACTGTGGAAGGTATTTTGATCTTAATTGGGTTTTTTATTAACACATTACTAAAACTCTGTATCCAATTGCACCTACCCATCCAGCGCTGGGTTGCAGAGCCATCCAACAGGGACCAAAATACATACCTTTGGTATGGGAAGTCTTGCTAGGATTAGGTAAATGAGGAGTCTGGTTTTAGGTGGAAGTGTTTTGAGAAGACAGGACAGGCTCTGTCAGGCCACCCCCCTTCAGCAGAGAGTAAGGAGACTGTAACTTCGAGCTTGCAAACATTGCTCCAGATGGAAGAGTTGAAGTGACTGAAAAAGAGTATGTCATAGGAAAGGAAGTGTTACTGTTAGGCACCATTTCTTTCACAGCTCTCCTCTTCCCTCTTTCTTGTCACTACTTGGAAAGTTTCAGCACAGAGCTGTGTCCTGCTGCTGCTTCTGTGAAGTCATTTCTCTGTAGGGTGGCACTGTTCCCCACCATGCATCCAGGGGAGGATTAGCGATGGAAATTATGACGTGGCAAAGGATGGCAAAACTTGCCTCCCCGTGTTGTGATCTCTTCTCTAAAGAAAAGGTTGAACAAACTGAACATAGGTGTGTACACACCTATGTGTTTTTGGTTAGGCCTGGTCAGGTTATCACATCAGTGAGTGTTCGGCTGAAGGGCAAGTAAAGGGAACACTTCCTAGCAAACTTACCTTGTTGATTTTTATGGGAACAGGAGAGTACAGAAATTATGGAGAAAAATTGTTTCCCTAGTTTTTTATGCTAAAGAGGCAAAAATATATGCACATTTGGCTACCTCTCCCAGTTATGAGTGAGGTTTATATTCATATGTGGCATCAATGGCATCTCAAATTTTAAAAAAGCACTAAACTTTACACTGAAAAACTGAAAATAATCAGCTTAGCACCTTTAACAGGTGTGTTCTTCAAGATGGTTGGCTGTGGGGTTTTTCCAGCTCTCTATTTCTAAAGAAATAAAACTTCCTAGAATTTGCTGTAACAAAACATTTATTCCCATTTAAAGTCACCTTATTTCTATGTGATTTTTATGTGTATTATACGTTACAATTCTCTATGAAACTATATAGTATGTACAAAAATAACATCACATTTTAAAAATAGTTCATTATTTCATGGACATTTTCCATAAAATTATTTATTTTTTACAAACTTCCTCGCACCTCGCCTGTTTTGGGTGTTCTGCCTGCTCCCATATCTCTTTACTATTCTGATAAATGATAGTTATATCAAAAAGCCAGATAAATCAATTAAATCATTGATTTAGAGAAGAAGAAATAATGGTGCTGTAGAAACACACCTCAAGGAGAGGCAGTGAAGGTTTGATTAGGTTGTTGCAAAGGGGAGAGCAGCTTCTTGGAGCTGGAGCTTCATCTATTAAGTAGAATGATCTCTGCGTAACAGCCTCATTTTCTTCAGTTCTTATTCTTCCTTGTCTTGGCTCCTGTGATGAAACTGTTATTGTGACTGTAACAGACATTTATGCTGTTTATGCTATCACCTAAATGTGAGCCATGATTTGTGTGCTTGCATTATAACAATATTGCAGAGTTGTTAATGGCAACCACTGGCTGAGAAAGTGAATGGAAGGGAGGGACCCCCTGCACTGCATTACAGCTCACACTGAAGCTGAACAAGTTGCTCTGTTCCTCCTTCATGGGGAACACATCAGTTGCTTTCTCTCTCAGCTTTTACCTCTCTGAGCTTGGATTTTGTTTGAAAGTCCAAGGAGGAGAAAACAAGGATTGTTGAAGTGGCATATGTAATTATTTCATTTTATCTTGAAATGATAAATGCTGTTTGCTTGAATGTGAAACAATAAATACACTCAGGCTGAACATTATGATAAATTTTATTGCACGGTGACGCAGGGAAACCAAGACAGATTTCTTGCTATTTCAAGTTTTTGAAAGGAATTATAGATATTTTCTATATCTGCTATGCCATCGTTTTATATGGGCCAAAATTGGGCCTTCATCAGTGGCAGCATTTCTGCTCAGCTGCGGATATTTTGAATCCCTGGCAATACTTCTGAGCATCTAAGAATAGAATTAAAATATGCATTTCAGCCCAGTCACTAGGTGCAGAAGAAAATGGGGTGGGTTTTTTTTTCCCTTCTGTACACCATCCTAATTTTAAAAAATAAAATTAAAATTGTTTTTCTTTACAAGCTCATCTTGCTTTAACACGGCACATCAGAGATTTCAAGCTAATATCTTGTCTGGGAATGGTTTGTTTTTCTTTTGTCCTTAGCAGTTTTGCATGATCAATAAATAAAGGAACTTCACGAATATTCTTGTTTTATTGAAATGGACACATAGATATTGGGTTATCTGTATAAAGTGCACCACAGAATGCAATAAATATTTTTCCTATGCATACTGCCTGATCTCACAGACAGGAAAAGGGCTTAAACAAAATGTCAGCTGAGAAATATGCTCGATTCTGTGTAGCCAATGAGCAACTACATGTTTAATTTTAAAGAAGCATTTTGACATATTCCCTGACATTTTAACCTTTTTATTATGGCACTGTCACCTTTTTTAAAAGCACTGTAGTGGCAATATAGATTTATCCAAGCAGCATTTCCAAACAGCAGGCTGGTTTACTACTCTTCCACACACTGTGTCTTCTAGAAATCCTAAAGTAAGGGGAATAAATGCCTCAGTGCTGAGGAGAGTAGATTACATCTGTGCTGAAATGAATAAACTCTGTATCTAAATCAACTCTCCCCCATTTTGACAGTTTATGATAGCTTTTTGTGTTCTTTTTTTCCAATAACCATATTTACAGAAATTGTACTCTGAGATTTAAAGCATCCTGTTACATTTTATAGAAAGTATAACAGCACAGTAACTATCAGCCTGGAGTCTGAGGGAGCAATTCCTTGATATGACAATGGTTGTTGCTTTTATCTTCCATCTCCTTTGTTTATAACAAGTTGTCTCACAAGGAAAGTATCATGCACGACAATGCATCGGGTCAGAAAGTAAAGCTGCTATTGCCCATATGTGCTGAGGTAATGAATGTCAATTCTAAATGAAGGACTGCAACACCTTGAAGATCACTAGGTCATGTACTTCTCAGTCCTTGCTCAGATTTTGTCTAGATTATCCCTGCAGTCATATCACTTTTCCAAATTTTTTAATGATTATCTAATTGTCAGGTACACAAATATACATTGACCTGTACAAGAAGAGTGAATGGCAAGAAGCCCTGATGTATTTCTCCCTTCCTTCATGAAATCTGTAGTTTTGTACTTCAGCACTCCTTAGTTTCTAAGATTTAATATGAAAATGAGCATGAAAAGAAATCCATTTCCACAGGTATAATCAAGAGAGATGACACTCAGCAGTTTCCTCAGAAAGTAAAGCTCCAGTGAAATCACTCGACGGACTCAAGCTCTTGGAGACTCATTACTAGTAGGAATACCACAGGCTTTTTCCTTGTGCACTGTCATCCTATTCTCACCTTTATTTCTGAAATGCTTGTTCATTCCCCATGTTTTAACTCTTGCCCTAAAAGAGAGGAAAATTAATGGCTAACATAGGAATAGTGTTGCGGTATGAATATTATCCAGTATATATGTTTCTTCTCTAGCCAGTTTCGCATGAAGGTTAATTTTGTTCTTCCAGCCACATGAGATGTTTGTTCCCCCTGTCCTTTGCAGGCAAGTTGGGGCTCATGCTGCATGTCCACTGAGCATGGCAGAGGTGAAACAGCTCTATCTCAAGGACTCTGTTTAATATACAACTAAAATTTCTTATCTCCAATAAATGCTCAGAAAAAACTTCCCCTCTGGGAGGATTATTTCCACCTAAAGGAGAACTTGCCTCCAAAAATGTAATATAGAAATCCAGAATTTCATAGTTCCTACATAGTTTTTGCTTTGCCAATGTTTCTTTTCAGTTTTCTTTTTCTTTCTTCATTTTATATCCTTTGCAAGAAACTTCCTCAGGCACATCTTTTTTTCCCCACAAAATGGTTTGAGGTTGACTTGGAGGGTTCAATTCTCTCCACAAATCATGTGGAGCCATGTACAGCATAGGGAGGGGACAGGTAGCCACAGCACACGTGGTCACACTGGCCTGAGGGTGAAGGAACGACGGAGCACAGCCACAGCATTTGCCTCTACCTCGCTGTCCACCCCGTACTTCCTTCTCAGCTCATCTCTCACTCACTTTCCAGCCCACACCACAGAGTTTGGCTCCTTGGTTCATGTTTCCTGAGGTTCTGCGGGGTAATTTTAAAAGAAATATGAAAGCTACAAGGTCAGTTCCACCTGTGATGGCTACTACAAGTGCATCTCTTGCAGGGTGGGCAAATCCGTTTCTTAGTCAGATGCTGCAGCTTCAGAACACTTTAGCTGGATCCAACAGAATTTCTCTGAATTTGTCACAGGGGGAAAAAATAAACAGACTCTGACATGATGGATCAAATGCAGCTAACTTAATGCTTCTGCAAGAAGCTGTACTTTTAATTTTTTTCCTGCTTGACTTACAAGTAATATATGTGTAAACCACTTCACCCACACTGTCCCCAAAAATAAAAGGGAGGAAGTGGTTAAAGAGTTATTAGCACCATTCACCTTTGCAAAAATGTTTTTATTACCCTGAAGTAAACATCTTAGCAACTAATGCTAGCTAACTAGCAAAAGAGATCCTCCCCCATACAAAAAAGCCCCCAAACTCATGAATTCAAATATTATATTGTAATGGGTTTATACTTCACCTGTGGAAATTGCCTTTTATTAAGTAGACTCAACAAAACTAGTGCTAGTCACATAGGTCAATTTACCCTGAAACAGCTGAAGTAGTATTTGTTCTGAAGACATTTATCTGTAGCCAGTGAGCCAAACAAATTAACATGCTCTGGAGTTATGTACCTACCAAAATATTTTTTTTTGAGAAGGATCAAGAACAAATGTTTCTTTCTAACCAGACGTGCTCTATCAATTATAGCTATCTTCTCTGTGTGATTCTGCTGCACACAGAATCCTTGATTTTTTGTGATAGCAGCAAAATATTAGAATGTTGGCAGACAAATGCATAAAGCATAGAGCTAAATATTCTTACTGTCAAGCTGCAGAAAGAGGTCCTAAAGCTACATGAGAATAACTACATTAAATTCAGTGGAATATTTGCATATATCAAGATGACCTAGATAAAAGTGAGGAAGGAGCAGGGAATAGTTCTTGAAACCAACCTTCTGCTAACCAGAGAAACTGACAGATATTAATTCCCTGATAAAAATGGGCTTGACTTCCCATATGACCTTAAACATGACTTAAATTATCTTAAATGTGTTCCTCTTAAAATGAATAATAACAGTTTACTTTTGTCTAGAGTCTGTTGGTTGAGGATTTTAACTCGTCCTAACCACACAATTAAAGGCCAGGCTGTCCTAGACATGGAGAGACAGGCAGTACCTGATGGAGACTCAAAGGAAATATGGTTCCTTCCTAAACCTTTATGGGCCAGCAATGTCACATGATTCTACATTCTCCCAAGCTCTTTGAGGTAATCAGTTGCGCAATTGTACACAAAGGAGAGTTTCCCTTGACACTTACCCAGACTTAATTAATTTTCCTTCATCAAAATAAGGCACATAGGACAAAAATCTTTTTTTATACCCTGAAAGGCACACAAATGTTGAAAGGCTAATTATAGCCAGGACCCAAATTTAACTTACCTTGTGATGTCAGTGAAGGGTATTATAGCTATTTTACAAGTGGTTCTGATTCATCGAAGTTAAGTTTAACTCTCAAAATTAAGTAAAAGATCAGTGACAAAGCTGAAACTAACCCCACTGTCCTCACCATCAGTCACCACATAGTCATTATTTCCATTTGTTTAATTTGCTTTACAGTGAAAGGCAGAAAATATTTTTAAACACAGTGGATAAAACAGACCTCAGCCAGCAGAACAGAGAGCCCACTTTAGGAGTGAACATCATTAGCCTTAGGTGGTTGATTCATGTTACACACAAATTTTTACACGACAGACAGGGTCAAAATCCAAAATATATTAAAGATCAGGAGATGAGAAGTGAGCGACATAATCAGCTAGGCATATACTAAGCTCTCCAAAATATTCTTTGTATCACTCTTTTAAATTGCAGTACAGGGAAAAAGATACACCATTAAGTGGTGATGATTTCAGATTAAGCATTTACCCTAAGACAGGCTGCAATATCATACACAGACAAGAGACTGCTATTTTTGAATGGCATCAAATTGTGAATTGAAGCACAGTGGGTAGGAAAATACTGCAAAAGGATTTGAAAATGATTGCTCATTTGTGTAGTAAAATATATCCTCTTTAAAGTCCTGCTGTGGCCAGTATAAAATGATCAGGGATGAGAGTCTGCATGTGGTCTGCCAACGTGTAAGAAACAGAAGGAGAATCATTGTCCAAGGTACAGCTGTACATTACAGTTACATTAATAAGGCAATACCAAATGGTGATAGAAACTTATCCTACAAGTTAAACTTTTCTGAAATCAAGGTGGCTGTGATTTAAAGCTTTGTCTGATTAGAACAGGGGTAGCAATTTTCAAACAAGGGGTGTCAGAACTGTAGTTTTCGTTTTCAAATTAGAAGAAAAGTGTGACAGCAGAAACTTGGTAGAAGCTCAGCAAGAGCAAAGAGGGGTTTTTCCCTTTAAGAGATTAGATGCTGCTAATTAGCTGAGTGGTGGTATCTTACCTCTGTGGCAGGCAGGCAGAGCTCTCTGCTTCTGCTGCTCCTGGTACCACAGGGAGCAGTGAACCAGCCCTTTGCTCTCCCTTGGGGTGCAGCATCCTGCAATACCTGCAACATCCCTCTACCTGCTATTCAAACGTGCCTGCTTGCTGACTTGAGTATTGCCTCACGAGTCCTTGATTTTTACAGTCAATATTTGATGTGGTTAACCTGCTTGTGTTGCGACATCCTCTTGATGTATGGATAACATACAGTGAGGGAAAAACGTGGGCTAGAAGTTATATGTTCATTTCTCTGAGGGAGTTCCCCGATGGTTGCTCTACATGGACGTGACAGGTTTGGAGAGTCATGGCACAGGGCACCAGGTTTGCTCCCAGCTCTAAGGTTTTTGTCAGCACCCATGTCAGGAATCCACCTAGGAACTGTGAAATTTAATATTCTAGGATTTTTTTTACACAAGCTATGCCCTGAAAAAATTGTCAGGATCCAAGTTAAAGGCAGAAAATGCTGCTCTGCAGAGTAATAGACTTGCTGAGGAACAAGTGTTCCCTCAGTTGTCAACTGCACCTGTCCTATACCCAGACCCCTTTCAGGGCAAGAGGGAATAGCCCGTAAACAGAAAAGAATGTAACTTCCAAAGGTTATTTTCGTATTTTCAGTCACATCTTATTTCTGAACATTCTATTCAAGCTCTAAAACTGTTTTTAAATGGAAGAGAATATCTGTTAAAGCTTCAGCTTAAATTATTTTCTTTAGTTTTCAAGTGTTTACTTTTCCTCTGGCAAGTCTGGGATCTTCTTGGACTCCTCCTGCTGTGGATTCACAGGGTATACATAAAAGGATATTTATGCAGCTGTAAAGGCAGATGCATATTAAATAAGAATGGAGTTCTCATAATGATTTTATCAAGCTACCAATGAAAAGGTATCCTATCATCTTGCTACTTCAACCTGGCAGGCATTTGTGAAGTTTCAGGTTTTTAGATGTTGCTTGTCTTCAACCAGGTGCCACAAGTGAAGCCAAAATCTGTTTCAAAGGAGAGTGTGAATTACTGTGTGAACTACTTCAACAAAAGCACTAAGGGCTTCATATTCTATTGCATCAAATCTTTTAATTTTCACCATGTGAATTAAAAAAAAAAACTGTCATGGTTTGAGAGAAATTTGTTTTCAATATAACATGATATAAATAATTACACCAGTGGAGAGCAATGCAAATGTGAACTTGGCTGCTTTCTGAAAAATTGTCCCTTTGAAAAATAACAGAATTGGGAACAGCTGGCCATTGGCAGGGACACCTGATTTTGTAGGCTCTGCTATCCCAGAGGACTGTTTTGTCTCTGAATGCTGAGGCAAAGGGAATGTGGGATTAAGTTTAGGACAAGGCCAGATTCTCTTGAATTTTTGGCAGAATTATAAAGGGACAAGATCAATAATATTCTTTTTTGTAAGTAGGTAATAGTTACCGTTCTAACTTCTGAGAATGAAAGTGGAAGTCTGAACTATTATTTAAGGGAGTGGTTGTAGGGGAATAAAAAGTGCCATAAAATTGCTTTCAAAGCTATAGGAATGGGGTTGGATTTGGGGATTTGAGGACTGGAGTTTTTCTTTTAAAGGAATGTTCTTGACAGGTGTTTTTGTTTTATTAGGTTTTTTTTGGGGGGGGGGATGTTTTATTTGGTTTTTTTGGGGTTTTTTGTTTGTTTGTTTGTTTGTGGTGGAGAGAACAAAATACTTTAAAACAGGTCTGTTCCAGCAATGTACAAACCTTCCTTGAAATTGAGCCTACACAGAAAATGTGAAAAAAGTGATGGTGAAATCTTGTCAGCAAGAAGGGAACCATGTATAGCATCCACTCCAGCCTGTCTGATGACTTTATTATTTTAGACAGTAAACTATCAGCTGGCTTGCTCTTTCACCTTCTGTCCCAAACAAGTATTGCCAAAAGATATTGAAGTGTTCTTGCCTTGTGAGATAAAATCAAACAGTGTGATTTTTTGGCAGAGGTTAAGTGTCCAACATCAAGTAACAAGGCATTTGGTCTGAAAAATGGCGTCCAGTACTAGTAGACCGAATAAAAACTATGGCTTTTGCCCTGAGCATAGGTCAGTAAAAGACCCCTGAAGTCTACAGAGTTTGTACTAGTGGAACTGGTCCAATAATTTAACCATTTATCTTGACTCTTTTAAATCTTGCATGCTATGTAGTCATTTTTACTGGTGCAAAGGGAGCAGAAAATGAAATTAAAACTCCATCTCTGGGTTTTTTGTTTGTTTGGTTGGTTTTTATTTTTGTTTTGGAAGGGTATTTTTAAGCAGCAGCCACATAGTATTTATTACAAGATCTGCACGTCTGTCTTGCCTGGCAAATCTGATCCAGATTTGGGCACACAGCTGCACTATTGTCAAAGTGGCCAGAGAACACAATCCAGTGGTTATACAAGCTCTAAGAGATGATACTTCCTGTGGAGGCTACTTCAATAAAGCCTCTCTATTTAATGTTTCGAACAATAGAGAAGGCTTATGCTGCTTAGCATTTTGTGTCCTATGAATATGATATTTCCAAGTTCATATTAGTGATAAAATCGTATTTTCTGTCCTTCTGTCCTTTGCTTCTTGTCCCTTAGTTTTACACAAAACTTTGCACAGCAACAAATGTTGAAACTGAGAGAAAATGCTATTGAAGAAAAGAACAATAATAGTGCAATAGTGCTTTGGGATTTCTACGACTGCCTTTTTCCTGGCAGTGGGGCAAGAAGTGAAGTTATTGTTTAGATTGATGATAAATAGTTGCATGATAAATAGTTGCATGTTTTATCCAATGCACAGAAAAACATTAGGGTTACTGTGTTACAATCCTTCCCTACTTTACAACACAGTAAATATTGCCAAAATGTAAAGAAAGCAAATTCATCTACCCTTCTGCAGGAGGTACAATCTAGGCAGCATAAGACATAATTTTGGTTTGGGATTTTTTATTATTTGCCCTACACCAACTCTTTTATTTAGTACACCGTGCGATACTCTCTGCAGCGCTTTCTCCAGCAGTTCTGTATTGGCTTTCCTCCATGTATTTTGATGAAAAATATGTGATAATTTCAGACAACTGAGTAAGTGTTTTTTCCTTTGACATTGCTTTCTTCTGTATTTGGTAGTAAGGTATTTTCCTCAGTTTCAGTTTCACCTCAGTGTTACTAGTTACACAGCTCTTCCTCTGGTGGCTGTTGATCCTGCAAGTTGTTTGATGTTGACATTGGCCTGCACAGGCCTCAGTGGAGCCACTGGTACAATCTATTGCCCACACAGAATAACCTGCAAAGTTAAGGCTTTGATTTGTTCAGCAAGTCATGGTTTTGCAGTTCCCCTGCAGAACCTAGGTCGTCTTCTTGCTTCTTCTGCAGTCATTCTGTAGCTGCATTGCAATATGTATGTTTGGTATAAATTGCAATATTTAGGTTATCAGCGTAAATACGGTGTGAGGCACTGAGAGCTAAACTGAAGTTCATTATGGTCACCAATTCTGTCGAGAGCCTGACAGTGCAAGCATTTCAATTTTGTGCAGTAATCTAGAGTGACACTGTTATGCAGGAAGCCCTACCAGTCAAGTTCAGTTCTGCTAGGATGTGGTTTTCGCTGATTTTCATTTAATGCTTTAGGTTTATTTTCAGTATCAGAAGCATCCTTTGGTTTCAGGCGGGGTTGTTGGTTCCAGCAAGAGATGACTTTAAGGGGTGGAAGTGATCCTGCACTGATGGAAGAAAGGTTTATGCTTTCATTAGGATTTAATTTTTGATTCCCTAGCTTTTTGCAGTTAAAAAGCTGGCATAAATTCAACAATATTTGCTGTACTGTGGGTAGTATGAAAAAGCAATGCAATTATCCCATGCAGTTATTCATATCAACTGTCCAGAGAGTGAGCAGCCTTCGATTTTTACCCTAACTCTGCCTTCAAAGATATTTCATTGCTTGGGGATACAGTATGCTTTAGATCCTCTTCAGTCCCTCTGATTCTGAGCCTAAATTAAACTTCTCTGCCTGACACAGCCCTGCTTCCTAACAAGGTTAGCATGACAGCCCCAACTGCATTTGGTGTATGTTCAGTCCTTTCCCTTGGTAAACCATTATACTGAATGCCAATTGAAGATAACACAAAAAGAGCTTCTTGAAAACAAACCCTTTCTATCCATCAGAATGTACTCTGTGCAAAGACCTACAACAATAAATATTTGCATTTCTTCTTACTGAGACTTTTGCCTTTCCTTGAAGATTTAGTAAACTCCTATCAACCTTGTAATTTTCCCCTGTGCACTGGGAGACTTTGATTGCTTACTTAGAGCTTCTCCAGTAGAGAAGTTCTGTTCTACCTGCTGATAGGCCTACTTCTTTTCTTCATCCTGAAGTTCTTCAATGATTTATTGTTGTCTTTGATCCCAGGCCTTGCCCTGAGTATAGCAAACCTTGCTAGCCAGATTACATCTGGTTAGATTGGATCTGGCTAGCAGAGCAGGGATATTCTCCAATAGCTCCACTCGTTGTCCCCATAGGAAGTCTTAAGTCTGTCACAACTTAATTTCTTCTTTTCTTCCACTTACCCTTTTCCACTAAGTTAGAGACTCCTAAAAACTATTTCATATTTATAGGGTGCAATATAGGACATTATACATAGGAGTAGGGGAGATAGCAGACAGGGAGACTTCAGAGCAATAAGCACATTGATTTGGAAAATATTGGGAACAGTGGAAAGATATTAATAATAAGACTGCCATAATATGGAGGTGATTCATATTAATTTTTCTCCTTCTACTACAGATGACTGTTAAAAGCTGGGCTTCAGATGCTACTTTCCATATACCAGAATGAGCTGAATTATACAGTCAAGTACTTTCTTAGGTCGGTGTCTTGTTTTCTAATGGCTGAACTCTGCATTGCTTTTTTGAGAATACTTTTATAGCTTGTCTGAAGCTTTCTGATACATTTATTATGAAGCACAGGTAGAGGTAGGGTAAAATTTTCAAGCCTGAGTAGATGCAGCTAGACGTCCTAAATCCATATCTAGGCACTTTAGGAAATGTGATTTTCAGAGGTAGGGAGCATAGAAACACATTCAAAATAATTTTGAGGATAGTATTTTTGAGCATTAGATACCATTTTTTATGCTTAAGTGTATTTTCAAGCTCTGAAAATTTTGACTATATGACAAAAGAGAGCTTTAGACTATATATCCATTATAAAACATTTTGGAGCTGGATGAAACTCTGATTATCTAATATATTTTTTTTCCATTCTGACACAGGGCAGATTTCTGAACACCCATTTTCCAGTAACATCTTGAGTCTTAACATAAGACTTATCTAAAAATTAGCCTTTTTCCTTCCTGTGGTCTGCAGTATGACTGGTTATACAACAAAGTCTTGCCCCAAGAAAAAGTGTTTTTCAAGAAAATATTTTTTGATAACTGCTCCTAACAAAATTCAGTGCTATACAAAGTCAAGGTTTTACTACTGAAAAAAGAAAGCAGGGGCTGTCATTGCATTTCCCTCCAAATCTAACAGAACATCTACTTTACAGACTCAGTACTCCATTCTGAACTTACATAGGAGTTTGGGATTGCTTTCATTTGAAAAGCAACCACAGACTAAACCCCCATAGTATTTGGCTCTTAAGGGAGCACAGAGAAAGGGACAACCTATGCAATTGAATTGCACATAGCCAAGATTTTCAAGTTGCCTGTTTACCATCTGGATTGTCATTGGTGGCAGCCTGAGTCTACTGCTACCAATTTCTATGACAGCAGGATCTTTCCTGCTATGTGTTACACTATGGAACACCAAAAGTTTAACAAGGAAGATTGTGAACAAAACTCCTGTTGTGAGAAGCCAAATATTGTTCATGAGAGATGCTCAAAGACTAATCTCTGAATTGAAAAGGTAGTTTAACTTCATTACAATGATTTGTTCAAGATGATCCTTATTCTGCAAACATTTATGCATGAGTAGCATTGTGTAAGTGGGTAGTTCCACCAAGCTAGATTTTTTTCTGTATTACTTTGTTTAGGTGTTTGGACAAGGTCAAATATCTCTTGCGCCTTCTCAGGATTTTCCTTTTAATTTTGTGTAGCTTATAACGCTGTTTGTTTAGTTCCCATCTTTGTGTCTCTGCTCCCAGCTTTGTATGTCTGTATCTCTGTTTTGACTTCAAGCTCTTGAAGCTGAATCAGTCTTGCTTTGCACAGCAAGGCTTTGTGCTGGTACTTTGTAGATGACTGCAGTTATTACAACACAGGAAACACTAAATCCAACCCTGAAACAAATGATATTGAGTAGGCTAATGTAGCTATCTAATCTGTATTAACATCAGTTGCTTGGAGAATGATGGTGTAGGAGTGAGTTATGCTGCTCAAATCCCAGACGGTGTCCTGCAATAATGCACAAGTAGTCTCAAAAGGATTGATTGAAGCTTCAAATACCAGAATCTATCTAACTACAAAAGAAGTAGGAAAAAAAAAATGGATTAAAAAAAAAATTATTACCAAGTGAGAAAAATCCCTTACAAATTATTTGTCTTAATTCCTCTGTTGCCATACATACAAACCCAGTTTTCAGATGCCTTGAATCAAAGGCTGGGTGTATGGATGCCATTAGTACTTTCTGGAGCGGCAGCACCGGCCGGAGGCGAGGTGTAGCGCTCCCACCTTCCTCCCTGACAGGACCAGGCATCCCTTATCGCCCACCCCGCCAAGTTTTGAAGCTGGAAGGCAGCTAGCCCGGCGGCTCCGAGAAACCGCTTGCTTGCCTTCTAGGGAGATTCGGTTTACAGCTCCGCGACAGGGAAGGGACCAGCGTTTCCCACCGGTCCTGCTGCCTTCCCCTGAGCCACAGTACCCCGGGAGGTGCCGATGCGGAGCTTGCCATCCCGGGTCGAGCTGGCGCCGGCCTCCTCGGGAGCGCCCCTAGCCTGGTCCGCCCGTCCCCTCGGGCCGGGCGAGCTCCCGCCAGTGCCTCCCAGCCCCCGGCAATCGGCAGAGGCGGCCACGGAGGCCGGGCTCCCTCTGGGCGGCAGGAGGTGAATGGCAAGCGCCGGCGTCTCCCTCCCACAGCCCAGCGTCGGTCTCGCCTCCTCCAGCAGCAGCAGCAGCAGCAGCAGCGGGTCACCTCTGCGCGGCTGAGCCGAGCCGCGCCGCGCCGCGCTGCCTGCTGGCCGCAGGGCTCCCAGCGAGGAGGCTGGCGGCTTCCCTCGCTGCCTGCGGGGCCGCCGCTGCCTTGCGGTGAGGAGGGGACTCCCGAAGGCGGCGCTGGGGGCAGGAGCGCCCGTGCCCAGAGCCAGCCGCACCTCTCCCTCCCGGCGGGCGGGCTCCACTCCGGCTGCCCAGGCGCGCAGCTCTTCATTTCCTCTCGCCGCCCGTCGCGCTGTTGGAGGCTCCGGACTATAAATAGCCGCTCGCTCGCCACCGAGTGCCTCCCGCACACAGAGTGGGAAAGTGCCGCGCTGGCCGCCCTGCTGCCGGACAGGTACCGCGCTTGGGAGGGGTGTGGGGCCTCTTGCTGCTGGCCAGGGTTTTGTTTCCTTGTTTTCCCCTCGGGCACCGGCGCGTCAGGAATGATGAGAAGCCGAGAATCGGATCCGGCAAAGTCCCTCCCTTTTATTCCCTTACCAAGTTTCTTAAGGTCACAGCCCACCGGGCGCGCAGCCGTGGCGGCGGGGAAAGGCGCGTGTGCCGGGAGCCGCGGCCCCGCTGGGCGAGGGCTGATCCGGGCTGGAGCGCGCCGGGGGCGGCTGCCGCTCTCCTGCCCCCTCAGGGCCGGCGCTGAGGGAAGGAAGGTGGCCCAGCTGCCCCAGAGACCCCTGCTCGGCCCACCCACCCGTCCTCCGGGGATCGCGGGGAGTGCGGAGGGACCCGAGCTGCCAGGGCAGCCTCTAGCTAGGACGTGCCGGGGGTCTCCCCTCGTTTCTCCCGACGGCGGCGGCGGCGCCCGCTGGGAGCTTGGCTGCCGCCGTGGCCGCGGTGCCGGCCCCCCCGTGCGGCTGCCATCGTGGCCCTTCCGAAGCGGTGTCGGGGGGTCTGGAGGATCTTATCTGCAAAGGTTTTGTGTCGCGTTCGAAAGTTGGGAATACTCGGGTGAGGGCAGCGACTTCTGTGGGTGACGCTAAGGGTTAATTTGGTGGGGTAATTGAGCTATATAGGATCCCCATTTGCAAAGAGCAGCGTCTGCCGAGATGTAATGGAAACCACAAGAAAGGTATTACAGAGAATGAAATTGAGCAGAGTTGTAACTTGAAATTGTATCAGCCAGAAAAGGTGGGGGCGGGGGATGATGTTCAATTTCTGCTCTACAATAGAGTAGAGCTCTGGTTTCTTTTTCTGAAATGACACAGAGAATTTGAAGCGTGGATGGCAGAGCTTGGGAGTCCCATCTTGGTCCCCAAAACTAACCCGGAACCTTATCCAAAATAGAAATGCTAGGATCAAGTATTTGTGGAGCTGTGTTTTCATCTGATGCCTAATTAGGTTTCCATTTATCTTCCTTGCCAGAAGAAATTTACTTGTTTATTTACCCATTAATGATGTGTTAAATAGATATACTAAAATCAGGCCATACGTATGCCATTTAAATCTGACTTTCAATCTCAAAGATGAGAATATTTTTAGTTTTTACTGGCTTACAGGCACTCTCTGTATGTAAATGATGCCTACATAGCAAGAGTAATGGGGAGAATGTCTCTTTCTTGCTCTGTATAAAAGAAAAAGTATGTAAATAATTAGTTACTAACAGAACTTCGGTTTGGATAAGTATTTGCAAATGCAGTAGCCGTCTTTAAAAAGGCAGTTTTCTAGTCACTTGCTTATTTTCAATATTGTTTTTATTTTACTTGATTAAATTTGAGCTAGCTTTAAACCCCTGTGGTATCTCAGATTTTTTGTTCTGTGAACCTGTATCTTGAATGGGGTTTATGTACGTAACTGTATCTATCCATGCAGGACTGAATGCTGTTTACTTCACACAAATTGATAATTCCACTGAAATTAGGATACAAGTCACAAGATTAATATGAGCAATAATTAGTCCTGTGAGATTTTTACATCCCTGATGGCGTTAGTGGCAGCGTGTGGCAGTGTTACTACTTCAGAGCCCTATTTTTGCTTTTTTTTCCCCTTCTGCTTTCTGACAGTTTCTACAGCACTCAAGATAAGATTAAATCTTTCCTGAAAATACATCTTTTCTTTTACTGGCTTTCTTGGACTAACTGAAGCCTCGAGTTCCTGTTCACCACTGGTTCCCCAAACCTTGCAAGTGCGACTGCTCCTTCTTTTGCTTGAATTTCTCTTTCTCTGGAGAGACTTATCTGTGAGGCTGCTTTAGTTTTTTTGATCAAAGAATTCCGTCTTCCTCAGCCTAAGGTATATCTGTTTGAGCAGGTGTATCCAAATGCCTCTTACATATCCTCCTTTATCATCTATAGTCTCCTTATCTTCTGATCTGACTGAAAGATTTCACATTAGGTGAAGGTTTTGTGAACCAAAAATGCAAGATTAATACTCTGCTTAGTGCCTGGAAGTCTACTGTACTGTAAGAAGAAAAAAAACAACCCAACGTCCCAAAAAAACCACAGGAGTGGAAGACCTGCCTGGAGCATTGAAGTCAGCCTGTAGAGGACAGTACTGCTGGCTGCCAGTAATGAGTGGAGGCTGTGAGAGAATCTGCAGGTGAAGTAATTGCTTGAATAGGCCTAGGCCTAAATTCACTGTGAATTTTTGGAGGCAAAGTAGTGGGTTTGATAGGTATGCTGAATTATTAAGCTTGCTATGTATATATATTTTAGCATATGACTTCTGCAGAGAAATATGAAAATAATACTTTTTGAATTTATGTAACAGATTTGCATGAGGAAGTAAGATCATTTACTGAGACAAATCCGAAGGTGGACAGTTACTCCCAACGCTAAAGTTTCTTCAAAACTTCTGATGAGGCTGCATGCTTAAACACTTGGGTAAACAGCTTAAACACTGTGTAGCTAACACAGTTAGCTACATGTCTCTCCCTAACTTATATTTTCATAACTCTTCCTGTATGTCAAATGCTCTGACTGATGGAAATTTTTAGGAAGGGCTAGTTTTGCTTGGCTTATTAAATATCTTGTATTACACTAATATTTTACTGTTATTATTGATGAATGGTGAATGTTATTTTTTACACTTTTGAGAAAGTATTCTTTCTTTGAAGTAATCTGGGCTGATATAACTCAAATTCTATGAAATACTTCTCCCTGGATTTTTTAATTTACTTGTAAATCTCACTTTGATTGTCAAAACATGAGCTGGATGGAAAGCTGAAATGTTATTTGGGATGAGTTAGCAGTCCTGGCCTCATCAGGCCTTGGGTCTTGGCTACTACTTACCCTGGGTTTAGGGACCCTCCCCATGCTTCCTGATTTCACCTACAAACCTGGCAATTTCACTACAAATTTGTCTTGAGTTCTCCATCTCTTTATCCAGCAGCATTCACAGCTGATTTCACTCTTTTAAGTTGGTTTTTTTTTAAGGGAATGCCTAATTTTTCCATAACTCAGCTGAGTAAGGATCTGGTCAGTTAGCTTCTCAGGCTCTCCTGTCTTGGATAGTTGATATGTTGCAGAGAACCTGAGGCAAACTGTGATAGGCGAGCTGGATTGCACAAGGGTTGAGTGTGGTTCTGGACTTCAGCTCACAGATGTCTTCACAGTGATACAGGATTTTAATTAAAAAGACTTGCTTGTCTTCATACAAAATCCATGTTGACAATTCTAAAGAGGGCTTGAGGTTTGTGGATTTCAGTTTCCTGCTGTTTGAAGAGCTGTGCTTTTACTGCTTGCCAGAAGAGGAAAAAAAGTATGAACTACTGATTCAGAATTCTCTAGTCCATTTTCTCCATAATCTGCAAAGGGAGATTCAGTTGATTTGGCCAGGTCAGTAGCAGGTCTTTTTGGGGAAGAATTTTCCCCTTTTTTTTTTTTTGTCATCATAAATTAACTAAATATGGACAGAATCTCAAAGAGACATTCAGATTTAAGCAATCCATTCTACTATGAAAATTGCTGTTAGGAGACAGGATTCCTTGTCTGGCTTCCAAGTCTTGTGTACTTTTTTGGCAAGGTATACTGAAATAACATAGTAAAAAGTGAAGCGAACATCTTTGCTGTACGTTAATTTGTCTTGAGAGGGAGTGAATAGAACAAACTGTATCTACTTATTCTGTAGGGCTTTCACATTTACAATGATAAAAGTTTGCTTACCTGTTTCAGTAATGGGTTTTGAGTTGTTTGATGTCAGTATAGTTGGTGTGACCTTTAAGAAATGTAGAATTATTTCTGCTTCTCAAGTGTTATAGATCCAAGGTCTAAAGAACTTGCCACCATTCAGAATCCAAAGAGACTGGGCTGGAGTGTCCTTTTTACAGTTACTTCAGCTCTGTCTCTGCACAGGACATTTAAAATTTGGTTTGGACGTTAAAAGCCTTTTTGTCTCAGTCTGACAAACCAAGTGTCTTCCTATTTCTCAGAGAATTTGCCCCACAGGTTCCTTTAGATTGTTTTTAATGTTGAACCAGGCTCTATTTAATGAAAATACATAAGAAAACTCAAGCTAAAGGTGCTTACTTGACATAGTACCATGTCAAAATGTTAAATGTGATGCTGTTTATCGAGGTCACTTTGGCAGGCTGAGTTTGTGCTTTGTTACTGGGTGCTATGGCATTAAAAATCAAATCTATCAAGGCTTTTTTGATGGATGTCTTTTGTTTCGTTTTGTATTCTGTTTCTATGAAATTTCACCCTGTGACCCCTGTGAAAATTTATCCTGAGCATGGCAATAAAGTCAGTCTGGGGGGGAACTTTTTCTTAAACTTAACATATATAAATAACTAGGCCACTTTCCTTTGTATCCATTTCTTTCATTCTGTTATCTGTACTCCTGCCAATTGGAGTTTCTTGCTGCAAACCCACTATTTTGCAAGTAGAGTGAAGTCTCAACATGAAGCGCCATGAAGACCCTGTTTTTTAATGTGACTGTAAGAGGTGGGTATCTAAAGGGCAATTAAGAGGAAGAGACTCTTAGGGGGAATAAGCTTTTATTGTATTTTGACAGCTGTTCATGTGCCAGCAAGTTTGTGTATTGTTTGTTGAGTTATCAAGTGTGATCTTAGTGTATTATAGCAATGCTAGTGAGACGTACTAAACCTAGGGTGCGTATTTCTGTTATGAAAATGGCTCAGAAACATGCAAATGAGTGTAAAATCTACGTGTGAAATGTGGCTTGGTATCCTGTGCATTTGTGCAGATAGAGCGCTAAGCAGAATGCATCAGCTCTGGTGTTGTACGGTGTTTCTGTAGCAGCAGGTTAAGCGGTAACAGGTTAAGTGGTTATGTTTGCTTTGTGTTTGTGTAAGTGGCTAAAGAAAATAGCTGTCAGTAAAACTGAGTTTTCTAAGATGAAATAACTTTGTTTCCTATGAAATGTAATTTTGGAGAAATATCTTTAGTTGGTTATTCCATATTCTGTAAATGAGAACACATTTGGGTTTGGTACACAGAGTAGGAGATACTGCATTTGATGTTCACAATAACCTCAGTCTGCTATTTTTATAATTTTAAAAATATAGCATAAATATGAAATATAAAAATATATTTTTAAAATATTTTAAATGTTTTAAAAATATAGTACCTTCAATTGATGAAAATTTATTTCAATTCATTTTTCAAATTAATAATCTAAAAGTTGTAGTGTCTGAGAAGTGCCTTTTTGCTTTAGCCAAGTAAGAGTGTGGGGTGCATATTATTTTTCCCCCTTCAAAAGGCAGCTATAGAGCTCTGCTCTTATCTGAAATTTCTGTATTACTGCCTGTCATGACACAAGACTTGGTGGCTTTTGTAGGATAGCCATGGGATGTAACCTCTCTGGGTTAGTTGGAAATGAGAATTCCACAATGTTGCCTCTGTGTGGAAAGTGGATTGTAAAGCAAGCTCCCCTGCAGTCCTGCACAGCAGCTCTTTCTGCAGGAGTACTGTGACAAGGATCATCAGATGGTGACCCAGCAATTGAACCTTGCAATAAAGACAGAGGATGTAAATGAGGAAGAAACACCTGGTGAAAAAAAAAGTAAATATTGAAGTTAATGTTCTGACCTGCAATTGAGAAATGTTGTTCAATTTGTTCTGTAGTTTCTATACAAGCACAGATGCTTAACTTGCATTAATTTTCACTCAGTGAATCTACATTAAACATTTTTCCAAATTATTCATATTTGATAATTGTTCAGCTGTAGAGTTGCAACAATTAGGAATTATATATTTTTAACTCTAGGAATTTTGTTTTGCTTTCCCGCTGTCAGTGTCAGATTACTTTAAGTTCAGCTGCCTAGCATTGACGTTTTCTACTAGGAACTGATAGTTTCCAGGTAAGACAAACAAAAGTGATGAGTGCTGTTTTTATGGAAGTTTTTTTGGTTCTGGATACCACAGGTGGCAATAGTCAGAAACTTGGAATGTATCAATACAGCCTACACTAGGTGGCAGTGTAAAATATGAAGAAGCCTAAAAACATTTGGAATTCTTTATGAGCTCAATAGAAGCTGCCTCATTTTGTAGATAAGACTATTTTTACTGCATAGTCTCCTCTTAGATATGCAGTCACTTTTTATGGTCCTAATTTTTCTTGACTTTACCTTGTTTGAGTCAGGGAATATGTTTGGACACCTACTTACTGTAAGGTAGCTGGTATACTGAAAATTCAGTCTACCCTTTATTGTGGTTAGCTGGCTTGTGTTTGTAGTTAGTTATTGGTTAGGAAAACCATACACAGTTGAAAATGTTATGTGAGATGTATATTTTTAACTGTAGGACAGAAGCTGTCATCTGATGAAACAAGGATGGGTGAGACTTCATTTAAACCTTTTATAGCTGTATTATAGCCATTTATAATTTATCTAGGATGATCTGGTATGCATATATTATTTTTAAAACAAAAATACTGGAATTGTACATAATCTGATGTCAAATTGCATGTACTGTGGGAGTTTACTGTCTTTCACTTAGAGAATGTGTATATGTGTGAACTGATATATGTATATATACACCCCCCCCACCCCCAGTGGCTGTGGCTATAAGTCTTCTTAAAAATGGTGAGATGTGTGAGTCTTAAAAAGCTCAAATGCATCTTAATCTTCTTCAAGCATTGCAAGAGAGCTTAAGTGACAGTGGGAGTTTGGACTGTTGTCTGTGAGCAAAGTACATCCTTTGTTAGTAAAGTGCGGAGTCCTTTCAAAGTTTTCCTTCAGCAATGCCTGATTATACAAAAATTCTGATCAGGGTTGAGAAAATAACATTTACAGAAACCTTTAAATCAGTTTCTGTGCCATCAAGATGTGATAGCCTAGAGATAGATTTCCCTACTAAAACATAAAAAGCAAGAGGGATCAGAGGACCCAGCCTGTAAAGGTTATGTGCAGAGTTCCTGGACTGCTTTGTTATGTGAAATGAGAAAGCAGTTTGAAGTAACACCATGAAAGCTTTTTGTTTTTATAAATTGGATTTTCTCTCTCTGAGAAAA
Source organism: Calcarius lapponicus (assembly GCA_039654755.1). Lineage (NCBI taxonomy): Eukaryota > Metazoa > Chordata > Aves > Passeriformes > Fringillidae > Calcarius > Calcarius lapponicus. The sequence continues at coordinate 64,557,106 of CM077466.1, read as the reverse complement.
ATAAAAAGCCTGGTCACAATAGCTTCTTTGGAGCTGTATACTACAAAAAGCCAAGCTGTCCACATGCCAAGGTTATTAAATGAATTTAGGCTGTCAAAATATGCATGGAAATATATTTAGTACCTTGCAGCAAAATTGATTGGTAATTAATCTGATGGTAAATGAAGAAGACTATACATATATAAGGTACAAGTCAGGATATGCTGAATATGTTTGAAGAATGAACATTTTATAAAATCCCAACTTTTGATAATGACTTCTTTTAAGCAGCAGACACAAAAATACTATGAAGCAGTGGGAGTATTTAGTGAGGAAACACCTCCCCCTCCTTGCTTTTTGTTCATAGTATTAAGCTTTTCACAGAAGAAAATGTTCAGTACTATTGATATCTGTTGTATCAGTATTTTGAAAATAATGTGAAAGATTTACTAGAAGAAAATGTAGATAGTAAACCTGTGCTTCAGACTTACTGAATGTAAGGGTCCTGGAGGGGCACCATAAGTAGTTCATGTAGTAGTCCATGTTCATGTAGTCTTTGGGAAATTTGGCCTTAACTTTTATCCTGCACAGTTTCAGCAAAATTCTGGCATAAATTCTCCTTGGCAGCTCTGAATCTTAGTTGTTGCTTGAACTCCAACTGTAAATTGAGATATCATGTCTCAGCTTGAATTGTTTTGGTTCAGCATTCATGGCTATCTTTGTTTGTTTTGACTGGTCTTGATTGAATGGCAAACTGTGGTAATCTTGCACAAAAGTAAAAGCATGCTAGGCACCAGTTTATCAAAAAAGTATTGTGGATGGCAATATTAATGTTAATAGGAGTTGTCCTACAATTTGTAGTTGAAGATTGATCTAAAGATGTGTGGGAACCTGACAGAGCAGATCTCTGATAAAAGCAGATTGTGAAAAGTCACTGACTGAGTCACAGGGTGAAAGGAATAGAGACACTGAAGCAAGATTAAGTGGTAGCTTATTTTTAGACCTGTATAAAAATATAGCTCTCCTATGCACCTTTCCTATGAAGACAGAAATAGACTGTCTGATCTGTCAAATCTTGCCAACCATGATTATAAGGAAAATTAAATCCTTTGGTCCAGTTTGGGCTGTGTTTTTCAGGGGTGAAACCTGAAGGAGTTACTGAAGCTGATCTGGGAAGCAAAGTGGTGAACCCCAGCCTAAGCAAAGCAAACAGTCTCCAGAGGTTCTGGGAACAAGTCAATTCTTACCTGAGCAGTGGGGGAAAAAAGGAAGTCAACCCATCTGAAATTTTCCACTTGTTTTGTCAACTAGAACCCAACTTGGAGTCTTTTTCCAGGTGGTAGCACTTATTGGCTACTATATTTAAATGAATCTAATATTTCACTAAAAACCATGCTACAATTGTTTCCATGATACTCTGAGAAGATACATTCATAAAAATTATTTTTAACATATAATTGAGCACTTGAACAGCCTGTTAACGAGGTGTCCTGGAGTCAACTATGAATATTTATTAAGATTTATATAAAGAGTAAAATATTGAAAAACTGTACTCTTTTTCAAAACAAAAATTATGATTACTCATTTTCAGTGCTCTGAAATTACCTTAACAATCAATTTTGGTATGTTAAAATAATTGCATGCTTTTGAATTTTACCTGAAGCAGAGATCTGATGTTTATGGCTTCTCTTTGTTTTTTGGGGCTTGTTTTTTTTTTACCCTTTTAGAAAAAGAAGAGCTACCTTTATCCTCATAAACTGTTCCAGATGGGGGGTAGGGGGGAGGGCCAAAACACTGTAAAACATAAACATAAAATATTTTGCCTATTTTAAATAAAATACTGATGAAGATCTAGCCCATGTCTGTGGGAATTTTTCTTGACAGATGCTTCCTAAGTTCTGAAAAACACCAGCTTTGAGAATCTATTTTTGTGTTCTGGAAGAGCAATGTCTCTCACTAAAGTTTGAAGGTTAAGGTAGAAATACTTTTTTGGAATTTGAACTATAAAGTGCAAAAAGATATATTTTTAAGCAATTTTTAAAGACTATACCAGCCTGTCGGTTTTGACCCTAGTTTTTAATTTCTGTATTTGGAAGAGTGTTGCAGCTTTACACCCAGATGATTTGTTAGTTCTGCTGTAGTAAATAATTCAAAAGAGCCTTTGTTGTGTAGTCAGCTATGCCACACATCTCTCACCTCCCATAAGTGATGGGAGCAGATTCTGACCCAATTTGCAGTGCTGTAGGTTTGCTGCAGCTCAAGAAAGCACTTTAGAAGGTCTTGGCTTTTGGGTTTTTTCCTAAAAATAAATAAAATTTTCACTTAAAAATGAAATTTTAAAACTTAGCAGTAATTTAGCCTCTCATATGTTGATTCTGAAAACACACAGAAGGTAAGAGAAACCCAAGTATGCTGGTATTTTGGTAGGAAGTGTAGGTTTCATCTTGGAAACACTTATTGGGCTGAGTGTCAGACTGGAATTTTGAATCCTTGAACAGGTAAGGTAAGATCTGCCTCTGTTGAATGGCAATGGGGAACTGGAGGAGAGCTGGTGTCTGCAGGGCAGGGCACCTCTGGGAGGCCATAAAAACATTGGGGCTAATAGAGATTTGCCTACCAGCTGGGAAAAGGAGTATGCCATAACCAGTCTCAGTGCTGCAGCTTTCCTGAATCTTTAACAATGAAGATAAGTCTTTGTGTGCTTGCCCACTTTACATCTTACCTGAAAGTTTGTTTTGTTCCTGTTTGTGTTTAGAGAATGTCTGTCTATGAGGATATAAGCTGGCTGCCTCTTTTGACTACAGTAAATTCTATTCTTACATACTATTGAGCAGTCTGGGTTTTGTTTTTTTTTTAATGAAAGGTGCATATTGTTGTTTTTTTGGAACTTAATGAGAAGTGTTAGTATCAAAAACTTGTAAAGTCTCTGTCATACTACAGCCGACTTGCCCCCTTGTCAGCAGAACTGGATTCTCCTTTTTCTTCATGGATGGTTACCTTTTAGTGTGTTCTATTTCTGTCCAAATAGTGTTGCTCCCATTCTAGCCCAGTGAAAGCTATTCATAGCTTTCAGACCTAGTTCTCATCACAGCCAGACCACTAACAGAATCAGACAATGCAGAGGTGGGAGGTGCATGGAACTTGACATGCTCTTCTCAGTAGAATTTTCTGCATCTGACAGGTGATGCAACCAAACAAATAAACACAATTCAGATCCTTTAATGTCTGTAGACAGCAGGTGTTTGTACAGGTCATGGACTGCAGTGGCTCAGGTACCTGAAAAAATAAACAAAATTCATACTGTCTTGAAAATAGACACTGCCTTAGTCCATCAATTTAAAAGTCATCATATGTGAAGGAAGGGACAGTAAGTAAGTTCGTAAGATTGGACTGGGAGAGACAGATGATTCTTCTTGTCTGCTGTGCCACATTGAAAAAAAGAAGAAAAAAAAGCTTAAAAGAATTACCAGGCAATGAGGCGATAATTATACCATCAAGCAGAGGGAATTTCATGGCCATTGTGGGTAAACAACTCTGGCTGCTCCATGCGAGGGACCAACTTAATTAAAAACAATGGCCAAAAAAAAAGGACAAACCTAAAATTCTAATTTAGTTAACCCATTTACCAAAGAGAAATATTGAAAGCCCATTAGTTTTTCTACAGATACTAACATTTTGTTTATAAATTCAACATTTTAGAAACTTTCTAAACTTTATCTGGCTTTGCTTTAAAAAGGTACAAACAGCATGAGTTCCAGAACTTGTGGGTTTAAAATATATTTTATGCCAGTTTTCCTGATACTGTTTTTTCGTAATGAAATATTTAATTTTTCACTTCTAAGTAAGGGGAAAGCTGAGGTCTGTAGGAGAGGTGGCATTTGAGTAGTAAATATGTATTCTATCAGAATATCTGTATATGGGCCTTGCCCCAAGGAATCCCAGCTGATCCTGAAAGGCTTGCAGCTGCAATGTCCTTAATTGGACGCAGCTGTGGCCAGCAGGGATCGCTGGGATAAAAAGGGGGCTGGGCTTTCCAATGAGTCAGAACTCCGAGGTCAGCCTGGAAGGAGCAGGAGCAGTCTGCCAAGGAGGGAACCAGTTGATGAAGACTGAGCCACAAGGAACCCCCGAGAGAGTAAGAGACTACTACTGATATGACTACTACTATTCTGACTCCAATTGGGACTATAGTGTACGGCTACATTTGGTGACCCCGACGTGATCGCTGTAATTATAAGATAGGGTAGCCGGAAGAACTGGAAGGGTTGGAGAAAGAAGAAGAGCTGAGAGAAGCTGATGGAGAAAAGAAAAGAAGAAACTAGAAATCTTGCATTCAACTTGAAGCTGAGACATCTGTTAACTGGGAAGAGAAAATCTAGCAAAAACAGAGAAGATAAGTAACCTTCTGAATCTAAACTAAAATTAAACGAAAATCCAATTTTGACTTAGGCAAATATATGTATGTACTGGAAATTTAGAAGTGAGATGGGCCTCAAGAATCGTAAATATGTATGTATTGAGAATTTGGAAATGTAAGGAGAGGAAAAAAAGAAAAAAAAAGAAAAAAAAAAAAAAGGAAAAAGAAAAAGGAAAAAAAAAAGAAAAAAGAGGTAAAGTTGGGCCCGGTAAATCCTAGGTATGAATATGTGTAATGGAAATGTGGTAAAGTTGGGCCCGGTAAATCCTAGGTATGAATATGTGTAATGGAAATGTGGTAAAGTTGGGCCCGGTAAATCCTAGGTATGAATATGTGTAATGGAAATGTGGTAAAGTTGGGCCCGGTAAATCCTAGGTATGAATATGTGTAATGGAAATGTGGTAAAGTTGGGCCCGGTAAATCCTAGGTATGAATATGTGTAATGGAAATGTGGTAAAGTTGGGCCCGGTAAATCCTAGGTATGAATATGTGTAATGGAAGTATAATCTACTATGTATGATTGATATGTTCTGCTAACAACAATAATAAAAAGGGGGAAATGTAGGAGAGGTGGCATTTGAGTAGTAAATATGTATTCTATCAGAATATCTGTATATGGGCCTTGCCCCAAGGAATCCCAGCTGATCCTGAAAGGCTTGCAGCTGCAATGTCCTTAATTGGACGCAGCTGTGGCCAGCAGGGATCGCTGGGATAAAAAGGGGGCTGGGCTTTCCAATGAGTCAGAACTCCGAGGTCAGCCTGGAAGGAGCAGGAGCAGTCTGCCAAGGAGGGAACCAGTTGATGAAGACTGAGCCACAAGGAACCCCCGAGAGAGTAAGAGACTACTACTGATATGACTACTACTATTCTGACTCCAATTGGGACTATAGTGTACGGCTACAAGGTCTATAGCAGGAATTGCATTTTTTTTCAATTTATTGGAATATCCTTAGGGCAGAGAGAAGGATGCAGAGGAAGCCATACGCTGCTGCATCCAGAGCCCTGTGGGCAGGCAGTCAAGGGAAGGGATTCTGCCCCTCTACTCTGCTCTGGTGAGACTCTGCCCGCAGCGCTGCATTGGCTCTGAGGTCTCAGGATAAGAAGGGTGTGGACCTGTTGGAACAAGTTCAGAGGAGGCCACAAAGATGGTGAGAGGGCTGGAGCACATCTCCTATGAAGACAGACTGAGAAAGGTGGGATTGTTTAGCCTTGAGAAGAGAAGGCTTCCAGGGAGACCTCTACAGCAATCTAAAGGTGCTGCAAGAGAGCTGGAGTTGGGACCCTTGGGGCATGGAGTGGCAGGACAAGGGGTAATTAGTTAACACTGAGAGTGGGCAAGTGTAGATTAGATATTACGAAAAAATTCATTACTGTGAGGGGGGTGAGATGCTGGAATAGAATGCTCAGAAAATCTGTGGATGCCTCATCCCTGGAAGTTTTCAAGGCCAGATTGCATGGGACTTTGAGCCACCAGGTCTAAAGAAAGGTATTCCTGCCCATGGCAGGGGGGTTGGAAAGAGATGGTCTTTGAGGTCACTTCTAACACTTCTAGACCTTTCTGTGATTCTGTGACCATCATGTGCAATGAAGCAAAGTCTGTTTGATCAGGTTATGCAGCCTGTGGTAGTGTGGGTGCTGTCCTGGCCTGTAAGCCCTGCCTTGTCTGTAATTGAACCATTGTGGCTACAGCATTACCAGTTTAAGATCTCATTACATACAAAGTGTAGGGAAATAGAAACTTGTGGGCTGGATTGCCCAGGGAAGCACTTAATGGCTCAAGTAAAGATGGGTGTTTGTGAGGGCTTGAGACTCTGTTGTATGTTTAGCTGCCAAATCTAAAACTTTAAAGTCAACATCAACCTAAAAACTCTGAATGAATCTATATAATAGTTTCAACCTTCAGTTTTCAAGAACATTTTTATTTGTACTTAATATGCTAAATTGTTACAGAATATGGTGTGGGAATGCAACCAGCTGGGATGAATAGTGGTTTAGCCTCGGGGGTATAAACAGGAGGCATCAACCTGAGACCATGGGAAGTGGGACTGAAAGGGAGGTATGTTGCCGACATCTCTTCATAAAAATCCTTTCATTAGGATTTTTCCAGCTGAAGCTGAGAAGTCTCAGCAACAAGATGTAAACAAGTTGTTATCTGCTGCTGTGGAATGTAACAGGTTCACCTGTGATTGGCCCATCTCTGATGTTTATAATTAATGGCCAATCAAGAACTGTGCTCTCTCGGACAGAGTCCGGGAGAGCGGGATTGTTGAACATTCTTTCTATTCTATTCTTAGCTTTAGCTCTCAGAGAAACCTTCTCTCTCTCTCCATGTCTTTTTAGTATAGTTATAATATATATATACCTAATATAATAAAGCCTTCTGATAATGGAGTCCACATTCTCGTCTGTCCTTCGTCCTGAAACACCTTGTGACCACCGTCACAGAGGTAGCTGGTGAGGTCGTGGCGAGAAGAGTGTAGCCATGGGAGTTGGTATGTTAATGGTATGTTAATGGAAATACTCTATAATAGGTCATGTTTCTGGCTCTTGTTCTCAGTTGGTTCATGACCTGTCACATATAAGGTCATGTTCCTAGCTTGCACTTGTGACTGGAGCCTTGGCCTCAGCATACCCCTATATATTGTTATGCTTGCCACACCCCTTTGTCTTTGGATCTTGCCCCTCAGATTGTGCGCTTTGTATGTTTGTTATTTTGCTATTAAAGTTCTTTATACTTTGGGAAACTCCATCCTTCCTGTCCCTCTACTTTTACCATGTTCCCCGTGGCTGGACTGGGCTTGGGGTTACAGCAAACCAGAATGCAACAATATGGTATTTGAAAATAGCATCATTACTTCATAAATTACTGCCATTCTTACTGGCCTATGTACATGCATTAGTCACATTACTGAAGTTGTGGGAGGAAAACCTAGAACTGAGTATTTTTGTATAAATGGACATATTTAAAATTGTGCCAAAAGGGCAGCAAGGGGGAAAATATGTGGAAACCTAAAGGCAGAAATAAGGATTCTTATAGAAGTTCCTGCTGCTGTGCTTATAAAGAATGAACACTTTTCCTGTTGTGTCCAGTTGAACTACCTTGTGCCTCTCTGACAGCGGTTTGAAAATGTCAAAAATGAAAATATTTTTGAATCAGAGTATGTGTATCCCTTCTAGCTCAGTGGGACAGTGATTCCTGGTAATAGAAACTGAATTTAACTTCAAATTCATATCATTACAGGGCATAATTCTCTAACAGTTTTTGCAAGTAATTTTTCAACCTTACTTTTAGTTGTGGATTTAATATTTAACATGCAAGGATTCTTAATATTAAGAGTGACATTAAGGAATATTAATATTTAAATTGATGTCATAAGAAATAGCTTACAGTCATTTTTGCAGATGAAATAGGTAAGATATCGCTCATAGTTTCTTTTGAATTTTGGTGCTTCTTAATCACTCTGCTTAAAGGATAAGGCATAAAATCTTCCTTTGTATGTGACTACCAGAAGTTAGATTACACTAGAACTAAATAAACACTGAGTTGGAAGGAATTTAGATTAACATCCATATTTGTAGATCTTGAAATTACCTTAATCTGGAAAAACAAAGCTTGAAAGTTGTCATCTGCGTCAGCACTACATTAAGCTCTGCATTGGCACAGTTCTTACTTCTGTGCTGCTCTGAGCAGGAACTTGGTGTTTTGCAGCTCTCTTTTTCATTCATTGAAGTAGGATGTAGTGGAAGAGCTGTCTCCTTGGGTGTGTGCTTTGAATTTCACTCTGCAGGGCAGTTCACTGGTTAAGAGTTGGTGACTTCACTGGAACAGAAGGTTCAGAGCAGATCAAGAAATTAACCTCAGTTAAGGTTAATGCTGTAAAGTATTAAATCTGCATTATTATTAAAACCAGAACATATTGCTGATTTTATTAAAAGTCTTGCTTTGAGTTATGGTTTGAATTTGAATTCTTCCTTTAAAAATTTTTAGCAAGATTTCTTCTGGTTCCCCTGTGCATCTATCCCTGAGTGCAGAGGCACTTTTGTGTGCTGGTAACTCCTCACCAGCCCAGTTTCCTATTCTTCAGCTTAGTTGTAGTACCCTATCATTAAGAATTACTTAATGATCTGGTTAGGACTATGTATTGCCATATACTGAAATATTTCTTCCTCTTCATTCTTGTAGTGGTAGTTTTCTGCCTTAATCTAAAATGCAGTGTTATTCTTCATACTGAGTGTAGGAGGTTTAGTTATTTTCTTTGCAACTAAAAATATGATGTTTCTGGCTGAAATAAGGTTGTTAGTGTTTGGGTTTCTTTGGGTTTGTTTTTTTGTTTGTTTTTTAATAGTGGGATAGATTGAACTGTTTGAGAGTATTTTAGGGGATGTCTGCCTCAAGCATTCAAAGATGCTGAGAAACTGGGAAAGATTTGGGAACAGAATGGTTTTGCTAGAGAATGCTAATGTTTGAAATGGTGGAAATTAGTTTTGTGGGAAGAAGTCTAGGTAGTTCCTGTAATGACAGCGAGGTATAATTGAAGTGGGAGGTAGGTATGAGGGATTAGGATGAGAATATTTTATAAGGATTAGAAGGGTGGTCACTGGAGGTGAAGTGACAATCTCTTGGTTCATTTTGCTGTCTACGTGGATTTCTTCCTCAGTTTTTGAGGCTTTTCTGTTAACAAGTTCTATGCAATTTATTTTAGGTAGCCTACAAATTAGTTGCATGGCTATCAAAAATCTTGTGCAAGTCATAGTAAAAAAAAATTAAATAAATCCAGTCTCTCCTTTCCATGTGACTGTAATTTTTCAGTCTAACACAGGAATAAATAATCTTAATTAAGAAATGAGACAGAAAAAGACAGGCAGAAGAGCATGCATAGCCTGCGAGGTAGTATTGAGTTCCACTACATGAAAGAGAAGAATGATGAGTATTCTGTAATCAGTTGGTACAGGACAACAGTGTTTATTCTACTGGATGACTTGTCATCCAATAAAGTTTGCTGAATGCTGTCACTGAAACACCTAATTTAATATCAACAACAAAAGTCACGTTGCCCCCAATGTGCTGAGCAGTGCTGAGCTGGAATCTGTGTCCATCTGCCAGCAGTCACTGCTGGGCTGGTGTTCTTCACCCCTTGAAGCACAACTCAGCAAACCCAGCCAAGTAAGGGGGCAGAATTGGTACTATGGGATTGAGTCCTCTCATGACATAAAAAGAGGCAAATTATACATTTCTAGCCAGTGATCTAGGGATCAGAACTTACTGGTGTATTTCATTAATCACTTTTATTTTGCTTTCTTCCTTTAGTTTAAAATGCAAATCACAATTTGCAAATTTAGAGACAAATATATTAATTGTTTTCTCAGCATCCATGGAAATGTAATAAAATGGCAGAGAATGCAGCTGTCAGTGGGATCTGTACACATTGAATAACTGTGAAATTTGACCTCAAGCTAGGCCTCCTTGCATTTCCTTTCCTATGGATAAGGGATTTGATTTGAAGTATTTTGGTATGGTAGCATTTCAAAATTTTGACATATATTTAAGTAATGCTTGAATCTGTACTTAGCCTTTCACTTAACCTGAAGACTTATGAATGAAAGCAAAACAAATGAAGAAAAGCATTTTCTAAAATCATCTTGAGTGATGCCTGCCATGTGAGGAGCTGTAGGTACCCAAAGCCTTTTCTATCTTGGCACAGTGATGAGCTCCAAGAAAACTCTTGGACTGCTTGTGTTATGTGTTTTTGATATCCTTACTCCTGAGAATAAATAACGCACTACCCAATACACTCCTCAGATTTTGCTCCAGCAGTGGACAAAATACTTAACTCACCATTGTAGTTTTAGATATCTTTTTCAAATGTATGTGAAATTGTCACTCATCTCAACATTAATACTCTATTCAGAATGTTAATTCAGCTAGAAAATGTTCTCAGAATAAAACATCCACTTTTTCTTCAGGATGATATTTTAAAATTAAATTTGGCTGATTCCTCACGGTGTTTTTTGTGTCCTCTATCAATAATACATTGATAGAAGATTATTTTTTTTTTCTGAAGGAAATTTCATGAAGTTGATCAGTTGTTGCTTTCTGCTCCTTCATCCATTCAGTTCAGCTTGATTTTTGTTGGTAGCAGCAGTGGAGTGTAGGGAGCAGGAACCAGTACCGACATTACTGGTGCTGACTGTCTCTTTACCAGAGAAGTGTTAGTTAGCTACTCCATTCTTCATATCATTCCAGTCAGGACAACCTGTACAGAAATGGCTTTCTTCATCAAAGTGAGAGAACATACCACTTAGAATACCATTTTCATCCTGGAAATGAAAAATTACTTTTCTTCTGGGAGGCATGGGTATTCAGACACGCTAATGTCTTTGCAACCTTAAAACCACCACACAGCTCCTTAGGGAAATAAACAACCTGTCAGGCCTATAATCTGTGTCCAAGAGTCTGCGTCTTCCAAGGCTCAACATGCAGGACCATAATTTTGTCCCTTTGAGATGAAAATCTTGTGAGTAAAGAGAGCTCCCTGTTTCACAATTCATTAAGTAAATCATTGCCCTTTCTGATATGTCTGAAATGTTTACTCTGCACATATCCCATGCACTGGCTGATTCAATGCGAAGACTCAGATAGGATTTGGGTGTTTTCTTTCTTTTCCTAGTTAACCAGAATACTTGTGGCAGCAAATTAGAGTGTAAGAGAAGCAAAAGTGAAGCTGTGCAGTCTTTGATGTAGTGAGCAGTCGTTGAAAAGAAAAGCATTTGCAGGATCCCAGCACTAACATCCATCTATCTGTGATTTCCAGGCCTGTTTTATTTACCAAGGTTTTTAGGAATACAGAGCCTCCTTGTAAAAAACTCTCTGCGAATGATTATTTTTTTTGCCAACAGGATGACACCAGTCTGTAGTAAGCTGTGTCTAGTCTGTAATTAGACTCAGTGGGGCAGACTAGGTGTTCTCATAGTCAACAAGGCTGGAGAAAAAAACAACAGATACTGAAGCAGCTGGACTTACACTCCAGGAGGCTGGAGAAATTTGGTTTTGAATGCTTTGCTTAAATTTTAGGTTAAAGATATAAGACCCTGCCACTCTCTAGACAAAGCACCAAGTCCCTTCAGATTGTAGGAAATTGTTTATTTGCATACATTCATCTACTTGATTATGTGGTTTTTGTATTTGTTTAATGATGGTGATCAGCTATGCTATTGCAAGAACTAATCCTGTCTTTCAAGTATGGAAAACCATAACCTTCAGGGATTATGATTCATCTGTGTTTAAAAGGAACATACCGACATCAAATACAAGTTATGTTACTGAGCATCCTGAGATCCCTGTCCCCTGGCTTTGTACAGCAGAATGGAAAGTGAGAGTAGAAGGCAGATGACGAGCTTTGCTGTGTGTTGCTGAAGTTGCTGGGGAAGTTACTCTCCCTGACTGGGTTGTTGTGCTGTTAGTGCTGGGCAGCAGAAACAAATGATATTCTGGCTGTTACTGGTCCCAGCCAGATGTTCTACTTCGTGTTGATACCGGTGCTCTTTTGTGTTGAGTGGCACATGTTGACAATTAGCATATCGTCTTCTTTGTCCTCTTTCCGTGGGGCCGGTGCCTTCCCCAAGGAAGGAGGAGTGGCAAGTACGGCAGTTTTAGACTGTTACTGCTAAATTCAGTGCTATCTGTTGGAGGGGGAGAGAGTAAGATTTGTAAAAATTTGAAAATTTCAGGGAAGAGGGGAAAAAATCAGAAGCAATGAACATGAGTTTTTTGAAGACAATGCCCTGATACACTAAGCTCAGGTAAGGTAGTTGGGTTGTAAAGGTTTTCCCTTTAGAAGTAATTCCTTACTGTGAAAAATGCCAATCACTCGTTTTTAAATTTTTAAAAGTTTAATAGTATTAAAACGGTTATAAAAATAGTAATACAATTAGAGTAATAATAATTTGAACAATTTGGATTAGGACAATATGAGACAATAGAAACAAAGAGTTATGGACATCTGGGTACGTTTTTCTGGGCAGCGCAAGCCCGAAAAAGACACTTGTTAACAGAGGATTAACCCTTAAAAGCAATAGCCCGTTGAATATTCATACATCCCACACATGATGCATAAATTGCATTCAAACAAAGGATTCTGTCTGGTCATCATCATCTTCTTCCTCCTAATCCTAATCTTTGATCCTGAGCGAGGCAGGAAGGAGTCAGTTTCTTCTGATAAGAGAACAGTAAATTCTTTTTCTCTGAAAGATTAAGGTGTCCTGTGCCTGCTATCTGGTACATCATTCCTTTCTTAAAAAAAATATCCCGCTTACATAGTTCCTATTTTAACTACAAAAAAGGTAACTACAAAAGTTACCTTTTAACTACAAAACCACATTTATCATACTATTAAGATGTTAATACAGCATTACCAATCAATGTAACAAAATACATACAGTAAATATCTGCGTAGAGCCGCTTTTCACATTGACAATTATGTGTTATATATGTATGTATTGTTTTTGTTTCTGTGCTCAGCCTGGTCCTGGCTCACAAAGGTATCTGAAAGCTGTTTGACCAATAAGCTGTAAGCATTGTAATGTAGGCTTTATTTTGCATGTAGTAGCCCAAAGAGAATTATGGCAAATATATGTGGTCTCCTATAACATGAAAAAAATTGCTCTTTAGGCTGAAGCTAGGTCCAAAGAACCTGCTAATAGTGTTAATATCAGTTCTTCATTGAAACAAAACCTTTGGAAATAACTGTAGGTTTCTATTGCAGCATTATGTCAGATTTATTTGTTAGATGTAACACAGTGCTTGGTAGCTTAGAGTTTCTCCTATGATGTCTTCTTTTTCTTCTTTCTTTGCATAAAACATAGAGCCCAACAAGAGTGAACCCCACAATATGCAGGCTTTGGTCCTAACTACCTACAGAGATTTGCTGTGGAAAAAACCTTAAGCTATCTGTGTCTTCTTGATGAGTTTCATAAGTTAGAAACTATGGATTTGTATTTTAGTAAATAAAATTTATGTTGTTTCTGTTCTTTTTATTTCTCTTAGCAGCTTTTCGGTTTGGTGTCCCTGTGAGAGCACTGCATTAATCTTTTCTTATCTGTTATTTTGCAACTAGCTTGCCTTTTTGTTTTCCTCCTCTATAGCAGAACTTGATGCCTCAGTATTTCCTGTCCTCTAAGCATATACCATTCTCTTATCCTCTAGAGGCTGCTGTAGAAATTGCTGTAATACATTAAAACATTGCTAATATGATTAATAAATTTAAAAGTTTTACCAAATTTCCTTATTAGTTTCCATTTAAGAATGCGCATCTAGACTCCCTATTTTCTCTGTTTTGCTCAAGGGCCTTTTGCAGTTGAATAGGCTGTTCAGTGCATTTTAAAATTTGTAAAAGTCATAATAAGCAAATTGTACATTGTTACATGTTGGTTCCTATTGTGTCTGAAAAAATACAGATGCAGTGAGGCATACTGAGAGTTACCTGCTGTCTGATCCCAGGCTAACCCGAATTATGTTCTCAGTCATTTACCTAATGTTACCTTGAAGTTCTATCAGTGAGTTGGTCTCTTTATCCCAGATGGATTAGTTTAGGTATCACATGTGTTTATATATCCCTATCTTTTATATAATTATGTCAGGTTTTCAGTAAGCATTTTCCCCTTTAATCCTATCAATGCATGCATGCAGCTTCTTTACAGGCTAGCACTTAGCTGGTACCTGCATAATGTCTATGTTGAACTTCCATATTTTTATCATTTTTATGAAGTACAAATTGCCAAGTGTCAAAAGAAAAAAAATTTACTATTTAAGGAGAATTACACTATTTAAGGAATGCTACTATTTGAGGAGGGGTCACTATTTGAGGAGGTGAAGGAGAGATGTGCACATTTTAGGGGTGATGATCATTAGTCTCTAATTTATTGATTAGGTTACATACTTTTATAATAGTGTTAATAAGCTCATACATATTCTGTAACTTAAGCATTTTATTCGTTAAGCTAAACATCAACTCTTCTTCATTTTTTCAGTCTTGCATTCTACTTTCTCACGTTTCTCTGACTCCTTGTTATCACATTTAGAGATGTCCAAGGACACAGTATTTTCGCAGGTGCAAGAACTCAGATCAGAAGGCTAAACACAGTACTTTTCTAGTTTCTAATAATTAGCATTCCCACAGCCAAGTTTGTCGTCTTCAAAGTAATCTCAGTGTTGCAGCTGGGTTAAAAAAAGATACTTGAATATTAAAGAAAAGGAATAAATAATACAGAAAAGATAGTCAAAGACAGGCCAGAAGTTTGCTGACCTGTGAATTATAAATATAGCCAGTATGTGGAATATCAAGCTGGATTAAAAATGACAAGAAGTGAGGTTGGTAATATGGAGGGGTGTGTATGTGTTCAGGTGGATGTGGTAAGTCTGAGCTCTGACATTTGCTGAAAAATAATCTGGAAACTGATTGTAAATTACTAGTAGGATTATTATTTTGGCTTTAAAAAATGTAGTGTGTATCAAACCTGCTCTTGTTTTACTGGATGTATCTGAATATGTGTTATAGGCAAGTTACTAGTGGCTTACACTGTGCCTGAAATTAAGTAGCTGGTAGAAAAGGGAGGTTGAGTACACAAGAAACAGGGTTAGGTTAATGCTTGCAAGGGGGCCAGACTTCGTTGATAGGGTCACTTGATGGCTATTAAATGCCTTGCAAGAAGTGTTGTGCACCTTTAGGAGATGTGGTAGGAGATGTGTTCCCTCTTGTGTTTGTAGCAGTTACTGCATTTCTGTACTGCTCATGAGAGAAATGGGGACAGTTGCATTTCAAATATGAGGATGTCTGGCCTTTCTGGTTTTCTACTGTAAAATTAGTGAAGTTGTGTTCTGTGAATCAGTGGATAGCTCTTAGATGGTATTATATAGATGGAAATAATCAACATTGGCATTTTTAGTACTTCAAAAGATATACTTGTAGCTTTGGGGTTAGGGTCTTAGGCTTCTGTGATTCGGTCTGAACTGAGAGAACAGGTTCAGTATTTGCAGTAGCTCAGTTTAAAGCTTTTTAAGAAAGGTATCTGTGTATATTAAGCTTTCTGATGAAAATATGAGGCTTAGTCTGGTGTAAAGTAATTGTCTGCTAAAGTAATTGTGTCCACAGGCTTTGGATTCTGTACAAAAATACATTTGGTTTTGAATTCATATAGTGTTTTGATAGTGTTCCTGTTTGCATCTTCTCTGCAGAGAAAGTCTAGTGCTGATAAAAGAAACTTTATGGTTGTATGCAACTGCTACTTTGCTTGCCCTCCCCCCATTTTTGAGCATGATATACTAGTAGAAAGAAGCAAAGTGTACCAGCTACTGCTCCATCTCTTTTCCATTATGAATAGGATAAGGTGCTCAATGGAAAAGAGAAAGATGCTGTGTTTCTTTAAGAGTCACACAATGTTATTACAAGCTATGTTAGGAAGATTGAGAAAGCATGTAAAATGAGTAAAATATTTGTAGTTACTTAAGTACGTGTGAATAGCATTAGTGCTGAACAGTGAAAACATGAAGACCAAATATCTTCAGAAAATACATGCTAAAAAGATTTGTTCTTATAGAAGGAAATACATAATTTCATACTTATGCCAAAGAGAATTAGTGTTCCATCATAACTTTCTGAACTCTAAGTCTAGCCTCTTGTCAATAGTTTAATCACAAAGGAATTTAAATGTTACCTGAACTATTCAGAAACCTTTCTTAAGGATCCAGAACAGATTTGCTATATTAACCTTTTCTGTTCTACGACATGAGAAACTGAAACGTTGTGTCTTTGCTGCTTATATTCTGCGTGTGTTTTTTTTTTCATTTCACATTCTCTTTCAGAAAGAAGAGCTTATTTCTCTGTCCCAGTGAGAGCGATAGTGCTACCTATTGTTTCTTATTCTAAATTACTTCTGACTTCATTTTGCAATTGAAGAGGATGGAAATACTGATTTGTAGCTACTGCTTTCACGTTTTGTCATTATTTTCTTTATTGTTGCTTAAGAAAAGTGACAAGCCACCATTTGAGATTCAGAGCTTTCTTACTATGGTAGTACCCTTAAGTTTTGTCAGCTGAGACTTCATTGCTTTGCTGTGAGAACAAGTGTCACATGCTATTCTGTGGCTTTGAATGTTTACTGCCTTAAATTTCTAGTTGGATACTTGGATTTTTGGTATCTAGAGGAGTATGACTGCTAACTTTTAAAAAGAGAGAATATTCAGAAATCACCCCTGTATTTTCCTGTGAGATTCCCCACCCCTGCTACTCATGGTTAGAAAATGAGTCACTAGAAGCTTCAAGTAACCCATGCTGGTGACAGTCATACCCCATTCTTTGGGAGTGGGGGAAGGCGAAAGAAATGTTAAGCTGCAATGAACCACTTTTTCAAGACTGTTAGCCTCTTTTGTTTATTCTATCGTTTTGTCATGGAGAGACCAAAAGCTTACAGGCTTGAGGTCACATAAGACTTTGGCATAGTGGTATGTATGTAGTTAAAGGTATGTAAATGCAGAGATAGGCATATGCAAAATTCTAAGTCTATGGGCAATTCTAATTCTTGGGCAATTGTTGTGGATATTGGTCAGCTTCAGGAAGCACATCTCAGCTGAACTGGACAAAATGGTAACTCCGCTGATAAATCAACATAACCTGTCTATTCAGTAAGCCTGAGGTGTGAAAAAAACCCACTGAAGAGAAATCTGGCTAATGGAGGGTAAGATGTTTGTGACTCTGCAGACAGCAGAGATATTGAAGGTTTCTTTTGGAAGAGTGCAGTGGGGTTTGAAAAGCTGCATGGCATATGTGCAGGCTTACTTGGCATTGAACAGAGCTCTCCTAGGCCTCAGAACAAAGATGTAACGGGATAACAGAGATGTATCACTTGAGACCTTTTCCTACAGAGAGGATTTGAAAATTTTGACCATTTAAAATGCATTTATTGGAAGATGAGTCTTTGAAAAGATGAGATCAAACTGCATTTTCCAGAGAAATGGCTTGCTGGCATTGAGAATTTATGCTGTTTCTGAAGAAGAACTTGAAATTGAGGAATATGATAGATTTGCATAGTGCCTATTGTTTTTTTCTTTAAAGTGTACATGAAAAGAGATAGAAATGCAAGGATACCATAGCAGATAAAGGGATGTAACTGTACAGAACAACAGACAGTTATTAGAATAAAAGTTAAGTGCAATAAGTATTTCTGAGAATAGTAGTCAGGTATGTAACTACCAGGTATGACTATACCAGCTTTCAGTTGCAGTTAAGATTGTGTATTAGCTGAAGTGCAAGCAAAGCTGAAACAATTTTGTGCAAATGCCAAGAGCTTGGGGTGGAAAAGGGAATCATTTGAATTGCAAAATATTAGACTGAATATTGAAGCCATAAGGTAATAGCATAGCAGGCATAGCAGAACATGAATATTGAAGGATACAACTGAAACCTAGAAATAGACATTATTGAGTGGCATTATAGCGCATGATACTATAATGTTATTAGAGTGTTGCTGTAAGAACTTAGAAGAAATGCTAGTGAAGCAGAAACCACTTGGACTGATGTCAGTTCAGTGAAAGGTGCTAAGTCTTTTGGGGCAGTGGTGGAGTTCTGCAGTGCTGAATCTGGAAATAGGTAATTGTAATGGAGTAGATATCAAAATTACTGGGCACATCACAAGAGAAACCATCTTTGTGAATATCCATTGGAAAACAAGTGCTGCTGATAATGGTAGGTTGGACCATGATAGTGTAGTTTAAATGCATGACAGTTTTTGAAATTTGAAAATAAATCATGGGACCAAAATCAGGTGAGACTGGTTTTGATAAATGTAGTTTCAACTCAGGCTTGTATATCTTGAGGATTTATATGGGTTTGGTTATATATGTTTTCCTGAGAGGTGGGTTCAGGGAAAGATTATGAGAACTGGAAAGCATTTCCTGCAGGGGATGAATTAAGGAATGAAACCAACCCCAAACCTTGGCTTCCTTTATCACTTCCAGTTATGGAAAAAAAGAGAATATCATGTAAGATAAAGGTCAGTGTTAGTATAATAATGTGGATAATTTGGACATTTAGACTTTTTACTTTGAAAATTAAAGAAGATTCTTGATGTTAAACCAGTCAGCTTTTGGAACAACATTCCTCTGGGAATATAGAGACAAAGATATCTAGATACTTTTAGGCTTGAGCTAAATAATATGTTGTGGAAAGTATTAGATTTTGATGTTGCATGTTGTCATAGGTCTTACAACTCAGAGGGCTCTTTTTGTTTTTTAGTGTGGTTGGACTACTCCTGTCCCCAGCATGTGATTTCTGGGTTCAATTTGGTTGGAGTCAATTTGTCTCTCTCTTTGCTGAGATAGTTCAGGCTTTACAAGGAGTAACTTTCTGTCAACAGTTTCTTCTGAGAATTATATCCAATTAAGTTGAAATGTTAGGTTTAGGGCATCACACAAAAAAAAGTTGGCCTAAACCTTTCATTTCCACATCAAGAGAAAGTAGTGAATGTGAGGTTTAAAGGACTTCATGTCTTTAAAACTGACACTGCTGTAGCTGACTGGTTTCGACCCTTGGTAATTTTTTTGTGCTTGAAAGGTAATCATAGGAACAGTCTTTCATTCCCACACATTTCAAAAGCAGCAGCACACAAAAACAAGATGACAACAATTCCCCTGCTTCACCTGCTACCCTTTTAGACTTCACACCTCTTCCATCCACAGGCAGAAAGAATCTGACGTGACTGGTCTTGACACTTGTGCTAATGGCAAGGGAGTTGTCTATGCATCTCCATACATAGTGATTCCTAAATGAATGTTAGGCTCCTTTTCTAGAGCAAAATAAAGGTTGAATCTTCTTATTTTGGTAGAGAAGGAGAAATCAGATGATACATCCATAGACTAATATAGTAAAGCTGGATTTGAGGAAGAAAATAAACAAAAAGCAGCTAAATAAAGAAGTTGTATGTGTCTGTGTTACTGCTGGGAGATGGGGAAAATATTTTAAAACAAAAGATAAACGTTGGACAGAATTTAGAACTTTGGCCATATTTACTGTGAACAAAGAAAATGCCAACATAGTGTCATTCCAAGCAAGATGTCAGTCTTCCTTTGAATTATTTATTCATTTGAAAATTTTATTTTAACAGTTTATTTAAAATATTGTTTTGTAAGTGCTGGAAGGAGACAGGTAAGTTTAAGAAATAGCGCAAAGCCAAGTTTCTCTGTTTGTATCTTCCAACTATTAGATTCCTAATTGCCTAACTGCCTTAAGGCAATCAAGAAATCAGTTTTTGAATAATTTATGAAGGTTTTTTGTCACCCTTGTAAGATGCTAATATACCATAGTGAATTGAGGAGGGGGTGGGTGGCCACAACAACCTGCAGTGGATAAAATGAGTGGAATGCTTTTATAAAATACTGTTTGTGGGCACATGTGTGTGCTTGCAGTCTGAAAATTTAAAGCCGTTCTCAGAAGAATGCAAAAGCTACTTACCAGGAGAATTTAAGTTTCCTAAAGTTGTTTGTATTAACTCCTGCACAAGTTGCTTTTCTGCCTTGAAGTAAGATGAATAAAATTGTTTAGGCTAACATCTGAAAATTCAAGAACAGGAGGGGAAAAAAGTCCTGAAGCCAATTATCTTCTATTTGGGATTAGAGTTTTAAGGTTGTTATACATCAGTTGCAAAACGTGTGCCCCTCTCCCAGCTGCAGAGGAGCTGTTGGTCCCCAGAGCCAGCCACCTCAGCTTGGCTTGTTTAGAGAGCTGGAAGAAGCTGTGCATGAATCTTAAAAACTGTCTCTCTTCTGACCTGGACCCTGAAGTTTTAGTGTGCTGCCTTTTTACCTCTTTTTTTCCCTTCTAGGCCTACTAGTAGCTCTCACAGGGGGCTCTTTCCACAATCCTTATCATATGTTCTCTACTTCATGTTCCCAGCAACTCTAATGACTCTTCCCAGGCCATGCTCAGTCGCTATTTGTTATAGATATGTCTCTCATCTTTAAAGTGTGTTGCTATATTTGGTCCTTTCCTTTCTGTCCCCAAACTTTCCTTCTTTTTGTGGTGTCCTATTTCAATTGACTCTGGTGGCTCTTTGCACAAAGTCTGCAGTCTTAAAGTTGACTTTGAGACATACGTCCCAGAACTGCATTTCTTTAGAAAATGCTTTCTTGAGAAACACTTTCATTTCATGAGTTAGGTAATATTCCTGATTATTCAATATGAAAGAAAGCATTCATTCTGAAAGATTTAGATCTTAAGAGATTCACATCTTTTAATGTATGCAAATGTAGTTAAGATCAAAATAACTGCATGTCTGCAGCAGTGCAAAGGCATTGTAATGGAATCATGGTATTATTCAAATTTATTTTTGTGCCGAATTAATTGTGCTTCATATAGTCATTCTGTCTGTTTGGGGTATGTTCTTCTTCAATATCTGGCTCTATGTCATTAGTAACATTGATAATTGTTCTAGTGCTGACTGGGATGGAGTTTAGTCCAGCCACTGTTTTTACTTGGAGGGCATCCTCCTCTGACTGTATTTACTGTGTGAAGCACCTCTCCATGGGCTGTGAGATCTTATTACTCTATTTTTGCCTACTGCAAACACATCAGAGACTTAGTGATACCCAGGCTGGTGAGAGAAGCTTGCTCCAAGCTCAGGCCAGGCTGTAGGTGCTTTGCTTTAAGACTGTGGTGGGATGACAGGGAAGCAAAGAACACAAGTATGACCAAGGAACAGCCTGTTTGTAACCACCACTGCAGAGCTTTGCAAGCTGAAGTTTTGAGAGATATTCTTCTTTTTAGCCTTCTTAGAGTCAGATCTTTTGGTGCATTGGGTTTGTTGGTCCCCTTCTAAGCTCTGATTCTCTGCTTCAGGCTAGTTTCCCCATTAATTCTTGCCCAGAGGGTCTTTTAGAAGCAGAGAATCCTTCAAAGCATGTAGGTCTGATTAGAATGTAGGTGATAATCCCTCAGCTAGATGTTGAACAGCTATTCTAGGCTAAGCAATCAGATACAATTTTACTACGGATGAAAAAGAGGTTGTTGCCGACCATTCATATCCTGAGGCAAGCTCAGTTTCTCTGTCAAGGGATTTGGCTTGCACTACTGTGCACCTTCAGTTTTCATCACAGAAACATTCAGTCCTGGACTGCCTCTAGTAAAAATCATAGTTATGTTTCACGTTTTATATAAAGCCATTCATTTAATTCAGACATACCTGTTTTGTAATAATTGCATCATACCACTGCAGTCATGGCCTTTTTACCCAAATAAGTCTGTACCTGAGGAGCATGAATATCTTATGAAACCAACTCTTGAATTTTGTTTATAGTAAATAACTGTGATAGCCTTATATTTATTAAGTTGTTGTTGTGCGCTTTTTTTTTTTGCATGGTGGTTTAATCTGCAAAACGTGTACTTTTAGCAGGTTTTATGTAGCTGGGCTATTTATCAGTTTTAACTTCTTAGACTACTCAGGTTTAAAAAAAAAAAATTATAAAAACATTTGGCCATGACCCTTTTAGTTGAAGAGGATAGGGTGCAATACAGAGTAGATAATTGTATGCAGAAATCCAGCTAAGTATTTGGCTCTATTGCCTAATTAATAACTTAATAAGATATAACTTATTTTTCAGGATTATTTGTACTTTGTCACTGTTTCTATATAGTGAAAAGCTGCATATTAGTAAAAACAGGTAGTGTAGTAATGGATATACATGAACAGGAAATTCAGGTTTATTGAGTGAAGTGTTATGCTTCCCAAAGTGCCTGTCTGCATGGAAAGGCATTAGTAGGTTTTGACTCCCAACAGATGGTGTCTCTGTTGCTTACAGGTTGTATTAGCAAGAAATTCTGTAGCCACAAAACCAGCAGACACATAGGTTGCTCTGGAATGAGCCATGGAGGAGAGGTTCAGTATGTGCACATATGCAATTTGAGCTCTCCTAATTCTAATTGAAACAGGTATTTGGAGGAGAGTTTGATCATCTTCTGAATCATCCTTTGACTAGGGGTTCAAGTTGTGGTTCAAAAGTATCACCTCTTAGTTTCTTTTAAAGTGTTTTTAACTTTGGATGAATTTGGAGACATAGCAGTAACTTAGTTTAAAAAGATTGTGAAGTTTGTTACTCTGATTAGTACATCTTATTTATCCTTTAAAATACATAAATTCTCTTCTTATCTTCTAATTGAGGATCTATTGTTCAATTTAAAGCAAATGGTCAATGAATGACCTGTAATTGCTGCCTCATAAAGCAGAAACATTCTTAGTAGTCTTCATGATTAATGAGTTTTGTTGCTATTTTTCCTGTATCTATTTTGCATCTATTCCTGAATATTCCCTTCCCCAGATGAAATAATAATTTCTTTGTAGCTGAGACTTCTGTTGCACATAGAATTGAATCATTATTATTGAGACACAGGCAAAATGATTTATCGTTCTTTCTTAGATTAAAAGTACCAAGTCACTGTTTCCTAGATTTATTTGTTCAACAAATATGTTCTTAACTCTCTTTTTAACTCAAAATGTAGACAACCAGATAGTTGTCAATGTTCAGCAGCAGTATATTTAAGTTAGGAATTTGCATAATATAATTATTTCCTTCCCCCTCCCCCAAGTATTTTAATTCAACCCCAGTTGAGATTTAATTATTCATATTAAATGTCATAATAAAATATTAACTCCCTTACTTTTCCATGCTTTCCTGCTGTCAGTTTAGAGGTAAATGAAGGAAACCCAGTAATCTCCTTCCCATAGGAGGTGGAGGAACAGGAGACCTCATGGTGTCGTGGTTTAACTACAGGCAGCCACCATGCCTCAGGCACCAACTTTCTCCTTCCCCCACCATCAGGATCAGAAAAGTCAAAGCCTGAATGCTTGTGGGTTGAGATAAAGACAGTTTAACAGGGAAAGCAGAGGCCACACACACAGGCAAAGCAAAATGAGGAACGAATTCCCTGCTTTCCTATGGGCAGGCAGCTGTTCAGCCATCTCCAGGAGAGCAGGGCCCCATCGCATGTGAAGACAAACACCATCACTCCAAATGTGCCCCCTTTCCTTCTTCTCCTCCTTATATACTGAGCATGATGTCACCTGGTCTGGAGAATCCCTTTGGTCAGCTGGGATCACCTGTCAGGGCTGGGTCTCCTCCCTCCCTCCCAGGCACCCTCAGCTTCCTCACCAGTGTGGCAGCACAAAAAGCAGAGAAGGCCTTGGCTCTGTCAGTGATAACAAGAACAGCTCTGTGTTATCAACCCTGTGTTCAGCACAAATCCTAAACACAGCCCCATACCAGCTACTCTGAATAAAATTAACTCTACCCTAGCACACATGGTTTCCCCCTAAATATGGAATAGTAAAATCAAAGCCTCTGATGGGTCTTCACAGGTAAGTTAGTTTTTGTGATAGTTCTGAAGGTAAAGCACTCCTGTTATTTTCATGAAGGTTGTATGGAGAAAGGACAACAAAAGCAGAATTTGTGCTATTAAACAGAGTGGGAGGAGTTCCTCCTTCCTGTTATTACCAAAAGAAAAATAATGGTGAATTCCAGAACTGTCTGGAACTTAGCAAAGGGATTTTGTTCCAAGTACTTGATCTCTTTAATCTCAAAAGATGATATTATGTTGTATTTTGTTTTGTGGGTGACTTGATTCAGTCACCTTTTAACTATAACATTTTGGAGCTCAAATGAACCCTCAAATCTCTCAAATAGGCTGTCAAAATTTTTCAATATGTGCAGTTTGGATATTCCTCAGATATAAGTTTAGGAAAAGGGGGAAGTAGAAAGAAACTGTGTTTTCTTAGCAATGTGGTGTGTGTATATATATGTGTGTTAAGACTGATGATATTTTTTCATTCTAGGATATGATGCAAGCCAAAATGGTTGAGAAATTCAAAGGTGTTGGGGACTGCAAACTTAAGATAAAATCCTGTATCTTAGACAGTAAAAGCTGTAGTCTTAATACAGTAATTTGTCTTTCATAGTAGAAGTGACCACTGAAAGTGATGCTACAGCAATTTTGTGTTTTGTTTGCTTTTAGCTTTTGCATGTCTATAGATATTGGAGGAGAGAGGAAATAAATCTTCTAGAAGCAAAAGTTCCAGTTATTGCCACTCAGATACTGTGTCTTGCAGAATGGAGGAATAAAGTGCAGTATTTTTTGAAACTGGTTACTGTGTCCTACCTTCATTCCTTTCTTTAAGGGATTGGTGTTCCCAGCAAACCACCTCCCTAGCCTGGTTTTACTACTGACTTGCGTATAGGAGCTCCATGTGAATTGAGCTGTGCCACTCATTTACTTGGGATTTTTGTTTTGTTTTGTTTGAAATGACAGCTTACAGGTTCATGTATTTTCATTCCTGGAGATTAGAGAAAGAAATCTGCTGTGTAAATAAATTTGGAAGTAAGTAGTGACTGATGCTAATATCTGGCTGAGCTCCACTTGCTCTGAACCCATGGGGTCACAGCAGTGGCTGAACTTGTCTTCACAGTTGTTTGCAGATGTCTTGAAACATTAGTTGGTGCAGTCACTTTTGAATAGGGTTTTGAAAGATTGACTTAACCTTCCAGTATTTGTTTTCAAGTGCTAGAGAAGATGATGTCCATAACACAGTTTCTTGCTGGCCCAAGAGAAAGTTATAGCCAGTGCTAGAGCATGTCTGTGGCTGAGCAGACATGGAAGAAGGAGGAATACAGTGTTACTTGAAAGTATAGTTGGAAATTTGAGTAAAGATCATGGATTAATTTGAATTTGTCATGAGTCGTCTTGAGTGAGGACCACGTTTGAGGTCCTTCATATGGGAATTGTTTCATAAGGCTGCACTTATACAATCACCCTAAGCTGACACATCTGTGGTCTTCTGCAGAAAGATTACCTGTGGGGGCCCACTTTTGCCCTCCATGTTGGGCTGGCACTGGCATTTCTGCAGCTGGCTAGATCAGGGAACAGCTTGGTTAGGTTTTCATCGAGGTCAATTCCTTGAGCTGACTGTGTGGCTCCATCAGCACTGGTGCTGCTGTGGGGAAGGGGTGCACCTGTACCTGTGTCAGGTCAGCAGCTGCTCAGGCGCAGCCCGATGAAAGCTGCACTTTGAACACTTGGTGTCACAGTGCGGTGGCTGTGCTGAGCAAAGCAGTAAATTCTTGCTCAATCTTTGCCTAGTGTGATGAACTAAAAGCACAAGGGACAACTCCTGCAACAGATAAATGACTTCCTTCTGACGGGGCAGGTTTTCCCCTGGATTGGTATCAGTACCTGGAAGTACATTGTTCAGTGGGTGTGTCAGGTGATACCTGCTGGTGATAAGTGCTTATTTGTATTATTCCTTTTAGAGGAAACAAAAGGCAAGATTCCCCCCCACCCCCTTCCCCAGGAAGATCATGTCTGAATGTGATCTGGGAATGAATACTGGGAAACCACATGAATCATTTAGGAATTTTCTTGACAGGGAAATCTGTCAGCTGAAGGGAAGACAGAATTGTTCTGCTTGGTTGCTATTTTTTTCAGCTGAAGGGCACACCTTCAAGGCAAGCCAGCATTTAATTTTTCATTATCTGTCTCTAAATAGAATAGCTCACCTCTAAGTGCCTTTATTCTCAGGGGATACTTTGCTTTTAAGGTCTTGTGTGGTTTAAGACTTTAAAAAAGGACTTGCAAATAGCAGTGATAGTGGATGAGGGTGTTGGTTAGTTTATGGGGCGCACAATTGCGCCATTTTTACGTCATGCATCCCTTGGAAGAAGTCTGGTTCTGGTTAGGGATTGCTGTGTCAGCTGAGCTCCTATGGTGTTTTTCAGGGTATAGTGAGGTAAGGGTGACTGAACTGAAAACTTACAGAGGATAAGGTTATTACAAAATGGTGTTTGTGATTCAGCATAAAATAAAACTGAATAACGCCGGTACTATTGTGAAAATGGATAAGTGCTTAATGTTTCTGTTACCTTTCTTCTATACAAACAAACAAATCAAAATTCTTTTCAATGCTCAGTAAAGGGTGTCCTAGGAAATGACACGACTTATTAACTTTGCAGGCCTGTAATTTTTTGATTCTAATTGTTTTTGAAAGGCACAATGGCTGATAAGTTGTAGGAAAAACATTTGAAGTAGTTAAGGGTGATAATCTGTTCAAATAGATTGCTATGGTACTTTCAGCCTACCAAAGTATAAGTGAAAGCTACAAACATTATTTGATCAGCCCTAGCTTTGACCTTGCTGGAAGAAAGTAAGAGGGCCAGAAGACAAAGTGAGGAGACTGAGCAGCTAGAAAGAAACTGAATTTTTCCCTGAGTATAGTCAGTTAGCTTGACTGTGTTCAGCCAGCTGATAAACACCTTTATACAGAAAGGCATGAATAACTTTGTAATGCCAATAGGTATATTCTGTAGCTAGCCTAGTACTTAGTGATACTTGGTATACAGGTCTTGCCTGTCTCTCTTCAGTGAGGAAAAAAGAAAAACCCTAACCTAAAGAGAAGATTATTTTGTAAGATAAATTTTTCTACTGCTTTCTACTGTTTTCCCCCTTCATGTTAAGGTTGCCTTTGCAGATCTCTGAAATCTTCTTTGGAATGCAGTCCCTGAAAGTACATCAGCCAAGAGTTTGTTCCCTGCTGATCAGCTGTTAATGATTTTCAAGGTAAAACTTAAATATAGATTTAAATACAGATTTTTTTAATTTTTACTTATAAATATCCATATATCTGTCTATATGAAACTCTTGCCATGTATTAATTCTTTTTGCTGACTCTGCCTTGTACTCTTGTTTCCTCAGTCCAAGGCAGAAAACCTAGTGTTTTGTTTCAATGTGCAGGGATCAGGGATAGAATGGAGACTTTTAATGAGGAAGCATCATGTGTTATTTATATTTTATGACCTAATAAAGAGACACTATGAGAAATTAGCAATATCTCTTTGCTTAAAAAGAATATAATTTTTGAAGACAAAATTATGGACTAATTTTGCAGCATTCCTTTTGAAGGCTGATTCATGTGCTGCTGTTGCAAAGATTAGAGAATTTCTTAATGCAAAATGATGTGAACTAAAAATATTGTGCCTTTTCAAAGGAAGAGAATGGGAGTTTTGAATGTATTTGGTAGAGTCTCTGAGGACTTGAAGGTGTGAGTTCTGGTATTTTTCTTTTTGAAATAGCTAAACTAGTGAAATTGGGCAGTCAATTTTACTGACTTTGCTTCAGAGGTTTAGGAGATTGCAATATTTAAAAGCTTGTATTTTAACACTTTACCAGAATATCTAGAATTATATGCAGTACTAATTAAAGCTGCAAGGTATTGCACACTGATTTGATGTTGATCTGGGCTTATGATGCGAAAGAAAATTTGGAACCTAAGAGACTGTGCTGAAAGCGTTGTTTCAGGATGGTGCATGCAGCCATGAAGGTGCTTACTCCATTTTGTACTTGCAGCGGTGACCTTCTGCACTTTCAGCTTTGGACAGGTACAGTGTGGTGGTTGTAATGATAAAAAACTAATAAAATATGCTTTAGTAGCTGTTCAGAACGGTTTAAGAGTTGCAAGTTTTTCAATGGGTAGCTATTATTCATGCTAGCCTTTAAGTACTGAAGTCAATTTTGTGCAGGTTTTACATGCTAAAACTTGCTTGTAATTAAAATTTCCTCAAATATGCTACTGGGCTTTTTGACATATAATATTTATATATGGGGTAAGAGGTGAGTTCGCATCTCTTCAAGTGATCTAAAATGTGCTTTTTGTCATTGTGCTAATCAGAGATGTGCAACTACAAGGCTGGTGCTTACAGTTACTATATGTTGCAGCTTTTTCTGTGTCACATATATCACATAATTCTGATTTTACCCTGTCCATAGAAAGTGATCATGAAAACTATGACTTCAAATGCAGGGAGACAGGGAATGTCCAGCAGAGAACTTGATAAATTTTGTGGTCTATGAGCTGTCAAAATGGTAATCTCCTCTAAAATTATTGCCTCCAAGGACATAGACTGCTCCACCTCTTTCTCTCCTTGCCACTCACAAAGTAATTGACTGGTCCGGTTTGTTTATAAATTATGGTTGTGATGATTATGTGTGGAAGAATGTTGAGAAGGACTTTGGATTCAGCGTGCCTCTGTCTCTTACCATGAGTATGAAATAATGTCTCTCTTGAACCACTGGTGTTAAATAACCGAAGATAATATCTTTTCTATCTGAGTTCATGCTAGGAAAGAAATTATCTAGGACCAACATTTGAAGGCACTATATGACTAAGTAGTTTCCCTGACTGACAGTTTTAGTCTGAAATGGAGACAGAAGGGGAGTGGATTATTGAGCTAGAAAGTTTTTCTGGTCCTTCAGGGAGACCCAGTCCTGCTGCTGAAGACAGACATGTCGTTTGGTGTGGTTTACCTTTAATTTTATTGTTGTGATCACTGGTTGTGATAGCCTTTGGATGGTCATTGAGTCTCTAAGTTAAAGCAAAGTTTGAATTCCAGGATCTTTTACATGTTTTAAGTCTGAATAACATTCAGACAGTGTCAGATTAGTTTAGCTTCTCTGGCAAACTTCCAGGGAACAGGCACCTTGATTATTACTGCTGTGGAACTACTGGCCCTGCTGCCTTGCATTTCCAGGTACTGGCTGATATGTACCAAAGTGTGCTGTCTCAAGGGTTTTACTGCTGTGTCCTACTCTGACTGTCCCCCATGATTTACATGTTATGGCTCCTGTGCAGAGCTAGTGGTGCACAGATGTGACAAAAGGAACTCTAGGCTGTTACTTCTTTACTGATAGATGAATGCAAGATATATACCATCTCCCCTGGAGGGGAAAATAACAAAATCGATATGCACATCTCCTCCTGGAACTTCTTTATTACTTCTAATAGCATTTCCAGAAGCCTGGTGTGTTCTGTTTACCTGGCATTGTTTTTCCTTTGCTAGAAACCAAATGCTTTCCTAATAACAGTTTACAACTTGTCTCATCTCCTGACCTCCTGTGTTTTGCAGTTCTATGTGGAGTACAATAATTACTGCATTTAAGCATAATTATTTTAGCCAGTAACCTTTATTTGCTTTGATAACTTAGGTTTTATTCAGTTATTGGCAGTTTTCAAGGCTTTTCCACCTGGGACCAGACTCATAGGTTCTGATTTTCTTTATGCTATTCAAAGAGATTGAAACAATCAAAAACAACTGTAAGTAGATATAGACACAATTTAGGATAGATTTATAACATGTTTATAAAAAGGACTGGAACTACTTGGTTCACAAACCAATAGGGACGTTGGTTGCTGTTGGATTTCTAGAACATTGCTCTCTAAAACAAGAAGGGTACCAATGAGCTGTGTGAAAGGTGTGCAGGAGATCTGTTTAAGAGGGAACCAGCCAAACCAAAACAGTGCACAGTTGGTGACCACAGAAACTGCTTAGCTTGCCAAACTTTGGTGTTTTTCTTGAAATATAGGCCTATTGCAAAGACTTTATTCTCTGTTTTTAAAAATACAGTCTGTGGCTATAAAACAAAATGAAGAATTAATTCTATTCAGCATATGGATACTCTTTGGAACTGGCAGTGCATACATTCCTGAGTTCCTTTTGCAAGGGTCTCTTGTGACTGGGTTTTGTGTGTCATGTGGCCCAGCCAGTGTCTTTGGATGGATTTGGTCTTCAATGCTGAATATGCTCACAGTGTAAGATTACAGTGTATAATAAATTTCATATTTGTGAGTACTGTATGAGTAATCTTTCCACAGCTGTAGTCTATCGATTTGCAAAACATTGGCAGCCAGCTGCACCTGCATGTAGTTCATTTTGGGCACAACAGCATCCTTGTGCTGGAAATTGTAGGTCAGGTTTTGAGATGATCATGGAGTTATAAGGTTATTTCAAGAAGATTATGAAGATGGGATAAAAAGTATATATGCTCAAGGGAAAACAAAAAAGAAGGTGTATATGTGGGAATTAATGGAAAGGTTGGAGCTGTACCTTCTATTGCTTAGATACCTGTTGGGACTGCTTGTACATATTCTCTTCCTTGATGCCAAGGTATTTGATAACAGAAAGGAAACTAAAGAGCTTTTATCTCTGTGCCAGTTCTGTAGAACCTCCCTAGAAAATAAATTATTCGGAGATTTGTCTTCAGAACATTGTATTTTTGACTTGGCTATTTTTCACATGTAGAAAGTAATAGCTAAATTTGGTTTGCTTTCACTGACATAGAGCTATTGGAATTGGCTGTGGTATGGCTGTTTTAAATTACAGGACACAGCAGTAACCATTGCTTGAGGTATAATTTCAGAAAGAAAATGAATGTAAAGGTAAAAGTAGGAATGTAAGGGCTCACAGAAAGATAAAGTGCAGAAGATGTATCTTCTCCTTCAGCTCAACAGTTGAGAGGAACTGGATCAGGAATTGTTGAGAGGTATAGTTCTCCATCAGAGAAAGATGTCAGTGTTGCTCTCTGAAGAATAAAGGCCCCTGATTTAGAGACTGAAATTGGCTTCTGAAGCCCATGTACTAAAGATTAGGCAGCTTTTTTTTTTTTTTTTCTTCTTAGACTGCATAGGAGTATTAAAATCCATCCAACAGGCTTTACTTGCTTGATTGTATAAGGGTCATACCAAGAATTCTTTTTTTGAGAAAGGCCTTTCATGAGCATTGGATATTAAAAGCATAGAATATTCTGGAGATTAAAAAGAGGATCTCTAGAACTACTTTTCTGGCCTTATTCTCTTATCTTTGCAGCAGTATGAAATGGTGCTGTGTTAACTGCAATTTGGACAAAAATACTTGTTTCCAAATATCCAGTGTTCAAGATTCCTAGGGAACTTAATGTTAAAGTAATTTCCAATAAACAGAGGAGAGGTTTTGAGAAAGAAACAGAAATGCCTTATATGTGCCAAGTATAACTTTTTTCATTAAATTCAGTATATGTCTTTCCAAATAATAAAAGCTGTTGGGTTGTTTTTGTTATTGTTTTTGTTTTTTTTCTTTCATGAGTGGAGGAAGAGAGAGAAACACACAACTCATTTCCTGAAACCACAGAGGAAAATGTTCCAAAAGAACTGAAAACTGTTAGAACTGTGGACTTTTATAGTTAACGCTTGGTATTTTGTTAGAGCTATTGTTCCTGTGAAGGAGATAGAAATAAAAGGAAAATAAAATCTACCCTCTTCCCCTTGCTTCTGAAATGCATCTTGGAGCTTTCTAGTTATTATATGTCTATAGCCAAAAGATATTTTTATTGGTATTAATTAACTGTGGAAATGCTGCATAAAAATTACAGCTTCTGCATGAGATTGCAGCGCTACTGAAAAGAAACTAAATATTTAATTCTCAAGAAATGTGAGGGGTTACCTAAGTGACTTTGACTTTTTTCTCCTATTACATACACTGCTCGCAAGTTATGAAAAGAAAGTAGTGTTTGGAGTCTGTCCAATAGATTGGAAACGACAATAAGCAATGGCATCTTCCATCTTTTTGAGTTTTTTGTTTTAACGTTTCAGGTGACCTTCACATCTGCTGTCTATATTTTTCTCAGCTTCAGTAGATTAAGTAGCACCATCATTGTCCATCTTCATCCTCTTCCCTGGCAGTCCCATGAGATTCAAAACCAAAGATCTGGCATTGCTGGCCAGATGCCCATCAGGTTGTTTTGACAAGGAAGGAAAACTGAAGATTTGCAGTGTGGTCGAGGATTAAAAATGAATAGTTATAAATTACTTGCACTGAAAACTACTCATGGTTGCTGTGCATGCTTTAAGCAGTTGTTAGTTTGGTTTCACTTATCAAATAGACCTCACTTTTTTTTTGTTTTCTTCATTACTGGTGCTTGACTGGAACTAAATACCTTTCTAATTAATGAAACTTAAAACTAGTTTGCTTGAGTTTCCTTTGCATATGCCTGAGAAAGAGTACGAAGTCCTTAACATAATTTTTTTTTTTCCCCCGTAAACAAAGACTGGTTTTTCTCTGCTAGTAACTAGTCACTTGTTGCCATGTTCTAAAAATT
The DNA here is from genome assembly GCA_039654755.1 of Calcarius lapponicus. Lineage (NCBI taxonomy): Eukaryota > Metazoa > Chordata > Aves > Passeriformes > Fringillidae > Calcarius > Calcarius lapponicus. The sequence goes on along the minus strand of CM077466.1, from coordinate 64,524,721 downwards.
AGATATCCAGTTCCTCAGAATTTACCCCTCCCATCTCTAAAGAGTGTGTTCTTTTATCAGTATAGATTTTCCATTACTCACTTTACACCTCCTTTGCAGGTTTCTTCAGGCTTTTATGACCGTATTTTAATGTCTTTCAATTTTCAGTAAGCTTGAATAAATGTCTATTCCCTCAGTGGCTGTTAGAAAATAGCTCATGTTTAGTGGTAAAATCAGTCCTAACACAATAATTTCAGCAACAGCAAATGTTTTATCCTCACTTGTCCCAGTTGATCTTCATTGTGATCGTATTTACTTTTATTCTTTAGGAAAAAACCCCAAACAAGCTCAAACCCAGCACAGACTCAGTTATAATGGGCAGAGCAAGTTCTGTGCCACATCTTCAGAATATTTTATACATGTCCTGGTAAGACCACAACATGCATTTTCTAATTATAATTAGCCACAATTTCCTGTGAAGTGTGCAGCAACCTTACTGGGCAGGAGGCTTTAGGAAGCATTCACTTCTGGTCTACCTTGAGGTTCCTCACCAGGTTTACTTACCCTGTGTACTTATTGCAGGCATCATATCAAGTCCTGCCTGATGCTTTGAGGAGGTTTTTGAATTTTCTGTTACTGATGGTTATGAGTGCTGTTACTGCTAATACTGTTAAAAACCTTATATTTAACTGGAGACATACCAAACATTTCTGCTGCCCAGTATTGTGAGCTATCTGTGCCATGGTCAGCAGTATATTCTAGGAAAGTGTTTAAGGAGTTACGCATGATATTCCTATTACTGAGTGAATCCTTCTGGCTCCCAGCAATCATATTATGACCCCTTGAGGAGAAGGGTCCTTTCTATCAGGGCATGCTAGTCACCGTGTGTCCTGTTCACTGATAGGCTTGTCATTGTTAGTCTGACTAATCATTGGACTTGCTTATTTGTCACACGTACAAGGTAATGACTTCCCAATCCTATAGAAAAATATCTTTTATCTGAAAAAGCTGCAGTGTGAATGTGATTCCTTCTGGTGCCCACAGGCTTCCGGGGGATGGAATTTAGTCTTAGCAGCATCCTGTACTTGTACTCTAAAGCTACATACTTGGATCTGATAACTTTAAGTTTTCAGTTGGTGGATGTGTGTCAATTCATGTTACATTATTTGCTGTGTTGTCCTTGCACTATTAGGTCTGAAAAGATGCAGGAACTTCAATTCCTTTTCTGAGAAACCCCTCCAGATTATTACTGAACACAGTTACTCTAAGACCCAGTGCCTGTACGTGTAAACCTCCCACTTGTGGGGAAAAAGGTACTCTGCTTTTTCAAATGTTGCCTATTGAAACATCTTAATTGAAATGATCAAGAGAAAAAGAGGATGTTTCTATCCCTTAGCTAAAATCTTAACTTTTTAAAATCATGATTCATTATTGTATTTATTTATTGCAACAAGGTATCCTTCTGCTCAATATAATGATTTTAGTGGCGGCTAGCTTAGGAAAATACAAGCGTTTGTCAGATGCAGCTGTAGAATAACATGACCTTAAGGTACAGCTGTGCTTCCAGCTCCCTCGCAGTTCCAGTCTGGCTGCTGTCTGGAGGTACAGGATTTCATGTGCACCCTCAAAAATGTGAAAGAATGCATCTTGTTTAAAAAGAGTTCTTCCTCTTTTAAGAAGTGATCTCTAAAGAGATCACATTTGTCTCTGAGATTTATATCTGTGTATGTTTATAATAGATTTATGTATCTATATGTATCTAAACTCTATACTATAACTCATGCATCTAAAAGTGTGTTTTTTAAAAGAAAAATAATGAAATATTAAAAATAATCTGTTTATGGAATAATAACTTTTCAAAGTTTTTTAACCTGCTTACTACTGTGAAGTTGTGAAACATTCCCCGTTCTCAAAAGTTTGTGTACATACCTGCATGTGTCTACCAACAAAAATATGTTATTCCCACTGGTTAAGCACTTTTTAAAAGTGTAGCAAAATAGTAAAGCAAAGTGGCTGTAAATATTTAGGCCTCATTTTACTCCTTTTTTTTTAATCTTCTAAAAATTGTAAATTCATATTAGCATGTTCTAATATAAGTGCAGTAGTGAATGCTTTTCTGTTTTAACATGGATTAGTTTTGACCTCTTGAAATTATGGAAGCAAAAGGTGTTCCATGCTAAAATGCCTGTTTCTGCTCCCATGTGAGGAAGAGGGAGAAAAGCTGAGAAAACAATGTTGACTGTGTGCTGCAGTCACCAATTCCCCCGGCTGCAGAGTAGAGGAAACCTTCTGGGAAGTTATTTGACATCTGACAAAGGCAGCCAGTGAGTCTTATCTGGTTATCTGTCTTATCTGGTTGATAATGATTTTTTTTTTCCTGACCTTATAACTAATTCACCTTTTTGAGAAACATTTAGTGTGTGAAGACAAAACGTTGATTTTATTAATCTCTTACCTGTTCACATGCAGAACCAAGGGCGAGTTGGTGCTGACTGAAAGGGAAATCTGCTTTTTCTAATGAAAAATAAGGTAATTCATTTTCCTACTGCTTTTCTGGATGTGCTAGTCTAACATGAGAACTTGAGTAATCCTTTTTAATGATAGGTATATTGTCATTGTGCTTTTAGGGACAAAAAATCACTATTATTAGAAGAGTAGAAATGAAAAAAATCCATTGTTGGCTGTCTGTAATGCTGGCTTTTCTTCATGGTATCAGCATCCTTTAGCTGACCCATAAATAGTCTATACCCAGGGTCTGCTTATAACATATACAGGTCTTAATCAGAATTACTCTACCAATCCATGGAATAATGAAAACAAAATCTAACAGCTAAATGAGGCATTGTGGGAATGTTCAAGATGCAATTTCAGACCCTGACTATAGTTTTTTCATTTCATTTTGTAACTAAATCTGTTATAAATAATGCCATTTTCTCTTTCGTTGTTGTAAAAGGCAATTATATGCCTAATATGAAGGACTTGTTCAAATAGGCTCTGACCTTGACATGCATTGGAAAGCCTTGCACAAGCTGCTGAGTGCCTTCATCTGTCATTGGCTTTATTAGGAGTTGAGGCCACTCATCTTCTGCAATGAACAAGCACTAAGTGTGGAACTGCCCTTTTTCTTACCCTTTCTGTCTGATACTATGGACATGCTTCCATAATTGCCTGAAAATAGCACTGGACTGGAAAGAATTGAGGATAGCATGCAGCTTGAGATGCTCACCTGTTAACAGTAAGTACTTTATAATTGGCTTCCAGGATATTTTTGTACTGCATGAACCAGCAGTTGGATGGAAATGATTGCACTGCTGGGCAGACTGTGTATTTTGTTGGAAAGATTTTTCGATATGATATAGTGGCTTATCTTAATATAGCAATGAATTTGAACATGGTACATTTTTAAAGCAGTGTTCGCTTTCAAAGCACTGTTCAGGAGCCTGTGAGATTTCTGTATGTTTGCAAACAAAAGGAGACAGCAGGATGTAAGGGGTTCTACCGCTGGAGTTTGATCCAGCTGCATTCCCCTGGGTGCTAAATGGTCTGACAACTTTAATGTAAGTAACAGCAAGCTCATGGCCACGCCTTTGTCACTCCTTCATGCATTATCATTCTGCTGTGCGACTTGCAGAAATTTTTAGTGAAGGGCTTTAAATTTGAAACTACTCTCAAAAAGTAGTTTTTGAGAGTAGTTTCAAAACTACTCCCATGTTCCTCCAAGCGCCCTATTTTCATGGGAACCTTGGCATTTTAAGTTTAAGTGAAGCAGTTTAAGTAAATATTTTGATCAACTTTGCAACAGTGAGGAAAGGAGTGAGTGAGTTTTGTAGAAATCAACTGCTAGGCCCACTTAGGCTTTTGAAATTCAAAGCTGCTTCTTGAGAAATTTGGAGAGTGAGACAAAAATTAATGGCTTGTTGCTGAAATGGTTTAGGCTTGCAGGAAATAAGTGTGAATTCCTCTTGAAATGCTGCAGTTTGATGAAACCAGTTAAATAGGTGGATGATTTTCACTCTACATCCAGGTCAGTGCTAGAAAACTGTATCTTATTCTGATTTGTTGAAACAAGTTTTCAAAATTTGCAGAAGTTAAGGAAGGAACCAGGAGATTTGACAAAAGGTGATTTTATTAGGTACTTTCTTTAATTAGGGAGATCACAATAAGCGAGCAACTTGGAAATGGAAGCCAGACAAATGAATCTGATCACTGACCCAAGTGTGGTTAGATATAGCACATGCTTAGTTATAAAATATCACAAGGTGCCAGACTCAGTACACAGACCAGTGAGTGATTAAAGGACAGTGGCTTACGATGGATCAAACCAAATGATGTAGCACTTTCTAGTCAGCTTATATCCCAGGAATTTGTAAAACAGTCACTTTGAGAGGCTTCATCTGTTGGGTACTATAAAGGATAGCTTCATTGACAAAGACAAATCTCTCTTGAATCTCATAACCATGTTTCAAAAGATGTAATTTACAGACATACTAAATAAAACCAAAGCAATTTGTGCGCTATGAGGACAGAAGGGAGTGTATCCTGTACTTTTTTTTCTTCTTATATCATCCTAGAAATGAATAGGTTTCTCATCTGAAGCAGATTGTTGACATATGAAATCACAGTTTAAATTTTGAGAGCTAGTTTGCCAATATAAAAACAAAAAACAGTCTTATGATGAAATGTATTAAGCATCTTAATAAGCATGGTTGCCAGTTTTCTGCTCTTTGCTTGAATTAGCAAGGGTTTCAATAGGCTGCTAATGTGGTGTGTGAAAGGTATGTCCCAAACAGCACTAATGAAGACATGTTCCTATTTTTATTGTTTGAAGCTGACTTGGCTTTTGACTTGGCATGGAAGAAAAGTAACTTTGATGTTTTTGAAGATCATCTGAATGCTGAACAATTAACTCTGGAAGTCACTTCCATGAAGCAAAGACTGATTTGTTAGTATTTGTTAACTGCTCTCAGAGGCACATGCATGTCTGTATATACAAATATTTATAGTTCAGTGGCAGACACTCATTTTAGTTCAGATGTTCATAAATTATACTTCTTGTATAAGAAGAATCTTCCCTATGAAATTGCAAAGAATGCCTCCCAACCTATCTGTGCTGTAAATCTTAAGTAGTTTAGGAATAAATTTTCAGTGCAGGGAGAAAATATGGTTCATTGTTCCACTTTTTCAAATTCAGATCCAGGATAATAAACCATTAGGCATCTTAAGGGCATTTATTTTCTTTGGTCTAGCAGTGTAGTTAGTTATTCTGAACTGAGACACAACCCAGTGTTTGCTAGTGTTAGTGAAAGTACCTTTGTAGACTTTGGTGTGGTTTTGTGCAGTGTGGGGAGGTAGATTGTTCTTTTGTTGTTCACTTCCCCCCCCCCCCCCCCCCCCATTTTTTTCCCTACCATATTGCATTGGTTATAGATAGCCAAGTTATAACAGTGATGTGTTAGGAAGATGTATTTAGAAAATGTATTAGGAATGTATTTTGCTCTTTGCTATAGCAAGATTTAGGAAAGGGAGGTGTGAGAAATAGCTTTACAAACACTGAAGTCAGGGGAGAGGATCTGCTCCAGGTGGAGGAGACTGTGCAGGGGCATGCAGATATATTCTGAATGGTGTGAAGCTCATGGCCAATCCATGTTGGAGCTGGTTCTTTTGAAAGGAGCTGTAGCCCACGGAGAGGATCCACACTGGAGCAGATCTTTGATTTCTGCACCCTGTAGGAGGGGCCCCATGCTGGAGCAGGGTAAAAAGCATGAGGAGGAAGGAGTGGCAGAGAGTAACTGTTACACACTGGCTATAACCCCATTCGCTATCTCCCTTGTGCCATTTAAGAGGTGTGGACAAGGAGGTTAAGTAGTTGAGATTGAAGGAGTGTGAAACTGTACCTTGGGAAGAAGGGGATTGGAGAAAACTGTTTTAGTTCTTGTCTTTGTTTCTTATTGTCTGGCTCTATTTTAATTGGTATAACTTAAATTCCTTATCTCTGTGTTGAACCTGTTTTGCCTGTGATGGTTATTGGCAAGTAACATCTGTGTCTTCATCTTAACACATTAGCATTAATTTTATTTTCTTGCCCAGTCCTGCTAAGAGGAGGCCTGACCAACCATAGATATGATCCCCTGTGGGAAGCATATTTTGGTAATACTTTCATGTCTGAAGTCCTCAAACCTTGAGCTTGTGTGTGTGAGCTTTGTGTCCACTTTCCAGAAAGTGGCAGATGTGCCTTTGCATCCTATGAACACACTCAGTGTAAGTTGCTTTTGAAGGCAGAGTTGGGAAAGGGGCTCCATAAAGCTGTGGTCAGCAGTGTGACTGGGCTGGGGAACCCAGTGCATGACAGGGCTTCTAGAGAAAAATTTGCCATTGTGCTAATCTTGAACCTGTTCTTATAGATCCCGGTCCAAAATATTTCTTGTAGAATTTGGCAACTTTGTGACTCATCTAAAGTATCTGGGAAGTGGATTATATACTTAGTTTCTACCCAATTCGAGCCTGGGAGGTACTTTCTTCCAGAACATGAGTGGGATACTGGGAGAATGATTACTCAGCATCAGTTATGAGTGTGTATAATAAGTATTAGAAGTTTATGTACCTTTTTTCATTACCATAGGAGGGGACTTTTGATTAGAAATTTTGGATCTCTTTGAGGATTGCAGTATTGTGTACTAATTTTTGTTTTAATTGCAGATCACAATTTGTAGCAATGGTTTTCTTAAAGAAAACACCCCAACATAAAACAACAAAAAGCAAGAGAACAGAGTGTATTTCTATCATGCTGTTTAATTTCCTTTTTTTCTGTTCATAGGTTCTTCAGAATAATTTTGTGTTTTTCTCTTCACTAAAGGAATAAACATATAGCTTTGGCTTTTTTCAGTTTCTTAATGCTTATGCCAATTCGGGGCTGGATTTCATCCTAAACTGTTATTTGCCATATATGTGTGAATTTGGATTAATTGCTAGTAATGTAAAGAAAGAAGGAACCAACCTACCTATGGTTCATTTCCCCATATCCTAATATTCCCAGATAGTAGTGTTGATACTTAAGCAGATTTGTAAATTACTTTGCAATCTAGTCACAAAAAAGATACACTAAGAAGTACAATTATGTTTTTGCATCCCAGTAATAGCTCCAGAGGGCCCATTATATTCTGTTGAGCTAACATGTTGACATTGCTGCTTATTTTTGAATATGTGTAGGAATTTATTTAAAACTGGATTATTGATCAATGGTCTATAGTGAATTCTCTAGGAGAATCATTAGTGTCCATTGTGTCAATCTTGCCTAGCTTGTGGTTTAATGATCCTGTGAAGGTAACTATTCCAGTCTGTTAGGTCAGTTTGTCCATGCAACACCTCAATAAACTCATTCTGCTTTTATGTAGGAAAAGTTACCTTTTAAGATTGTTGTGATGTACTGATTTTTAAAAATTATCACGTAGAAAAAAATTAGTTTACAGATGACAGTGCTGAAAATTAAAGTAAAAGCTGCTATGAATGCTAAAAGTTTCTTACATTAGAAGTCATATTTCATAAAATTATAAATATGTCCTTTTTTTCCCCCCTGTAATCTAAACAATGTTGTGGTAGCAAACTTGTATGGCACATTCATACTGTAGTAAATCCATATGCTTGTTTCATTACCCACCCTAAACCTAAAGGGATTTATATTGGCCAGAGCGAATCCATGGACTTGACTACACAGATGTAAATTAGAATGCTGTAATAGACCTAATTCCAGAGAGAATTATGTAAAAGGTGGTGAATATTTTGAGACTCCTCTTGTAATGAACTAAATTTTGTTAAACCAAGTGCATTGTTGGGCTTGAGATTTTGTAGACGACTTTAAAGAGCAAATCTGAATGGTTATGCTGTCATTAGAAACAAGCTTTCCTGTAATGTATGTGGAAGCTTAACATAAATTAAGTTGTTACAGCATTTATTGCAAGTGTAATGTGTTATTAATAGTTGGCAAAAACAGCCTGAAAGTAAGATTTCAGATTGACTTATAAATCAATAATCAGAGAACCCCATGGAAGGCAGAAATAATAGATTAATGACATACTCCTGAATTTTGTATATTAATTTAATTGTAATGCATCTGTGAAAATATTATTTGAGTTTTCACGGCATAGTTGTATGTGAGTTTTGCCATATAAATGTGTGAATATATCATAGAATCTTATCTGCATTAGGCAGGCATACACAATGTATTTTCACCATTTCATTGCTGCAGAGTTTTAGTATTTTTCTCTCCAGTTTGATATTTTAAAAATATTCTTACAGAATGAGATTGCTTTATATGTATTTAAGCTGCAGAGTCTTCTCTGATCTGTTAGAATATGAAGTTTCTGTGTGTATGTGGTTTAGCATTCTGTAAGTCAGTGATCTCTCCAGGGCATCTTGAAATAAAAGTGTCTCTTCTAGCTAAGTATGTACTTATTGTAAACCATTTTTCAGCAGTCATTTTAATTTTCTAGAGCATGCTCTGTGTCAGTTTAAAGATGGAGCAACTGAGTAAGTGTTGCTGCACAATGTAGCATAGCTTCAGGATTGAATGTCATTGCTCAGTGTGGGTTTTCTCTGGCTACAAACTACATGTATGATATTAGTTATGAACACATTCTGCAAGCTGAGGAGCAGGTAAGTGAATCAATGGCCATTAAGTTTCAGTGAAGTATGTTGCTGTGTTGCTAAGATTTTGATTTGCAGTAGGAAGTGTGCTAAATGGAGAAGAAAGTGGAAAAATTACAAGACTATGGTACAGGTGGTTCTGAAAGCCTTATCACCCCTTCATGGTTCAGAAGTCCCAATGTGTTTGAGTGTTTGCAGCTCCACTGCCGTCTGCGCTTCTGCTGGCACTTAACTGGCACTTGAGTTGTGACAACTCTGACTGTGAGTGTTAGGTATATAACAATATACACATGCATATAAATTTGCAGCTATCCAGAAATATGTAAATATCAGTCAGTGTTTAGTGAAGAACTCAATTTGGTTGTGTTGAGAGATGTTGCCATGTTGAATCTGGATTCGTGTTGAGTATTTTCCTGTTACTGCAGCCTTGCATTCAGGTCACTGAGACATCTTATATGTTTAAAGTCCCTTCCTTACCTTTAGTCTTTTTTTAAAGAACCAGTTTTGCTTCCCCTTATGTGATGCTGTGAAGGCATTTTTGAATGTGTAGTTGTTTTGGTTTGCTAATTTGAGATTTTTAAATTAATGCACTAATTAATGTGTTGGTTTTACGGCTGGCTAAATGCTAGTGCACTTATTAGAGTGTACTTACTAATTTTCTGCTGTGAGATAAGATTAGGAGGAAGACAAGGTGTTGCAGCATGCATCTTGTGGCAGTGGGGGTTTGAAGATGTTTAGTCTCTCCCTGCCTGCGGTAGTGGTGGAGTGGTGGTTTGAAGATGTTTAGTCTATGTCTAAAGTTGTTTACCCCATGTCTCACCGTGGCAGTTGGAATAATTCCAGATTCTTCCTTGTCTGTCCTCAAAAATCCTGCCCCTTTTGTCTAGAGAATTCCCTGTCAGTTACGATTTTTCCTTTTGCCATTTGGTCTGTGTCTTTCCTGCTTCAGGTTATGTTTACAGCTAGCCAGACAGCCCCCTCCCGGGTTTCCACCCCCCTCCTCCTTAAAAGATGCTGTTTTCCTCTTCTTCCCTGCTCTTTTTGCTGCTGTCCCCCCTTCGAGTCCCGCCGTTCCCGCATCCCACCCGGCGCAGTGCCGAAGCCAGCAGCTCTGGCTCACCGTTCCGCAGGGAAAGAGAGAACGTCCATGCAGTGCGGCAACAGGTTTCCCGTCCCGGCCATGGGAAAGCCCGGGCCGCTGCCGCTTCTGCCGTGGGCTGCCGCTGCCCACGCGGCTCCCACGCTGCCCAAGGACTGCCAGCGCTGCCGCTGCCTGCACGGCTGTGTCCCCTGTCTCGCCTCAGCGCTGCTCCCAACGTGAGAAGCAATAACCGATCCCACGTGGCGCCACCCCGGCACCGCTTCTGTGTGGGGAAGAAATAAAGGCAGCTCAGAGAAGCAAGCATAGAGCCCTTCCTTTTTAACTTTACCTCGATCCTTTGGCATTGGGTCCACACGTATCAGCCGCCTCTGGTGGTTTAAAGAGCCCCGCCAGTGGCCGTGATCCTGCCTGCCGATGTCGGAGGCAGGGCGCGGCCCCTCTCGCCTCCCGCCGCCGGGACGCAAGGCCGGCAGCTGCCTGTCGGTGATCCTCGAGCCAGCCAGCAGCCGGACACCCGCAGACGGGCTGGCATCAACAGCCTGAGGGATCTGCGGGGCGCACGGGGAAACTCTCTGGTTCCGGGAGTTCCACTGAGGTGTGGCCGTGTGGCACAGCAGCAAGGAAGGGACAGGCACAACTGGAGTGCCAAAACTGAAGATGTTTATTAAATAAATTAAAGGGCAGAAATGAGGGGGCAAAACAAAACATAGAAGGGCTGCTTCAGAAGTCCTCAAAGCGGGGCCAACATATGTGTGTGTGTGTGTGTGTGTGTATGTATATATATATTTAGTCTCTCATGGAATGTTCTAGATGTTTTCTGGCCAATGATGGGCTGTTACACCATCCTGATCTGCATGGCCACTCCCAATTGGTCCCAAAGTCCTTCGCTTCTCACCATGAGCTGCCTGGCTTCTTACCTCTTGAGTCTTGATGTTTCTTGTCCATTGTGTGGCCATATGGCCAGCTCTTGGCCCATGTCCTCCAGGACAAGCCCTCACAGCAAAGCAGGCTCAAAACTCGAAAAGGGTATAAAGGAAACTTTATTAATAGAAATTAAAAGAATACTAAGAATTGGAATAAAATTTTAGAATACTTCTCTATTTCCTTATAACTTTTTTTAAAAATTATTAACAATGTCTAGAAATAATTTAGTTAGTTTCTTACTTTTGGAATAGTCTTTTTTAGTTTACTTATGGAGAGGAGTCTCTCTTGTCAATTTAGGGAGACTTCTCTGTAAGAGAACAGGTTTTTTGTAGCTTTTAATTTTTACGAATAGCAGCTGCCTAGAAGTCTTGCAATTGTGAAACTTCTCTTATTTTTTACAGCTTTTTAAAATAGCTGTGTTTATGGGCTATGTTAACTTATGGGGTATTATTTTAAGGATGAGCTGTTTAAAAGTAAAGGGTTTTTTTTTTATTTATTTATCTCTGAGATCATCTTTATCTCTGGAAAAAGAGGTTTTCTTCTCTCCTTGGGGCAAAGGGTCTTTATCACTCTTCTCTCTCTGTTCAAACTTATTATGGGATCACAGCTACTTTAATATCTGTTTGCTTTAGCATAGATACTTTGGTTCATATTTATAATTTGAATGCTTCAACTTTCAGAAAATTACAAGGAAAAAAATAGTCTTATGTATTAATTATGTATTTTTTATAGCTTTATAAGAGGATTCTGGCTTAGAATTGAGGCATCTCTTTAAATATTTATTTGGGACTTTTTCTTCACTGACTTTAGTGTTTTTGTGTTGTTCTTCTACATGTTCTCACTCTGTCCTTTTCTCTCGCTGTCCTGGTTTGAGAGGAAGTTAAGTTTTCAAGGTTATGCTGTGGTCAAACCAATGGGTGCTCAGATTTGAATATTGGCACCTGGTGTGGCCCCTGAGGACATGGATACGCCTCTGGGAACGCGGGGGTTAAAAGCAGGGAACTCCCAGGGGAAGCTCTCTTGGCTCCGGTGGTGAAGGAGGTCAGAGCTGCCCTGCCCGGCTGCGGGCTGGGCGGGGCAGGGGCGGCCGTGCGGCCGTGAGGGAGGCCGGGCCTTGGACAGAGAGGGGCAGTGAAGGCCCCTGCAGGACGGAAGGGTGGAGGAGCACCGAGAGGCATCGGGCAGCAAACTCCCCCCGGGAGAGAGAGCGAGAGCCAGCCTGTGCCGGTGCTACCCTGGAATTCAATACCATGGCCGGGAGAAGGAGAAGTGGGGTGCGGCGAGTACCTGCCGGCAGGGCAGTGGGAGCCCTGAGCAAGCAGAGCCTGAGATTTTAACCCTTTCTCGAATAATGGAAACCTTACAGATACTGATCCTCCTGGATCTGAATGAGAAGAGAGATAATGATGAAATGGAGGAGGAAATGGGCAAGTGTGATGAAAGTTCATGCAAGTGAAAGATGTTGGAAGAGTGGAGAACAATCTGAGTGGGAAGAGATGATGGAGTGGCCTTAGCTGGACTTTTCCTGTATAGCCATGGACAGAACCATGTTTCCTGTGACACAGAGGAGGCAATGGCTCAGAGCCAAGAGAGTTCAGTGTTGAGACCCCTCGGTCCCAGGGGGTGAATTTGGGGGGGACAGCTGTCCTGAAAGTGAGAGACTGTGCTCTTTTTGGAATGGGACAAAGCATCCTTAAAAAGACAACCCTAGAAGCAGCCCTGGTCCATGTGCAGTGGTGAGAGCACTGGACATGGAAGGAAGGTGTCACGATGGCAAAGAGTGACATGGAAACACACGAGGTCTCAACTGTGTTTCCAGGGGAAGCCTATGGCACAAGAGGGACTCCTCACTCCCTGATGAACTGAGAACTGAGAATTGCTTATCTAAGGGGTGGTGATGGACTGAGAGTTGGTGATCTGAGGGATGGATGTATTGGAAATTTGGTGGGGGGAGGAGGAAATGTTTTTGAAAGGTTTTCATTTTTCCTGTGTGTTTCTTTTTACATGTAGTTTAGTTAATGAAGTTTTCTTTATTTCTAAGTGGGGGCCTGCTTTGCTTATTCCTGGTCACATCTCACAGCAGACACCAGGGAGCATGGTATTTTCATGGGGGGCACTGGCATTGCGCCAGCGTCAAACCATGACACTGACCTAAGAAAAGATTGAAGTTTTGTAAGTCTTATTTGTATACTAAAAGAGTTAATATCTTGCCCAGGGCTTACCGATAGCCACGTGACCCCAGCTGGGCTCAATAGTTTTCAGCCAAAGCTGTGGCTGGGCTAGGGCTGGTGGAGCTAAGGGCTGAGACCTCAGCAGCCAAGCTAAGGCTTAGTTGCAGTGTGCCAAGGGCGGATGGCGTCCCCTCCCCCTACCCTACGGCCAATGGGGTTCTGCTCTGCAGCAGAGCCCACCTGGCCTGGCCCAGCTGAGGGGTCAGGCCAGCCTTGTTACTTGTTCTTAGGCCAGAACAAAAAAGAAAATTCCCGAAATTTTTCATTTTTAACATATGTGTTCATAGAAGGTTGTTTAGCTTTCTAGTAGTTTAATGAAGTATCAATATTTAAAATGACTCTCTGATTAATTTTATTAGACACAGGAAAAGCTCTTAACAGCCCCTCTTAAAAAAATGCTGTAAACTCTAGCCTTAGAACCCTGCTGAACATGATATATATAATGCCAATGCAAAGTCCTGTGTCAGCAGAAGACCACCTCTCCTTGGGGTAGCAAGGGCACACTGGGATTTTGTTCCCAGGGGTCTGTGCAGGATCAGGAAGGTCTGTATGCTGACTGTTGCTGCAGTCTGCTTTCTAACAGTACTTGAAAATGCAATTTATAACCATTGAGGAGTAGGAATCATTAATTGCTTCTATCTTTACTATGGATTGTAAGACTTTCACATATCTTATTTCCCTTCTTGACAGGATCCAGGGAAGCCCTACTGCCCTTTTGCCATTTGATTACCTCCATTTTCTTGCTGCTTCTTCCCCGCTCCAGATATGACTGACTTTTTCTGCACACAGTAAAGTCTTCTCTTCCCTTCCACTCCTGTTGGAGTCAGACATTTTTTGTAATATGTTCTCAGATAATCCGTTCTATCTCCTGGTTTTCTTCTGGGTCTGCTTTCACCTCTTGCTTAATTTGTTCCATGCCTTCCTTTCCTTTAGTTTTTTCATGGTGTAACCAGGCTTTACTCCTTCCTCTTTTGTGTCTATTGGTCCTTGACCTGCCTGGTTCCTCAGCTGTGCCCACTACTTGGTTTGATATCTGAAGTATTGCTTTGTTTACAGTGTCCTCCGTTGCATTTCCATCCCAGAATCCTCCCTGGTCCTTTTGCTATTCCTTGCACTCTACAGAACAATCTTTTATTAATCACTGAATAAACTCTTCTAAATGAGAGATAAGAAGCATCTCTTGTTCATGTGACTGACTAGGGGAGAAAGGAGCCTCAGTCAGAGGGTGAGCTGGTGTTGGAAGCCACAGACATTTTCAACTTCTTCCATTGATGTTATTCTTTTGAGGGATTAATGCTGTGCTGTACCTACAGTCAAAGCATATATGAGAAAAAGGTAACTTTAAACTGGATATTCTTCAGTACAAAGTTGCATCTAGACTTGCCTCAATACCTGTTTGTCCAAACTGCGCTTTCATCTTGCCTTTCAAAGACCTCTTCCTGTGCATTTAGCCATGAATTCAATTTCAGTGAGCATCAAACAGCTGCTTAATCTTTTATGTCAAATTCTTTCTCCCATTGCTTTTGATGGCTGAAGCAAACATCAGTTCTCTTCCTGCTGCTCATATAATTTTTAGCATTGCTTTTAACAGGGATGTGTTTATAAGTATTTGTGTTCTGGCTATCTTTGTGTTTTACAAATTTTTTTTTTAAGATAGACAACTCTTTCCTGCCCTGTATTACCCAGAAGTTTGGACTGGAATAATCTAATTTTGCATTTTAATTTACTGAAATATCCTTCTCCTATTCTTGGTAAAAAAGGCATTTGGTTCTATCCATTAGACCTCTTGCAGAACCAATTTGCCTCAGTTTTTAATCTTTTTTTGACCATCATGCTTTCCTTTGCATCAGATTGTTGTGTCCTTCCTTTTGTAAACTTTTTACTGTGAAGATTTTTCCCAGTCTCCAGTACCCTTCTTGTGCTTTCCTGAAATTTTCTTTAAAATTCTGATTCTGAGTTGTGTCCGGCATACAACAATTATGTTCATAGATCTGTCAAACCAGCAAGGAAGTATCAAAAGAAAACACATAATAAGAAATGTAGTCTCATTGTCATACCCAAAGTTCTGCCTTTACAAATAATCTTTGCTATAATGCTGCCAGAAATTCACAACAATAATATTTTTTAATTTAATATTCATTGGTTTTTGTGTAGTCTGATGCAGGCTTGCGTGTCTGGTGTGTAAATTCTCCAGCTTTCTTGTTTTTCATCTGTGTTCTGTATCAGTGGTTAATATTATAGGATCCTGTGATCCCTGACCTGCATTTGTAAACCCTTGGGTGATAAATGTAAACTTTTAATCTGAGCAAGTCCCTGAATTAGTGTTATCTAATAGAATTAGCGCAGTTTAAATTTTAAAAACTTGTTGAAGCAATTGCTGTATTATAATTGTGTAATAGATAGAATTGTATGTGTTACAGTTACATAATTGATGGTAATCAAGTATTAGTCTCATTTGCACTAGATAATTGTCTAGATAACTGTATTTAACAAAATGTTATTGAGCATCCCCATGTGGTTCTGTCTCAGTTCAGTGGCTCTTACTGGATATTGTGCTGCTCTGTGGTGTTTCTCACAGTGTGGGGTCTGTCAGATGTTTTTGTTGAACAGCTTCTCACATGACTGCAGAGAGTCCTGGGAATGAGTGTGCATTCTTTATTTGAGATAAATTTACAAGATCAGAACTTGATTAGCTTTCCATAATGTGCTGTTTTGGGGGGGACTTGGGTGGCAGTTCTTGAAATGCTAGCTATGGTTTTTAGAGAGGACTGTAATAGCTATCTGGTTTGGGTTAGAGAAGACCTCATAGCTATATTGGAGACAAGAAAGGCTTTGAAATGCTGTGCACAAGTCCTGTAGTGGAACAGTCTGTGACTGAGTAGATGGCAAGTGAAACACTTGGTATTTATCTTACTAAATATTAACTTTTAACACATGAAAGAAACCTAGGGATGGAGGAAGGCTAAAAATACCAGTGTGTGTACATGCTGCATTAAGAGATGGCTGCTGCTGCAGTCCATGAAGCCGTACTGAAGGAAATAATGGAAATGTTGTGGTTTGTGTTCTGAAGCTGGAAAAGCTTCCCGGTCTCTGAAACTTTTTTGCTTCACAATACATGCCAATGAAAGACCTCCTAGGAAAACAAAACTGTATCAAGCCAAGCACAGAACTGGTCCTTTTGATTATGTTTATCTAAACTGCGATATTACTCTAAGATCATATGCTGTCAAAGAGTTATAGATTGATCTTGGCATTTCTTTATTGCTGAGTAATTAGTAATCAAAGAAAGTAGCCCCCACACTTTATTAAGAAAATAAAGCACCTCAAAAACTTACGGCTTGCATCAGGTTTCTTCTGTTGAGGGCAGTAAACTAGTTTGTGAATATACTGTCTTCCTTCACTGAAAGTGATCTTTGCCTGGTATGAAGTATTATTCGTGTTTCATTATTCTGTTGTATGGAGAGTGTAGTCTTGCTGCCAGTCTGTGCATGCTTTTCTGTTGCACCAGTTTGTCTCACTTTAGACTAACCTCGGTTTAAGTTGATTTAAATTTTGTTTATAAGGGAAGCTGTCAGTAGATGGCAGCAGCAATCTCCTCACATAATAGTTTTAGGTTACCAGCCAAATGAACATCTTACATTAATGTTAACTAATCCTAAGGAAAAACACTCTACTGAAGTAATTCAGTGCAGGCAAAACTTAGTTTTATTCTTGGCCTAAAGCAGGATTTTGAAGCCAGGGGCTGCTGGTTAACTTTGGTTTAGGCTTTCATGAGCTGGCTCATGAGCGAGGAAGGGAAGCCAAAGGAGTCTTAAGTACAGCTAGAGACATCTTGCAGCTGCAAAGTGATTGATGGCAGTCAGCCCTAGGAACTCGTGGGTGGAGCCGAATGGACCATTAAAGATCTTCGGGCTAGACTGCTCTCCCCACCATATACTCATTATTGTAGGTTGTGTTTAGCACAAGTGGGAGACGGGCTATGCATATATATACACATGCATTTCAGGGTGCTGCTCTTTAAGTTGCATTAGTGATCCTAGCTAGCTCTAGTGCTTGCACTGCAGTGGCTCCCAGGTCTGAGAGCAGGCTGGTCTCAAGGGGTCCAGCCTGCCATTACCCTCTGCTCCTTCAGGAACTGAAGAATAAAGGGTTGTTTTGTTCTGTCCATATCCTTTCCTGAGAGGGGTTGACACAGGATGTGCTTTATGGCTGCTGGAAGGTACCTCAGGGAGGGGCTGTTTTACTCCTCTCAAGGGTCACAGATGTCATGGTCTGGGTGCTATAGGGATGAAGGATAACCTCTTTGAGTTGTCTCAGCACCAGCATGGGGATATAATGAAACAGAGGAGGTCAGCAGTGAAGAGCAGCCATGCTTCAGGCATCTGGTTGTGCCAAGAAGAAAAAGGCCAGGTTTTTTACCCATCTCTCACTCGGAGATGAGATTTTCATCTTTCTCCAAAGAAGCTGAATACCTCTGATTTATAAGAAAGGCTGTAGTGCTACCCTACCCTCACATTTGGGAAAAATGGTGCCCTCTCATTCAGTATCTCCACTGAGCACTATTTAGTGTTGCCATTCTTTTTCTGACCAGCCCTGAGAACTGAGCTGAATTTTCCACAGTGCCATCCCAACTTATTTGTGAGTGGTGAGAGCTAATTTTAAGTCCAGTGTTATAAAAGTGGTTGTGCTTTGACAAATGGGTACAGTTTGCACTTATCAGCACTGAATTTCATTTAATATTTGAACCTGGTGGGGATATTGAGAGCCTTTAGCTCTGCCTTCAGTTATCACCTTGTGTCATGGTTTGATGCTGGCACTATACACATTGTTGTACCTGGGCATCCACTAATAGAAGATATTTGCCTTTTATGCCTTTGCAGTGCAGTTTTTCCAAGCAATTGGCCAAGGACTTTGTAAACATTTTTTTAAAACTATGTCAATTAATGCTACACCAGTGCTTCTGATTACTCTGCGACATGTGACTTCTACAAAACCTGTTAACTCTTTACCTTCCTATTATTTTCATTAATTTATCTTATTTAACTCTGTATTATAATTTCCACCCATTAGTACACCACATTAGAAAGCTTTGAAATCTCCTATTATGTGCCTGCTTGTAGAAGTTTAGCAATACTAGCCACAGGCAAGGACTGGCAAGGATTTGGCTAATATCCTATTAGCCAAAGTAGCTTTTTAGGGTAAGTTAAATACTCTTTATGGACATGGAGTTTGTTATTTAGATTAATCAAAAACTGGCATACTTAGAGCATTTTTCTAGCTGTCTTATAGAAGTTCAGAGGGACTGAAAGATGGGGAAAACCATGTGTAGCTGAAATCATACATGTTCTATTTTCCTTTGTAGCAAGAAGGAGACAATGTCAGATTTTATGCATCAAAACAACTGCTTGGTTTGGGAGAGTTTGGTTATGTGGTTTTGTGGGTGTTTTTGTTTTTTCTATTTTTTTAGCCATTTTTTTTTTTAATTTAGTGTTAGCATCTTAGTGGGTTTTTTGTACTGCGTTTTCATTTTGTGTGGATTTTGGTTGCTGTTTTTGTGTGTGTGCTGGTTGGTTGTTGTTTTGGTTTTTTTAATCACATGCATCTGGCTTTTAGGCTTACTTAATTTCTTAGACTTTGGCTCCCCTCACTGTTTGAAATGTCTGCCTGTTATTGAATGTATCTGTAGACTTTTGCCATTGACCTTTTCTTTAGAGCAATATTTATAAAACTAGAACAAAAGTGGAACACAAAAGCTCCTGAAACAAAAAAGGATATCTATATACTGTTTCAGAAGGGTATAAAAGCCTTCCTAATATAAAAACATTGAGGCATTCCCATGAGGGAAGATATGCCTGAGCATTAGCCCTGATGTCTCCTTTTTTCTCACAGCCTTACACATGAGTGCTAATGGATCAGCTCTTTAGAGAATTGCAATTAATTCAATTTCTGTTAAGTGCATTGCAGATACCAGTGCATTATGGCATGTGAGTGACAAGCTCCTATATCCTACCCACCACAGGTGGTTTGATTTCATTGGAGTAGAGATCATGGGATGCAGCAGTACTGCTTTTTTGAAGGAGTTATTTGGATGATGTAGGTTTATTGATGTGCTACACAGCTGAAGTAGAAGGAGAAAATAATAAAATAAACTAAAATTTAAATAGCCAGGAACACATCACCATTTCAAAATTAGTTGGTGGAACTGCTTTTAGCTGACACAGTCTTTGATTTTTATGGATATGTCCTAGATACATAGAAAGCTTAAATAAACAATTAAACTGTAATGAGACATTTTGATGATTAATGTCTGTGTAGTCCAAGATAATAATGGGATTCAGTGAGATCAACCTGTTTGGCATTTTAGAGAAATAGAGTGTATCATCAGTTTTTACTGATGAAGTTTTCTGTACTTGAGGAGGAGTTTCTGATTGATAGTCTTGTGACTAATCAGTGTTACTTGGTCTGGGTTTTAACAAAGCTTTGGTAACTTCCAACTTTGCTGAACGTGGTTTTAATACCATGTGTGACCATCTTGAGTAAAGCCAATTTATAAACTTGATGAATTCTTTGGGATACATGTAGCAACAAGGAAATGTAATTTTCTTTTTTTAAGAAATGAAAATAGTTGAAGAGGGACAATAAGATGGGAAGAAGCATTAGGGTGGTGTAGGTTTTTGTGGATGCATCCTTCCTCTTTTTATATGTATTGACACTACTTTCCTTCTATTTAGGAAGTTTTATATAGATTTTAAGGAGTTAGTACTGATGAGACTTAGGTGTTTAGCCTATTTAAAAAGATGTGAATTGAAGGGAAAAGAATGTTTTCAGAGACATTACCACTAAAATCTTTAAATAATTCTTCTAAATGCTTAGTAATCTATATTGGAGAAAATTGCATTTGGGAAGTGGTAGGATAAGAGAAGAGGCCTCAAGTTGTGTCAGGGAAGGTTTAGATGGGATATTGGGGAAAATTTATTCATTTAAAGGGTTGCAGCATTGGAACAGGCTGCTCAGGGAAGTGGTGGAGCCGCCATTCCTGGAGGCATTTAGATATGTAAATGTGGTGCTTAGAGACAGGTTTTAGTGGTGTGCTTAGTGGAGACTCTCCCTGCATTTCGGTATGTGGCTGCAGAGAAGATGGAGATCCCTATTTTTACAAGGAGTCACATGGAAAAGAAGAAAACTAATGGGTAAGAGTTACTTCTCAGGAGTTTGCTACTAGGCACAAGAGGAGAATTTTTCACAATGAGGTCAATTAGTTGGAATAATCTCCTCCAGGAAGTAGTGGATTCTCCAGATTTGGATGCTTTTAAAATTCAGCTGGACAGGTGGCTGAACTGTCTTGCCTAGATGGTGCTTTCGCCGAGAGAAGTTGGACCTAATGATCCTTGGAGTCCTTTGCAACCTGGAATTCTGTGGTTCTAAAAAAGGCACTGTGAATTCAAAATTTCTGTTCCTTCCCTGTCACAGAAGACTCGGTGCTCTACCCTGTTTACTGTGACATAAGTTAGAATGTGTTTGTTGAAGACAGACAGAAAAGCTTTGTATTTCACCTGAAAAAATTTCCTTGTTCTGATTATACAGGTAGCTACCAACCTGCTTGCTTGCTTTAGACTGTTACATGCATTGATCTAATGCTAAACTGCTGGAAGATTCCATATAATAACTCTAAAAGATGTGCAGATGGGCTGTTCTGTTCCACTAGTGTATTGTATTTTTCTCTGTATTGGTAGGTTTAATCTGACTACATTTTCATTACAAGGGGTCACATGCTGGTGGGAATCCACTTTGAAGTAGATTCATATCTGAAATGTTCTGAATGTCTCTGTTGGGAAGACCAGGTCTTTTTACTGTGCGAAGCAATAGGTCATGTTCCCTTGTACCTGCCCCTTTCTGCCCCTGATAAAATTGCAAACAAAAGGGTAGGATGAACTTTCATACCTTATTCATTATTGTGCCCTTTGTTATTCAGTGATACATTATTTTCAGCGTTCAACCAGGTTGAACGAACCCTTAAAGTGATATGAGACCAGGATCAACAGTATCATTGACAGCAATGTGTTGTCTTTGAAATTTTATTTTATTCATGGGGAGTCTGATTTTTGAATCTGTCCTCCCCCATTCCCCAGTTTCATAGTTGACACAAATATTTTTTCTCTAATCTGTGAACTTCCTATGCTTTTAGCCTCCATGTCACTGTCTTCACGTTTCAGAATTTAATTCAGACGTAATTCAGTTTGTGGGGAAATGTTTCCAGTTTGTTTCTGCTTGGTGGTGGAAATAAGTTGGATAAATTTCTGACCTACTAATGATTTTTTTCTTCCAAAATTTGAAAGGAACTGGAAATATTCTTCCAAGATGTCTCTTTAGCTGCCGCATGAATAACAAGGAATCCAAGTCTTTTTTTTTTGCATATGTGCAAGCTAATTTGAATGTTTTCAGTTCCATTCTACAGTATTTTAAATGTGATTTTTGGTGAATGAAGGAATGTTCTTCTAATTGTTTTTCAAAAGAGGTTTTGAATACATTATTTAATTTATATAAAGTAGGTAAATTAGGAATGAGGAAAAACTACCATTACTTTGTTACTTGATTTCTTAATTGCATACTCAGTTATTTTTAAATTATATGTCCTATTCTCCACCTTCCTTTTAGAAGATGGTAATTTTTGAGTGTAAAGCTCAAAATTGAAAGTGTCTTTATAAGGATCATTTCAATGCTCAGGTGTATTCTTAAGCCAAGTGTTTGTGGTTGTACATTTTAAAACATTGTTCCCTGCTCACTGTGTAGGGAAACATAACCTGAAAGCATGGCCTTGCTTCTACGAAGGAAGCAGCATGATTTGTACGTAAACATTACAGGCTAAAAACCCTAATCAACAGGTGTGCCTATGCGTGCTAGAAATTCTGGTTAAGGAGATGGGAACTGTGCTTCCATGATCTTCATCTCTCTCTGGTTATCATGAATGAGGATTTTCTGGGTGACCCTGCTCTAACAGATTTATTGCCTCATGTGCCTCTGCTTTACGGAAAAGATCACTAAAGACAAGGAAGTTTTGCACTGAATTCTGCATTCCAGCACATTAACGTTGCTATTCCTATGTCTGTCCTTTTTGTCAGAAAGGAGTTCTCATCTCTGAAACAAGATGATAGTTGTTTTGTTTTTTGGGTTTTTTTTCCTGGTGCTACACCTACCTAAGTTGTGACTGCTGTTTTCTAGGGCAGTCCTGAAGATCTACATTGAAACCTCACATCAAAGTCAGAATACCTTTTTACTGGAATGATGGAATCTTGCTGATGTCAGCTTAGGGTCTCTAAATTAGACTTTCTATGCCTCTTTCCGTATGTATGGGAAAACTAAAATATCACTGTCTACCTTTCAGATATATTAAGACTTTTCCTATTTAAAGTTAGGAGCCTATACTGTTAAAGTCAGAAGTGACTTTTAGAATTGTGCAGCTAAAAGAAAAAAAGCCTAGTATTGAGTCTTGTTTGTGATTTTTGTTTATTGCTTTAAGTTTTCCCCAAGGGGAATTTCTAAATTTTTTAGAGCAAGCAGTGAAATATCTCCTCAACAAAGTATTGCTCTTAAATGTTGCCAGCTCCTTCTCTTCTTTCCAGTCTTGCAGGAGTTCCAAAGCTGTAAATACTCAAATGTTTTGCTTGTACAGGAATATATATTTTCTGATCCAAAGTGGATAGAAAACTGTTGAAGGAAGTCAGCTCTTGCCTATTAAGTAATATTTTTGTAGCTTGTAAAATGGGAAAATGGAATATGTGAAACTGAAGTGTTCATTTTGATGTATTACTGGCTGTTACTCCTTTCAGAATAATAAAAGGCAAACTTAAGTATGAATTGGAGAATAATGTCAAGGGAAAAATGTTACTTTTGGGCAATGGTTTAAAATAAATTAAACTTTAGAAATGTTCAGAGTCAGGTGTTTCCATTTTGATTCACCCCTTGCATTAATATATCCCTATTATTTTTTGTAGTAAATGACCTTTTCCATTTCAAATTAAAAAGACAAATTATGGGCAAAGCTTTTTCTTTCTTTCTTCTTCCACTCTGAAACAGAAACATCTTTAAGTTCAGTAAGTAATTAAATATTTACAAATGAGGCAAGGAGTAGAAATTTAGAGTGAAATGTTCCGTAAAACTGGAGTAAACGGAGTACTTTCAATTAAATAGTAACAAAACAAAAAAAATTGATAGAATTTTATTTTTCTTTGAAGATTCGGTATATGCATGCATAGGTAATGTTTCTGGTGTGTTTTGGATTCTTCTGGGTGTGTTTGTTTATTTGCTTTTTGTCTTGGGTGGCTCTTTTTGCCTGTTTCTTGGAATGCATGTGAATTCAGTAGATACAGCTGCCTTCAGGCCAGGCCACCTTTCAGGAGCCATGGAGACCTTGGTTTCCACCTAGGCTTGCCAGATCATCTTAATGAGGTGTTTTGCGTTCTCCAGATTAGCAGGTTGTAAGAGAGCCTAAATTCTGATTAGCTCTGCTGACGCATAATACACCTGTGCTTCTAGAAGGAGATTAAGGTGAGCTGCTTCTTAACAGTTCTCAAGCTCTCAAACATAGCAGTATATAAAGTGAGCAGCATGATGGCCACTTCACTGTTCATTTGTGTGCATCAATGCAAACATTGATTAGAAATTGGAAGAAAGGTCAAGACTGTTCTCTCAACTACTCTTACAACAGTTCTACATAATTTGCCATCATGGTGACAACTTCTGCCTCTGATTCCTCCATTAATTAAAAATAGAAAAGAAAAAGGTCTCAGTGAGAAGTCTTTAAGTGGGACATTACTTGTCAAGCACTAGCTAGCTATGTAGATACCTCAGTAATGTTCCTTAAATTTCTTCAGATTCTCAGTGAAGGAAGGCAATGACGCATCCTTTGAATTCAATAATCAATTTGAGATTTTATTAAGTTGTTGGTCTGGATGCCTCTAAAACCTGGCTCAGAATAATATTTAGAAACTTTTCATTATAGGTGAAACCTTGATGTTCTGATACGTGGTGAAGTGAGATTCAAAAGTCCATAGGTATAAAGAAAAGAAATTTTTCTGTATTATCTCAACATTGCTTATTTCAAAAAGTCTCATTTGTACTTCACATAAGTCTTATCTTAAGAAATAAAAAGTGCAATTTCTTTTTTGTCTTTAAAGATTAAGTATGTTTTTGGAATTCCATATGCTGACTGTTTGGTAGGCAAAGGGATCAATTATATTAAAGTTAATATAAAGTAAGCATATTTGGAATTTTCCAAGTTTAGTTCAGTTTAACTTTCTGTTAAGCAAATGTTTGTATTTAAGCACAGCTCTCAAAGGCTTAATTTAGGCAACTTTATCTTGCAATCAGTGTCAATATATTTTTTTCTTTGAAAATTTAGGAGGAATGGTGAATGCTAATGAAATTCTTTCAAATTATAGAGTTTAATAGGAACCAAGTTCAGCAAATGTAGCCCATTGACTTTACTATGATCTCTGTTTGGATTAGTACAGGGTGCTAAAAATAACATTCCTTCCATTCCATTCCTTGATACCAATTACTGTATCACACAGCTATCTTGTCATTTTTGTCCTTATTTGTGACATTAGATTGTGTGATTGAGATGTATATTAAATTGCAGCTTTGCTTGCATTCTTATTTAAGATGTTTTGTAGTACAGTTTACTCTGCTTTATTAGTTAAATTTTATGTCAAAGAATTTCTATTTATTTAATAACTTCATGTCAGCAATGCATCAGCTTTCACTTTGTGTGCAATTCCTATTTCTTTACCAGTAATGTAGGTTAGAATAACTGAGAGGCATATAAGTGAAATAAACAGGGCAGGAGACTTTCTTTCCTTTTAATGCCTTTATTAAAAGTGATCAGCTCAAGATTAAGAGGGGGTTCAGCAGATCTGTAGTGTCCATCAAGTCTCCCAGCGTGATGCCGTGGAGGTGAGTGGTCACAGCTCTGGCCACTGGGAGCAGAACTGAGTGATCTTTCTGATTGCTCAGCTCCAGCCCACCGCAGGCCCTGAGGCTGGGACTACTCCAAGCTCAGGGTGAGAGTCCACGAAGGTCTTCAGCATTCAGCATCTCGCTCCTCACATCTAGACACCATTCTAACCTTCTCATTCTCTTGTTGGCTCGTTGTTTGGGGTCTTTTTTGGTCGGTCTGGAGTTGTCCCAGGGTACACTGGTAGGTACTTTGCATATTCCCTGCCTTTGCATCTCATTTCGGGGAGACCTCCGCCTCAGGAGAAGGCCAAGGTCTCCACCAATACAAAAAGGAACGATTAATATTAACGACTCGTAATTAACATAACAAGTAACACCTTCGCAGCCAAACTGGTCTGCAGTTGGCTATAGCAGCAAAACTGTTCGCTGCTTTTTTAACCTTTTTTTTCTTTTACAAAAAAAAAAAAAAAAAAACTGGCAAAATTTTGTTCATAACATAAGTTATAAGGCCCCCCAAACTATTCCCAGATGCTATTCTCTTTGACTTCATTGAGAGTGCTATGAACTCAAGGTTTTTAAGGTTATGCCCTTAGTATAGGACATACTTGAGATGAGAGCTCAAATTTGAAGTCAACATTGCTATGTGTTGTGTTGACTTTGTAGATGAGTGAGGTGTGCACACACTGCATACAAACTAATTATATCAAGTATTCTCTTAAGTGGAAAAAATGTCAAAATAGCACAAAGCATGTTAAAATTAGAGAACTAAGTGAATGAAAGATAGCTCTTCACATAATTAAAACACTTGTTTTGAATTGTCATAAAACGGATAAAATAATAGAATTGAGGTTATTTTTTCAAGGATAAGACTGAATATAAAAAGCAGTGAAAGATGGAAAATAAAGTATGTGTTAAATATATTTATGGAGATGGAAAATATATATGCAGAGATAAAATTCAGTGTGTTTTATTATATCATGTGTATTGAGGATAAATGAGAGAGATGATTAATCAAAATAAGCCAAGAAGAACATGAGTATTGAAATTGTTTAGAAGACAGGGTTTTGTGTTGAGCTAGGAATCTTGTATCTTTGCCTGGATAGGTTAGGAACATTTTGGTGGACTATTTCTAGATTTTTAGGATAGGTTTTTAGGCTTATTAGGAATAAGTTTACTTTTGTTCTTTGTGGTTTTTTTGGTTGTGGGTTTGGGTTTGGCTTCTTTGTTTGCTTTTGGTTTTTTGTTTGTTTGGTGGGGTTTTGGGTTTTTTTGAGGGAAAAGCATATTCTAAAGCATTGAAAATCCTACTTTTTGATCTCACTTTTTCCAAGCTTTTCTTTCATTGCAATCTACCAATGGCAAGGTAGAGTAATATCCTTCAGGAAAAGAAACAAGTGTGAAATACAACTGAGCAACCTTAAAAGCTTCATAATTATGAAGGTTACAACAATACTAATGAAAGCATTATTTCAGATACTTGTTCCTGCAGGGAGAGAGGTCGTGGATTAATTAAGGATTACTGCAGCACTGGAATGTGATACACTGTTCTTCGGTAACTCTTGTTTTATCCCCTAGAGACCTCAGGAAGGCAGCAATTTGAGCCTTTTCAGGTCTTTGTTCTTGCTTATTTATATTAGACTCAGTTGTGCTGTGTGTCCTTCTGCTTTGCTGGTGCAACTGACTGAGAGCCGAACAATAGAACAGGTTTGTTTTTCAGGAACTGAAGGCTAATGCTCTTCCATGCTTTTCATAGGATTCTACAAAGACATTATCTGGCACAGTAGCGGCAGTTGATGGAGGTGCTTCTTCAGCAGCAGAGATTCCTAAGTATGTGCTGAATGTACTGCTAAATCATGCTCTAACAGCATTCATGACTACTGGATACTTAGAAAATATTTTGTCTTGTTGGTAGGAACATGAATGGAGTAGTGCTAGTTAATGTAAAACATAGGGCAAGAGGATCAGTAAGGGTCATGGAAAAAAAGGTGCCTAGAGACAAGAGCAGCTTGAAAAGGTGGTGAATATGAAAGAAAATATCTAAATCCTTTTAATGGATTCTTTGCTTGCTGAAGGTGGAATTGGAATATATGTGCAATTACGTCTCAAAGGGTGCATTTTCAAATTGTACATCATGTGCTGTACCTTCCATGGCTCTTTTCCCTCACTGGTAGCAGAGCACCTTCTGTCTCTTCTAACTGCATTGCCTCCTGCATACTGACTTCTCTCAGGAAAAGTGAGTGACCGTTTTCTACTTAAGAAACTGCAGAAATTGTAGCTGGGTTGGGTCTGATTTGGTGTAAGAATCATATTCTCTGCGTCAGTTTGATTATGCTGTCCCAAATCTGATATTCAGAGCTTTAGAGCAGTGACTGCTGTAATTATTTCTCCATTGTAGCATTCATTTAGGCTGGTCTTAAAAAAAAATTTGGAATTATGGCAGGTACTATATATTGTTGTGTCTCAGTTTCTTCCTGATTTCTCTAAGTGAGAGCTGGAAATGCAGTTTGCCCTGTGTGGAGTTGCTTCGATTAAATGAGAAAGACATGCTTATAAAGTATGACCATTCCAGACCCCTATGTCCAAGGTGCCTGAAGAGCTCCAAAGGCAATGTGCTTTCTATGTGGAAAGCGCTTGGCAGTATATGCAGCATTGTACTGATGATCTTTTTTTTCAGATGCCAGGGTTGAGTGTTTCCTGAACGCTCCAATACCCTGGTACATAAATTATTTAACCCTTTTCTTGGGCTTCATTCATGTCAAATTGTTGCAGGGATAATATGTTTCAGCTTTTCTTGTAGTCTAGTTGTCTCATCTTGGTTTTAAAGTAGTTCGGTTTAGTCAGGTCTGCTTGTTTCTTTCAGTTTCATTCTTTTAACCTCTGTTAGTTTTCTTTTCCCTGATTCTCGAGGGAGACGTAGTTTTTTCTTCCAGTTATGTATGAAATCCCAGTTCTCCATCTGCCTCCTACTTTTATTTTTCCCTTTAGCTTTTTGTCTTTGTATTTTGTTCAGTTTTTCCATTTTCATCCAACACCCTTCCTGCATTAGCAGTAATAATGTCTCATTTTATAGTGGTGTTTTTTCTTGTCTTTCATATGATCCATGTTTTAGAGGCTACATAATTTCAGTGTTACCAGGCACATCAATATTATGTTGCATTTTCAAGAAGCCATTAAACCTGACATATTTTGTGACTCCTACTCTTGTATGCTATAATTAACCTGAACTATCAATCAAGACAAAAAGACTAGTAACTAATATAATGAACTAATTCCATGCCACATTATTAAAGTAAGTTATTATTTACTTTATGTGGGAAATATTTTATGTATGTTAGAAAGGATGTTGTAAGAATGAAAAACATTAAAATGGTTCAGTTAACAAACTGCGATTGCTTTTTTCTATCTACTGAAGAGCCTGCTTGTTCAAGAGATTGAATGACTTCAACACCCACTCATTGTTCACCATACAATAAGAAATACTGTGCCTCCTAAATCAAGTTTTAACAATCTGCTCCTAATTCAACACCCATTTAACTTTTTGAGCCTGGTTATTTTCCAGTAAACCAGCAAAATCAGTAGCTTATCTTACTATGTCAGCCAATTTTCACCTTTAGATAGAGCATTTCTTAATAGTTGAAACTGAGGGTTTATTGGGCATACAGCTGCAAAACTACTGTAGTTTTTCTTGCTGCTTATGTAATGAAAATTGGTTGTATATAATTGTGTGCTTGATAGTGACATTGCTGCTAGAATTTGTACGGCTTATGTTGACTTATTGACAGGGAACTCTTGAGTTTCCTTCAGCTTAAATCCAGGGCATGGCATGGAATTAAATCTTCACTTTTTACTAATAGCTGTAAAGCTGATAGACCTCATACTTAGTGGAGTCCTAAAGTTAATTTTCAATAAAGAAAAGTTGTTCAAAAATTTAAAGCTATTGCTATTTCAAAACAAATTTACAGCATTGTGTTAAAATTCTGCTTATATTTGCCACAAAATTCAAGGAGCTGGAGTTTCCTGCAGTATAAATGCAGGAAATGTGTTCTGCTTGTATTGTGTTGTCCTAATTTGTTTTACTTCGATAGAGGCTGGGTGAGAATCACAGAGGAATGCTATCATTATACTTTGTTCATGACCAGAAGGCAAGTCCTGCAGAGAAAGAGTGTGGGGTTTTTCCAGTTTTCCTTTCTTTCCCCTGTTCCCCGTGGTTCCCAAACCCAAAAATTTAAAGATAGATGTAGAATTAGGCTTATCTATCTTATTCTATTAGTTCCACAATTTAAAGTTTTATAACTGTTATCCAGAAAAGGTCTTTGCACTAAGATCAATCCAAGCAGGCTGTGCAGGAGGAAGATTGTTTGGCTTTTGCTCTCTGGGAGAAAGGCAAAACTTTGCTTTGAAGTCATCTGTGGGGTTGGATCATGTCTCCTGAGGTTTCCCTGTGGTGGGGCTGGGTTGAAGGTGGGCTGGGCAAATGGGCGGCCTCTGATGCACCAACCCTCCTGCACATCTTTGGAAGACCCATCCTTGCTCTGGATCCTAGTGCTGTTTGCCTCAAGAAGCTATAGAATGGCAATCTCTTGGTTATATGAAGCTTGACCTGTTGACCTGTTTTTCTAAGATTATGCAGAGACAAATTTGTCCTCCTCTGCCTCTACTGAACATGGATTTTTTTGCCTTGATCAGTTCTCTTTGGAAAAACACTACAGGAAATAAATTTTTGTTTTCAGCTAACTATTAGAAATATGATACAAATCTGTCAACACCAGTCAAAATAATGAATTGGTTACAAAACCTTTTCAACTGCTCCCAAAAATGTGGATCAATTTATGACTCATAAAGAGTCATAAATTGATCTCATTTGGGAAATACCAGGTAGCGTGTAGCCATGGATGGCCAGGAAGGTAACAAGCTGCAGCCTTCATGGATGGTTTTGTTTTTTAAAAGCCCCTTTCTATATTTTGTCTGAACCATCTAGGACAGAAACTTTAGTTGTTGGCAATACAGAAAATTTGGCAGCTGCTCTCAGGAATAATTTTGTAGATGTTAGTCTCTTCAACTGTACTTATTTTTGATTCTGCTATCTAATTTGATGTATTTTGATTAGGGAATATTCTAAATATTTGGTTGGAAGGCCAAATTCATGCTCTAATCTTGCCATGAATTAGTAGGTATTATATATAACTTGGTTGCTCCTAAATAAACCACTCTTTAATTATTAGTATGTAGCTTATGATGTGAAAAAATACAAGAAAAAGCCAATAAATAAAACGTGCGGTTGTTTGTGGACACGGACGAAAAAGTCCTTCCACGAAGAAAAAAAATTTGGAATGGAAAACTGCATCTACCTAAAGTATTCCACATAGAGATATAACAGTGAAGGATTAAAGCAAAAGGTCAATTCCTGGATTGCTAGCAGTGTTTTGTTCAGATGGAGGATTGAACAGCAGGCTTGGCATACCTACATTGATAGTGACAGGTGGTGTTTTGCTTGAAGATCAGCAACTACACCAACTGAAAAATTCCATCGTCAGGCAGGAGACACTTTGACTAGTGATAATAGCATCAAAAACTTGATTTATTTTGCTAAGGATTCAAAAAAAAATAATTATAGTATTGTGTGCTTTATTAGTTTTGGTTTTGGTTTATTATTTTATAGGCTTAGCAGTAACAGGATGATGCCTCCATCTTGCTTGTCCTCTGTACGAAGTTTAACAAGGGCAAGTGCCAGATTCTGCACCTGGGATGGGGCAACCCTGGATGTAGGGACAGCCTGGGGAATGAGAGGCTGGAGAGCAGCGCCGTGCAAAGGGCCCTGGGGGTCCTGGTCGATGGACAGCTGAATGTGAGTCAGCAGTGCCCTGGCAGCCAGGAGGGCAACTGTGTCCTGGGGGCATCAGGCACAGCATTGCCAGCTGGGCAAGGGAGGGGATTGTCCTGCTCTGCTCTGCACTGGGGCGGCCTCGCCCTGAGGGCTGGGGGCACTTTGGGGTGCCTCAATAGAAAAACAACATGGAGCCATTCGAGAGTGTCCAAAGGAGGGCCACGAGGATGGTGAAGGGCCTTGAGGGGAAGTTGTGTGAGGAGTGGCTGAGGCCACTTGGTCTGTTCAGCCTGGAAGAGACTGAGGGGAGACCTCATCACAAACTACAATTCCATACTTCCCTTGTGAGGGAAATAGAGGGGCAGGCACTGAAATCTTCTCTGTGGTGACCAGTGACAGGACCAGAGGAAATGGCTTGAAGTTGTGTCAGCAGAAGTTTAGGTTGGCTATCCGGAAAAGGTTCTTCATTCAACAGACTCCCCAGGGATGGGTGAGATTAATTTGTTTCCTTTGTGCAGTGTTTGAACTGATAGTCTCAAAATTTGGTTTAAAAGTGTTTTGCTCAGAACAGAGGTGGGACTGAGTAGCTTTCATATTCTCGTCTGTAGTGTCCTTAGTATAAGGACAAAGTTTGAGCAAGTCAAACTAACCTTACAATTTTCACAGTTTCTGTTCTGCTGTGTTGTACTTTCTAATTTGTGGCCCTAAAATCTGCTCTAGATTCCCTGGTCTTTAGACTGTAACATTGTTCCTATCTGCTCCATTGCACAAAGCATTGCTTCATCAGCAGAAAAGCAGGATGTAGTGAGTGAAAACACAGAACATCTCTATATAGATATCATGTTTTATGCCTTAATATCCTACTTCTTAATAGAAATAAACGAATATGAGTTTAATCTTCACAGGAACTGGATTTTCAAAGTGGGAAAAATTGATGTTAAACATTCTAAAAACCTGAACAAAGTGATTTGAAAATTCTGCTCTGAACTCAGTCATTTTTTGGAAGAAATCTTTGTTTTAAATTGAAATACTGATTTGGATATATACTTCAGTGGATGAGGTTTGTTCTGCTGGCAAGTACCCCAGCAAATTTGCACTCTAAGCACATGCTGATGGCATTAGAGAGAGAATCATTATCTTTGCTCTAAGGGATTTGAGATGATTTGCCCTAGATCAGCTAGTCCATGAGGTTCTGTAAGCATGCAGCACACTGCTTTCCCTTTATGTGGTAAATGGTTGGCTGAAAAAATAAATGTGGCATCTCAGTGTGTTGCTTTTTTATTCAGATATTTGAATTTATGCATGTACATGTGCAAGAACAACTGTGTGTAGCTGAAAGGACAGGAGGTGAGGGAAGCAGTGATAGATACTTGAGAAGGCATCACAAACAGTATGTTCAAACTGCCAGAATTACTGCTGCAGGAAAACAATGTATGGTGCACATTGCACAGCGGTGTAGGGGGATAGAATGTAAGAAAATAAAGGTGGTACAGAAAGTAATCTTACCCTTAGAAGTTGCAGCTGAGCCAATTATTAAAGATTAGGAGTAGGCCTGATTTTAACAGGCCACAGCTGTAGCCAATGAGAAGAGTGTTATAAAAGAGTGGATTGGTGGGTTGAGGGGAATTGGAGTCAGTTGGCTGCTGCAAGAAGGAGGAGTCAGTGCTAGAGGAGCTGCCTGCGAGAAGCGTCAAGAAGGTATGAAACTCTAGCAATAAGGAGACAACAATATGGAACCTTTGCAACACAGCAGTAAGTTTCTGTTTCTCTCTTCAGCAGGTGAGGAAATGCCACAGTTCCCCATTTCTGAGATCCAGACAGCACGTATCTCATCCTATGCTGCTAGTCTTTATTTTTCAGAACACATCCTAGAAAAGCTAAATTGACTATTTTGCTTTACTCCATGTTCATAAATAGCTTAAAATAATCTATTTAAGGTCAAGGCTGTTAGCATGTGCTACAAATTATGAATATTTCTGTAGTCCAGTCTGAATTTTTCAGTTTTTGTTTGTGTGTCCCTCAAGGTGCTGTGCAGGCTTGCTACACTCATTGTAGTTCTTAGGGCGTCATGGAGTAAGGGATTCTGTGTTCTGTTCTGCATCTAAAATGCTGATGGAAAATACTGCTTAGAGTCAAATTTCTGAAGGGTCTTTTCTTTGTTAATTGACTGAGAGCAGATTTGAGGTATATTTTTTTAACCCTCTGTAAATTGCTATTAAAGTGTTTTCAGATTCCCCTATTTCTTAAAGCACCTTCATGATTTACTGGTAAAGTTAATTTCTTTAACATGAGTAGTTATCCTGCCTCTTTCTCCTAAGAACTGGCAATTAAATGCAGTTCTCGTATTTGACCTGCTATATTTACCATGTCTAACATGTTTAACATTAATGTTTTCCTGTATAAACTATCTGAAGTATTTATCTATGCAAAATATCTAAATGCTTTTGGTCCTGTTGAATACCAAAGGTGTAGGCTTGTTCATTGCTTGAAATAATGTGTAGTCCTTATTGTGCTTTGCTTTTTGATGGAGGACTTGGGTTTTAGCTGTAGATCAGCAGGTGGTATTTCCCTTGCACAAAGGAAAAATCCTTCTGGATATAAAGTAGTTCACTTGTCTGAATCCCTCATTTTTATCAGCCTCTTCTTCTTCAGGTAAATGAGCTGATGCACTGAGGGGCAAGGGAGTGTTTTGTGTCAAGGGTAGGGCTTTGTGTGGGGGTGTCTCCCACCAATCTGTGTTTCATGTAGCTGTGTTCAGCTTTGTTTGGAATTGAGTAGCTCAGATCAAGAAGGTGATGCTAGAGTAGGTGAACAGGGGAGAAGAATATGTCCTGAGTGAAAAATCATCCTGTTTTTGAGGGCTATGCGAAGGATTGAGACATGGTTTCCCGCTTCCAGATTCTGTGTGTGTGTCTTCTGTGTACCATTCACTGGACTGTAAAGCAAAAAATTATTAGCCACAAATTTTATAGTAGCTATGCTGGTTTTGAAGCCTGGTATATTTTACCTTCAGAGGTGTGGGAGTTTCTTGTTGGGTTTTTTCCCCCTTTTTTTCTTTTCTCCTGTTTCTCCTGGAGTCAATCTGTTGTAGAATTAAAATGAGATTCTAAAAATTATCAGGTAGAAATGGCAGCAGTCACCCAGCCAAAGATTAGGTATCCCAAGCTCTTCTTGGGGGAATTATTCTGTCAGCATTTAGATAACAGCAGAAAATTAAAAGGGGGATGGTTTACTTTGACTTCTTACACTCATGCTCTCACTGTGCAAGCAGACTTGTTTTCTTCAGGATACCTTAAAAGGATGTTCACTAATTATGTTTGTGGACTTTGCATGTGATGAATGGATGGATAAGTTTAAAAAAGAAATAGAGAGCACTCTGAGTAGTTACAGATTTAGCTAGGATACAAAAAAAAAAATTTCTTTGTAAAGAGATAATAGAAATATTATATTAGGCTTTAGGAATCAGCTCTTCACATGATTTGGCTGTCTGAATTCATAAGAATACTGCTATGCTACTAGACTTACACTGTTGTGAAGAAAGATGGTTTCTAATGGCCTTGACAATGGCTGTGAAATCACCTCTGGGAATCGACATATACAGATCAAATAATACCCTGGCACATAGGACTGAATTGCTCATCCCAGAGCCATTTCTTTCAGTTTTAGTAATAATCCAGCAAAACCTGGTGTAGTGGAAAGACTTCTGCTCAAATATATGCCCCAATGTAATTGCAGTCCATCTTTCCTTCCTCTAGCCTGCCCCTGTGGCATTCAGCTGAGCTGTGGCCCTTGTCTTCCTTGTGCAGATAAATTAAGGCTAATAATTCTCAGTGGAATGAAAATGTGCAGTAGGCCTAATATGCAATATATGCTATAATTAAGAATACTTTTACTATTATGTACTTGCTATTTTTAGGTCCCCCAAAAGCACCTAAATATCCCTTTCTACTATTCCTCTAATTAAGCCTCAGCTAAAGTGAGGGAGTAAATAATTTGAGTAGAATGGAAACTGTATTCTGACAAAATGTTGCTTTTCAAACTTGCCCAACAGTGGTATGAACTCTGTTCCAAGTTCAGGCCAAGGGACAAATACAGGATTTTCTACTTTGTTTTAAGATGGTGCAGATAATTGTAATAAAAGTGCAAGCTCTGCAGGCTATTTTTAGTGTATTTATTGTAAAATCATTACCAAATTCATATGTTACTTTTTTATTAACTCTGATCATTTAGGATAAGGTTGTTCTTGGAACTGGCAAATGGAAACCATGATCTATTTATTTAACCAGAACAATTAATTCCAAATTCAGGCTTTTTTATCCAAGAGCAACTATTTGAAGAAAATGATAATATTCTTTTCTCAAAACTGGAGGAGTTGGTACCTCATGAGAAAAATCTGCCTCTAGGGGAGGGAAGGGTGCGCATGGCTAGAAGAGAACCTGCTTCAGGCTAGTAGACTTTTTTCCTCTGTATGGAAAGGAAACCTAGAAAGTAGTTCTGCTGCGTTCAATAGCACTGAGCCTTAAGGGGAATCCAAGTGAAACAAATGAGCTTTCGTTCATTTTTTTGTAACTTCTGTGAATGTGAAAATACTTTTTCACTGTATGCAGTCCCAAAATAGTATGCTCTGTCTTGTCCTTGCTGGTCTTTCAAAATCGTGAACTATTAAAATAAGTGACGTCTCCACAACTACCTGAAAGGAAGGCGTCATTCTCTTCTCCCTGACAACAAGGGTGAGGACAAGAAGAAACAGTCTCAAGTTGTGCCAGGATGGTTTAGATGAGCTATTAGTAAAAAATTTAGTCACCAAAAATGGTAGAGTCACCATCTTGGAGGGATTTAAAAGATGTGTTGATGTGGCACTCAGGGGCATGGTTTAAGTGCTGGATTAAGGTCTTCATGGACTTAAAGGTCTTTCCCAACCTAAATTATTCTGTAGCTCTTATTCTGTTTAGTTTTTCTGACCTGGATCAGAACAGTATCCACATCTGTCTTGCAAAGTGTTGTAAATTACATAGATATTTCTTTCAGAAGTGATGAATTTCTCAGTGTTAGTTTATGTATGTACTTCCATTTTAAAGAAAGAATTGCCTTGTGTTTCTTTCTACATCTGTTAGTAGAGAGTTCAAAAGCACAAAATAGTTTTCAAATGGGATTTCTTACTGAAACTTCATCTCTGTTTTCAAACTGTTGGTTGAAATATGGTTGCCTAATGCATCTGCTCTACTGGTTTTAGGAATTTGGATGTGACTGCCTGTCCCTGATGCCAAACACTGATGCTTGCTATTTCAGCTTTTCTGTAATGCAGCTTTCTGCAACATTTGAAAATTATGAAATGAAATAACAGAAATGAAAATTAGAATTGCTGTACAGAAGAGAGCAAAACATAAAGTGCTTGATAATGTCAATTTTGCTTTTTAAAGAATGTTTTTAAAAACCCGCGAATCTCTTAAGCGCATACCAGATGACTAAGACTGTTATTAAAGAAAGTATTTTGAGTCTATAGAGCTACATTTATGTTATGATTGGGTTACTCTCCAGGTCAAAGCTACAAAATAGACAACTAGAAAGAAGATTTCAGCTGTCTGAGAGCTTTAAAAGACAGACAGGTAGTCACTGATGTTGTGAAATTTCGTTCCTATAACACAGTAGGAGTATAATACTTTAAGTGAAGCAAGAAATTTAAATTATTTAATTGTGGAGTAATGCCAAATTTCTTATAGCTGCTTTTTCTTTGTACTACAAATGGTTATAAGGATATTACTGGCTGTTTTTCAGGGTTTTAGCTACAGTAAATCTGCTGTTTCAGGTCTTTTTATTCTCCTTTGGAGACTGACACCTTCAGACAGGAAAGTGTTAAAAACTCATAGTAAGTTTTTTTGCAGGCAAAGCTAACTGTGTCTGCTCCATTCTGAGCAAATCCCCAAGTTTCAGCCTGTTGGGATTTACGAGGAGGCTGAAGTATACATGTTGAAGAAACTCCAGAACTGAACATGGTGGGGCAGAAAAAGCTTGACTCGTGCTAAAAATATGCAAAATTTGAATCTTGGGACGCACCAGACATGTTCTTGAATCCTTGCCCTGCCAGCTGTGCAGGCATAACTAGTATTTTATTTGACTTTTCAGAGATGGTGAGCTAATAAGAAGTGGAACTCGGGGAGAAATTGTTGCCATTGGTTGAGAGGAGATCTTCTTCCGCTGTCCTCTGTCACCAGGCAGTTCTTAAGGTCAGACTTCATGTGATGTAATCAAGTGTGAGATGAAATCATTAGAAGCAGTCACAGAGGAGGTGAGATAAATGTTCTTTCCCTCTCTATGCGACATCAAGTTCACTGTGAAATGGTTCATGAGGACCCTGCTGATTCAAGAGAGCCGATGCTGGCCAATAACTTTTTCGTTTGACAATAACTCCAGTGTTCTGCTTGTCTGCCTTCAGCTTTCATAGAGGCAGGACCTGAGAGATGTTTTTGAGTGTAAGCGGCGTGGTGGCCTTTGAAGTGCACAAGGGACAGTACCATTGCATGCTTTGGAAAGATGTTTTTCTGATGCTCTAGATTCGTTCTGTTTTGATTGCAGATTCCTCTGCTTTGTTGGCAACATCCCACATTGAACTAGTATGTCCTTTGAGCTGCATCAATGTTAAAATCTTGGGCTGTAAAGAAAAAGCATGTTTTGTAGTATTTATTTGCTTAGGTATTAGAATTGAAATGCTTACCTTGCAGGAGTTTTCAATTTTGCTAGTAACTTGTCTTTGGGTTATGGAGTTTTATGTTGACAATAATATAAGTATTTAAGGTAAAATGGCTGTAGAATTTACAATTATGTGAACTAAAAAGTCCTGTGATGAGATGATTAAAGTGGTTGTTGAGTTGATTAAAGTGTAGGCCAGCTGTTTAATAACAAAGTTGAACTGTTCTTGTTATATATGTGAAGGAATGAGAGAGGTTCTTTACAATAAAGAGAAGTTATTCAGAAAGACAAAACCATTAGATCAGAGCTGTATTAGCTGAAGGTACATTGATGGAATGGTAGGGTATTATGCAAAACTGTGGGAATAGATTCCCAGCTTCAAATGCCAGATGCCATGGAAGTACTGCAAGGAACTGTATTTTACACTTGCTTGCTGCTCTCTTCTGGCTGTGGGAATTAAAACTGGGCCCCTCTGTGCCATTCAGAACTGGACACGGGAAAAGTGGCTCACTGGAGACTGGAAACTGCATGCAGAGATAGGGTTGCTCAATTTCTCTCACTGAAGCTTAGATCTTGGAATGGAAAGTTTTTATTAAGGCCAGCCAGTAAGACAGCCTTTTGGATTTGACTACTATTTTTAATGAGGCTTGGGGGTTCCAGATCCATTTAAGACTTCCTGTATACCACTCCTAATGAAAGACTGTGTGGAAATCTGGTTTTGAAACCTTATGGTAGTGACTTTTTAAACTTTTTTTTTAAAAAAACCCCAAACCTGAGAAGGATTTCTAACAGCACAGGCAAAAAGCCTTCTCTGAAGCAAATTTATTTATTATGAAATTTTATTGTATTTTTATTATGGTACTGCTTAGCACTGCACTCTATTGTCAGGTTTCTGAAGTGCTCTATTTAAACTGAAGTCATAGCCAAAGGGAGTCTAAATTATGTAAATATTGTCAAAACCACTGTTCAAACCTAGAGGAATTACTGATTGCTTCCTGTTGATAAATATAATTTAAAATCCATGGCTTCGGAAAGAACAGAGGTACAGCCTGCATAAGAACCTTTTTAAATTTTTTTTTCTTTTAGAGAGACAACTCATACAGAGACAGAAATCATGTTAGACCAAGTTTCAATTCAGTTTTCTTTTTTGACTGTTTTATGTCCTCTTTTAACCTATTTTTGGTGCTTAAGAAATGCTCTTATTTTTCTGCTTAGGAAAACTCTTCTTTTTTTCATCTTAGAGATGAATACTATTTTATTGGACTACATGAGGAAAATGGAAGTATTTTTTATTTAATGGCTTTCTATAGAAATCTAATTGGATAATGACTTTGTCTTCATGGGTAAAAACTGGACATCACAGCTCTCTTGTGGGAAAGACAGGTGAGGGGCTACGTGGACCTGCTTTACACAGGCTGCTCATAACCATAGAGGGACAGAAACCAGAAATTGTTGTGGAAAATACCAAGCAACAAGATGGACTTCATTTGATTCTGATGTTTTCAAGTTTTTTGGGTTCAAATTGGCTTGCTCAGCACTGCACAGCTGGAAAGATGCAAACACTGCTGGTGTCTTGCTGGACAGGGTAAGTGGAACCCCATAATAAGGGGTATATGTTACAGGCAGCTTACTGAGGTGGAGGACTTGATTTTGATAGGGACTTCACATAGCCTTGGAAAAGCAAAACTACTCAATTTGTTTCAATCCTTAGAGACTTAAATGCAACATAGAAGCCTTTGGTAAAAAGGGACTCTAACGCTTTTACAATAACTGAAAAGGAAGAAAATTGTTTTAGGTATTGTGAAGTGCACAGTAGCTGACAGTATCGTAAGATTACCTTTTCTTTCTGTCTCCATCCTACAAGAATTTTTACAGCAAAATGTGAATTTGTGTTGTATCAGTGGTTCTACTGAATGTGCAGATTGTGGCTTCATCCAAAATTTGACCTGTGAAATGGAACTTGTTCTTAGTGTAATTCCTGAGTCACCAATGAATTGCAAGGGACATATTTGACCCACAGAGGTGGAGCTGGCAGCTGAAAAACCTGGAATAAGCCATCATATTTCTCAGTATACCTTAAGATTGTTTTACTTCTTAATTCATCCTATTGGTGTTTGTTTTGTTTTGGTTGGTTTTGTTTTGTGAGTGTTTTTGATAGGTTGGCTTTTTTATTTCTTTTAATTTTTAAAGCATTTTCAAAACTCAGTGTCAGTGCAGAATTCAGCCTAGTAGACATGGTTTCTCATCGTTGGGTCACTAAGCAGTGTAACTCTCTATAAATACAATGTTTAATTAAAAGAGAAATATTATTATCCTTTTAGCATTCAGTAAGTACTTTTTCTGTATTCTTTATTATAGTGTAATATTCTTTAATATAATAAAGTAATAAATTAGTCTTCTGATAAGGTGGAGTCAGATGCATCATTCTCTCCCCTTGTCAGTGAACCCGCATTTACAGTATATTACAATGAGACAGCAGTGGCATAGCACTAGCAATTTGAAGTTTTTGGAATTGTATAGTGAACTGTACCAGCTGCTGGAACAATCCTTCTCATCAATTAGTACTTTGCACAAATCTTTTTTTAAATGAGAATTACAAAACTTGAGTCTTCTGGTCAAATACATTCTTTCCCTTTTAGTTTTCTTAATACATGGATTCTTCTGTATGTGTGCGAAGCATGTTTTAGCACAAGTAAGTTACATTTGATTGGATTTTTTAGAAGTTCCATGCTGAATATTCCAAAGGCTCTGATTATTTTCCAGTTTTGGAGGTGGGGTGCTGCTCACCCAGAACCTAGGGCTGATTTTCTAATTATGCCTCTAGAAAAGGAAAGGAATTTTTTTTGGTGTGGCAAGAAATGCTTAATGATATTATGATTAAAGTAGAGACTTTAGTCCACTTTATAGTCCAATGTCACTGCATTTCTAGTACCTTTCAGACTTAGAGGTTTTTTTAAATCTAAAAAGATCTTTAATGAGTAGCCTAAAATCCATCATATAAGTGGTGAACATAATTTAATTTAAAAGGCTGTATGAAAAAGAATAAAAAAATTAGTTTAAGTGTACCTTAGGATATTTTAGAAATAGTTTTCAGGTAATTTCCATAGTATTTCAATGCAAAGGGCTTGACTATAATTGTAAGACTACTTTTTTTCCCCAAGGGAAAAAAATATGGTCATAAATTTGAAGCACTTTACAAAGATTCTCACTTTTTTTTCAAATTGCTTGAATTAGGTTTTTTTGTCTGATTGTTGTCCTGTGAGTCACTGGATCATCTACAGTTCATTCATGGATGTTCTATTTACTTCTCCTTTGTAGTTTTTGTCTTACTGAGTGTCTTGATGATTTTCGAAGCAGTTCCCATCTCAGCTCTGATGGGCTGATGATCTTTTAAGAGAAAGGAAAGGACAGTATATTTTGGGCCAGGAGAAGAGGGAGCTGAAGTGAAAAGATCCCTTTAAATAGTAGGAAAAACAGTAAAAGGAATAAAACGGAACACTACATGAATGGTCAAAAATTATTTTGCTGAGGCAGAGAGCTGCTTTAAGGGGCATGAAAGGAAAGTTTCACTACTGTTAAAGCCCTGAAGAGTGATAAATGTCCTGCTTACCGATCATCAAAAACGTCACACAAATCATTCAGCTTCCATAATAGTTCAGCTCATTTAATACTTGTATTTGAATTCTTGAATTCATAATCCCTAAACAATAGTTCTCACCAAGTACATTTATATTTTATGTTTTATTCCCATAGGTGTGTTTTCCTAGTTGTATTCAAGCTGGATTTCATTTTATTTCTGGTCCACCCACCTTACCTCTTTAATTTCAGCTGAACTTTTTTGTCAGCTTCTTGTGTTGGAAGTAGTGATCCCACTTTTATTCTGTATTAGCTCACGGCTGTGAAGGAAATAAATTTCTCCAATGTTTGTCACTTCATGTCAGAGATGAAAACTTTGCAAGTCTCACTGTTATCTTTGTATCCCAAGGTAAGGTCCTCTGTAAAGGTGAGATTTTTAGTCTGAAATGATATAAAAATGTACCAGTCACATATTGACAGCAGAGGAAAGCAAAAGGAGGTCGAGGTGGGATACAATAAAAGTGCTGAATTGTGATGTCACTGTTGATGCTATGAACACGTTTTTTTTTTATTAGGAGCAGTATGGTGACCACGGTGGCAGGAAAAGCCATTTGTTTGAGCACTCGGTGTACATTTGTTAGATGACTTGGTGTATCTCTTCCAGCTCTTTTCACCAAATGGTGCCAGCAGAGTATTAAGTACCTCTAAGCAGGTCTCTTCCTATACAAACAGCAGTTGCCTGCTTGGGAAATCCATGTGATCCAGCACAGCATGTGAGAATAGAGAATGTAGGAAATGCTTTACAAAGCTCTAGCACTAATATAGACACTTGGTTAGAATTTAATTGCCTGATTTTCTGCCCCACATGCAATGGAGTAATCTTGTCAAATTACGTAGGGAGCTTGGTAGCCACAGTGTCACAGCAGGCTAGTGGCAGAATTAAGTAAAGTTTCCAGTGTTTGACTATTTATGAATTTTATACATGTTGTCCAGGACTTCTGTGGCTGACTGTGCAGAAATTGACAATTTTTAGTAACAAAAGACCATTACAACAGATTGAGTCTTACTTTTTTTTACTTTTTTTGTTTGATTTTGAGATGAGCAGCAAGATGGTTTCACTGCTCATCTACTTCATGTGGGCACCCTTGTTCTGATTCAGGAAAAAGCCCTAGAACAGTATTTTAACTCTGTGCGTGTGTTTCAGTTGTTTTCCTGATCAATTTGAATGTGAATTAATTAGTATCCTATATTAATACTTGTTTGCATAAGGAATGCATGATTTTGATATGCTTCTACATGGATTTGCTAGTTATCTGTTGGATTAAATATTTAATATGTTAATTTCTGGCTGCAGTTGAGTATTGTCCCAGATCAGTGCAGCTTCTCTGAGTTGTAGGTCTATGTAGAGATTATCCCTTTGTTAAAATTATTGATAGTATTTTAATGTCTGTTCTGTTCTTTGTGATATTCTTCTGCAAGAAGAAATTTGGCTGTGCATCACAGAAAACTCTTTTGTATCAAGTTACATAAAACTAGCTGAAAAGTTACTCTGTAGATGTACCCAGCCTAAAAAGTGCTACTAGGGAATTCAGTATTTTCAGCTGAAAAAGGATCTGGAAGTACTTTACAACAATGAGTGAATAGCCTTTCACACCAGTTTTTGCAGATGGAAGATCAACACTGGACT
Source organism: Calcarius lapponicus (assembly GCA_039654755.1). Lineage (NCBI taxonomy): Eukaryota > Metazoa > Chordata > Aves > Passeriformes > Fringillidae > Calcarius > Calcarius lapponicus. Next base: position 64,482,116 of record CM077466.1, on the reverse strand, counting down.
TCAAATTGGGATGCCCAAGCCATGTAAACAGCATTTTTCCTGGCAAAAGACAAAACAAAACCTGAAACCCACGCCATTATAATGGCATTATGGGATAACTGAATTTTTTATTGGTAAGATATTGAGGAGGTGGGATGGAAAGCCTACTGCTGTTCTGGCACGACGGGTGCGTGAATTGAAGGAAGCCACCAGAAGGAAAGCAGCTCCAGTTGCCCGTAGCAGAACTTCCAGGTATGATGATAACATGTCTGATCCCCTTGAAGGAACATCCAAGACCTATGCCCAGGTAAAGAAGGATAACCAGGCTTAGAGGGGCCCTGCCTCTAGCCAGGTAGAGGCTAGGGAAAATTGTGTTTTCTGGTCTGTGTGTATTTGTTGGCCTGGCACATCAGAACCACAAGAATACAAAGCTTTGGTTGATATGGGTGCTCAATGTACAATAATTCCGTCGAGATATGTGGGGACAGAGTCTGTTTCTATTGCTGGTGTGACAGGGGGATCACAGGATTCACTTTGGTGGAAGCTGAGGTGAGCCTGACTGGGAATGACTAGAAGAAACATCCTATCGTGACTGGCCCAGAGGCCCCATGTATTTTGGGCATAGACTACCTTCGAAGTGGGTATTTCAAAAGGACTCAAGTGGGCATTTGGGATAGCTGCTGTGGTGACAGAGGGCATCCAGCAATTGAACACTTTGCCTGGGCTGTCTGAGAATCCATCTGCAGTAGGATGCCTGAAGGGGGAAGAGCAACAGGTGCCAATTGCCACTTCCATAGTGCATCGACGACAGTATAGAACCACTTGAGATGCCATGATCCCCATCCACAAAATGATCCGTGAGCTGGAGAGCCAAGGGGTGGTCAGCAAGACCCACTCACCCTTCAACAGCCCCATTTGGCCTGTGCATAAATCTGAAGGGGAATGGAGATTGACAGTGGACTATCGTGCATTGAATGAAGTGACTCCACTGCTGAGCGCTGCTGTGCCAGACATATTAGAGCTCCAGTATGAGCTTGAGTCCAAGGCAGCAAAGTGGTACGCCACTATAGACATTGCCAATGCATTTTTCTCCATTCCTCTGGCAGCAGAATGCAGGCCTCAGTTTGCTTTCACATGGAGGGGAGTGCAGTATACCTGGAACCGACTGCCCCAGGGGTGGAAGCACAGCCCCACCATCTGCCATGGACTGATCCAGACTGCACTGGAAAAGGGTGAGGCTCCAGAACATCTGCAATATATTGATGACATCATTGTGTGGGGGAACACAGCTGCGGAAGTGTTTGAGAAAGGAAAGGAAATCATCCAAATCCTCCTGGGAGCTGGTTTTGCCATTAAAAAGAGCAAAGTAAAGGGACCAGCTTGTGAGATTCAGTTTCTGGGAGTAAAGTGGCAGGATGGACGGCGTCAGATTCCTACAGACATCATCAACAAGATCACAGCAATGTCTCCACCTACCAGTAAGAAAGAGACACAAGCCTTCCTAGGTGCCATAGGTTTTTGGAGGATGCACATTCCCGAATACAGTCAGATCGTGAGCCCTCTCTACCTGGTCACCCGCAAGAAGAACAATTTCTAGTGGGGCCCTGAGCAGCAACAAGCCTTTGCACGGATCAAGCAGGAGATTGCTCATGCAGTAGCCCTTGACCCAGTCAGGACAGGACCAGATGTGAAGAACGTGCTCACTCTGCAGCCGGGAACCATGGCTTGTCCTGGAGCCTTTGGCAGAAGGTGCCTGGGGAGACTCGAGGCCGACCATTGGGATTTTGGAGTTGAAGTTACCGAGGCTCCGAAGCCAACTACACTCCAGCAGAGAAGGAAATCTTGGCTGCCTATGAAGGAGTTCAAGCCGCTTCAGAGGTGATTAGTACAGAAGCACAACTCCTCCTGGCACCCCGACTACCGGTGCTGGGGTGGATGTTCAAAGGCAAGGTTCCTTCCACTCACCATGCCACCAGTGCCACATGGAGCAAGTGGATTGCTCTCATCACTCAGCGCACCCATATAGGTAAACTGAATTGCCCTGGGATTTTGGAGGTAATTACAAATTGGCCCGAAGGTGAGAATTTTGGTGTCATGGATGAAGAGGAGCAAGAACCAGTGACACAGGCTGAAGAGGCTCCTCCATATAACCAACTGCCCCCAGAGGAAACACGCTACGCTCTTTTCACTGATGGTTCCTGTCGCATCGTAGGGATGAACCGGAAGTGGAAAGCAGCCGTATGGAGCCCCACACGACAGGTTGCACAAGCTACCGAAGGAGAAGGTGGATCAAGTCAACTCGCAGAACTCAAAGCTGTTCAACTGGCCCTGGACATTGCAGAAAGAGAGAAATGGCCAAAGCTCTACCTCTACACTGATTCATGGATGGTAGCCAATGCTCTGTGGGGATGGCTGGAGAGGTGGAAAAAGGCTAACTGGCAGCGTAGGGGGAAACCAATTTGGGCTGCTGATGAGTGGAAAGACATTGCTACCAGGGTAGGGAGGCTACCTGTGAAGGTCCACCATGTGGATGCTCATGTTCCCAAGAGTAGAGCTAATGAGGAACACCAACACAATGAGCAGGTAGACCAGGCTGCAAAGATAGGGGTGTCCAAGAAAGACTTAGACTGGGAACACAAGGGAGAGTTATTCCTAGCTCGATGGGCCCATGATGCCTCAGGCCATCAGGGCAGAGATGCCACCTATAAGTGGGCACGAGACCGAGGGGTGGATCTAACCATGGACAGTATTTCACAGGTTATCCATGACTGTGAGACGTGTGCTGCCATCAAGCAGGCCAAACGAGTGAAGCCCCTGTGGTGTGGTGGGTGGTGGTCCAAGTACAAGTATGGGGAGGCCTGGCAGATTGACTACATCACACTGCCCCAGACACGCCAGGGCAAGCGCTATGTGCTGACCATGGTGGAAGCCACCACTGGATGGTTGGAAACCCACCCTGTGTCTCATGCTACTGCCTGGAACACCATCCTGGGCCTTGAAAAGCAGGTCCTTTGGAGGTATGGTACCTCTGAGAGGATTGAGTCAGACAACAGGACTCATTTCAAGAACAGCCTTATCAACACCTGGGCTAGAGAACATGGCATTGAGTGGGTGTACCATATTCCCTACCATGCACCAGCCGCAGGGAAAGTAGAGAGGTACAATGGACTACTAAAAACCCAATTGAACGCTTTGGGTGGGGGATCTTTCAAAAACTGGGAGCAGCATCTGGCAAAAGCCACCTGGTTAGTTAACACCCGAGGTTCCACCAACCGAGCAGGTCCTGCCCAGTCTGAGTCTCTGAATGTAATAGATGGAGATAAAGTCCCAGTGGTACATGTCAGAGGTTTGTTAGGGAAGACTGTGTGGATCAATTCTACCTCGAGTACAGACAAACCCATTCGTGGGGCTGTCTTTGCTCAGGGACCAGGTTGCACACGGTGGATAATGCAAAGAGATGGAACAACACGATGTGTACCTCAGGGAGATCTGATTGTGGGGTGAGAATGATATGCAGTATCAGTGTTCATTGGATGTTACTGCCAGTGTCTGTATATTAAACCATACAGACGTGAGACAGAAGGAAATGTGCAAGTGTTGAAGGTCTGAGCAAGTGATAGATGGAGCTTTGAGTGAGTAAAGTGAAAGGGGGGAATCCTGCAGCTCTGTAGTATAGGGCCTGGATTCAGTGGTCCAGTGTGGGGATGTGATGAGGGCATGATGGGTATTGCTTGTAAATTTTGGGGGAACAGATGGAAATTTTGTGTGAATAAATGATAATATGTGGTAGTATGTTGATGATGTGGGGATAAGGGGTGGAATGTCCTAGGGTGACGTTATGATGCTTGTATCCCCATTCATCTGTTCTGTTAATGTTGGATATTATGTTCTGTATCTTTAAGACTGGCTCTGAAGAGCGAAATTTTGTTTGGGTTTTCTTATCAGCCTGGCTGGGACACAGAGACGGCAGCAGTGTTTTTGCTGCTCTTGCTTTTCGCTTCTCTCTCTTTTGCTTGCTTGCTTCTGCTTTGCTTCGCTTCTGCTTGCTTCTGCGTAGCTAGCTTAGCTGAACAGTCCAATTTCTTCCTGGACTGTTTCTCCTTTCCTTCTTTTTTTTTTTCCGACCACCTTGAACCTGCTCCGGACTGGGGCCTGGGAACACCGAGAGTTTGCACCTTGTGGCTGCAGCAGCTGCCTCAGCGCCGGGGGGACTGAGAACAGAGCGAGCACCCCCGAGATAGACTCTCTGAATTTGTCATCTTTTTTCAGTGGTGTCATCCGGTATTGTTCATTCTGTGTGCTGGGGGGTGCTGTGCCTGTGAATAAACAGGTTCTTTCCACTTCTCTCCGAGGAATTCTTCCCGAACCGGCTGGGGGGAGGGGCCGTGTGGGTTTGCTTTCTGGAGGGCCCTTCTTTGGAAATTCTCCACTAAATTTGCCCAAAACCAGGACAATGAGGCTAACTTATTTGTGTTCTAGATACGTGAATACACTTACCAATTTTTTTTATTATGATTAAAACTTCAGTTACTTGAGTCCTGACTACTTCTTGTTGGTAATGTCTCTGAAGTCCTGCCTTGGAAACTGGAGTGTTCTAACACTAACACAAAATGCTGAAACAAATTGGCTATACCTCTCCAAAAGATTATTAGGCAGAACAGACCTTAGGATTGAATGTCTATAGGTATATGTTCACAGTCAGTTTGTTTTAGCATTAACTTCTATTAAGTTTAAATTTCTTTAAACTTGAGTTTAAACTTGAGCATATTTGTCCTTTTTTTATCCCCCAAATTTCAAATTCATTTGAAAATGTTATGCTTCCTGAAGGTAGAATCCATATTGGCTGGCTTCACATGTTTTGCTCCGAATTACTGGATATACTTTAGAGAAGCCTCTTACTTTTGAGCTCAGTACAGTATCAACTATCTTTTTGAGTTGTTAAACTGGGACACGGGGAAACATCAGGCGCTTATTTACAAAAATACGCCATAGTTTTCAGGCCCATTTTTAGGGCTGTTTTTTAAATAGCATTATCGCCATGTGCTACATGTTGGCTGAGGTCACACTGCAACTGGGAAAGGATTTTCTCTTTTTATTAAACTTTTAAGTTGTTTTTTATTGTTCACGTAAATATTGTTTTCAATTCATTTGAAAGACTGAGTTCAAATACAGGAAAGAAAAGAAGCAGTATTTTTCTTCTTTTTTCCTGTTTGCTTACCAGAAGTTAAGGTGAACTGTCGTGTACCTACTTCTTCAGCACTAGAAGCGTCCTCAGTTTTGTGTGGTTCCCTGCTTGAGGAGGGTGGGAATATTTACAGTGGTGCTGAACTAAATTTATGAACTAGTGAGACATCTGCAGTTCATTCAGTTTTGCCTTCCTGTGCGCTTGTCATGGGGTACTATTGTCAAATATTCTGTAATTTAAAGTGCCCTCTTTATAGGTGTGCTCCTTTCATTTTTGAGACTTGCAATGTTTGCAAAAATATAATCAAATTGTCATGCTAAACCTCAATTGATTATGTAAAATTCACAGTGGCTTGTAGAGGCATAAGAGACTTCCCCCAGTTATGTGAAAACAACCCAGTTTGTGAGAAGATTAGGCCTTGTTGCTTTGGGGTGAAAAGGAGTTATATCAGTTATCAATTGAAATGAAGTTTATTCTTCTTTTGAAAGCATCAGCTGGATTTTTGAAATGATTCTTGTTTTTGAATTCTAAAAAGAGGTGCTGTTTTCCCAAATTCTGCTTTCTGCTGTGAACTTGAGTTGTATATGAACATTTTTCTCTTCTTGTGAGGAGAAAATTACTATTATCAAAATAGTAATTAAAAAGAAGTAAGAATGGAATGCCTCATCTCAACTTCTCAAACAACAGCTCCCACTCCATGGTTTTCTAGTTCTTAAGTGTTTCAAAAACCTCCTCTAGATTTTAAATCCTTTATTGGTCCAAATCTCTCTAGAAGGAGAGCTTCTCTTTAGGCTACTATGGTATATCACTTGGATCCCTCTACAGCAGTGGCAGTGATTCTGCTTTGAGGTTTTGAGAAAGCAGAAGGACTCCTTTTTCATTCTTTTCATCCTTAGGTAACAGTGGAAGTGTTTTATGTTGTAGATAAAGTTTTCTCAGGTGGAGAGGGGAAGACAGCTGTTAGTCTAGGTAGAAAAAGTAATTAGATTTTAGGGATACTAAAGGAAGGCAGATCTGTGACATCTCTGAGCTAATTGTATGGAAGAGTGGTAGTAGAGCGAGTGGGTATTACTGAAACCTGACAGTCTCTGAGTTGACAGCTTTATGGAAGCTGACTCTTGCAAGACACAAGCTGCTTGATGAGCTTGCAGCTGGCTGGTATTATATATTTGCAGCATTATAGTAGTGCATTTGCTGGGTGGGACATAGCACATAAAAAAGGGACCTTGTTGAAAATATCTGGAGACCTCTCTCTCTTTTCAGGCAGAGCTAGGTTCTCCTATCCTTGCAGCTGAACTTCTGCTTGTGTTTCACATCCAGTGATAAGTTGTTTAAATGAGGTCTGACACATCTTTTCACCAGTTGTCACTAGCCATTTGCCTAACTTGAACTGTGGTGATTATATTGCCTGTAGTGATTGCTTTCTCAAGGACTGAAGTTGTCAAAGAAGAAAACCCTTAGGTGCCATGAAAATTAGCCAGCATCTCAAACTGCTGAAGTGGAGCCTTGTTGCTGAAGTAGTTTGCTCAGAGCATTTACTTGACTCCTTCCTGGTGGTAAAGGTTGTTAGTAAAATCAACAACTGTCCTCATGCAATAACAGGATGACCAGAATTAATTTCTACTGGCTTGAATAAGGACTCTGCTTTCTGTTTGCTGCAATTCTACTATTTTAAGCTGTCTCTTCAATTTTGGACATCATCAGTAGCATAGGCTCAAGTCCCGGAGGTTACAGTTACCTTTGGGGCTGAGCTTGGTTTGGAGTGCTATCTACTGATTGTACCATTCAAACTGTTGTGGTTTTTTTTTTTTTCATTTGAAGATGCTGGTTTTATTCTATCACCTAAAGATTCAGTGAAATAAAATATGTTATGGGTTTTTCTCTAAGAGTGATGGAACTCTGGTTTCTATATTGTGGGGAGTTTCTAAACACGAGCAAAGCACACTTAGTCTGGAAGGATCTGGAGAGCTGTCATTCCAAATATTGCATGGAAAAGGATTTTTAGTTTATTAAAAAACCTAAGCCTTTCACCATTGTAGGTGGTGTTTGAATATACTATCTGGGATTTAGGTCCACTACCAAGAATGATCTTTATCTTTAATCAGACATGTCTGTCTTTCTTCCAGTCTCAACTATGCTGCACTGCAGCATAGTGGTACCCTCTAATTGTCAAGTTTAGCGCTGGCATGTGTTTTCTTGAAGTTAATTGTTGTTTCTTGCAAATGTTTTGGGAGTTCATAATGTTAATATGGTGATTATTTCCTGATGAAAAACAGGTCAAGCCAAAAGCAGATTGCAAGCTCACATCACCTTGCACCAAAATGAAACTCTGTATGTGTTCAGCTAGCAGTGAGGCAGATTTGGATTTACAACTTCTCACAGCCACCCGGATTAAGAAGTACTTTTCTGCAAGGTCCAATGTCACTGAAACAGCTGTGACTGCATTGTGTATTCAAAATATGCTGGCATCTGTGGTGAAATTAGAGATGGTGCTTATTCCAGCCAGGAGTAAAAGGTATCAGGCAAGGGTATTTGTCTATTAATGGGCTTTTGTTTTGTGTACTTTGTGTTAATTGGTTTTTTTTAAAGTTCTGTTTGCCCAGAAAAGTTTGCTCCAACTACATCGAGGTCATCAGTTAATTGATGATGATCTTTTAATAGAATATTTGGATATTTACTGAACTTAAAATACATAAATTTAAAGCCTATCATATCCAAGTTGAAAGGACATATTTAAATGGAATGCCAAGTTGAAATTTTATTGGAAGAGAAGCCAGGAAATGAAGAATTATAATTCTGATATGGACTAAATTGAAAATCCTGCTTGCTTTTTGTCTGTACAGTGCTTTTGATTAAGGAGTCAATTTCTTGTTTATTTGTGTTTTTTTCTGAAAAATCCATGGGCTTGAACTTATGCTTTTACTTTAAAAAAATAGACATCTCTAAGAGATGTGAGAACCAATAACATATGAACAGGGAGTATAAATAACATTTTTTCTAACCCTATACTAAGCTTGAAATAGTACCGATTTGAGTTATTAGTTCATTTTAACTAGTGGTTTAAATCTGGGAGTGAAGCAGTGCAGTGTACAGATTGACATTATGTTGCTGTTAAAGGAAAATAAGTCATCCTGCTCCTTGCATTCACCCTTGGTCACAATGGTGTGGTTCTGTGCCCATTCCTGTGTTTCTCCTGATGGTTTTTTGAATTGATTTGTTCACTAAGTTACCAGAAAAATCGTTGTATTACTGGGTTAGTTATCTTCAGGCTAATACTTGATATAGTTTATGGAGAGTCTCAGGGAGCGAATAGCAGAATGAAGTGTGTGGCAGTGAAAGTGGCAATACAGGGCGAGAACGAAAACCCTAGATATTGTGATATATCTACATATGGATGGCAGTTAGACTGGCACAGCTACCTTTATTCCTTCACCCTGAATTTATGGGATTTTGTGGCAGGCTGCTCCAAAATTCCTCAATCCAAATAAATCTCTGTCATGGCTAGTTCAAGAGCCTTATAAGTCTTTTTAAGGCCTCTTTTAGATGTTTTAATAGTGAGCGCTTTGAAGAAATGAAATCATAAAAGGGTAGAATGGTGTGGGTTGGAAAGGACCTTACAGATCATTCAATTTCAATCCCTCTGCTGTGGGTGGAGACAACTTCCCCTACGAGGTTGCTCGAAGCCCCATCCAACCTGGCCTTGAAAAATTAAAATGTGAACACCGATTGAGTAAAAGATAATAGATTGCATACTAGAGTAACTAAACTAGCTTGTTGCAGTTTTAAACACAATTTAACTGTTTTTTTTAAATTTGTATGTGTTGCACATATAGTGCTTTTTTAGGTTGGGTGTCATTTTGGAGTTTGAAGCTGTGATGTTTGGCACTCTTACAGGTATAAACTGGAGTTTTGGCTCTAGAAGAGTTATGTAGCAGTTGCTTTGGTGTTGTGGTAAAATAAGTACTAACAGAAAAGCAAAAATAACTTGGTAGAAAATTTAACAGCTTAGGTAATGAAGGCCCTACAGATTTTTGCCACTTATTTCCAAAATGTTGCCCATTAATCATGGAAAAAAATCTGTAGTAAGTATCGTAGTATTGCCAAGTATGTTCCTACAGAACTTGATGTGCTGTGGTTTGATTTCTCTTTTTGTCATCTTACTGTTTTAATAGAGTAATTTTTCTCCAAGTGTAATATACTAGACACCATCTCTCTGCTCTCTGCAGCCAGTTTGTTTTAATTCAGAGGGTTCTTCTGGAGATCAAAACAGTTTTCTCATTTCATCATATATGATCCATCTTGATAGAAATTATGGCTAATAATAATGATGATGATAAAATTCCCTGTGCAGTAGTTTTCATGAGGAATAATGCAGTTGAACTTCTTAGCTGCAGCCCAAATGGTGGACTTTGAAATGGTTTTTTAAGTCCTAGATCATTCCATCTTCTGCAAATGGGAAGACTGAGGGCAAGGGATGGAGGGCTCTTTTTGCTCAGGCTTCATTCCTGATCTGCACAATTCAGGGGTCAGGACCTCAGGCTGTGTTCTAGATTCAGAGGCCAAAGTCAGCCCGAGTGAGCAGTCTGTCTGGTTTGTGTATTTGTGAAGGTGCTGTCAAACTAGCAGTAGATTTAGGCTGGGCTGATCTGGGAAGTGCCCAGGTTTGACCTTCATGTCCTTGAGGGCTGCTGCTCTTGAGTGTGTATTAAACTGTTTCTGCATGAAGGAAGCATCTTTGACAGATCGGCTTTCCAGCTTTTGGCTCCTGTTGCAGCCCATTTGACCAACACAGAGGAGCAGGAATAGGAATAAGAGAGACTTATCCTAGAATTGTCTGTCACCATGTGGTACTGAAATGTAGCCTGATTTCTCACTAATCTGAAAATGAGAGTGAGCTTATTTGTTGACCTTATATGTGATGACTTACGTTTTTTATGCAAAATAGGGTGTTTGGGGATTTGTGTTTAATGAGGCCAGAACTGGGTCAAAATTAACACCTAGAATGGAGGGAGCCTAAAGGCTTAACAGGAGTTTGCATCTGGCAATGCAGAAGCAGAGTGATCTCAATATGACAGCACTTTATTCTACTTGCCAAGTCATATCAAGTTATTTAACCCATTGTGGAAATGCCAAGTGGGACCTTTTACTTATCTTTTCACATTTTGCCTAATACGGTCTTTGAAAACTGCTTAATGGCAGAAAATTCTGTCTTTGATCTAGGACTCAGATGTTTTTATTCCTAGCAACATTTTATTGGTGAATGAAGATGTTAACACATAACTGTTGCTGTTTTCTTACTGCCTTCTTTTGCTATTGTTTAACCCATAATAAATAATATTTCAGAACAACACTGTCTTTGCAAACTAGCAAAACTGTTTTATGTATTACAGCCATGACAGTGATGACAATTTTAGTAACTTAACTCTTGAGTTTTAGGCACAGTTTGTTTCAGTTTATGTACTGTAGAAATTGCATTTCACAATGCAATTACTCTAAAACACACCACTTTTTCCTGGCAAAATGAATGTTGTAATTATATCTATGTGTCAACTCACAGCCATTATGTCAAAGTGAGGTGCTCATATGGTCAGTATAGTTTCATTTAAGGCTTAAATTCTGTTACACCCAAAGAATTAGTAATGAATGACCTCTTGAAGTTTAAGTAGTGCTTGGCACTGCTCTCAGGAAGGTTTATCAGCAATGGCATTTGTGCAGAGCCTAGAGCAGCTGGAAGGAGCTCAGTACAGCTGCCTGCAGTTGCTTGGGCAGGGCAGCCTGTCTTCAGGCTGTGCAAAGTCCTGTCTCTATGCTTAAAATCTGGCATATTTAAAATAGGCTGTTTAAATCCTGTGTTCTTTGTGCTGGGATGCTAGGTAGTAACTGCAATAGGAAACCAGGGAACTCCTTCTGTTAGATCTAGCTCTCTGTAAAGCTACTGTGCTGCTCTGGAGCTTTATGTGAAAGAAAACCCTGAGTCAGGAAATTTCTAAAGGCATTCATCTCAAGCTGTGTTTTCTGCCCTTGTCTGCCAGTAAGGGTGCAGCTCCATGTACTATTTCCTTGGAAGGTGGTGCTGCTTGTACAAAATCCTGCCGTTTGTTGCCTTGTTAGTTGTGCTGATGCTGCTGGTTGTAGGGCTATCTTATACTTAGAGTAGATCCACAAAGTGTTGGAGGAATGTTGTTCCTTCTTACATAGAATGATTTCACCAGCTGAAGGTCTGGAGTATGTGCACACTTTAGGACATGTCCATAATGTGCATTTCCAGCTTCCACTCTCTTATATTTGCAGAAGATATGTTTTCATTTTAATTGTGGGTAGGTGTATGTTTTAATGATAAGCTTGTCATAGAAATCATATTTCACAACATCTACTGTACTCTGAATTAAGATTAGCTTTTCAAGTAATTTCGATGTCTTCAGAAATGGCGGGATGGTAAGATTTATGTTCTCCATTAAACACTTTACATCAAGGCTGAATGGGGCAAATAGTTATGTAATCATCATCTGTGGTTAATAAACGGAGCCCAAATTAAAGATTTTATAAATGAATGTGCAGGATTTATGGATGTTTTCCCAGCTTGCTGCATTTGACATTTGTCAGGGTCAAATGCAAGTGGCATTGATAGTAAGATAGGCTGTTGCAGTAGCAGCAGTTGCTGGGGAATATGTGAACCGTGAGAGATGCTGCTGCTTTCTGGGGCTGCAAGTGAGCTGTGTTGGATAGCAGCCTAGGGAGAGGAGGATGCCACAGCCACTCTGCTAGTGATAAGCACTGGGGAGAACTGTCATATGAACAGGTTTATTCTCTTCTCTTGCACTTCCTTTCCTTGTGGCCTTCATGGCCTTCTTAGGAACTGAAATTGTGATAAGAGTGGCAAATGTCTGGGAGACTTCCTGGTCCCTCTCCTGTGCTTTATATGCTCCTGTATCCTGTATATGTGAAAGTGGAAACCCTTCCATATTTCGGTTTACCACAGCGGAAGAACTGTTTTAGTGATAATGGCAATACAATTTAAGTATATTCACTGATTAGTATATTATGATTTTCAGAAAATAAAAATAGGAAATTAAATAGAGCAAGACACATCAACCTTGAAACTGGCCTCTCTATCTTCACCTAGCTTGGCATTGCATTAACAGTACTTGATGTTTGCAATTTGGGTTTGTAGAAATGTTTCAAACTTAGCAATTGTCAAAAATTTTTAGGCTTTTAAATTAACTTTGAGTTAAAGTGTGAGATTGTGTAATTATCTATTTAAGAACATATGGCTGGAGCATCTTATGGTGCAAAAACTCTATTAACATCATTGGCATTCTAGACTCAGGTTCATCTTTGCCATTGTTTCTTTTTGAGTTCAGCTGTTATAAGGTCTAAAGACATGATGGATGGTGGTGCCTGAGGATAAACTATGTGAAACTTTTTTGGGGTGCTATATTAAAAAAAAAAAGCTAAAAAAACCCCTAAAAATAATGAGGTAGAATCAAAATATTGTATAAAGTTCAATGTCAGAAAATACATATTCAAAAGCTGTTACAAGAAGCTTGAAATTGACGAGCAAGAAATGTAATAACTTGGGATTAAATTACCTGGGATAGTTTTTATGGCATAACCCGGAAGTACCGGAAAAAGATATTTTAAAAGGTTTGTATGGAAGAAAATTACTATTTTGGGTTTCCAGGTAAAACCAACACATTCTGCTACATTAATATGGCTATTGAAAAGTTTATTTACATTTTACACAGCTAAAAAATGAATATAAGAAATGTCTTAATGGGAAAAATTCTGGTCTTCTGTTCAAGGCTTTTCTGCTGTGTTCTTCTACAGTGTCTGTTTTCTGAAATCAACAGCTGTGATGAAAAGAACACATTGACCTAGGCATAAAAACGTTGTTTTTTCTCCTAAAAGCAAATTTCCTGTGTAAGTGCTCATTAAAAAAAAAAAAAAAAACAACCAACAAAAAACCAAAAAAACAGAGGGGGGAAGGGGCCCTTTATGGCATGTGTGTTTCTTATGAGCACATATGTTTCCAGTGGTTTCCTTTTTCAGAGCTGGGATACCAACACTATTCCTACTGATGAAAGAGCATGAAAGAGTCAGCCTTGAAAATTTAGATTGTGTGTGTGTAACCTTGTGGATATGATACTGCTGCTTAACATTCCTAGCCAGTTTCTTGGATTAAATTCTAGCTGCATTTAAGGAAGTGCTCAGTGTCTTTCAATTTATTCACAGCAAAAGAGTTTAAATGGTACCTGTAGTTCTCATCTTTAATATATTGATGTGGATAAGATGTTCTGGAAAGCTGATTGTCTTACTTAAGGGCTTCCTTGTGTGAGAAACTTACCTGGAGAGAAGTTCTGTGGTAAAGAATTAACGAAGACTGATTGTGCATATCCCTGACAATTGTGAGAAAGATTAGTTGGAACAAGCCTAATTTAATTTTCTCTTCCTCAGAAATTATTGCATTTGTATTGGGCCCTTAGAAATTACAGCTACCAGCTTAAGAAAACTTAAAGTCCTAATTTTTGTTTCAGTTCTTTGGTTTATTGATATTAGAAAAATGAAACAAAGAAGCCCTCCAGAAGTGCTTCATTGTCTCTGGAAATGACACTTGGGAGTCAGATCTTTTAAGTATCTTCTGTACATTGAAATACTTGCCGAGCTTTATCCTTACTTCTTTTATGGCCATTCCTTCCCCTCCTTCTGGTCTCTTCATTAACATGTCTGCTTAGGATCCCTGTCCACCGGTCTTGTGTGTTTAGACAGTCTTCCTGTGCCCATGCCCAGATTGATGCTGAGCTGGTTTTGTGCAAGAAGATGAGACTAGTGTTGCTTTCAAGCCTTTCTTTTTGCTTGATACAGGCCATGAGTACAAGTCTCCTGCAGAAGAAAGACAGAGATGAGAGCATCTGAATAGAATTATAGATAGCTCGTTTTTTATTTTTGTAAGTTTTTATGTGACACAGTGCTGGTCTCAACCCTGCTAGCTCTGCAGCACTGGGCCAAAGAGTGGGCTGAATCCCAAAAGTTAATTATCCAGGGTTCAGCTTAGCTGGGGGAGAAAGCTCTACACCACAGGTTTGTAATCTGGCATGGGCGGAGGTAAGAATGTGGGAGAGGTCTTCTGTATGGGTTCCAGAGTTTTATTCTCAGGAGGGTCCAGGAACAGAAGATAGACATTCAGGATGTTCAAGGGTTTTTTAAACAGGGGAGGTTCAAGGGGAGGGTAAAAAAACTTTAGCCAGTAGGAGGAAAATTGGGGGGGAGCATAAGGCGGGATTCACAATTAACAAACCAATGAGGAACACAAGGGGAGGGCGAACATATCCAACAAACCAATGGGGCTTCGAAGGATACAAAAAGGACAGGGAAGTCTCTGGAAAAAGTGGTAGGTATGAGGAGGGATTGACAGCTGTGGGGAGGAGGAATATCGAACATTCTGGACAAAGAGGCTGGTTCAGGGTAAGATGGAGAGGGGAGGTGGGAGAATACAATTTAAGGATAAGCCAGCTGTATGGGGGAACAGACCAAGCCATTTGGAATAATAATACATAATAAAACACACTGCAACATTTACCAAATGTCAGATATAGTTACCTAATTTTGTTTTAGTTTGAAGTCCACAGCAATGTGATAAGGACAAGAATCAACTTAGTGGAAGCTGTTGCTTTCTATGAAGTTTTGAGTTGAGGATTAGATTGACAAAATCAACATTGCACAGCTTTATCCTCTTTTGCCTTAAACTCCAGAGAAATGGAGGGAGTAGAGGACTTGTGCCCTGTGAAGACTTAGGGAAACAGGGCTCCAAGCCTAATGTACTCAGTGAGTAGAGAGAGCTGGTACCTGCAAGCTTCCCTAAAACAGGAATTTGGAAGAAATCTTTAGAGCTACCAGAAAAAGGGAGAAAATATGCCTTTTCCCTTAAAATTCCAGGGGAGAAGTAAATGGTTTTTATTCCCACTCTGAGTAGAAATCCGGGACCAGTTGGGAATGGTATTCCTTTGGTCCCTTGACAACACAGATGTGAGGTCATTCAGGTCCTGACTGGTGGAGCTTTAGTGGTGTTTGACCAAGAGAACTGAAAATGCATCTGTAGCGATGTTACTGTGTCAACTGTATAATTTTACCAAGTTGTCCGTAAGCTCGCAATGTCCTAAAGTGTAGCTGGGATAGATGTTACAAAACAAAATGATTTCATTATTCGTGTGTATTACTTTGAAATGTTCAGCTGGTGGGTTCTCCTCACACCTTATCAAATGCGATGACACGTTACAGCATCTCAGTACAATAAACACGCCCTTCCGTAACACTGAAAAGTCCCTGTTAGCTGCTTTGACATATAAATTATTAGTAATATGATGGATGTAGTGGATATGGAAGTCAGTGTTGTAAGCAGCTTCACAGGGTTTCTATCCAACTGAGTATAACTATTGTGCTAATTCTTCAATGTGTTGTTATTTTATTATACCCTAGATTGTTGGTTGCCCTTTATGCTGTCTCATTTTGATCGTTTCCTGGGGAATATCTAATACTTCATTCAATGTTTAGGGCACAGAACTTACAGTGAGATGGTGTATGAAGCAATCAATGCCTTTTCGAGGGTGGCTAAATGTCAGAGCAGTGATGAGCTGCTGAATGAGAGAACTGTTAGTTGAGTTTTTTTTTGGGGAAGCATTTTTCTGTTTTGCTCTAGATGGAAAATAAACTAGTAAATGGAAGCATATGGAGAAATAATGTTCTATTTATTTTAGATTGAGAACATAAACTTTTCTGCTCACTAAGTGTCTCTGTGTGCAAACTGCTCGTAAAAGTCTGTCTGGAAGGATTTGGCAGCATAGCACACTCATTAAAGCCACAAAGGAGCAAACGTGTAACACCGTGTCAGCATCGTACATGTATCTATTTGTAGGCGGTGTGCATGTGTGTTTGTAGGGTTTTGTGGACATACATCCTTGTGTTCACACACAATTGAAAGCCACTACATAGATGGGAGCAGATTTTGAAACAAGATTACTGTGTCTTTTGATGTCTATAAGGAAAGAAGGAGTTGTATGTGGCCTTTTTGGGGAGTTGGTATTTGGTTTAGAGAGGGCGCACTGTGGCTGATATTTTCCTTAGTAATTTATAATGTAGTCTGGAAAGTTTTTGATTCACTGTTTGAGAACAGTGCTAAAACTATGACTTCTAGGGCTTAGTTTTTTTCTTCTCTTTTTTTAGACCTATAATTGCAGCTTCAAGTTGGAATATGAAGCCCGTATAAAGGTTATATTTGGCTCTTTAAAGGGTTTCTAAGCAGTTATGTTGCAATAAACATTGACATTTCCAGAACACTGTACAGCTTCATCATCTTTAATCCAGTGCTTTCAGCTGCACTCTTCTTTTAATAATAGTCATGAATGTGTTTTAATTTTATGCTGAAAAATCTTTGGGGAAACTTAATTGCTGTTATCTCTACTTCAGCATTTGACTTAGTTGTTTCAGAAACTGTAAGCTGCCTTTTTATTACTGAAGAAGAAGGAAAATGCAGAAAGGCTGGATAACGGCTATTTAACATTAACTTGCTCATGGTCATGCATTAATATCACTGTGTTGCCAGTGATATTTTAGAGTATTTTATCAAAAGACCTCTAAGTGCAGTATGAACCAGCAACCTAACAAACCCCAAAACTGAATGCTAAATGTTGACATTTTTGAAATTGTTGCTTTGTTTCTTTTTCTCAGGAAACAGATGTGACTGTGATTTGTCACAGTCCACATTTATGGTGAGGTAAGTTTAACCTAATTTTGCATAGCCTGCAATAAATGTTAAATCAATGTTTGCTTATATATAGTTTTGTCAGCAAACTGTAACTTCTTACTTGGATTCTTCAAACACATGGGCTCTTGAGGCTGTGTATCAGAACATGGTGCGTGGTCTTTTCCTTGAGGATGAGCTTTTGTCTTGATAGAATTGCTCTCTCCAGATATGGTTGCACAACATTACTTAGCCATTGTGTCGGAGGCTTAAAACACTTTAAAAAAATTAGGATAGTATTCTTGCAACAGTTCAACTTGTGCTTTTTAGCAAAATTCAAATTCTCAGAGGTGAAAATGATAGGACTTGATGCAATTCTGCAAGAACTTTGAAGTGATCCATATTGGCCTTTTGCTTGCCCTAAACCTATCTGTGTGGTGTGCTTTCTGCATATTTCCAAGTGTTTTCAAATAATTTTTACTGGGGATTTTATTTTGTTTTCTTGTGCTGTTGCTGTGGGAGTCTAGCAAACTAGAGGAATGTCTTTTGTAGAAGGTTATTTAAATAAAGGCCAAGGTAATTTCAGGAAAAAAATGAGCAAGTTATAAAAAACTAGAAGAATTGAATGCATTCAAAAATGCATTATGCTGAAGGAATTGCTACAAATTCATTAAACACAATTGCCCGTTTGTTCAGAGAAGTCTCTGAACAGGTCTAGCAGAAGCTTGGAGGCATGATTATGAGCTTGCCCTGTTCTCAAAGAATTCCCTGCTTATTTTCCTTTGCTTGCTGTCATAAATTCACACAGTGCTATGTGGATCTTTACATAGATGCAACAATAATTGTGTAGTTTATTTATTTAGGTGTGTAAAAATTTTAATTTTCTGGTTTCTGTTGTATTGTAAATGTGGTTCTGTCAAAGTAGTCTGGTTAGGAAATTGAGACTTTAAATTTTTGTAAGACACTGACATGACTGGAGGGATAAGCAATACTGTTTCTCTAGAAGATAGTAAAGATATCAAAAAAATTTTATTCTCGCCTGCTTTCTTTATTGTGTAGCATTTTTTGAATAACAGAATATTGGAACAAATTTCAAAGCAAATTGAGACATCTATCTTGGTCATAGTAAAGTTTGATATTAATTTCATACACAGTAGCCAAAGGTGGCCTGTGAAATACCATTAGTATTTGATGAAGGATATGTATTTTAAGGCATATATTAGAGCTTTTCACTTGCCACTAATTTAACAATAAATTTTAAGCTTGCTGTTTATAGCCAACATGTGCTACTTTAGACTTCAGTATCAGACACCGTATTTGAGACAAGTGAAATATATCAAAATACAATTTAGATGTAAATGGAGAAATATTTAGGGCCTGTTGATGCTATGATCAACAGTTTCTGGATTCATTGCATTTTCAATACTCTAACTTTATAGAGGGTCTATTCATTTTGCTTTGAATGTAGAATGTGATACTTAAATATTTGAGAAGCCAAAAGACTGATAGTTTCTGCAGCTGGACACTTTTGTTCTTCATGCTCATGGCTTCAAATAGAGATTGCATACCTGTGGTTTTCAGTTTGGAACCAAATTTTGTGGTTTCCTTTTTAAATATACTTTGATTTTTGTAAAATGTAGAAAGAAAAGATTACACAGAGAAGGTGTGATAGGTCTAAGTATAGATAAAAGTTTCCTTTAATGTATTTACTCATCGTTATTTTAAAAAGTATTTCTGTTAGATTAGAAACGCCAGTGCTACTCTTTGCTAGGTACCTTTAAAAACTTTATTTGAACTGCATATTTAATTGCTAAATGTAGTTTGAATTTAAACATGCAGTGGTGTCTCCACTCAAACAAGTAGGTGCCTTCCTTGCTCGCACATATTCACCTATTGATCTTTCTCTCCTAACTGCTAAAAATACCCTTCCTAAAACGTTTTTCTGTGGGCTCATTCCTCCTTTTTTCTTTTTGTATATGTTACTCTGAACAGTGATAATGGCCATGTATCCGATGGAAGAGCACAGTAAAGATCAGTAGCTCTGGAGGCTTTGGGGTTTATTAGACCAGGTGACACAGCTGAGACATGACGCATTGTTGATCACAAATGCCTTTCTTAAGGAAATCAAAACATCAGTATTCAAAATTAAATAGAAGGGGAAGACTGTTTCTAAGTGTTAAACAGAGATCAATTTTGCCATCTCAGAAACAGGAGGTAACTCATGGGAGGGGAAGCAGAAGAAAAGTAGGCAGTATATATTCTTGGTGGAGTGAAGAGATGTGAAAGCATTTGCCTCCTAAGGGTCAGGCAGTTTATAGCTGGCGGAATGTGAGGAGTTGACTGTGGAGGGAAGAGATCATATGGGGCCCATAATTTTTATTTTAAGGCCCATTGGATGTATTTGGTATCTAGCAGAGTTATGAATTTTTGCCTTTATGTCAGTTTAGTTCCTTGTAAACTGCATCCTCCATTCCAAGCTCGGATTTGAGAAATGCTGTGTAGGTTTCCCTTGATGATGGTCGAGAGCTCAGCGATGAAACAACTTTTATGAGAAGGGTCCTATCTGGCTGGTTTTGTCCCGTATCAATTGTCTGCATGAATGTGCTTATTTATTAAATATTTGTTCATGCTTAGTTACAGTTGTTACAAATACTCCAAAATAGTAATGTATGATGTTTTAGTAAAGCAAAGCAGCAATTTTTCTGAGTTGAAGCACTTGTTTTTCTGGAATCTCTATACAAATTTGTCTCTTAAGAATAAATTGGGGCAAGCTTATTATTTGTGAGATCTCATCATATCCTTTGATATTACCTCAATCTTAAACATTAGTCTTGCTGCTTACAACATTTTTCTCCGGATTCCCAAGCACCAATGTCCTGCAACCATGTGAAGGCTTTAATTTGTGAGAGTTCCTGAGAAGTAATCCTGAACACCAGAAAGCCAGTAAGATGTCTGAAATAATGCTGCTAATCAGTAGTGAAGGGAGATGTTTTTCTTTTTTAAACTAAAATTGATCAGGCTTAATTAATCTTTCTCATTTCAAATAGTGTGATGTAAGTTTTCTAAATTGAGAGCTTATAACCCAGATAGTTTTTCTCTGATTGCCCACACATGAATTGATCACTCTGCCTTTTGTGCCCAGTGACTTAATGGTCACAAGGGAATATGAGAAGAAATTTCTCTGGGAGATACAATCATCTTTATTTATGGCTGTGGTCTGAGGTTTTTTGCTTTGTTTTCCCTCAAACATGATATCCTCTATATATCTTTGCTATATTTTAAGGGCTTAATTTTGCTGCTCTTAGAAAACACAGATGTGCAGATTAAAGGCAGAGTGTACCTTGCTCTGACGTATCTTATTATGCCCCATTGCATTTGAAAGTGGCCTGGAGAGCTATAATTTCTTTAGCTCCAGAAAAGAGAGGAAAAGGAAAGCAAGTGCTGGAGAAGGAATGGTGAAGTTAACATGAAGAAGCCTAAGAGGAATTCAAGCACTTCTCTTATTTGGTTCTCTGTTCAGAAGTTGGTGTTTAGTGATGTTGGGCCCGGTGACAGTTTAAAGGTCTACTAGGATGACTTCTGATGCTCTTAGGGAATACAGCTAATCCCACATCCATTAGGGAATACAGCTAATCACACATCCATCTCTTAGCATGACGAATCTTAATCATCCTGAAAAATATTCTGTTTGCTACTTCTGAAAGCACTGTGCAGAAGATTAAAGCTTATAGAGGCTGTGTGGGGGAGAATCATAGCCCGCTTTCAAATGAACATAACTCCTCCTGCTTCCTTGGACTGCCCACAATGATCTTTACAATACATACACTATGTACATTTGCAGTTTATAATTAAAAATATTCAAACCACTTAGTTTTTGCAGTGTTTCTGTTCCAATTTTTTTTTTTTATCTTAAGGTTGTGCAAGAAGTGGGTAGCATGTAGTGAATTTTGGGTTCATTTTTCACTTTGGGGGAAAATGCATGAATGGTTAAAAAGGGTATTTTGTTAGGAAGTGTTTCATGCTGAGGCTCTCTTTGGAGTTCTGTGGTTCATGAAGCTCAGTCTTAAATAAAGTACAGTTCTCTGCAGAGGTAATTTGTACAACATGGATGTAGACCAACAAATAGAATGCAGTTTGGTCCTGTTTTTCTCTGCTCTTGAAGTATTTTTAAAATGACATTTTGCTACAGTTTGTGTTGTCACTTATGATGTTCATAGTTTAAATGTATTAGACTAATTGCACATGTAGTTTGTGCATCATTTAAGTCAATGATCTGTGATTCCTGAAAACATCTTTCACTTTCAGAAGTTCATGGGAAATAGTTATATAAGCAACTATTTTTGTTCACTTCATAGACTTGCATTCTTCATTTGCCTTTCAATATAGTTTTTCTCACCTTCTGATGCAAATAATGCTGATCACTACATTGCTAGACTTCCACTTAAGTGAGTAACTAGTTGAATATAGTATCAGATCTAGGAACTGTGACAGCCTGGTACTGTCGCATCTGCATAAATGGTGAAAAGAAGGTAGGCAGTGAGGTGAGAAATTCTGTTACTTGCTGAATAGTTAAGATGGGGTGCTAAGTATGAGTGGTCATAAAGTGCCCTTACAAGTCTAAACCATTAGCAATTAAGTGGCAGATAAAAGTCAACATCTGTAAATATGAAGCTATACTTGTGAAAAAAGATTATAAAGGTTTCCCATCAAAATAATGGGCTTTGCATCAATTCCTGCCTTTCTGCCTCAAAATGAGATCTGTAGAGTTGTATTTCTCTTAAAAGATGGGTGATCAGTTGTGGTCAAAAAGTAAATTCAGTATTAGGAGATGCTGGGAAAGAACAAAGCAGAGATATCTGTCTCTGAAGATCCACCTGCAGTTATTTTCCCCTCATTTTACAAGACATAAAGGCTGGGAAAGTTTCAGAAAAAGGGCTGTTAGAGTCATCACAACAGGAGTGAGAAGATAAAACTTTTCAGCCTGGGTGATGACCCAGGTGGTTTCTGATAGTAATGTAAAAACACCCAAAAGAACATTAAAAGGGACCTAGGGATTTATGGTTTATTGTCTCTTCCATTGTGATGTTAAATGAATCTGGGGGAACTGGATTGCAAAGAAACAAAAGAAAGTGTTTTTTCATGGAAAGGATAGTGGAAATACTGGAATTGCTTGTCATAATGTCCTGTAGATGCTAAAAGCAGACCTGTGTTGGAAAATGTATGAGGTGCTCTCAAGGACCATTATTGAGAGTAAGGGAATGGAAAAGACATCTGAGGGAAAAATCCCAATGTGAAAAGCGAGGAGAGCTGAAAGAGGACTGCATCTGGTTGCCCTGCTTTTCCTCCTCCTCAGATACTTCATTAAGTCATTTGCAGGCAGAATAAGGGGTCTTTGGTCTGATACAGCAGTTTTCTTGGGAACATTGTGTGTCAGTTTTATGTCAAGTATGTACATGCTCAGACATACCAGATTTCCCAGGATTACTGCAATCTGTCTGTGGGCAAAGCTGTAGTCAGGGCTTCTTAATATTTCTGATATAAAAAGGCAACATATAGGGAACAGAGCTGAGATCAATACCACGTGTTTTATGTAACTGCCAAAAGTGTAGAACAAAGTGGGAGATCTTCTGCTAAAAAAAATTAATTATCCAAGGTATGTGTTGTGATACATTGCCGGAGTCTTACACCAGAATATAACTTTGAAAAATTTAAAATAAGAAGTATCTAAAATGCATATAACTAAATTCTGGTGGGAAGAATAATTAACTGATTGAATAATTTATTGAAGTTATTCTTTAAATAATTCTTGAATTATTTCTTGAGATAATTAACCGATTCAGTGTGGGGTGTGAATTAAGTGAACGTGTATTTGTGCTTTATAATTATTACTAATACATTTTGAAACTGAAAAGGAAACTACTTTTGGTTATGTATTCACTTTTATTAAAGGTGCTGATCTATTAAAGGTAGTTTGGTGTTCTGCAGAACTTACTCAGTGACGTAAGTCAACATTTTGTTTGCAGAGTGAATGCAGATTAGTGGTATTATATTGTCAGCTTGAAGTTGGGATCTTGTAGCATTGCATCAATCACAGTGGGTAGCTCATGCTTTGTAAGAGATGATTTGAGCATCTTTGAGCTGCCAGTTTGTAAAGGTGGTTGTAATGAGCTACAAGGTTACAGCTTCCTGGAGTAACTGAAGCACCTCATCAGATGCCAAGCAACTGCATTTTTCCTTATCACACAGCTTGGGTTGTAGACTTCACATTACTTAATAGACACAGGATGGAGATATTATGGCAGAAGAATATAGAATATTGAAGGAGATTTTGGATTGTTGAATTCTGCTTGCTAGCATTTAAAGGGGTATTTTTAATTCTGCAGATTATATGTTTGTGATTGCCGTGGAGTAATTTGTTAATATCTCAAAATCAGAAATTTTTTTTTTACTCTCTTTGGTAATGGACATATTGCTGTGGAAACATTTTGAAATAAATTTAAGGCCACTAGCTTTTCTGTTTGTGAATGATATTACCCTGTAATTCCTGTTCCTTTTTTTCTTGTTGGTTCTATAATAAAGCTGTACTTCATCTGTGGAGGGATGAACATCATCTGTGTTAATGCCCAAATATCTAATGTAGGTAATGTTTTTATAGCGTTGTCAAAAGTGTAACCTGTGTACATACCTGCATTATTGAGCTGCTGTCAGTCTGATTAGCTCATTTGCCAGTACCAGGGAAAATAACTGATGTGAAAAAACACAAGTACTTTGGTGTATGTAGCATCCCTAGTCTTACAGGGTTTTTATTTTATTTTTTCAAATTTGTGAATATACATTTTTAAAAGAAATCAACTGGGCAATTCACACATGCACACCACCCAGCTGACTGGAAAGACTTTAAATAATGTCTTATTAGAAGAATTTTTACTTTCTGTTGTGTTCTTTCTACAGTGCTATGGCTTTACTTTTCTACTTGCTGTTTTAACACAAAGGAATAATCTGGAATGTCGCTTCTAATTTTAACTGTCAGCTTAGTTCTTGGCTTGATATACCTATCAGTGGGTTCCCTGCCTTCAGGAACAAATCTCCTATTGTAAAATCGATTCACAATGACACACTTCTTCCCCCCTACAATGGTACATCAAATCAGATCTATAGGAATGCAAAAATAGCTCAAATGTGATGTTCTCTTTGACAGGTTCAAAAGTTTCTCAGTGGTTTAATTTTCTAGATTTGGTGACTCTTCTTTAGCAGTTTCACTGAGATATTTAATTCAGATTTAGAAGGAATTTAATTGTCTCCTCAAATCACTATTTTAAAACAATTTCCCAATCTGGGATGGTGGTGGGATGCCTGGTGAGTTTGTCAGTGTTTAGAGAAAGATGTAAGAGTTTGTCTAGTTGCTGTTTGGCATTTGGATTGATTCAGTAAGTTTTATAACAATTACTGAATAATACCAATGGCAGGAGCAAAGCCCCCTAATATATTACTCCTTAACACAATGGTGCAGATCTGATTTTGATCATATTTTCTATGCGTAAAGACCAGATCATTACAGTGTGCCCTTTTATATAAAAGAAAACCTAGAAGAATAAGATAATAGCTAGTCCAGATGAGCTTATGTTATACATCTAAAATAAGGGAAATTTTGAATCTCTTCAGGTGTTGAAAAACAAAGCTGATCCTTTATCAGATATGCATAATGGTTTCCTTGATTACAATTTCATTATTTAATTTGTAAGTAAATTTCTTGTTAGCTTTTTGTGTGATAGGCCACAGCACACCTCATCTAAAGGATGAAAAGTCTGCCATAATGGCAATTCTGAAGATTTTTTTATTCAGGTTTGTGTCAGGGTGTGGGAAGTGTTTTGCAGCAACAGGTACTTTATTTTTGGGCAGACTTATGCTCTTTCATCCCTTTTTCTTTTTTCCCTTTTTGTTTTATCTTATGTACAGAAGAAGTAAATACAAATCCTCTGCTCAGTGGTCTGGACTGTGGATCTTGGAAGAACATTCACATTCATTTGAAGCTGCAGCATTGCTTCATTCCAGCTTCCACTGGTGCAGAGAGGGGAGTAACCTGTCTCTAAAGAGGCTCTTGAGCTGCAGCATTTGGGGGCTTGAAATCATCTTCTTCTCTCTTGTGTTTGCAATTACTGTTGTATGTCAGCTGCATTGTGAGACAGACTGCACTGAGACATCTTCTCAAGAATAGTTTGAAAGTTATTTTTGCTGCCTGCTTGCCAATTTATTTGTATTACACACTTGTCATTCATGTACAAATCAAAACACCATGTCTTTCAGTCTTAGCAACTATAGAAAACTACATGGAAGCTTTAATTTGTCATCCTTTGTCTTTCCAAACACCTGGCTCACCTGAAAACTGTCTAACAGGGAGTTGCTTTTCTTTGCCTACTGACATATATATCCACTTACCACAGTTGCATGTTTTGGAGGGAATGTTAAGTCTGGGGACTTCTCATGTTTCTGTCTTGGTCAGATGTCCACTGAAAAATTGCCAGCTCTTGAAGGAATGAGCCTGCATGATCTGCTTTTCAAGGAAGGGTTATCTGGTTTCAAGGGAGACTCTGTTGGGGCTTTGAAACATAAATAATTAAAAATGGTTACCAGGATCATTGTAGTGGAAAACTCTTCCTAATTAGTCTGCTGTTTGTTTTGTTGGACTATTATTGCCTATTTTCCCAAACTGACTTTAGCTCTTGCTCATGAAGACCTGGTAGATCCTCAAAGAATGCTTCACTCAACAGCACTTGAGAATTGCTGCTGGGTTGCCATGTATTGCCACTGATTTCCTGGCTTCTATAATTAAAAAGGTTCTCAAGCACTTGGGTTACTATCAAAACTCACTGCATTGTTTCACTACTTTCTCCTTTTCTCTCTATTTGTTTTTAAATAATCAGATGGGCTGTTTTTCTGTCTGCATGACGGTATGTTCCTTTTAGACCAGCCCAGTCTGAATAATTTTCCAAAGAAATCAGTTTACAAGTAGTTTCTAGATAAGACAGTTTTTTCTTAGTGTACTACAGCTTGCCTCTTGAATTTTGGTATATTTCCATACAGCATTGTGTGCTTTTTTCATACTCTTCTGTTTATTTGTAACCATTTGTTTCCTTTGGGTGTTGATTTGTGTTTAATACTGGGTTTGGAGTATTCATTTAGTAAGTGGTAAAAGGTTAGAGAGAATAAATAGAGTTTTCAAGGAAATCCTTTTTAGACTTTCTGAAGTGTTATGTGTTCTGTTTCTAGTCAGCCTTTTAGTCTTCTTGTATTGAATTGTCGCAGTTTTGGTCATGAAAAACAGTGTATCACTATGTAAGTAAAAGGTCCTTTTGTGAGAAAAGCAGGATAAAGACATCCACTTGAAAATTAACTTGAAACCCTTGGCAAAAAGTCTGAATCTTGTTCTGGTGGGCCAAATAAAGCAGTGTAGATACAGAGAAAGGGGTAGAAAAGAAAACTTGTGAATATTAGGCAGGTGTTATAAATATGAACTGTTTTATGAAGTCATTCAGTAAGTGGCAGATATGTTAAACTAAAGTTCAGGCTTTTGTTTAAACTTGCTGCACAATATGAAAAATATTTTATCTTTAGGATCACTTGGAATAAAGTACTACCTGAGGAAGGAGTGCTAAAACAAGCATTTGCATTAATCCCTGTAGAATCTCACTGAAGTTGAGAATGAGCTCTGTGACATTCATGTTAGGAGCCTGGCGTGAGGGGTGTGTATGGGTGCATAGTCTAAGGTTTATTTGTTACCAGATGTTCAGGATAAAAAATGGATAATAAGAGTTTTAAGGGAGAAAATATTAATCCTGAGGGAGTGATTGATAGCTTCACTCTTCTGAAATATCAGTCACACTTACTAAATAGGATAGTTTGCATCTTGTCTGCAAAGCACTCACAAAAATTATAGTGGTAATTTGTATCCTATTGCATTCAGCAATAGGTCCCTATCATTTAATGTCATTTGAATTTCATAGCCAGAGACCATATTTGAAATTTCAAGTGCTGATAAAGAAATCCCTTTCAAATAAAAACGGAGGAGAAATGACTTCTGTAAAATTATGTGCTATTTTGTTCACTTGAAAATTTCATAGTCTTTGAATAGAATCTGACATTTGATTCAGCCTTGTTAGAAAATATGAAAGTTTGAATGAGCTGGGCTTGCCTAACTTGCTAGGAATGAGGTGTCATCTAAACTTTTGAATACCGGAAGTATGACAAAAAAAATCTCTGAAGTTACTTTTAAAAGTTTCCTGCAGGGTCTTTTCTTACAGTTTACTCATTTTGTAACTCACTGATCTGAAGTAGGACGACGCAGATCAGTAATTAAAGAATGCCTTTATCCATCTGCCTAGTGCCTTCTATGCTTTGTCTTTGTATGTCCATGTCACGTCAGGTGTGAACAGCCAAACACAAGTCAGGTTCCAAATCCTAATGATTTGCCATCTTTGTTTCACAGAGTTCTGATGCCTCTGAAGTGGTTATCCTGGAGTGCTTCTGGGTAGTGGAATTCAGGAGTAAAACAGATGTTTCAATAGTTCTCAGTAATTAAGACATATCTCAATGTGTTCAGTGTGATGCTTTTATTTATGCCAACAAAAATGAAAATAAAAAACCCCAGTCACCCAGGCACTGGAATTTTGCTAGAAGTTTAACTAAAATATATCATGCTGTCTGTTCAATGCATACACTTAAATACTGGGGGTCTCTGAATTCATGCCTACAAAGAAAATTGTAAAATCACGTGAAATCCATGTCATCATGTTTCTCTGACAATAAATAGAAGTTTGAGATTCTGTTTTGTCAGATATCTTGTAGAAGATGGAGTTTATGTTGATGCATAGTCAATGCATCTTATTCTTCAATAACTAATCATTGCTAAACTCCCTATTAACTGACAAGTTTTCTGGTTTTCTTACCAATTCTTCATTCAGAAAATTGTTGAAAACAGCAGAAAACATAACAATCTCATATAAATCAGAATCCTTATTTAGGGGAAAGATTTTATGTGGAGAAAGTGCTGACAGTTTTCTCTGCAGGAGCCACTGAATTAGCCATTGTATTACAGTTTTTTTATGACATGAATTCTTTCTGATACCTCTGCAGAGTTTTGAAGTCCTTAGAACAGTTTGCCATTTTCTGTTAGCTGTGATGGTCTAAGACCAGAGGTAAAAAAGTTAGGCTGCATTTGTGGGCTTCATGGATACGTTTAAATTCAATTGTAGAAGCCTCTCATCTTTTTATGTGCCAGAATCTCCAGCTCACTTCTAAGAAAGTATTGCATTAATTGTGCTGACTTTTGTCCTCACCTGCTGAATTGATTCATAGTGGTTGATCATGTTTGAGAAGGCAGTGACTTAAATTAAATTCACTGTGGATTTTATCTTTATCGGGGTAGTATTCTGGGGAGTAGCTCAAATCTTTGATCTTTTGTAGGGAACAAAGTCATATATTTTGTACCTGGTGTTGAGGCACTGCATCAAAAAGTATTTCTTTCTGGGTTTGGAAGTATTGCTTTCCTTGACTATAAGAGCTGAATGTTTCCCATTGACTCTCAAATTGAGACTTTCTAATTGTGCCCTCAATGAGTCCAGTTCATTCATAGAATTCCCAGTTTTGAGCATGAATACAGTTATGTCAGTTCCCTTCTGGCACTTGTGTTACAGTGCTGCTGAACTGAATCCAGAATACAGCTGTAATTGCTGACAGGACTCAATTAGCTCTGAAGCCTGCAAACAGGACAGTTTCTATGGCAGCGACACTGGCAGGTTTTAAGCCCAAAAGCTGGGGACATAGACAGCAAAGGATACTGAGTAAGCACTTCAGGCTGCCTGTGGAGAAAAAAGAGCCTGTGAATATGTGTGGAGGAAGAAATAAGCTTGTACTTTCCAAAACCAAGATTTGAAGGTTGATGGTGTTTCAGTAGGAGCCAGGCGTAAGGGTGGCATTCTGTGCATCCTCTAAAAACATATTAAAGGGGAACATAGGAGACAGTGTAGGAAACTCCAGGTAAAAAGAGCCAGCAAATGATGATGAATTCCTGGGGCATGACCAAACAAGATAGAGGAAAAGACAAGACAGGTAGAGGAGAAATGTATTTCAGGCTTGGCAATTTTCCTATGCTGGAGAGCAAGGATGACAACCTGGCTGATGATTTGTTGGATGGAAATAGAAAGCTGGACCATTATGAGGTATTAGAACAAAACTGAAGACAAATGAAGATGATATACAATGTACAGAATGAGGATAAAATACTAAAAGAAGTGAAATAATACTCCATGTACTGTAGGGTAGAATGAAATTCAGAAGACAAAAGGGGGGAGAAAAGCAAAACTTGGGAACTAGGAAGAGAGGCCTTTTATCAGTAGGGACTTTGACGATGAAAAGCTAGTTGGGTTGTTACAAGATTAGATCCATTGGCTATTGGGAGCCAAAAAAAGCTATAGAATGTGTGTCTGTGACTTTAAAGGATTCAGATGAAAGCAGGATAGGAGGACATACCTGCTCACAATGTCAAATTTCTTGTGGAACTGATGGAGGACAGTTGTGCCACAGCATAGCAGAAGCTCCAAGAAAGAGTCTGTGAGATTTAACTTGTGGTAAAAGGACATTTTCTTCATCTTGCAAGCTTCAATTTGGAACCGTGAAAGGAGATTGGAGAGGGCCTTCGTCCAATTGTCTCCATGTGTCTCTGACCAGTGGATTGAATCCTAGGAGTTGTAGAAGTGAGAAATGGAGACTGACTGGGATATTGAGGAACAGAATATAATGAAGGGCAGTGTAGTAAGCATGGAGGGAAAAATAAGGACATGTTCCTGCAACCTCTAGTGATTCTGTGGAGCTGCTGATACCACAGGGCACTGTGGGTCGTGAGACAGGAGGGCTGTACAGAAGAAGTCAGACAAAGTAGATAATCCTGTCAGGGCTTCAAGTCGAGTGCTTGTGAAGCAGCCTAACTCAGAAGATTTCCAAGTGGACCATAGAAGGAAAGAGAAGGATTTGTTAGATGAACTTTGACTCTGCATGTGGCTGATGGCTTTATGTGCCCGCCCTTCTACTGGGATCTGGTCACCATTAGCAAGACAGGGTGGTCTTTGAGTCACTGTTGTGTTTCCCTGAAATAGGGCAATAGGAGCTCTGTGACTCGATGTTCAAACTGACCCCGGGAACGGTCTGAAGTTGACCACTATGATGCACAGAGCCTCATGCATGTAAAACTCTGCTTCCTTTCCTCCACATGATGGTATATAGTGCAGAATTGGGAATGTCCCCAAGAAAAAACACAGGCACAGTGAAATGAAACCAGATGTGAGAGACCGTATGCAGGCACTGCCTTCTCTTGATCTGTAAATCTCTTTTGTCGTTCAGGAATTCCTTAAAGACTCTATTGCTTCACTGTGTGTGGTCCCTTAGTGAGAGTTAGGGAGGTAAGAGCTGTAACATCCAGGTAGGCTGGTGAAGAGGGTGGGAGGGAGCAAAGGAAGAAAACACATCTTCTTACAAGGTCAGTCATATAAATCATAAAAGATGAATTTCATGAATCAGGAAAATAATAAAAAAGGGGCCTGTATGTAGGAATACCCCTAAGACAGCAGGCATTCCCTTTTGCCATTTGTAGTATGCAAGCCACTTGAACTTGGAGACTTTTGTTTCATTTGTGGTGGCTTGGAAAGGGAGGTCAGGATCACTCCCTATTTTAGAGATGCAATAAGTGAGGCATATGCAAAGGTTTCTGTTGCAGATCTAGACAGAGAAAGAAGATGTCTGAATCCTGCCTTTTTTAAGGCAGACAGATGGTCCAGCTTTGCTTCCATTCAGCAAAAGCAGTCCACTGCTTTGCTTGGAACTTTCAATGAATGCTGCAGTGTATTTGTTCAGGGATCTTGAGATACCAATGTGGTATTCAAATATTTGTGTGGTTTGCATTGCTTCCAGTATAGGTATGGTATTTAAGGAAAGGGTATAAGCAGTGTGGCATATGTGGAAGGTGACAGGTACAAGAAGAAACTGTGTTCTGCTGCAGTAGTCGGCCTGGGGCATCATGCTATATTAATTTCAAATACACTCTTAGTGAGGCTCTGTAGGGACTTAAATGAAGCTTATAATAGTAACTTATGTAAGTTTATTCCAGCATTGCAAAATTAAAAAAAAAATCACTGAAGATAAAAATTTTAATTAAATTCTTTATCTTTGATTGAAAATGTAACTTCCAAAGAAAGATTAACATACCATCATGAGTAACCATGGGATGATTTCATCACTACTAATTTGAACATGAAATGCATCAGCATATAGAATTCAGACAGCTTTGTGAATTAAAAGCCTCTGATGTCTGTATTAGAACTATCCTGCGGATATAATTTATGTATCAAAGCTTTCATTCTACTTTTGTTACAGCATATGGTGGTTAGCTGTGATGGTGCTTTATATTTTACAGTGTAAGTGACTCACTGATATTCTTAACCCTTTTCCTCTGCTGAGTTAGCAGCTGAACTGAGAATTACTTTTTTGCTGCTGTGTGTGAAGAGAGACACACAACCTTTAACCTTTTTGAACTCTCCTACTTTGCACGTTAGCGTGGGAGGAAAAATAGTGATCCTTTAAAAAAGTCAAGGCTGTCATTGTGGTTATTGAACATGGGCTTTGTACATTTTATTAATTTGAATTATCCCAGTAATTTCTTCTTTGTCCTCTTCAACATTTGTTATGTTTAAACTCTCATGAAGGAAAATATAGCAAGCCAAAGAGCATCAGTCTTCCTGTCACCTTTAACTGTTTAGTAAAATAAACCAATAAAATCTTCTTAAAGAAAAAAAGGTTTATAGCAAGTGAACAAGATATAAAACCAAAGTGGAAATGTATTTGTTTTTTTATATTATGTTTTTATTTTGAAAACCTTTCCATTAAACTGCAGTCTTTTGAAAGAGAAGAATCGGGTCCAATAACTGCCTAAAGTTTTTTTGGTGAATTAACAGAATCCAAAGTTTCTGTGTAAAAGATTGTGATTAAAATTACAAAAAAATACTTAAAAAAAAAAATTAGAGCATTGTCACTCAGACATATTTACCAAAGATTTGTTTTCATTTTAAAAACAACTGACCTATATAAGTATTTAGAGGGAAAAAAGGCAACTACCACTGTTAAACTGGAAAACTTAGGAAGAATAAATTTTATTATGAAATAATGGAAAGAAGGAAAAGTTTTCTGAGAATGAAGGAACTAACATCAACATACATTTCTGATTTTGGGCTTTTTGATTAGAGTAGAAAAGGCTTTCCAGTGCCACTAGGAATGTGTCAGCTGTTTGTGCTCTTCCCCATTTCAACAGCAGTCCTTGAGAGTAGGGGCGTTGAGTTATTTATTTGAGCAGCACAAGTCCTGTGGGACCAAAACTTTCTATGCTGACTTCTGTGGAAGAAAGTCTCTTTGAAACAGTGCTTAAGCAAAGAGTTGTTGGTGAACAGACCATATCGTCAGGTCTTGCCTTTGGTGGGTCTCTGATACTGAAATGAGGAGGACCAGTGAGAGATAGAGATACAGTGATATATAATTTTCCTTTCACTTTAGTACTGTGGGTATTTTGAAGGAATTTTTAACGAATTAGAGGTGGGACCTCTGAGTTGCTTTTGATGGTGTGATTTATTTTTCTTATTTTCTACATAGGCAGGAAGGGTGAGTTCGGCTCACATCTTCACTGCATGGCTCAGATGGTCACAAGACCTCTAGTTACAAGACCTTTTAAGGATTTATAAACAAATAAAACACTGCTAACAAGGATATTTAGGTTTTTGACTCAATTCTTAAATATTTTGTCTTACGGACTCATGCTAGAGTACAAGCTTTCTTAGCCAATCATGTTATGCCACACAAACCTACACTTTAAATACACTTTAAATACACTTTAAATACACTTTAAATACACTTTAAATACACTTTAAATACACTTTAAATACACTTTAAATACACTTTAAATACACTTTAAATACACTTTAAATACACGTCCAAACTTTCCTCAACTTAATGTGTCTCTGCTTTAAACTATAAATACATATTCTCACTACTAGCACTTAAGTTTGGAAGCCTTTTCCAAGGTCTCAGATCAAATCCTGTGTTTAATTCTAAGCTTTGGCTTACAGGCCCAAACTTCTGAGCATTCTCTGCATTTTGGATTCCAACAAGCTCAGAGTTTGTTCTGCAAAGAAAACCAGTGTGTTTAATTTTTTAAAGGTTTTCCCCTGGGTTTATGAACTGGAAATCTCACTGGGGATGTCCATCTCTAAGAGGAGGATTATTGTTCTGCTATTGCAGATTCACAAGTAGAAACTTTTCTTAATACAGTATTCTTAAAGCTTACATGTCATCTTGTTCAAAAATGATGTTGCAACAATAAAACTATGAGAGCAAACTAGATAAGGCACTGTTGCTGTGGAGGTCAGCAGTAAATGCTTGCAAAAGGTAAGGGTTTTTCCCAAACTGCTCATGGCAACTCCTTTCAGCACTAACAGTATAGCACAGGGTGCTTGTGTTCTACAATAACTTCTTAGCAGCAAAGTATGAAGGGCTTTTGTCCACCTATGAAATACTACTGCATTTAGGTGTATTATTCATATTGTTATGAATTAATATATCTCTTATTTATTTAAATGTTAATATTTTAATAAAACATGGAGTAGCAATTTTTATTTAATTATTTATAGAACTCTTCTGATATGTCTGCCATTTGTTTGAGGCCTTCATTACATTTGTGGGTCCATTAGTTTCATTTTGGGAAAGATCCATGTTATTTTTTTCCCCTTATGATACTTGGAACTAAATGTCTGAGCTTGTTAGGGAGTACTGTATACAGCTGATTTAAAATAATAGTAACTATTTGAAGAAAAGAGCATAGAGATTATGATCTTTATTACATAAATAAACTTGTGTGCTCCTTTATTGCAACAGACCTTTTTACCACCATGCGTTTTTCATGTTGTGTTTCCTCTGGCAAGATGACTTCTGGTACATAAACCTTCCAGTACCTAAAGGTGGATCTACAGGAGAGCTGGAGAGGGACTTATTGCAGGGCCGTGGGGTGATAGGACAAGGGGGGGTGGGTTTAAACAAAAAATAAACAGGTTTAGATGTTGGGAAGAAATTCTTCATTGTGAGGATGGTGAGGGACAGGCACAGTTTATCCAGAGAAGTCGTGGATGTCCCATTCCTGGCAGTGTTCAAGGCCAGGTTGGATGGCGCTTTCAGGAACCTGGTCTAGCAGAAGATATGCCTGTCCAGGGGCAGAGGGCTTGAACTAGGTGATCTTTAGGGTCCCTTCCAGCACAAGCCATGCTGTGATTACGTGGATTGAAACAGAATGGAAAATAGGTAACTTACGTACTGATAGCAGCTACACCAGTATCAGTATACCTGCTGATAACTTCATTCTTACTGCAGAATGAAACTTTTAACTCAGTGATGAGTATTTTCCAGGCATTTTCATATGATTTTCAGAATTTACCTTAGCTGTCAGAGTACTCCAAGGGACTAAATATAGCAGACTGCAGTGTTCTGAAGTGATAGTTTAGAATGAATTTCCGCATCTCAAAACTAGCACTAGATCAGAATTATGCCCACTCCTACTGCATTTCACTCTCCATTTCTGGTTCCATGCATATTAATGATGATTCAGTCTGCCTTTGAGCTTGACAGTCTGATTTTTACAGCTAAGAGATAAACATAAATAACATGATTTCATGAATTGAAAAACATAGGTTTCCTCTCAAAGCAGATGTTTTTTATCAAGCTAGTGGTAGGATATTTCAAGGCAAGGTTACTGTTCCTATTTCCATTTAAGGATAAATGGATAAAAGAACAGAACACCTTAGTATATTTGTATTTTGGCTGTTAAGTGTTGACTTGTTTCTCTGACAGCTTTTCTTTCACCTAAGGTATTTTGGATATCCAAACTGCTTTTATTAAAATTGTCTGTACTTTTGTGCTTTTAAAGGTTGAATGGTATAAGCAAATGTTAACTTTGTGGTTTGTTTTATGTGTGTGTGCATTTTGGTGGCTTTTTTTGGTGTGGGTTGTTTCTCTTTTTTTGGTTGTTGTTCAGTTTTTAAAGTTTTGTTTGGTTGGTTTTTGTTTTATGTTTTTTTTTAATTAAAGTTAATTAGTTAATTTTGATCTTGATGCTGGTTTATTACATACCTTTCCTTTCAATTTTCCACTAGTAGCTCCAAAATACTATGAAATATGACCGACTTCAGACTCATTGATGTCAGTGACAGGAGGAAGTAGAGCACTCTGCTGGTGTAGACCTTATCAGAGCAACAGAAAAGTTAGTAGCTCTTCTAAATACTGGTCTTTCTGAAGGTTACTTCATGAAAGTACGGCTCACATGGAGTACCAGATCACAGGAGAACTTACAGCTAAATCTTCTGTCTCTTCAGTCATCTTGGACCAACAGCAGAGCTCATCTTGGTGAGGTTTTGGTTGCTCAAGGAAAGATCTTATCTGAAAACAGGATCTAATGAACATCTAAACCTCTCTAAGATTTTGAATATTCTTCTCTCAAGAACTGAATACGTGTTTTTTCTGACTGAGTCAGGGTTAAAGGCAAGCATTTGAATCCTTATTAGCTTTTTATCTTCCCCTGAAGCAGATGTTTCCACTTAATTTCTCTTTCCAGTCTTTCCTCATGAAATCTGTGGTCCAGCTGGTACATGAAATGTTACCCAGCATTTTTAGCAGCATCTGCAGCCACACAGTTGGATTTCCTTAGATCCAGCCCAGACAAAAAACTTGTCTGACCTCCACAGGGATTTGTATACAGTTTTTAGAGCCTTCCAGACTTGAGGTTTCATCTTTTATCCCCACCATAACCATAAAAGCAGAGGTTATTGTAACTAGCAGATGCTCAGTTTATGAAGTGCAAACAGGTTTAGAATAACATGTGTGCAAGTGCCCAAGGTTAGATACTCAAGGTAGTAAAAGAAATTTAGGTTCGCATTGTATGGAAAATAACTTCTCTATATTGTTTGGATTTTCAAACTAAGTATGAAAACCTTTCAGTGTTCTGTTTTGTCTAGTGATATGATATATGGCTGATTTAGCTCAGAATGATTTTCAGGCCCAATGAAATACTTCAGTCCTTGTTAATACAATAGCACAGATGTTTTATAGAGTTCTATGTTTCTAAATTAGTTAGTAACTTGTTTTAAAAAAAAAATTGATTTTCTTTCTTTCCCAGTTTGCTCTTCTCAGTGTGTGTTGCCCTAAATGCCACATTGAATTTGTGACTCTGTGAAGCTATCTATTCTACAGAATTTTAAATGCCTACGAGGTGTTTTTTCTTCCTGTTTTAATCTTAATCAAATGACCAGCCCTTGCTACTTACCTGGATTCCTAGGGACCTTCAGCTTCCCCCCCCCCCGCCCCCCCCTTTTGTTCTCAGAAAATTTGATCATTAAACAATTAGACTCCAAGCAGAACAGCAAATGACACATGGAGAATAATGAGGTCTGAAGCTCCCACATATAACCTGTTGAGTCTTCACAGAGGAGTTATGTTGTGCTAAATTATCTGCATGTGTTCCTGATTGTATTCTGGCAAGGATGAATGAGAGGCTGAGCATAATGGAGATCTTTAATAGAAGAGATGATGGACACATTAATTCTGGTGAATCCCACTCTGACAGAACCGTGTCTGCTGCCCTTGCTAAATCAAATTCTTTGTCAAATTAGCAGCTCAGAGAGCTGCCTGATAGGCTGCAGAATCTGTGCTGGAAAAGGATTTCCCATTTTGGTTTGATTCTGCCACCTAATTTAGCCATGTGTTAACTGATCTTGGAACTACTCTGTGGATATGTTTAGCACTGCACCAGTTCTGAAGGAGCTGGGATTTGACTCCAGCGGCAGATGGGGTTGCATGGTTCTGTGACCATGAACGTAAGTGTGTACGTAGTGGTTTTGATTGTTTGTGAAATCAGTATTTCCATCATCCCCCTTTCCAATCACAGTCCTTAAGAGCTGCTTTCATGCTTTCTGAGTGCAGAACCGGATCTTTGCCTCGAAGCTGCATCAAAGCCAGACTGTGAATCTTGTGCTGTGGCACTGGGAGAGGTGAACTCGGAAGATTTGTGGAATAAAAATTCAGCAGCTCCGGAGGCTGATCATGGAAATCAAAGAGGAGAGATCATCAGATGAAGCACAACAGTTTTTCCCTTCATCCCAGTTAGACAGTCTAGGAGAGCCCCAGTTTACGAGTAAGTGCATGTACTCATTTTATGGAATGGTACAATAAAAGTGGCCCAGTCTCTGTGGCAGTGCAGATAGTGTCACAAGCAGGGTACGAAATGCTGTTCAACTTCTTGCCTGTCAAAGTGCAGTTTAGAAGAAATAAACTGATGAAAATTGCCTTTAAATTTTTTCCCCTGATATGTTTTGGTTTATGCATATAACCTTCAGGGGAACAAATGTGTGATTTCTGTGTTTCTGGGTTTTTCTCTCTAACCTATTTTCTTCTAATAAGAATTAAAGCATTTTTCCCTCTTTTATGTCCTATATGGATTGCTGTT
Organism: Calcarius lapponicus; assembly: GCA_039654755.1. NCBI lineage: Eukaryota > Metazoa > Chordata > Aves > Passeriformes > Fringillidae > Calcarius > Calcarius lapponicus. Next base: position 64,444,640 of record CM077466.1, on the reverse strand, counting down.
TAAAATATAGTCTGATAATGTTGATGAATGTATAAATCTTTAGTGATACTTGAACTACTATCACAGGTTTGTTCTCTGTGATGTAAAAGCAGTCTGGGGATTTGAATGCAAGTAGCTGTAAGTTGAGTTGTATTTGGTGGTGCACTGGAGTCAGAAGTCTGTATTTCAGTTGCCCGGTCACTTAATGCTGTAGCCAGTATTCATGAACATGTTTCAGGCCAATATGCTACTGGCAGAGTTCAACTCAGAAATTTATTAAAGCTCCATTAAGAAAAAAACAAACAAACAAAAAAAAAAACCAAAAAAAAAACCCAACCAAATTCTTTTTTCTTTTTGACCTATCTAAGCTCTGCAGCTGTAATTTTCCTCACACCGATGTGAATGAATAGCTACACTATTGAGAACAGTGCGAATCTAGGCTTAGCAGCATAATGTTTCTATGGAGCAGACACAGCTATAAGTTTGGGGCGAATTTTTTGTTTGTAGGTTTTTAAATTATTTTTTTAACAAAAATCTTACTCCAGTTCATATACTTACTCAATCCTTCCCATCTGACCAATAATTAATAATGCTTACTAGAGACAGTACAAAAATGTCAAAAAGAGAGTTTAACTTCTACAAGTTCATTGAAACTGTAGTTGTGATCTTATTAGTTTGTGCATCAGGTAAACACCTAAGTGTTATTCACCTATCCCTCCTTGCTTCCTACTTTTCTCTTGTTGCATCTCTGTGATTCACTCCTTTATTTTAGCATAAGAAAATATTGCCCCTTGCAATAGAACATAATTCCACAATGGATTAAACTGTTCCTGTTCCAGTTTTGTAAGAAGAGGAATTAATGTGTTTATTCTCCAACAAAAAGAAGTTGGGCTTATTGCTATACAGTTCGTTTGTGGATCAATAATGTGTTTATATTTTACTATATTAACCTGATCTTCCTACTTTCACTAAACATGGAGTTTGTTTTTAATGTGATGACATAACCTACTTAAAAATTACTTATGAGATTTAATATTTTCCCAACACATATATAGTCAGTCGCTGTGACTGAAAATCTTACAAGTAACACAGCCATGAAAACCTAGGTTTTTTTCCTAGTTTCCTTTCCCAGCAACAGAAAGTTTCCATTAAGAAGGAAGTCTTCTTCAAAAGTAGCCTTTGTTCAGGCAAATATTTCATCCAAGTTTGCTTTGACCATGAGTTTCTAACATAAAATGTTATTTCAGTGGCAATGGCAGTAGTTGTAGGCATGTGAAAGTTTTACTATATATTAAAAAAGCAAGACATAGAAATCAAATGGTCTCTAATATTTTTTTTTCTTGACCTTTTAAGGTATTCAGAGAATTGCAAATGAGCCAAAGCTGGAGTTCAGTCTTGGTAAGATACAATTTTGAATTTTTGAAATTATAATGGCCTGTGTGTGAAGAGTTTTTATATATAGTGTTATGCAGCGTAGCATGTGACCTTTTTAAAAAAAATGAAGGTCTAGGTGGGAGAAGTGCCTGTGCATGCCTTTTGAAATGCTGACTTTAGTTTCTTAATGGGTTGGAATGGCTAAAGGTTCATTGAATTCTCTAGTGCTGTGCTGCTCTACCAGGGTGAAAATCTGCCCAACAGCTTTGTGAATGTAGTTTTTGAAATACTGCTTATTTGGAAAAAGACGTTTAATTTGAAGTTTTTGAAATAACATTCAGATAAAAGGACTGTTGCTTTAGAACAAACTTTACTCTAAATGTGATGTTATTTGGTAGTGTGGAGGCAATGTAAATGTTTACCTGACTTTGCCACTTTATACTTGGTAATACTTAGTGTACTTAATAATTGGTATATGAGAATTATATATTGTATAGTATGTAGCAGAATTGTTTTGGGAGGGATTCTATCAGCTCAAGCTTCCCCTTCCATTTAGAAGTACAGAATAATTCATATTGATCAGTAGGTCAAGCAATCTAATTGAATAACGGTGTATTTGTAATACAAGACCAAGGAGCACAATATGTCAACTCAAACTGTGCAAAGCAAGCTTGGCTACTTTTCACTATTCTTTCAGTGCAAAAGCTTTGAAGCCTTTGAAATAGTAAGTGAAATAATTATTTGCTGTAGAAGCACTAAACACAGTAATTCTGTGTGGGAAATAAGAACGTTGATTGGTGGCTCCACTCTCCTCCGGGTCTTTGCCAACTGAAATGATCCTGTGATTACTCCCTGCTCCTGTGTATGGTAAAAAAACACAGTCACAAATAGTGACTTTTCAAATATTTGATTCTACATGCTGTCTGCATTCTGAACTAAAACTTGTCAAGTTTGTTATGATGTTTACATCCATATTACCCGGGAATATTTATCTGATGTTGTGTAGCAGTACACTAAGAAACTTTTACTCAGTGTTATTCAGTATCTGTTAAAATTCCCTCTGGTATAAAAACTTTTATAACATCTGTTGCAAAAAAAGCTTAAGTGTAAGAGGGAGAGGGAAATACAGATAACTGTGAGCAGAATATTATATAAATATCAATTAGACTGCTCTATTTGAGAATTTAAATAGTCTATAAGCAAATGTCCTTCAGAAATTCCCAACACAGCAAACAGGATGGCATGAGTGATGTGGCTTCTGTGGTTCTGTTTTTGCTCCTTGCATTTTGGGAGCTTCTTTCCTGGCCTTGTCCTTGGAATTGGGTTGCACTCAGCTTGTGTGCTGCTGCAACTACACTGATTGAAAAGCTGACACCTTAAAACCGTGCCCTTTGAGACAGACCCAGTTCTATTTGATACAGCTATTTTTAGAATACCTTACATTTTATCTGTGTATTTTTTATCTGTGTGTCTTTTACAAATTAGGTAGTTATGGCATTACAAAAAATTTTGTTGAGTAGGTTATGGGGTTTTTCTGTATAGACTATTTCTGCAGAAATTGTTAAATGTTGGCATGGAACAAAGGCCTCATTCTCTGTTGGCGGGAAATCACCATGTTATATAATTGTTAAGAGCAGATTTAACTTTTCTGTGCATTTCTGTTTACATTTTACAGGTGATGTGACTGTAGTATTTGGGCAGAGCCAGTAATTGCAGCATTCCAGCAATAACAAACTCTCACAATGACTCAGGTGTAGTGTAGGAGAGGGAGGAAGGTGCTACAGGCACTGACTGCAAATTAGATAAGCAGTGCTTCAGGAAAAGTTGCTTTCAGTGATAAATGTGCCCCAGTAGGCAGAAGTGTAAAAACAAAGTAAAGCCATTTTCAGACTTGCTTGGGCTTGTGCTGGATGGATCTCTGTTCACTCAGTGTCAGTATTGTGTTTTGCATTGGGCTGTTTCTAGTTGGCATTTATATTCTGTGGTTTGTTCTGCAGCATTATTGATTGAGTCATGATTTTATACACTGCATCCTGCTGCTGCTCAGGTAACAATTAGGAGTAGCTGCGTAAACCTCTTGATTTTGGCTGATACTCCTGTCCAGAGCCCTAAGTCAGGAATATTTGGCAACACAGGCAGTTGTATAAAGGTGATTCTTAGTGTCTTGAACCTTAAATAGTACTAAATATTGAAGCATAAGACATTTGCATGTGGGGAATTCAGCTTTAATGACTGAACAGTCAATGAAATTCTTAGCAGTTATCCTTCTTACTGGAATATCAACATTCCTGTGCCAACACTTCCTAGCTCCAGCAACCCCAGTCACCAGCACGGTGCTGTTGGTTTGTACAAATGTACAGCAGACACCTCCTGCTGATGGGTGGCACAAGAACAATGTAGCTGGGAAGGATGCACCTGATGCATGGCCCAACCAATTAAAATTCACCTCACAACGGCAGCCAGTGGAGATGCCCCTGTGCTGCTCACCTGGTCGCTGGCAGGGCTGGAAGGGACTCTGCAGCCTGGCCTGTGCATCTGGGGAGCACCACTGCTGCTGGCAGGCCAAGCACACTGCTTGACTGACACCATCCTGTGAGGGATTTTATCTAATTAAAGATGGGACGTTCACTTCAGCTAATCAGGGACTTCCAAGATCTCTCTCGGAGATGAACCAAATCGTGGTAAGCAGGGATGAGACAGGAATTTGCCGCAAGCAAGCGCCACAGGTATGATGTGTACCTGGCTTGGGTAACGAAATCTTAGGGCTTTGTAGAGTCATTTCAGCTTGATTAGGCTGGTATTTGCCATTTAGAATTTGGAAGGCAAATCTAACAGTAAGATTTATAAAGCTAGTCTCTAGCCCTGAAAGAATGTCTTATGACTGTAATTTTGTTCGTATTTGTTATGTAATCAATATTATTATATTAGTGAAGTAGCATACTTACACATACATATGCAACTAGACATTTGCTTCTATCATTTGATATACAAATGTGTTTAAATATATTAAAAAAATTGTAACATCTCATAATTGTAGTTTAAGTTTCTTGTCACTTTTTGGTCAATGAATAACATTCAGAAGTGGAACTCCAGTAACTAAAACAAAATATAGCTTTTAAATAATATTTGAGTGCTGCCAAATACATGAGTTTTGTTTGGGGACATTATAACTAAGTGCTGCTGTTCAGTGTTTGAAGTTCTGATAACTAAATTTTGAAATAATGATATTAAAATTCTTCCTAGAGTTTTGTATTCTGTTGTGGTAGTTACCTTGCAACATCCTATGTCCATAATACTCTGGAAAGCATTCCCTTCATAAAATGTCTAAATATTGCCTTCTCTTATTTTATTTTAAAGTGCAATAAAGTGGTATCTTTTCTTTTTCCCTGAGGTTAAAGCAAAGAATAAAGCTCACCTGATCTACAGCTTTACACTGCAATACGTTCAGCATTTTCAGGAGTGTTCCTGTCTTGTAACATTACTTTGGAGTCAGAGCATCCTTTAGACAAAGATTTTTGTGTTCTATATTCCTGGGGACTCTGGAAATGTGGATAATTTCTGAACCTTGTAGCTGCTGCTAAGTTTAACTTTGCAAACTCTCTCTTGTTGTTTGGCATTTTAAGCGCCTGTGTTCTGCATGCAATTCCATGAAGCCTTAGGAGGGTAGGATATGACAGCCTATGCAGGGTGATGAGTAGAGAGGAGGAGCAGAGCAAAAGGAATGAACCTGGATACTGGGCCTGTATAACAAACCAGTGAAACTGATAAAAATCTTTCCCATGACTTTGAAGTGTGCAGTTTTAGATCTTAAATATATGTTTATTTTGAAGCGGCTCTTGTTGATTATTTCTCCAAAATATCCCAGCCCTTGAGTCGCAGATCTAAATAAGTGTGTTGTGGATTCCTGACTTCAAAGTAGCTGTGCTACATCAATGTGAAGTATGTGAGCCCAGCTGATGTGTAAGTTTAGAGTTATGGGAGATAAATTATATTGTGCATTTTGAACAGTATTGTGAAGTTTTCAAGAACTTGTGCTTCTAAGGGTATTTTGTAGTGAATTGGCAAAGCAGCACAAGAAAATTGCAACCATCAGAAAAGTGAGGGAACAGGGTAGAATGCATAGTTAGTGGTCAAGGTGCTCAAACACAAACAATGAACATGATGTTAAGAGGGAGAAATAAATCAGGGGAAAAGAGGAAACAAGTTTGTTAGTTACTCTCTCAATAACTAACACAATTTTAATGGTTCTGCATTTGTCTAATTGCTTAGTTTTGTGAAGAGAGTGCAAGGGCTGTGCATGATGGCTGTAGTATGGTAATAGTAACCAAAATAGCTGTATAGAAGAAATGTCTCTGCACATATTGTAGCATATTCAGGTGGTAATTTTTATGACAGCACCTGTCTGACATTTCCAAAATGTGCTCTTTATTTTTTTTTGCAAATATATTAGATCAATGAATTTTGATGGACTGTTCTGTTGTTGAATAGTATTGTTGAATAGGTATTGTGGAATACCTCTAGGTACTTTTCAAAGTGTAGAGTAATGTAAATCTTATGATTATGTTTTTACAAAATCTCATTAAATAGTGCACAAATCACAGAAAACTTGAGCAAGTACTTGAATTAAAATTAAAAATTTCTAGGTGATTTGTTTATTCTTTTCACTAAATTGATACAAAAGCAGTCTACCTGTAAATGCTGAAGTTTTTATTCTCCACGATCTTATTTTTCCCCCAAGTGATATTGTGATGCCATCTCTTTGGAAAAGATCTTGAAGCAGATTTAACTCTGCCTACTGAAAATAAATGGTACATTGATGCTGCTCAAAGAGCATGACGAAATGATTTTTCCAATTCTGAAATGTAATCTGGAGCTTTTTCAGCAGCAGCTGTTCCTGGAAGAATGATAAGCAGAAAGACGGGTTTTATCCTTACCACAAACTTGAAGCTAGTCTTGATCCTAGTAGAATTTGCCCATTTGGTTATCCTTCTGCTTCGTCACGTTATGAGTTGGTGAATAAATGATGCTTTGTTGTGTTAGCCAAATAAAATTGTAAAAAAGTAATCGTTGCACTTTTGAGTAAATCTAAAAAGTGATCATCTCCCTGTGAATCAAACTCACAGTGTCACACATTGCTCAGGGATATTTCTCCCTCAAAAGAAGTTGTGTTTGCCATGTTAGAAACAATAGCAGCAAAAATATAACACTGAAGGCTGGGTTTGTGAATTTTACATTTTATTTGTTCATTTTGCTCTTTTTGTTGTAACAGTTTTCTTAATTTTACTTGAGTTTATTCTGGTCCCACACAAATTCCATCTTCCACCAAACCAGCTAGTCAGGTTTGGTTTTTTCCCCTCTTAGTTTTACTGATGTATCTTAGATACTGTTACATCACAATAACAATAACAACAAATAGAAAGACAGTTTAAATTGATCAGAAAAGATTCAGGATGTAGAAAAGCTACCACATGATTGGAAAGAATGCTCTTGTTTTCCTCTGGGAGCTACTTGTTTGACTTCTGTCTGCTTTGAGACTTTTGCACTGCAGTGTCAGATGCCTTAAATGCAGTTTATTCTTAGTAACTCAGTGTTGCTAGGATGAGTCCTTTTTTGACTGAAGGAATCCTCCTCCCAAGGAGATAGCAATTCAAGCCCAGTCTGAGACTGTGTTGGCATGTTTTGACTTAGGACTTGTAATGTTTCTGCAGTAGTTCCTGCAGGAATTTCTTCTTTCTCCACTTCTGCAGGAGAACTTGAGCCAACTTGCAGTCGGTTTCAGTGCAGATAAAGCAGCAAGTGAAACAGTCTTCCAAAGGTTCTAAGGTAGTGAATGCCTATCATCTTCCATATCATGCTGTCACCTCTCTTGGCAGTGTTCAGAGATGGATAATGCATATCCAGCAAATTGATGAGTGATGTTCAGTTAGTGACCCCTGAGGAGAGTCAGCTTTTCTTGCTGTACTCCTGCATTCTCTTGCACTCACAGTAAGCTTTCTTTCTTATATGCAGACACTGTGTGAACATTGCTGAAAAGTGGTTTGAGAATGGATTTGCCAAGATCCCACATAATTTTTTATCCAAAGTACTCTCCTCCCAAAGTACTGTGCTCACTTTAAAGAAGGCTTCTGGGGTTCTGTGGTAGCCCTTGCCACGATGAGTCTGACTGTTTGGGGTTTTTAAATAGGCAGCTTTCTGAACCACTGCTCCTTCATCATTATGTACCTCTTTAAAGCATCACTCCTGAGTTTTGTGTGTTGTGTACTCTGTCAGAAAAAAAAGGCCAAAACTGTCTATATACTACCATTAAGACTTAGCAATGTTGGAAAAACAAATCCAGGAAGTGGAGTTTGTGGGGTGGGATGTGAGTGTTGCATGGACACATATCCCAAAAAGCTCAAAACCAGAATCCTTTCAAAAACTCATATACTTGTTTGTTTTTTGCCAGCTTAAGTGGGTTTGAGTCCTAGAGAATTAGGCTGGATTTTTAGATTTGTACCTGTAGGCACTGTAATTCTAGAAATCTATCCTTCAGCCCCTTTTAGGGCAGGGATTGTCTTCATTTGCACTGCAGCTAGAGAAGCAGGATGCTGTCACAGTAATTAAATATTAATCTGTACTAACTGTAGGGCTTACTATGCAAGGACTCAAAAATTCCAAACATGAAACTTGGGAAGATATGTGAACAGTTAGCGTTCTCTGTGCTTTTTGCATATTAAGAGAAACTGAAAATTCTGTTTATAATAATATGTACTTTACAGTTAAAGAGAGTTCTTAATGAAATTATCTGTAATAGAGAGTTACACATATATATAGCTATTCTATGTAGTCCATAAATATGAAATTTTTTTTGTTGCTGAAAACCCACTGCATCTCGTGTAGCATTACTCATTCTTGTTATCTACTTTGTTTCTGTGTGTCCTGGGTTGACTATATGATGCTTTTATCCCCAATCGTCCCATTCTGAATGGTGAGTTTTGCACCTTTAAGAGTGCCTCGGAGAGTGAAGGGGGGAGAGAAGAAGCAGCAGGTTTTTTTTCAGACACTGCACTCACTCCCCCACATTCCTGCTCCTGGACTGTTGTCTGCGGATGGACAGACAGCGGGACAGAGTTCTCCTTTGCTTTGAGTTAGTTTAGCTAGCTGAGGCAAAGAAGTTCCCTGGATTTTTGTTTTGTTTTCCTTTTTCTTTGGACCTCTTGAAACCTGCTCTGGACTGAACATCAAGGGGAGCACCAGCAGCTCACACCTGTGGCCCACCGGGCCAGGCCTGGCCTGCGACATTCCAGCACCGGCAGAACTCATCAGAGGCTGAGTGAGCTGAGCCACAAGCCGGGGAGGGACTTTTCTCAGTTTGTCATCTCTTTTGGAGTGGCAAGGGACTTTATTGTTTGATATTGTTTAGATTTTATTGTTTAATAAACAGGTTTTTTCCACCTTTCTCCAAGGAGATATTTTCTCCCGGACCAGTTGGGGGGAGGGGCTGATTGAATCAGCTTTCCTACCAGAGCTCCTTTGGGGGGATTCTCTCCCAAATTTGCTCTAAACCTGGACACTGTGTCAGTAAGAAGCAATTCCTACTAGAAGTAGTTGCAGCAATATTTCCAACTTGTCAGCATCCATTGATACTTAATGATTTTCATTAACCAGCTTTGACTTGTGTAAGTTCAATTTCTGTGTGGGTGTTAGAGATTAAAATTCTACATTACAAGGTGCTATGTAGCAGTTAGCCCTCATGGTGGGCTTGTTAAGTGCAGAGATGTTTATATGCTCTGAAGTGGGTCAGAGCAGAGGATGAAGCAGTGTGAGGGATCATTACTGTCTGAGTATATTCCAGTGTGATGGATTTGCAGGAATCTGCTGATGTGCTGATGCAAATAGTAAGAAACATGAGGATGTTTTGAGTATCAATATTAAACACAGGTGCAAACTGAGTTTCAGGCAGTTTTCTTCCATTCTGCTCCATGAAATTGAAGTATTTTCTGTTTCCAGAAGCTTTTGTGAAAAAAACATTATATTTGAACTACTGGGAGAAATTGGTTGACGACCTTGTAAATATAAATATGTATAAATAAGGGCCATGACTAAGGGAAACTTTTAAATCTAATAACCTAAAGATTCTCACAACGACTTTCACATGTTTTGATATAAACACTTATCTAGAGATAAGTTTTGAATAGCTGTGGCTAATCTGTTTAGAGAGGAGATGGAACATGCCTGAATTTTCAAAGCTTGTTTAGCAGTTGAAAGGGTTTTTTGGAATTTAGCCATTCTGAGAGACAGGGATTTATCATCTTAGCTCTTGAGTGATGCAGCAGATAATAGGATTAAATTCTGTCAGAAATGTACAAATGCTGAAATCTTGTCAGTTATAAAACTGCTGCATTTATAAGTCCATGGAAAAAAAAAGAAGGATAAGACTAGCCAGGACATTTCTTTTTCAAACCTTAAATAAATAAAATTGGTAGACTTCTTAGTAAAATCAGGTATTTTTCTTGATATTGAAAATGCTGCTTTTTTGCCTATGGCATGTTTTTCTTATAGACTTTGCAATTGCTGTCTCATGCTTGCAAAATTCCTTTTCTCCAAAATTTCAGAGTCAAGGCTATGTCTGTGCTGAAAATAGTTATGTGAAGAGGGGTTCCAGTTCAGTATCCCAGTGAGGCAGAATGCTAGAAACAGATTAATGACAAGACCTCAGTCCTAGCATGGGTTCATCTACCTCATTCCATGCTGCTTTGCCTGAACTATTTCTAGTTTCTGATGTAAAACATTCATAGCTATCAGTAATATAATGGTAATTTGTAAGGCTGATTGAATGTTATATATGGAAAAGGGCTCCAAAATTACTAAAGAATTTATAGATATAGGTAGAGATTTAATGCAATTCTCTCAGAATTGAGATTTTGTAAATTTTTTCTCACTTGTGTATTAAAAAACCCTGAAAAAGAGCTAGTGGATGCCTTAATTTATCCTTTAGTATTTTCGCAAGCATTGTGCCTGACTTCTGAATTGTCAGGTGTTCCGGGGAATGCGACATTAATTTTTCAGTTATTCTGATTAAATGGAAAACGTGTATTTTAAAATACAAGGGTATTTTTAAACTAGTTCATAGGAAAGTAAGATTAAAGATCATTGCATTTGAGAGAAGTTATTTTCAGCATATGCTGCTGCTGTTTTTTCATCATTATTTTTCTCTTCCTGCTTTTGCCCAAAAATATACCTCCTACTGTGCATACTTTCTCGTATTTGTCTTGCCAGTCTATTGCTCTTTCCAGCTCAATATTTGAACCTGATTTTTTCAGATGAGGCTCTTCAGATTCTCTAGGATGGCTCCCACGTGGGTGTGGTAGATCTCAGCAGGAGATTTGACTTGCTGTTTGCACATCCACAAATGCGTGTGCATCATTTACCCCTTCCGGCTTTAGGATCTTGGAGTGGCTGAAGAGGGTGATGGGAGAAGATGTGGCAGTTCAGTGGCTGAGCTGGGAAGGGGAGAACCATGGCCTACCTGGCAGTTTTCTGCCATGGAAGGATATTTTCTTGCCAGCATCTTCCCAGTGAGAGTGGCCCTGAGTGCACTGTCCCACTGTATCAGAGCACATCCACAGGGACGGCCCCTAAGTGACTGGGTGGCTTTGTGCTTACCTGGTACATAATAAATCTATGACTGATTTCTCTGTGGGTCCAGGAAACTTGTCTGAATGAAGAGGATAGACAAGGATTTAGATCCTTATTGAGAATACTGTATTGATCCTTACTGAGATATTTGTACTCAGAGAGACAAGGATGAGGTGTTCCTTTGTTAGAGAAAGATCTGTAAGACTTCCTTACCCACAGCTGTGATTTGGATGGCAGTCCTGGCCCTGCTGCCTTCTTCCAACCTTTCTCTGCCTCCCAGGAGGGTGACATTTTAACTTTTCAGAATGCAAGAGATATTTTTTTTCCTAACTCCTTAACTGTGCTGTTGTCTGGGAAGTTTAAATGATATGCAGTGTTTGCACAACATTTTTAGCAATAGATGTTGGTCTTCTCTGCAGCTTCATAAATCTTTTAAAACTACACTGTTTCTTTTAGAAACAGTGCTTTTTTTCATCAAAATGCAAAGTGTGGTAGCATTAAAGTTTTAAACTTTATATCTACTTAAAAAAGAAATTGTGTGTACCACTAAGTTTGCTGAAGAGCCATTTTTAGTATCCCTGGTTGTGTGCTTCAGTGCCTGACGTCTTTGTTTTCTCTGCTGTTGCCTGATTGGGCCTCACAGTTCTGGGATTTTTTTCTAGGCATAAATGAAAAAGAAATTTTATTTGGAATTACTGGACAGGGAAAGTTGGGATTTTTTTTACTGTGAGGGTGGTTAACTACTGGCGCAGTGCTTGGAGGAGGTTCTGAAGTCTTTGTCCTTGGATGTTGTAACACCCAGATGGATGCAGCCTGCTGTGCTTGACCCTGCTTGGACAGGGGGGTTGGACTTGTTAAACTTGAGGCTGATTCCAAAATCTCTGTGCCTGGGATTTGTCATTTTCCAGAAAGAGTTTGGAGGCTTCTTATAGCTGGTAGTGATTGGTTTGACGTGAACTCCTCCAACATTCTGTACTGTGTATGAGCAGTAAGGTATCTGTTGATCCTTACTGTTGTTGATACCTAGCTTGTGATCTAAAAAATCTTCAAGTTCTCTAAATAATCACTTATAGTTATGTTCATATTAGACTATTTAAAATGGTTGCTCTCTATATGGAGACTCAAGCTGTTCTAGGGAACTTTCACCCTTGCCTCGTAATTAAACCGTTATATGGGGCACACTGAAGACACCATGAAGGATTTAAGAGCAGCCTGAATAGCCTTTCTTTTTGGGCAAAAAGGGTCAGGACTGGATAGAGTCAGCGATTGTTAAAATAGTTTTGTGCATGCTCTTGGCCTGGATAATATGTTACTGGTGCTCACTTTTATGAATTTTTGTATATGTGCATAATCTTTTTTTTTTGTATATTCTTTCAAGGAACAGTTATTCATGGAATGTTTGCAAAATTAAAGCTTGAGGTAAAAAATGTATAGTAAACTTGTATTTGCAGAAATGGTGTTGGCCAGGAATAAAATTGAAATGGAGTTTTACCCTGAGTTTAAACTCTTAGCCCTTTCTCTGCAAAGAAAAGAATTTAGGTCTAAGACAAAATAAACTGATGATGACTATGAAGTGATTAGTGCCCTTTTTCCAGTGGGGTGGACCTCAGTTCTGGAGTGATTATGGACAGCAACCTGAGTTCAGTGGTACTGGAATGTAAAAATATATATGTAAAATACCAAATTATGATTGTCTTTTGTGCCCTCTATGCCTGCTGACATGGAAACCTCCCTTATTTTGCAGTCAAGGTGAGACAGCTTTGAGTGGATGCAAGCAGACTCTCAAGTCTTCCTCTCTCTTGTGTATTTGTTTGCAGCTGTAATGTTAGAGGTGGGCAGAATACTAAAACCTGTGGATCTCCTCAGTGTGTGACCCCTTTCTGGTCCAGTGCTCTGTTGAATGAAGAGAGGCACTGGCCCCATTTCTCCTTCAGCCACCCCCTGGGTGTGGTGTGAAGGAAATCAGCAGTGATGTTTTTGCTGAATGTGGACGAACAGCTGTGCCCTGCCACTGCCTGTCAGGAGAGGTGTGTGGTTTTCAGATCCTGACAGGGCCAGAGGTGGGCTTGGAGCTGCTCGCGTTGGCAGGGCTGAAACAGTCGGGATGTGCCCTGGAGCCAACCTGCAGGTGTGTAGGGACCTCTTACAGCTCAAAGCTTAAATACCTGGGGACTCCAAATACCTCCAAAGCCACGTAGCAGGTGTATGGAGTCTGAGTATTCTGTTTAAAACCCACTCGTGGATATCTCTGGCTTGTTGAGAGTTTACTTTCAACTTTTTTACTGTCACTTTTTGCAGTTGGTCTTTTCTAACCTTTAGCCCAGACTGTAGAGCGCTTAATGAAGAATTGCCTAGGGAATTCCTTCCATCTCTTTCCTTGCATATCTTTCTCTGTGAAGGTAAAGTCACCTCATAATTCCAAAAGGGTAGAGATTATTTGGAAGACAAAAAGCAAGCAAATTACTTAGATGTTATAGAAGTCACAGAGTTGGTGCTTCTTGTGCAGAATGGTAATGACTAAACAGAAATGGAACTCTCTGTTGTTAGGCCAATAATATATGAACTGAAAACATTTTTAATAACTCAAAGCATGATAGCTCTTGACTTTTTTGACTCTCTGCTGCATTAGCTGAACCTTTGTGTTTCAAGTGGCAGTTGTTAAATACATCTCTGAAAGTGCCTGTAGAAATAATTGTGGTAATACTTTCATGTTATAAAACATTTTCCAGTGGACTTGTTTTTAATCCTTATATGTGGAAACAGAAGTTACATAAATAGAAAAACGTTGAATTAATAGAAGACTAAAGTCATCCTCTCCCTTTGAACACATTAGTTATAAATGTACTTATTTTTGGAAATATTGAAATGCGTGGCCTGTGGTGAGGTTTGACTCAAGAATCAGGTTCTTCTGCAGGCCCTGAGAAAACTGAAATTCTCCTAAATGCAGCAGCACAAAATCCCACGCAACATGCAATGCAGCATGACTAGCAGACTAACCTGAGGTGCTTTACTGAAAGCAAACAAAATGCTTAAGAATGCTTTTCTTCATTGTTTTGCACTTACCTGCTGTGGCAAATAAATTTTCTAGTCCAGTTATGAACACTTTAATTATTATCATCAGCCATATTTTTAGAGTGGTTTTTGCCTATTATGTGGAATATAAAACTGCTATGTTATAAAGAAGCATTTTAAAAATTACCTTCAATCTTGTTCCAATGTTCAAAACAAGCTAAAACTTCAGTCTGGAATTCTCTTGCTTTTAAGATTGATTTCTGAGAGACTGAAGGTGTGTAGAATTTCATTATGATGAGTTAAGAAGAATTTGGTCTTAGCATTCCTTAAAGATGAGAATTCTTCATACCTGAGAAGCTGAAGATTGTTGTTTGTTGGATTGTGAATTATCTGCTTTAAAAACTGAAGTGGACTAGCACTGTTTTCAGCTTTGAGATGAAGAGCTGCAATACATAGGTAATTCAAGATTCAGATCTCTAGTCTACCAAGGGGTATCTCTGAAAAGACAAATAAAAGTTTTTGGGGTTTTTTTTGGTTGTTGTTTTTGTTGTTGTTGTTGGTTTGGGTGATTGTTGTTGTTTTTATCATTTTTTGCGTCCTCTTAATCCTAAACTATTATTTCTTTGTACAAATGAGTGAAAATAATTTAAAATTTTATCTCTGAAGAAGTCAGCCATGTCTTTGCATGTGTCAACATATCAAAATCAAGGCAGTTTCAAACATATTATTGTTGCATGTAAATAGCCATTGTTCACCCTTGAAGAAACTTCTGCTGGGAATTAGAGTGTATTCATAGTATAAGGATTAAATTTTCTGTTTTGGGTCCTACTCCTTTGTAAAAATCATTAATGTCTCCTTAAATTTTCTGTTTTGGGTCCTACTCCTTTGTAAAAATCATTAATGTCTCCCCTTTAAAATCTTCGAAATACAAAGTTGGCAGAGTTGAAAATTTAGAGTAATAATTATGAGCCAGTGTCTTGGGGGGGAAATGATCTTGGTTTTGATATTGAAGAAACTACATATACAAATGTATTCGCTGCTTTAAAATGTTACTTTGAAATAGCATCTAGGCCACAGTCACTATGGTGTTTTTCACCCTGTACTTTTTAGAAGGGTGATTGTCTGTACCACCAGAGTTTTCATGGCTGAGGTACATTTTTTGGAGAAGTTCAGGAGTAAAGGTTATTCCTTCAAAATACACAAGTAAACAAATGCGGGATGTTCATGGGAGATGGACTCCTTGAAGCTCGTCCTCTGACGTGGTCCTTGACCTCTGAGGTCTTATTATTCCTGGACTCTGTCATTTATGGGAAAAAACCCCATACCATGTTTTCTAAAACTCCTTGTGAAGGAGTTCTACTTTGTTATCTTGTGCAGGTCCCATGCTATTAAAGCAATCATAAATTATTGGTCAGAATGACTGCTTCAAAATCCTCTGAAGAGTTAATCATTATCTTTTATTTGGACTTCTAATTTAGGTATTAATCCAGAATTGCCATCTTTTCAAGCAAGTCTTTCTTATGTTAGAACATCTCCTTTTAACTACAGCTTGAATGCAGATTATTTAACGTTTATCAAGCATTTTCCTACCAGCAAATTTAATCATTACTGGAGTAAAAATGATTGTTCCGGATTCAAGAAATCTATTTTCTCCTTTGATTAAAAGCGTGTCTTACTCATCTTTGCCTTGTCTTTGAAGTACATTTTAGTCTGCTTTCCTTTGAGATGTGTGGGTTTTGTTTTGCTAAAAGGTCACCTCTGGCACATTGGAGGGATTAGTCAGTGGTTTGCATTGTGCTTTCTGTAGAGGACCATCCTTTTAGGCTATCTCACTGGTCATTTTCAACATCAGACACCATGCAATGAGAACCACCTGTGAATCAGCCGGACATTTAGGAATCCAGCAGAGTGGGGGGTTAAAATGAAAAAAAAAATTACAAACATACAGGTAAATAATACGCTACCTGCTTTTTTTTAAAGGCCACGTTTTACCTCTTTTGAGCACTACACATGGAGAATACTATTACAGGGCTCAAGCATTCCTGCTGTCTTCCCTTAGGGTGTGTTAAGGAGGTGGTTTTGGTGTGGGTTTTTAATTATTTTATTTTTGGGGGTTTTAGTTTGAATCTTATGAAGTTGAAACGACATCACTTTCTTGTCCCCTTACGTGGCATAATGAAAGGAAGGAACACAGTTCTTGTCACACAGATGAATTCTAAGGCTTTTCAGTAAGACAGTAGACCTATAGTTTGCTTTTATTATTGTCTGTCTTTTATTTTGTGAGTTACTGTTTTTAATATAGCTCCCTACTGCATCTTCATTTGATTACCTTTAATATGTAGCATTTTTACTTAAAGAAGGAATTAATAGTTTTATTCACCAGCAGAGTCTCATGGGTATCAGGGCTGTGGCCGCACATCAATTTGCTGACAATTACAGAGCTGTCTCCAGAGAATTTTACACAAAGTGCTTAATGCAGCATCTAAACCTGCAGCATTTCTTAGGTTTACTTTTTCGTGTTAACATCCGCTGGTTTGGGTGGCTTGTCCAGGTTACAGGTGGATCACTTCCTCCTGGGAGCTGGACTCCAGTCCAGTTCTCCTATAGCTGGGCTTCTCCCCAGAAGCCAGAGTAGCTCCCTTACAGCTGCTCAGAGCAGCTGGTGTGCAGCAGAGAAGCAACCTGAAAGATTTCGGGTTGTTTAGAGCTCTTCTGAACCTTCCTGTCTGCTGTAGTTGCTGGACTGTGTTGCTTGACTGCCTTCCTTTGTTTTGTGAGGGGAGCTGCTTTACTCATCAAGCATGAAAGTATCTTGTGAAGATGCATATGGTGACATGGATTTGGAGTCAGGCTAAGCAACAGCTGAATTTTCTTTACATATTAGAAAAGAATTCTGTCTCTACAGTCAGTCAATACTGCACGCTGAGGATCAAACCCATGTAATACTACACTTGACAACTGGTATAGCAGTGAAAAAATGCTCCTGTCAATGGAAGCAATGTGTATGGTTGTAATAAAAACAGATGTGACAGACTGAAAACTTTGAGACTTGGCACTTTCGTATCTTTTCATTTTCTTGTGGTATTGCTGATGCATTTTTTTACATTTATTTTATTTCCAAAGAGATGTAAAATGTTAGGAAACAGAAGAATATATTTTTAAAAGAAAATCTGAAATAAATTGTTATAGGTTCTTACTGATTTTTGTTGAGATGCCAGCTGCACTCATCATCTTATTTCAGCTGACCTGATTACTGGTATAAGCTTATGGTATAAAGAAGGTAATAGTTCAAAGAAAAATGGAATTCTGCTTACCATTTGCAGATCTTCTGATTCTTCATTTGGTACTTTAACTTCTAATCACTCTATTTTTTGGATAGCTAGAAATCTGTGAGAGAAATTACAGCAAGATTACTTTGTCATTAGATACTTGATATGACAATATTAGGAGAAGGTAAAGTAGAAAATGGTATTTAGCTCTGTTTCCATGAAGATTCAAACCCTTTTGTGGTGTTCTGAGATACCAACAACACCACAATAAATTGCAGCCTTGGAATAGCAGTATCAAAATTTATTTTAATATGGATGTATTTTGGAGTAGTAATGTATAGCAAGTTTTTTGTAAGGCTTCAAGCCTCTGCCCCCTTCTTTCTTAATTTCTCTCACTAGAAAAGTGAAGATAAGAGCCTAAATATCATCAGGAGGTGGTGCCTTGAGTAGAATAGTTTTGAACAGAAAGAAAGAGAGTAATTGATAATCTAAAGCAAACAGCAAGAGATCTGCCTTGCTGTCACAAGTCTACTGCATCTCTGAGAAAGTCTGCTGTGCTATTAGAGTCACAGTGTGCTCAGTAAGGAAATGCAGTCTTTTTGGGAAAAAACATTTTTTTGCAATTACTTGAAAGCGATAAACAGACATATGTATTCTCAGACACATTTTCAAAAATTACAGAAGTTCAAAAATCTTGATCAAAACCAGTTTGTTTCATTACTTGAGGAGCTTTTCTAAGCCAAGCTCTAAGTTCTCATCATGTTGCTGTTGTGTAGCTGAAGCCCAGAGCATGAAGATGATGGAATTCAGTTCTCCACAACTGTAAATAAAGCTGGAGCAAGATTGTGGATGTGCTGGAACTGATCGCCTGACATTAGCAGCAGATCAATGCACAGCAAATGTAAATAGCACTGGATGGGTACTTAACACATGGAATCACGCTTTCATCCCGCAGTGCCGATATGATGCCTGTGAGCTGTGTTGATCCAGTCAGCCTGTTTCCTGAGCCTCTTGCATCTATCATCCTTCAACCCCTAAGTGTATGGGGCTGTCCAGGCTAAATAGCAAAGCTATAAGAGGAAATAGGCCTGTCAGAAGAATTGAAACCCCATTGCTGGTAATGGGCAATGGAACGTTGCAAATTAAGCCTTTGCATTGCTAAGGAAACTTCTCTGTCTGACCACCCAAGCACTAGTGTGGCAATTGGGCTCTATACCTGAGCTGGGATCAAACCTCCTTTGCAGCTACACCCCCACACTCACACGTGCCTTAGTCTGAAACAGATCACCTCTGATTTTCATGGTGGTAATTCTAACCAGATTAATCACTTCATCTGCAAATCAGATGATGAGTGCAGCTGGCATCTCAACTCATGGGCATGATCACTTACCAGCGTACAGCATTTCTCCCCAGCAGCATTCATGTGTCTCTTATTTCAATGACTCATAAATAATCATGTTGTTTTAGCTGCAAATTAGGTGGGTAATGACTGAGGTTTTTCTGGGCAGCATACTGATAGATTATTTATGGTTAGTACTGTTAATATAGTTTTGTGTTTGTGGGGGTTTATTCCCCCAAAACCTGTACTTGTAGAGATGTCTTAGAGATTTTCTTTTAATGATTAATTTGGTAAGACTTCCCTGTCATCTTTCTCCTTGGATTGTTGGTAGAAATTTTCTTCCTGCTGTTTATTGCAGTATCCCTGAAGGATACTAATTGTTTTACGTATGTACCTTTCCTTGAAAATATAACTAGGTTACTTTAGCAACCAGCTGTATGTTCTAGAGAACAGATATATTATTTTTATAGAAGCCTCTCACCCCCAGAGACAGGAACAGTGATCTTGGATGTCTCCATAGGTAAAAATCAATGGATCTTTACTTATTTGTATATATGCTCCAATGTAGTTTTCTGTTGCACTGAGTTTCTTTTCATTACATAGTTCACCTGAGTCTGAGCATCTATTTTGGTCACTACAATTAAAAAGTGTCCCTCCTAATGCATGCCTGTTGCACGGCTGTGTAACTATGCTCTCATTTTGTGATAACATGGACATTAGAATTTTTGTGGCCACATCCATTTAGTCTTGCATGGTGAATTATTCTGGGAGTCCACATTGCAAATTGTGGGAGCAGCTTCTCTGTTCTTTCTGTCCCCATCAGCAAACTGAAGCATTCCTGCTGGTGCAGGAATGGGACAACCAGTTAGTAGTATTTATGACAAACCAGTTATTGAGGTTTTATTCTGGAGCACTAGCAGGAGTGCTCATGAACACCATTGTGTGCTAATGCCCATCCTCAAATGTTCATTTCATTTGCTTTCAGGCATGGTTTGCCAAACAGAGAACACATTGCTGTTCAGTTCTCAGCCCTCTTGCAGTTGCATTTGCACTCTTAATTCAGAAGTATGGCCAAAGCTTTCCTGTGTGTTCCAAAATTTGATTATTCCTAAGCTTTTGCGTGTACCTGACTGAAGGTATTCCTTTCTAGAAGAGTCAGAAACAGTGGTGATGTGCGCTTCCTTCTCTTACACTTGCCTCCCATCCTCAAGGCTCCCTCAGGGTGGAAGAAAGTAAACTGTATGCTGTTCAGTGTTCTGCTTGTAGCACAGGTCCAAGTCTGGCATTCCCTTGTTTAACAGGTCCTTTTGCCCACTAAGGAATAGCTACACCTTACTTATTAGTTTATCAAGATAGACTGTACATTATTATTTATAAACTAAGTTGCTTTGGGATAATAATGCTGCTGCATTGTCAATGAATGAATAAAAATTTGAACATTGCCTTCACATATATATGTGCATGTGAGGCACAGGCTTTTCCCATGCCCCTTGCCATCAGATGCTACTAATTTTCTGTTGTTTTGATAGCATACAAAATAGCATACCCTGGAGACAACAGGGCTATGTTGTTAATTCCTGTTCCTAGCCAGCCCCCTCGAATCTGTTTTGGTTTGGAATATGGGAAGAAATGAAGCTGCGGGGAAACGTTGTTTGTCACTGGTTAAAAAAAGAGCTACCTTGCACACTGTCATATAGGCTAATACATACATTGTGTGAATCCAGAGTATGAGAAGACATTCACCAATGTACTGTATTTTTCCTCACTAGGAAAAATAAACTATTCAGTTTCAATGCCATTTCCCAATTTTTGATATTTTTCTTGGCTCATTTCCCAAACAACTCTGAGCTGGGAATGTCTTTCATTCCCACTGCCCGTGTTGTTTGTTCTAGCTACTGGATCTTTTCCATTTCTGGAAGATGCTGCATCTCTCTGTTTCTCTGCCAGACTAATTTCTTTTGCTCCAGTGGGCTTTGTGCTTGGAGCAGAGAGTGCGAAATGCCTGGTCAGAAGTGTTACAGTTTCAGGGAAGGTAGATGATGAATTTCCAGGCTATTTCCATTTTGGGTTTTGTTTGTTTCCTTTCTTCTTACTGTTATATAGTAATAGGGTTTTTTTAGTTTTTCTCTCTGTACTCTCTTCCAATTTAGAAGTAACATTTTAAAAAAATCTTCCAAGGTCCCGTGAGGAATCAGTAACCGCTCTTTCACTTCTTTATGTAGGCACACACACAGAAGAGCAGAGAGCACAGCCATCATGTCAGTGCAGCACAGAGAACAGTGAAATATCAGTAGAAGATTTGTTTCTTCCTGCTGTCTTAACTATTTTATTTGTTGATAGTAAAGCATAAATTATTCTTAATACAGTTCTTCCTTAAACATTCATTGTATACTGATAGGCTCAGCAGAGGTTTGGTCACCAGGGGAATGGATGACTCAGGCTTTTACACACTGAGTCAACAGTCACAATGAGTAGATTCATATACGTTTGGCATGTAAGTACAAGCTGGTGCTTCATTTCACTGTGTTTTGTTGATGAATTTTTCCAGAATTTATTCAGACGTTCTGAAGTATTGAGAAATAACCTAACCTGTGGTCTGCTTGGGTGTAACTTATGGTCGAAAGTGTTGTTACCTGCTCTCACACTGTTACGTTTGCAGTTAAGGAAACAGCCTCAGAATGCCTTTCATGCTTGTGTTTTCATCAGTTTCTGTTTGAGGGGCGTGCTAATAATAACTAAGAAACTTGTTTAAAATATAGCATACTTTCCTAACAGTGTAGTGTTTCACTTTGTCACTTTGTTTCATTGAAGATCTAAGGTTTCTGGAAGTGCTGATAGTAGCATGGGGCTGTGGAGCTTGCCAGGCTGCGAACAGGATATAACAAGCTTTTATTCTTTGGCATCAGCCTAAAAGTAGTCCTGTTGTTTTCTTAAACTTTTAATTTGGGCTGTTTTGAAGGGAAGTGATGTACTGTAGCTCAAACTGGCAACTTCTGTGTTCTTTACTGGGATAACTTTATTGAATATCCTCTCTGACTGAAAGGAGAGTTGTGAACAACAGTAGTCCAGTGTCACAATAGAGATAAATAATATTGTCATCAAAGTAGATGCAGGTTTCATTTAATTTCATTTATCCTTCTGCACCAGTGTTTCCCAAAGAGTTCTGATGCTTTATGCTGATCCTCCCTACTGGAGATATGCAGATGAGTTATTTTTCTGTCAGCTCTATCCAATGAAATTCAAGATCATGCTGCTAAGCCACCTTTTTACAGGAGAAATAATCTAATGACTGGATTGCAGTACTGTCACAGAAATAAATTGCCTCCTATGTTCTGACAACAGCAAGGTGGTGACCACTTATTGCAAATCTTCTTCCTATTGTTAATGGTTTCTCAGCAGGATAAAAGCCTGTGCTCTTGGCAGCTAAAAGATTTAGTCACATCTAGATAATGTATTTGAGACAAGACACAACTAGATCAAACTATTATTTGTGAGGGTTTTGCCTCGATTCATCATGCAATAGTACTTTTTCCAAGAGTTCAGCTGCAGAGCTCCTGCCAGAGTCACTGATAAGGTTTTGGGGGGGGTCTGATTTTGTTTTTCCTAAGTGTCTGTGTGTCTGTTTTTCTCACTTTTGTTGTATTCTAGTGAACTGTGGGCTAGCTAGCCTTCCTGTGTGGTAGGTGTAAAAAATTTGACTGTCCCTCTGTTCCAGCTTCGGGTAGTGAACATGAGCTCTCTTGCCTTCCTCTGAAACTGCGCTACATTCTAAAAAGATGATTATGGAGTGCAATGTTTAAGGGTTGTATGGTGGCATGAAATCAGGTTCTTTGGGGGGAACTGGCTATATTTGGAAATCTCAGTGATCTGCTACTACTTACGTGATCAGCTTTAGAGAGGACAAAGTCAAATAGTGTCAGAAGGTGTCTGCTGAACCTTTTGTGCTTTGACAACTGCTTTTTGCAAAGTCTACTGTAATTTTTAAGATGATGTCAAGCAGTGCTTGTATTCAGTCATTTTAATAAGTCACTGAGTCTTAGCAGCAAAGACTTGCTGGCAACTCACTGTTTGAGCCTGGTGCTGTTACATCAGCTGTTTTGTAAAGACTTCATTATGCACAAACTTTTATGCTTGTCCCACTTTGTCCACCAAATTATGCTAGGGGTCAGTTTGAAACTATATACCAGGAGATTTTATTGGCAATTTGGACTAAAGCAAAAACTTTAATCTCTGAAGGTTAGATTTAATTGTCTCCCTGTCTCTTTTTACTGTAATAAAAGAGTGGTAAAAAAGCTTCAACTAGTTTTCCTTTTATTTACTCCAGCAGCAGGTTCAAACCCAAAGGAAAAACAAAGGTATAAAACAAGCTGAGTTGGCCTTTTGTATGTATCAGAGCTTTTCTAGCATTGGTTTCTCATCAGACCAAGCTTGCTTGCTGTGAAGATAATCTGACTCACCTTTTGAAAAGTTAAAGGTCAGCTGCACTCGAGGAAGCCCCTAGCAGGCAATGCAGGCTCATCGAAAATACCCTCAGCTCTTTCTTGACAATTACCCTCTCTGAAGCCATAGTCTTGTCTTTGCTTGCCTCAGGCTTCTGAGATCCCAGGGTAGTTTGTTGCCCTGCAGAAAGCACTGGGTAGATCCCACGCAGTGTTCACTGCTATATATTCCTTGGGGAAGAAGAGAAGGTGGATGGTTTTTGCTTTTGAGCCAATGCATGGCTCATTAATCTGTGTCCCTTCTGTGGAGTAGCTGATGATGCATTTATTTATTTCTTCTTTCCTTCCTTCTTTTTTTCAGTACTTTCACCCTTCTATTTTTAAGGCATACGGTGTGTTAGGTAAAGAATGATCTCATGGTAAAGGACTCTGAGTCCAGGATAAAAAACAGAACAGAATTTCTCTCTTAGGTAGAATGAGTTTTAAGAATGATGCTATATAGGCAGAATGCAATTCTTATCTATATACCAGTCAGTGACAAAAGAATTGATTATGTTGCTGCCTGTTTTTAGGTATGTAGATTTATACCTGACAACTAGCTCTAAGTTCACAAGTAGTAACAAACGATATAAGCCAGCTTAACCACTGATAGCAATTAGTTGTTTTAGAATGTGTTTGAGAAGGTTGTGTAACTGGGGAAATTGTCAGACAATAGAGGATCCAATAAGGCTGCTAAAAGAGATTTTGTGGGCAAATTAAATGAGTACTTATGTAAAATTACTTACTATTGCAGCGTATGCGCATGCACACTTTGGGCTGGGGCTGATGAGCCTCTGGCAGGGAGCTTTGCAGAAGCTGCAAATATTTTTAGTGGAAACGAGATCTCAGCTCAGTTCTGTGGCATGTGACTTCCTATTTCTGTAGGTTACTTCCAAGGGACTTCCTCTGTTAAATTGACTTGTCTCTGGAGATTTAATCTGGAGCTGGAGCGTGGTCTGCTTTGTCCTGTGCCTGTGACAGCATTTTCCTGGAGTTTGCTTTTGAGTATTTTATTTTTATTTTGCACTATCTCCAGCATGCAAGGATCTAGTGGCTGCTACCCGTGATCGGAAGTTGAATACGTTTATCCAAGTCTCAGTGGTGCATCCAGCAGAGCACATTTTGACGCGGTATTCAAGCACTGAAATCGTGGAGGTGAGAGGCTTTCTTATTCAGTTAACATGTCGATTATTGGATTGCTCATTTCTTCCTTAGAAAGTGAATTAGGAATAAAACAAGTCAGTGCATAGTCTTAGGTAAGACAAGCACACTCTGGCAGTTAGTAAAGCATACTGAAGTGTGCTGTAGTTCTTGGCATTTAACCAGGATAAACAGAAATTAACTTGGCTTCTCATGAAAGATCTGTTGTTCCAAGTAGAGGCATGGAGAATATTCCAATTCTCCAGACACAGGTTTAGAATGAAACAGGGAATAGTTGCTCTCATGAAGGGACAAGGCAATGCAAAATAAAACTTAAGAGTATAGTGAGTTTGGAAAGTATTTTTAAATGCAGAAAAGCATAGGTGTATTATGTAATCTGTTATCCTATTGGTTTTTTGTTCTATTTTTTCCATTAAAGAGCTGATGCTTTTGCAATTTGAAAAATATTACCCTAGATCTATAATTTGGGAAAGAAATGTGTGTATGTAATGTCTGTGACTTTACATGAAATAATTAGTAATTTGCATCATACATTACAACAAAAGTTGTCTGAGGCTGCTTTGCTAGTCCTCACTTTGCCCTGTGAGCATTGGTGTCAGAAACAGCAAAAATGGTTCAGAGAAAAAAATGAAGGGTGAACAATGTAGATGTAACTTGCTTAACTTACTGGGGAGATTCATTAAGAGCAGGAAAGTCTCATTGTAAACATACACATGATTTCACCAGAGGCTTGTTTTAACTGTTAAATACAATGAGAATATTTCATGAGGTCTTTGTGTGATTACTTTCAACCAACTACTAATTAAATTATTATGGTTTCGGCCCTCAACCATCCTGAAACTGCTTAATTCAAATACCTTGTATCTGATCAGGATGTCTCATTGCAGACTGTCTGGAATGATGCTGTGCAAAAGATGAATAGATAACTATGTATTTTTTTAAATAGAAGTTGATGCATTTCCTAATACAATGTCCTAGACCTCAATAAATTCCTGAGTTTGTTTTATCAAGGCTCTTGGCTTTGTAGTCAAGCTTTGGTGGAGGGGAAGGCAGGGTCACAGAAAGTTAATCCATAAGATAAATTACCTTTGTCATGCACAATCCTTTTTTTTTTTATTGCTTAATGGAAAATTTAAGGATATATGCCTGGCAATCTTTGGAAATTAGGTGTAGTTAAACATTAAGAAATTATAAACAACATTTTGTATTATTCATTTAATTGTACATCTTTAGCTATGATATAGTTACTTCTGTGTACAGCTTTTAAGTATAATCATAATGTTTCAAAGCACAGGAGTTTTATTTTATAGCAGTACTGCCTAAAGAGGAGTATTTCAATCCCCTCTCCACAAAATCAATATCCTTAATGTAATACTGAGAGTCTCTGTCACATTTCTATATACTTAGAATTGTGGCTTAATGAAGATTTCTCTTTTTTGTATGTGTGTGCATATTAAAGCTTTAGTTCATTTAAATTAAGATGAAATTGTGGTACTTTCAAAAAGTGTTGTGGGAGTAAGAAAGGGTTTTTGGTTATTATAGGTTGTATTCCAGAACCTGATACTGGCTGAGCTGTTTAAAAATGTGATACCAAGCTCTGCCTCTGAAGCACTTAATGTCCTTTCCAGTTAAAAAATCTTTCCAGGAAGTTGTTGTAGTTTTGTTTGGGTTTTGCTTGTTTGTTTTTAGTTTTCCTGATAAAGTTTTAAGGCTGTTTGTTTTTTCTCATTGATTGGGTAATAAAACTGAGCTGTTCCCATATCTCTGCTGTAGACAGCTGACACTTTTTGGGTTTCTGTACCTCCATAGTGACATCCTTCACATTGCTCAGCTGTTACCTTACTGAGTGTTTACTCATGTTGCACAGGGCACAAAAGATCCACTGTTCCTGACTGGTGTGACCTTCCCACCGGAATACCCCATCTATGAGGAAACTAAAATAAAACTTACAGTCTATGATGTCAAAGATAAATCCCAAGACACGGTAAGTGCTTTGCTTTAGTCCTTGCACAGATCTTACTGAGGAATGAGTTTCTTGCTGTGTTGTTCTTTGGCTCTCATTAGCAAATTGGGGAAATGGTTTGATGTAAAATTGGCTTTGTGGTTTTCTTGTGCCTAAAATCTACTTTATCTGTTGTTGATATATTAGGGACTAGAGAAAGAGAACCATGCACTTAAGATGGGCATTTTGCTATTGGCTTTTTAACTGGTTACGTGAGTCAGCACAGGTATTCCTGGCAAATAAAAGATTGCTCTGGTGTGCTTTTTGAGGGCAGAGAACACATGGAATAGACTGTGATAGTACCGCTGTGAATGATTTTTCAGAAATATATTTCTGATAAATATTTTACTTATATGCATAAACCAGAATGACAGTAGAGCCTGTAACTTGGGAGAGAGCTACTCATATTTAATCTCTTGGGTGGTGATACCTGCAGCTTTCTGTTGCTGCTTTTGTTATTGATTTGTGGCAGTGCAATCTCCACATTGTCACAGCTAAAGGTGAATCATTTGGGGTTCCAGTGTTGTACATTCTTGAGTACAGTCAGCTTTTTATACTTGGGAGTTACTCACTTGACCTGATATATGGAGGTCAGTGGGACAATCTGAGTGATTTAACTGCCAAATAAAGAGCTTGAGTACTATTTTATGTGTTCC
The DNA here is from genome assembly GCA_039654755.1 of Calcarius lapponicus. NCBI lineage: Eukaryota > Metazoa > Chordata > Aves > Passeriformes > Fringillidae > Calcarius > Calcarius lapponicus. Next base: position 64,417,752 of record CM077466.1, on the reverse strand, counting down.
AGATAATCTAAGACAGCCTTAGACAAAGGCTAAGCCTTTGTCTTAGCCTAGGACAGAGCTACATGTCATAATAGGACCTATGGGAGATGTGTGTTTTTCTTCTGCAGCAGCTGGAGTGCAGCTGATAGTTTGCTCTTAGACATCAAGAATAGCCCCATTGACACCTGTATTTAATTCACTGAATTGCTCTGTAGTTGGCACCTAGGATGATTAAAGCAAGCGCAAGCTTATGTCCTGACTGTATATGTGTTCATTATCTATAAGAAGGAAATCAAAGGCATAATTTGAAGCTTGAGACTGTCTTTGAACTGCTTACAAAGTATAGTTCTATGTGTTGACAACTTGTAATTTTTTCAGGTAGAAAATTATTGATCTATTTGTTTAAATTTTCAACCTTTGTGAGCCAACAGGTTGGTTCTGTCCCCTCACTATGCTCTTTCACGGGAATGTGTGGAGTATTTTAAGCATCGAATCTGAATTTCTTCTCTGTTTAAGAAGGGAAGGGACATGTATGTGCATTTTATAATGTATATATTTTAAATTTGGTATTGGCTTACTTAAAATGGGATCTGCTGTTTATTCGATAGAGTTGTCACCTGTGGGCAGGTAACAGGCATTGAGTGAATGGAGTTGGACTTTGTTCTTCCCTTCCAGTTTCATTTTGACTAACAGATGCTGGAAAATAATATCCTATCTGTAAGTGATAAAAGTGAACTGGGTTTATAGTACTATTCCCTGTATTACTGCTTTTCTAGCTCCAGGCTCCTCTACTGCCACTTATGAAAGAGAATATCTACCCTAGAGAACGAATATAATTTGATAAGCTTTTTGCAAACCTGTAAGAACTTTCTGTAACTGTTCCTTACAATTGTAGTTCAGGACTAGAGTCTCTCCCAGGGAATCCCACTGAGGTAGCTTGTAAATCATGAGAGAATACCTTTCACTTTTGTCATAGCATTTGTATTGTTCCTATGTGAAACATTCTAGATCTGTACTGTAGTATCTTTTTTGGGGGGGAAATATTAATCTCATCTCTGATTTACATACATTTAGCATTTTTTACTACTCAACCATTTTAAGCTGGATGTAGGCAAGAAAAAATTAAATAAGATGTAAGATTTAAATCAAGATGAGCTGCAGCATATGTTAATGACCCCAGGCTACCCTAGTTGCAGCTTCATCTGTGGCAATATTTGGACTTCAGTTCACATCCTAAAATCTCAGTCATGATATAACTTGACTTTCTTACCTGTAATTAATTAGAAACCATCATGCTTTCTATTAGTTTGGGTGATTTTTTTTTCAAGTCTGGATGTTTATGTAGGCTCATAAAAGTCAGGTTAAAATGAGCTATAATTTGATATCATTGCCAGCATAGCTGCAGCAGCACAGATCTCCATGCTTGGAGATCAAACCGAACAAATTGGATATGTCCCTTTGGCAGTGAAACTGCTCTGAGTGCTGTGGTGCCACAGCTCTGATTCTCCAGTATACAGTAGAGCTGGCTTTCTTGTTCCTCAGAAAGTGCTGCCACATATTACGGCTGCCAAATGTAGTCCCACCATTCCTCCAAACTGACAGGTAATCCAGTTGGGGGTGGAGGGGAATCCAGGCCTGCTAGGCATGCCTTGCTCTTCTAGGCTTTGCTCCAGAGCAGATGTCAGCTCAAATAATTGGGCATTTGTAGCAGAAATAAACCTTGGATTTGACTGTGAGCTATTTTGCAGAGATTGTGTTACAGTAATAATTCCCACAGCATCAGGGCTGTACTACTGCTTGCTTTGAGAGCTCAAAGTAGCTAATATCCCTTGTCACAAATACATACTTTAACTTTTCTTATTTCTTTTGATGCAGCTATAAGAAGTGAATTCTGTGCATTGATTAAACTCAGCAGGATTTTACTACCAGAAATAGAAAACCGTAGAGAAGGTGGGGAAAGGGCAGTGAGTACATCACTGGGTAAAGCGTTTTCTTGGGTTTTGTTGAACCTGACTCTGACTATACAAGAGAATTTGCTCTCCTTTTCAAATCTGCTGGAATTTTACTAGAATACAAAACTAACTAAATACTTCTTGAGTTGTGCACACAAGTGATAATATTAAAGTGAAAGAGGATGCTCCTCACTGAGAAGCAACCAGAATTTATTTTTGGCCTGCTCTTTTAAAGAAAAAACTTGAAAATAACCTTTCAATGCTAGTATTCCTGTACCAGAAAGCTTTTAGTTACTTCACTCTTGACTGTCATTTAACTTATGTTATGTAAAGAAGTATGGTTTAATTATATTGAAATACTGTGCAGCTGGGATCACATTCACTCTGCTTGACACACTGAATGTTCTGACTGCACTTTTCACTTTTTATGCTTCTCTGTCTGATATTGATCATAATTATATCTTGGCTGTGTCAGATTTTCTGTAATTGTGGCTTTTTAGTTTAATGAAATGGGGGGTTTTGTTTGTTTTGACTAGTCTTTCTAAGTGATTAGTTACTGTAAGTTTTCATGTAAACAGAAACTTTTAAGAAAGACATGGTATTCCCAGTTTACTTAGATATACTTAGAACAAAGTAGTTGAAATGCTTATGAAATATCCTTTAAATGTGTCCAGCGAAGCCATGCATACAGATCGGTGGGTAATGCCAGATTATGAGAAATGTGTAGTGACATCTGTTTCTACATCACAAAGATTTTTCTTCTTATATTGCCATGAGCAAATTTATGTTTTGCAGGCTTGAGCTACACCGTCTTCATGATTTTATAAAGCTGGGTTTTGTTGTAATGCTGGGGCTGTACCTGTTCTCTGTTGCTGTCAAATAAGATCAGAATTATAGGCTTATAAATAGTTGAAAAATTACCTCTGTCCAACTTTTGCACAAGCATGCTGTTCTTACCTTTTGTATAGGCGTGCAGGTTAGCTCAGTTTGGTCTAGCAAGTTTTAGAGCTGAAGCCGGGTTCATTCTCTGGGACAATACTGCATAGCACAAGTCAGGTAGCACTGCTACATGACAGAGCCACTGAGAATACAAAGCTGATGATTTTGTGTTACACTGAGAGAAGTCTACTGCCTAATCTGGGAGGCAGCAGTTGTTGTTCTTTGGAATATGTGTATCCTGCAGCAAGAATTAACCTCATACCCAGTGAGTTGGGCTACTTCTTTTTCATCCACACATGGACAACTGCTGGGAACAGAGGCAGGAGCAACTTTCTGTACCTGCTGGGAACTTTCTATATCTGATCTTTGCATCATCCCTTCAAAGATAATCTCCTTTGGATGGATATTACTATTGGAATTCATGTGCGATACTGAAAGTTGCACACAGCCACTCCATTATCTCCTGAGAGCAAGGAGAAACTGGATTTATTAAATGCTGTTAAAATATTACATTTGACAGTCTGGTCTTCCTTTTTTTACTTCCCAAATTTCATCTTAATCACTCAGAATAAAATTAGATTAATTTGATAATTTTAGAAGTAATGGGGCTAGAAGTTCTGTTTTGGATATGGGAACATATGTTGTAAAGTGGCAATTTTAGATTACTTAGGCTTTAAATAACATGTCTTTTAACTCTTGGGGTTTAAATCTTCTATTAAACCTGTTCAGTAGGAATGAAATTTTGCAAAAGGTTTTGCGTTGTGTGTTTCTTGATTTTGCAAGTGTCCCTGTTAAAATTGAATCCTGCGGGGATAAGTGGAAAATCAAGACTGTCCATCATGACAGAAGCATTTTGAGTTAAGCTGTGAAGCCAAATCTGAAGTGACAGTGTTCCATGTTCCCTTGTGGGCATTGATCCCTGTTACACCACCACCATCGTGCAGTTTGGTCTTTGGTTCCTTTGCTATCTCTGTTGAAGAGACACTGGGCTGGAGCATTAGGAGTGCTGCAGAGCAGTGTGTAAAATGCATTAGCAGAGGTAAATGTGAAATCTTGTACCTCGCCTTCCTGTTCTCTGCCTGCACCAGAGTGCACACAGTCCCTCATTCCTGTGAATGCTAAAAATACCGAAACAGTTTCTCTTCAAAAACTGAAGCAGAGTGTTACACTTTGTTTAACGAAAAAAACCACTTAAGTCTTCCCTTTATCAGTTGTGTTCCCTGTTGTCTCTGCAGGATTTGCAGAGAAATATTGCCTTAAATTAGAAACGCCTATTATCTCATTCTCCATAATAGAGCAGTACTGTAGACTACTACAGTCCTACCCATAGAAATACTTACACTAAAACTTTAGATGTTCATGTTTCTCTGTAAAAGCATCTTTTTTTTTTCCGTAAATATATATTTGATGTTAGATTTAGTTTTCCTTTTGCATCAGGCTAGATGTTCTTACTAAACATCATTATTAGGAGGAGAGAGGAATATTTTTTGATTCTTCGAGGCACCTTCATGTTGAATCCACCTAAAGTATTATTGTCAGTCATCTCTGTATTTTTTAAAAGTCTTGGATGCAAAAAGGGAAAGTCAAACTACTGACTTTCCTTTGGGTTTATATTTATATAAATTCTTTCTTTGAAGTAGCTGAGGTACAAATAGGTTTCATATATCTTAGTCTATCTGTAAGAGAATTGAGGATAAGTGTCAAGACTGGTAAAGTTGTAGTTATAAGCTTAAAGTCCATTTGTAGCCTTACTGCTCTTTGCACCTCACCTTTGAAAATTTAGTGGGAGGATTTGGTTTTGCAAATATCTTTCTCCCTTTGAAACTGTCTACTAGTTTTTCTCCTACCCTTTTATTACATTTTTTTCTTTTCTTATTGAGGAATACTCCTCCATGTTGCTGTATCTTCAGGGAAAATTGTAACCTACTGTTTGTTAGTTTTCTATTTTCTTTTCCTTTTCCACCTACTCTGCCAGTCAAATGCTATTGCTGCCTCACGTCAGGCAAAGGTTTGTTCTAAGAGCTGGCATTTGGGAAAAGATTTGTGTAAGTACCTAGCAATGAGACCAATGGTATTCTCTAAGAGTTTAAAGCGTTGCCTTGAAAATTGCTTAGAAAGAAAGGAACTAATTAGTAAATTATAACATTTTCCTGTAAATTTTATTTTAATCAGCTAGGGATTTCAGTAACATAGGCATGATTGTTGTAGTCTCTGTAGCACTACCTAAAAACCTTGCAAATATGTCATTCCTGTATATCCTTCATTGCTCTGCCCCTCACTAGACCAGCACAGAGCACATCAGAACAGTCAAACAAATCCAAGGTGGATTTTGCACTGCCCTGTCATTTCTTATGATGACTTTTAGTGTTCACGGGGCAAGTGCCTTGTCTGGAAGGCTGGGATATTTTCCTCTGAAATATGTATGCTGCAGTGAATAGAGGAAACAGACATGGCACAGTGTTTCTGTAGTCAGTGTGGAGCAGCCTGGCTGTGAAGACGTGCCCTCAAGTTGTAGAATATGCTTCTGTCCTTTCAGAGGGTTGAACTACTTTCCCTTGGAGTGCCTTTGATGCTGACACCCCCTGGACAAGGCACTGAAGGAGCTGCACATCCCTCAGGAGGGGATGGCTGGTGCTGCCAGCAGGCTGGATACTGAAGCCCTCATAGGGAGCCCATGCACTGCAGGGGTGAAGGATTTCCTTGAGCTAAATGCAGCAACATGGAAATGTTTGAGTCACTTCAAGGATAAGATTTGTTTGTTCTCATTGGTAATTTTTTATTTATTGTCAGTTTTTTATTTATTGATCAGTTCTTCCAGCTCAGATGCATGGGTACCCAGACAACAGCTGGCCTTGCTATTCAAGTCTGGAGCAAAGAAGACATTTTAAGTACCTCAGCCTTTCCCTCATCTTTTGTCTCTGTGTGTCTCTGCATCCGTTAAAGATGAGGTTCTCCTCAGCCCTCCTTTTGTAGCTAACGTATTTATAGAAACATTTGTTACTGTCTTTTATGGCAGACGCCAAATGAAATTTCAGATAGCCTTTGGTCTTTCTAATTTTCTCCCTGTATAAGCTATTGGAATCCTTGTAGTCCTTCTGCATTGCTTTCCCTTTCTTCCAAGGGCCACAAACTCTCTTTTTCTCCTTGAGTTCCAGCCAAAGCTCTTTGCTCATCCAGCCCAGTCTTCTTCCCCACCAGCCGGTCTTTTGGCATGGGAGGAGGCCTGCTCCTGTGTCTTTGAGATTTTTGTGAGGAGTGTCCATCCTTCCTGGACCTCTTTGCTTCTCAGGACTGCTACCCAAGGGACTCTGGTAACCACATTCCTAAATGGGCCAAACCTTGCCCTCTGGATGTCCAGACTGGCTGTTCTGCTGACTCCCTTTCCTTTTCTGAGACTTGAAAACATTATTTTGTGATCACCGTGCGCAAGGCAGCTCCCAACCAAAACATCACCTACCGGTTCTCCTCTGTTCACAAAAAACAGGTCAAGTGAGGTGCCCTCCCTGGTTGGCTCACTCACCACCTGTGTCAGGAATGCCTCTTTCCCACATTCCAGGAATCTCCTGGTTCCTTTCCTCTCTGCTGGGCTGAATTTCTTGCGGGTATCTGGTAAGTTGAAGTCCCACCATGAGAACGAGGGCCACTGATAGAATGACTTCTCCCAACATTTGTCCACCTCTTCATCCTGGCTGGATGGTCTATCTGTCTTGTTGCCCTTCCTCCTGATCCTGTCCTGTAAACACTTGAACCTATAGTAACCATCAGTAAGCTCTAGACAGTCAGAGCCCTTCCTAATACATAGGGCTACCCCACCACCTCCTTCCTTGCTTATTCCTTCTGAAAGGTTTGTAGACATTGATAGATATTGCACCATTTGTAGAGATTGATGTAAAACAGAGCAAAGTATCCCATCAGGATTGAAAATATGAAAAGAAAGGTGTATGGAGCAGTGGTAAGTCTGCTCTTGCTTTTATGCTATGAAAGCAGGTACTCAGAGGTTGGAAACAGATTTTTCTTTTGAGGTTTTGGAGTGTGTGTTCTGTGAAATTGAAAACAGCAAATTCAATGTGTTAGAACAGATTTTTCTTCCTCTACCATGTGCCTCACAAAAGTGTCTTTTACAGTTGCAGCCATGCTTGTACCAGTAAATGTTTACATTTGAAACTTTGTACTTAAAAACTAAAGCTGAGCAAATAATTCTATTAAAAAATAACATTAGAAACATATGCACTGGATGTAATGTGAGACTTTATCTTCTTGAGCAAATTTTTGCTAGAAGAGCACAGTAAATTGCTCTCAAAGCAAGCTAGTTAAATGTTTTGTATTATGCTGTATTTTAAATATTTGATGAATAAACATGAAAGGCTTGTGTAATCATTTAGGATTTCCAATGCTGTTAGAAGTGCACATATCATTGAATTTTACAGTAATCAAAGCCTCTTTATGTAATCATTATGCAGTATTTTACAGAACTAAATTCCCATGTGGCTGAAATTCTCCATGCTTGGCTTTCTTCATGCCAGAAATGAGGATTTTGTTTTGATCTGTTCTTTGTTTTGACCTGTTCATCACGGATTGTGTAATCACAAAAAGAGGGCAAAAATCCCTGCCTTCTAGCATACATTTTTTTAAATTATCTGTTTGCAGCTTGTGTAGTGATGACCAGAAAACCAGGAGAGCAAACGAAAAATGCAGCCTTGTAGCATGGTCAAAATTTAGTGCATGTGGTCCTCTCAAAATCTCAGCAGCATAAATGTGAATGAGCACTATTAACAGCAACAATTGTGGACCCAAGGTTTCAGTGTACAAAGCAGTTACTGCATTCAACAGAGCATCAGCCTCTTTGTAGTGTTCCGGCAATTTGTGGTATCTGAGATGTCCTTTCACTAAGGAGTAAACTGACTTCCCTCACCTTGAATTTATTACTTTTAGGTGAGATCTTGTATTATAACCAAGGATTCACTGGCACAGGGACATTCGTTATGTTTCTATTTATTCTTTTTTTGGTGTTTTTTTTCACCATTCTTCAGTGATGAGAATTTAGTGCATTTTGTTCCCCCTCCCCTCTGTCCTCCCTCCCCACCTCACCCTCCACCACTCCCCTGAGTTCTTCTCATTGCAATCATGGTATTTTTAAAGCAAGAATAGTTGAATACTTTTATAGTACCATGCAGCTGTTGATGTTTATTCTTGCAGTCTTATCATGCTTGATTAAATCCTTTGCTGTATACACAGTCTCACTAATGTCAAATGAAAAAGCTGGAAGTCACAACTATCCAAACCACTTTAATAAGATTTCATTTTTTCTTTTTCTTTTTTTCCCCCGCTTCAGTTCAGAGTAGGGAGCAGGATGAGTTTCTATGTTACTGGGTTTTTCTGCCCCAGCTTTCCTTGCAGGCTTCAGCATATTTCAGTAAGGCACAGCATTTAAGGCATAACCAGTGTAATGGCTCCTAGACCTATCAAGGTAACTCAGAGCAGAAAACAAAGATGACGATTAGAAAAGACTGCTCTATCAGCTTTGACTGTAAAACACCTGAGCCACCTTGTAGTGAAATTCAGAGGTCTCTCACTGGAGAGGAAATAGAGAAATGTATTTCGTCTGCAAGTTGCTAAGCAGACATGCTGTCATTCACATCAGGAATAGTAAATAAGTAGAACATTTGTACAATTTCTAGCTTATGTATTCTTGTGAGATAAAATGAAGGTTTTGAGTGTGTGTATGTTATATGTTAGTCTGACTTGATATCTGGCTTGACAACCCTTTATGGTGGAATCTGAAGTCTTTTTACTCCATGTGTCTCACTGTTACGTATTGTTGTCTATGTTGCTCAGGTTTTTGGTTCTAAGATAAGACCGTGGGTATTTGTTACTGTATTTTTAGGAAAGAAAGAAAATTACTAGATCTCTGTGGAGTAGAAGTCTGGGTCTTTTAGCAAAAAAAATGTGCAGGCGTAGCTGTCTTAGAAATTTGTCTCTACTATTTCCATCAAAATCTAGCAGCAGCAGTTGGAGCAGCGTTGTATCACAGCGCTTCAGTTTTTTCCCCCCTACTTTACAGCAGTTTTACTGGATGTATTAGAAGCGCATTCAGAGTTACAAGCTATTTCCTTTCATTGCAACAGCATCTGCACTGTGAGTACTTGTATGTAGGTATGTTTTGTCTTAAAATGCAGATCCATAAGTTTGTGTTGGAAAAAATAACTTCTCTGTTGAGAACCCTTCAGACAGGTTTGTTTGTTTCTGAACAGAAAATCTATGTCGTGAAGGACAAATGTGATTTTTTTCCTGTAGAAGGCAGCAGTTAGTATGTTTTTGAGATCCTTGGAAGGCTTGGATTTTGACACACAGCTGCCTCAGCGAAATCGAACACTGAGGTCCTTGATTTGTTGTAGCTGTAGATTCTCATTGCCTCTGTTCCTGCGGAATAACTTGGCAATTTTTCAAAAAGAAGTAATTGCTAGGCTCTTGCTAAAGAAATTATCTCTGAAGGTGGAAGCTCTGGACGGTTACCGCCCAATTATTGCTACCCTGTTTTGAAATAACATCATCTGTGTGAGACAAGGAAGTTTCTGAATAATTAGTTGGGTCCAAATGGCTTCCAGGCTTGGGTATGACAGAAGACTGTCCTTGCAGTATAAATTAAAGTATAGGCACGTATACCCAATTTCATTGAGAGGCTTCCTGAGAGACTTTTTTCTGTGTACACAAAATACTCTGTAAGAGTCGTGTCCAAAGTTTCATTGCCTATTAAGACAACCTTGGCATTATCAGCTTGCAGTCCTCTCCTGGTGAATAACTTTGTCTGGACTTAGAATTAGCCCTGTACAGAGTATTTGATAGTAGGGCGGGGGTGTATTCCTTTTCTCTACTACTTTCTAATGTTCCGTAGGCAGTAACTCATTGGCCCCCGGAAAAGGCTCCTGCAGGAGGGACCACAGAGTCTAAACTTTTCTTGTCTCTTTTCAGGCAGGTGCAACCTCAGTATGAAGACAAAAATCCTGTTGACTCTAGTTGCATTAAACTTCACAGGAATAGGATACTGGCTTCTTAACATCTGAAATATTGTTCCTCAAAATCCATGAGCTATCTATTGAAGGAGTTGAAGAGACAGTAACAAGAAGTGAAGGGGTGTTACGCAGTTTGAAAAAGCAAAGCATTATTTGCCCTGGGTTTGGTTTGTTTCCCCCCTTTTCCTGCCAGTTCATTTTTTTTTCCAGATTTGCAGTTTGGTTTCCCTGCCAGGTGTTCTGTATGCTCAGCATGGACCATGCGGTTTATTTGATGTTTCTGAAACTCTTAGATGAGGCTGCTTTTAGAGTTACCTGATTTTTTTCACTTTTAGTTTAAGACAAATTGGATTTAATCATTGACTACAGGTGACTATAGGTCCTTTACACAGGAAAAAGCTGCAAATTCAGGTTATTTAGACAGAGTAATTAATTCCTCCTATGATCTGAAAACCTAGCTCAAGTAGCATAAAATATGCTGGATTGTCAATCTTCTCTTCAAGAGAAATTTTCAAGAAATTTGTATTTACTATATTTGCATCTGTGATATAATCACAGTGAATCTTGTGAGACTGTATGTCTCGGACATTTCTTTTGATTAGGTCATAATTATTGATGTATTTTAATTTTTAAAAATGGAATGGGCAATAAATTCTTTGCTTCCTTATTGAGCGGCTGTCATCCATAACAGTTTATTGAGATACTGTAAGTTAACCTGCATAGCATCATGCTTCACAGTCAATTAAAATGGACGTGATTGGTCTTGACTTTGGGAATTCAGTACTGTAGCCCCTGTCTGTTTAAGACTAGGTTTTTTGTATCCTGGTTGCTGCTGGATACTTTCCGTAACTGAGATTGCACTGTCTGAAACCAGATACAATAAATATTTTTATATCATGATGGCAACTTGTTTAATATAGGAATGCGAAAAAACTTGAGATTTTCAACAAGGTGCATAGCTTTATTACAGATAAAAAGCAACGTTTCATTCTATAGTCTATAGTCTATTTTCTTTATTCTGTAAAGAAAAGGAAACATGTATTTGCAGGTGGTTTTAATATTTGTTATGACTTCTAAATTATAGATAATAAAAGTAAGTGCATGTGGTTTGGGAGTGTGCAGATGTTTTCCTTTACCCTTTTCCCCACCAAGTGATGAGAGGACAAGGATTTAACCTGGAATTAAGCAAAATTTATGTTGAAAATGAGCTTCGAAGGCAACCTCTGGACTGGGGAGAAGATACGCTTGGCTATAACATCCTGTAGTCCTTCTCTACCAATACCCAGACCTGGAAACCTGGGAGGAGAAATGTTGTGAGTGTCTGGCCAGCATCCCAACACAAAGTGGAGAGTGGAAGGTAGACGCTAGGAAAAATCATAAGGGCCTAGATATGATCTAGAGGCCAATCTAATAGTCCCTATTGAAGTAGACCCATCATTGCTCTCTTAGATGTCTCACCATGCTAAAGTACTTTTTTGGCTGTTCTGTTCCTTGGCTGCTGAAATTTGATTTTGTCACATGATGAGTGGGGGATGGGGAGCAGCTGACCAGATGGAATAATTAGTAGGGATGTGATAGGAAGAAAGTCCTAGAGATATTCATATTCAGAGAGAAAGAGGTTGAATTAGAAGATTTGGTCAAACTTTGTTATGTTGAGTTAAATAGCCTACACCATTCTGTCTCAGGTGTGCATTCAATTGGAGCTGGGTTTGTTTGCCTACAAATAGAGCTGGATCTCTGAAATGGGCTTGAAGTCCCAATTCCTCTGATATTTGCCATTGGAAAGAGTGATGATACATGTAAGGCATTGGAGGAGTTACTGGAGAGATAACCATCAATATTGTGGAGCCTTAAGATCATACATCTTTGTAGTGAAAAATACAGAATTAGCTAAAATATTAATATTGCAAAGACTCAGGTGTTATGTAAGGTAAGTAATCTAAAAGCTCAGGTAAAATGAACAAACCCACAGGTTCCCCTACAGTTGCTTTGCTAATCCAAAGTTTGTGTCATTACATTGTATACCTGCATGTGATTGTAGTCTGTACCTGCTGACTCTTCTTTTAAGGGCCTAAGGCACGGGAGGTTAAGTGAAGCTGTTATTTTCATCTGCTTCCACAGTTGCCAATATTGTAACACTGGGTATAACCAATTCTTTGTGATGTTGAGGTTAGGGACAAAATTCAGTTTCAAACTCTATAAACATGCAACTTAGAGCATTAGTAACTAAAACAACTGCAAGTCAAGTGTATGTTTCATTATCCTTGAAAATGCAACCACTGTATGATGATATTACTAGCAAATGCAATATGATGAGTTTTGCAAGTATTTTTCTTAATATCTTAAAAACATGTTCAGAGAATATCAATTTGTCTAGTGTGCTTGCCTATACCAAAACAGTAATTTCAAGTACTTTATTTCCTTTTATTTGTGGTTGCTCATTTATGTGATGTATTCATGTCTTGTTCAGGATTAGCCCTGCAAAATATGAGAAAAATACTTTATTAAAGTAATAATACTTTCAATAATTTATTAAAGTAATTTATACTTCAATACTTTATTAAAGTAATTTAATTTTTCAATGTAATATTTGTTGACTTTTCCAAAGAAGGAAACATTGTCATTACCATTAAACTAATGTAATAATATTGCATTATTATTAGCAGTTATTTTAAGCAGATAATCACTTTATCTTAAATTAGCCTCTCCTGTTACTGTAAGGCCATTTGTGGGAATGTTAGTTATTAGAAGCTGGAAAAATACTGTGCTTAGCCTTCTGATTTGAGTTTTTGCACCTGTGAAAACACTGTGTCCTTAGACATCACTGGGTGCAATAACGAAGAGTCAGAGAGACGTGAGATAATAGAATGCAAGGCTGAAAGAATGAAGAGTTGATATATAGCTTAACGAATAGAATGCTTAGTTTACAGAATATGCATGAGCTTATTAACACTATTATAAAAGTATGTAACTTAGATCAATAAATTGGAGACCAATGATCATCAACCCCTAAGATGTGCATGTCTCCCCTTCGCCTCGCCTTCCTTAAATGGTGGACTTTTCCGTAAATGGTGATTTTTTTTTTTTTTTTCAACAGCCATTCACTTCTAATAACACCTCACCTTCCTGAAGAACACAGTGGTTAATGGGGACATTTGGTTTGGCTCATATTTCTAAAAATGCTTTCATTTTCTTGTCTTCCATGAAATTTAAACTGTTTTAAAAGGTGATATTAGACAAAGTACCCTTTAAATGTTTGAAATAAAATTCCAAGATTGTTCACCTGGTGTGTTTGATTTCCCTTGAATTAGGTTTTGTTTGGTTTGATTGGGAGATACTTTTAGGGGGAAAAGGAACTGTTTCTAGTAAGATCCTTGGCCTGATAGTGCTTTAAATTTCTTAGGTCTAGCTGGCTGGATGAGTCAAAATTTCCACGTGGCATAATTGCTGGAGCTTGAGCTGGCACGGAATCTGCGGGCAGGGTGCTGCTTGCAGCCTGGAATATAAGTTAGTATCTCAGCCACAATAGCATTTGCAGGAGACAGGGCTAAAATTCTAAAAGGTGCATGTATTTACATGAAGGTTTCTACATTCATTTTTTGGAAGGCAGCTTAAGTTGTTTCTTTTAATATCTTACTCCTTTTTCTGGTTTTCAGATCAGTAAGGAGATCACATATAGGTGGATTATTTTCTAAGCTAGGTGTAAAGATTGGAGTTTGTACCCAAGAGCAGTCTGTGCTGTTTAGCGCTCTTTTCTCTGTGTGCTGTTTCTAGAGTCAATATTAACAAAGTCCTATGAAAGATGAAAACAGTATGCTAAAACAATGAATAGCGTTGAAGGTCTGCTACATATTAATAGAGCAGTTCCTATTAATGCAGGATGAATTTGTATACCTGTATTTAGAGCCGTGTAGTCTTAGAAAAGGTGCTACTTTTTGAGGTATAGTTTCTTCAAGATGTTTAAAGGAAAAGGCTGGAATGTAGGCTACAGTATCAGGTATCTTTATTTACATTTTTGTTTGTTTCTTTGTGTGTTTCTCTTTCTAAATCTATATAGTCCTTGTTACTGCTGATCAAGTTCGCTGTCTCTCCTTACCTTTCAATTTTTAGGGAAGGGAGTTGAAGTAGTGCTTGTATTGTTACATTTGGTTAGCCTCAGATCCAGAGCTGGAAATGTACAAGTTGTGTTAATAAATCCTTTTCTCTAGTGTCTGTCTGGAAGTGGAAGTGATGTGTGACTGTAGTATTTCCCTGGTGGTATCACTTAAAACACAGAGTTGTTAGCAACATGTACTGAGTGCTCCCTCTTCTTTCGTCTGATGGTTCTGTAAAAGTGTTACTGTTCACAATATTTTGATACTTAATAGTAAGTCACAGAAATTCATTTCCTGAAAAAGCAGTTGTGCAGATAAGGATAGTGACTGCCCTGACAATCTGAAAAAATCTGCATGTGTAACCCCTATTTTTAAAATAAAGACAGTATTATACCAGGGAAATAGAGCCTCTCATCCTGTGGGATATAATTTCTATATGGAAAGAGAGAGAGACTTAAAATTAAATTAAATGTACTCATTACAGGAATTAGCAATGTTTTGACTAAGACCCAGCAACACTACACGCTGCTGGAAGATAAGAGCTGAAGTCATACCTTACTGCAGGTACTGGGAGGCTTTAGACAGGTGGGTTTGAATCAAGAACAGGGCTGGTGCACAAGAATCCAGATGTCCATTTCAGCACTAAACCCTCACCATGAACAAGGACGTGTTGAAGTAAAATGCTGCAAGAATAAGCAATGACATTGTGTTTAACTGAATTCTCCTAGCAGTCTTACAGGTAATACTAATTGCAGAAGCTTTTGTGGCTGAAAATGATGTTTGCAGTGTGTTAGTACAAGTTGCATTTCCTTCCCAGGTACTGTTAGTACTTTTACAATATTTGAATTGAACATTGGATGTAATTTAACTCTGAATTTTTCTTGCTAATGAAAATTTTCTTTGCAGTAAATGTACATGAAAATTTACCTCCTTTTATCTGCAGAACTTATATTTGAATCTAGTCTTTTCAGATATAATGGGATTCCTCATCAGTCTGTCCTTATTTGGAACTGAAAGGAAATTTGTTGAAAAACGCAAAGAGAAAAAGGAAGAGTAGATGCGTCACTGATCTTCATGGAAATTGTTAAATTTGCTATGAACTTTTGATGTTGTTCATGCTGCTTGCTGTTGTAGTTCCCTTCTTTTAGTTTCAGAAAGTAGAAGAGTCAGGTCAATAGCGAATTAAACCTGTTTTGCCAAGGCCACCCCAGCACCCTCTGGTGTTTGACTGGCGTAGCTTGCACTGGGGCGAGAAGCATGGCTGGAAGCTGGTGGTGCAGAAGCAGCAGCTCTAGAGGCTTGATAAAGGACCTGAAAACTTCACTGAAGGATTTTATCCAGCTTTAATTGCTCTGCTGACCAACTTACAGATTTCTGAAAAGTGCCTTAAAAAATAACAGTTTCTTTTCAATGGCTTTATGATTTGTGACATCCTCTGTTTCATGGTCATACCTTGCTTGTCTTTTAAAGCACAATACATCATACCCTTGAACAAAAGAGAACTTTCTGGCATAAATTGCACTGAATATTTTTCATTCAATTGACTGCTACAAAGGCAGTTGATTCTTATATAATTTTCATTCACCTTTAGAATTAGATTTATGTAATTTGTGATAGGCTCTGTTGCATGCCACTATTTTTTACTTTTTTACCTTTTAGCATAGATTTACCACAGTAGTGCAAAGAAAAAAGGCAGTTTATCCTGCATGACAAAGTTACTCCCTTAACACACAGAGTTTGCATGTAACCTACTTAGACTGTAGATGTTACTATTTATGTGCTGTTGTAGCCTTTGGGGAAATCATAGCTTATACATTGGGCTGGAAAAAAACTGAAAGGTCTGGAATGGCACTGGATTGTCTAAGGTGCTTTTTAAGAATGAAACATGAGTTTTTAATGTTTTTTCAGTTTTTTTCTTCATGTTAGAACTTCTGCTGTAGCTGAAGATTATGTTAAGTCTTATGGGTAGATTTTATATAGGTATTCTGATGGGAGATACTTATACACCTGAAGATGTCAGTGGGCTGCTCAATGGATTTGAATCAAATCAGACATCCAATTTCCCATTTTTTAGATATTTGAGGTACTTTTTTTTTTTTTTTTAGCCCCATGTATCTCCTCAGGCACTTTTAAAACTGCTTGGAGAAATCTGTCAGCGCCTTTTTCAGACTCCATGTACATTTGAAAAATGTGACCCTAACTTCTCCAGAGTGGTGCCCACCAGAGCATGTCTGTTAGAATACAGAGTTCAGCCTACCTACACAAAGCAATATGCTCCATAAACTTTAGAGAGGAAGACTAAGTGCCTTTCCGAGAATTAATTAATCAGGGGTCTGGATGAAACAGATTCCTGGCCTTCAGGTCACTCTTCAGACCTGGTCTTAACAGTTGTCTTCAGTGGGAAAATGGAGAGCTGTCTCCTACAATCAGATAGAGGCTGGAGGAAATACTTGCCTTGCACAGTTTTTCAGGGATTCTTTGGGCAGATTGGGGAAGAGATGTGTCTGTGTCCAGTCCTTGTTTTGGTGATTATTATGCTCAACTGAGTTTAAGAAATTCAGTTATATAGTTGAAATGCTCTAAAAAAAGGGAGGGAAGGAACACAGATTTTAATGCAGTTGCAGCAGGTATCTGTAGAATGAGACAAATGTTCTGGGGAGTGAAAATCAGGTAGGGGCAGTAGTGCCTTTGGAATGTAGAACCTGGAAACCCAGATCTGGCAGGTTTATAGACAATCAGCAACATGGCATCGAGATAATTT
The DNA here is from genome assembly GCA_039654755.1 of Calcarius lapponicus. Lineage (NCBI taxonomy): Eukaryota > Metazoa > Chordata > Aves > Passeriformes > Fringillidae > Calcarius > Calcarius lapponicus. Next base: position 64,401,017 of record CM077466.1, on the reverse strand, counting down.
TTTTTTCAGAAGAAAAGATGTCACAACTGTAATGAGGTGGTAATTCAGCAGAAAGGCTTCCACTGAAACAGTTTGGCCTGAATTCCAAAATATTACTTATGCAGTTTCCCTTACATTTCTTTTAGGAAACTGAGTAAGCCTAGTCTCAGTTGTAAAATTTTGTTTACCTTTCTTTGTACCTGAACACACAGATGGTTACTAGAACAAAATTTTGTCTTATATATAACAAAACGGGATTTTAGTAAAGAAAGGGGGTCAAAAAACGAATACATTTTGCTTGTCTCCATCCTTTTTTAGTGAAAAACTTAGCATTAAAACTCTTAAACTGAAATATGAATATGTGTTCATTACTCCTCTTCTTACAGTCACGGGAAAGGTCTATGAAGGCTGTGATGCCCTTTGCTTCTAAATCTTTGTTATAAAGGACCACTGGAAAGGAAAGTAAGTGTTTAATACAGCAACAAGAATGCATTTAGGAAATTTCAGCTCTGTCAGCAAGTCCTTTCTAAAATTCCCATTCTCTTCGGGGATTTTTTGTCAAATAAATTGGCTTCAGGCTAAATATATAACAATTTAAGGCTGAAGCCAATTTATTTGTATGAAGATTTTGATACAGGCACCTCTTATTCTGACAGTGTGAATATATGTAATGCTTATTATTTTAAAAATTAATTTTAAAAGTAGTTGGTTTTAGGTGCTTGAGTGTGATGGTTTGGTTTGGAAGAGGTTCTTGGGCTGGGTTAGTTTTCTGGGGGTTTTTTGTTATTGGTTTGAGGGTTATTTGGGTTTTTTTATTGTTCATTTTAAGTAATTAGCGAGAATAGGGTAAGGAGGAATGAGGAAGGTTGTGTTGGCTACAGTACTGATCCTGTGCTTATATGGATGTATATAATTAGCACAGCAATACTGTAACTATTTTAAGCAAGGCAATGTTCATACTCTTTTACGCACCTCAGGACAAAACAGGAATTTTGGATTCTTTGAACCTGTGCCACTGAATACAGGCCAGGTGGTTAAAAACTATGCCAGCTTCATAGTTGAGTATGTCTGTTGTGGTCCAGAATGGCAGTCATAGTCCCCAGGGCAATGCAAGCATAGCAGCAGTTTTGGAGTGCCCAAAAGAATTCAAGAGAAATACAGCCCAAAGGGAATTCACAGTTTTTCAATTACATTCAAAGATATGGTCATTTAGAAGATAGGATTCAGTTAAGTTGAAAATTATTATTTTTCTGAAAGAAAAATAATTATGCTGAGTCCCAAGGGGATCTATTGTTTAAATTATTTTGGTATTATTCAGTCTTTAAATGGTGACTTTTATCTGTTTTATCAGTGTGTGCTAAGAATGTCTTTTTTGTACACATGGATCAGGGCAATCCCAAGCAAAAATATGGGCTGGGTGGTGAACAGATGGAGGGCAGCCCTGCCCAGAAGGACTTGGGGGTGCTGGTGGAGGAGAGGCTGGTCATGACCCAGCAATGTGCACTCAGCCCAGAGAGCCAAACGTGTCCTGGGCTCATGCAGAGCACCGTGGGCAGCAGGTGAAGGAGGGGATTGTGCCCCTCTGCTCTGCTCTGGTGAGAGCCCTCCTGCAGTGCTGCATCCAGCTCTGGGGTTCCAGCACCTGTTGGAGTGATTCCAGAGGAGGTCATGGAGATGATGAGAGGGCTGGAACACTTCTCCTATGGAGACAAGCGGAGAGAGTAGGGGCTGGGCAGAAGATGTGGCTCTGGGGTAACCTTATAGCATCTCCCAGGGGTACCTACAAGAGACCTGGAGAGAGACTTTTTACAAGGTCAGGGAATGATAGGACAAGGAGGAATGGCTTCACACTGAAAGAGAGAGAGCAGGCTTAGATTAGATATTAGGAATAAATTCTTCCTTCTGAAGGTGGTGACACACTGACATAAGTTGCCTAGAGAAGTTGTGGATGCCCCATCTCTGGAAGTACTCAAGGCCAGGTTGAAAGTGGAAAATGTCCCTGCCCATGGCAGGGAGGGTTTGAATGAGATATTTTTCAGGTGCCTTTCAACTCAAACCACTCCATGATTCTATGAAATATAAGTGAGAACATTAAATTGGAAGGCCCGCTGTCCTTCTCCAATTTCCAACAGCCCTAGTTTTAAAGTCTGAGAAACACTGATTTAAATAGCTCCCTTTCCTTTGATGCTAACATGCCATCACATTTATTTAAATAGTCATACTTTCTTTTAGCTGTTGTGTTCTGATGCTAAATAAATTTCCACTATTCCAATTTTCTTACCTAATTTCATTCTCCATTCTTACCAGCATCCTTAGTCCTGTTTCTTGAATGTGAATGGCAAGTGTTCACAGTATTGGTGATAAACAGGAAATAGATTTCCTGTTGTATCTGAAAAGAATAATTGTATTTTTTTTCAAAGTTGTTGATTTCTGATACTAAGCCTGCTTACTCCCAATATGTTTAATTCTTTCTGCCACTGTGTTTTCTGAACTAACATGATTCCAGCACATAGAGGAAGTGCTGGTTGTTATTATTGAATGTATTGCCTTGTACTTAATGTGTTTATATTTCTGTTACTTATATCTTCCATGGGTAATTCCTTCTGTAGCCCATTGCGGTTTTATTTGTTACAGATTCTGCCTTTTATATTTCATTATAAAGCTTCTGCAACTTTTGCTGTAGCATTCAGTGAAAACCTGAGATAAAATTGTCCCTGCCACTGAATCTCAAGGAAATCTCCTTACTGTTTCAGCGCTGCATTTCCTGATTAGCCAGTCTGTTAATCTCTCTAATTCCTTTCCAACTCAGTAATAATTTTTGAAAAGGCACTATATCAAATGCTTTGTTGAAGTTCAGAAGGTAAAAGCTCTTGCATTTCCTTTGTCCAAACAAGCAGTTATCTTATTGAAGGAAAATAAATGAGTCTGCTTGATCTCCTCTTAATGAACACATGTATTTTTATAATAAGAATATATACTGTATGTATGTATGTATATATATTGTGAAAACCATCAGAAATAGTCACCGAGTCAGTGAATGCAAAATCATGACTAAAATTTAAATTACTGGCAATGTCTAGAATAACTTGCAGTTTATAGTAAGTTACCAGCTAGATCATACACTATCCCTGTAATGCTATTGAATGCTTTACTGTTGAACGATAAAGGGCATGAAGTACTCTAAACTGCTGGGGCTTGAGAAAAAGGAAGATCCAGAAGTGCATTAACAAACGTCTGAATTGTAACTAGTGGAGTTCTGGAGTGATGGGTGGTTTTTTTTTTTTATTTCTTTAGCATATTTGAGGGGCTTGTTATCTGTGAGATCTTTCTGACACTTGAAGGTTTGTTTTTAGTCTTAAGAGTCTAATATGCAGGGTTAATTCTGGGGTTTTTATTTTATATTAAATGATTTATATCTTTCATGAAAAATCCTGTCTTAGGATTTTTCCTTGTGAGAAGCTGCAGTTTCAGCAACCGAATGTAAACAATGGTTATCTGCTGCTGTGGAATGCAACAGATGGACCCGTGATTGGTCTTGTGTGGATGTTTGGATTTACTGACCACTCATGGCAGAGCTGGCTCTTGCTCTCTGTCTGAGACACAGATCTTTGTTATTCATTCTATTCTATTCTTAGCTTAGCTTAGCTTCTGAAGAAACCTTTTCCTTCTATTTCTTTTTAGTATAGTTATAATGTAATATATATATCATAGACTAATAAATCAAGCCTTCTGATCATGGAGTCAACATTCTCGTCTCTTCTTCATCCTGAGAACCCCTGTGATCACGGTTTGGGAGAGAATCCCCCCAAAGGGGGGGATCACAATCACTCACTATTTTGTTTTTTGTTTTACACTGGGCTAGTACCCACCATAGTTTATTTGCAAAGTGTTTCTGACTGCAACTTTAAATCTATTTGGATCTCAGCCTCTTGGTGTGTTCCAGATGGCAGCAGATAAGTTAAACAAAACCAAAACATGCTGCTACATGTCATGGTGGATCTGTCTTAACTTTTTCCCCTTCTCAGTTTTAGATTATTTATTCAGCTCTAGTGTTAACATTGAGCTAGAGTACTGTGTCAGAAATAATGCAGATTTCTTTGCAACACAGGGTTGCCTCGATTGTTGAAAGTCAAGTGATAAGTGTCCTTCAGTCTGTCTTAAGTTATTGTCTGAAATAATAGAACTATTAAGATTACATTTGGTTCATGTGCATTTTAAATACTTCTAGCATGAGCATTTTAAATTTTCATGACAAGAAACTTTTTAATAAGCTCAGAAAGTACCTCAGTATCTGCAGAAAAATGCATTCTTATAGGGTCTTAATTAATTGCATAATTTTCTTGCCTTTAGCAAGTACTTGTCTTTCTATGGAGAACATAAGCTTTAGGTAAGTTTTATTCTGGTGTGAAGCATTTTTCATTTGCCGTTTCAGAGTTTGGAAAAGGTAGATTCTGCTCTTGTATTTAAAGGCAAGAATGGGTCAGTTTTTTTCAGAGGTAAACTCAGCTGCTTAGAAAATGGACTTCTAAATTTTCAACACTAGCCAAGAGAATACATCTTCCTCTTTGCCTTTTTAGTGAGAGAATCTTTTTCATGGAAGAAGCAGCACTGAAGTAACAAAACTCTTTGAGATTGGTTTGAAAACACAGACCAACAATTCATTGTGTTAATTTATATTATGATTTGACACTGTGCACCTAATCTGAACTAGATGTACTAGATATTGAATTCTGTCCCATCCCATCCCCCCCCCCCCCCCCGCCCCCAGTTTTGTTAAGCATTTTAAGCCATGTAAATACCACTTTTTCTATCTGTTAAAGTAAAAAATTATCATTTGGTTTCATTTCAAAGAAGTACTTTTTTTTTCTCCCTAGATTATCCTTTACAGACCCAAAGCCCCTGGTTTTGCAGTGATGTTAACTTCAGTGGCCTGGATTTGCTTTTAATACACATTAACACATCTAGGAGCAGCTCTTAATTGTTTTAAGCTATCTGGATTGCAAAAAGCATGAAATTTCATGTTTGTGAAATATCTGTGTAACTGCACATTTTTCATTGCACTTATTGACTCTTTCCCTGTTAAGAATAATTTTTTGTTCCAATTGTGTTTTCCTTACAAAATGGCTGCCATGTAACATCTGGCTGGATCCATTTCCCCATGAGGTATCTTTGTGAAAGGGCTATTCAGATTAACGATTTCACAGTTAATTAAAATGATACCGTCATTTTGTCCTTTTTGTTACGGTCTAGAGATTCTGAAGTTTTCACAATTTTTTGTCTCCTTTTAAGCTTATTCCTTTCTTTTGCTGAGTTTGAAGATTATCACCAATAGCCTTAGACACTGTTAGGGCAGAAATTACTGATGTTCCTGGAATGGAAACTGCTGCAGAAATCCTGTGTAGTACCTTAGCAGTAAAGTGCAGTTGCACTTCCAATGATGGCAATATTATTGTGATGCTTGTACTGACTTAAGGGAAGGGGGAGGGGGAAGTGAAACTAAAGAGTTGAGATGCTCAATTTAGTTATGGATATGCCAAGGAATTATTATAAAAGAAACTTCAAAATGAAACTTGTTAATGCAAGAAAATAAGACGTTTCACTCTTTAGGTGTTGACATGGTGTTTCCTCCTTTTACTGGAGAAAAGAAATAAAGTCTGCAGTGCAAAATTTTCAGTGACACTAATTGCCATGGGAACCTGCTTTCAAATCCCAAAGTTCTGAACTGGGAGTGACGAATATTACGTTTATCTTCCTTGAAAGCACTGCCACTGTCCAACCGGAATGGGAAAGATTTAAAAAAATGATGTAGAAAATCAAAGTTTACTTCATCACATCCTACATCAACAGTTTATTTTTTGGAATAATTTTAAATTTGTCATTAAAAACCCACCCCTAAGCTACTGGTCAAGTAGTAAGACTAGTTATGTAGTGGTAACTGCTTTTACTGTATTCAGATGATCTGAGGTTGTAAAACGTGGTTAAGCAACCAGGGGTCTTTCAATGATTTCATATTGGTCTGTCCTTAGCACCCAAACTGTTCTGAAGAACAAGAAGGTGCTTATAGCTCTGAGAGGCCCCTTGTGCTTTGCTAATAGTGTTTCTAAATCATCTGAGGAGATAAATCACTTCAGTTGGGTGGTGGATGGGAAGTCCCTGAATGGCCTGGCTTTTAATGGAGCTCTGCCCAGCTGGACTGTGTGGCTGGCACACATGGCTTTTTGGGATGGTTTCAATTAGGTCTTGGACTTTGAAGAGGTATTAACATAGTGCAGTGGTTAGAACAGATAAATGGATTGGGGGATACCCCCAGCTGCGAAGGGAGAGAGGAAGCTGAGTAATCCTGTGTTATGTGGAATGGGAGACAAATAATTGTGTTCTTAATTTTTGCCCCAGGCTTACTATGTTATCACAGGCAAGTCACAAATATTTTATTTCTGTTCTGCAGAGAATATTTTCTTTTGCAGAATTACCATCAGTGCATGAGTTTAAATATATTTGGATACATTGCTAGGAGCAGTGAACCAGGCAGCTAGAAAGCACCACTATAGTGGCTGGTAAAGAGGAGCTTCTGCCTCAATAAAGTGATGAAAATACCTAAGTATTTTACAGAGAAATGCCTGGCATGTTTTAGAGTGTCAAGGTTTGACGCTGGCACAATGCCAGTGCCCCCATGAAAATATATGCTCCCTGGTGTCTGCTGTGTGATGTGACCAGGAATAGAGCAAAGCAGGCTTCAGATTAGGAATAAAGAAGAAAAACTTTATTAACCTACAACTATATATAAAAAAGGAACGCACACAGAACTCAGAATGAAAACCTTCCAAAAACATCCCCCCACCAAATTTCCAATACATCCACCCCTCAGATCACCAACTCAGTCCATCACCACCCCTTGGATAATCAATTCTCAGTTCATCAAGGAGAGAGAAGTCCCTCTTGTGCCATAGGCTTCCCCTGGAAACACAGTTGAGACCTCGTTGTTTCCATGTCACTCGTGGCACTGCCCAGAGATCATTTGCCATCGTGACCTCTTCCTTCCATGCCCAGTGCTCTCACCACTGCACATGGACCAGAGCTGCTTCTAGGGTTGTCCTTTCAAGGATGCTTTGTCCAGTTCCAAAAAGAGCACAGTCTCTCACTTTCAGGACACCTGTCCTCCCCAGATTCACCCCCTGGGGCCGAGGGGTGTCAAGAACAGAGATCTTCTCTTCCACCGAGGATCGAGGGCACCAACCACCCTCCTCACCCATTGTCTCTGTTCACACACTCCTTCACAGAACAACACTGCACTCCCTTGGCTCCGACCCATTGCCTCCCCCTAAATGCAGTCTCTGTGTCACAGGAAAAATGGTTCTGTCCATGGCTATACAAGAAAGGTCCAGCCAAAGGCCACTGCATCACCTCCTTCCACTTAAGAGTCTTCTCCACTTTCCTCCTGGCCCATTTCCTCTTATCTCATCTCTATCTCTCTTCTCGTTCAGCTCCAGGAGGATCAGCATTTGTAAGGTTTCCATCATCCAAGAAAAGGGTTAAAAATCTCAGGCTCTGCCTGTCCAGAACTCCCACGGCTCTGCCGGGCACCTTCTCACCGCACCCCCCTTCTCCTTCTCAGCCGGCCGTGCTATCAAATTCCAGGGTGGCACAGGCACCGGGACCAGCGCTCTCGCTCTCTGTCCCGGGGGGAGTTTGCTGCCCGATGCCTCTCGGTGCTCCTCCACCCTTCCGTCCTGCAGGGGCCTTCACTGCCCCTCTCTGTCCAAGGCCCGGCCTCCCTCACGGCCGCACGGCCGCCCCTGCCCCGCCCAGCCCGCAGCCGGGCAGGGCAGCTCTGACCTCCTTCACCACCGGAGCCAAGAGAGCTTCCCCTGGGAGTTCCCTGCTTTTAACCCCCGCGTTCCCAGAGGCGTATCCATGTCCTCAGGGGCCACACCAGGTGCCAATATTAAATCTGAGCACCCATTGGTTTGACCACAGCATATCCCAGAAAACTTACTTCCTCTCAAACCAGGACATAGAGTTTACTTTCTCTTTTAACAGATGATAATTTATAAAATACCAAGCTCCTTCCATCCCTGTATTCTATTTTCTAGCAATATTTGGATGCAAGGAAGTTCTCTTTTCTAGTAAAATTCTGCCACTTTTCTTGTCACTAGTTTTAAATAGAGGAATGCTGACAAGCTTAGAACTGCTTAGAGTCTTTAATACACTACTATCTGTCTGGTTTGGATGTCCCCACATGCTGTTGCATAGTGTTTGGGATGTTCCAAAAGCTTCAGTTCTTTGCTTTTGGTTCAAGGCTACCCCAGCTTTTAGGCACTACTGATAGCTACTCTGATATTAGACATCTGCATTCTAACTAAGTAGAAAAGTTGAGTTTCTTCCTTGGGATGCCAGAGGGCTCCCAGTGGCTTTAGAATTTATTTTCCATCCTGGTGCAACAACTTATTTGCACTTGGTCAGACATAATTTTTTCACCTCTTCCCCAAATCAGCATGCATTCCACTGCCAAAGGCACTTTGTGACTCCAGTGAGGGGTTCTGAGGCAGCATTATTCATGCCCCTTATGAAAGTATCACTCATGGAGAGGAATGGTTTTAGTTTTCTGCAGGTAAATTCCTCGTAAGTAATTCTTTTTATCTCTGGAGGTCTTGGGCTGTGGGAGAAGGCAAAGTTACTGATTTTAGCCCTTACTCTGACCAGAATGGAGGAAGAGTGCTATAATTTAAAACAGTTTCTGAACAGCTAAACCAAGTAAAAAAACTTCAATGTGTTTCTTTTTTCCTTCTTTTTCTTTCTCAAAGGTATATAAGTACACAGCAATAAAGGTAATAGAAACGATTTTTTCTTTTAATGCTTTTGTAGCTAGAGTTCATCTTCTACCTGAAATGAATAGGGATCCAAAGCTTTTCCATAGCTTCTTGGTTTATTAACCCTTTTTTGCAGGAGCAGATAGACTGGAGTGAGAGTTCCATGGAATATTACTGTGTGTGATGGTCACGAATGTGATTTGAACTGGCATTTCGTTTAGTTACCCAACTGAGCTGCATTTAATTTAAATGTTACTGTGTGTAACCTTTGCTGAAGTATTTTGTGTTGTCCTACTTTGCTGCCAGTCAGCCTCTGGGAGCTTCACCCAGACTATTTACTGCAGCTTGTTTTCACTTATTTTGAGTATGGTGGTGTTGCTTATTTTAATATGCAAACAAGTGGAGAGCTTTTTGTTTTTGTTTTTAATTTGAAATGTGGGTGTCAGGCTTTCCTGATCCATTGTACAGGAATTACTGAAATTTGTAGGAGCATGAAGCCATTTATGAATAATTTTCTTTCATACATGGAGAGAACAGATCTTGTTCTCAGTAAATAAAGAGCAGGAAAGTCAGGAGTAGATAACAGAACAGTCACTTAGTGCAGTCTGATGTTTGTGTGTCTCCTCGTGGAAAGTGGTGTATATTAAAGTACCGAAAATATTTGTACAAGAAAAAAATTCTGTGAAATCTTATTATAAACGCTAGTAAATAACACCCAGGAATATACTTGCCAATGTTACGGTGAGTATTGAAAGAAAGATAAAAGACATATATGTGAAAATTAAAAGACATATATGTGAACTTTGATAATTTTGAATTTGAAACTTTGCAGATGGAGTTTGTGAAGGCCTTAATATAAAAAGGCTGTGAATGTGGGAGTTTAGAAAAGCAGAGATGACTTTTCTTTTTGATGTGAACTTGGTGACCAATGATCTGGTTGCTCTAAGTCGAGCACAGAGCTTAGTTTGATATCAGGTTACTAAAAAAAGAAAAAGATGTATACAGAAAAGAGTAAAGCCCTTTTCTGGGTTCAGTGTAACCATGCCGACTCCTAGTGTCTCAAACAAGTGAATGTGCTGTACTGGCCCGGTGGCACAGGGCAGCCTTTATCTGTGCCCTGCAGGCATGAGGAATTATTTTGCCAGATGATTCATGGGTTGCCAACAGAGCAGGATTTATAAAGAATGTATTGGAACTGTTTAGTATCAGCACAGGATGTGGGAAATTTAGGGGAGAAAAAAAGGGAGAGGAAAAAATACTGCTGTTAATACAATTGGACTGCATAACTGGAAGTGGCTTTTGTTGTTGCTTTTCTATATGAAGGCAGTGCTGGAAGCAAACTGAGCATCTGCTCAGGAAGTTTGGTTTTCTTAAATGACGTTCACTAGGCACTGGTGCTTATCTTTGCAGAGAAATATGAAAGACAAAATGGAATCCAGCCTACAGATTTTCTTTCTTGGAAAGTGTAGTTTGCTGAGATGACGCTGCGCTTATATCTTTGGTGAAATGGAACAAGAATAGTAGCTCTGCCCTTGAGAGATCTTTAGCATCCCCAGCGCAGTAGATGAACAAAAAGGTTAAAACCATGAATAATTCTTTGACATTTTCAAGATCACTTTTTAGCAGGGAAAAAAAAATCTTCCAGACTTCACTTGGATGTGTGGGGTTTTGGTTTTGTTGTTTTTTTTGTTGTTGTTGTTGGGTTTTTTTTGGGGGGGGGGGTGTTTTTTTTTTTTGCGGGGGGGAGGGGGGTTATATGTGTTTTTTGGGTTTTTTTAATTTGAGTTTTTTTGGGGGTGGTTTTTTTTCTGAAGTTCATTTTTTTTTATTGTGGATGGTAGCTATAGTACTGGCAGGAGCTCTCTTGTATGTAGGCAAGTGAAGTGCATGATTGTAAAATGATCTTCAATCTAGACGGCAAACCAGAAGAATTAACAGGAATTTTTTGGCCATAAGACTAATGATAATTATCATGATGCTGACATTTCCAGCTGCTGCTTCTTAATGTTGTCGTTGGAAGAACCAGGTTTCTGTGAATATATGTTATTGAAAACTGGTATGGTATTTTTAAGTAGAAACTGAAGTTAGAAATAAAACAGGTTCTGTCATTTGGAAAAACTTGGAAGAGACATGTACCAAAAAGTAGTCCTTCAGCAGCAGTGTGCCTTTTCCCAAGGCTTCTGCCAGCTGTGTTCACAAATAAATCTTAAAAAGAGGGGATGGTAATTTTTTTAAATGAAGGCATTAATTTGCATGAGTTTCCTTTTTATGTCTATAAAATAAAAAAGAGTAATTAACTTTTGTTTCATACACCAGTGGTAAAACTTCATAATGACTTATATGAAAAGAAAATTTCTGCAGCAAACTTTATGATTAAATTCTTGGTAGTGAAGTGTTAAAAGAAAAAATCTACTATTTAAGGAGAAATACACTATTTAAGGAAAAACTCTATTTAAGGAGGGGTCACTATTTGAGGAGGTGAAGGAGAGACGCATACATTTTAGGGGTGATGATCATTAGTCTCCAATTTATTGATTAGGTTACATACTTCTATAATAGTGTTAATAAGCTCATGCATATTTTGTAATTTAAGCATTCTATTTGTTGAGCTAAACATCAACTCTTCTTCATTTTTTCAGTCTTGCATTTTACTTTCTTACGTCTCTCTGACTCCTTGTTATCACATTTAGAGATGTCCAAGGGCACAGTATTTTTGCAGGTGCAAGAACTCAGATCAGAAGGCTAAACACAGTACTTTTCTAGTTTCTAATAATTAGCATTCCCACAGTGAAGAATGGAAAAGAGTAGAAGTTTGGCCTACCAGCAAAGAAAAGTTTCTGATCATGGGAGTCCAGAAATCCTGGAAAAATGCTTATGACATGTGATCCATACTAGTGCTGTCAAGGTTGAGATGTTAAATACCAGCTTCCCTCAGCAGGGCTTTGTAGATCACTGTGTTCAGCTCATTGTTAGGCAGGAAAAATAATTCTCTTTCCCAGGAGAAAAATATCTCAGGGGAAAATGCACCTCGGTTGGCACATGCCTTTTGAAGAAAAGAAGGGTCTGGATGCTGAGTCTGACTTCTCCACTCCACTTCTTGTGTCTCTTCTCTTCTCCACTTCTTGTGGAGTCTGACTTCTCTCTGACAGAGGCTGAAAATACCATTCTCTTTGTCTTCTTGTTAGTCCTGGTGAGGAATTAAGGGAAGTGCTGCTTCAGGAATGATGTGTTTCACTGTGGCAGCATGGAAGGAATTGCTATGTGCTAAGGACAAAGATGCTAGGTAGAAAAATAAATTAACAGTTGAATTAAATTGTGGTAGGGGAAACAAAAATTACCATGACAGAAATGAAAGGACATGAGGAGCAGAGAATTGATGTCTGTGCTCCAGCATCTTAGAGGACCTTAGGTCCTCCATTCTGCAGGACAAAGGTATTTAGTTTTACATAGACATGGATGGCTTTTATGAGATGAATATCGATCAGAAAACAACTTCCATAAATGTCTAGCTTTTGAGCTTGCTATTTCACACAATGGACCTTCCTGCAGAGGTCTGAAAGTCTGTCACGCTTGTGTTTGCAAAACATTCTTCATGGGTTTCATTCATGGCTCTTGGTTTATTCTTGCATACACAAGGGAAAAGGGAAGTATTGTTAACTCAGAACAACCTTGAGAATTCGTGGGATTTTTGGGGACCTTCATATGCCCTGAAACTGTCCCTCTCAAGGTATTTGCAGTTGTGGATTGCTCAAAGGTTTGTGGAGAAGTTATGGTGGTAGAGAGTGGTACATAAATTACTGCCTTTCTCTGCCATGAGATTTGTGTAGAAGGAGGAGAATTTTAAGCTGCACTCTTTAAATCAGACCTGTCATGTGCACTTTGTTAATCCTAAGATTATCTTGAGCTGAAGCCTCACATGAAATTTAGATCAATGCTGAGCCTTTCTTTTAAAAGAATGCTCAGCTATTTTTTTTTAATGTGTACTTTCAAGTCCAAGCATGTTTTAGTTTTTGCAGGGAGTGATTACTGGAGGTCATTAATGTGGGTTTTATTCCACTCTGATCTTTTCAAAACCAAAAGATACAGACTTCAATAAAGAGCATTTTATTAATGGCTCTCTGATGAGGTGTATGCTGACAACTTTGGAGTTAAGGCAGCAGTGTTAAATTAGATATTATTTCAAGATCTTTAGTGCTTAAAGCTGAGCAGAGTGACTTAATGAAATCACAGACTGCAACAGAAAGAAATTATTCTCGTTTAGGCCATGTCTATTAAAGGTGGGTAAATAAACAATTGGTATACTTTGGTTTAACTGCTCATTTTCATTCTTGTACATCTGAATAAAGATGTTTTTTAATGGTGCTAATATTTATGTGCAAATAGAGGAAATTGTAGCAAATTCTAGGAAATGTGTATGGGAATACTTACTTTGATTTTGCTGGTGTTTTGGTTCTTTTTTACGTTAAATTATTAGCCTCTTAGATTTAAAAAAAAAAAATTCGATTTGTTAGTCCAAATATTGAAAAGTATGTTGACCCTTTTTATTCTTTCTTTTGTGAAATGAGCTAGAAATGACAAAATCAATTTTGGCCAACTTAATGGAAGTTTTAAAGATGGAGAAAAGACTCAGGATTAATTTCAAAATAATTCTGATGATACTGGTACTGTACAAAATAATCACTAAGTTGGGGAATATGTGTGAGAATGGGATTTTTCTGTCTTCAGAAAGATGTGATAAACTTTTATATAGGGTGTTTCAAATGATGTGTGTAAAACAGACACTGTCTGTCTCCCTTTAAGGTTACACTCTTTACCCATCTACAGTGTTCATTGACCTCATCACATCCTCATATTTTGCTTGTCATTCTTCAATGTGGCTGTTACTGTTGTAGATGAGGACTTATCTGTAGTATAAGAACTAAAAAGTCATAAATCTGTGTGTAGGGGGTGTTTGTGGATGGTTTTGGGTTGTGCTTTTGAGGTTTGATTCTGAATCAACTTGTACTATTCAGCTGCTGGATATGGCTTTTTTTACATTGGAAATTGAATGGGTTTTAGTAGAAAACTGGGCACACGACCCTTGGCATTCATGCTAAATTAGTTAATATTTTGAAATGTTTCCTAGAATTAATTAGATAAAAAATTAATGCATTTTTATCTAATGGAGTTTTGTCTTGCTTTTGATTTTTGTCAGAAGGACCCATCTGTAAGGTGGTTGAGTTTGGAGGACTTCTTTTGGAGGCCTTTTCCAACATTGATGATTCTATGATTGCACTATAATAGTCATATTGGATGCAACGTGGGTCTGCAATAATTTACAGAGAATTTATGGTGTGAGTTGTACAATGTTCTACGAATACGACATTATTTCACATATAAGCTCTTTGTTGCATATATCTTTTTCCCTTTTAGTTGAGTTGTGGAAGGGGAAGCCTTTAAACATTAATTTTCTAGAACTACCATTATCCTGCCAGCAATTGGATGCTGTGCTGTTGAGGGTACTATATCACCACCTGTCCTCAAGCTGAAGAGATTACCATATTTTCACATGTAAAGCTACTGTTCGTATTCTTCATCATGTGTTAAAATGCTTTTCTTTTACAAATAATGATTCTCTTTTTCAGGGAAGGAGGTTCTACTGAATGTGGAAGGAGTGAAGCTGCTCTGTACTTGGCTGAATTATGATACCTATAACTTATGATATATGGCCTATAAGGCTACCAACACATTTTTGGAAGCATAGACTCTATGTGGTTTATTAAGCAGATAGAATCTCTCACTGTTTTTCAGAAGTCCCTCCTCAAGATGTTGCATTATCTGTAGTGACCCATTTGAAGTTACGTAAATTTAGATTCATCTATAGCAAAATGTATCTGTTCCTTTCACTTTATTTAGGCAGAAATCAACTCTGTCATCTAATTTAGATTACATAAAATCCTTGCTGTGGAAATGTGCATGTGCTTTTTTCATCCCCTACTCTTGTTGTAGGCTCATTTTTTAGGGAATTTCTAATATCAGTTTTGATATTGGAGAGAACTGTTAATGATTTAGAATGCAGCTTCCTTCCAGAAGCTAATTTATCTAGATCTGAACTCAAAAAATAATGTAATGCACTTCTCTAAACCAAGTGTACTCTTAATGAGTGGACTGGTTTTAGGTAAGGCTGTTTTCCGACAGAGTGTTTTTTAAAAGTGCAGTTTGTTCAGAGGCATTGAAACACTTGCCTGTTTAAAAATCTCCTGCTCCCATTCCTGGTGTCAATTTGCACATATCCTGAGAAGCAATGCTGACCTGAAATCTCTGCATCCCACCCTATTTTGTGTAGCTTGCTGAGGAAATAAACGGTGACTCAGCAAGCACTGTCACCTCAGCAGAGCACTGCTGGGAGCAGCAAACGATGCAAGAGTGAAAAAATATCCTGAGCATCATAAGAGAAAAGAAAAAAATAAAATATGAAGGAGGCAATGCTATTATTGGAGTTTGTGCCATAACTTATCTGTCAGCTGGTTGTGGCTCCTTCATTCAATAAGCTGTAGTGGCTGGTGTTTGGATATCTCTCAGAAAATGTTTCTGGTGGGATACAATGGAGATGGCTTGGCTTTAAACATCAGGGAATACCACTGAGAGAGTGTCTGTTTTCTTACAGAGCTTATGGCAGTTTGGGGGTTGAGCTAAGGATCCACAGGAGCAGGTAGCCTTTTGTTAGTTGAGCCGGTATGATGGAGAAAACACAGAAATTTTCAGAAGCACAAGCTTTCTTTAGTTCCTGAAGGAACCATGGGCCAAGAAAAAAGTGTCTGTTTCTATCTTACATCAGCTTGTCTAATAACAGATCCTGTCTTTCCCAGAAAATAATACCATGCTGAATTTCCCAATTAAGAAGATGTAATATAAAAGGAAGAAAGAATCTAAGTAATTTCTAGAAATAGAAGCGTGGTGGTCAAATTTCAGACCTAAGCAGCTTTGCCAACAATATTGTTCCTAATAGTTCCTTTTATTTGCAGAAAAAGCATCACTGAAACAGTTTCCCCAAAAAGACCACTTTTCAGGTTCTGAAAAAACTATATTTTTTTTTCTAAGTAGTGAAAATATTAAAATTTATTTGATTCTCTGAGCCTTTGAATCTTTCTGCATCCTCAGAACATTAATTCTGAAATAAGCAAAATTATTGCTTAAAAACATATACCTAATGTCTTTATTCACACCTTTTGCTTCATAAGAATCAGAATTTAATTACTTAGCTCAGGCAGCCATGACAATGAACTTTCCTAAGCCTACTTATCAGTCTGAAAGTAGAGTGCTCATAACTTACTTGGTTTTAAGTAACATCTCTGCAAGAGCTTGATCATGCTTGTAGAAAAGGATTACCATGTCTTGCAGATTGCAGTTATGCTTTAAGAAAAGTAAAATTGACAATGTAGAGGAGGAAGAGGGTTTATCTTTATGTGGCAGTTAAGCACAATCGCACATACACTGGTGAGGAAAACTTGTCTTCCTGTGAGACGGTTTTAAGAGCAAAATCATGTGTGTTTAATGGGGAAGTAATCATGAATACAGTATCACTGATGGAAAAATGAAGTGCTCTTCACATAAACCTGTGTCTGTTACAGGAGAGAGAAGGCGCTGTGTGAAATCTGCTTTTTACCTTCTCTTGTAGGTACAAAGTTTCTTTTAGTTTGCTGCATAGTAAAATCGTCCCACAGAGATACTCGTTTCCAGTGATACCTCCTTCTTCCTTTAAAGCAGAAACTAATTTAGATTGTGGAGAGATGACACATTTGTCTTGAAACTTCTTCTAAAGCCAGCAGTGAATTTATTTGATAAATAAATAAATAAATAAATAAAACTCCTTTGAGTTTCTCATATCAGAAGACAGGGAGCAAAGGACAGAGTACTAGCAAAGACTATTTAAAGATAGCTGATCAGGAGGTTATGTGTTTTAGTGTTTGTGTACTTAAGAATTTAATTCTTGCTATGCAGGTTTAACTGTTCTAATCCAAGAAAAAATGCTTTCTCAAATGAAAAAAAATAGTACATGTTTTCTTTTTAGATAGCTTTAGAAATGTTTATATTTGGATAGTTGGCAACATTTATTTTCCCAAGATCTTCTGGAGGTTCTTTTGAGAAAATTCCTTGCTCCCCTCAAGCGTGGATTGTTAGAAATGCGGATGAAGCACATGGGAGCCCTGGCCACAACAGTAATTCTCATGAGAGTACTGCAGTTCCACAGGCTGGAAGCGACATTAACTATGGAAGTGCAGCTATAATCTTGCTAAAACAGACTTTTATGAATAAATAGATCCTGTCTATGAAGGTAAAGAAAACAGAGCTTGTAGGAAGCTCCGAATATTTATGTACTCCTTCTCATCTGTCTAAAATATACTTATGCCTTCTACCACAGGAAATCAGATGAGCAATTTTACCCCCAATTCTGTAAAAGAGAAGTGAAATCCTATCCCTTAGATAATACTACCACCAGACCTCAGCCTCAACTGCTTTTTAAACATTATCACAAACTGTCAGAAGAACAAAAGAAAAATCCTTCTTGGCAAATGTAATTTTCTTTGCTTTTGTGGATATTTGTGTGAGAGTCCTTCAGCTTCTATGTGTTAGAGAAGTTTGTTGTGTGCAGAAAATTCCCGTAGTTCTCCTAAAAAAAAAAAGAGTTTGCCAGCTGATACTACTCCTTACCCATGAAGCTGCTTCAAGGCAGTCAGGAACAATACGAACAGGATGAAATGCAGTAATCTCTCAGTACATGTCTCTGTGCTTTTCTAATGACATGAAGTTTTTTGGGTGAACAAATACTTAATATGTCAGAAACTAGTTGTGTGAAGGAAAACACAGGTTAATTAGTTGTTCAAAGTGTAATTGAGCAGTGGATCTAATGCAACAGAGAGAGGGAGACAGAACTGATTCCCAGATGAATCCAGGGAACCCTGTTCCATACAAGAGGTTAGGCCTCTTCTGGAAAGCTGGCAGTAATTAGATCATTTGTGTTTAAGAAAGATGAATGGGACTGGAGGAGATGATGTGATCTGGGGAATGGAGAGCTTATTGTATGACAGTGTATTGGAAAAGCTTGGCTTATTATCCTAACAAAATGAAGTACAAGAGGGCATATGATTCCTTTCTTATTAATTCGTCAGGAGACCGGTGTGAGGAACAGAAAATAATTACTTATCTAAAAGACCATGTTGGCAGAAGAGCAAAGGAGTATAAACTCACCATGAATAATGATGGGCTGTAGATTAGAAAATGACTCTGAACTATTATTGCAATCATTTTTTTTGAATGACCTTCCAGTCAGAAGAGAGGGAGAGGAAATTAAAATAATTTCAATGTGTAGTTAAAAAATGGGTGGGGAGGTTTATTATATGGTGTCTGCGACAGTAAAATACTAAAACAAATGATCAATGATCTGAAAATGATCATTGGATGATGAATCTGATTGTGTGTTGCTAATAGTTTTTTGGTTTTTTTACTGAAAATACCAGGCTCTTGGTTGCTTTTCATGCTCCTATGATGGATTTTGAGGCGAGTGGGTTTAGTAAGAAAATGTATGCTCCAGTCATATTCTTTCATATGCAGCTTTACCTGCTTCTCTGGATGTCTCACAGATGTCCAGGTTACTGATGGATGGCTCTGCTTGTAGACCTAGCACAGACTGTAGGGGATCATTGTGAGTCCCGTCCCTTTAAGTCTTCACAAAAGTTCGTCCTGGTGATGCTGCTGCTGAAGCTGCCTGTAGCAGTAGCTGCAGGGAAAATCCACAGCTGGAATTCCCTCTGGGAGACACCCAGTGGGAAATTGAAAGGTCAAGACTGACTGGCTGAGCTTAATTGCTCTAAAATGTTCACTTTAGAATCCAAAAATTTATGTTAAAAAGTTACCATAAAACGTGGAGTGGGGGATAAAATCTTCAGTGTTTTTAGGGGGTGATCTTAAAACCGTTGTTTGCTTCTATGAGAGCTGATATTTGGTACTTCACATAAAAATAACTCTTTCAAAATATTGAACTCAAGGCCCCCAGCTGGAAATACTCTCAGGTATTGGCACAGGGATAATACCAGCTTCTCAAGGGAACTTTGGAGGTTCATGGACTGGGGATGTGACTGCTCCAGCAAGTTAAATTCTGAGTTCTTCATTTCAGCTTCTGCCATGAGTCAGAAGACAGGGATATTTTGTGTAGAGTCTTGAAAGGTCTGGACTTGTTTAAGGCAGCAAGACTTTTTTTGCATCTTTAATATGTGAATAACCTTTTGTCACTTGAGTAGATGTTGCAATCTTTCAAGGAACTGGGAGTGTTGGAAATACCTCTACAAAATGAATAAAATAAATATTGTTTCTTGTAACTGGTTTGTCAGTGGAAATGGCATCATGTTTAATTTTTAGTAAGATTCCTTAATGCAACTTTTATAGTAATAGATGCAAATTATGAAATGTGGACTTTAGCATACTCAAAAAAGGCTGTTTATTCAGTAAATCAAAATATGGGATTTCAGTTTATTTTGTCAGATATTCACAGTCAAAGTTTAAATTTTGCTGAAATTTTGAGGCAGAAGATCATGTTCTGGAAATTTTATTATGCCATTGATCTCATCTGATCAATCCAATTCATGTTGTCTGCCATACACTGAAGCGAGATGGAGTTGACCTGGGTGTTCATCAGACAACTATAGGAGCTTTTTACCAGCTTTGGCTTGCATCCTCTCAAGTTTCCTCTGAAGTAAGTAATTAGAGTACAAGTACTTTTCTTGGCTTTTTTAGCATTGTTTTTTTTTGGACAGGTTCTCTGATACTCACATGGGAATGAGATTTATTTTTTTATTTCTGTTCCTACCCAGCTGCCTCAGGCCCTGTGAACAGTGCTGAAATCTTGCATTCTAGGAAGGCATTTTCCCCTGAAATTCCAACCTGAACGCTCAGGTTAGAGTCTGCTGCTTCAGGCGAGCAAGGTGCTCAGACAGACAGACTGAGAGATTGCTGGATAGTCATGTTTTGCTGAAGCAGTGTGCACAGCTGGGTGTGTGGGGAGTAGGGTGGAAAAGCATGATAAAACCCCCTATGGCATATATTCCTATCTCCTATTTTCTTCATCATTCTAGAGTGAGTATTCTTTGGGATATAATTTGTCAGAACATCTGGATTTCTTTGGCTGCCATTAACTGCTGCCTTTTTTGGATTGTGGAGTCTGTCTCAGAGATTTTTGAATAGTGGCATTGCAGTAACTAGCCTGAGGTATTTCGATCTGGGGACACAAGTCCCCATTGGCTGGTCCATGTAAATGAAGAGCCACAAGAGCTTAGGAATGCTCCATCTGTAGCTTGCCAACAGAAGCCACAGTTTGCCTTTTATGAATTTTATTTCGCAGTGGAAGAAAGCCAGGAAGAGGAGGCATCACAAGCACTTTGAAGGGTATTTTTACTCTTCAAATTTTGCAGATTGTTCCCAGTATAAAACAGACTTCAAAGGGATCATTCCTGGAAATTATTATGGGGAGGAAGCAAGGCTAACTGGCTGATTGTAACAGCTACAGACTTAAATGTGATCTTATATTTCATTAAAATTATAACTGACCAATTGCCTAGAATATTCAGTACCTATTATGACTTTAGAAGGCTACTTTGCATCATTGGACTTTGTTCAAAGAAGCCTGAAAGATGGCGGAAAAAGCCTGTGGCTCATTAGCTTGCTACCAGTGGTCATTGATTGCAAAAATTCAACTGCTTAAAAAGACCCCAATAGCTTGACTGATGAAAAGCAACTTGCTGCTGTCTGTGCCAGTCAGCACTCCTCACTGTGGGGGACTGGGGTGGCTGAGTGTCCCTGTCACAGTTACACACTTTGCAGCTGTATCTGAACCCCTGCCATGCCTGAGCCATCGCCTGTGGGTGTTCCTTCACGGGTGCAAAGTGTGCGCTGGAGGCACAGTGTAAAGTTTGTGTTTTACTGGGAGCTGTTCAGGAGGGGAATGATGATGATGAGCTCCTCATGCAACACAAGAAGGTTTAACTGGGTGCAGCAGTGCACAGCTTTTTCCCCTCCCCAAAATGCAATGTTCTACAGCAACTGCTCCTGGCAGAGTATACGTACCCCAAATTTCAATAAAGAGCAAATTAATTACGAGTAACAGGACATCTATTTTTCATGATGCTAAGACTCAAATGTTAATTATCTCTAATTTATAGAGGCCATTTCTCTTTGTCACTTTTAGTCTGTTGCATAACCTTACATGACAGAGCTTTCTCTGCAGAAAAAAGGCTGTTTCAAATTGGTTAAAAAAATGGAATCCAGTCTCATGCTGTGTGCTATGTTAAGAAGGTAAATAAACTCTTTCTTCCTTCCATTTTTTCATTGCATACACTAAAAACATATTAAAATTATTTAGATTTATGTGGCTAGATTTGACAGCTTTTTCTTACTTCCAATAACCACATGAGATAAATCAATCCTAAGACTTTGCTTTCATTGGTTATTTATTTACTATATGAAAGTAAATAACTGTGGAATAGAATAGACCTAAATATGGGGAGGTGGTTACAAGTGTGTTCCAAAGAGGTGTTTTTCAGCTCTGTGACTTTCAGGTTTTTTTGCAATGTACTGGGGAACAAGCTGTGTTTGTGATCTTAATGCGTTGTGGGGGAAAGGCCGATAAGAGGAGCTGCCTTTTTTTCCTCTTTGCACATCTTGGTTGTGTTTGGTGATCTGCAGACCAAGTGCCAGCAGCTGAAGCTCTCATCCATACTGAGCTGGGCCCCTGTTGTCCCCGCTGTGTAACCTCTGCCTGGAATCTGGGCTACACTGGGTGCTTGTATGGATGCCCTGTTGTCCCCACTGTGTAACCTCTGCTTGGAATCTGGGCTACACTGGGTGCTTGCAGGGCTGGTGTCATTTTGCATTGAGGTACAGTGTGAAGTGGTGCAGCTCTACCATGGCTGGCAGTTATGCTGAGTTAATAAGCTTTGCTGGATCAGATCTGACTCTGTGCTGCATGCCCCAAAGCACTCGTAATGTATAGATCTTTTCTGTCACTTGAAGTTCCAGCTTCCATGTGGATGCTGCAGAGTTGGTATGTTTTTTGTGGTGTGCTCGGTACAGAGAGAGTTCCTAAGTAATCTGTTCTCTTTGAACTGTGGCGTTTTCTAAGGCAATTCTGATCAAATGCCCAAGCTGTAAAAATAGACCAACAAAACTGTATTTCTAATCACACACTCAAGATTTTGTGGTTTTCTGCTCATTATTCATACATCAAGTTACGTATACCTACGTAAGCTGTTAAATTCTGTTTACCTCAGTCTTGGCTTGGGGGATCTCGTGCTTCTTCTCTTGTGCCATGTGTTCTCTTTAAAGCACACAAAGATGCAGCCTACACAGAGAAAGATACCGAGCTGTAGAGTTATCTGAAAGAAAAGCAATTTATGAAGATTCCTAGAGACTGAGAAGTATGTATTTTCTATTATCCTCACATTACATCTTGAGGAGTGTGCCTAGAGGTAGCACACAGTTTCAGTGCTGCCCAATGAATGGTCTTGACTCCACACTCTGCAAAAGAGTCACATTCAAACACTGCCTATGGAAAGGATGTAGATAGTCCTGTCCTTCTGTTTGACCTTTTCAGATACGTAAACAGATGAAACTGTCAGTTGCTATACAGCAAGTAATAGGGGCATACATATTTTCCCTACTATCTGTAGTAGGAAATACACACACACACACACACACACACATATATATATATATGAAATATAGTTATTGTAAAATGTTGCAGTAATTTGATATAGCTTATATTCCCTTTATTAGTTTTCATCTTTAATTAAGTTTTAGCATTTATTAGTTTCTCTGCCCATCAGGTTTTCCATTGGAACTGTAAATCCTGCAATACCATGTGTATGTCCATTTTGAAAAGATTTTCTCTTTTGTTTTATATGGACTGTTGGAAGTAATTGTGCACTGAAGGTTGGGAAATTACTGTATTGGTATTGTCCTCCATTCAATAAGCCCTTATCCAACAAAATATTGATGGAAGTGTTTTACTTTGCTGACTACAATATGTTGATTGAAATGATGCTTCAGGTTTTAGCTTTTTTATTTTTCAGATTCTTCTGTACTGCTTTAGTGTGTAGTTCTGAGCTTCATATTGGGGGATAGTAAGCTCTTTTCACAGAGTAGGTAGACAAAACAATTCCTTCTCTAGTTGGGAACCAAGGACAGCCGATCCAAATTTCGGGCCCAAGAGCACAAACAATGGTGGAATGACAAGAGAAAACCAAGATGGGACTTCATAACCTAAAGCTGTAATTGGACAATTAACTCCAATATGCTAGTGGACCAGAATTTACAAAAGTGAGAGCTCCCGTGACCAGCTGTCCATTTTGTGACCATTTTAGGTTCACTGGGGGTGTAGTCCTGGCTGGGCTCTTGTGCTGCCCAAGGTGGATCCATGGAGGCCTTTTAATAAATACCTGCTTTATTTTTTAACTCTGTCTAGCCTCTATTCTTGGTCAGCCTTCACAAGGCATCAGTTCTGGTGACAGCAAAGGGACAGAAGGCATCTGGAAAACCCCCTGGACCAGAGCTAGAGGAAAATCCATCTCCTGCCCCACCACTCTTACATCAGAACTATTTAGCAAATTGTTAATCTATATGATGAAAATAAATAGCTGGTAAATGTAAAATATCTTATTTCAAAAAATAATTTGCTGCATGTACTGGAATGGGTTCTGTCTTATAAAAGCTGATTGATGTTGTTGCAGAACCCCATAACAATTTTGGCATTTTAGGCTCACCCAGCACAAATACATGAAGCTGCAATTTCTTTGACTGAGAAATTCCAAGAAATCGTAACTCCTGGACTCCAATGGGTGGTGGTGCCGGCTGGCTGGCTGGCAGGCAGTGGTGGTGAGGATGAGGCTGACTGCCTCTAGCAGCTGTCTGTGAAGCTATATGGCTGTGTGCCCTAGGGTGACATTATGATGCTTGTATCCCCATTCATCTGTTCTGTTAATGTTGGATATTATGTTCTGTATCTTTAAGACTGGCTCTGAAGAGCGAAATTTTGTTTGGGTTTTCTTATCAGCCTGGCTGGGACACAGAGATGGGGGCAGGTTTTTTGCTGCTCTTGCTTTTCACTTCGCTCTCTGCTTGCTTGTTTGCTTCTGCTTCACTTCTGCTTGCTTCTGTGTAGCTAGCTTAGCTGAACAGTCCAATTTCTTCCTGGACTGTTTCTCCTTTCCTTCCTTTTTCCGACCACCTTGAACCTGCTCCAGACTGGGACCTGGGAACACTGAGAGTTTGCACCTTGTGGCTGCAGCAGCTGCCCCAGCGCCGGGGGGACTGAGAACAGAGCGAGCACCCCCGAGATAGACTTTCTGAATTTGTCATCTTTTTTCAGTGGTGTCATCCGGTATTGTTCATTCTGTGTGCTGGGGGGTGCTATGCCTGTGAATAAACAGCTTCTTTCCACTTCTCTCCGAGGAATTCTTCCCGAACTGGCTGTGGGGAGGGGCCGTGTGGTTTGCTTTCTGGAGGGGCCCTCCTTTGGAAATTCTCCACCAAATTTGCCCCAAACCAGGACACTGTGTTAGCAGAGTTCAGTGTTCTTTTCCCTGTGGGAGCAGAAAGGTGCAGATGGTGACCATCCCAGGGCACCTCCAGGTTAATGAATGTGGATGTTGTGTTGCCGTATGACTTCAGTTTTACTGAAGTTGGGAATGCTTTCCTGGAAGGTGCTTTATTGAAAGAGTGCAAGTAAATTTTTCAGTGACTGCTTTCAGTAGTCTCTTTTATCTTGCCTTGCCTAACCTTGCCTGATGGGTATACTTAGTTATTGTGAGATGCCAGGATTGTATAGCAATGATGACAGAAGAGTGCATTTGAGCAGCCAACAGCAGTGAGTACTGGAAGTCACTGGAAGCCTCTGTTGATTTGATGGAATAAATCCACAGCAACCAAGAGAAGGATCTAGCATTATTTGTTTATGAAATTTGAGTGCATTCTGAACATGGCCTTTGATTGTCAACTGAAATGCAAAGGATTTAATTAAAGGCAGGCACAAAAGATTCGGTAATGATAGCGAATAAATCTTCTGTACTTTGACAGTGTGTGAGAATGTGGCTCAGAGTGCTGCAAATGACTGAAAGAAATGTTCCTCTTAATCACACAAAACTGTCTTCTACTAAAGGACAGTTCATTAAAGCTGAATTTCGCATCTATGCCTAGAGAAATTTGATAATGCGTCTGTGACAAATGCATTCCTTATTGCATATTGTTCTGTATGAGATTTAAAGAAAAGTAAGTGTATCATGAGTGCCCACTGTTGTCCGCTGGTGCTCTTCCTGGCTCAGCAAGCTGTGGCCTGTAGCGGCGAGGCGAGGTGGGCAGTGCCACCACCCTCCCCGCAAGCGTCCTCAGAGGGAGAGCGTTTGGGCAGGCCCATGACATTCACACTCTCAAGCACACTACAGCTAGCAGGCAGGCGAGACACGGGAGGAGCTCCTGTGTGGGGTTCCAGTGAGGGTTTGTTAGGGTCCGGCACTGAAGGGGTCCAGGGACAGAAGACAGCGGACAGTGGAGGGTCCAGGGTACAAATATGCAAAGGAGAGGGTGAAGCAAAGCATCAGGGCCCATCAGCTGAGGGCATAGGGGCAGTGCAAAGAGCAGGAGCCAACAGGCAGTGCCAGGGTGGACAGGCAGGGTTACGTTAACCAATGGGGAAACACTGGGGAGTAGGGAATATTCTAGAACAAGACCATACAGGGGCAAAAGGGGTAGGGACGGCCAATGGGGAATACACAACTGGGGTAAGTTGGCATTGTGCTGCAGAGCACTTCGGCAGAAGCCTTCTGTCTCCCCCTCACCTGTGGGGGATGCCCACAGCCTGTGGTGCCTGCCTCCAGGGCATTGCCACTGCCCTTTTCCCAGTAGGTTCACAGGCCTCTGCAGTGGTGTAAAAAGGTAACTGTATTATTCTGCAAACAAAATTACAGGAATGGATAAATGTCAAAAACTTTGTTGCATTTAGTCTAGGTTACAAGCTGTCTTTCTTGCATGCGTTTGTGATCTCTTCTTGTCTGGGGAGGTAAAGCAGTAGTGTGTGATATTCCCGGGAAGCGTGGTCTTACCCCGGTTGTAAATGAACTCCCCACTCAGAGGGTTGCATTTTGCACAGGAAAACCTTGAGTGAATAATGAGAAAACTGAAATTCTAACAGAATAGTGGACGTTTGGGAATAAAATCTGACTTTCTGTTTGCATTTATATTTTATAGTTGTTCTAGATGGGGCCAGGAGGGAAAAATTGATTTATGACGCGGTTTTAAAAAGTGTGGCAGTTTGTTTAATCAAGAAATGCACTGGGAGGATATTTGACCTTTCAAATCCTCTGTATTTATCTCCATTTTTCTCTTCCATTTTGTGGACTGGGGATAGAACTGACTTGTTTTTATGATCTGACTTTATAATAAGGCCTGTGTGAACATCCCATAATGATACCCCAGTAATTGCAGCATTCAGAGAGTTTGTTCAGGAACTCAACCAACAGACAACCTGATAGTGTTCAACTGTACCACCCATGTATGGATTTAAATACACAAATGTGGCTTCTCTTTTAATAAATGTCAAATAGTAAAACTGTTTCTAAAATTACATATATTTGCACACACTTGGATCAAGACATTAGATTTAATTTCAAACAAAATATATTTTGGGAAGAAGAGAGGTACAGTCTAATGTCAGTCCCACGAAAGACAGAGTTACATTTGGCTGTCCAGCTACTGGTTGTAAACGGAATAAAACCAAATGAAAACAAACATAGCTGAACCAAAAAGTATTGCAAAATGCAACAGAATTTTTTTCTGTATTTTAAATCCATTTGAAATTCAGGAATATGCTTTTATTATATGGAAGACTCTAGGTTAGTCAGGTGTTAACATCCCTTTCTACACCTGTGTTGGGTCAGAAAAGCTGAAATATGTTCTCCTGAACTGATATTTTATCCAGCAAAAGGAGAAATTCATATTCTTTGATTCTAAATTAATGTTGAATTTCCTTGATTTCAGTACATGTAAAAGAAAATTTAACTTTCTCTTGCTGTGAAGTACAACTTGGTATCACATAAAAACGCCTACACTTTCAAAAATATGAACTGCTGTTGGATTACAAATACATAAGTAAATTATGAAAAAGAATGTTAATTCTTACATTATTTCTCTTGAATAAATAGCCGTAATAATAATTAGAAAATATAAATACCTCACTTGTTGGGCCAGATGTCGCTTCTTTGAGCCCGGCACATAGAACAACTTTTTAGCATCTTAAAATGACACAGCATTTTTGGTTTGGTGTTGATACTCCATCTTTCTTTTGAGAAACAGATTGCTGTAAGTTATTTCCTCAGCTTCAAAAGGGAAAGATGGATATCACCGACAAGAAAATGTCAGTAATTCCATTTTCATTCAGGGCTTGAAGCATTTAAAGGTTAATTTTAGATAAAAATATCATTATTGAACATTTTATACTAGTTTTCTGTAGATTGCCAAATGCTTTGGAGTTGCTAATGTATTAGTGTGGAAAATCTAAATGAAAAATTGCATCCATATGAGGACTCCCACAGATTTCTAAAGTATGCTGTCCCTTACTAAATTAATTATAGTATTTTTTACTATCTCCAGGCTTTTGTGGAAAAAGCAATGTTCTCACTGTAGGAAATCAAGGGATAAGAGCTGACTGAGAAAAGCTGTGGTTCTGTTTTGTCAAGTCTTTGTGGTAGCCTTTATATTGGTGCTTTATAACAACATGTATTTAGAACAACAGACAATTAAATTATCTTTGTGTTAAAGGAGTGTTTCTTTTTGTGTACTAAGTTGCAGCTAGAATAGAAGAATTGAGGGTCACTTTTGAGGGCATGGAAGAAAAATGAGTCTTTTGTAGAGAGATTTACAAAATGAGTTTGAGTTATATTTGGAAATCAAGCTAAAATTTGTTATTGGGGAATGACTATCTGTTATTTAGGCTAGGTAATCAAATAGATGTGCATGCTCAGTGTATTCTCCCTTGTGCTTTGCTTTTAACAGCAAATTATTCCAAAGGGCTGGTTTTGGCCCAGGCAGGCCATCAGGGATGTCACAGAGGTTTTCTTATACATTTTCTATCTAATTTTTGCTGTTTAATCAGTTGTCTGTTCTCAGCCACCACTCAACAATAAAATTCTAGAGACACTGAAGACATACCCACACACCAACTGTGCTATAGTTTGGGAAATACAGAAAAGGAAGTCAGATTATCCCATACTTGCTCCCATGAAATGAAAGCAGCTGAGTACAGGGGTAGCTCCACCTTGCTGAAAATACAGGGACAACAGGAAGTCCCGTGTAGGGGAGAATATAGAGGCTTTCCTTCTCTGAATGCCTGCAAACATCTCTCACCTCAGAGATGCTTAGCAAGTGTCTGAAGGAAGCAGGGTCATACACTGAGACTGTGGATCAGGATTTCTGCTGCAGATCAGCTGGCAAAGGCAAGTACTTACTTGGAGAAAATACTTCTCGATGTACGATGCTCTTTCACTTGAGGCTGAAAATTTTGTTTCCAGATAACACCTCTAGATGAAGTATTCTGTCACTCAAGTTACAGCAAAAAAATCTCCTTTTAGAAAAAGAACAACTGAACACAGCTTTTCTCCCTTTAGAGACTCAGGAAAGTTCAGAATGATAAAAGGACAGTGGTAAGAGACTTTCTTTGCAGGAACCAGCAAATATTATGCTTAAATTACTAGTTGTTATAAATTATATATCATATATAGCTCCATTTAAATTTATCTCCAAAATGTCAAAAATATGAGGAAAGAAATGCCATGAGCACTTCTTTCATTCTAATTGGAAAGCAACAGCAAAAAATATAATGATTTCTTGCCTTTTTTCCCCCTCCCTTCTCTCAGGTCCGCACCAGTGTCCTCCCTGATCACAAGGAACCAAGAGGAGATGTTGGGGTAAGCAATTATTTTCAGTAATTGATTTTTTTTTTCATCTCATTGGCTGGCACAAACAGTCAGTGCTCAATAGGAGCTGAAAAGCTTTTTTAATAGCAAAAGTTTTTGGTGAAATGAATAAAATAAACAAGGCAGGAGTGGTAGTCTCATGGATCGATGTAATCCCATTCACATCTTTTTTGAAAATCTTTTTCAACTGAAGCTATCCTGAGACAAGCACAACCATGTATAGTCCTTGCTAATATCATACAAGCAGTCTGGATGAGGTTGAGAGTCTGGAATGGCATTGGCCTCAAGAAGCGTAGGCTGTCACCTTCTGGTCTTAGTGTGCAGGGTATCAAACATTCTCCACTAGGAGTTGCCTTTGCTTTGTGTTGTCAGAAGTTAAACTGGCAACATATAGAGGACTCATTTTTATGTGTAGATCTACAGAGCATTTGACAAAGGTTTTGGGAAGTAATTTTCTGAGAGGGCTAAAACCTCACAGATAATATGGACTCCTGGTGGGGGTGGGAAAGGTTGCTTCTGCTAGAGCTGAATAAAAGAACAAAGACCACCTGGTGCAGGTGTGTCAGATCTGTCTGCAAACATGTAAAATACCTGGAGGTTTAAATTTTTTGGCCTAAGGTGTTGACTTTTCTGCCTTACTAGGGCTTCTTTGGCATAGTTTTCAAGACTTCAGCTAGTGTTTGAAAAATCTGTAGCTTGGCAGCAAGTTCAATCTTAGTGAAGTAATCAATGTGTTTTAGCTTTCCATATAGCTATTACAGAGACTTTTCTCTTTGGCTAGTTGACATTGTTCATCAAACTACTCAAGGCAGGTATCTTAAGATTTATTGTTGTGTCTAGAACACTAGCAAAATTCCAAAGGAATGTTACTCTGCAATTAGC
This sequence comes from Calcarius lapponicus, assembly GCA_039654755.1. Classification (NCBI taxonomy): domain Eukaryota; kingdom Metazoa; phylum Chordata; class Aves; order Passeriformes; family Fringillidae; genus Calcarius; species Calcarius lapponicus. Next base: position 64,371,358 of record CM077466.1, on the reverse strand, counting down.
ATTACAGCACTAATTTTGTTTAAAGCCTACTTTTCAAGCCTTTTCAAGTCACGTGGGCAAAGTTAAATTGGTTTGTAGACGTCCAGTTCAGACCCCAGAGTAGACTATTGGTATCTAAATCAGTATAGAAAAAGTATTCTCCAGTTTGATATTAGACCCCTTGAATATTAGCATAACTCTCTTAATTTGGGTCATGGGATCATTTAAAATTTTATTTGATTTTGCACATAGCTCTGTGTTGTCAAGCAAAGAATTTCCTTTTTTCTAAATAAGCATAAAAATATGAAACAGAGAACTAAGTAGAACATTTTAAGCCAATAAAATCATTCACCTTTAATTTTATGACACAGGAGAAGTAGATCTGACGCTCAGACATGTTTAGTGGGTACAATGACCAAAGCTCTTTGACTTTATGAGAGAGCAGTGTAGTTGTCTCTTGGCCTTGGTCACTTGAGGATTCTGACTTAGGATTCTTAAATATATTTATGGTTCTATTTTGCTGCAGAAAGAAGCGCCAGGTGACCAAACCTTGTATCAGTTTCAGTCCAAATACCCCTCTTCCCCTTTCCAAATGGCCAGGTTTCAAATACAAACACTCAAATGTCATGAAATGCCAGAATAAAGGCTGCTATAGAGACACAGTGCTGTGGAATGCTTTCTTACAGTATGAAGAAGGATATGCTCTTGGAAGAAGATAAATAATCTGGGCTAAATGTGTGACCACAGAGTTTTAGTGCAGAAACACTGTCATGCTGACTCATCTAAAGGAATACAGAGGCATTTGTGTGTTCACTCCAGTAAGGCTGTGCATTACCATGTGTTGCGCCTGGATGTCTTTTTTGTAGAAGTGCCTTTCATTTTGGCATTGAAAACTAACTGTGATCTTTGCTTGTGTGGCTGTATTATTTTTCTTCTCTTCTTCCTGTTCATCACTTCCCAAATCCAATGTTTTTCCAGCCTTCCCTAGACTCTCAACTTGTGTCTTTTTTCCTTTGCTGCTTACATGCTGCTTAGGAAATCTAAGCCTGTGCCATTGCTGGGAGCAAGCCATACCTCATGACTCAGTTTGCTAACTGCGGTGTTGGTGCTTGCCTAATTTCAGAATTGGCTTTTGAACTGTACATTGTATATGGAAGAAAACTTATCTTAGTGTAGAGCTTTATTGTTTGCATTCAAACACTCAGCATCCTGCTGTCTTTCCTGAAAGAAAGCAGGCTGAAGGGTTTTTTTTTACCAGAGGAAGTAACTCTTCTCAGCAGTGACAAATTCTTTTCTGTTTTCCTTGAAGAGAACATTGCTCTCTGTAGGCAGCCTCTGTTGACTCAGAGCAACTTGATTCTTCTTTCATTTGTATATCCAAGAATGTATATAATTTAGTCTGGAATTCTAATTTGCCATTCCAACAGTAAACTTAGTGTTATGTAAGAAAAACCAAACTTTATGCCCTTCTTATTGTTTTATTGCTAAAAATTAAACATAATGTTGTGATCTTCTTACAATTTATTTAGAGCAAGTGATATTGTGTTGTATATTTGAAAGATAAATTGATAGAAGAGGTCTGTTAATTTCTGCCCATTGTTCCCAAGGCAAGAATACTACTGCTGGCCAAGTTGACAAAATGGGATTTCAGCAGGATATGAGCAGAGGTTAAAAAATAGCCAAAGTGCAAAAGAAGATTTAACCCTTTTCCCTCTTCGTATTTTTTTTAGTGTGAAGAGTGATTTTTATAGAAGAAAAAGATATAGTGGTGTAGCCTAATTTAACTTTAGGCATTCTAGTTACATTACCACATTTCGCTGCAATTTTAATGTAGTGAATGTGTTCACCTTACAGTGGAAATAGAGGAAAACACTACTTAAAACATTGCCAAGAACTAGAGAAATAAAACATTTCTATTAATAAACTTGTGCTGAACTCAATTTAAGAATACCTTCCTAGCATATACATTCATATTTTTAATACATGGATGGTAGTGCCAATGGCTTGAGGAAAAACCATAACAAGAACAACTTTGGTAAAACACTGAAAACTTAGCACTTCTTGTAATCCAGAAATTAGAAAAATAGGAAGAAATAGATGCAAAATGCAAATACTTGTACTGAATGAAAGTCTTCCTGTGGCTGTACATCTTACAACCTGTTATTTTGTCAGGTTGTTAGGCTGTTCTTAATGGAAAAGAGAAGGGCTCCTGCCCATAAAACCAAAGTTTTTAACAGTTTACTAATAATCAGGCTGCACAAAAAAATTTCTAGAGGATTAAGTATCAAACTGTTATATTGAAATGCAATCTTTTTCTTGGTACCAAAGAAAGATTTTCAAGTGTTAGACCAAAAGAAGTAACAAAAATGAATGAATGTGTTATCTTTTCTTTCTGCTTTGATTTGTAGCGAAGCTTCCTGGGCTGTGCAACTTTTAGAGTAGGTGATCTGGTAAAGTCAAAGGAGCAACAGTTGACCCTTACCCTCAGGTAAGCGTTTCCCTCTGTTGTAAATTATGGTTTTTCTAATTACTAACCTTTGGCATTTCTCATCCAAAGAATGGCAACAAAGGTAGGGAAGGGTCTGCAGCCATAGTCAGACCAGGAGCGGCTGAGGGAGCTGGCAGTGTTTATCCTGGAGAAAAGGAGCCTCAGTGGAGACCCTATCACCCTCTACAATTAACTGAAAGGAGATGTTGTGGAGTGCAGGTTGGTCTCTTTTCCCAAGAGGTAGCAAGTAAGGGGGCAAGTGAAAGTGGCCCCACGTTGCACCAGGTGAGGTTTAGATTGGATATCATGAAAAAAATTCTTCACATGAGGGGCTATCAAGCGCTGGAACAGGCTGCCCAGGGAAGAGGGTGGTCACCATCCTGGAGCTATTTATAACACATGTAAATGTGGCCTTGAGGAACATGGTTAAATGGTGCACTTGGCAGTGCTAGTTGGACTCAGTGCTTTTAAAGGTCTTTTCCAGCCTATACAATTCTATAATTGCCATTTGACTGTGTTTTAAACTCCATGTTCCATCAGGTATATTAGATGACAACTTGAAGTGCTTCTAATTCTGCCATGTACAAGTTCAAAATTAAATACCAAAATTAAATATCAATCCTATAACTTGGAGCTTCCCAGGTGCCAGATTAGAAAAGGTCATTTTATACTATGATAACCTATGGAAGAATTGCAGAGAACTTGGCATAGAGAATATTCATTCAAAGTTTCCTTTAGAAAGGAGCATAAGAGTCTCAGTTTTGTTTGGTATGTGTGGTTTAAAGAATTAGCATTGTACAGGTTTTTTTTAGGCATGTTTAAAGAGAGTGGTCCTAATTATTGAAGGTGTCTCCCATGTGAAAATGCTTGTGGTCTCCTAAACTCATTGTTATATGCAGTCATACTGAAATTGTAGGGGGGTGTGACAAAGAACTCTTATCAGTGACAGAGTACAGAGCTGCAGAAGGGTCAGAGACAATGTTCAAAACCTAGGGCTGGGCTGAGCAGATAAATCTTAAAGCTGTACACTGAAGAGAAAAAAATCATTTATCACCCCTGATACTGTCTTGCATGGCTTAAGATAAATGAAGATACTACTCAAAACCTTTGAAGGTGAGGGGCAACCTTTTAGACGGTGATTTTCAGAATAAATTCATTGGACTTTATATAGTGCAGGGTTTTGTTGAGCTGATTTTGCAAGTACAGTGGAGGCTTATTTGGGATTACTGGCAAGGTACAGTTAAACTTCACAGAGCTACCGCTCAAATTCCATGTGTTTGCAAAGGCAACATTTTGGGAGGAAAGAAGCCGTGACTGGGAGAACTGAGACACCAGGATATGTTATGCCTGCGATGTTGTACATAGGTGCTGTGAGAAAGTTGTGTTACATTTGTTACCCTGAGCACAGGAAGACAGCCTTAATTTGGTTTCAGGAACAAAGTATGACGCATTCAGAGGTTTTTAGGAGTGGAACATTCTTTAAGTACTTTTAGCACCTCCTTTCCTATTTCAACAAAATTAGTTGTATATGAGTGTGTAGTTTGCAGGGCACACTTTAAAAATACTTTGAGTTTAATTTCTCCCAAACAGAACAATGCCACACCTGACAAGAAGATAACTTTGTCTAACAAAAAAAAATTCAATTAGATAAAATGTGAACTGACTGTTCCCCATGGGAATCGATGGCTAGGTAAATGAATTCCAGCTTAGTGATTGTAAGAATCTATTCTTACAGGAATTCAAGTTATCTTTAGCTCTTTGGGATAAATTTTGTTTCCCTAACTGACATATTGAAAATTTGATCTGAAAGATTGTCTCCAACAGGTGGCACAGTAATTGACAGAATGGAAAGCTTCAGTTTCAGAGTAAATATTTTGTATCTCAGCCATCCAATTTGTAATCAAAAAGTTAAGATGGAAAACTCATAAGAAATAGATGAAAAAATTGGTTTTAATTAATATTTTTAGTCTTGGTTGTCTTCTTTGTTCAGCTAACAGTAAAAGACAAATATACCAATTAAATTAATTTGCAGACACATTAAATGGCAGGGTTTAGTCAGTTGGATATTTTTTCAAGAAAAACATCCTAACCTTTCAAAAGTGGGATTGTTTTCTGATTATGACTGTTGAGCAGCAGAAAGTCAGTAGAAATTATCCACATTTCTTTGATGGTAATTTAACCAGGGCAGTCTACTAATTTAAGCTTGCTTTCCTCTAATCACCCTGCGGTATTAGTACCTCTCAGGAGGATAGAGGATATATCAAGGGACTTGTCAGAGCATGAAATTCTATTTCATTCTTGTTGATATTCTTTGGATAGGAGTTTATCAGGACATGCCTGTGATTGAGACACTCCTTTGTTAGATTTAAAGTACAGATTTAAGGACCCAGTAATAGTTCTGTGGTGTGTCCTGTAAAGATTGGTGTAATTATAGAATCTGGTTAATTTTTAACTGAGTTTTCTTTTTGTTTTCCTTTTCTTTAGTTATGTTTTTCCATTGTCTCTCTGAGGTACAATGTAACAATATAAAAGCGCTTTCAAAGGAACATTCTTGTATTTTTCTGTTACTTTGTGGAGAGCTGGCATGTGTCTACAAGTTCTTACTGTTGACACACTGTGCTCTACTTTTCTGTTTTCCTACCATTGTGCCCTAATAGTGATTAGGGACACAAGTTACAAAATCTCTGCAAAAGAAGTTTTTATTTTGATTGTCCTTTCTTCTCCATAAAGGTGTCCTAAACTGGTGGCTGAGTGTTTCTGGTCAATCTGTGCACGTGTAGCTAATCATCAAAACACAAAAAGGTTGATTTGTAGAATTACTTTAGTGTACACAACAGATATTGGCAGAGGAATTTAGTTACTAGAGATTTGGGATTGCAGTTTCCACTATGAAATTTATAAGAGAGATATTTTCTATAGACTTGCATGTTTCATTTTGCAATGATAGTGCAATGTCACTTGCTTCCAGCTTTCTCATACAGTTGTGATGATGAATGGCAAAAAATGAGCTGTTGAATGCAACAAAATTATTTTTCAGTAGGAGAATATTTCTTAATATTGACCATATGATATAGTGTGTCTGATGAAAAAAATAAAATAATGCTTTTTTTTTTCTTTCTAAATAAGAGCTAGGTATACTGGCTGCTAATTTAGCAATTAAAGCTGATTTTTTTAAAAGATTTAATTTTTAAATTCAGTTTAGATGATATTTTACCATGCCTTTCTGTTAAGAACAGCATAATGGCTTTTTGCAAAGAGCTAGCAATCAGTTCTTCCATTAGCCCCTTTCCCTGTGGTGGTAGTTCGCCTGTTTCCAGGAAGGGCCTCTTTAGCTTGGGCAATTTTGATATGATTTTCACTTAGTTACACGTAAGAAGCAGCAAAGGAAAAAGACAATAGTGCTGTCTTGTGTTCTCTGCAAAAATAAGGTGCACCTGTCTGACAGGCTTCTCTTAAGACACTGACCAAAGTGTCAGTAGGGTCCTTCACTGTGAGACTGGGGTGGTGTCAGTACTGCTCTGATCCTCTGTCAGTACTGCCTCTGTGACAAGGAACTCCATAGCAGTGGAACTAAACTAAGACAAACTAAGAGGGAGGGCATGAATTACACAGATGTCTTGGTTTACAAGACAGGTGTCTTCTAGGGAAGGCAGAAAAGCCTCCCTTGGACTAGAGAATGTAAACCCCCTCCCTTCGAATTATTAGAATTTTGAAATTAAGGGGCTCTCGGGCAAAGATATGGGAATAGGAATAACAGTTTTCTGTTAGTATGTATAATAAAGCAAACAACCAACACCAGCTGCGGCATCGGTACCGAACAGAAGCAGGAGCCCGGTCCCGGCCTTGGGCTGCGGCCCGCTCCGCTCCGGTGCAGTTCCGGGCACGGCCGGCAGGGGCGCTGGCGGCTCCCGCGGGGCAGGGCGGGGGCGGGATCCCCGCGGGGCTGCAGGGGGCGCTGTGCGCCGGCTCAGGGAGGGCGCGGCAATGGCGGCTGGGCCCAGACGGGAAGGGGTGGGAGGGAGGCTTTGCTCCACAAAACCCTGGGCCAGCTGATCTCGGTGCCCTTAGCAGGACTCTCAGAAGCAGCAGGCTGTAACAGCAGGATGAGCAGAAATCCCGGGGTAGTGGATGAGAATGTGTCAGAACTCTACGGCAATAATTGGAACCTGCGGGGTGTCCTGGCAGGGCAGGGGGATGTGGGGCCCAGTAAGAAGAGTTCCCTGCAGAAGAAAGGTTCCCTGCTGGGTTATGGTGGTGGCAGTGAACTCCTGCCCCAAGCCACAGGTCTGATGGTCCTACAAAGCCCAGCAGCAAGAGAGAGCGGCCGCCCCCAGCTCCATCTCTTTTTATCTGCCCCCATTCTCGCAGTATCTCTGCCCCCCCCCAGCCCCCTCCCAAGAACTCACAAAAACTAAAAGAGTTCCCCCTCCCTGCCCATCTCAACCAGTTAGCTCTCAGTGTTTCTTAGCAACTCAGTGGAAGAAATTCTACAGGTAATAAGGAAAGAACAGAGAAAACCCAACTCTCAGCATCAGATTGTCTGGGAGGTTGTGTCTCTGTATGTCTGTCAGTCATGTACTATACAGACTTCTTTATCATGTCTCAGTGCTTCATCTCTTGGACAGTATCTATTTGTCTATCTATCTAATTTTAGTTGTCGTCTTTTCATTAATCTTGGACAGGACTGAACTTTCTTTAGCGAAAGGGGATAAACCTAGCTATTTTTGACAAAAAAGTCCTCCTAATTTCCCGCCCTCCTAACAGGTTATAGTTCAGTGGGTCATAAAACATATAACTCCACTTTGGTAGTAGTAATATTCACAAAGTTTAACTAACTAGAGAGAATTGGAAAGCCGCACAATAATTTCTGCTGTCATTTACGTACTATTCCCTAGCAAATGATGACTACAAAATGTTATATATTTAGCTGCCTTTCCCTAATAAAATTCAATAGTTATCTGTCTACAACTAGTTGTACTTGGTCTCCCTCCTGAAATTGTTTCTTGGCTGCTTCCTGTTGTATCATCCCCCTCAGGAAGCTGGTGAACAACAGCTTGACTTTATAAGTCAGGTGAATCTCCAATACAGTTGAGGTGAAATGTATTCTGACATGAAACTTAATCAACTATGCATTGAAATAATGAAAACAGAAGAAACTGAGCATTGCAAAATTTTGTTTATTTATCTTAGAATGCAACAGAATTTTATTTACAGTGGACTTGTTTAAAACCAGTACTGATTATTGTAATAGGCTTCACTGTGAATTCACAGATAAACATTTTTCTGTAAGTTCAGTACTTTTGTGGTTGGATATATCAAAATATATTATACCAGCAGAGAAATTAATTTTATGACAATCTGTAGGTTAGCCTTTGCTAATTGCATTTATTGTGTATTACATACTGGAGAAAGGGGCTGCCTGCTAGACTCAGTCATGCAGTTTGCTTTTCAGGCGGTCACTTTATATTTTATAATTAACACAGCCGTGCAGATGGGAAGTCTGCTTCCTTTTTTTCTTTGTGTTACTGAATATTCTTCTCCTTTTTTGGAAGAAATGTGTATGGCCATAGGAACTGATTAGCAGGCCTAAATTTGCATATTCAGCATGTAGTAATGAGACTTGATGAGGTCACTATTGGAGGCAAATGACTGCTGTTCTTAGTCCATCTTGTTCACTTACTTTTCCATCACTAGCATGTTACCTTTTTTCTCTCTGGATGCCTTTGTCAACATTTTATGTCCAGAAGTAGTAAGGCGGGCACAAATTCCTGCTGCTCATGGTGTTACTGGCTATCTCCTTCCCTCACATTTGAGGGAACTAATACTGACCTGGGGATCCTTAAGGACTTGGGATAGTAGGGAAATGTATTTCAAATGCAGGTGCTCTGCTGACAGGTGTCAGATGATTGCTGATCCTTGTCCCAGGGTGCTAAAAAATACCAGCAATTTTCCAGCTCCATAAGCCAGGTGGATTTTGTCTCATGTATGGGCTTCTTATGTTGATACTGATTTTATTCTCTTGGCAATATCCTCCATCCCAACTCACCCTAAGCAGGTTGTCAAGGCGCAGTCTTTTGTTTCATGGGGACATAGTGTCTCCTCAGTTGTGACTGAAAGCAATTTGATGCAGGGATCATCTTCACTGCACCATGTGAGTGTAGTGTCCTTCTCAGCTTTACTAAACTACAGCAAATAAGCTGATCTCATTCTAATGCATTATGAAGTATCCTAAAACCAATTAATTCTTTATCTGATGCTGTGTTGAACAGTGTGTATATGTGAGACTTCTTAAATCTCTGCAAGCAAAAGACATGAAGTGTGTGCACAACGTGTGTGTGTGCTCAATACTGTTAGTGCAAAGTAAAATTATACAGGGTTTTATCCTACTAAAGTATGATCACTAAGCTTTTTTTATTTTTCCCACTGCATCACTTCTGTTTCTCTTTTTAAATTTTCTTTCAAATGAAATATTTATCTCATGATATTGCTGGAAAGTTTGAAATGCATGTTTTCAAGTAGCTGAAGACTGTCAAGCACTGCTGGTGTTTTAAAATCACAGTCTGACACTGCTCACAGTGGTTTTGCCCTGGGCATTTATAGAGCTCTGTGTTGATTTGTATGCCTGTAGCATTCAAAAGAAACTTTGGTTTTGGGATTTGTTGGTTTTGTTGTTGTTGGCTTTTTTGTTAAATTGTGTCTTCATATTTCTGTGTGGGAAGATAAGAACTGGAGAAAGAAGTGCAACTACAATGCAACAAGTCCCACTGTTTAGTTTTATTGTGTTGTATTACCTTCTCTTACAGGTAACACATGTAACAGATTGTAATATTACATATGTATTAGACCATAACAGCAGTGATTTTGAGAAGAAAATAATAATAAAAATATATAAAAGTGAAATTAGATCAATCACTGTTTTTAAACCCATACAAAATACACATTGCTCCTCATGCAGGCAAACATTGCGATGCTCACTGTCACACTGAGGCCAAGCTTTTAATAATAGCACCAAGGGAAATATTTAGGATTCTAAAGAACAAGAGACAAGGATGAGAAAGTGTAATTAGCATTTCCATTTTACTGGAGCAACAGGCCGTGTTGGCTTGGATCAGCTTAGTGCTTGACACTTTGATCAGAACACCTTAAGCTGCTGAAAAATTTTCAGTCTTATAAGCACACACTTTGGCTTTTAAAGATATGTGATTTGCTGACGTCTGCTGTATTCCCTTTCTGCTGGTCAATGCTGTAGTGCATTTGTTGACAGAGCGTAGTTTGGGTGTCAGTTTGACACAAGAAGGAGAAGAGAAGTGAAGTCAAACCACAAGGCCGTAGCAACTCAGGGGAAAGTTCTTCTTCTTCATAGAAGGCCCTTTCAAAATTACTACGTATTTCTAATCATAAGCACAATTTGGACCCTGAACCCTTACTACTTTTCTTTTGGATACTTTTTAAATTAATATAGGCTTCTTCAATTGCAAAACTATCTGGAACTGGTTCATTTTTAATAGTCTCTTTATTGTCAGTAATTAATTTGGCTTAGAGCAGACGAAGTTTTACACATGTAAAATATGAAGAATTATGTTTGTTTTGTGAGCTTTTATAGAAGACCAGATTTGTATGGTTGCAAGATGAGTGTATTCTACTGAGTGCATATTAAAGCCTAATAGTTTTCAAGGAAAATAATTATTTAATTTGAAAGCTTGGGGGTAACCATTTTTTGAGATTTTACTGTAGGGGTTGAACTTGTTTTCTCAAATGGGTCCCTTCCAACTCAGCATATTCAATAATTCTGCGGTTTTATGATTTTATGACATTGAACTTTTCTATGTATTCTTTTTTCCTGATTCATCACTCTTCATTTCCACTGCTCACAAAATACACTGTATTGCCCCACACATATTTGTTTTGATTCTCCTTCCTTGCTGTGTTTTTGTGATTGTGCTGAACTTATTCTCGTCATTTCCTTTTTGTCTATTTTTGCTTGGTGCCTTTTGTTACCCTTTCCTCATTATTATGAAACTATCAGTTGCTCTTCTTTCCTTCCTTTCCAAAAAAATCTAGCTGTTCAGAATAGGGGAGGTAGACTGTGCCCTTAAACTTAGTGCTGTGCTGCCCGTGAAAGCTGAAAAAGCATTTGGTATCTTTCAGGAGTTTAAACCCTTGTTTCTTCCAGAAGGTAGTCAACGATACTCTTTTCTTTGATTAATTGAAAGTAAACTATTTATGGGGATGATAATAAAGGAAGTCACCTGTAATTATACTACCATTCCCATATAGTTCAAGAAATGGGATGGATTCTGAATAATTTCTCTGTGGAGGGATTACAAAGGGAAACTTGATACTCAGATTAGTTTCCTTGTTTTGGTTTTGCAGGGATTTTATTAATACACTGTGTCCTTTCTTTGCAGATTGTTAGGAAAGAAAGCCGTGTACTCTGCATTGGGATTGCAGATCCTAAGCGGAATATTGGTGCAGTGTTACAGCCCTTTATCCAATGGTCCACAGAGAGGATAAGGTCTAGAATGAAAATTTGGCAGTGTTCATGGGTTCATGCACCATGTATAGCACTTACCTGTCCTCAGTTTTGTGATGAAAACTTTCATTGTCCTGAAGTTGCCTTATTGTTAACATTTGGTTTGTGATGGTAAATAACCAACTCAGTAGCAGTGACTGCATTTACAGAATGGAGAGGGCACTAAATATTTACTGATGTTATTCTAATTGAAAGAATATGATGCTGCAAGTGACCCAGTGTCATGGGTTGGTTTTTTTTCCAGAACATCTGATGGTGGAAAGACAGTTGGTACCATTGAAGTCAATCTTATGAAGATGGGAGAGCTAGATGAGGGGGAAACAGACCACGTCACAGCAGATACTCAGGATCAAAAGGTAGAAACTCAGTTTATTGCACAAAGTTAATTAGAATGATCTCTTGTACCAGATGTCTAAAATACTAATTACCAAATTGGGCTAAGAACTTAAAACAAAATTTCTGAAGTACTGTGTACACTTATCTCCCCCAACAAAAAAAAAAAAAACAAACAACCAAACTCATGAAAATGTACAGAGTAATATTCTAACCTGAGTTTCCTAGGCCCTTTCCTTCTTGATGAAAAGATAGCTTATTTTTATCTCAACTGAATATATTTGATCACTTCTGATAAAAACTGTCCAGAGAGATGCCATAAATACAGCTTCTTTTTTCCTTGGATAGCTGCTCTGGTTTCTGCCCTTGAAGTCCTGTTTATGTTGATTTTTATGTGCAATCTGTGCCCACAATACTGAAAAGCTGGGAAGAATGACAGACAGGAAAACCAAAGAAGAGGTAAATTCCCTTGCAAAGGGGCAGATTCATCTGCATTAAATGGGAGCACGCAATTTTTGCAGCCCTAATACGACACTTACTGCTTAACACTATGGTGTATTCTGTTCTTTCTGAATAAAAGGAAATATTGCCACAGGGAATGCAGTATTTTTTGTTTGGAAGTTACATGTAAGACTATTTTTCGAGCAGAGGACATTATTTTCAATATCTTTTCTGCGTAGCAAACTCAGTCTGCTTTTGTGTCAGATTCTGAGGGTAAATTTCACACTTTTTTTCCTGCCGCTTATCTCAGAGAGCTTCAATGCCTTTTTAAAACAGTAGATGAGTGTGACCAGTTCCAAAAAGCCAACAAATGCTGTGAAATCTTCCTGATTTTGACCTGTAAAACTTGCACAATATAGGCAACATGAGCTGTTTTTTCAGCCTTCTCTTTTATTTTGCTTTTCTTCCACTGCAAAATGTGGAATGAGACTCCTTGCAGTTTTTGGAGATGTAATTAATGAGCTCTGTCAGGCCTGGGGGGCACAGAAGGCTTTAATAGCATCTTTCTAGGGGTTTCTAATACTTGCAAAGAGAGACTAGACTCATGACCAATGTATTTTCTGTGGTCTTTAAAGGAGTCCTTGGTTTGTACAAATCAGATGCAACACAGTCTTGGTTTATATGTTGATAGTGAGGATGCAATTGTGAGAATGATGAGTCATTGAATTAATAAAAAAATAAATAAGTTTGGAACCGGGTTTGCTCAGTTTTAGATAAACTACATGCAGGAATTTCTCACAGAAGAGGAAGGTGATGGTTAAATTCATTTTCAAATATTGCCTGGTAGAGAATACATCATGTGTTGCTCTCTGCCTTAAGTTCTCCACTGAGCTTCTAGGAACTGGGGAAGCCTGAGGAATAGAGCTCCCTATGATGTTTAGAGACTCCCATTTGTTTTCTGGATGGGGGTAGGAGGAGCATTAAAAATATTATGTGCAGGGGTACACTGCTTGATTTTTCCATGAACTTTTTATACTTTTCTGCACTAATCTTATCAAAGCAATATTCCAATTCATTTGTATAACAAATTACTTGAATCACAAAATCTGAGCACATTTCAAGGACGTTTTTGTGCTTCCTACTTTTCCCTTGTTTAAAAATTAATGAAATGTTTTCTTGCTCTGTGCACGTGAAAATTGCTTTGTCTAAAGAAACCTCTTTGAAAGCACAGAATTTGTCAAAAATGGTTTTAAACCAAAGTGCCTAATTTTTATAATAAAACTTATTAAGCGAAACTATTACTATCTCTCAAAATTTCTGCCATAATACTGGTAGGAAACATTTCTGTTTTGTTATGGAACAGCTGATCATATTTTTTCATTATCTTGGCTATAATTCTGATTGTGTTACAGTATCTTGGAACAGAAGTATAAAGATAAAAATGTAAATTATAAGTAAGACTTTGAAAGTTTATATTATTATCACTCCTGGTTTTCAGCCTGCCTTTTATAAACTGCCATGGATTTATCTCAGACCCCCTGAATGTGTCACATTTGTGGTTGTATTTCTTTTGCAGTGTGCATTGGTTCGTGAGTGTACAGCCACTGAAGGCATAAGTGGGAAAGACAACCTGCCTTCCTTAAACGCAGGTAAGAATTCCAATATCTGTAAGAGACGGCTCTTGCAACTCTACATCTGGTCCTGAAGAAATCACACAGATTTGTGGCAGAGCTCATAAATGTCTCTTCAAATGCTGCACAGATGTTTCATTTAAATATTTTAGTGTTTTATACATGTTTGGCATTATCATTTTACTGAGAAATTTGAATAAATGTGTGTCAATTACGCTTTCTGAAGCAGTGCTGAAATCTCCATCTCCTGCATCTTTACTGTTCAGTGATTTTCAGTGACTGAAAATCAGACTGTCAGTGACTTCCATGGGCATGGAATTAACATCATTAGTTTCTGTCATGTTATTGCATGGCATTCTGTAAAATAATTATGCATTATTTGTAAGTGAATACCCAGGACAATCAATCTCTCTCATAATGGATGAAGTGGCAGTTTCAGATTGATCTGGAAACTATCTGTCCTAGAATGAAGGGAGCTGTTGGCAAGGCATTTTCAATTCTAGGTCAACTGTGTCTTGAGTGCATGGTGTTAAACTAGATCTATTTTTCTTTCATTATGCTGAGAAATATTACATGCTGATATGCTGTGCCATAAAACTTTTATTAGCCCAAGTTTATGAATCTCCATTACTCTGCAATAACAATGTCACAAATAAATTATATAGGTCATCTAAAACCACAGCACTGTCAAGAATTCTGTGTTTGCTACATACAGTTGAGGAGGAATGTTACCAAATTTTACAACTTTTAAAAATCTTTGCTGAAACTTTTTCATCTGACTTCTCTGATAGGGCAGACTTTCTGAATCAGCTTTGCAGTCTGAAGGAAGCACTAAAAACTGCCAAAAATTAAGTTCTTCCGTATATGTGTGAATATTGTTTTTTTTTTTTCTGTGAGTTGTTGAGATTAGATCAGAATCAGAAAAAGTATGTTCTAGAGAAACACCATTTATTTTCATCAATTCAAAGTGAGAAAGATGTTAATTGAGAATTTCTGAATGTACCGGAACTACATCTGGCTCCAGAAATTCCTGAACTGGAAATAGCTGGAGGCACAGAGGTGATCTTGTGTCTCTGGGTATATATTTATGGCTTTTCTTGGACACAAGATACAGAGCCAGTTGAAGGATTTGATCTAACCCAGTGCAGTTCTTTGATTCTGATTCTGTATGTCATCCAGATTAGTGAGACTTGAAGAAATGACATTTCTGTCAGAGAACGATACTGATTCACAACTGATTTTTTTCTATTTGTTGCGTCCGTTGTATAGGTTTGATTGGGGTTTTTTGTTGACTTCTTTTGTATAGAAAAATGCAAGGTAGGTTGTGAATGTGTTTTGTTGGAACTTCCAAGGTAGATGTCAGTTTTAGGAATATTGAAGTCTCGATCAATTTGTCAAGAATATTTCCATGTGATTCTATAGTGTATCTAGACAGCGTTTTCACATTTGTTATTGTCATATACAAACACAATATAAAACCAAAGCCCACCCAACACTACTAGGGTTTATAAAATCAAACATACCATGAAGAGCTTTTTTTTTTTTGTCATTTTTTGGGTTGTCAGGCTTTTTTTAAAGAATTGAGGGAAAAGAGGTGCATATGCAAGAAATGACAGCATGCAGGATATTGGAAAGAGTTTGCACTCACAGGAAGTTTTTTTCTGATAAATAATTAGTCTTCAGTCTGTTTCCTGTATTTGTGACTTTCTCTTCTCATGCAGAATCCCCTCCACCTTCCTGCTGACACCAGGCACTGATTCCAGGTTTTGTCAGTCCTGCTCTTTTTATTGAATTCCTGATTTCTTTCCTTAGAAAAATTTGAGCTCTCCTTTTATACTGTCAGCCTCTTTCCCCAACCCATCAGACTTCTTGCCCAGCATACCTCCGTGACTAGGCTTCCTGTGGAGTAAGGCTCTCTGTGTTGCCTGGAGACAGCCTGGATTTCTCATATGGATACCTGTGCAGAAGTGTCAGGAAACCCAATAACATCAACAGTGCCTGCACTGCTTTCCCTGCTGTGTTCGTACAGAGCTACCCCCAGAACAGTATGTTTTCCATATGCATTCATATTTAGTACATGTGTATGCTGTTGTAAAGCTTTCTGGTACTTTCTGTTTCTTGTTGTTTATCAGGCCTTCAAAATGATGAAACTGAACAAAAACTGCCTCTGTGAATCCTTAAGCTTGTAGGTATAGAAGCATGCTGGCATTCTTCTGAAATTTAAATCTTAGGATGGGGAACTCTCAGCCCTGCAGTGAGTTATGAGATGCTTATTGAGTGAGTGGGAATAAGCAATGTATTTCAGAGCCTTAGCACTATTCCATCTATACCTCCAGAGACTGAATTTACGTCTCAAAATTCAGTTATTTATTTATAATGCTGGAGAGTTTGCCAGTTGTTTACATGTAAACAAATTGCATTCTAAAAAAAAGAATATAATAAAAGTAATTGAAATTAAGCAAAATTAAGAAAGCTGTAATTATTATTCCTGAGGTAATACACATCATATTCCTATGCTACAAAGAAAGATATAAATAGGAACACTGTTAGCAAATTAATATATGACAGAGATATGCTTTGATCTATGTTCAATAGGGAATGAAAATAAAACCAGAGTATTCAATCTTTTATTATTTTTTATTGTACTTTCAGGGGAACCAATGTGAAGGATATTGCATGGAATAAAAAGCACAGAGGTCTTCATATTAAAAAATGAGAATGTCCAAAAATATGGATGGGTAAATATATGGCATTGGCTTTTAGGCTTGATGCTGTAGAGAAAAGCTTTTAAAACAGAGTTTTCTCTTTTAACCACCGCAGTTCGTGTGGATTTTGGGTTTTCTTTAATACCTCTCATGATCACTGTCTAAATACAGGAAGGATTATCTTTATGAAAATTCCACTTATTTTAATCACTACTTTTTATAAAAACCAATTCTAGTCTTGCCCTCTAGAATTTGGTTCTAGCCAACTTGTTACAGTTAGAAATTAATTATTGTTGCAATTGGAGGGGAAGATACTTCTGAGATTTTTATGGAGTTGCATGCCTCCAGTAGTTCTGTTTATAAGGAAAACATCAAGTACTATGCAGCTTTTATTGGCAATCTTAAGCTTTAACAATACTGCATATTGGGATTATTTGGGAAAAATTCCCAGGCTTTTTTTGACTTTGTAAATGAAATTTTCTTAAACCTATGGAGATATTATTTGACCATTTAAAAAAACTTACTACACACTTGAGATTATCCCCATCTGAAAATTCAGACCTGAATCAAAGATGTGAAAATTAAGCTAGTACCTGGAGAGGAGTTTAATAATTCTAGCAACAATGAAAGTCACAACTTTGAATCCATATTTTTAGTGTTCTTTGTCCCTTGCTGCAGTTGTGATGGGTTTTCTGGGGTTTGTTTTTTCTTTGTGATGGTGGTAACAGTGGGGAGATGGGAGGAAAGAGATTTTTCAGGTACATTTGCATTAGGTTAATATTAGATTAATATGTATTTTTCAGTGTAGTAGATTCTGGGTGTGAATTTAAGGGTTGCTCTTGTAAAAAATCCCTTGATAAACTCCTTAGGAAGTAGATATAAAAAGATAAAATAAAGAATCTTTTGTGTCTGGGGCATCATCATTAAAAATGTCCACGTAATATGCTGATCAGGGGGCACAGCAGAAAAAAACAATACCAACTCAAAATTATCATCTCATTTGGCAGTTTTCTGTTTAAGGCCAGACCTGAACTAGCCCTTAGTTTCCTGAGGTCTCCCTGACATTTGAAAATTTGCATTCCCTGCCTTGTTAATGGGAGATGATTGGTGCCGTACATCAGCTTTGTGAATTGTCAGAAACTCTTAATGTTATTGATGAGACTGATTTCATTGGTTAAAAGAATCTCAGCAGAAGAGAAGGATGGTAGGAAATATGCATTGCCACATATTTTAACCAAGTGATGTAATAAAGCCTGAACACTTGGTGAAAGTTGATCGTAGGCACAGGACTTGGAGATGTTTCTTTTCTCTAATTAAATCTGTGTGGTGAGAATCCCTAAACTCTAAAAGTTTGTGGAAAAATGTTTGAACATTGAGATATTTTGGGTATTAGTAGTAAAGAAAAATTGCTCTTTTGAATGTGTCAGAGAAATTAAGCATCTCTCACTTTTTTCACAATACTGAGTCAAAATTTAGTTTTTGAAAGTAAAATCACTAAGAACTAAAAGCAAAATTACTCAAAAAGGGCTTATAAAATGACTATAAAACGGCAAGAAATGCTTATAATGTACTGTAATTAAGAAATAGTTGGATTCTGATAGTAAAGGCGTAAATTATAACATCTGTATTGTCTCATCCTTCACAAGAGATTGAAAACAGAATAAAAGTTTTTAAAACTCAGTTGCTCCATCTCTGGATCAGAAAAGGGCATAATCCAACAACAGTTTTTCATCAAAGACTACTGATGAAAAACATCTCAGTAGAGTGATGGGAATATAGAGCAGTACAACCACTTAAACATTGCTCCTTTCTTTGAGTAGCAAGCAATGGGTTTATTATCAGTATATTTAAATCTCTGGTCTTCTTTTAGGCCTTTCCTAAAGGATTTTTGTTAAAAATCCTTATTGCTTAGGTAGACAAGACAGTTTGTGTACCTTTTATTTTTAAATCTCATAAATCAGACTACATAAACATTAATGGTGTCAGGGAGTTTTGAATTGAAATGTCTATTAGCAGCTGTCATTTTGACAGCAGCAGTTTCCCTGCAGCACACATGGGGAATGTATTCCTCTGAGTTACAGACCACTCAATGGCTGATCAATGGGAGCCTGCTGGAAGGCAGCTTATTCCAGAAGGCTTGACAGAAAGGTAGCAGTGGATTTGGATGGCTGTCCAAACTCATTCCAAGTTAAGATATTGTGGACATGTGTGTTAAATGACAATCATTTGTCTCCAAGTAAACTTATCGAACTAGTGAAATAAAACTTTTTCTTCCTCCTCAGCTTTTTCCCTTTTTGATCTTTCTGGAAAATAAGAACAGGGTAAAAAGAGAAAATTGAAGATGGAAAGGAGAGAGTAGATTATGTGGCATCATTTTAAGAACTGAATGGAAATGTAGCCAACACATGAAAACTGTAAAATAAAAAATGTGATGGGTTTTAAACATAATCTTCCAAATACAAAGAAATGTGATTTTCTTATGTCACATTGCAATAGTGATCTGAAAACAGTGTATATAACATATTGATAGGGCTGTTATATTTATTTCTATTAGTGGCAGTGTCTTGACCACATCAATGATCAAGGTAACTCTAATATGGTAAAAGGTCAAGTTTCCCTTAATGTAGAAGCACACCTTCAATTTGTATTAATGATTTGTGTCTGCATGTCAAGGGGAAGATGAAGCTGAACTCTGAGTCCTGTGCATTTTATTGGAATTGTGAGTGATGCTGGCAAGCTATGGTGGTGACTGTATTGAGTTCATTGTTCATTTGTGCTCTCTGTTTTTCCTAACTTCAGCTTAAATGTAAGAAAAGAGAGTCTCATTTACATTCTCACTACTTTGAAGTCCTAAATTCAAAGGTTACCTACTCTGCTGGTAAAATGTGATTTATTGATGTAATACTTTGCCCTCCACCTGCTGGTATAAAAAAAATTAAATGTTTTTAGTAGAATTTTAATGGTTCTAAAATTAATTCTGTAAGCTAGGAGAAAATAATATAATAATTTTGCAGGTTATTGTAATAAATTTTTGGAGTCATATAACCACATTAAAGCAATGATACTGTTTTTCCTTTTTGCAGTGTTGAGAAACCCTGTTTGTAAGTTATATAGATTCCCTACTTCTGACAACAAGTGGATGCGGATCCGGGAACAGATGGCTGAGACTACCCTCTCTTTCCATGTTCCTAAAGAACTAATAAATCTGCACATAAAGGAGGATATGAGAAGGTAAGGAAGAAGCAGCAATATAAATTATATTTTTCTGACTTTGAATCATGCAAATGAGGAGCTAAAATATATTTATTTGAAGTATGAAATGGGCACTTTCCAGCTGCTAAGAATTTACAGCTGTAACTGAATGGAATTGATTGCTCAATAGGACTCCAGTGACCTCATAAGTTCTGAGCAATGAACTGTGCTAAAGTGCAGTCATGACTTTAAATCTGTTTACACCACCATTTGATTAACAATCTAAATATTCTGGAACATTAACATTTTATAAATGACGGGGCTGAGCAACGTTGTGCTGTGTTTGGCTATGTGTCTGGGTAGAGTTAATAACATAGACAAACATCATGCACTGAAAATGACAAGTTTATAGTGAATAAAGGAGCAACGAGGATGAAAATGACACTCCTTTAGCTAATCTAAATTAGTTGGCATAAGAAAAGGACTCCAAAGTAATGTTTGTTTGAAACCCTAATGTTTGGCCTTGTAACCCAGAGAGATATCTGAGAATCATTACAATGTGTATGGCCTGGAGAAAAAGGGGAATAGGAAACACAGGTGTCCCAAAAGCCTTTGAATGTCCAATTTCCCATTGCAGTGATTAAAATGGCAGCCTGTCCTTGAATCCTTGTAAGCTGTGCTGATAAAATTTGGGAAAACACCTTTATTTTAAGTAGTCCAGGGCTACCCTGAAGACAATGCCTTCTTCTTCCAGTGATACTGGATGATGTAGAAGATATTGCCTCCTTCCTCATGAAAGTTACTTAACACATAGATGGGCATCTGGTCTCATGTGTAAGAGTAATGTTGTGACCTAGTGTTGCATCCCAAAGCCATCCTGTGCACTTTAGGGCAATTACTTCCTGTTGTGTCATATCCCAAAACAACCTGTTGTGGTTGTTTGTTCTGCAGTATGAATCTTCTTTTCCTTTTTTTATTTACCCCATCTGTTGCATCTCTGTGATGTTTATATGCCAATAGAACAGCATGTGGGAGACGGTAATCTTGATTTAAATAAAGTCAGTGGACTGATACATCCTTATGCATGGTGATGATGGGTTATAAAATTCCTATGAATTGTTATAATAGTTTATTTTATTCATTTACTACTGTGTTTAGGCATTTATGGCCTCATTTTGTTTGAGAATACTTACGTGCAAGGTTTTTGTAGTAAGCAATAAAAATAGATTATACTGAGTCTCACAGTTCATGCACTTCCCATATTTTCATTTGCCCCATGGGTAAATGCCTTTTAAATGTTAGAGGATTACTTCAGCCACTTTTACTACTACTGCATTATTCTCTCTAAAGGCATAATGCGAGTAATAGCCCTTGTTGTTGTATCATATTATAGAATTCACCTCCCTGGATAAACTCATAGTAAAAAATTCACCATGGTGGGGTTTTCTCTTCACCAAAATAAAGATTTGAGAAAGAAACAGAAGTAAAAGTTGCACAAAGATTGAGATAAATGCCTCTGATTTTCCTGACTGCCAATGTGGTTGAGCTGTTCAAGCCTAGTTGAAAGTGTGGGTGTGAAAGAAAGAGACAAAGTGATTGATACAGTCTGAAGGAGGAGATAAGACTAACCAAAAGGAGCAACAATGTGTAGAGTACTAGCAGATGGTAGGAATAGGGGCATCTGTATCATCTATCATCATTACAAGAGTGTGGGTTGGAGCTTCAGCTTTGTCTGAGCTTTCTTTTTCAAAATAATTGTGAAGATGTGTGTTCTTGTGGAGTCCTTACACTTGTAATCTAGTGAAACGTGTGAGGAGGATGCTGCTGTATTGGGTGTTGAGCTCACACAAAGCATACACTGCACCATCTTCAGGCTATTCTCTTCTGAAGTATTCTTCTCTGTGTCTTTTTCCCCCTGTTAGTATAAAAGGATAAATATTTTTGTTTCAGAAGCCACTTATCATACTCAGCCTGTTTCTTTTTTTTTATTTATTTTTATTGTGTCTTCAATAAAGTCAGGTCTGAAGCAATTACCTATAAAAATATGCAAGTAAGTGTTAATGCTATTCAGTGTTCAGTAAAAATTGTAGTTTAAATCCCATTTTCTCACAGCTCTTAAGATTGATTATCTCTTGATAAAACTTCAGTGTTCATTGTTAACCAAACCCTTTCATTTACCGACATGATGCTTTGAAATATGTAACCTCTAAGGGTATTTAACTTTGAATTTCAGCATGAAATAATGTTTTTAAAGAAATGCATGAATTGAAGATTTCTATTCTCCCTGGAAGAAATTTTATTAGGAGCTATATGGTAATTTTTATTGTTCTAGTAAAGGTCATACAGTCTGCTTTGCTTGTTTTTATTACAAAATTATTTCTGTTTCCTCTTTGAGGTATTCCAATGAGTCCCTTCTTCTGTTTTTAATATTTCTTTACACAAATCTCGTCCAGATATTTTACATGTGTCATGCAAGATTAGCCAAGTGGTTCTTTGAACCTAATGATTATAAAAAAGTCTTAGCTTACAATAATTTTTCAGAAAGTTGATTGCCCTATATAATTGAAGCTTGCAGTTGTAGATGCAACCAGTGTAACTGGGTCAGCACAGCAAGAGATTTGGCTGAAAGGAAATTCCACCTATACTTGAATTTGGCCCATGGCATTTGCGATCACAACTCATAAGCAAATTTCATATATAAATTACTGAACTTAAACCCCCTCTCTGGAGTAAAAAGCACACATACAAGCTTTCTCCTGCATCACAAATGACTGTCCCATCTGATCAACACTAGGCTTTTTTTTTTGGTGCAAATCTATGCAGTCTGTATTTTATTTCTTTCATGAAACATTTTGAAACAATGTCAACATTCAGACTGTCTGAAAAATACATATTTTTTTTACTTCTTCTTACTACACAACTTCCATTGAGAAATGGAGCCTCAGTCATTGATGGCATGTGTTGGGAGTAGGCTTTGATTTTTTTTGGACATTTGGATGTTGGTATTTACTTGACTTGTTTTTGAGCAGTGGCATTGGGAAAGTGTTGTATTGATAAGAGGTGATAGCATTTAATGAAAGTGATTTTGGGTGAACTTATGACTTTTGAAGATATTTGAACCAACCACATTGAGAGAAGCACTGTTACTATACTTATCCAGTCAAGGATTTTTCACAAGAATGTTTCTTGTAAGTACCTCATTTTCAACACTTAAAAAGTTCCCAAACCTGTCAGGAAAATGTAGCTCAGATACATATAAATGCAGTATTTACCTCATCAAAAAGGATATGAAACTTTTCTCTTCTTACTCTTCATCAGTTACTGCATAAAGGAACATAAGTGTAGCTTGACTTTTGTAAACAGTGTTTAGGCAGTTGTCTTCATGAGTCAAGATCAGTTTTAAACCCCATTAATTTATAAACTAGGATAAAATATTGTAATGAATGAACATAATTTTTCTCCTCTTGATTTCACTGTTCACAGCCAATTTTGGAAGATATGGCCTCCATGAAAGCCTAAGAGGGGCTATCATAGGTGACTTAAGTAAAATTTTCTGGATTTTACTTTGATTTCGTGTGTTTAAAGTTGTACTGCACTGGAATGGAGTGACATCACTTGATTTTTTTTGTGACAGTTCCCTCTACATAATGTTGCCTTGAATTCAGCAGCTCTGTGTGGCAGCAGCTCTCTGGCCACAGAGAGCAAAGCATAACTTTCCCAGGAATCCTCCTGGGAAAAGCTGTGATAAGATCAGAAAAAAGAATGATAAACAATTCTTATCTTCACTTGATGCACCTGTTGTTGTGAACATGTGGAATGTTCTTTGGAGATTTGTTTACCAAAGGGTGGTTTCTTAATTAGCCAGTGGCGATGTGTTTGGATTGGAGGACCAGTTAGGTCCACCTGTATTGTAACTGTCTATAAAAGCAGTGGGTTTCTTAATAAGTATAGTATAATAAAGTGATTGATCAGCCTTCTGTGAATCATGGAGTCAATGCTAATTATTACCCAGCTGGGGGCCTGTGACAACAGTGCTGAATCTATAAAATGCTAACTTGCCTTCTGTATTGGGATTGTCCTCTCAGAGAAGGCTTTTTTTGCAAGATCCACACAGGTTTTAAGACTCCAGAGAAATCATTCAGTACCGATTAGCAAAGACTGCTAAGATTCCCAGATGTTATATTTCTGCACAGCATGCCCTGAGGAAGTCCATATTGATCAAGTTAGAGCCTCCCCCAACATGGTGAAAGAATGCAAAATTGAAGTGAAAAATTTTGTCACTTCCTGTCACTTAAGGCATTAGGGTGACTAAAAAAGCTTTACACAGTTTTATGATGTTGTTTGTGTCATAGAGATCCTCACTCGGTATTTGGAATTATGCATTCTGATCAATAAATTGCGGGAAAAAAGAAAACAGAAACCCAGAACATGTTTGAATGGTTGAGTAATTGTTCAAATAATAATGTGATCAATCTTGCCACATATATAACTCCAAGCTGAAAGAAGGAAATAAAGTTTTAAATGTAAACTGTGAAAATAAAATGGTTTTGCTCATATCATGCAACTGAAGCAATATTGTCTAAAGCTGATTCCACTGTATTTTGGTAAAGCAATCAAATTTGAAAAATAACAAAAAAAAACCCCAAAAAGAAACCCCTAAAACAATTCTAGACCCTACTGCTAATTACTAAAATATAATTTAGGATAAAAGTGTAAATCCCACAGATGTGGGATTTAAGTATTGCTGAATTCAAGACTCTGCAATTGACTGATGCTGGAGAATGAGCCTCTGCTATTAAATTAATACAATTAAGTCCAAATGATCATGCTCTTTGAAGATACTGAGGTTTTGAAAGATAAACCCTAGTAATAAAATATCCAAGGAAGGGAGAGAGTTCAGTAGGGAAAGAATTTAAAGCAGGAATGGAAGTAAAATGGTCTTAAAGTAGGAAGAGAGAAATGAGTTAAATTTACCTTATATATTGTCTACACTCTTGTATAATAAAAAGTGTAATGGATAGAAATTAAAAAGGAACTTAAAGTTTTCATCTCTTAGGAGCCATATAAAATCTTATCATGGCTTTGCAAACCCCAGCCTGTTCTCCTCACCATGTATAGGAAAAGAGGCTTTAAAATATTTTTAAATGTATTTGTTGCCTTTTTGGGGGTGGGTAGTTTGCTCGTGTGGTTCTGGTGGGATTTCTTTTGTCTCTTTTTTCTGCTTTGTTTTCTCTTTTTCTGTTAGTTCGTTTGTTTCTAAACAACTGTTCAGGACATGCAAAGGTAAGCACAACTTACATTGAAGTTTTTAGTTGCCTGTCAGGTCAGGCTTACCAAAACTTGGAATAATTTTGGGAAATTCTGTAAGAAGACAAAAATGGCAACTGTTTTCAAGAGAGTCTAAAATGAGATTATTAGTAGAGAAAGAAAAACATGCCCTTTTTTTTTTCTTTTTTTCTTTTTTTTTTTTTTTTTTTCTTATTGACTTCTCCATAATAATTATTTGCCTGGTTTGGAAACAATAGAGTGAAAAAGCTATGAGTATTTTATTTCTGGAGGGAATGTTATATTGTTTGTCTGGAGTTTATTGCCTATATCATAGAAGCATATCTTGTAGCAAAGAAAAATGAGAGTAATTTTATCTGATTCTGTTCTTTAAAAAAAAAAAAGGTGAAGTGGCTATCCATACATTTTAAAGTGAACTTTGTTAGGAAGAATAATTCCTGTGCTCCTTTCCTTAGAAGCTTCTAAACTTCCTTTATGGATGAGTGATTGAGTCACATCCCAAAGCTTATGGTTTATATTTACTCCAAAGCTCCTGTTTGATAAATATTCAGAATTTTTATGCTGTTACAATATTACAGAAGTTTTGCAAATATAATCTGCAGAAATGTCTCCTTGTTTTGAATCCAGCTAAGCTCTTTGCTTCTGATGTTTTGCAAAAGTAGATTTCAGAAGCTAATTTTACTTAGTGGAGGCCAAAATCACTTCATTTTCTAGGTTTTGAATTTGTCAAGTTTGCTTTACTAGGAAACATATAATTAGATTTTTGAAGCTGTATGTATAAAAAATTGCTACTTGGTCTTCATACAGCATTTTCAGTTTATGTGCTTTTATCATATATTCTTTTAATTATCTCCTCTACTTTTAATTACATTGATCTTTTCAACTTCATCTTTCAATTTGTCAGGATTTGTGTCCGTAATAATGCAAGTGGCTATTTTTGCTGTTTTCTTTTCCGAGACAGAGTAATCACAACCAAGAAAGTTCTTTGAGGGATTGCCCCCTTTTCACTCCTCATGCACATCTTAGCATCTTGGTGATGTTTCGCATTATTTTAGTCAAAGTTTCGGAGACAGGCAGCTTGACACTACCTGTTCATGCAGCAACAGCCAACTTTATTGAGATCTCACTTCCTTATGTACGTAAGGAGCCCATGAGGTTAATCCTCACTGGCTGAGCCAGTTCCCTCCCAGATAACCAGACAATAGCAGCCTGAGTCCCCAGCGGCCTGGGCCTGCTCTTACTGGTCGAATTCCATAAGTAAGGTAATTATATAATCAATAATTTATTTCAGTTATAAAGTTGGAATTATTTATACTGTGAGACCTACAGGCCGGCTGTAGGCCACCACATATTTTGATTTATTGTCACTGACCACAGGTTTTTACTGTGCAGTCTGCAATGGTGTCTGGACTGCCAGTGGTTCTGAACTTGCAGAAACAAGTAAGTTAGAAACATGAGTTCAATATTGGGACCTCCTTCAAATAATTTTGCAGCATGATTCATACCACTCATTCAAAGTACTCCTTACAGAAATCAGGGGGCTGTATTTTAGCACTGAATATGCTTCCTTCAGACTTCTAAGCTGAAGTTGTATCTAAAGCGATGAGCAAGTCTTTTTCTGTTACTGTTGTCATTAAAGTGCTTGGCACAAAGCAAGAGCTGTTTAAGTAGAAATTACCAACATGAATCATACAGAAAATTCATTGTGCCTCTTTCAGGTACTTTTAGTGGTTTACTATATTCATGCATCTAAGGTATTCTCAAAAATAAAATTGCGTGAGTTGGTAAATTAAAGCTAGAATCTGAGCCTTGGGCTCAGATTCTCAGCCATTTCTTGATAATGGACTTCTCAGAACATAATTAGTCTACCAAAGGAAAGAATGCATGTGATAATCAAAATGTACCTAAAACAGACTTAAGAATTAGCTAATTAGCTAATATTTAAGGTTGGAGAAAGAGGGATAGGGCAGATTGTTTACATCCACATTCTGGTTAGATACAAGCAGGTGAAGAATATGGCAAGGCCACCAAGGAATGTACCTGATTAGTGAAAGCAAGAGACAGTGGAACCTCAGACATGTTCTTGGGTGGAGTTTGCATTGGGCAGTGACAGAAAAGACTATCCAGGAGGTAGTTTGAGGAGCTGAACAGCAAGCCAAAGACAAACAGCTCTAGACAAAGCTTGGATTTGGTTCTGTAAAATGAGCTTAAGTTGATGCAGAGCCCAAGATCAGTCACAGTGATGACAGCAATTACCTGGAAAAGACTTTGAAAGAAGATTTGGAGTAGGGGGATGATAAATAAATTTTAACAACACAGAGTTTGCTGTAAGCTTCCTGTTCAGTTGACAAGCTATTCAAAGTTCCATGGATGCATTGAAAAGTTGGATCAGTAACTGATCTGCCCTCTGTAGAACCAATATCTATTATAAAGATTAATTTTTTTATAGCACAATTGTTGTTTGACACAATTACTGGTTGAAGTGTGTTTTTAAAGTTATTCAATGAAATAAATTAACATAAAAGTATTAAAATATTATTAAAATTTTCAAAAATTGTATTAGTATGAACTATAAACTTTTTAAAAAATGAAAAATATTACAGTTTTTCCACTCTGTTTACTTTTAGAAAAGGCCTTTCATGTAATAATAATAAAGCTTGGTACTATGGAGTATTGTTGTTGGAGTTTAGATATAGAAAAGACAACTCTTTTTTCATTCATAACTCAGAATTGTATTGGGTCAACAACAGCAGTGATAAACTATAAAAAAACACAAGACATAAATCTAATTTAAATCCTCTGTCTTCTATAATTTCATTAGAAAAAGAAATAAAGATATAAAGTGAGGCTATGAGGCTATTTTCTGAGGAAGTGTCTGTCATATAATTCTGTTTTCTAATGGTTTTGATTTTGCTGTATTTTAAAATGAAAATAAATTCAGAAATTGTAGTTTTTAGAGTTTCCATGCTGCGTATGCTCTAGATTGCTATAGCACTGTACTCTCACTTTAAACATTGTTGATGTGACTTTTTTTAACATATTGAAGACTGAATTTTTACTTCAGTGATTTGTACATGTTTCAGAGAAGAAACAAATACCAACTTTGTAACCAGTAATGGGGGCAGGATTTGATATTTCTTGAAAACCTATTAAAATTAATATTCCCGTTGCTATTGGTGTCAGTGGACTTAACTCAAAGCCAGCTGGTTAAACAAAGTTTTCGGGTTTGGTTGGATGTTTTAGTCTCAGATAAAAGTTTTCTGTTCCTGCTCTTGTTTAACTTCAATTTGAGACCAACAGCTCCAGGCATGAGCTTAGATAGAGGCAGGGATATAGTTCTTGGATAGAATACTCTATTCCTATACAGAAGGAGTAGTAAAGTTTTGGAAGCCAGCCAGGTCCAAATGTTGTTGCTAAAACTATTAAATCAGACACCATAAATATTAAGGGTCAAAATATTATCACTGCACATAAACAAAATTGCATACCCTGACAAATTTTACACACTTTTCTGAGAAGGAAGCCCTAAGATTTTAATTGAAAGTAAACCTCATGTTATACTGCTAAAAACTGGCAAAGAAAATGGTCACTGAGAATGTTGGGTTTATCCTTTCATAGCCCTTCATGGCAGATTGTTCTTAAGCTACAACATTGCCAGTTTGTATTGTTGGAGGAAAGTTTAATTGGTTCAGCTTCAGGAGCAATTAAATAGCAAAAAGTAATAATATCATTGACATAAACTGTCAACAAGTTCATGTAGTAATCTTTGTTTCCATGTTGGTATTTTCAAGAACATGTATAAATGAAATGCTTTAATTCCGCTTCCAGTGCAATCTGTTTGCTTTTGATTGTCATCTACACCAGGAGCAGAGGTATGCCTATGGAGCTTATTCTGACTGCACTGTTCACACTAATGCAAAGCTAATAATTATGGGGAAAAGATCACCAGTGTGTTGCTGTTCCGTTCAAGAAGTAATTTTAAGACTTTTTGACTAACGGTCAGATCTGCTACTCATATAAGTGAGCTCTGTTCCTGTGCTGCAAGCTTCCTGGTCTTTTCCTC
This sequence comes from Calcarius lapponicus, assembly GCA_039654755.1. NCBI lineage: Eukaryota > Metazoa > Chordata > Aves > Passeriformes > Fringillidae > Calcarius > Calcarius lapponicus. The sequence continues at coordinate 64,342,707 of CM077466.1, read as the reverse complement.
CCTCTTTCCACCTCTTCTCCCCCATTTTTGCTTTTTCTTACATAATTTTTCTGTATGCAAGAGCTGTCTCCTGGAAGACTTTTTGGAGACTTCCAAGAATTGCAGTGAAACACTCTTCTTGATGCTCCAAGGAAAATAATGAGAACTGGTTGTGTTGCAAACATTTTTTCCTGCAAAATTCCAGGTGTTTGAAGACTGACTCAAGATCTTTTATTTTCCTTAAAAGCAGGTCCCACAAAATGGCTTTGGGAGAGATACAGGAGAAACTTCCTCTGCAAGAGGAAAAAGCAAGCAGAAAGCCCAAAGTACTAAGCTTGTTTCTGCAGGAAATTCAGATAATCTCTATTTCAGTCAGGTCAGCTCTCAAGATTGTACAGGAAAACTGATAATTTACTAAAGGATTTCCTTTTGGATTTCCAGTGACATGTTTGGTTACCATAGCACTATTTTTTTGACCTGATAAACACTGCAGGGCTGGACATGACATTTTAGGGAGCTGGTGTTGGGGTTTTTTGTGTATGTTTTGTTTTGAATCGGGAAGAAATGTGATGAGAGCTGATGTGTTGATTAAACTGATTTTGTAGAAGCACTGCTAGAAATACGTTTATGAAGTGTTTATGAAAGTATATAAAGAGTAGTTCCTCAAAACAACTATACTGAAAGTTTTGTGGGAAAAAAAAACTTTATAGTCTTTCCAGTGGTGGTTAATATTTCTTCACAAAAAGTTACTTGCTCTGAGCACAGCTCTCTGGAGCCTGGTAGCCTTCTTTCCTTCATGAAAGAAATAGTGTTTCATTTTGATGGTTACTGCATTTATACCAGATGAGTTTTGAACACAAAAGCTACTGCATTATCCACTGACATAATTTATTCTGTACTTGTAAAACGGAGACGAAAAGCAGATCTTACAAGCATTCTGAAAACAGATTTTATTTCAATTTGGAAGTCTTTCTGATGTTTTGTAGCAAACTTGTTTTAGATTAATTTGGATGAATCTTAATGGATTAATGAGCTAATTAGTGCCTTCTCATTTTGCTTTTTGGTACAGGAATCAGGAACTTAAAGACCTGGGAGAACTTGCTCCTCACTGGGACAATATGCGCAAAAGTGTAATTGCTCACTGTGATCAGATGTTGAGCATGTACCAGGACACTCTTGCAGAGCTTGGGAAGCATACAGGTAGGAATCTGTGATTTTATCTGGAACATTTCAGAGCTTACTGTATTGTTAGCTATAAAATACTGGCATATTCAGTAGGAATAAAATACATAAAAATCTTAGAATCAAAAGATGGTTTGGATTGGAAGGGACCTTAAAGATTATGGAGTTCTAACCCATCTGGACCAAGTTACTCAAACTCCCATCCAGCCTGGCCGTGAATACTTCCAGCAATGGGGCATCCACAGCTACTCTGGGCAACCTGTTCCAGTGTCTCAGTCTCCCCTCACATTAAAGAATTTCTTCCTAATGTCTAATCCAAATCTCTCCACTTTAGGTTTGACTCCCCTTGTCCTGTCATCACATGATCTTGTAAATAGTCCCGCTCCAGCTTTGTTGTAAGCTCCCTCCATGTACTGAAAGGTTGCAATTACATCAACCTGAAATCTCTTTTCCAAGTTGAACTATTCCAATAAGCATCTCTGTGACCTCCTCTGGACTCACTCCAACAGGTTCATGTCCCTCCTGTGCTGGGAGCCCAGAGCTGGATGCAGAGATGCTTGCTCACAGGAAAAGAGAAATCCAATTTTAGTGTATGAAAAAAAACAGCCTCTAACTGAAAGTAAGCTTTTTGAAAACAGTTGGTCAACTGCTTAAATATTTGTTGGGGGAAAAAAAGCTCTTGTGTTGCACTAAATGTTGTATAATTATTTCCATATTGTTTGCAGAAGTGACATTTCTTGTATTTATGATTGTTTACCATCATGAGAATATCCCAGTTCCAATTTTGGCATCTGCTGTCTAACCCAGTATGACACTTCCTGTGATTCTGTTTTAAATAATATCTATATGTTTTTTCAATCTTTGACTAATTAGTCTTGAAAGCACTCCATAAAGTGTCATAAACAAGCCAATAAATACAGATAATGACGGATCCAATGTAATAATTATAACATGCAGGAAAATATTGAAAGGACATTTTGAGATTTTAAAAAATAGACAATATAATCTATTAAACATAAACCCTGCAAGACCTGTATTGTGCAAAGTGACTTTCTAAAGGGTTCATAATGTTAAAGGACCCATCTTAATTGGGTCTTGAGAGAAATAATGTGGTCCTGGGAAACTGAGGTTATCCAGGAGAAGCTAATCAGCACATGTAAAAGAGAAAGGGACATTAATCAGAGAACAAAGCAACCTAATACAAGATTGTGTTCTTTGATTAGAAAAGCAAGCCAGACATATATTTGATTTAATACTGTAGTTGAACAAATAGTTATGTTGGGAGCACATTGTAGCTACTTGAAATTCAAGTACTTATGAAGTAGAAATTGCTAAGATTGGGGATGTGAGCACAATTTTAATTCAGACTTTTCAGGTCAACATATTTCAAGGCATGCCAAAAACCATTTTGCTTTTCAGTTTAGCCAGTGCAGGTGTCTTTCTTCATCTTAGAATATTGTCTGAGTTTGTGTTGAGTTGTTCAGAAGGGCAGATAGCACCTGCAAATAAAATTTCTCCAAAATATGCTCCTGCTTCCCCAACACAATCTCATATTGGGCTTTTTGAGTGATACCCACTTCAACTCAACCAAACTATTTGGGAATTTAGTGGAGAAGGCTGTTAGGAGACCACTTAATTTCTTTTTGAAATTGAGAGATTGCTGTGGAAGTATGAGGAAGCCCCATTAGTGTTAGACAGCAATTTTGGTTTACCAGCATATTTATTGAAAATGGATGTTTAAGAAAGTTAAGACTATTTCAGATTTGAGTTGTTTGGTAAACACTTTTATCCTCAGTAATGGGGAGAATTTTGGAGAATGTAAAGCATTTTATTGTAAGGCAACTATCATGGTTTGACTCTGGCACAATGCCAGCGCCCCCATGAAAATTCACTTTCCCTGGTGTCTGCTGTGAGATTGACCAGGAACAAGCAAAGCAGGCTCTTACTTAAAAGAAAGAAAAGTTTATTAACTAGACTACAAGTGAAAGAAAACACACAAAGAAAATGAAAACCTTACAAAAACATTCTCCTCCTTCCCCCCCCCCCCCACCAAATTCCCAGTACAATACATCTTCTAAATCACCAACTCGGTCTGGCACCACCCTTTAGAATACTCAATCCTCAATTCACCAAGAGGAGAAGGAGTTTCTCTTTGTGCCATAGGCTTCCCCTGGAAACACAGTTGAAACCTCTTGTGTTTCCATGTCACTCTTGGCACCGCCCAGAGATCATTTGCCATCGTGACACCTTCCTTCCATGCTCAGTGCTCTCACCTTTGCCCATGGACCAGAACTGCTTCTAGGGTCTTCCTTTCAAGGATGCTTTGTCCAGTTCCAAAAAAGCACAGTCTCTCACCTTTGGGACACCTGTCCCCCCCAAATTTTACCCCCTGGGGCTGAGGGGTCTCAAAAACAGAGATCTGCTCTTCAGCCGAGGATCAAGGGCACCAACCACCATCCTCACCCGTTGTCTCTGTTCATGCACTCTTTCACATAACATCACTGCACTCCCTTGGCTCCGAGCCATTGCCTCCCCCTAAATGCAGTCTCTGTGTCACAGGAAAAAAAAATGGTTCTGTCCATGGCCACACATGAAAAGTCCAGCCAAAAGGCCACTCCATCATTCCCCCCCCCACTCAAGAGTCTTCTCCACTTCCTTGCGGCCCGTGCTTTCTTATCTCATCTCTTATCTCTCTTCTCATTCAGCTCCAGGAGGATCAGCATTTATAAGGTTTCTATCATGCAAGAAAAGGGTTAAAAATTTCAGTCTCTGCCTGTCCAGAGCTCTGGAACTCCCACGGCTGCCCTGCCAGGCACCTTTCGCCCGCACTCCCCCCTTCTCCTTCTCAGCGGCCGCTATCAAAATCCAGACACCGTCTCTCCCTCTCTCTCTGCCCGGGCGGGGTGGGGGGCGGGGGGACGACTGTCCAATGTCTCTTGGTGCTCCTCCACCCTTCCATGCTCAAGGGCCTCTTCACTCCTCACCTCAGTCCAGACCCAGGCCTACTGCGTGGCTGCCCCTCCCCCGCCCAGCAGCAGCACTGGACGGGGGAGAGAAGATCCAACCTCTTCCCCGCTGAAGTCCCAAGAGACCCTTCCAGGTGAGCAGCTCTGGTTTTTAACCCCTGTGTGTTCTCAGAGGCGGACCCAAATTTCAGTGGTCAAACCAAGTGCCAATGTTAAAATCAGAGCATCCATTGGTGGTTTGGTGGTTGTGACCACAGCATCCCAGAAATCCTATTTCCTGTCCAAACTACCACAGAAACATACCAGGAAGATATGAGGGTTAGGAAACAAAAACCCCAGTAATTTCAGGTAAATCTAAAGCACAGATTTGGTGATATTGGGAGGGAGTGGAACTTCGAAAATTATTTGTTTGTTTCAGTTGGACCTCAAATCATCCTCAAATGATTTCTGCTACTTCCCAATTTACTTTTTTTTTTGGTTTCAGTCATCAAATGGAAAAATATATTATTCCTCTAGCTCTAGAAGGGGGGAAAAAAGAAAGTCAAGGCTAGGGCAATTAAATATTGTTCTCAAAAACTGGACACTATCCCTGCCTCTGTCACAAAGTTCCTAGGTGGGCAAGTCAGACATGAGAAGTGGTTAGCGTGTTCTTTTATGGAAGCCTGGCACTAGACACAAGTTGTTTTGCAAAATTTCTTGGTACTTAAGGATGCAGTGCAGCCCAGTGGGAGCTGTGCTTCCAAAATGGAATGTGATGTGATATAATGAGTGTTTTGCAGGACACATTCTTTCATATCTTATAGTGATGCATTGTGTCTTAAATGTTTATTCTCTGACATTAGGATGGGTGAAATTATAACTCAACCAATTAAAAAATGATTTAATCAAAATTTGTAAAGTCCTTAGAGGCTGTTAATATGCATATAGTAGACAGATTTGAGGAAATTAATAACCTTGACTTTGAGGGAAGTTTGAGCAACATGTTAAAATCCTGAATAAATACTGAAATAAAAGTTGGAAACAAGATATTGAATCACTGCTTTTAAATGGAGCAGCAAAGACACTGAACATTCAATGAACTGGTCAAAGCTCATACGTGATATATTATTGAAGCCCATTTCACAGTTGTTCAGGTGGAGTCAGATGAAAATTTCATCTATATTCTGGTAATCCTAACTTTAAAGAGTTTGATCTTACAACAATAATAAAAGAACTGTTTTAATTGAGATGATGTAATTTTTTTTGTTTAGTTCTTAAATGAAACTTAAGAAGTTACTTAAAAACAGACTATACTTAAAATTAGTTTTCTTGTATGGATGCCATTGGTAAATGCAGATGGAAATGTTAATTCCACTACATGGATCTCATACCTGAGCAAATCTAGTGACTGATAGCAGCTGGGTGGTCCTTATCCAGTAATTTTTCTGGCACTGGTTGGGAAGGAATACCTGCTTCACAGGTCTTCCCTGAAAAAAGGAAAAACACAATTCAGCAATGCTGCACATCTTGTGCTCCTTCTTGGGGCAGAAGTGTACTCTTGAGAGCAGGCCTCTTCTCCCTCCAACTCTTCTTTCACCTGTCCTTTTAATCTGCTGACATCTTATGCTCTCCTTGTTCAGACAGTGTCTTCTTGTCTCAGGTCCAGTTATCAATCCTTACTTAAGCTTTGAACTTGGTCTCAGCTGAATTCTCAGAAATCATCTTCCCACTGTTATAAATCATCAATTGAAAAGCCAAATTATCAAAAATGTGAAAATATTTTATTTATCTTTTTCGTGACCAAAATACGGTCCTCAAAACAACCACAGCCAAAGAGACAGCGTCAAGCCCGGGATTGGCGCTGAGTAGTGGCAGGTGCTGATCATGTCAGGGGAAGGTGGTATTCAGGTGTATCTTTCTGGTGACTTCTGTTATCTCGATCGATGGTATCAGTGGAGCGATGATCACTCTTGAGTGTCTCCTGTCCAGGATGACAATCATCACGCTGGCCCCGTCTATTCATAGGTAAACAGGGTATTGTTCTCCTGCTGCCTTCAGGAATTCCGACATTCGGAAGCAGACATCTGTCCCTAGGCTGCTTGTGGTCAGAGAGTCGCTTGGATTTTACAATCTTAAAAAATACATTCTCTCTTTAAGCATGAATTATTTCATAACATATATTACACCACCTTCTGTTCTGTTTCCAAATTACTTACAGTCTCCTTCCCTGCACTATTCTCATTTCTTTTCTGTTATAAATGATCTATCAAGAGCCAAATTATCAGAAATGCGAAAAGATTTATTTATCTTTTTGCATGACCAAAATACAGTCCTCAAAACCACCACAGCCAGAGACAGCATCGCGCCCAGGATCGGCGCTGGGTGAACACAGATCCGACCTCTACTGCATCAAATCCTCCCCTGTTCACGCAAGCCGCTTCTAGCAATGAGGTTTTATACAGTTTATTGTGCCCGAGGCGAAGGAGTCCCAATTTCTTTTGTAACTCTTCGCATTCATAGTTGTTTCTTTCACTGTGCAGAGCTGGACAAAGGCTGTCTCCTGGTGGATAACCAGTATTGATTGAATTCGGGGAAGCCCTGTGTTCACATGTATGATCCTGGCGTCCCTGGCTATCTTGACTGATGTTATCCGCTGGACGATGATGGCTCTTAGGCGGTTGGACTCGAGATATCAGTGATCATTGCCCTGGAAGCATCTGTTCTTATGCTAAAGTGTCGATCGTTATCTTAGCTGTGTCTGGGAATCTCAGAATCTGAATAGACATCCCCTCTTGGGCCACGTGTGGTCAGAGACATGTTCAGATTTCACAATCTTTATAAAATACATTCTTTGATAGCATGAATTATTTCTTACATATATTACATTTTCTGATAGTTTGAGTTGCCTTTACTACACCCCTAATTGCCTGTGTTTTTCGGATGTATCATCACCAGCTCCTGATTTCAATCTGCATCATGGGATTTCTTGTCTAATCTAAAATTTTGACTCCTGTGAATTGCTTTTCTTCCTGGCTTTGCTCTTCATCTGTATTAAATTATTATTTTAAGTTCCTAAGCTTAGGGAGCAGTCTAAGCAAGCTTGGCTGGTCTGGAGCATCATTGGTGCCCACTGGCACAGTGGTTTATATTGGGAGGCTCAGTGCTTAGTCCTATGGCAATTTCAACAGATAAACAGTGCTTAGTCCTATGGCAGTTTCAACTAGCAAGTCTTGATTGGACAAGTAAAAAACAGTCTAAAAGATTTTATTTATCTTTTTATGTGTTTGCTTCAAAAAAAGGCTGAACCTTGGCAAAACTTATTTAAAAATTCTATCTGAATGAGAGGAATTTTAGTTCTAATAATTAATAGTTGGAAAAATGATAGGATGTTGAAAAAGTGGCCTAGGAAAATGTTGGACTGCCTGAGTTAGAAGACAAGGACACCTCTCTTTCCTAATCTATACCCTTTTATTTTACACAGATTCTGTATTAAATGTCTTCAGGTAAATTATATATTCATACTGTCAGACTTTAGTTACATTCCTTTACACTACCATAAAAATACTCAAAATTGAATGTTTTGGAAATACGTGGCCATATTAATATTTTATTTTGTTTTTCCAAGGCATCATGCCTCCTGTGAACAAATATATAGCTTTCCTTAAGGTAGTTTGTGTTTCTTTATTTGACCTTTCTAGGAAGAATGCATAACCTATTCAATATAATACTTTTCTTCGAAGAAAATAATCTTACTTGGAAAAATGCAGTGCCATCATAGTTCTGTAACCTTGCCGTTTTAGCACAGAATAAACATAATGCACATTAACTGCTACATTGTCTCCAGCAGACTACAGACTGATTTCAGACAGCAGGGAAAAGTATCTATCTCCTAGAATAAAAAAGTTAGATTGCTCTGTGAATTAAATGCTGGTTTGTTGCTTCCAGTATGGGTACGCACTGGGACTCAGTTAGTGAACATTTCATCTCATAATATATAATTACCCATTGAAGGTAAATTGAAGACGAGTCCGTGCATACAAGTATTGTCTCGCTTTAAAAGGAATACAAAAACATCTGGGTGCTTAAGACAATGATTCTTTAAACTTTTGTTTTTCAGGTTCTTCCTTTAAATCCAGCTGTAGCAAAGGAGAAAAAACATTGGAATTCATCCCAATAAATCTTCATCTGCAAAGAATGCATGTGCATAGTCCTCGATTGAAAGGTAATGAAATTCCCCAAGTATGACAAAGTATGCTTTGAAATACAGTTTCACAGAAATTTAGAAATCTCATCCAAAGTCAAAGCTCTGCAAGGAATTTCCCTGCCTCATCTTCTAATGCCACAAGTTGTGGACATTTACTGCACATCTTGGAAAACTAAGGGCTGGTTAACTAAATTTCTTCTAAGTTCCTTTCTAAAAATAGATTCCAGGGATGTGCTCATTTTGTTCCTATGACACTTCAAGCAAATAAGTAAATGCAGAATATATGCTCACTGAAATGTATTGGTAACCTATGCATGGTTAAAAATAGTCTGTTGTAGCAGTGCAGAACTGTCATGATTCATAGTGACACACTGCACAATGCTCAGTGAGATTCATGTCCTTCTCAGGCACCCACTTAATTTTTCATTGTGATCCGTAATGCTGTAAAAGCCAAACTTAATGCTCTTGTTTTAAGGTGGTTTTTCTTCTCCCCCCCAACCCCATCCCTGCTAGTTTGCCACCAGAGATAGTGATAGAGCACAGTGCAGTACTTTTCCTCCCAGAGATTGCTGGGATGAGCTCACCAGCCCAAGTGATGGGAGTTAAATGGTTCCATAAAGGACAGTATTACTTCTAAACCTAATTTATCCTATTTCTTAGGAAGTTGTAAGGAGCCAGCACTGCTTGGTTCTAAATCAGCTTATGCAGTGCTACTCTGTCATGCCCACCTACCCCATGTAAGTATTTGCTCAGTGTTGAGTGAAAATACTGCAAACTTCTAACATCTCCTGGGAAGGAGGATAACTTTCTGTAACATGATCTGTGGTTCTTTTTAACACAGAATTCTGTTGTTGGCACTTGCATATGATTTTAGCAGCTTCCTTTACAGATCAAAGATTATACTGATACATATGTATGACCAAATCATGGCACAGTGAATAATTTGTTGATAAATTGAGATCTGTTAAATTTGCTGTAACTACAAACACAGAAATTACATTCTGTTAAGGTTTTTGCCTTTTTAATACACTCTGCATCTAAGATTGTAAAACAGTAAGTACAAACAGTGGTGAAATTCCTGTTTCATACTGTGTGACGCTGATGTTCATCCCCTTCTAAGTTGGGACACAGGGGCTTCCAATTATTCTTAGATACTGGTTGGTTCAGTATTTTGTTATTTCTTTTACTAAAAAACTGTGCCTCCAAATATTTCAACAAGATGGGGATTTATAGTGACATAATGTGATAACAGATTTTAATTTAATGTTTTCAAGTTAATTAACTCAAAAGGATTTTTAGGTTTGTAATGGTGGCTAGAAGCTTAACATTGTCTTTTCAAAAAACCTCTTTGTGAACAGGACACTGTATGTCTATTTGCTAAATAAAAAGAAAAGTGGAATGAAATCCGTGACTTACTTAAGCACCCACAACTTTTACAGTGCTGGAGTTTTGTTTTGCTTTTTTATGAATTTTCTCCCTTCTTCTCCAAAGCCATTTTGCTTGGCGCACATGGTTAATTGATAATCAAAACGGGTACAGGAGGAGATAAATGTTAGAATTGTTCTAGTTGTCTTCCAAATTTGGATCTTCAAATGATAAAACTCTGCCTGTATTACTTAACTAATGTTCCCTGTGTCTTGTATTAGATAAATACAGTCTAAACAGTTTCTAGCAATTGCTAATCAATCTGGAATAGGCAGCACTTCGATCTTAAGTTGGTCTTTTTCAGCTCATGCTTTGCTTGGCATATATCAAAGGACACCTGGAATATAACCAGGAGAATGACATTGGAATGGGGAGAATAAAAATTCATGGAGGTGGCATTTAAACAAGCTAATGATCCATAGAGGTGTCATTAACCCTTACACTATCAGATATCTTAATTTTGGGAATGCAAGATAGGTTTTAATCCCATCTATTGTATATACAGGTTGGTATGTGGGGGTTTTTTGTGTTTGACATGTATAATAATAGGTTTACTTTTCCTGAACTTTGTTTGGGTTGTTACTGGGTACTGAAATGGAGGAGAAAGTGTGCTTAAGCTTTCAGTAGGAATAGCTTTGAGGAAAAATACTGTTTTCCTATGGGTCAGTGGTATCCTTATCCATTTTATAAACCCCACATTGTGCTCTGTTCATCATAGGGAGCTTAAATCTATATATTGACATAGCTTTGCTTTTGTTCTTGTTTACAATATGTGCTTGTTTTAAATAGATTTGGTGAACTGAAGTGATTTTTGTTTTGCATCTGGCCAGTTAAAGACACTGACTGCCTCCCGTGGAGTAGGGCAGGTTGACTCAAAATTGGGATTGAGCTGTTCTTGACAAGATACAACTCCTGTGGTGCTCTGCTGTGTTTTAAGCTGTCTTCACTGCAGAGGGGTGTCAGCAGTAGCCTGCTCTTGCTTGATGGTTATGAGTTACTGGAGCACTCCTGCAGCAGTGCACTGATGCTGACACTGCATGTCCTTCACAAGGAGCTCCACTGATGTGTAAGTAGAGCACATCACAAGGCATTCCTCCCAAGCCATGCAGCACTGTGCTGCACTGTGCTCTGGAAAATGGGAGTGAGACTGCCCTGTGCCCATCACCAGGCGCAGATGTTTGCTCCTCATCCTTTGCCATCCTTACTCTCCCATGTAGGTTGTGTGAGGCAGGTACTCAGCTGTGCTGGGTATGTTTCTGTCTCAGACAGCTGCTCCTCGACCATGCTGAGAAGACACCACAGGCTGAATAAAGGCTCCCTTCTGGATAAATCCCCCCACCTCCCAAAGTAACTATTAACAGGGTCAGAAGCGGGTTTAGTCTTTTAAATGTTTTTCTGTTGTTTCCTGAGATATCTCTAAACATATTCAGAACCCTGATGAGTTTATCTCTTATCTTGATTTCAAGCCACTGCTGTTTTAAGCAACAGAACTCCTTATTGTCAAGAATCAATGGAGTCCTAATAGCTGAAGAGTATGTATTATGAATAATCTGTATAAAGACCTAAAAGAATGAGCTATTTAAGAATCTTGAAGCTTACCTTAGGCGAATGAAATTATGTCACTTCTTCTTTTAAGTGGATATTGAAGAGTCACCAACTCATTAGAGCTCAAATCAATTTGAGCAAATATGTTCTGAGATTCAGCTCAGGAAGTAAAGCATAGTTCATTAACTGTGAATCATTTGTACAGTGCTCATGCTTCTGGGGATATTTATCATCAGAATGCAAGTTCTATTTTAGGAGAGGTCTAGATTTTAATTTACATGGGAAACTTCTTTGAGGAATAAAGCAGTTCTCAAAAAACCTGCTGTAATGTTTCCTTTAGAAATACATTTTAAGGATGAGGCATTCTGAACTGCATTTTTATACCTCCAGTAAGTTCAGGTACAAAGCAGGTACTTACTGTAAATGTAAATTTAAACTTAGAAAAAATAGTTATGTGGTGTGGGATATAATTAAATCTTCATCTCTGCACTGACAATCAGTCACAAGCTCTTTGAAAAATGATGTTTCACCTCCAGTTCTATAAGCAAAGAATTCATCCCCTATATCATAAGGCATCAGGTATATACAGAAAGAGACAACAGATTGTTTTCTCAGCAAGCATTTCATTAGTATGATTTATTTCCTATTCTGGTAGCTTCTCAGCTGAGAACAACTGACTTTCTCTGTGTTTATAAGCATATATAAAAAGTGTATGTCATAGAGCAGGGTTCACCAATTTAGCATTAAACACCATTATATCTGAAGGTACAGTAACATTACACCTAAACAAATTCAAACTAGAAAAGGAATAGGGATTTTTACTAGTCTAAGTGACTTCTCTGGGAATCCAGTGAATTCCTTGTCACTTGAAATCTTTTAATCAAGATCAGATGCCTAAACAAAGAGATGCCTTCACTCAACCAAGAGACAAGCTTGATGCAGGAATTATTAGCTGTAATTCTGTAGTCTCTATTATTCAGTCAGACTATTCCATCATAATGGTCTCTTTTGACTCTAAAATGCTTGAATCTGTGCATCTCAACATGACTACAAGTTAAATAATGAAAGGGGCAATAAAATGAAATACACAATGGGCCAATTTACTTGTCAGCTTTGTAAACTGCAGAGCTGGAATATTGTTCTACTCAGTGGCACATCATTTAGATATAGCCATAAATCAAATGAACTTTTTAAAGTGTGCAGGTGGCTGTGTAGAAAGATTGATTAGCTCCTGGGACATGGATTATAAATTATTCCCTGGAAATTATATAGACTTATCCTTACTTTTTGTGGAATAGATGTCATAGTGTTGCCATGATTTAGGTACAGAAGCATTCAAATGTCTGTGTTTCTCTATTCCCATTCCAGATGCTCTGTATGATGTTATCACTGTGGGAGCCCCAGCAGCACATTTCCAAGGATTTAAGAATGGTGGTCTCCGGAAACTGCTGAGTAAATTTGAGGCTGAAAGACGAAAGTAAGTATTCTTTCCAGTAGCTGGGAAAATACCATTAAGGTTGCATTAAAATGCCATAAGCTCACTGAATAACAAAACAGTTTATCCTGCTGAATGAATGAAAGATTAAAATCTAGTAGGATTGAACATTACATTAATGAAATATTTCCTTTTTTTCCCCCTGCTTTGATGAAAATTGAAGCATGGTCTACTTTTAGTGTTAAGACTAATTTTGAATAAACACAGGAAATTACTTCAAGCTGTGCTGGAGGATGTTCAGGTTGGGAGGATTTCTTCATGAAAAGGGTTTTTGTGCATTGGAACTTGCCAGAGAAGTGGTGGAGTCATCATCCTTGGAAGTGCTCAAGAAAAGACTGGACTTGGCACTTGGTCCTGTGGTTTAGTCGATATGGTGGTTGTTCTGTCAAAGGTTGGACTCGATGATCTTGGAGGTCTTTTGCAACCTTAATAATTAAAAATTATTATTTTTTTCCTTGTATTTTAGGAAGCTGGAGGTATATCAGTACTTGAAAACCTGCTGTTCAGAATGAGGTATCTCTTTGGCAATTCTTGTGCTAAGAGGAATGTACCTGTAGACAATTTTTAAATACAGAAACTGTAACTTAAGGTAGCAGCTTTGTTTATGACAGGCCTGGGTGTATGCTAAGATAAAAGTATTTTTAGTACACTCTGAAAAAACAAACTACTCTTATTCTTCAGAAAGCCAAAATAAGACTAATCAGAAAGAAAGGTTTCAGTCGATTGTGGAACTCAAACGCTTTGTTCACTGTTGAACATGCACAAAAGTGTTAGTTACATAATTTCCTGAGAATTGGATGTATTTGTGTTTGTTGCTATGGCTGTTCAGATTTTCAAGCAGGTGCAGCTGCCACTGGCATCACCTGTAGTTGTGACTGCTCAGTGCTTCAGCTAACGATGCTAACTGCAGTGTTACAGCATTCCAAAGAGAATGCAGGAAGAAAGTACTCTGATCTAAATTATCATGACAGTCCACAGAAAATTAATTCCATTATAGTCAATGCTCAAAAAAGTTTCATGGATAAAATATCATAAAGAATAAAAGGAAAATTATTCAAATCTGTTGACTTCTAGGTTGAATAGGAGTTGGCATTAATATTAACATCAAACAAAACCCAGCAGATCTAGTTGCTTTGAAAGCTGTATTATTGAGGGGGTCTTGCTTGCACTATGCAGTATAAAAACCCTGTTAAATCTTCAAAAATCTTTCATTTGCCTGACCACCTCTGATGCTGAAACCTGCCAACGAAACGTACATCATGTTGATCACAAAAGAAGCATCAATAAACTCAGTGTTAATATTCTGCTGTCAGCAAACTGGTATGGGCAGCCTTATCCCCATCATATGAAGGCCTACAAAGTACATGTTTTCTGCTGAAGAAAATGTCTGAAGACATTTCTTAAAGTATCTGCTCCTTTACTATCTGATTAATGTAGTTGCAATAGTGGTTTGTGGGTTTTTATCATAATAATTTATAACTGAAGCCGCAAGATATAAATAATATAATAGATATAATCCTTTAAAGTCATATGATATAAAGTACCATTGCAGTTCTCACAGTGCTCAGGTTTCAGAAAATGAACCATTTCTTACTAGCTCAATCCTGCAGCATATCCATGCTGGCAGAGTGTGACTTCCCAAAATGGAGGATAGCTGTGAGACAAATTAGTCTCTGTGATTTCTCGTCATTGGAGAAAAGAGAAAATGCTTTATAGGGAAGAGAATATCTTCCTGGAAGAACACTCATTGCAATATCTCATAGGCATCACTAGACATTGCCCATGTTTCTTACTTGCTGGTAATAGGGGAGAGGAAATGATGGGTGAGAGCTTTGTGCAGGTTCTATCAAGGCATTTCAGGCCTATGTCAAGAGCCTGCACATCACTTTACATTTACTCTGCTGCTTAGATTTTCCTGCATCTGTCAGAAACCTGTGTTTTGGCAATTTTTAAGGATGGGGTACAAGAAGTTTACTCTGACGGTTTCCTTTATGTTCCTGGGTCCTCTGGGAAAAGCAAAAGTCTGTCTTCAGGATGATATAACTAGGGTAGCTCTGCTACTGTCCTGTCAGGCTCTTCCTAAAAAAATGAGCCTGAGTCAGCCTAGGAAACTGAAGTTTGAGCACAGAAAACAGTGCACTGCAGTTTTCAGCTAATCACTTGCCAGAGCTGGGGAAATGGTCACTTGTTTATGAACTTCTACAAAGCAGAAAGGAGGAAGCCTCCAGAATTCAACTTTCCTGCTATCTTTGTGAGCAGCTCAGAGAAAACTCCGTGTTTGGTTTTTCAACTTCAAGAACTTGTGTGAGTTGAAAGACAGGAGTAAGCAAGCTCTCAATACAATCTCACTTAATGAATATTCAGGAGGGGGTCTGCTTTAAATAAATACATGAAAGGACCATTCTCAATCTTATAATGGACAAATTTATTTCACTGTGGCGACAACAGTGTTACTTTGCATGCTCCTGTTTATTTCGCTGCATAAAGGTGTTTTGAGGACGCACTGTGTCCCCAGGGGCACCTTTTGCAATTTACATTTCCTGTTTTACGATGGGGCTAGATTTTCTGAAGATTTTGTTGAAGGAAGAAGTGACACCTTGTGATATCAGTCAGAATATAGAATGAACAGAAAAAAATGCAGATTCAGCAGCCATTTTATCTAGGCTAACTGAGCTGAAGACCTAGTGCAAGATGTGGGAAGAGATTAGTTCTCAGCCAATCCTAGTAGCTGTCAAGATGTGACAGAATTGCCTTGCATGTTTTTGACCTTCAGTCTGATTATTAGAGCAGTTTATCAAAATACTCAACAGTGTCAGCATATCACAATATATTTCTTGCTCAATCTTAGACTTGTGGAATTAACAGACGAAGAGAAACAGTTATCTGGTAGCATTTGCAGTTGCAAAACAAAGACAAGACTGAGACATATGTTTTGTGAAAGTTTATCAAATAGAAGAATGTGGAAAATGTGTATCTGAAGATAGTTCTGGCATGTTTTCTATTACACAGAATATGAATCTTTGTGCAGACAGAAAGGGAAAGCCCTGTATAATAATATTTACAAAAATGTGGTGTTTTTGCAATTCTTCTCTCATTTATTACCATCAGGAATGTCATATCCAATTTTTTTAAAAGGCACATTTAAAAAAAAAAAGAGGGTCTGAAATAACAGCAAGAAAGGCTTTTCTTTTAGGTGAAAAATATAGTATTTTCTGCTATGTGATCTGAAGCCCATTCTATTGGATACTATTCTTCATCTGTACCAAAGAGACAAATGAAAGGCACTTCCACTATAAACATCAGTCAGGTCTATGAGGCATGGCTCTAGTATGTCCGTCCCTTTAGTAACAAGTAGTGAATTTCATAACACAAGTAAGAACAATTGATACTTTTTAAAATTTTTGTTTAGGCATTATAGCATTTACATTAAAATAATAGGAAGATTAAAGTATGATAATTAATTGCAGAATATTATTTGTGTATGACATACATTTATTTTAGAATATTTTTCATTATTCTGTATTGGTATGTTATTTTAATTCTTTCTTTTCCTATATCTGTATAAAAGTTTTCTTTTCCTCAGTCAGGGAGTTGTTCCAATACAGTCTCTTTGACTTGATATTATAGATTATTTCTTCTTCTGCCAAATGGAAGGGCTTGTCTTCTCATCAGTCTAGATGGCACAACAAATTACTGTTTTTAGAGCCCAGCTGTGCAGAAACATTTAAATCAGACGTTCTCTAAGTTATACCCATATAGTGCCTCACTGCTTGAAGTGTTCATAAATCACTTTCAAGTTACACAAAGGACCTTTATTTCTTATTTAAAATCTAATTCAATCATCTCTGTTTTAACCAAAGCACATAGACTTAGAATTGCAAATTTTTAATGTCCCTACTCTAACCATCAAGAAAAAGAGGTGCAAACAAGCTGCATTAGGTGCTGTGATTCACTGTGGATTTGTACATAATTTCTAGCAAGCTGTTTGGAAATGATCCTGCTTTAAGTTTGCAAAATGGTTAAACTGGAACAGTGCTGAAAAACATTTTCTGTTAGTTTTTTTTCCCCCCAAAGCTATACTAATTTAATTAATTTAATTTGGGTTTGAACAGTCTAAAAGGACTATTTCTGTTTGAGGCCTAGATTTTTAGTAAAGATATGAGGTGTGCTCCTTCAGTAAGGTAGCTGTTTGGTCATCAGAGATTTTATTAATGTTGCAATATTCTGTGTTCCTGTTGCCTGAATTTTGTAGCCTTCAACCCATTTCCATTCTCTGAGGAATCAGAAATGGTACCATTTCACAGAAAGTCCCAGAGATATTGAAATAATAAAGATCTATGTTTGACCTAATTGTAATCTTTCTTCTCAAAGGAAATGCCTGCCGTGCCTAACAATTTTCATGTTATTCTTTGCTCACTTTACCCTATTTTTTGCATGTATACATGTGTGTGAGGAAGAGAGATTGGACTTCATTGAGGTAGGATGAAGAAAAATAGAGAAGCAGCAGGAAGTGTGCATACAGCCTTAGCTATTTGCCTCAAGATGAGGATTTGTGGACATTTGGTCATCATAGACAGAACTAACAGCATCATTCTATTTTCCTCATATTCAACATTAGAATTTCCAAGGTGGCAAGGAAATCTTAAGGACATAAAAAAATAAAAAAAAAAAACAAAGAAATTCAAACTTCTAGTTTCTTTCAAGCCTGTTTGCATAACCTCAGCTCTGATCATCTGGTTTAGTTTTATTTCTTGAGATCATGAATTATCCAGAGTTTTCTGTGCAGCAATTTATTTTTGATCACAAGTTCCCTCTTTAGACAGAATACATATGATCCATAAGTAAGCCACTGAATTTGTATCTTCAATAAGGTACATAAAAATTCAAGTTATCTAGGGGTAGATGTACTTGCTGTCTATGCTTTAACTATATTCTTGATGCTAAATGTCTGTGGGTTTGGCTGTGAAAAACGGGAGGTCAAATGTTCATTGTTGGAAAACTAAGCCAGTCCCAGATGGTGACAGATGTAACTCAGTGGCACAAATCACGCAGTTAACAGCAGGAGTGGAGTAACTCAGAGGTTCATTATAAATTAGACATTTACTGTATTGCAATATTTATTCTCAGGCAAAAACTCTGTTACTCTAGAATTAAAATGTAGCCAATTAACTATTAATTTAAATGTCTTAGTTTGAAAGACAGGTGCCTGCCAAGGAAGGCAGGAGCCTCCCTTGGAATGAAAAATATAACCCCCTACCCTCCAAATTATTATAAGTTTGAAATTATGGGGCTTTTAGGCAAAGACATGGAAAAAGGAATAACATTTCTTTTCTATAATATACATATATAAATATACACATATATAAATATACACATATATAAATATATATACACACACACACATATATATCACAAGGCAAACCCATAGCCCCACCATCCTCATCACCATCAGCAGCCGCCGCCTCTCTGGGCCCTCGGGCCCTTTCCCCTGCGCTGCAGTTCCGGGCACGGCCAGCAGGGGCGCTGGTGGCTCCCGGCCGGGCAGGGCGGGTGCGATGATTGCCCCGCGCCTGCAGGGGGCGCTGTGGCGCCGGCTCGGCCGCCTCTCCACACGGCCATGGCGGCTCGGGCGGCGGCAGGGAGAGAGGGGAGAAGGGGCTTTCCTTTGCAAAGCCGCGGCGAGGAGCCGCTCTCCACGCCCCTCGGGGTCAAGTTAAAATGTAGCGAAAGAGTCCTGAAGCAGTGACAGAAAACAGGGGCTGGGCAGTGCCTCTCTGTCTCAGATAGCTGACCAGCAGTGGCTGGTCCCGGGGTTGGGTGACTGCACAGGGGGAACCGCCCAGTGGGGAGGGCTCCCAGCTCCTGGTGCAGCACGCCGCGGCTCTGGGTTCTCAAGCAAGCAGAGGAGCATTGAAGCAATCTGGCAAGCCTCAATCACAGTGCTAAAGGAAAAAGAAAAGAAACAGTCAAAAACCAGAGGGCAACAAGATATCCAGTCAGAAAGCATGATGCAGCCTGGTACCTGTGTCAGTCCCACCACCAGAAGGAAGAGCAGCCCCTGGCCCTCAAGCCCCACCGGATCCCAGGCTGTCCCTCACCCATCACGATACTCCCAGAGCCAGTGGAGGCAGTGACTATTCCATAGACAAAACTAAAGAAAAATCAAAAATGGATATGGGATATAAACCATCCCCAAGACATAAAATTACACAAGAACGTCCTTAAAAAAGTTTAGAACTGAAATGACCGCTGACAGTCATGTGTTCATGGTTAATGATGGTGCCAATATATGGAAATGATCAAGTGTGGTTTTATATGCTTAGTGAAAGCTTTGAAACTTTACCCAGAGGCATTATTATACAGTTTTCAAAAGGTACGTGAGTCATAATTTACATATCAGAGGTATGTTTTCATTATGCTGCTCATATTCTGCACTGGACCTACCCATGTGGCCTTTACCCTAATGCAAAAGTTTTGTCTAGTTTGTGCCTTAGGACACCTGTGAAAAGTTTCTCTGTAAGAGGCAACTGCCTCTTCTGCCTATCAGTACTTACATCCCAGAGCTGTATGCAGCAGTAAGCTTTAAAAGTAGTTGCAGAGGAGGGAATGTCACTTACTTGTGAGTAGTAATATCGTTTCATGAAGGGTAAGGCCACAGAAAACCTCAGCTAGTCATAGATGCTACAGTGTGAAGACAACAGTTAGAAACTTCAAATACTCCCCAACGTGTTGTTTCTGAAAAATAATTACACATTCTTCTAGGGGGATGGAGGAAGTTTCCCTCAAATTATGAGAGAAACTAAATACTTGAAGTTGTGTCATGCTTTCTAGGGTTCTGGAAATGTTTAAATTATCCAAATAATTACCAGTCTGGTAGTACACTTCATTCTGAACAGTCATTCTCTCTTCACTAATTCCTTTACTTAAAAGCTATGATTTACTTAATTGCAATGAGAACTGCCCACACCTTTGGTGTCACTGCCCTCTTTCTTACAGTGGTCTCTGTAGCTTTTTTGCTGCAATATTCAGTGAAGCTTAGAGCTGTGAGAGATCAGTGAAACTATCTAGGATTTAAAGACTAAGGGAAATCCCAGAAAGGAGTATGTGCACAGTGAGCTTGATAACAGCATTAGCCAGATTCAGCCTGCAAAAAAGACTGTTTGATAAAGGGAGGGAAAAGCCTGATGGAGAATTAGAGAAGTATCAAGACTTTTAAGACTACATCTTCACTGCAATTAACATAGACTGTTGCTCTTTGTCCCTGCCCTATCTACTGAGCCTGCTGCTTGAGTGTTCCAGTGAATGTAATGCTAGGTCTGACTCTGGAAGTCCATCTCACTAACAGTGTATCCACCTCGAAGGTAGAGCTGGGGCAGTTTCTTTATTACTCAGAGGGATAGAGGTTTGTTTGTTTTTCCTAATTCATTAGGAGAGAGAGTTTATATTATTCATTTTGCTGAAATATTCAGAATATGACTTCTACTGGACATGAGTCTAGTAGACATGAGTAGCTCATGGTAAGTTGGAGATGCGTCGTAATTTAGATGTGGCTGGTAGCATGGCTGAGCTTTGCTCACTTAGATGCCATTAATCCTGACTGCCTCTACAAAGAATTGTATCTAGGAATGTAGACATTGGCGAAAGACAGAAAAATAGAATGGATATTGGGGAATAAAAAAATAGAATTGGGTATTGAGACTATACCTCAGCAAAATACGTAAGCAAGAGCCTTCATTTTAAAACTGCTTGAAGCTATCCTTATTTGCCAAAATCATAGAAAATGCTGAATTGGAAGGGACTGATTAAGATTTAGTTTCTAATTTGTAGAAAACTAAAGAGAAGGAACTGGATGTCACTCAATAAAACACACAAAGGGGAAGTGGGGGCAGTGAAGAGATCTGGATAAAGACTGAAATGAAACGGCACGCATAAAGTTCAGATGATTGAACAAGTGTCAGTATTTGGTCTTGGTATGCAAAATTAAGAAAGAAATCAGTGGTGAAAGGGCTGAAGGGACTGAAATGCTTAAGACGAAAAGGAGAGAAGGGAGTTACAAACAGTACCAGCTGGGAGTAGTATGTACATTCCTCTGGCATCAGTGATGTGCCAGGAGGTGCTTGGTTTCTTTTTTTCCTGTTTTAATCTGAAGCTGCAAAAGATTTTGGTTAGTTTCTCTGAAAGACTAAAAGAGGGCTTTATAAAAGGAAGAGTTGCATACAAGAGGTTCAGGTGTGGAGCTGTGTGCTACAGGCAAGAGCCAGTGGGTGTGTGCATGCTGTCTGAAATGGTGTTTGAGAACAACGGTATAAGAGGATATTGCATAATTTGTAGGGAGAAAAAGAGGAAAGAGGGATAGGAGAAGTCCTGCAAAATAATTGCAGTAGTTTGAACAGTTGAAAGTAGGAAGTTTGCAGTGTGCATTTGTGTGGTTTTGAAGTAATTCACTTCTATACCCCATTGCTGTGTCTCTTGCAAATCGGACACCTCTTTTTTATTGGAGATAACTTTGTTTATCATCACTTCCTGGGCATCACTGAGGCTAATCAAAACACAATGTGAGCCACTGATCAATTAAACATTAATGGCCCACTTTGAAAGATTTAGTGAGGTAGTTAATACTCTTTTGGGGGTTCAGTTGGAAGAATAAGGAGCCTTATGCTCTTTGATATTATTACCTGACTTTGTCAAATATTTTCTATCTCTAGAATTACAGTGTTTAAAAGAAACACATAAAAATATGGGGGGTTTATGTTCAGATCAGCCACTCAAAGGAATTTTGTAGTGTATTACTTGGAGCATGTGGTGGTGGGCTGTTTTATATTGTTTGTGCTTTTACTGTGCAAGGAAAGGTTTGTTTTTACCCTTAAAGGCAAGAGCATTTCAATGATGTCTATGAAGTTCAGGCATCTGGCTTTTTTTTTTTTTTTTTTTTTTTTTTTTTGCTTGCAGAAAAAGTGGTAAGATTGGTAAGATTTTTAGCACCGCAAGCATTGCTATTAATGGCAGAAATGAATTTGACATTATGTGACTTTCTGTTATCACAGTACTGGATACCAGTGTATTTACTATTCACCTGAAAACACAGCCAAGGCAAAAGAAGTTCTCAGCAACATCAGTCATCTCCAGCCTCTCATATCAAGCCATGCAGACCTGCTGCTCAGTTCTGCAAGCCAGCGTTCTCCAGACAGCTTGAAGAATTCTTTAAAGATGCTTTCAGAAAAAGTAAGATTCAAATCCTCACTTCAATGGAAAATGGAATAACCAAGTCTCTCTAGCTGCTGGGGAGGAAGGGGGAGTTTCTGCATCATTTGAATTTTACAGCATCAGGAAATGTTAAATAAACTCAGCTAAAATAAGCATCAAAGTGTTGTATTAGAAAAATAATGTTATTTAGCATTTCTGTAGGCCTTCTGTATAGAAAATAAATGAAATCTATAAAGATTGCCTTTATTTAAAAGTGTAATAAATTTAATTTCAATTATCTTATTTATCCTCTAGTGGCCACATACTGGAGTTTATCAAAATACCAAAAATTATAAATAATTTTGTAGTATGAGAAGTCTTTTTTTTTATTCTCTTTCTATTATATTTCAAGCTGCTGCTTATGGGAGGTAGTTCAAGCCAGGTTGGTGTATAAGGTTTAGAATAACAGCATGATCAGAAATGGTGATGCAGCCTGGAAGGAGAAGATGGGAAATTTGCTCTAGGAGATCTCAAATTTTATTTCTCTTTCTTCTCTTATATCTGTCTGTAGCTGTAGAATCTTCCTCATTTTAGTTCCTTTAGTTCTAAATTAGAGAAGATAACGTTCCCTGCTGGTCTCACAGAGTGATAATGGAGATTAGCTGAAGCCTGTAGTATTTCCCAGTATATGTTATCCTATAAAAATATGAACCGCTATAGCTGTGACCTGAAAGGTTGTGAAGAGTTTCCCATTTCTCCATGGGCCACCCCTTCAGTAACGTGATCCCAGTATGGCTTAAGAACACGATCAATAACCATTTCAATATCTCTTCAGCTATTGGGAAGTGACAGCCATTGTGGTCTGTTGAGCACCATTACCCCAGCAGTTCTTCATTCAATGGGAGAGTTTTCAAATATGAATATTGAGCTTGGCCACTTGCTGTGGCCAAGAGAAGAGCCATGGGGGAGAGAAACTTTGCTCTCAGTTGCAGAGGTGTGAATCCACACTAACTCTGAGAACGCTGCAGTCACTGTGAATGTTGGGGATAATGGAAGAAAGCAGAATTCAGCCTGGAATTGAAACAGGAATTTAAGGAGGGGGATTGTAGTGATTATAGTGTACCTTTGCATATAGGAGGGCATTTTTGGCTGTGCATAGAACGAGTGAAGCTGCTCTGCTAGAGGTTAGTTCAAAGAAATCTGTAAGCACAGGTAAAGCAAATCAGACAAAGAAGTGTTTGTTCTGAAGATCCAAAGGGTGGTTGCTAAGGTATGTGCGTTTCCTCTGGCCATTTGCCTCTGGACAGGAGGAGGGGATGATTTCAGAGGGGCTGCAGGCAGCCAAGGTACTAAAGCACTGCTTGAATCATGGCCTGCTGGAGACTGGCTATAAAAAAGGGACAAAAAAAGACAATTCATTCAGTTTGCAAAAGTCATAGGTATTTTACATTTATAGCTGGTGACTTAGTTGAGTGTGTTCATATCAACTTTTCAGGACCAGGATTAAATTGCTGTTAGTACATGAGCTCAGGTTCCCAGAAGGAGTCTCACCCCATGTACTCTGTGGATGTCTGTCTAGCCTCCACCTTTTGCTTGGAAGAGATAAATCCAGTTGTCTGAACAACTGCAGCAGGAGTGGTTCAATACCTGCTTCCCTGTCTATTACCAAATTCACTCTTAGGAAAAGATGGATAATAGAGAAATAGGGTGGATTGCTGAGGAAGCAAGTGTGGTGGGACAGCTGCTTGTAAAGAGGGGAAGAGAGATGGGGAAGAAGGACCAAAGACCAAGAAACAACTTCAGGAAAGGGAAATACAATTTCAAAGCCCTAAACTCAGTGAACCCACACAATACTGAAATTAGATCCCTCATAGTTAATTCAAAGCCTTATATTGCTGTCTTAAAATATTCTGTCTGTATTGTCTGGTACAGTACTGGAGAACCAAGATTACCAGTGTTCCTGCTTTTATTTAAGACAGAGTAGCACATGCTCTACTGAGTATAATTACATGATACCTACTTGTACTCCTGAGGCATATGTAGTGCTTCTGCTATTCCATCTTTCCTGCACTTTTTATATGTAAAAAATAAATGCTCTTAGGTTTTAACTGGATAGAAATTTAGAAATTAAATATCTGTTTGAAGTCATAAAAATGATTTGCCTTGTGATTAAATTCTGCAAGTTTATTAAAAAACATATCACTTGTTATATATAAGAATTCTTTCTATAATTATTAGGTAGCAGTGAGTAAATCTGAATTATCAGTAACGTGAATTACATTTTAGTGTTCATGTTGGAAATGGAAGGACTGGCTGCATGGATTGAAAGTGGAAAATTAAATCAAATAATTCCGCTGCTTCTTAAATGGAGCTTATTTTCTCATATTAAGCATTTCCATATATAATTTACAGTTTACTGTAGTGTTTTCTTGAGACTAACCTTTTATCATCACTTTTTGTTAATTGATTAAGAAAGCCTTTAGCTATCGACAAGTGTATCAGCATTTGCAGCTTGCAGAAGGCTTGATAAATTAATTTTCCAGCTATGCCTATCTTTGTTTGCAGAAATACTCTTTAGTAGAGTATATTAAAGAATTTGCAGAGTTTTTATTTCTTTGTATAGATAGGTTTTTGTGATTTCAGTGCAATTTCATAAATAGTGATGTTCTGCAAATTTAGCTGTACTGAGATGTTAGAAAGTGAAGTTAAAACCCAGACTGCTGTTAAACCAATGGGATCTCTGAATGGAATTTAATTACAGAATTATTTTAGTTTCTGCATGAAAAAATGGAGTCTCACTTCTGTACTGATTTTAAAACTAAATTTCCCTATAAAATATTTCTATTCAATTATATTATTTAAACTTTGCAGTCATAGTGGGCATTATTTACATCAAGCTATCCAATTCTCACAATTTTTTGAAATGTAAAGTTTTTTGAGTGCTATTCTGAACCAGAGACCTGAAATTATCTCAAACAGACATTGTGGGGAAGATAGATATGAAACCTCAGCAAAACCATGATATTGCTGTTTTTAAGGATAGACAAGTAATGGAGTTTCAACTCTCTTGATATGGAACTGTAGAAGAGTCTTGAAGAGGAGCTTTGCTCTTACCACACAACCCCTCAAATCTCATTGTGCCATGGTAAGGCAAAGAATGGTGGGGTTTGATAGCACTATTTCCCAAAGACTAAGTCATTCCCCAGGCATGCTCTGTCTGGAAGTTGGAAATGTAGAAAACTGAAATTGTCCTGCAGAGCAATTCAGGACTACGAGGAGACAGTCCTGAGGGGCTGCATATAAGAAAACTGTTAAAAAATACCCTTTCCCTCAGGCACCAAGTTGGTAATGAGGAGAAGGAATGGGTCTGGTAATATTGCCAGGGAGATGAGTAGTGTTGCCAAGTCTAAAGAATCTCAAGTCAGGTCTGATTTTAGTTTTAAATTTCAATAATTTTTCTTAGATGTGCCTGCAGTTCTTATTTTTAGAACTGTAGAGATTTATTTGCAGTAAAATTTTCAGCCCGTCCATTTGAAACAATTCAGAAAATATATTTTTGGTAAACATAATGAAAATGGGAAAAAGCAGAAACTTCTCATTCAAGTACCTAACCCAGCAGCTGGAGCCTTAAGAAAACCATTATTTTTTTAGAGCCTTTCTGTCTTAAATATCTGTAAACTTTTGAGAGGGTATTGAGACAGGAAGGCAAGAAAAAGAAGTTAAGTAGGAGTGGATACAAAAGATGAACAGGTAGTATGAAGAAGGGATAGGATAAGAATAGACGTGCAGAAACTGGGAGAAAAGACTTGCAGGAATCTTCTCAGGAGTGCCAAGGAGATGCTGATACTTGACATTTGTTTGATTTGGGGTTTTTTTCGCTACTTTTTCCTCCAGTTTTTGCATAAGCAGCACATAAGGGCTGAACAGAGCTTGGCTGGGCAACCTTATTTCCATCATTTCCTGCTGGTTTAGGCTGGATCCTCTGACTCTTATCTACCTACTTTCCCACATCCCTGTTTAATTAAGATTGTGAGCACAAAGGCACTTCAGCACCTGAATCTGCCTGCACATGGCAATCCACTATGTTCTGAGATAATAAGAAGGGAACTAAATCCCACTGACCTGGGATAAATAAATTCAGGTAATTGTGCTGTGAAAGAAATTTCCATCTTCTCCTGTGAACCAGGACTTCTGTCTGCGGAGGGGAGCTCTGGCTGGGATGTGTGGGATGTTCTGTGGCAGCAGGGTGTGCCCTCTCTCCCTGCTCTGAACGATGAACCTTGTTCATTGTTGTTGAAGTAGCCAAAATTGGGACTCTTCCAAGCTATCCCTGTGGCTTTGTTAGTTGTTATGCCCTGTAGTGAAAGGAAACATCCTTGCACCTCATCTACTCCTCTTCCATAGGTTCTGGCAGCTGATGGAGGGAATAAGCCAAGTCTCCTATGGGAGATAGGGCGCCGTGTATGAGACAAAGGAGATGGGCATGTTTGACAAACTGGTGGCAACAACAAGTGCTGTTGCAGTGGTGACAATATGGATGTGGTGCAGCCAATATGCAGAAAGCATTTTACTTTTCTTGTTGAGGTGGAAGGGAGATGAATAATGCAGGGAGGTTGAAGGATTTAAAAAATATGCTAAAATTCCAGCTGTAGCAGTCAACATAGAAAAATGATAGAGAGATTGAATAGCATCTTCAGAAGACCCAAGAAGACTACTTCAGAGCTTCCTTTCTTTAAAATATACATAAAATCAAGCTTGAAGTCAGGTGTCACCTACCACGATATCTGGATTGACACCCACTGGTAATAAAATTTATCTCTGGAAACACTGCTTTTGCAGATACTGCTATTTCAGCATTGTAGAGTGGTGGGTTTTATTTAGGGAGATTATTAAACTGGTTAATTGTGTTTTATCTAACACTTATTCAGAAATTATTGTGCTGTGGTTGGTTACTCTTGGAAGTGGTTCTTGTTGAGGCTCGCCTCTGAGGTGAAATTTGGAATTCAAATAAAATGTGAAAAGATTATGATCTGTATGACAGATAATGTGCTCTTGTGTTAATCATTAGAACACTGGGATTGTAGAATGTGATGGTATCTCTAAAACCCTTGAAATTTTCCTCATTATTTGTTGGTCTACTTTGTTTTCTGCCTCCCAGGCAGGCCTGAAACAAATGCCTGCTCTGCCTAAGGGTAATTCAGTGTTACACACCTTTGCTGCAGTACTGCATTCTTTGGTCTAACCTTTTCATTCGTTTGGTTTTTTTTTCCTAGACGGAGTTATTTGTGCACACATTCAAGGACCAGCTGGTCAGAAGTGCCCTTTTAGCACTGTACACAGCCCGGCCTGGCTGTGTCCTCAAGAAACCAGCTGTGCCTAGAAACAGTGCAGAAGAAGGGGCTGATGCACAGCACCAGGATCATCCTTCTCAGATTAAAAGGCAGGACTCTATACACCCATCATTCTGAATATGATGAGGAAGAGTGGGTAAGTAGACAGAAACCCTTGGTCAATGAAACCCTACAAATTAGCATAAATAAACTCAAGCCCTAAGTGAGCTTGTCACATGTCATTGCAGGGGGGAAAGAGTGCAAAACTGTAAAATTGTGCTTTTCAGATGCATCACAGATTTTGAAGCTAAATTTGAAGGATTTGCCTAAATACAGTGTGCTGCTCTGGCACTGCCTAGTTGTGCATATAACAGTGAAGATGTTGAGTATATTCTTGCCCAGACAGAAAAATACTCTTTGTGCTTACTTGGGTTGGTTTTGCTAGTTGGGCAGATTAAGGACTGGAACAGTATATGCTGTTCAGAGGGAAATGTTCTTTTCTTCCCCACCCCCTGCAACCCCCCTCTCCAGCCCTCAGGCTGTAATAATTTTAAATGCACGTGAATTAACCCTCAGCAAAACAGAGCCCTTTGCCCTTAGACTCTGTTCTTAGAAAGCGTCTGAGGTTGTGTAAAAGAATTAAATACAATGTTTAGATTTTAGCATTCTTAGCATATCTTTCAAAGATATGTATTATTTATATGGCTGAAATTTTATAAATCAATTATTTTGGTGGATGTCTTCTTAATAGATCTGTTACTTGATTTCATATGTACTCAAGCTATTTTTATTCAGTCCAGGCTCATACTTTGAGTTCATCACTGTATTCTCATAAACGTAAAGGATGCCAGCATATTCATCTCTATTGTAAATAATTAATAACTTGTATGAGCTATGATATTGCACCTGAACTGTAATTTTTTTCCACACCAAAAATAAAGGAAGAAGAATATATTTCTTCTAGAAGAAAGGCAATTATTTCCAACCCCATGCATTAAGTAGTCGTGAGATTTAAACAATAAATAACTCATTATTTCAGTTGTCCTCCAGTTTTAGAGCCTTTAATTCACTTTTTCTTGTTTTCTCAACAACCTGAGGGGCTGGAATGGTGGCTCTTTCCTTGAACTGAAGCCAAAATATTTGTTTTTAGCTGTTGAAACATTCAGAAATATAAATAACACAATAGTTTTTGTAAAAGAGAGAAATTTTGCAATGGAAAAAGTGGCACTTTGTGAAAGCTGTATTTTAATTTAGTACTGCAATTTAGCATCTCTGAACAGAAGATAGCTCTGCTGTAATTCATAACTAATAAAAAAATCTGCCAAGTCCTTGGTCCTCACCTATTAAACTGCGTAAGTGGGTCATTTTAAACAGCATTCATTCTTTTCTGCTGAATTAGTAAGATTATCTTGATTCAAATTAAGTGTATCTTTCACTGTTTTCTGAATTGAACTGAGTCAGAGTCATTGTCAAACTTGAAACAGTATAAATTTTGGAGAAGTTTTGTGATTTTTTCTGAATTTGAATGATTGAACTTTTCAGTTATTTCTGTCAGTAGAGGTGATAAATATTGTGAGTTTTAATAATCAAATTGTGATTAGCATGATGGAAAGAGAAAGAATAAATGCATATAAAATTTGAAAAAACACTTAATCTATGGTGAAACTCAACTATAAAGGAAAAAACTTTAATACATGTTGCTTTGTATGCACAATGCTGTATCCTTCTTTGCTGTTTCAGGTTTTTTCCTCACTATTATCAAGTACTAGTGTTACATTTTGCAGTTGGAACTTTAGTTTTGCCTGAAATCTAAATCCTGAAACAACTCTTTAAGCTGACCCTGCTCCATCCACTTTACATGACTGTGTTGCCTTATGACCATCAGAGACGTATGAAGAGTCACTGGTAGCAGTATGGATTGAGCTATGCACTATGCACTGGGAGCAGGAAAGCTTCACTGCCAAAGGAAAAATATTTAACTTGAGAGTTTTACTTTACCTCTGGAAAGATATTCTCTTCTCCTCTCACCAGCTGCTTCTGCTATCCTAGAACCTCCCTGCAGGAGGTTTCGTGTATGATATGAGAAAAGGTGGGCATATAGCAAGGTTTCTTGTATGATATGAGAAAAGGTGGTCACTTTGCCACTTGGAGCTGACTCTGCTCTACACTTCTGACTGGTTAATGGGGCTGGAGCTACAGAGAGCAGAGAAAATGGCATTTCCAATAAGCTCTGTAGAAATGCTGATGTGGTGATCAGACATGGGGCTGAAGGACTAATGTGTGTGTGACCCATTCCATGTGCCACAGCCCAAGGGGGTGTTAATCATGCACATTACTTAAGGTATTTCCTTTATCTCTGAACAGAGCTCAAAAAGACCTTAAGGAAATATCTGAACATCCACTCAAATGAAGGAGACGCAGCATCTTCAGAGTGCTTGGAAGTGCAGGTGCTGTGTCATACATGGCACAAGTAAAGCACACAACTGAAGTGGTGTATATGGAGGGACAAGAAATGACTGAGGAGCTCTGTGGAGAATTCAGAAAGGCTGAGAATCCTTTAAAAACAGAGACAGCCTCTGGGACTCCACTGGCTGGCAGTGTTTGGAAGAAAGACATCCAGTTAGGTGCAGTGACAGAAAAGAGTGTCCATTCCTGCTCTCTGAAATGAGGAACGTGTCCTACTTTTTAATGATACTTTCTGATCAGATGAAAATTAATTACAGTTTTTTTCAGTGGGATGAATGAAAGAGAATTATTTTACAGGTTCATTTTTAATTGTCCTAGGAGAAGTGCCCAGCTTTCACTGATGCCAAGGCCTGCCTTTCCAAGGAGACCTTTCAGTGTGCACATCTGCTTGCTGGTGACAGTAGAAGTGTGACTGTGGTCATTTTTAACTAGCAACACCTGGCTGCATGAGCCAGGGCTCCATAACATTCCAGATGACTTCTGAAGTTTGGGAGAAGTATAAGATGTAAATGTGGCACTGCCTTGTCTCAATGGGGTCAAGTCCTATTACAGATTTCCACCTTCCCTGTCATTGCCTTGACTTAACAAAGCAGTAATGACAGGGAGAAAGAGATCTCGTTTCTCTCATTCTTTCATACTACAAGCTTACCATCCACATTGCTCCAGCAACTAGTGGGAAACTTGTGATCAGAGGAAAAGTATCCTGCTTAGAAAACTAGGGTGTTAATATTTCAGTGTATCAAGAAAAATTTCTCCTGATCCATCACTTGACACAGAGAGTTTATAAGAATGCTTACTTAAGAGGCTGCTAGACTGTATTTTCTCCTTTAACCTGGCACAGGCTATAAAGTGAACACTTGTGAGATTGTTCTTGGGCAAATTGAAAATAGACTGCTTAAGAAGATGAAAGGTCAGTGCTAGGCTACAGGAGAATATTCTGGAAATAGTAAAGGATGACAATAAGAAGTGGATTAATTACTTCTCATGGAGAATCATAGAAGCCACTTGATTTTCAGTGATCGGAAACTGCAGTTTTACTTGAAAATTGTTCCTGCCAAACTGCAGAATTTCAACAGCCTTCTTAGATAAATGTGACTGCCTTTGGTGCAGACAGAATAACATCTCAATGAATGATAAATAGAGAGCTCTACATTTTCTATCTGCCCACAATCCCCAGAACCTCCTATGTGGAGAAAAAGAGCTGTGAAACAGGCCCTTGCTCCCTCTCAGTTGCTTGTGTATAAAAAAAGCCAGAT
This sequence comes from Calcarius lapponicus, assembly GCA_039654755.1. Taxonomy (NCBI): domain Eukaryota; kingdom Metazoa; phylum Chordata; class Aves; order Passeriformes; family Fringillidae; genus Calcarius; species Calcarius lapponicus. The sequence goes on along the minus strand of CM077466.1, from coordinate 64,311,697 downwards.
ACATGATAACAAGAGTGAGCTTTCTGTCAACAGATGTTTATGAATTTCGCTTCTAAACCCTCAGGGAATGTTTGTGGGAATATTGTATAGAAATCATTTCAATGCTGGGTTAATAGTTGGTTTGAAAAAAGTGCTCTTTCCAATGTGAAACAAGGGCTCATATTTGTGTTGCTTGTGCAATAACTCCAGATGCTCATTAAGAGCTTAATGGTTTTTTTTTGTGCGGGGATTAAGTTGCCCCAGCAGACAAAAGGGAAATTAGATCACTCCAGCTTCTCTGACAACTTCAGTTGCATATTCCTCAGCAACTTCAGTGACTGGAACTCTGAAGCTCCCTTATACTCTCTGGAGGATTCTTCATAGAATCCTTCTCCCCAGAATTATGCTTGTGGGTGGCAAAAATCAGTAGTTTCACACATATTCTAGATGTTTTTTCAGGATTGCTTGAAGTGCATATAGGAGGAAACTTTTGAAGGAATCTATACCTGCCCTCAGTCTTTTCACTTTTAATTGTATCTAATTGTATGTGAATATCAAATATTCACGTGTCTAATGTTTTGTTTCATGTACACGTGCAGATATTTCCACATGTTGCAGTGTACATGCAGCACTTTAAACAGTTGTGGAATAAATGCAGTTCTGCTTGGGTGTGACCAACTTGTTGCCTCTTGTAAATCAACAGTGTATTTTTCATAGTGTGGTTAAAGCAGGTTTATCTAGGGAGAAAATGAAACTATTGTTTCCATGTTCACCTATAAACTGGATGCTCACTTGTTGTTAAAGCTGCCCACAAGAATGCTCCAGGAATCAGGTTTGGGGAGCTGGAGGAGAGGAACTCAGTTATACAGGCTGGGAAAGTCCATGCTTCTGTTTGTGGGCCCATGTGATGTCTCATAGGTCAGGATGCTACTTGTCACAGGTTGTGTCCTCAGAAGGAGGGAGCAGGGAAAGATAAGATCCTCTAGTCAGGCTGAAGTGTGGCATAGAGTTGAAAAAAAAAACGTTAGATTTAAATGTTTGCCTTAGTAGTAGCTCTAGATTTGCCTCCACTCAAAATCCAAGGGTTCCCATTTATATGGAACTATGCTATTTCTCTGAGTTCTCAGTTTTCTTTAACCTTCTCTGTTGTTATTTTTGCAACTTCATTTTTGTGCCTGAAGACCTGACAAATACATAGTGCTTCTGGCACTGTAAAATACAAAACAAAGCAGTGATGTTAAATTCCCATTTTTAACCCTCAAGCAAACTCTAGTTGCTCTGCAATATTTTCACAATGACTCAGCATTGAAACATGTACTTGAAGAGGGGAAGGTGGTTTCTGTGGGTTTGTTATGGTTTGGTTTTAGTCTGATTGTGTGTCTTGTGTACAGCCTCATTACTTGTGTGGCTTGGTTTTTTCCTTTTTATTCAGTGCTGCAAAAGTAGGTGCAAAAGCTTTGATTTCTGCAGCATCCAGCACCTGAAGGACCCTCCCTATATCTCTGATCCATAACAACTCTTTCTTGTGCTCCACATTATTTCTTTTCTTCTCTGCTTATACAGAATTTTTTCTACTACTCTATTACTTCCCTAATTCTCCTATTATAAACTCAGTTAAGTGTGATGGTTGCAGTTTATGTGAGAGGTGAGGAACAAAACTGAAATGGTGTTAGCTAATAAATATGCCATGACAGCAAGTTTCTCAGTCCTTGAATTTAACATTTACCTCAGCAGAGTAACTGATGTGATAAAATACAGGATATTTTAAATTATCAAAAAGAGGTTAATAAATATTGTGACAAAACTGGCCTACACAAGGTTTCATTTGTCAAGCTTTGAGTGTGTCTATACTCTTAAGGTATCATTTAAATAGACAAGCTGCTCAGTTCCCTGCTATTAGACCTGAAACTGTGTCTGCATTATGTCGAGTTTGAAGCACTTGTTTTCCAGTGTCTAAAACCATAAAAGTTTTGGTTCACTTACACTGCAAGAAAATCTCCATGAAAAAGGCTGAGGTTGGTAATAGGCTGAAGGATGAGAGGAACAGTCATATGCTGACATCATTAATAACTTAATATTGTCCCTTTTTTTTTTTCTTCAGTAACATGCAGTGATAATTCTGGTCTTTTCAGGACAGGGTGTGGGCCAACGTGGCAAAGAGTTTGAACTGCCTTATTGCCATGGTGGACAGACTGCTTGAAAAAGACAACATCAGCAACATTAAAGAGGGTGAAAATGAGCCTTCAGCAGAAGATTGCAAGGTGTTGCATACAGGCGGTAAGCAACCCCCCCTGATTTTTTATTTTTTAATCATTGACAAGAGTAAATAAAAATGTTATGACAATTTTTGATGCAATAGCATCTTCATATAAATTTAGATATTGTTGTAACATATATTCAGAGTTTCCTAAAGTAGGTTTATATTTGCAGTCTCAGTGACTATGGCATTGTGTGATCTTACTCTTTTTTTTTCAAACATGTTTATATTTGTTGTTTAGAATCTTTGTAATTGGAAATATTGGAGCACTTTTTTTCCTGTACTCTTCCTTTCAATGTGAATTATACCTCCCTTAGCCTTAACTTTTCAAGCAGTCTGACCTTTGAGTGTATTCTAAAGACTGAATTTGAGTTACAGTTACCAAGGTAACATGCTATGGTTTCATCAGTTGCAGGATTATGAATCCTCTGTAGGATAAATCAGAAAGAGTAGAAGGATTTTTTAAGGAGAGGGGATTTTTTTGTTGTTCTTCTGACTCTAGTCTGGTTTGCCTTGGAGAAATATGTGACAGCATTAAATTCTTTTTACTTTTGCCTTTTCATTTTCATTTTCCATGAGGCTCTTGTGCTTACACAGCCCCTGACAGATGTCCGTGTTTGGCTGCTGAAGGTGGCCCTTGTTTCTATCTGCTTCTTGTACCATCCCATCAGAGCTCCCACCCAGCTATTCCTTCACTGGCTCTGGGTGAGAACTCCCTCATTTGATACATACAGGATCCACCAATTATCACAAACAATTTGAGGTGACAGTGTGATTGCACCTGAATTTTGCCTTTAAGTGAATTATGGAATCATAAGCTCTGTGAATTGGCCTTTGATAACCTTCAGCATAAGTTTGCAAAGAGCACCTGAGGAACGTTGCCACATTTCCAAGCTGGAATTAGAGGAAACTCATACTCACATTGCTACAGACATATGAAGGTTCATTTTTCTTGTATTATCTCGTACCTGTTGTGGACTATATAAGTTTAGATTCAAAATTTCTGACTTTCATTGCCCTGGGGATGGGCACTGCATCCTTTCATTGCATCCCTTCCAATGCAATGCTGGTAGAAGTGGGAAATAAAGCCATGTTCTAGTGGGAAATAAAGCAGAGTGTTCTAGTTTTATTTGCATCTTCAGAAAAGCTTTTATTATAAAATATTGTTTAGTCATGAAGATGAAAAATTTTTCTGTGATCTGTTTCCTTTAGTAGCACACATAATTTATTTAGAGCAGTCACATGTGAAAAGCTTTCTCTTCCCTTCCTCTTCCTCACATTTTTCCTTCCTTTTCTTTTAAGCTTGTCTTTATATGAGTTTTATTTATGCCTTTTTTTCCTTTTTCCCTCTCACTTCTGTGTCATCCTTTTCTTTTTGATAGGATCCTTGTCTGGGCTGAATGTAGCCCAGCAATACAAGACAATCCCCTTCAGCAGTACTTTTTCTCTAAGTACTTTGGCTAAAAACAGAAGATGAAAAACATGTAAGGGAAAGACTATTTAACTGAATCAACAAACTAAAACAATGCATGAGAATATTTAGCTACACAGCATTCACAGAACCTTCCTATGTTTAAAGTGTATTAGATTTTCTTAGCTTTGTCTTTTATTACCTTTGTCTTCTCTTTCTGTTTTCACTATGACTAAGCATGCTAAGATACTCATGTATGTATTATTGGATGGTTTTGGGTTTAACTATTGATCCATGTGACAGTGTAGAAAATCTTGGATGATTGCAATGGAATAATAAATCCCAAGAATTCAAAATTTCTGGACACCCATACTGTGCAAAGTAAACTGCTACCTTAAAGTGCAGGAATACCAGGAAATCTTATTCAGGTTTTTATTGTTCCTGCAAGAGCTGCTGCAGCATTATGAGTACAAAGCCTCCTCCTTTTCAAAGAGCTTAGCCCTCAGCTGGAGTTCAACTGAGCTTCGAGAGCTGCGTGGCAAAGTAAAGAAATAAGTCACTGACCTTTTTATGGTGCAAAGTTGAATATGTGAAATCTTCTGTCTTTTTAAACCTCCCTTTAAAAAAAACATTAATTAAAAGACTGTTCCTTTCCTAAGTAAGTAAAATCAAATTCTGGGTTAATTATTTCATGCTGATTTTAGGGATTTACTGCTGCTCTGTGTTGATTGGTTGGTTTGATTTGCCTGCCTTCTTCATTAAAACAGAGATTGTCTAATGTTCACTTTGTGATATAAAGACAAGTGATTTATGTTCTTTTACCTCTATTATTTCAATTCTGTCATAGAATATTTTTATGATCAGGTAGTGAGTGATTAATTTAGGTGAAAGGTTACCTTGTGGTTATCTGCTGTTACATTTATATGTCACATTTATATTTATATATCTTACATTTTTATGTCTGTAGTGCCCTCCTTTGCTTTCAGAGCACAACATTATGCATTCTTCTGCTTTTTATTTAAGGTTTGGTTTTTTAACTTCATACAATTTATGTTTTGAAGTGATTTAAAGCCATTTATGGATTTTAGGTGGCACAAATAGCAGTGACAAAATTGGCTTTTTTATTCTGTTGCTAGGGCTAAAGGAGATAGGAGTACTATGCTGAAGCATCCTTTTTGGTTACCAGCATTTTAATAAGCATTTCAGTGGGCCTGACTTTGAAAAGACCAGAAGCTTGCTTTTCTGCCAAACTTTATCAAATTTAACATGTGGTTTGACATATTGCAACTTGGATATGAGCATACAGAACTGACTAGCTGGGTGCTAAGCAGGTCATTTGCCTGCACAGGCCTGTTGATTGCAGACACATGGGACTGAAGGGCATTTTCCAGTAACCAAAGGGCAAATCTTGTCACAGACTGAGCTGCCACCACTCTCTTGGCAATGGACATGGAATATTTACTCAGTGCTTTGTGGAACATGCACTTTTGTTTTAATCTCATTCTAACTGCATAGCAGTGGTACTGTCTTTTTAGTTTCATCCTTTCATTCTTTAATATAATATGTTTGGTTTTTATGCCTTGTTTTAGTTTCCAGTGGCTGACTAGCTCTATTTTTGTACTGAGTTTCTTTGCTTTATCAGGAGACTCTGACAGTTCTTCTGGATGCTAAGTGTTCCAAACTGACAGGCTGCCCATGTCATTTTAGCAACCTGACAGTCATCCTGGAGTCTCCATGTTGCTTCTGTTCTTGCTCCTAATCTCCTTTTTGCAGATGGTCACTCATTCAGTTAATTCTTCACCCTTTTTCAAACAATTTTCCACTGTGATTTTAATTTAAAAGTTGAGATCTGAAGACTCAATGTGTGTGAGTCCATGAATGTGTTAAAAGCAATAATTTTATTATTCCTTTCCTGAAGTGATTCTACAAAGGTATTCTGAAAGATATCATATTCTAAAATGTATACAAAGTGATTCTACAGAGTCACTCTAAGAGAACTCTACTTTAAACATGTCAGCTCCCTTTACAAATAATGTCTATTTATGAATTGCATTAGTATTATATATTTATGCCTTGCATACAAGGCAATATTTTTTTCCCATAATCTAGTGAATTTACTTGTAGACTTCAAAATATAGTTTTTATTTGTTTGTTTCATAAACTTCAATTACTTACATATAAGTAGGTGTTACTGTTGGATTTTTGGATTGTTGTGCATTGTTAATGAATGATCCTCATTCATATTCCTGCTGGAGTATTTGCAGCAGGACATCCTGCATAACAAGTAACACAGTGAAATTTAACAGAGCAAAAATGAGGCACCTTTTTTTTTCTTCCTAAAGTTCGCTTTTCTAAGATCTCAGTTTCTGATAGACCTCCTATTTTGATTTTAAATAAAGCATAAGCATGAGAATATACTTGTCCATTCATGAACATTCTTTTTTTTCAAGAAACAATGCAGTGCCTGTCAGATTTGCCATCTAGCTCCACCTTCTGGGGACTGGACATCCTTATTAGCTGAGATTGAGAAGTTTCAGTGTGAGCGAGTAGCAGAAGATTGTTTTGGAAAACTTAATCACACAAAGGTTGTCCTCTGTACTAGTGACATGTGCAACTCTATATTTTCTAATAATTTATATTTTCTCAGTTGCTAGGGTAAGGTTTTCTGCAAACTTAGAATTTTTACTGTTTACCAAAAAACCAAATACATATGTAAGTAAGGCTCTGTATTCATTGGGACATTAATTACTCAGTAGGATTTATTTTTAATAAATTTAGTATGAATGTTCTTTAATAAAAAATTACCTTGAGAATTTAAAATCCTTTGAATTCCTTTTAAATGCAACTATTACAGACAAAAACTGCTTATGTTAGTAAATTAATAGTACTAGTATTAGTATGCCAAACATGTAGTCTCCCCTCAAAAAAAGTTGTGAGAAAATTATCTTAAAGCTACCACAAGGTATGTGCATATTTGGAAAATCATAATAGAAGGTGGTTATCAGTTGTTTACTGCCAACCTAGAAGACTGCATGAAGAAGAATCCACTTAGATTTGTTCTGAGTCTAGTATTATTTAATATTTTTATTACTGACTTGTCTTATGAAATATGGATGATGCATATAAAATTTGCAGATTCTTAAACTTGGGAGAGGCTTTAAGCACTGTGGTAGCAGGATTAGAATGGATCCTGATGAAGTGCTGAAATACTAGGATGCAGTTCATCCTGCATTCAAGGAGAAATACAAAGTTATGTTCCTGAAGAAAACAGAAATCCGCAGTGCAGGTGGGCTGGTTAACTGGCAGCTCAGTAAAAACAGATCTAAGTATTCTGTGATTTGTGGCCAGTATGTGACCCCCTCTATTCATAAATTTAAAGAATGGTCTGGGTTGGAAGGGATTTTAAAGGGCATCTCATTCCAACCCATCCGCAGAGGTTGGGCAGGGGGCACCTTCCACTAGACCTGGTTGCTCAAAGGCCCAGTCAGCCTGGCCTTGAACACTTCCAGGGATGGAGCATCCACAGCTGCTCTGGGCAACCTGTGCCAGTCCCTCATCACCCTCACTGTGAAGAATTTTGTCCTAATATCCAATCTAATCCTACACTCTTTCAGTTTGAATCCATTCCCCCTTCTCCTGTTTGTACACGTGCTCTCCTTTTATGAAAAAGGCTGTCAAAAATGCTCTTTAGCCCTATCCACATAATCTGAAATTGTAACAGCAGGTTCAAGAAGTGTAGTTAGTTCTTGAAATTCTGCTTTTTCTGCCCTGGCTATCAGAGTATGTGCCACATCCTTGGCTGTGTCTGTATCCAGCTCTCCTTTCCCATGGAAAAGGAACAGATGTCTGTTTGCTGTACCTTCAAGTCTACTTTGAAATGGCCAAGTAAAATCTTTTTCATTGTTTGCTCAAGTAAGAAGCAGCCAACAAATTGTAGTCTTACAGCCCTGTTTATTGGTTCATTGAGCATTACATATTTTGAGCTTACTTTGCTGCTGTTGCTTTTATTGGCATATGTATATTGGTTAAGTTAATAAAGGATTGTAATTTGACTTGAGAGTTTAGATTGCCTGATGTGTATACACTGACTTCCAGTACATTACACTTTTTTGTCTACCTTATTTCTAAACTCGTCTGTGTTTTGCAGCAGCCTCTGGTTGTTCTTTTGCTTTTATTCCCTGGAATAAACACCACAGTTCTTGTTATTTTCTCCTCATGAAGAGGTGAAATCAAGTTGCTGCTCAGTCTTTTTCATCTGCTTAAGGAGATTAAACTCTAAATCTTGGTAGCTCTGTGCTGCAAGCTCTCAATTTTTCCAGTAGTCTCTCTAAAATGTGAAACCAGACTTTGGCGCGCAGTGTGTCATCACTCTGTTAGTCAATGACATGTATAAAATCACATGGAGCTTGTACCTGGGGGTGGCTTATGATCTGTTTTGTCAGGATGGCGCTCACGTCAGAACTGCTTTGTTCCAGGGAATGCTTCCTCAGTCTGTATTACTCATGGTTAAATATGTATGACTGTGTTAAAACATGTTGTCTGACCACAAAGATAATAAAGAGCTCATCTTGTTCTCTGTGCCTGCTCTGTCCTTGTTCCCCTTTCATGCTTCTTACTTTCTCTAATTTCTCCCAGCTTTCAAAGTTCTCTCCTGTCTTCTTGGCTTCAGTTTTATTAATTTATGTGTTTCTCTGGAGCTCAGCCAAATTGACTGGCAACAGGCAACTGTCTTCCTGCCTAAAGAACTTCCCCAGTACTAACAAGTTTTTACCAGCCTGACTCAGAATGTTACCTGAAACAACATGCTGCTGTCTTGCACCTAATTACAACAGATTTTAATTATCATTGATTCCTAATTACACTAATCTACAGAAAATATGAGCCAATTATAGTCTGTTGCATTGTCAGTTGCATTCCCAACTTTTATATAGATTCTTCTAAAGTGTTGATTTCCCTCATTTCAAACTGTACAATGAAACTGAGATGTAGATTCTGAAGGAGGGGGATTTATTTGTTTTCCTTATTTGCTCAACTTAGGGGTAGGCAAAGTCATATGCAACTACCAGGCAGGTCTGATTTTATTAAATCCTATAAAAATCAGGAGTAGCTGGGATTACTGGGCAAGTTTGTGTAAGGTGTTCCGATTTTCCTCCATTCCTAGTTATCACTGTTTTATTTGTAATGTATTAAGGAATCACATTTTTCAAGCATTTCACGAGGTTTTTTTTTTTAATATGTCTAGCATGTATTTTTACAGAGAAAAACATGTTTAAAAATAGTCTACATCTCTCTGATAGAAATAGCTAAAATGAGTTCAAAATCTCTAAATATTTAAAGAGAACAACATAGAGAAAAGCTAAAAAAAAAAAAAAAGGGAATATGATCTGAAGCTTATTATATTTCCAGCCTGTAGATTAAGTAGGTGATACCCTTCCAGATACCTATTTGTTATTGTGTTTTGCCCTCCAGTGCCCACTTTTTCTTAAATACTTGATTATTCTCTCTGGTTTTGCATTTTTGATGCTATTTCATTTCTTACATAGCCAGTTTTAAGTCCTGAAAGGAGGCTCCATCGCCACTGTATTAATCTTTATGTGCTAAATGAGGTTTTATGTGTTTCCCTGTATACACTGTTTGTGAAACTTAAATACAAGTTTTACAGAGATGCTGGGACTGTTAGAAAAGGCCATTGTTTCAGAGTGCAGTTGGATTCAGGCCAGGGATTTCACCCCATTCCCAGTGGTAAGATGGAATTCTACTTACAAGTATGTTCTCCAGTGGCATTTGTGGTCCCACAATGGTCTGGGGAGAGCTGCAAGGGTTGTTTTAAAGGGAAGGGTGATCTATGCAGCTGCTGCTGCCATCCTTCCTAGGGGAAAAGGGTTTTTCACTGCAAGTTTTCCACTTTGGAACAGATGACCTGTTCTGTTCTAGGTGACTGGTATGAACAGCTGTACCCGCTGGTGATTACACTGAAGGACTGCATGGGAGAGGTGGTGACCAGGGCCAAGCAATCCATGGCGTTTGTCTTGCTCCAGGAACTTGCCTGTGGTTTGCCCCCAGTGTTTGATGCTGACCCTGAGAAGAGACATTGTCTTTAGCCAAGCAGTAGGTTGTCTTGTGTCACTTACTTCCTTCTGTTGCTGTAATTATAAGCATACTGTTCATGCCAGTGTTTGTGGTTTTCTTTCTTGTTGTTTTTTTTTTTCCTTACAATTTGATACAACTTTTTCATTTATTTTCCATGATATTCACCTCAATAATTTATAATGCGGTAAGAAACTAAATAGTAAGTAGAAATCCATGGTACTTCTATCACTGAGTCAGAGAAGCAGATCTGCAATGGACTGGAAAAGTTGCCTAATCCTGCCCTTGCACAAAGAAAAATCCAGAAATCTATTTTTAGATTTCCTAGATTATATAGTTCTCAAGTCTAGCTTTGAATATATCCTGCTGTTATTCATAATCACAGAATCACAGAATAGGTAGGGCTAAGGGAGCTCTGACGATCATCCAATCCAGCCCCCCTGCCAAGGCAGGGTCACCTAGAGCAAGGGACACAGGAACACCCCCAGGTGGGGTTGGAATGTATTCAGAGAGGGGGGCCTCCAAATTCTTCTTGGTCAGCCCGTTCCAGTGCTCTGCCACCCTCAGTGTAAAGTTCTTCCTCATGTTGAGGTGGAATGTCTTACGTCTTTTAGTTTATGGCCTTTGCTCCTCATCCTGTTGCTGGGGACCATTGAAAAGAATCTGGCACTTCCTCCTAGCACTCACCTTTGAGGTATTTATGTGCATTAATGAGATCCCCTTTGGTCTTCTCCAGGACTGAACAGGCCCAGCTCCTGCAGTCTCTCCTCATAAGAGAGATGCTCCAGACTCAAATCATCCTTGTGTTCCTTTTTGGACTCTCTCCAGTAGCTCCTTGTCTTTCTTGTCCTAATGAGCCCAGAACTGAACACAGCACTCTAGATGTGGCCTCACGGGGGGTACTAGCTAGGCAGCATCCGAGCTAGGGAGATTTTTTCTCCTGGTCACCTTGGAAATAGAGAGGAGATTATTTGTTTTCAGTTTGTAGCAATATTTTAAGTGTTTAAATACTATTAGCATGTCTTTCCTTAGAACTGTCTTCCCCTGGCAAATAACTGAAGCTCTTTATGTCTTCTCCTGTATATAATGTTTTTTTCAGATAGATTTTTTTCTAAATATTTCACTTAATTTCTCCCTTAAGTAAGCCAAGGAGATTCAGTTGCATTAGATGTTGAACCACTTTCAAATCCATCATAATTCACATGTTTGATTCACATAATTCACATCATAATTCACAGTCTTACTTGTTTGAAGCCTGACAAGTGAGGTTCTGGTCTTATTTATGTCAGTGTAAATAACACACAATGATACAAAACAAATTAAGCTTATCTAATATATATTAACAGAATATTTCACTATACACCCCAAAAAAACCCATCAAAATACATTATTTTGAAATCATGTATATAGTCACTAAACAGAAACAACACCTATGCTGTTGTCTCAAATATGTAGGTGTTACCTCTGTTGTGTATAATGATAGCAAGCCTCAGTTTAACTATTTGTCTTGTAACAGTACTCTTAGTTGCACATGTTTTAATTATCTTTACAGCTCGCTGGATTGGTCTGTGGTTTCGTAATCAAATTGCACACAGGTTTACATGATCAAGGATTTTTACAACAGCTTCATACTGTTGGATTGCTCGTGCAGTATGAAGGACTCCTTAGTACATATAGTAAGTATTGTTCTTGGACAAAGTTCCTTATGTACCCCGCCCAGAAGTTACCCAGGAAGTTCTTATTTTAACCTCTGCTCTGTTTTCCAGTAATTTGGCTTGTTGAATCAAATATTGTCCTTACAAGACAGTAGACTTGCATATAATAGCATAGCTGAAGTCATTGATACTGTGTTGTTAATTTTTGCAGCAAAAATTTTTAATCATTCTGAGTTCCTCAGAGAACACGGCCTGCTAATTGTTCCATGCAGACCTGACCCAAAATACCAGGTTTATAAAACTAATCCAAACAGAAGATTTAAAACACTTACTGCTTTTATCAGCTTCAACCCTGATCACCACTGCTGATAATGTGAAGATTGCCCTGAAAACAGTTTCATAGTTTGTTACAGATGCCATTATTTGATATGTATTAAGAAGGGAATTTGGAGGGAGAAATTGCCTTATGTTTCAAAATTTGAACTAGATCTATTGGAATCATTCCCTGAATCAGAGATTTTGACTGAAGTAGAAGAATTTAGCATTTGTGAAGCTTTTTAATGCAGTTGCTCATTTGGAGATAGCTGTCTTCTCCATTTTGCATGATGCTTGTCCTCCTTTTCAGCAGGAAAGCCTTTAAAACCTTTGTCCTCCATCAGCAGGGAAGCCTTTAAAAAACTTTCAGAATAGACAAAAAATGGCTTTTCTGAGGTTATTTTATGCCTATGTAGAGCAGGCTGATTTTCAGAATTGCTTAATACTCATGGTTACCATTTAGGCCACAGAATTGTCAGCAGTTCAAGAAATTAGTCTGGTTTTATGTAGGTTATTGTAATGTGGATTTAGAACTGTGGTTTTTAGATGCACAGACTGGAAAATATATTGCTTTTACTCTAACCTATACAGTGACTGATCTGCCAACTCTGTTAATCGTCTCTTTAATTTTTTCAATGTAGGTGAAGAAGCAGGGATGCTAGAAGACATGGCTGTGGGCATTTCAGATTTGCAGAAGAGTAATGTTTAAAGTAATTGAAGCCAAGTCAGAAGATTTTTTGCCTATTATAACTGGAAGGCGGGTAAGAACTTTGTATCTTGGAGCCCAGGAAACTAAGCTACAGTTTTAATCTGTAGCCCATGAAACCTGTCTAATGGTTTTCTTGTTGCTGAATTCTATTTTATTGAAAGTGCATTGTTTTACTTTTTAGAAGGTGAAGTAGTAGGGATTCTAAAAGCCAGTAAGCTCTGGGTTACTCTCCTGATAAAAAGCTAAAAGTTCCAGTTACTAATACAAATTAATCTGAAAAATGTCTGTTGTGCAGAGCTGCTGGCGCATTATTCACACATAGATACTGAATCCTGGACAGGTGACAAGGCCATTATTTACAGATGTGGTCTCTAACTGAGAAACTTGCGTTTTCAATGTCCTGAATTTGTATTTCAGCATGAGAAATGAAATTGCAATTTCAAGAGTTTAGGCCTTGATTGTTTTTAAGATGGAAACCAAAAAACTCAGATGGCACTTATTATTAAAAAACTTCGTAGTCACTTTTAAAAATGGAAGCCGTTTTTAGCTGCTGAAAATCACGCAGGACATACACAGTCTCAGAAATCCTTGCACAAAATCACTTATCATTTATGAATCTCACATAAGTACTGCTGAATATCAGGACATAAACTGCAATACTCTGATAATTTTGGCTATTTGAGGGTTAACAAGATTGGAATGGATTTTTCATCTTTATTATTATTCTAGTCTGAAGCTCCAAATACTTCTGTTTTGCAAAAATCACTTCCCTAATAGTATCATTGCTCTTAAGATGACTGTAAATTGAATTCAGCTAAAAGCAGCAACTTTTAGAAAATCTATGTTTCCTCTGAAGGGGGCTTTCACCACTGATTTACTTAATTATTCTGGATGATTCACTCTCATCATATGGGTTTTCTGAGAAGGGATTGAAATAACTAACAGGAAGGCTGGAGTATGAAGGCAATACATTGGGAATAATTAAGAATAATTATGATGTGTGGGGATAAAACAGAAGAAATACATCCTTGTAAATCACAGCAGTCAAAAATCCTGAAAAATCCAGCATGTACATTTGCTGGCTTGCTGCCATTACTGTGGTACCTGAGCTGTCACAGCAGGAGGTCCTGGATGTGAAGGAGACTGGGGCTTTCAGCTGCCTCAGGCATTCTGGATTGATGGAGCAGTCAGTGTTTAGGAAGAAGAGCTACAGCCCGTGATTGCTGTACTGTACTTACTGGCAGATACTCAGTGGATGGGATTGCTATCAGAAAAAAATAAAATCTATAAGGTTTATGTGGAGGAGTCCCATTCCTCTTAGAGCTGTGATGAGACTGCTCCTATCAAACAGCATTGGAAGTCAACCATAAAAAGAAAAGATGGTGAAAATCTAGTTATTTTCTAATAATTTTTTTAGAAACCCTCAATTTATTATTTTGGTTGTTATATGTTATGGCTCAATAAATGAGAGTAAAAGACTGTAGAAATGCAAGACAGAAAATCAAAACTACAAATTCTTATCTTGAAGAGTCAGCATATACACTTGTAATTGTTTTTTTCTAGGGAAGTACTTAAACCTGACATTCTGTGTGCACAAACAAATCAATCCAAAGTGTGTGGCACTGTCTAGCAGTGCACCGATCTTCTGGTGGTAGACAGAAGTAGACACCAGCCACCCAGGGGAGGTGAAATTCTGTTCAGGAACTGACATTCTTTTATTAGAGGCCAAAATACGCACTTTTGGAACATTCTTTACAGAATCACAGAATATTTTGAGTTAGAAGGGACCCATATGCATCATCAAGTCCAACTTCTGGCCTTGCACAGGGATTCCCAAGTATCCCCACCCTGTGCCTGAGAGTTCAAATGCTTCTTGAACTCTCTAAGGTTTGGTGCTGTGACACTTGCCAGGGGGAGCCAGTTCAACCTGCTCAACCTCTCTCTGGGTTGAAGAACCTATTCCTGACATCCAACCTAAGCCTCCCCTGACACAGCTTCAGGCTGTTTCCTCAAGTCCTGCCACTGGTCAGGAGAGTGAAGAGATCAGTGCCTGCCCTGCCGCTTCCCCTCTCCTGATGAAGTTATAACCGCAGGGAGGTCTCCCCTCAGTCTCCTCCTCTCCAGGCTGAACAGACCAAGTGGCCTCAGCCACTCCTCACACAACTTCCCCTCAAGGCCCTTCACCATCCTCGTGGCCCTCCTTTGGACACTCTCGAATGGCTCCATGTCGTTTTTTCTATTGTGGCACCCCAAAGTGCCCCCAGCCCTCAGGGCGAGGCCGCCCCAGTGCAGAGCAGAGCAGGACAATCCCCTCCCTTGCCCAGCTGGCAATGCTGTGCCTGATGCCCCCAGGACACAGTTGCCCTCCTGGCTGCCAGGGCACTGCTGACTCACATTCAGCTTTCCATCGACCAGGACCCCCAGGCCCTTTGCACAGCGCTGCTCTGCGGCCTCTCATTCCCCAGGCTGTCCCTACATCCGGGGTTGCCCCATCCCAGGTGCAGAATCTGGCCCTTCAGATTCTGAACTGTCTACAGCTGATGATTGCCCATCTCTCTAATTTGTTGAGGTCTCTGGAGGGCTTCTCTGACCTCAAGGGAGTTGACAACTCCTCCCAGTTTTACTATCATCAGCAAACTTACTTAGCATTCCTTTGAGCCCTGCATCCAGGTCATTAACAAAGATGTTGAAGAACACAGGGCCAAGGATGGAGCTTGCAGAACCCCCACTAGTGACTGGACACCATTCTGATATCATCCCTGTAATCCTTTGTTCCTGACCCGTAAGCCAGCTGCTCACCCATCGCATAACACGCTTATCCAGCTGTGTGCTGGACATTTTGTCCAGAAGTATGCTGTGACAGGCTGTCTCAAAAGCTTTGCTGAAGTCCAAAAGCATTGTTTGTTGGCTGTCCTAGATCAACTAAGTGGGTTCATTTATTAGAATGCAGCTCAGAAAGCAGTGTCCTGAGCTGCATCACAGTATGACCAGCAGGTCAAGGGAGATGACTTTCCCTCTCTATTCTGCTGTCACGAGACCCAACCTGCAGTAATGCAGGCAGCTCTGGGACCCCACAAACAAAGGAAGTGGACCAATTGGAGGTCTTAATGAAGATGGGGCTTAATAAAGATGATGAGAGGGCTGGAGCATTTCTCATGGAGACAGGCTGAGAGACTTGGAACTGTGTTCAGCTTGGAGAAGACAACATTCCGGGGAGAATGTTGTCAGCATTTTCCACTACCAAATGGGGTTACAAGAGAGCTAGACAGGGACTTTTTACAAGGACATGGAGAGACAGGAGAAGGGGGAATGGATTCAAATTAAAGAGGGGAAGTTCAGATTAGATGTTAGGAGGAAATTCTTTGCTCTGAGGGTGGTGAGGGACTGAAACAGATTGCACTATGAAGTTGTTGATGCCTCATCCTTGGAAGTGTTCATGACCTGGTTGGATGGGGCTCTGAGCAACGTGGTCTAGTGAAAGGTATCCTTGCCCATGGCAGAGGAGTTGAATTTAGATGCTCTTTAAAGTCCCTTCCAACCCAAACCATTCTGTGATTGTGCACATGAACTTTGAGGTATCACAGTCTCTTACACCATGTTATCAACAAAGCCCAAGACTGGACTAGCACTTAAAGCCACACTGAAGTGATCTAAAACATTGCATTCATCTGGGTAAAGACCCTCCAAGCTGAGTTGCTGTGACTGACCATGTGTGCAGTTTTTTTCTTTTACAAATCATTGTCCATGTAATTACTTGTTTTGAGTTTACTGCAATGAGGTTAAAGGTGTGCAGTGTCAGCCAACTCAAAGCAGCTGCATGATCCATGACCCCCCAGCCATGTGAATGGTACCTTTTAGAAGCATTTACCAGTATTACAAGTGTTTGTCTATCTTCATATGTGATGATAACAAATATTAGAGAATAATGCAAACAAAGTTATAGAGGGATATTTTTAAGCAGTCCTGTTTAGGCAAATCTTATACATTGAAATATTTAAGACCTAAATTTATACAGTTTCTTCTTAAATAGGTGAAGATATATTATTTAGTCTCTTAAAACACATGCTTACTTTCTCCACTTTGTTTTTTCTGAAAGGTCATTAAATGTTAAAAATTAGGTGCTGATTTTTCCATCTCACTGGAAAATGTTGTACCCACCTAATCCATCTCCTGCCTGATAGCTCTGCACTGAATCTAGCCATGAAAGAGAGAAAGCACATGACAATAAAATTTACGGGTTTTTTTTTTTTCTTTAAGTAGAATCATAGACCTGTAAGATCTTTGGCAAACTTATGTCAAGCAAGTCCTCCAGATTTCCTCCAGTCTTCCAGTACTTTGAGTTGTTTCTTTTTTTGCCTCCACTTGACTTCAGTACTACTCCTGGACTTTTCTAGACAGCTCTGTCATAGCTTTATGGTCTTTTCTTTCCACAACCAGAAACGCGTAGTTTTCATTGTGCAATTGGTAACAGACTTTTTAAAGTTACCAAGGATTATCTCTGAGACTTCAAAAAGTGTTTTGAAAAATAAAAAACACAAGGGGAGAGTTCTCAAATTGTTCTGATACTAATTTATCATGCCTAAAGACCATTATTTCTCAGTGTTCTTTCACATGCAGAGATTTGTAGTGATTTTGGGAATAGTGAAAATATAACAATGCAGTGATTTTGGTGGCACTTTGGTTCTGTAGCGCATGCTCTTTGAATTAGACTAAACCAAACTTTTCTTCTCAAGCTCATCAAAGCACTCCATCACAGGAATGTTCTGGTAGTACTTGACAGCAGCCAGGAGGGCTTTTAGGAAGGCTAAGAATTAATACTGCTATGCAGAGGTCATGGGAACCACATTCTTTACTAAGCTTTTTGCTAACTCTGTATTTTTTTCACATGTGAATTAATTGAACAAAACACAAACTTACCTGAGGAAGCAGAACTATTTCGGTTTTCATCCCTCCTCCCTGAGACATGTATTCTCCATTCAGGACTGATACTCCCTCTCAACGGGGAACATCTGGCATTTGCTCAAAGACTGCATGCCAGTTCTAGCCTGTACTAAGGCAGATGTTGCTGCCCTTGCTGAATGCAATTACATTGCAGTCACAGGTCTGGGCTGCATCCATTTTACTTGTTTCTCAGATATATGAGCAGAATAAAGTTTTAAACATGATCACTGGCTCTTCCAAGTGGAATCTGTTTTTTCCAAACACTTGAGCTGGTGCCAGTCATCCCTCAAGCTTGCTGAAGGTGTCAGAGCTACTGCAGAAACGGACATTTTTCTTCAAGGTTTTCTGTCTTTTTCTCACCCAAAATTCTCCAGAGGGCATTTTTATTCTTTAGCAAGTATGTGATTGGAGAGTTGGAGTTCATGATTATTTACTTCATGATTTTCCATCTTAAATTTACATACAAATCTTGAGTGCCTTCCTTGGCCTGACTTCTGTAGGCAGGATAGATCCTTCCATCCTGTTGCTGTAACAGTCCTTGTTGCTGGTGTCATATTTCAAATGTTCCCTGCAAGAGTGAAAATTTCAACCTCCATTATCAGTTCAGCCCTCTCTGATTAAAATACCAGATCCTGGAAACAAATGGGTTTTCTTCTAGGCTGTTCTTTTTTTGTTAATTTAGATTGGTTGCTCTAACAACGAAAAGAAAGCTAATAAAAGCGAAGATAATGTTATCCCATTGTTTCTGTTGTGGGTTCAGGCACCAGTTCTAAAAGGCAGGTGGAATCCAGCCTGGCGCTTCCATGTGATCAGAATTTGACCTGGCAGCCAAAGTAGTACATTTTTCATGACATCAGACTGAACAAAAATATAAGGCCAGAACTGCTATACATCATATCCCTTCTTCTAAAACAGGATTCGTGTTTGTGTGATGAGCGTTCAGTTATTATCTTCACAGAGACAATTTTGTCGTTGGTGATGCTTTCTACCCCCAGGGTGAGAATCCAACCATTTTGCGAGTTTTACTTTGGGTTTTTATGAAACCTTTTTGTTCATATTACTTTTAGAATGGATACCAGATCAAGCTGTGACTTTGGAAGTAAGTTGTTTTTGTAACTCAGCAAGATGCATTTTAAGAATTGAGGTATTCTTATTGATATTTTGGTAGCAGAGGACTTTTTTGCTGCTTTCATCCTTAGTCTTATTTTCACTTCAGTAAAGAAGTTAGTTTATAATTATATACAGTTATACCTGCCTTTGTTCATATAGCTTGTTTATGCTCTTAAAGCAAGCAAACTGAATCATCCCTTTTTATGGTTCAATTAAGGGGAAAAGGGAGGGATTTTTAAGTCTACACATTCTCTATAATTTAGGAAGATTATTTTAAGAAGACCAATCAAGAACCGCATCCTATTCTTGTTTTCATTTTTCCTAGTGAACATTACATTATAGAGGTCCAGCTTCCAGCAAAGATGTTTGAGCTGCTGCCACAAGAGATTAAAGAAGGAAAGCTGCTTCGCATGTATCCAGTGCTCTTTAATGTTGGAATCAATGAACAGCAAACACTGGCAGAGAGGTAAGAAAAAGTCACGTTTTATTTTCTGTCCAAGTACTCCGTGCTGGTACAGGCTATCTCTCAGGATTAGAAATAAATCTTTGTTTTTTGCTCTTGGACAATCTCACATTGACTCAGTGTGTACTTTCAAAGGTATTAAAGGAAATAAACACAACTTTTGAAGCAATGTAGAACAATGAAGAAGTCCAGATGAAGATAAGACCATAAGCAGGGCTTCATTTCACAGAGTTGGTGCCATGTTTCTCTTGGATACAAGATGCAAAATGGATTTCTATTTCAGATGCAGAATTTTGTTTGTATGCAGTACTCTGAAATTCTCACACAAGTTTGAAAATTCAAAATTCTTACATCTTGAAGATGAGGTTGAAGAGTCTAAACAAGTGATAAGCTAGAGAAATTTGTACTCCTATTCAACAGATTGCTGGAAACTAATTAATTAGTATAATAATAGTCAAGGTTTCACCAGTGTATTAATTTTCTCTTCCAAGAGAAGGGTATCTTTCAGTCATGTTAAATTATCACATTTGTGCAGTGCTAAAACTGCAAGGTAGAAGTCTAGATGTCAATACAGACAGCTACTTTTTAAAAATTTCTTTTCTTTTAGCTGCTTTTATTAACAGAGCATCCAAAATACGTAATGCTTATCTTTAGGTTGCATTCGCTATAAGCCAAAAGCTTATAGCAAAGCTGTAGCTGGAGTAATAGAGGGAGACAGTGAAAATCCTTAACCTGGATAATAGGCAAGAAGTTAAGCACCACAGGATTTTATTTCCTGTTCATTGTAGACAGCCAAGTAAAACCAGTCTTTTAAAGAAGTCTACTAAAGAATGCCATCAGGTAGCTTTGTGAATGTTTATGGGACACTTTTCCAAGTTGAGTGGTGATATGTGAGAAAATTTAGGCAGAAAATTGAAATGGGTGACATAGACTGAATCTAAAGACAGTAAATCTGGCATTTTACTGGTGAAAGAGTTGGATAGTTGGTTAGAGAACTTGGAAACTTCTTGAAAATGAAAATAGGTTATTCTTGATGCCATAAAGAGGAAAGTGCTGAGAGTAGTGACGCGGCCAAACTCATAATGTGCAAAACCAACAAAATCAGTCATGACAGTTCTGAGAGGACACTCAAAGAATAAGAGATAAGACATGATGTGGTAAGCAAGAAGCAGGCTGGTGGGAGCTTACATGTGTGAGATAGGCAGGAAGGACTGAGTTATGAATGTTCTGAGGAAAAATTTGACAACGTTTAGAAATAGCCTGATTACCTGGGGGCTTGTAGAGGAGGTGGTATGAAAAGATGCCTGGCTTGCAGGTGAAGTGGCAGGAAGTGTTGTTCCCCGTGGTCATTTTACATTGTGTGCAAAGAAAGCCATAAGAGAAAACATAATAGCCACATATCTATAAATATGGATATGTACTAGTATTTACCAAGAAAATAAGTTCAATGCAGAAGCAGCTTTTCTGCATGTAGTTACAGTCCGCTTTTGTCTTAATTCAAAATACTGCTTAACTCCTAAAGTTGCGCATTTGTTTTTGAGACTGAAAGCACTGCACATGATTTATGGCTAAAAATATGGAGGGGTTTGTGGGATAAAGAACCTGAGAATATAAAAACATTTTTGTGGCAAATTTCTAGGAAATGTTACTTTATTAGAAAAAAAAATTATTTGTTTTTTGATAGAATACACTTGAGAATATTTCTGATTTAAAAGGAATGTTCTCATGTGACAGTGCAGCAATGGCTACTGAGGAAGTAGTCACATCTTCTCTGTGGCCTATTGAAATATTTGCTTCCCTTGTTCACAATTTAGCAGCATATTTGGTATCTTCTGATCTGTGTCCCCTTCTCTCTGAGTTTCTCACTTAGCTGCCCATGCCTCTCTCCCTGTACTCCTCCATTCCCATTTCAAATCTATTCTAAAGATGAATTTCAAAAACTTGGCCCTAACTGTTATGGGGACATTCTTGTCTTTACAGTCATATCTCCTGTAGTACCATGAGATTTAGTTTCTTGGCATATGAAATGTGGCTGTTGTAGAAATCTTGATCTCAGAGAGAAAGATATTTGTTTTTATAGCTATAGTTAGTTTGTAGATAAGCTTCTCTTCCATATTGTCCAGCTCTTACAGAAATTAATATGCTTAAGCAATAGCAGCACTAAGAGCTAGAGGAGTTGGTGTTCTCTGCCTGTGCTACTGTTTGGAATTCCCCCAAAGTGCCTTTCCATTTATTCAAGATTTGTGAGGGGAAAAAAAATAAGTGCCTTATTGCATGTTTGTAAATAGATTGCTTTGTTAATAAACTTTTGGAAGAAGTATGCATCAGTGATGATCTCGTTTCCAAAAATTAATTCCAAAGCATACAAGAACTTAACTACTGCATGTTTGACAAAATCTAATGCCTTTAGCACCAAAGTTATTTATTTATGCAAAGAAATAATTATGAAGGATAATTTATCTTTTTTTTTCTTTGTGGGTTTTGGGGTTTTTTCATAATTTATTGTGTATTTTCATAGGTTTGGAGATACCACTTTGCAGGAAAACATTAACCAGGAAAACTTAGAACTTCTCAAAGAATATTACAAGTTATTTACAGAAAAAATGCCTCCTGATTGTGAGTACAAAATAATGTGATGTGCAGATGGCTTTGAAAAGCTTTGAATGGGTAAAAGGTTATAAGACAGTAATATTAGCAGAATCCCATAACTTGTTCCATAAATCTAAACATTCTGTATCTGTACATGACCCTGCTGATCTCAGGAGTGATTTCAGGCCCTGTGCCACAGTAGAAACTACAGAGAAAATGAAACAGAGGAATGATGAACTGAGCAGCTATTTTAAGTTATTAAAATAATAAGATTCTTAATATTTCATGTAGAGGACAGTCTGTACCTACTGTATTTTTACATAAATTCTTGGTGGGAAATTTCATCAGCTTCAGTCATACCCTCTGTTCCTATTCTGAAATGTGTTGAGGTTTGGTGAACCATTGAGAAATCTGCAGATCCAAATACAAGCAATGAGCCACATCATCATTGTATGAATAACGAGGTTTCGTTAGAATAGGCCCTGTGTTCCACTTCTATAGAAATTCTGTATTATAAACATAAACATTACTATGCTGTTACTCTGATTGCCAAAAGCAAGGACTGAAAAAAAACATCTGCATCAATCGAATCTTGTTAGTTTTAATGCCCAAACTATAGTCCCAAATGTTGGACATTTAACAGCCTGATTTTTAAATGCTATGTAAAGCTTTGATATATCACATGCATATGAATACATGTTTATCTCTTATATCAGGATGATTTTAATTTGTTAATAATTTTGACAGAAACAAAAGCTCTTCCTAAATGGTGGGCAGGATGCCCATCTGTCCACCCACAGACCTAGTATTTCCAGGATATCTACAGAGAAGCTCATACAATAAGTTGGGTGATTAATTTAGGGGAATCCTGCTAAGAAAACATCCTCAAAAAACTGACCTCATCCAGGTTAGGACTAAGGTAGATCTGCTACCTCATAAATGGATTTTATTTTATAAAAGCAAAAATTTGCATGCTGACAGTATTGGCTGCTTTTCATTAACAGAATTTAAACTTGTACTGTCTTCCTGAAGGATTATTAGTGAGGCACACAGTTTCTGGACTTCTTTCAGACTGTGAAGGCTTTTGAGAACTAATTGTGTCTAGTTCATCATGTATTTTCTGGTTATTATACCTTTCTTGCTTTTTTCTCTACCTTTAAGAACTGAGTCTCTTCTTTATACAATTTTCTATGGAACACAAAGCACCTTTTGGTTCCACTGCCCTTCCCAGTAGCTCCCTGCCAGTATATGGAGTCACTCTTTTGCCTCGGAGAAATGTGCCTTTTAAACCAGCCCCCTGGGAAAAACGTGAAGCTCTCAAACTTGTTCATTTGTGGGAGGACTTTAACCCCACTCCTGTTCCCCCACCTCTGGAAGACAAACCTCCATACAAGGCTGGCAGCAACCCTGGTGCTGGGGCCAAGTGAGAGGCATTCAATATTGATGGCCTTTTGATGGTTTTGTCCCACTATCCAGATAATTTCCTATAATGCCAAATCTGGGCTACAAAATAAATGCAGGACTATGTTCCCAAAGCTGTCAGTTCCAAACAGTGCTCAAAAAGCCCAACAGAATTTGAGGACTCGCAGCCCTATTTGCCAGACTGTTGCATCCACCCTTGGCAGCCTCCCTGGCCTGCTGCTTCATTTATATATTCCCTTTCAAAGAATTCAATTTTCCACTCCCTGAAAGGTATTGCCACTTTTGCTGTTAGTTTTCCTCTTGTGTCTGTATTTCTCCTTGCCAATAATAGTCTTGATTGTAACTAAGCATCCACTGACCTTCTTTCTTCTTTAAGATGAACATACACTTCGTCATTTACCCATTTCTTAACCTCTTAAATTCTTTTAGCAGAAACTGAAAATAAGAGCATGTTTCCAGCAGGATTCCTACCAAAAATGCTGACCAAATATAGCTCTGATTGAAGCACCAAAATGGTACTGCTTTTATAAAAATACTAAGAGAGTAAGGGTCCAAAAACCTAAGATAGTTGTTTAGTAGTACATAATAAGCTGAAAACAACAAGGCTGTTTGGTATTTCCAGGCTCCTCCCCCTTATAATCTCTAAGCCTGATTTGGTGGTTTAGCGCTGTGGGGGACCCAAAGAGTTTAAGCAGTTGATCATTTCCAGTCAAGGTGCAACTCATATGGCAGTACTGTAAATGAGGAGACTCTTGCTGTACCTGTGGTGAAGTCACCCCTCTGAGATGTCGCATTTTCTGCTGTGAACCAAATGAAAGCTGCCTGGAAACAATAAAATGTTTAGTGATACATTTGTGTAATCTCAAAGCATCTTTGTAATTTTGTGCTCTCTGTTTTAAAGAAACAGATGCACCCAGAAGTGTAATAGTCCAGCAGAGCGTGATGTGTTTTTATGTGCTCTACATTATCTAATGTACAATCAGAACTTGTAATACAGAGTTAAAACAATCCAAATTAAAATTATTGCAAAACAGGTTCTGGATGTACATTTTCCTCCCTTTTTCTTTTTTTTTTTATTGTTTGTTTGTGAGTTTTTTTAGACAGCACAGTATGAGTGAAGCAACTTAGTTCTTTTTGAATATATTTAAAGTACTTCTTACCATGAATCATGGATAAGGGAAACTACAGAATTTATTAGATATAAAAGGAAAAAAGCCTGTTGATAAGAGGGATCATTCCAACTTGGATCATGTTAGGACAATGGATATTGACCTTCGCTAATACTTCCCTCATTTTTATTCTTTTAATTGAGTATAAGTCTTTGGGCTTGGGTTTGGGGCTTGGGTTGTGGGGTTTTTTCCCCTCACTGGATGGATAATTTACTTTCTCTGCTTGAAGAAACTGTATCCATTGACCAATTTAGTTTCACTTTATTTC
The DNA here is from genome assembly GCA_039654755.1 of Calcarius lapponicus. NCBI lineage: Eukaryota > Metazoa > Chordata > Aves > Passeriformes > Fringillidae > Calcarius > Calcarius lapponicus. Next base: position 64,287,322 of record CM077466.1, on the reverse strand, counting down.
ACTTGATTCTGACCCCTTTATTTGGTGATAACAATGATTAAAATTCTTTTTACTTTGCCACCATGAGAAGAAATAATTTCAAAAAACAGATTCTGCTTGTTTTTATTGATTTTCAGAACTAGCGAAGATAAATGCAACATTAGAAAAATCCCTCCTCTATATACATATGAAACAGTGGGGGGGGGGAATTAAATTGTCTACTCTCGAATTTTTGCTAGAGATGTAGGATAAATTAAACTTCAGCTTAAATGCCATATCCAGAACAAGCAGGTAAATTTTTGGATTTTAAGCAAACTTGAAATTATTTTCTACTTCAAAATAAAGCCCCACTTAATTTCAGGAGAAATATACTTTGTTACTTTTTAGAGGGGATACTAAGTGTTGTTTAACCCTTATGTTACATTATATAAAAATCTATGGCACAATTTAAAACAACAATTAGATGTTTCAATTTGAAAACAAAATCAAAATTTTTGACTTTAAAATAAAAAAAAAATCATCCCATCAAAGCAGGTTGTAATACACTCAGGTTTTTTTTATTTTTGTGATTTCTTTTGAATGTCTGTAATAGCTGATGAGCAGAACTACAGCAGAAATTTGATTTTGTTTTTCACCATCCATTTATAAGATAAAGGTTGAAGATACTTTAAATTTCCACATGAAGATCTTAGGGAGGACAAAGCAATACTCAGAAAGACTTAAGGTTTGCCTATTCCTTAAATATTTAGCTGGTAATTTCCATCCCGTACTCCAAAACAAGGCTGTAAATAATAGACCTGTTCGTTACTATGAGCCTTCTTTAGTCGGGACAATCATATCACCAACCTTATCAAAATGACCAACTTTATCATCCTTTTTTCCCAGGTTTACCACACTTTCAAGAACAAAATGATTTAAAGGGATTGCTAGAAAGTCTTCATCAAAATATCCAGGCCAAAAAGAGAAAGAATGTAGAAATCATGTGGCTGGCTGCAATGGTAAGCTCTCTTGTTTCAAAGAAATTGATGAACTAATCATAAACTCATTTTCATAAGCTTGCTGACATTGTAAGTGCAATGGATTTTAAGGATATGTCTGGAAAACTCAATGGTTAAAGGAGGAAGATGTGCTGTAATAGTTTTTAATGTACTCATTCTGATAATCACTCATTCCACTCATAAATTTATCTCTATTTCCTCCACCTAAATTGCAGACAATTTCTTTTTCTCACTTTTTAAACTGATAGAACCTGCTGGAATTTGAGCAATTTGTTTCATATCCATTATTTAATAATATAAAATTACTCAAAATAATTTTTTTGTGTCCTTGAGGTATGATGTGGGATATGACTGCTTGCTCTGGCTTTTTTTTTTTTTTTTTGCTATTGCTGCATTCAACTTTTGATTTTCTGTAATTGAATTGATTTCACAAGTAACTATCACAAAAGACATGCAAAGGACAGACAATCAGACACAGGGACAACACAAAGAAAATTGTTTATCTAACGGTGATTAATACTTACTTTACTTTTTCCCCATAATTCCTTTCTGTTTCCCAGTTCTGTGAGGGTTTGCGCATACATACTAAAAAAAACAAAGGCCAGGAAAACAAGTCTTAGATGTTTATAAAGCTTTTCAGGAACGTGAAATTCAGCCACGTAGTTGTATTGGTATCTCTGCCCCCTTATACCAGCAGAGAGTTTTTGGTCTCTTCTGAAAGTGAAGCAAGGCTTTGTGTTTTGGGAGACTTTGAAATGTATATACCCTTCAAGGCAAATAAATATATGGTACAAAATTATTTATAACATTCTCCATGACTTTTTCTTAACACCAGGGAAAAGAAAATCTTAACTGTATCTTTGTATTAATAACAGTGCTGTAACTTTAATATTACTCATAACATTTTGCCATGTTGTTAATAAATATTATCACATGCTATTGCAGTATAATTCCTTTGTAAGGAAAAATATAAGTTTTTCTTGCAGTACCAGTCTCGCAATTACTATGAAACACTGCTTTTAAAAAAGTAAAAGATACAGTATAAAATTATTTACAAAAGAATGTGTTTAAACTTTGGGTATAGAAAGTTGTGTTTTACCATCTATTCGGGGTTCCCTGAAAATAATTTCATGGGAAAAAGCATTCTTTGGATATACAAAGTGTTTCAGGTTTTTCATTCACTGAATTCTATTTCTCTTTAGGTTCCCTTACTTTAACTTTCTGAAATGTGTATTTCTGGTTCCAGTGATCTACACACTGTTTTTTCTATATTCCATTTATTTATTGGAAAAGATGTAAGAATAAAACTTTGTCAGTGCAGTAGCTGTGCAGTATCACTTTTTTATTGCAGTAGAAGTACAAGATTCCACATATGTATCTGTACCTGCATTTAATCACTGATATAATTGGACTGTAAGAATAAATTTAATAGAAGTTGTATATTTCCTCTCCTCCTATGTCTCCCTGCATCAGAGCCCATCACTCATACAGAATAATTACCTGGGATTTTTTTACTTTATTTTATAAATGATTTTTTAATATTTTAAATTTTTTTAGGACTCATTCACATCGAATAGCCCCTATGAATCATGGACTTCCAAAGATACTACTGCAAAGAGAATTAATCTCTTCAATGAAACAGCTAACTTCTTTCACATAATTATTTAAGAAAATGATCATACAGTACTTGTTGTAAATCCCAGTGCAACTGTTCAAAATTTTAAACAGATTTAACTTCTAAAATTTTAAATTATATGATGGAAGAAACTCTCATAGGTTCTCCTTCACTATCCTGTACCTCTTTGGATTCTAAGTAAGATTCCCTTAATTGATTCCCTAAATTAAACTTTTGAGATTGCCCTCACCATGGTATCACAAAGAACTTAAAGGCTCTAAGTATTTTCTGATTTTAATAGAATTTAATAGTATTTCTTGATTTTTAATAGAATTTCTGAGAATGCAATTAGCAGATGAAGAAACACTTATTTGCTGAACTGACACTGATCGTGTTCCAGTTCATCCTGCGAGCTCTCCCATGATAGCCAATGTGGGAAGTTCCTTTTTGTGATTACTGCTGTAGTTTATTGCCTTGCCCTATTCTCACAAACATTTTGAGGTTTCGCACAGTTATACCTATGATTCTCCAGGGATAGGTGTAAGCAAAGTATTACCTTTTCTCAGGACAAATTATATCTGGGGAAAGGTAGACCCACATTTAGGCACAGAAGCTCTCCTTCCAATTTCTCTTTTTCTAGTAAAATACTGTTTGAAACCATAGTATAAACTAATGGAATGGTACAACCACAGATTGATTCCTAAGGGGAGAAAGCATCCTCCAAAATGTCATGTTTCCTTTATGTGTTATAACTTTTTCAAAGTATAAGTGAAAGTAGACAATCCATGGCAGTCATTTGTGTTAAACTTTATTAATTGTGAGCCATACATTGAACAGTTTACCTGTTGAAAATAAAAACTATGTAAGTTAGATGTGTCTGACTTCATACCTTCGCAAGAAGTTAGTCTGCTACATTCATGTTTGTGAGTTAAGACTTATCATATCTTTATTCATTAGGTATTCAGACAATTTAGCTTTCATTGAACAGGGTAGTTGCTAGATTAAGTCAGGAAACAGTGAAGGAACTGTTTCTTTTATAGTTATAAAAAAATTTATTTTATAGTTATAAAAGTCCCATGTCAAATTCAGGAATTCAGTGTACTGGTACTAACTACTAATAGGTGCTTTCTTCTTGAGAAATGCTGTAGCACTCTGGATGCACTCTCTGGGCTTGCAGAGTTGCAGGAGCTGCACAGCCTGCCTGGTTAGAAGGGCTAACCTGTGGGGCTGCCTGTGTTTCAGATCTGCCGGAAGCTGAACGGAGTGCGCTTCACCTGCTGCAAAAGTGCCAAAGACAGGACATCCATGTCCGTGACGCTGGAGCAGTGCTCCATCCTGAGGGACGAGCACCAGCTGCACAAAGACTTCTTCATTCGGGCGCTGGATTGCATGAGGAGGTAGGTGGGGCTCCGTGCACTTGAGCTAGGCCAGGACCGCCGGCGCACAGGTCCAAGGCTGGTTCTAAATGCCCAGCAGAGCCCAAGCCTGCCTGAGCAGCAGCCTAACTGCTGCTAAGTCACCTCAGTGCAGGCTCTTTGCAGCTGTGTGTTTTACCTGTAATTAACAGTTTGTGAGATAGATGGGTGAAATCTTGCAAGGGTCGGCTCACCAGCTGTAGAATCTGAGCAGTAGTCTCAACAGCAGTTGCTTTTAAAAAAAGTTATATTTCAGTTTTGAGGGTATTTTAAAAACCATTTGCACGGTCATTGAATTATTTGTTCAACATCTACACAAATACTGAGAAAGCAAAAGAAACATTTGTTACAGATGGCAGTTCTTACTAGTCATGTTATTAAAAAGAAACATCCAAGTAGGTTTGGACTGGTGGTGTTTGCCACTAATATCTGATAAAACCTTTACTGTGCTTTAGAAGAAGTTAATTAAAACATGTTTTACTCTAAATTGCAACTATGCAGAGATTGAGGCTGATGTTATCAGGAATGTGTAATTAAAAGATGTAAAGTTTTTTCATTACCTGAGTCTTTGATGAGTAATAAACCTTCTTGAGCAAACAAGTTTCAATCATAAAATTAATCCAGATGCTAGATTATCTAAAGAAATTTTCATCATTGGTTTTAATGACCTTAATCATATAGTTTTAATCATATAATAACAGTTCTAATCTTATTGTCAATAGGAGTTTTAAAATGTGTATCCCCAACACTAGAATAACATATACCAAAGGTCACTGCAAAACTAATAGAAAATATTTTGGTCAGCCTGCAAAGAAGTAACTGAATCGTATCTTGGACTTTTGTGAAACGCAAATTGTTTGTATGGTGGATTTATAAAGATCCTAATAAGTAAACAATCATGTTTATGGTCTGTAATGGGTAATTCTGGACCTTCATATTTATTATTGCCAGAATAGGTGCTTAATGTGTAGATTAATACCATAGGTTTACCCACATAAACCCTTTGTCCTTTGGCAAAGATAGCTGTTCTAAAGAAAAAAGGTAATTTTATGCTGCAATGGCTTAGTTGTAGGTTTAGTTCACAAGGTGCTACTAATGCAGTGAGATGTGGTGTGTTGAACTGAGCTGTGTTGTTTTGGATGTATTGTACCTTGCATAAATCCCTCAGTCTCTGTAGTAATTGAGTGAATGAGTTTTGTGCAGTCTTTCATAACTACATATTTTATCATTAATGAATTCTGAGTTTTCTGTGTTAAATTTTGTTTGTTGGCATTTCAAATGCTTTTTTTTTTTTTTCTGGTATGTCTCCAATAAATACAAAAGTATGCAAGCTACAGTAAGTTACCAGACACAGGAAAACTAATTAATTATGTAAAATCGCCGTAATGTTCGAATAGCATTGAGTAGAGTAGTAGATTGGAAAATTTTCACAGACATAAATATAATTTAAAAAAACCTGAACTTGTTAGTAAAAAAATCTAGTAGGTTTTTGTAGATCAAAATAGAAATGATTTTGAGGGGGTTTATGTCATGTGAGTGATTTGAAAGTTGAGAAGATTAACACAGTTATATTTGCAGGCAACAGTGATTTGAAGTCACAGAAGAATGTTGTAAAGGCAAAAAAATCAGAACAATACTTAAAAATTAAACAAGCAAATGGGTATATGAGGTTGAAGCACCAATACAAAAATGTAAAATCTATTAGTTATGCTGTAGTTTCAAACAGACAAAAGCTTTATCCTGCTCTAGCCCATATATGAATTTCAGAATTGAACTAAAGTAGGTGAAAAATGAGTTACATGGGAGACGATGACTTTCACTTGGGTGATAGGGTTGTCTGAGGATTAAAGCAAAGGCTTTGCAATAGTGAGAGTAGCATACAAAATAATTTGCACCATTAGGATAATACAGAAATACACCTTATAACTATGCTGGTTGCTATCAGTCTAACACTGTTCACATAACTAGAGGTTTAAAAATAAAATTTTAAAAAGCCCAGCTAAATTCTTTTTTTTTCCTCCCATATTCCTCTTTTTCCCTCCCCAAATACTCTTCTTCCCTCATGAGTTGGTCAGTGAAAGCCTAAAAATTCAGAACAGAAGAGTAAAAATGTCAAATGGGAGCATAGCCCTTGACCCCACAGTGCTCCCATTAAGAGTTGGCCTGGCAGTTTAAGGTGTCTTTGGATGGGGAGGATGTTGTATCTTTGCTGCTATTTTCCAAAACAGGGTTATGCAGATACAGATTCAGCAGGGATCCTGCTCACTCCCCTGGGCTGGAGTGCCTCTGGAGCAGTGTTAGAAGGGACACAGCACTGCTGTCTGGGTGGCCTGGCAGGGATCCTCCAGCTGGGCACTGCTCCTGTCCACAGATGGAGAAAGGAGCATCACATAGGAAGGGCTTTTGAGACAGCACATTGGGAAGGAAAGAGCAGATTGGCAAAGGAGAGGAGAAAGCTCTTGATTTCCACAGGTGTTTTAGCCAAATGTCCTGTATTTCACTTGAGGGAAGTTTGGCAGCTGTGTTTTTGAGGTTTGTGTGAATGAGGTCGACAGACTTGTTTGGTAGCCATTGTTGCACTTGTCCTTTTGTAGTTTCTTTTTTATTTGATTACTTTTGCAGATTTGAAAGATAAAGCTAAGCATTTCTAAAATTTTCATTAGGTACTTTTCAAAGCTTTTAGAATGATTTTCACATCTAAGAAGGGAACCTATTTTCTTTCAAGGGCAGACAGAGAAAAACTATTTGCCATTTAATTTGCAATTTTAGCAGTTTTTTCCCCAGTGAATCTTCTCTAGATCACTTTGTTAAACTTTGTCAATCAAATCCCTTTGTGCTGATTGCCACAAATTGCTTTTAAGCCTTTCAAAAGAACAAGTAGACATGAAAAATTCAATTTTACCATCTAGAATCCTAACAGTTTGGATTGACCTTTGAAAGGCTTCTTTTAAGAGTGAACAGTAGGAGGTAGAGACTACTGTGAAACTAAGTGAGCTGTAGAAGTAAATGGTGATTCAAAAGCAGACTTTATTGGAAATGCCATAATTTTGAGATATGAAAATTATAAAGGTGCCTGTGTAGCTATTAGACTTCTTCTCTGTCTGCCAGGGGTGACACAGCTTTTGCTGTTGGAAAAGGGAAGCATGTGTTTACAGGTTCATGCTTTCTTGCCACCAGAAGCTTGGAAATGTTGGGCTCCTGTGTGCTGCTGCTTTTCAGCTTCTTCAGGGTCCCCAGAATTTTGAGCAATCCAGAAGTGATTCCCAGAATTTCAGCATATTTGCTTTGGTGTACATTGCATAACTCTGTTTTGGAAAATACTGCCTGTAGCTGTTTTATAATGACTTAGTTTGTAAGTGGAATTGTTGTCTTTTTGTGATAAACTATACCATGTTTGTTGCTTCTTTATAAAAAAAAAGGCTGTACAAGAATCCTTCTGTTACTTCTTCCTTTCACTTATGAAAAATGTGGCAAATGAAGCAATGATGGGAATGCACACTTTATCATTTACAATACGTAATAGATGGTTTTGTCCTCAGGCATAAGTCTGGCCATTATGATGCTACAATTGATGTGTACCTGAAGCAGCCATTCTATAAATAATTCCACATGTTATAATTTCCTTGATATAGGTTTGTGACTTCCATCGATCTTAGTGACATGCATAGTTCAGAATGAGGAAAATCAATATATCATCCCCTCTGCATCAAGTGCTTGTAATTCACATCATATTAAAATCCTGTTTATAATATCTCTGCCACTTCCAAGTCTCTTTTTGCAGGCATCAATATTCTTATTTTGGCCTTCACCCATACGTGAATGTTTCCTATCATTCAGTGTTAAGTCTATTCCAAGAGACAGAGAGGCACAAAACTGATTTATCTGAGTTCATTGCAGTATCTATCTATGATTCTATTTTTTTTGGTCTTTAGAGCTGGCTACTGTTAAGGGAGGATGGACCCTGGTGGGCAACGCATAATGAAGTGCTCTGTAAAAAATAATAGATTTTTTTCCCTTTTTAAAATCTATTTCTTTTCTGAGTCTATTTAGCTTTATTGTTTCAGTGACAGGATCCCTTTTGGAGGCTGTGGGTAGTGAATAACCTCAGAATCTCCTGTCATTGAGCATGTTTCCAATAAAGCCTCAAAGTAGTAACAAACAAAGGACAGGACAAATCCACTGTTTATGGTAAATTCTCCATGCTGTCAGGCTTATTATCATTCTGAGCAGGGCACAACACCTGTCACATATTTCTGACATTGAATACAAAATTAGACTCAATGTGGTACACTACTGTTTCCACTTGAAATGGTTAAGGATATTTCAGGGTGTTTTAGATAAATTGCCTATCATAAATCTCGCTGAAGCACAAGTTCAAAGAATGAATCTTCTGGACAACAAGTATTGGGGTTTTGATGAGCCAATTATAAAGAAAATATCTCCTTTTTTAAAGAGCTGTTTGAGGACAGCTTTGCTTAAAAATGAGTGAGTTGAGGAGGAGGAATAGCTGTAATAGCACTTTAATCGGGAACTTTCAGGTGTTCTGGGTGTTGAGGTGGGCCTTGGCCAGGGAAGAGCCTGTACCAAACACCAGAGCTGTAACTGCCACATGGACTAGAAAGGAGGAGCAAAGGGACGGGATTAGAGGCAGGGATGATCCATGTGCAAATCTCTCTGTGCCTTTCACCCATCTCCCAGCTTTCACCCTGCCCCTGTGAGCTTGTGGCAAGAGATGAAGCACATGAGGAGTCACACAGAAGAGGAGGCACAAGTTCTCCTCCAACTTTTTCCTGGCCGATCTGACCTCCTCCACCTTTTCTTTTTTCATTTAAAACTACAAGCACAGTGCAAACAAAACTATAAAAAGGCAAGCCTGACTTCCAGCATAGATTTTTACATCATTCTATGGCTCTTTAGAAACTTAACATCTCTATTTTCAGGTGGAAGCTGTAGATTATTTGCATCACCTGGTGTACTGATAGGAGCCTGGGCACTAAGTAACAGTAAGGTCCAGTTTTTGTGCATTGAACTGCCATCCATTTTGTTTTCCTAAACTAAATTGCTGGTTTGAGGTTTTTTAATAGCCACAGTGTGCAGAGGAAAAGAAAACAAAATGAGGAGAGATGCACACAAGAGGTAATGAGAGTCAGTGCCATTGGACACCTTGCTGGAGCCTTTTAGAATTAAGGTCTGTTTCTGTCCATCCTTCTGGAAGGAGGAGGAGGATTATAGACAATCGTTGTGGGCAAAATATCAAACAGTAGTTGAAAAGGCTTTTATATTAGAAACTAAGCTTTTGTAATATAACTTCTGAATTTCACAGAATTGAACTTTATAATGTATCTTTAAAGCAAGTCTCAGATTTTAAAGACTTAAACCAAGGAAAAAAATAAAAGAAAGGTAACCCATGCACACTTTATTTGCACTCTGGAACGTCCTGAGGCTCAGACTTCTACATAGACAAACTAGACAGTATAATTGGCAGTTGTTTTGTAATATAGCCTCACACTTTATGAACCAGTTTTGTCTGCTTCACTGGGGTCAGATGTTTGAGTTCATGATTTGCAAGCGAACGTTCTCTAGCTGACTGCGGAAGTTTCATTCTCCTGGACCTCATTTCTCCAAATTCTTCCAAAGTGCTGTTTTCAGACTTCTTTCTGATCAACACCCTAGTCAGAGTCCCAAAAACTCTCTCATATGATTTTTCTCATCTTCCTCTTTTTTACTACACTTTTGCTTGAATATTTCCTTCCTTTTTCCTCTGCATGTATGGCTGCTTCTTTTTTCTCCTGTTCAGAGTTTGGGCTCTGGCCTCAGTCACAGCACAGAGAGAACAGCAGAGCCAGTCCCCTGCCTCATGGTTTTGGCTTCAGGTTATAGTAGTCATCCTCTGCAAGGAAAAAGCCTTATCTAGCTCCTTATCCTGGCATATGTTGAATCCTCAAAGTAGGTACCTGCTGAATTTTACCAAGGCTTTGTTAGGAAGAGATTTGAAAGTCTTGCAAGAGCATGCTCTTTTGATAGTTGCATCTCTCACATCTTTGTTATCTTGGTGCAGGATATCAAATCCTGTTCTTCAGCATGGGGATACTAGTAATACTCTCAAAAAAATAGGCGGGGGGGGGGAAATGTATTTTTTTCTTCTCTAAATGATATTGTAAGTTTGAATTTTCCTATTCATAATGAACTGACAATTGTGAGTAGACTCTAAATGAAAGCATTGTGTAGCCTTAATTATAATTACCTTTCCCCTGGAACCTGTAATAATATTATTGGACCAATCACTTGGGAGAAAAGGATATTCAAGGGAAAACGCTGAAAACCTTTCCCACTCTTTGCAAAGAATATTTAGGGAAGTGACTCAGTCTACACTGATGTAGCAGGCAGTAAGCAAGAATTCTGAAATAATGCTTAGTTTTTCCATCAGTGTGTGAGGGGAAGGTAGAGCCAGCAGAAATCTGGATTGTCTCTACATTTTGACACCAGTGTTTGAGGAGTCAGTCCTTGAAATTCACCTACTCCTTCTTCAGTGACTACTTAGGGAAGGTGAGCTCTTCAAGAGGACTCATAACTTGACAGTAAATTTTATATAATAGGAAAAGATATTAATATATCAATTGCAGTATACAATATTTTATCATATATTAAAATAAGTTCCTTTTCAGTTGAAAAAGAAAATTCTAGGCAACATTTAGGTTTCAACTTTGTGACAAGAAACAACCCTTGATTCCCTGTGATCTTTTTGCTGAAGGACCCCTTTTCCCTTTGGCTTCAGGTTGTGTGTTCCAGAGATCTCCAAAGAAGAACTCGATTAATGGAATTCCAATCAAAAACTTGCCCTACTCTGAGTTGTTCTGCTCTGATTTGAACTTTTTATTTCTCACTGAGATATTGATGAGGTAAACAATCTGTTAAGTAGCCCAAAGTTGTATTTGTCATATCTTGATCCAAATGAGAGTACTGAGAACTGAGCTTTGTCTTTACTCTCTGTGAATATTTTAATTATTCAGTATGGACAGGGAGAAATGTATGAAATTAATTACTATGTGCACTCCGTGGTCACTTAGTTTTTAAAACCAGCCCAGTGAAAAAACCTTATCTGATAAATTTGCTTTCCCATTTAGTGCCACAGTCTGTGTTTGGATGCTTAATAGCACAGAAGTTAATTTAAACACTGCATTTGATTAATTACAGAACAAAAAAAAAAAAAAAAAGAAGAAGAGGAAAAGGAAAAAGCTTCATAAAAACCTTTTCTAATAGAAAGCGTCTCTGTCACTTTTCCATACATATATTGCAGGCCCATAGTTCTGGATTTCACCTGTCGTGATTAGACAAATCTAGCATGCAAGTAGTTAGATTATTGTAAAATATTGTTTGGTTTTCACTTTTGAGATTCTTCTAGTTGCTTATGGAAAACTTCATTAATTTTCTCATTCATTTAGTGCTTTATTGCTTATTTAGAGCTTCCATGAAAGACTAGGTCTTAGCAGAAATCAACAACCAGATGTATTATAATCACCAGACTGAGTAATACCAGGTTTCTTCCTGTTATATTTCACTTTACTTAAGATTTCCTGGAAGAGTGTGTGGGAAAAGTCCTGTATGCATGTTCATTATCTGTTGAAAATCCAAGTCCTACAGCTGAATTACCATGGCTTTGGCCATGTTCAGCTAAATCTCAGGAAGAACAACACTGCCAGGTCTAAAATTTAGATAAGAAAGAAGCAGGAAATGAGAGTAAGAGGGCAGTAGTAGCATACAATAGCTAGTTAAAGCTATCAAACATGAAATTTCTTCAAGAAGTTACTGGCTTCTAAAACTGTGTTCTTCTCAGAGTAATATAACTTGGACAGGGAGGGCTCATAACTTCCTGTCTGCAGTCCCAGCAACCTACAGACTGTCCTGTCCAAAGGTTGGAGGGGGCACGCCAAGGAGAAGCAACCAGCTGCTCTTCCAAAAAAGGTGATTTTGTAATAGAAGATTCTACATTCCTTCAGGAGAAAGATGATGGAGTGTCAGGCTATAGCTCTGGCTGGCGTGTAAAGGAAGCAGATAACAGACATTTCTAGGTTTATCTTTCCTCTCATTTTAGAGTCCCTTGATCCCTTCATAAACTTAGTTTCTTATTGTAGGAATGCTCTCTGGCTCAGATAATCATCTTTTCTTGTCCAGCAGCCTGGTTTCAGGTTTTTTTTTCATAAGTTCCATCCCTTGGGATGCTGTGCTGGCTCAGGGCCAGCCACCATCTCTGGGGACTAGCCTAGTGCTTATTATGTACATGACATGAGAGAATTCAGCATTCAATCTCCATATTATCTTTTTCCATTTATTATTATGATGCATTCATAAGGTGACCTGCCACATTCTGTTACACAATTGTGCTTTCAAATAGTTAGGGTTCTATTCAACTTCAGACGCTGGATCTGAAATTTTCTATCTCAGGTTCTTTAGGGAAAAAATCTAAAATCATATTGGATAGCAAAATAAAAGGAGAGATGTAATTGTGTGTCATCATCAGCCCCCATATTTTATAACCATAATTTGAGGAACTGTCTTCGATGTATGGGGGTTTTCTCCCTTCAGTCTGCTGCCTTTTTCTTTTTCCAATGAGCATTTCCCTGTTTCTTACTCTCTTGCAGTAACATCTTAGTGTGTGGTATTTTTATAGAAACTCTTGTGACAGTGGCTTTTCTCAGCTTAGTTGAGGGAGTTAGTTTTAGTAGTAGTTTCTACTTGTTGCTTTCTGTGGCAGCTCTGGTTTGGTGAGTGACATTTCGTAAGTGTGTCCTTATTACAGCAGCCGCTGGTGACCTTTCACTGGAATACCTGGCAGCAACAAGTTGTTTCTCAGTGTTAACCTGCAATACAAGTCCTGGTAGCTGTTTGCAGTGGAGGGACCAGAGGAGTTTCCATTTGGATTATTATGTACCTATTATGTATTTCCTACTTTCATGATGTTATCTGCAGTCAGCTGGAACTAAACCCAGTAATGGAGCCAGCAGTATTGTATTGCTATCCTATTCTCTGGATCATCCAGAAATAAAGCTGGGAGATAATTTTGGGAAGCTGCATTCTTAATAGCGGAAGTCTCTACTATAATTTGTATGAACAGGAAGCACGTGTTTATAAGGAAGTTAATGCAAAGGAAGTGTTGGAGTCCTGCCAAAGTGCACAGCCAACTCCACAGTTGACTCCTAATGACAGAATAGTTAAAGTAGTTTCTGCAGCCCTGGGACTTAGTGGTGCTGCAGTTGTACTGTGGTTCTAAACATACCCCTAATGCCAAAATCACTGGGCACTATTTGGCTGTGCATCTGCAGTGCTGTTCCTGTGCCCTGGTCTAGGTTTACTTCCCTGCCATCTTGTCTCCTCTCCCCAGCCTGGATGTTGCCATGTGTGTATTGTCTTCCAGCAGTGGGAAAAGCACTTGGCTTTTCTGCTCTGTTGGAGATGCCCCTAATGCCCCAGGAAGGTGCCAGAGCACGTTTCTTCCTCTGCAGAGTCTTGTGATTCCAGGCAAGGCTTAGCCAAGATTTAAAGTCCCTTAGGCCATGGAGATCAGAGCGTGGGAAGGGAATCAATGTTCCTTCTCTCTGCTGTTAAGGGATGACATACTTTGGTATATGAACCAGCCTCTTTTGTTAGGTTACCTCTTACTGAGGGAGACAATGCTTCTGTGTGTGGTACTCAGGAACTTCACTTATTGTTCTGTGAAATGATATATATAAGAAATCTTCCTTTTCTGCCCCTCATTCTTCATATGGGTTTCCTGATGTATCATCAGCTTTAATTTCATGCTACAGCCTCCCCTTGACTGCACGTTTCCTTACATTTGTGAGAACACTGTAATGTTTGAGCCTTCTTATCCCACATTTCAATTTAGCTGAACTCAGTCCCTGTGCCCAAAGAGGGAATGTACAAATTCCTGTTCCTTCCCCTCTCACCAAGAGCTAGCATGTACCCTTTGCTTCTAGAGAAAGACAGGCTAAAAAGGCATCATATTATTTGCAATAGATCAGTGAAGGTCACCTGACTTTAAAAAATATATATATTTACTCTTCAGCCCCACTCCAGTCAGCATTTTTCAGATTTGAGGAACTTCTTTAGATTACTAAAACATTGAAAAGACTAAGGTGTAATCTGATGACAGAGTCATGTATTTTATAAAACCCTGTTGTAGGATCATCTGGTTAATAGTTTGTGTCCTGGGTGAACTGACAATCTAATGAAAATATATAATTCCTGTCAAAATAGTGTTGGGTTTTATATTTGTTTTGCAACAATCATTCCAAAGTTGGTGGTTTTTTAATTTAAATTCCTTTATAATTCTTTCATAACTGTTGACAGCAGAGCATCTACAGAATGCAAAGTAATCAGCTCAGAAAGGTTTGCAACTTCAGCAAACTGCCTAGTGGTATGTGGTGAGTAAAATATGTAAGGGTCCAGAGTAGTTTGTTGTGGAGTGTTTTTCATATGTTTTTGGTTTTGTTTCTTTAGGGTTTTAGCTCATGTAGTTTAACCAAGACTGGCATGGTCTCTGTTCTAAGTTTATTTCTGCTAAATGGCTGTTACATTGAAAGCCTCAGGTAAGCAAATAAAAATGGCTAAACTGGCACTGTGGCAGAGGCATTATTGGCTGGTTTTGAAGTGATCAAAGTAGCATCAGACAGAGGCAAGCAGCTACAACAATATCTCATTCTCAAAGATCCATTAAATGGTTCTGAAAATCCACAAGAGACTGCTTTGATAATATTGGTTATAACTGGTTTGAATATTTTTTCCACTTGCACTTTTTAAAGTCAAATGTTTTTTTACTTAAAAAGCTTATAATTGACAACCAAAGGGCAAGAGAAAGAAATGCATTTGGATCTCTTTCAATTTTAAAGTGGGAGAAAACTAGTATAGAGGTGCCAAGTCCCTTATGACATCATAGTCCTTCCTTTGTTTGATACTTAATTTGAATCTACTTTTTCTTTAAAAGGGCCTCTTCTCATAGACTGTTTTGCTTTAAATAAGAGTCCTGTTGCTGTACTTGAATGTGCAATAGCAAAGCTTGTAAATACTGTTCATTACCTTACTGACATTCACTATTCTGCATAGTACTAATTCTGTTTTCACACTCCTTTTTGCTACTTGGGTTCATGCTGACATAGCAAATGCACATTTCAAGGCTCTCTGCCTTCTGGACATTGCTGAACTGGTGTGTAAGCTTTTGAGTGTTGATGGATAGTCTTCCCTCACCATCATTCTGAATAAAGTCCTCTCTTGCTTTCCTGCTGTGTGGTCGCCTCAGGGAGAAGGCTGTTCCCTATGTCACCTTTCTCTGTAAAAATTTGCTGTCACAATAATATTATCAGCAAATTTGTAGATAATCACTTTAAAGTCAGTTTGACATTCATTTGCCATGTGAAGGTGCTTTTTGAATTCATTTTTAAAGTAAGTTGGCACATATCAGACCACTACGATGCTGTTTATTTTCTCTCTTGTGCCATGCAAGCAGCCCAAGATGTGCTGCCAGGCAGAGGCATTTTGCTTTTGCTTCTGTAGGATTGTTTTTCCCCTGTTAAATTTTATTGCTGCGTTCTGTAAATACTGTCATGCTCTTGTAGCAGCTCACATCTTCTGTTCTTTCTTGGAGGGAAAAGTACAATACTTCATAGAATCAGGGAATGGCTTGAATTAGAATGGGCCTTAACAATCACTTCGTTCCAACCCCCTGCCATGGGCAGGGCCATCTTCCACTAGACCAGGTTGCTCCAAGCCCCATCCAACCTGGTCTTGAACACTTCCAGGGATGAGGCATCCAAAATTCCATTAAACCCTTAGTGTGAATACAGCCTGATGCTTCATGCTGTCTTTGCTCTACAGAAGAATTAGAATACTGTGTTCTTTCTGTGGTTATTGTCTGTCCGACTGTAATTTGCATAATTTCAATCTAGTAGAGCAAAAGTCAATAAAATGCTTTTCTGGCTAAAGGGGATTGAAATCACCTTTTGGTGATGCTTGACAAGGCAACATTGCATACATCAAAGCCTTGCTTCCTAAGTATGTTGGTCTGTGTTATAGTGCGCATAATATGCACACACACACATATTATATACAAATACAGAAGTGTAGGAATTAGTTTGTCACATTGCTGATTCATTAGATGACTTAATGAAGCAAATTATTTAAAATGGCATACAAACTTTGCAATTCTTTTTCCAAGACAGGAAAATGGTTTTAGAGTACTTTATTTCTGCATCACTGTGGTTTCTGATTTGCAATTAAAAGGTAATTAAAACACTTGAGATTTTCATGTCCTGTGTTGCCCTGTAGTTTATTATCTTCATGTGATGATCTTTCTTTGTAAATGAAAATTTTGGTGGGATAGAAGCTCTAGGAAAATGTGGTCATTTCATACAATGGGATCAAGCCCTTGTTCTTGGTTTTCAGAGAAACTTGAGTGCAGTAACATTTTTCAAATCAGACACTTTTACACCAAGGGTATTCACTGGCAAGGCAATGCTGGGTACCGTAGTGTAGAAAAGTATTTGTAGGCTTAGCGGACTGTTTAACAGTCTTTTTGTGACAGATGTATCTCAAATTTTGTGTTTTCTATCCTAAAGGCAATCATTCTTCTTGCTGTCACAAAGCGTCTTCTTTGGTGCAGCACAATAGGGATAACAAAACTCATTTCAGTCTTAACTTAATTCCAATCTAAAAAACTTGCAATGAGGTGGTAATGAACTTGAACTCAGTACAGATTACCTCCTGCATGCTTACACAGATGTTCAAACACAAGACAGATATTTTCAAGACATGGTTCTATTCTGAGAGTGTTTTTCTCTTGAGCAGATTAAACCCTGAAATTTTCTGCTTTGCTTGTTTTTGCAGCTAATACAGTAACACCATTTGGAGTTCACCTCCTAAGTTTGAATTAGGTCTGCATAAATTCATAGCCAAAAGAAGAAGAAATGATCATCATGATTATCAGGATGAGATCATTGTGGCAAATAATAGGTTGGTAAGATAAAGAGACTGATCCTCTGATCAGACCAATCAAAACCATTTACTTACACATGTTTCATAGTCCCAGCTCTGCAGTCCAGTGAGTACTGTGTTGATAACAGCGACCATCTTCCTCAAATGCTTTGAATTTTGACGTGTTTTTCTTTTCCAAAATAATGGCTTGTGCCCCATACACATACTACACTCATGGACAAAAAGCCAAATAATAATAATTTTTATTTTATGTGAACTAAAACTGTAATAACTCTAGCAAAGTCAAAAGAATGACACCACCAAACACTGGCTAGAAATTTGCTGTCAGAAGTCTGTGGTGAGCCTTGTTCCATGCCCTGCTCTAAGCAGCTTCAGCAGCTGTATGCCAAGTAGTGAAGGGAATGCAGATCTTTATGATGCTGTCATCAGTGCTTTCTGGCCAGTCTGCTCTCCCCTAACAGTAAAATTAAAAAGCAACTTCTCCCCATGCATTCAGCTTTTCAGGCACAGATGAGATATCCGTCCTCCCCAAATGTGGCTCTCTGTGTTGAGGACTTCACTGATCTCTATGCTAATGTGTAACCCCATAGAATAATGGGTCCACACTGGGCTAGGAAAAGTCTAAAAACCTTTCTTCAGACAGGACCAACACCTGGTATTACTGTGGGCTGCTTTATGCAAATACTACAACTTCATTATTATTGCACCACAAAATGCATTAGGCATCCAATTTCCTCTGTAAATGAAGCAATATATTACTTCAACAGCTACTTTTGAAGCTTTCTGCAACTTAAACCACAGATGTTAAAACTATTGGAATTAAATGAACCCCCTCTGAATTGTAATCCTTGAATAGACTAGAAGGGTTTTTTAATTATAAGGTTTATTAAATTAAAAATATACTACAATGGAGTGGAAAAAGTAAAATGATCTTATACGGCAAAAATAAAAACTTGAAGCTCGCTATCCATACTCCATTGGGTATGGAATGCCAAAAGAGAAATAAAATACATTTTACATTGTTGCAAAGCCTAATGTTCTGTACCACATCATAATGTAGCCCAAAACTGACAATTCCTGGCTCATAGATCTCTTGGTTTTTCTTTTATTCACACTATAGACAAAAATCAAGTCTGTCCTTCAAAAATACTCTGTTGTCAAGTGAGCTTGAAAATTTATGTTGTTATCCATCACGTTTGACTATGTTTATGGTGCTGGAGATAAAATCTAGGCTTGTGAGCTTCATTTTTTAGGGGATACAGTGGCAGTGCAAGTATGGGCTGGAGATTATAAAGCTATTTGAAGATGAGAGGGAAAAAACATTGGGCAATTGGCATTGGAGAAGTTATTTCCAAAGATCACTGAATTCAGTGCAACACTTATAATCAAGCTGTTTCTATCAGAAAACTTTAGATACCTATTTATGAATGCCCAGTTGAGGACTCAAGTTCCCAATACTCTCCTGGGGAGGATGGTTAGTAGCCTGATTTAGGGGCCCTGAATCATCCTGAGGATGTTCTGTAGAAGTAGAGGAAGCCTGGGCTGTTAAATTTGGCACCCAAAGACTTGCCACTCATGGTTAGGGAATGGTGCCTTTTAAAGGAGTTGGATCAGATCTCAGAAGTGTATTCTGTAGTTATCATGGTAAATACCTGAAGGTAAAATAAAAGTATGAGGGCAGAACTTAGCATGAGCAAAATTTTGCTGACATTGGAACCTGATGTGCTTTTAAACATATGCTTGTCACTAGACACTAATTTATTTATTATCATGAGGTCAAAGAAGCCAGAAGTTATTAGAAAGAAGAAATGCGTAAGAAGCTAAATGTGTACTGTTAAGTTAATCTTTAAACTTTAGCTGCTACAACATATAGGCTGCTTCCTTTGCTTGTTTACTCAATTCATATGATAAGATAACTACTGCATGCTTTGAAATAAGGGTAAAAGTCCACTTTGGTTACTTTCCTTGTTTACATAGAGAGCAGTAGCCATTAAGCAATGTAGTTAAGTGCCCTTATCCTAAATTGTTGTTTATTTTCATAGAAAAACTTTATTTGGTAACTCTTCCGGACAAAGTTACTTTAGCTTGCCTAATTTCAGCAACATTACAAATTCTGCAAATATTTAGCCATTTTGAGTAGATACATGTGCAGAAGTTATACTTCTATACTGAAGAACACTTTTACAGTATTTCATTAAATGTTGCTCTAATGTTTCTACCATTGTGATTTGATGTGTTTATTTTTGAAAAAGAACTTATAATCAGTGTTCCTTAGTAAAAATATGCAGCTCATAATTTGAATGAATGGGAGGGAGAGGAAGCTTTCTAAATAAAGTATGTCCTGTTTATGGAAGCAAGTGTTTGGTAGAGAGCTCTTTCCTTGCCTTCGGGTTGTCTGTTGCTTCTTCAGTTGTTAAATTACTCTGTACTCAAGAGAACATTATTATTTGAATCTAACCCCATTATTTTTCCACTGAAATTTCCATTATCTGTGAGCAATTCCATCTTGAGGAGAATTACAATATTTTTCATATTCTGTAGTGTTCTGCATGTGTTTCATTACTGTGCACCATACATGGGAAAATGCCATTTATTATTTCATACATCAAAATACTCTGTCTGCATTGATGAGCATTTTTGTCTGACAAGTGCAGCTGCTGGCCTGCTCTCACATGTCTTTAGCTTTATTTGAATCTCCTATTTACCATCATTAACAATTCATGCAAGCAGGAAAGGAAAGGTTCAAGGAATTCAAAGGAAATAGTTCAAGGAATTCAGAGTGCTTGCTTTAACCAACTCTTATGTTCTAAGAGAGTAGGAAGGATATTATGAACCACGTGGTACATAAACAGTGCACAAGCCAACCCTGTCCCCTGTGTACATTAATGAGATAACAAGAGATGCCTGTAGCTCAGCAAAGATAATTTATTTAAAATTACTTTTGCTATTTAATTGCAGCTTTTGTGTTTTATAGATTTTATTTAAGCTGTCAGTAGCTGTACATTAATAGCGTATTTAACAAACACAGAATTGAATACTAATAAAAAGAGAGAAGTAGACTAATTTCCATGTGTATACTAGGCTCTGACATGATGATGTGAACTGATAATAAGTTTTTAATAAAGGATAATTGAGAATAAAGCTATCAGAATAGTTGAGATCTTTAAAAAAAACGAAATTGTTTAGTTACCAGAAGCCTGTAAGTGCTGTCCAACAGACACAGAAGCTCAGGATTATCCAAAAAACAGGGACAGAATCAGCCTGTTCAGACGTTTTTGGACAGTGGCTGCACTTTTTCATAGGCCAGTGGCCATGAGCAAGTGTGCTACAGAGGACTGTGAGTGCTGACATCCCTCACTCACCTGGAAAGGCAGTATTATTCCTAGTGAGGTTAATGTGGAGTGAGTTGCAATATAATTGAAGGGCACTAGCATTTATTAAAAATTAAAAAGAAAGCGGAATTCCTTAAGGCCTGACATTACGGGCATTTGGAGAGGATGAAATGTTTCTCATTAACAACCTATGTGCTTTTTGGCTGCACTGTAGATTTTTCTGTATGAACACCTGGCCTCTGGTTCATATTTATTCGATCCAAACACCTGAAGCATATGAATAAGTGTTATTGGTTTTCCTGGTGATTAAAGAAAGCATGGCCAGAAACATGAACAATACCAGGATGTAATGTGTCTCAGACACATTATATATATGAATGTAATACAAATGTAATATGAATGTAATCTTACATACCTATAAGAATATAGTTGAGAACTGTATTCTTATAAAGAGAGTGTAAGATTGGAGGCACTAGCATTGCCCCCAGCACAACCTCAATCTGTGTAGTCTAATATTTTGTAATTATTTCAAAATACAGGGGTTTTTTTTGAAAATTGGAGCAGTGTTTATCTAAAGTCGGAGCACTGTGAGATAATGAAACTCTGAAATGTTTCTTAAACTGTTTTCCTTCCAGTGTACATAATAAGCAGGGCATATAATAGAGTAGAAAAATGCACTGTAGACAAAGATCACTCTCCACCATCCCAGTGAGAGATTTATACCCACTTGCTACCTTCTGTGTCCCATCCTGGGGAAGGAAGGAAATACTCCAACATTGCTATTGACATGCTGCTTCTTCAGAAGAAAATAATAATGGATGAATGTTTCCCACAAAATCTTGGATGTTTCCAATTTTTTTTAATGTTTTGGATTTCTCATAGGAAAACACCCTCTTTTCCCAATTACAAGCATTTTAAAATAGCATCCATTCCACTTACTTGTGATTGCAATTGCCACCAAATGTGGAAAGCGCCGTTGCTGTTCTGCTTGGCAGTTGCATATGTGGCTTGCTGAACATTTGCTTGGGAATATTCATACTTAAAATATATCAAATCCAGAGACTCCAAAGTTTCAGGAATTGGCAGATTCTGCAGAAGGTCCCAAGGCATTGTAGTTTAAACTGTGATGATAATGTTTCCACATTACTGGTCATGTGCTTGAGAGAACACAGTTTGCAACACAGGAAAGACTGACTTTATAAAAAATTAATACATATCTGATAGTTCAGTCCAGGTCAGGAAGTAAATTGCCATTTTTTTTTTCATCTGTCAGAGACTTAGCTCATGGTTAAGTGATGCTGACAGTGTAGTGAACTGTAGCAACTGTAGCAACTCCTCTTCTGCTCAGGGAGTTTTGAGCATAGTTCATAGAGCTTATCCTGAGAACTGCATCTTTGATCTTTGGCAAACTGACAATTACTGTTACTGCACTGAGCAAAACCATGTCCTTCAGCTCCTTGTAACAGTAAGAAAAATGTACTGTTATTACAGAGAGGAAGATATTTGCACCTGTGTTATAAATTATTTACTCCTTTCTGCCAGCAAAGATTTAGGAATGCAGAAGGTAAATATATGGCTTATTGAATTTTTAGTCTTTAGTGATCTCAAATCTTCCAAAAGTCTTTTTTTCTTGATACTGGGGGCAAAACAGTATGGGCTTTCATCTCTTTATTCTCCTGTCAGTGCAGTGGTATTTTTGCTTAAAAAGAGAATCTGTGCTAATATTGTTTTTGTGAGATACAATGAACTTCTTGCGTTCCCTTATCTTTCAAATCTGCAGTAGCATTCAAATAAAAAATTCCTTACAAATGCAGTTTAACAACCTACGAGAAAATGCTTGTATTCAATATATTGTTTAAAAGATTTCAGTTTCAATTCTCCTCCTTGGTACTTGGGTGAAGAACAGACTCCAAAATTTCAGCCATCTTCTAAAAAGATACTGAAACAAAACAAGTAAGATGAAAGAATTACATTCACTCCTGATTTCTCATAGAAAGGTTTATTTCTCTAAGTCTCCACATTGTACCTATTAACAGAAAAGACGACAAATGCATTCAAGGCATTTAAATTAGAATTTTATCCAGCCTTGTCATTTGCCCTGAAGGAAGTACATGGAAAAATAGTGTGTTTCTGATTCAAATAGAATTTCCCTTGCATTTTCCAAAGTTCTCTTAAAATCAGCTTGCTAACGAGAAGAGAAGATGGTTTATTGGTAGCAATGTTGGGATACAATTTTCAAGTTGCTGCAGTCTGCATCCCAGCCTATGCATTTTTTGGATACGTTGTTTTGGTTAGCTCCCTACCTAACCAAAACAGGTCTGCATTTTTTTTTCCTGGTAGCAGCTAAAATCAGATTTAGATGCATTTTCCTCTGTGACTGGGGAATCTATATGTGCACAAATTCACCTTGTATAAATTTACCCGCATACTGTGTGTGCTGCTGAAAGAATAGCTGGGATCAGAACAGATAAGTTTTCAGTCTGGTTTTGTGTTTTTTAAAAAATGTATCTGTGTGTTAGGTGAAAGTTTTTAATGAACTGGCATTATTTAGCTGAATTATTTAGAGACTAGCAGTTGCCTGTAGTTTATGACTCACACTTTGGTTAATCCCATGAAGAGACTATGTGAGTTGGTGTCATTAATGAAAAGCAGTTGCATTCCTCCTTTCATATATCTCAAACTGAAGTTGCAAGCAAAAAAAACCCAGCAAGTCACAACATTCAAATTTAG
Source organism: Calcarius lapponicus (assembly GCA_039654755.1). NCBI lineage: Eukaryota > Metazoa > Chordata > Aves > Passeriformes > Fringillidae > Calcarius > Calcarius lapponicus. The sequence continues at coordinate 64,264,269 of CM077466.1, read as the reverse complement.
AATTCCTGCTGTTCAGCACCCTCCTCCCTTAAAATACCCAAATTAGGGATGCAACATAGATTAAATGATGTTCTGTTTACACCAGCAGTTCTCTGACCTTAATTCTGTCATCCTACCCATAGGATCTGAACAAATCTATCCTACCCTGAGCATCCTACCCATAGGATCTGAGCATCCTACCCATGGGATCTGAGCAAATCTATCCTACCCATAGATTTGAACACTTAGAAACAAATAACAGATTTTAAGCTCCATTATTCACACACGTCTGTTAACTAGTGTAGGAAGCCCTTTCTGCCTCTTAAATCAGCTTTGCTACTTGTCCACAGCATGGGGAAAAAGACTAAAAAAATTTTTGCCAAAAGAAAAGGGATGACTCACAAAGATTTATTTTCACGGTCAACAGAAAGTATTTAAACCTGATTAGACATATGAAAGAATTTATCATGGATTTATGTTTCACTGTGCTATGTGAGCTAAATGTATAAATACATCTTCAGTAAAACTTCCTTGCTGTGACAGAAACAGTCTGGAAACAAGTGTGACTCACTAACCAATTATGCCAGTGCCATAACGTTACGGAGGGAAATGTTCTAGGTATTCAGAGCTTCAGTGAAGGTAAAACCTGTGGGTTTTGCTTGGTTGTTTTCCTGCACAAAGATATAGACCACATTTGCTTTAGTGTTGGTTGTACATTAGACTGAATTTGAAACCTTGTAAGAGAAGTTTGTCAGGAAAGATTTTGCAATTTTGACCTGAGAAATTCCCATATACATGTAATCCTAATACTTTATAGAAGAGTGTCTAGGAAGATTATTAGAACCATATTTTTTGATAGACAATTTATAAAATTGTTGTGGAATACTGCAGAGGACTATTGGCAAAAAGCAGAATGAAATAGCAAATCCTTTCCTTGGAGTATAGTAGAGGTGAAAATCATGTTTCAAAAATTGCTCTGCTGTCTTGACAGGTGAAGAAGAATCACTTCTGCAAACCCATCACTTTTCTGTTCTGAAGCTAATCTCTCACACAGAGTCACCACGATGACTTTGCAGGACTTGAAGCTTCTGGCCACACTTATAAATTGAAAACCTCTGGGGATAGATTCTAGAACATGATCTCAGTCATTTTATACAGTGAAATTATTAAATGTTTCTGGAAGCAGTTTTGGCAGATTAAGTGTACTCTCAAGTGATTCCAGGGCAGTTTGGGAGTTGGCATGACCAAGGTACTGTTCCCATGGAGCAGTATCTGTTGTCCATTTTGGCAGAATAAGGGACACAGGCACAGAAAGTCAACTTGGCTTTGCTGTTCAGATGCTGAGGGTGAATTTAACCTTGCTAATGTAGGTGTCTTAAATGCACCAGTGACAAAAATTGTGATTCTAACTGGAATTTTTTCTTTGCTTCTTGTATTTTCACTATAATAATTTTATCAATGTTATTTTTTACCACATAGATACTCTTTAACATTGAGGGAAAAACATTCTTGAAGGCATTCTGTATCAGTCACAAAGGAAAATATTAATTCTTCTGCAATCAGCAGAGATTTCTAAAGTGCTAAGATTAACACTGGTAGAGATGTATATTACCCAGTAGCATGTTTTATGCATATTAGATATAAAGCTCGAAACCGCCCTTTTTCCATCTTTTCTTCGGAGTTAATTGTATGTTAAAAAGTAAACATAGACAAAGAGTAGGGGTGTTGCTCTGTGGTGAACCAACAATTTGGGAGATGTTTCCATAGCCCAAAGCTGGAGTGAGTTGTGCTGTTTTGTTGCCTGCAGTGCAGGGTGTGTGCCTCTTTCACTTGCTCTGGGAAATCCAAACACAGCTAAGCTGATAAAATAGGTCATAAATTTGCACATTTATAATTATTTTGACTTCAAGGAGAATGCATACACAGCAGAGCAAAAGAGCAACTGTGTAAATTGAATTTTGACTTCAGCATTCCTTCCAAAGGATCCCTGTCTGTCCATGTGAGCACATTAGACAGCAGGGTTTTTCTGGATATGGTTGTGTGGCTGTAAGACCAAGTGTCTCCTTGCCTGTTACTAAATACTGCTGCAATAGGGTTTCTTTATTAATCTGTTGCTCTGTACTGAACTGTTCTGGCCTGTTCATAATAGTGCTTAAAATCTGTACCCTGTCCACCGCTGAGCCTCCAGTAGCTTGCTGTCTCTGACCACCTCCTCAAAATTGAATTTTTTGCTCTGTACAGACTGAAACTCCATAATAGTAACACCACAGTTACTTCACAATATCTGGTTTTCAAGATCTTGGTCTCTTATCATCATGACTGCACCATGAATCTGCTGCTTGGTCCAACTCAGTGGTCAAGCCTCATGTTATATGATATACTTTCCTTTTTATTTCCTAAATAATGCATTAGAAAAGTCATGTGATATAACCAAGGAAGGAGAGAAGAAAGGAGTAGGGAAATAGAGGATGCCAGCACAAGCAACGAGAGTAGGGAAAAACTTGCTGTACAAAATGTAAAACAGGAGGAGGGAGTTTAGTGTGACAATTTGATAAAACAGATTTGATAAACAGTCTGGGTTTTTTGTGTATGTTTAAATAGCAGCTTTCTAAATCACTGACTGACTTCCTCAGTATTCTTAGATCTAAGACTGCTCATCAGTTTCAGCAATTCTAGTTGTTTTGAGCTGAGATTATAGTATCATGTAAGTAGCAAAAATGGATTTCTAGCATCTTCTACTATTTATTTAGTGCCATGTAGATTTGAGGGAAAAAATTGTAAGTTATTAAATGTGTATCAGAAAAAGAATAATTTTAAAGATCATTGATACAAAAGATGTCTCTGCTGGTTCCCTTCCCTTATCTTCCATTTTGAAACAATGCAGAACCATTTTTTTGTTCTTAAAAATTTTTGGAGGTTTATTGTATCAACTTTATCTTTCAAAATAAAATTTTGTTTCCCAATATTCCTTTATATGTTTTATCTGAGTTCTGCTCTGATACTGAAATCCTTCAGGACTAGGCTGATACCTGTTTATTTTCTTCTGCATAATATTTTATTCTTCTAGATGTGATAGTGCAGCAGCTTAGTAATGGCTAGGAAATGTTCACAAGGACCTCACCTTTTCTCTTTGAAAAAGTTAAGGCTGCCTACTTGAACTGTAGTGTTGTACATTGATACAGTTGATTGTTCTCTGAAGTGTTTCATTCAATCCCAGTAACATGTATAATGTAGAAATTAGGATGCTTTCATTCCAAAAACTTCTTAAGAGAAGCTGCTTCTTGAAAGCTGCTTATGAATTTGACTGTCTTGAAATAAAAAGAATAGGTAAGTTATCAAATTGTATAAGACTGAGAACTGTTAGCAATCCTTTCTATTTGAAGAAATGTCTCTACTATTATCAGATGGGACTCTAGAGAAGCAACTTACTTTTGCTATTTTTCTCTGTCAGCACTGAAGTTTAACAAGAAAAACACGTCAGGGCCAGAAAAACCTTGCTTGAATCTGTGTACAAAAAAAAAGGAAAATTCCCATAAAGTACAAGTGCAGTAGGGCATGAATTCAAACTGTAGTCACCACTAGCACATGGGACACCTGTTGGTAGAAAGCTGCCTATTTATTCCACCTGAAGAAATTGTGCAGAACAGTTCACCATTTCCAGTGTTGCTAATAACTGTAGCTGGAAAAGTTCTAAAAAAGAAGCATACATCCCAAAATGTGAAAATCATCTCCTCCAAAAACCTTGCTCAGGGACATCAGTGTGACTGATAATCAAAAGCCAAAATGTGCCCTCCTGTGTGTGCTTGACTCTATAAGGACTTGAGAGGCTTTATCCTCACACCATTTTCATCATCTCTGCTTCACTACTTTGAGGTTCAAATAATTTATCATCTGAATTTGAAAACAACAAAAAATACCTGCTGTTTTGCCTTTGTCTCATTTTATAAGCATGTAGCAACTCCTAATAGGAGTTTAGGATGATAAAACATCAAATGAGATAGAAGGCAGGCTGAAATGGTTATATTGTCATTAACTTACAGAACCCTTGGCTGCTACAATGTGTTTGTGCTGTGCTGTAGGTCTCAAATGAACAATTTGAGAGTAAATGAATAAAAATTGTATGATAGGTTAGTGGGGTGTTCGTGACTCCAGAGTTACAAACTTAGAAGCTTTCACTACATTTGTTTAAATTTTTTGTGAAATAGAAACTTGCTGGTTATTTTGCAAGTCTTCTTCCTTCCTTTTGCTGTTAAAGTACAATTTGTGATGGAGATATTGTCTGAAACTATGGCTGTATCTTCACACCTTAGCATGTAGCACTCTTAGCACTCTGTTCTGGTTGTGCTGTCAGTCAGAAGCCAAATGAATCCAGCTGATAGGGCACTAGTGGGATTTCTGCTGTTTGCAGTAAAACTTCTCCAAGGTTGGATGAGCCAGGGGAAGCAATATTTTGATGCTGACAGCTGGGTGTAGGTCTTTGCTTTGTTTAATAGTCACTGCAGAGGACACTTTAGGGTGTGTTGGAAGGCACTGTCACTGCGCTGCATTGAAAAATATTGGCACACCCTAGCAAGGCATCTGACCCTGATCCAATATTCCTCTTAAATTAAAAGTATGTGTAGCTATTCTGCTCAGCTTGTTCTTAGGAAGCCAATAATGGAGTTGGATCCTCTTGCTCTATTTTGAGGACGTCTTATTGAATGCATTGAATGATGTGACTAATTTGCGGAGCAGAAGTGCCTGTGCATCAGCTGTTCACAGTCGTTTTCCTGGGGGGAAGATAGAACTTTTTATGTTAAAAGGCACCGAACCTTTTATGTTAAAAGACACCGATCATTCTTTTCAGCATATCAAAGAACAAATGTACTGTAGGCTTTTCTGTTGAAAAAAAAAGAGAAAAATGGCTTTTATCTGTATTTTCATCATTATGCCTGCATAAATCTCACTGATGCTAATGTGATTTGTAGCAATGTAGATAAAAGCCAGTCACACTGTTGAGATGTGGAGTCCAACAGTGCAAGGCACACCACAGAAGCAGGAGGGTTCATCCCTCTAGGAGCAACCTGCAAGTGTGTGACTCAGCCTGCTTGGAATAAACCATTGGTGTGCAAGGCCAAGGCTCTCCAGATTCATGTAAACAATCAATCTGATTAATGCAGTGGCTGTGCAAACTTACTGAATGCTCAACTTTACTGCTGCCCAGGTGGATTTCTCCAGAAAAAAAAAGTTTGGTCTCTGCATCCACTCAGCCGTAGGAGCACATATGATGTCTGTGATGGAGGAGATGCAGGGCAAACAAAAATCACCCGGACTCTGTGACTGGGAAGGAAGAGATGGGACTGTGAGAGTTGAGCTGGAGTTCTCATGAATTGTGGGCATAATGGGAGTAAGCTGAAACCTGCAGGCTCACCTTTGAAGACTAGGAAGGGGACAGTGTCAAAGGGGCAAACCTGTGGGATGCTGTAGAGATTAAAAAAAAAAAAAAAAAGGAAAACCAGCAAGCAGCAGGTTCTTAAAAGTATATAGAAATACATAATGGAGGACAGCATTAACTGGGAGCAATAAAGTTAGTCCTCACAGCTGATCACAAATAGTAATGTCACTGTGAGCAGAAGAGGAAGGAAGTTCTGTGGGTGGGCCCTAGGACAGAGGCAGAACTGAGGCAGTCTGATAGAGAAACACAGAATTACTTATTTCAGTGTTGACAAGGCAAATAAATCACGCAATTAGCTTAATTTCTTGATAGTTTCTGAGATAATGTCTGCAGTGAAGTCTGAGTTCTGCCCAAGTTCCATCCATCCACTTGAGATCTGTAGAACAAAAGCAGCAGACACCCTGCCACCAGCAATTACTTTGACCTAGATGAAAATAGCAGGGATTTTATTTTTTAATCTTTGCTATTTAAAATAGTATGTATTGATTCCTTTATTCGTTTAACATACAGATTGAATGTTCAAAGCAAAGAATAAGACTAAGAACTTATTATGGAAGGCTTGTTCAAAAGAGAAATTGGGCAAGGAAAGGTTTTGATCAACCCCCCTTGCCTAGGGTTCCACCTGCAAATGCAGTTCTTGCACCTCTCTTGCTATCCAAGCTTAAGAAATGTAGCATTACCCTTTAACAAACAAGTCAGAAAGGCAGGCTTTCTGTAAGGTGATGTGGCTGCTGCTGTTTTCAGAGTATCCTTTTCATCTTACCCGGAGCTGTGGGACAGTAAAGATAATGTCTGCCAGCATTTTCTTTCTTGAAAGAAAGAGCATACTTGTGACATGTGCTTCTGAAAGGGCACTGCATTGTCATCTAATATATTTGGATATTCTCAAGTCCACATTAAAAAATGGTGAGTTATCTTTTCATCACAGGATATTCATAGTAAATAGAAAAAAAAAAAAAACCATCTTGCCAGTCCTTGCTGCCCAAAGGAAGTCTATAAACAGGACTCCTGAATGTATGCAAGTAAGCTTCAGAGGAATTGAAGAAGTGTGGTTGAAGTGTGAGTAATTTTACTTACAGAGAATCTGTCAAGAATACAAAAGGAAAGCCTGGCAGTGAAAGTATCCCTGTTGCTCTGGTAGGACAATGACCACACAATTCAGTGTGATTCAGTAGAACTTCCTTGTAAGTAGATTAGCTCCTCCCTGTGTTGACTGATAAAGATACAAGGTGATTTACTTACAGGAATGTAAGTGCAAGCCTTTAAATAAAAAGAACTGCTATTGACTTTGAGTCACCAGCACTGATGAATTTTTGAAGTCAATGTACCATCATTTAATACTATTTTAGAATAGCTCTTAGTGGCCTTTTCATTTCTGCCAATAAACTTTATAATAGATACTGAAGCAGGACTGAAAAGCCTGTGAACACCATGGAGACATTATTTGTTCAGTGTTGCATTATGACATCCTCATGATCTTTTTTTTTTCTTTGCTTCCTTAACTTTTTTTTTAATCTCCTTATTTCATTTTTGTTCAGTGTGTGTGTTCATTTTAGTGATACTGTAGTTCATTGTGGAAGTGATTTAATGTTCACTTGTGAATACTACTCCAAGGCACCTAGTAGCATTAATATGTTAGTAGTCACCCAGTCATCATGCTTCCCATGTCAGCTGTAGAACACAGAAGTTATACTGGAAGTACTTAGATAAATCTATTTCATCAAAATGGCTATGTACTTTCACTTTATCAAAATACCTGTGTGTTGGCTTTCTTTGCTGCTTAAATGCTGTTCTATCTGTTCCTAACTTCCCCTGTTTAACAGCAGACAAACCCAGGGAGCACTGAATGAATCGGATGATCCCGAAACAGGCTGTCTAACTGATAACAAGCCAACTTCTCGACACTTCTATCCTGTCGCCTTGCTGCTTGTCAGCTCACACTTGCTGGTTGTGTGGCTTATTTTAAGTCTTGCTTTGCTATTAGCCAAATATCAATAAACTTTACTTGTGTTCCTTCCTTTTCTACAAACAGCAACAAACTAACTCTAGAAAAAAAGAATCATGTTGTAATATTTCTACAGTCTCAGACCCCAAGGATTCATCTTTAAGATTCCAATGTCTGAAATGTACTGTGTTTTCATTCTTTTTTTCTGAACTCCGAGAAGTATACTATGCATTGAGTGAATTGATTTGCTCTTTCTGTTCATGGTAAAGCTTTCCCACTGTAATTAGCGCAAAGAAAGCCCACTTACAATGCTGTCACTTTATAGAAGTTGTGGAGTCCTGAATGCTTGAACCCCTCTTTCCGGAGTAATTAGTCTGACAAAAAAAAAAAAAATAATTTGCACAACACAAACTGACCCCTAGACAAATATGGCAGGACAATGGTTTGTGAGACTTACCTTTTGTTGTGTTTTTTCATTGTAACTAGCTGATGGGATTGTTTCTGTTTAATAAATTATTATTACTTTGCTACAACTAACCCTTTTCTGTAGAGTAAATAGAATATACTAAGTTCTGTTTTGTAATGAAATTAGCCTGTTTGTAATTGTTGCTTTAGTTGCTTTTGCTTTCAATACACTTTTATATTCTTTTTAACAAAGTCCTGTTTATGTCTTGATGCACCACTTTGGCACTTGTGACTTTTGTACTGTATGTGAACGACCATCCTTCCTTTATAAAGCAGAGAGGTGGATTGGGCTGTTTGAAAAGCCATTCTCTCTTTTTTTCATTGCAAAGCTGAACATACAGAAAATGAAGCAGAGATTAAACTTTCCTTCATGAATCTCTAGGGCCAGACTTAATAAAATTCCTTATTCCTAGAATGCGCATTTTAGGGCAATGTATACTCACACATATATAGCAAATAATTGAAAAAAAAGGTATGAAAAGGTTTAAAAGGCAAATATATTTCTGGAATTAGAACAAAATGTATCATTAAAGTATTTAAATTTTTTTACTGAACTTTAAACCGCAAGGGCAGATATATTTGGGCGGGTGGAAAATCTTATCACCTATTTCTGAGGGCAATAACTGTACTGGGCCTGGCCTTGGATTTAATTCTGTAAGATGTATCATCACTCATGGAAAACAAAAATGTAGAGTTGAATCCTTGTTATTTTTACTTCAACTGTTGCTGAAACTCTGCAATGAACAAATAAAGCATATTTATTTATTCTATGTTTCATGAAGTTGTACTTTTTCCCCCTTTCACTAGAGAAGGATGCCGCATAGAGAATGTTCTGAAGAATGTCAAATGCAGAAAGTATGCATTCAACATGATACAGCTGATGGCTTTCCCAAAGTACTACAGACCTCCAGAGGGGACATATGGAAAAGCTGACACCTAAGCTTAACAAAAGTGTAATCAGGAGCATATATCATGCTAATTAGTGAATATAACAACTGCTGTTTATGACGTATGAATTGGGAATGTATAACCAGTGGAGGTGTTATTTTTATCAGGTTTTATCATTTTACACTGAAATTCGTCTCATTAGTCATTATGAAATAAATACCATGAAAAAGCAATGGACTGGATATTCTGAAAATCAAATATATTCAACTTATCTTTGTGAAATTGAAGCTTAGTATGGCTCATAAGCCAGTTGGAATTAGTTTCTGGGGTCATTTGATTGAAGATTAAAAAGGGAAATGGCATTCGCTGTAGGAGCAGAGATTAGTAATCTGGAAGGTGGCATTCTGACTCCAAACCAAACCCTGAGATTTGATTTAAGGGGTCTCTTACTGCTGGAAAAGGTGTTTTCTGTAACCAGCAGAGCACTGAGGTCTTGATCACTAATGATTAAACCCTTCACAGAAATGTTTATGAAAGATGCTAATGTTAATGCCTGGGATAAATATAATTTTGTAATTACAATTAGCTTCTTTACATAAACATGGTAACTTCATAATATGTTTTTAGTAATTGCGGAGTGTAATTTCAGTAATTTCATTTTGATTCCCTGCTGTTCGTTTGGATGTATACTCTTGGTTTTCTGTACCACAGCCAAATACCACTTATTTCACTTTCACATAAATCACACTGAAATCAGGGCGATTAATTCCACAAGTAATGTGACCTGAATTTGACCTCCTATTTAGTGTAAACCCTTAAAAGCAAATTTTCTTAATGCTAGGGAAAATAAGTTGTATATACAGGAGTTAATGTATCTTTAGACTCTGAAAACTTGTATGTTATTAGCAAGCCTAAAATAAATGTTATGAGTAAACTGCTGTACTAGGACTAGTTAGCCACTGCAGCTGATTTATATCAAATTTGTAATGCTGCAGCTAGACACTCTAGGATGAAGAGCTATCAGCTTTAAAAATGAATGTTAATGCTCTGCTAGCTTGTGTTAATCCTGAAATTTGTCTTGCAAAGAACATTTGTGTTTTCTAATTGTGTCTATTTACTACCTTCTTCTGCCTCCCAGAGAGGAATACAATTTAAAATTCCCAAGTATTCACTGGTTACTGAACCTTTATGTAATGCCTTCTTTTTATATCTAGAACAGAAGTATGAGAAATGTAGCCTAATGAAACTACTCTGGGAATTTGAGCATCTCTAGGAAATTGTAATTGCCATGGATAAAGAAGTAAATGCTTTCTTACTTCTATGGAAGTCAAAGAAATCTCTATACACCATGACTTTTAAATTGTTCTTTTTAACCCATTAATACTCATTACTGGGTATAAATCTGTAACTATACCAGCATTTAAGAGCCTGATTCTGCAAATTCTATTTGGGTGATCCATGGAACTGATCTATCATTTGGCTAAAATTAAATCCATCCTGTATATTTGCAAGATCAGGCTTTGGAGTTTGTAGGAAAACATCAGAAAGAGATCCTTGTTCTAATACTTATTGACTTCAGTGGAGCCAGAAATTCACCTATACAATGTATTAACTAATTGGAACTTTTTTTCCCAAGAAAAGTAGATAATGTAAGTAGTGTTTTGGTGCATTCGTTTTTTATTTCTATTATATAATATGCTATCATTAATTGCTTCCTTTTTCTTGGAATGTATATGTCAGAAGAGTTGACAATGCATCACAGATAAGCTCAGACTGATGAGAACATAATGCCTTGATTTCTTCTTGTCATGTACCAGTAGAAGTGGACAATACTCATTGGGTGGCTGGATATGTGCATAAATTAGTGTTTGTCTATTAATGTAATGTAGCTGATCTGTCTGAAACCTTTATGTGAATTTATGGAACATAATCCTTCCTAGAAAAGTAATTTTTCTTCTGTCAGGCTGCTGCACTAACCCTCACTATATACATGTTTATTATTAGCTTAAAAAGCACCTATATATGCAGTTTAGAGATAGTGATAAATTCCTTATGAGTCTCTGAAATAACCCCCAGGTATGCAGTAGAGAATGCCAACCATTGCACAGTAATTCTGAAACTATCTGTAAAAATCTCAGTGGAGATGGTGTTCTTTGCTGGGTGCTATAGGTACCTAGACTTCTTTATCTGAGTCCCATTGGCATTCTGTCAAATTAAAAATATGAAATTATTCTAGATTTTCTTGTCAGGAAAATAGTCTTTCAAGATTTTGCCTCAGCATTTTAATCCTGCCCGGGCTCTAAATTGCTGTTGTCACTACCATGTTATTTTTGTGTTGAAATTGTTTTTCATGCTGAAGCCATGGATTTGATGAGGAGAAAGAAAAAATGGCACTGGATTGCTATCCTTTTTGTTTTAACAACCATTCACAGTATGTTCTTGTGAAATTAAATAAATCTCTTATTTGCTAAAGATAATTAATTAGACAAAACCACAAATACATCAGTCAGCTGCAGTGAAGCCTCGTGCTTGGGCCATTAAGGAAGAGTTGGCTGAGTTCTGTGCTAAATAGTACTGAAATTTTTCTCACTAATATTTGGATTGGAACATCTTGTTGTAGGTCAGGAGAGCTTTGTAAAACCTGCTGAAGTGTTCCAAGTCTCCTGGAAAAACCTCATTACTTCAGTAGCAAAACAGACCCAAATGTTTTGTTGTTTGGCCAGTGCCTGCTGGGGGCTACTGTGGTCCCTGAGGGCAAAGGCTGTGCCATCAGCTGACCATGGATTCAAAATCCTTGGGTTTTCTGGTTTGCCTTTTATGAAGAAACAAAGAGGGGTTTGCTGCAGGTTGATGGTTGTGTTACATGGAGTACATTTACTCTTCGTAGCAGCTGCTTCCAGCCCTGTGCGTTGTTTGAAAGTCTAACAGAGGAGTTAAATCATCCCTGGGGTCTTGCACATTTATCTTCTAGCTCACTGTGGATTTCAGATGAGTAAAACTACACAACTTAATTTTTATAAGCAAACTACATTGTTTGTCTTGCAGAGGGATAAGGTAAGCAGAGTGATTTTGATGGTGGCTTTGCAAAAACTGTTCCATAACTGCTCTCTTAAAACTTTGTAAGATATAAAATAATCTGCTTTTAGAGGAGGGCAGTTCTCAGGGCTAGAATATGAAAATTCAAAAATACATCTGGCATCTAAAGCCAAATCTTGTCTTACAGACGATATTAGTTGTAGAAATCAAATCAGGATCTGTCTTGAGGAATCCTGAAATAAGGGCTTCTAGCTTTCAATGTTTGTACAATGCATCAAACACTTACATGGGGGTTTTGTACTACAGGGTAGTGACTAAATAGAGAGCTAGTCTAAAATAACTGAAAACATAAGGAAAGGAATGTTAAAGTATTTTTTCCCCAGAAATGGTTGTAATATTGTTATAATACATGTCTATGAGTGACATATTATCTATTGTTTATAATACATGTTTATGACTGACATTAAGCAGGCAGGTCTTTTTTTCTGAAGTCTTTTGAGGAATTTAAAATACATTCTGATTAATGTTTATACTTTGGCTTTTATGGAGCAATTAGAAAGCAAAAATTTTTAATTATGTTATCTGATTTTTGTCTATGTGAAGCTATGTATTTTAATGGAATCCTAGCAATGGCTGTGTTATAAAGAAAAAATAATTTAGGAGGACAGCTGAAACAAAATATTAACTGGGAAGTAGCCTTAATGAAGCCCTTTGCAATGTTAATTTTTTTCTGTCTGAATTTTGCTATTACATAAGTGAAATGAGGAAATTAACAAACACTTTTGTGTCTAAATCAATCTCTCCTGATGAAAATTCACTTAGTTGCAGTGGAATAACTTGTAATGATATTCTAAATCTTCACTAGTAATTTTGGTATAAAGAAGTGCAACACTTCATTCTGAAGTCTAATCTATAATATGCCTATTAGAAGTTTCAGGAAAAAAATATTTCTAGATTAAACACAAGTTCCAAGAAATCCTTTGGTCCATTTTAAAAAAAGCATAAAATGCACTGAATGTCAACAAGTGTAATAAAGAAAGGAATTGCATTGAAAACTATGCAGCAAAATTACTTGTGTGGATTAATGTATGTAATCACTTAACAATCTTATACGTACATTGTGTCAGTTGGTTATGTTCTAAACTTGAAACCATTGATATCTATATTTATGCTCTTTTCTATTATAAAGAAGTGCACTGTATAGGTAGTGCCATGAGACATAAGTTTGCATCTTGCTTTTCACTTCCTTGCAGCTTAAAAGCAGATGTTTACAATGGAAATGCTTTAAAGTAATTTGCTGTTCTTGAAAACACAAACTTACCTTGTATGTTTCATGTTTACAAAAAAAAAAAAAAATCATACAAATGCTTTTTTAGAGAGAAAAAAAAAATCACATACTTCAGTCCTTAAAACACTGGGGTTTTTTCCCTTAGCCATGCAACACCTCATCAAGCATTTGGCTTGCACTCTGCAGGACTCAGACATTTATTTCTTTCATAGCATCTGCTGAATAAGTAATATAACAGCCATGACTATCAGCACAATATTCATGATCCATGTGAAAAACTTACATTTGCTCAGATATGAGCAAATACTTCAGGATAAATAAACTATAAGACACTTGTAAACCAGTGTCTCCCTATTCCAAAGAGCTGAAACATAAGGCACAGGATTTGTGTGCTGACTGGGAAGAAGAGTTACAGTTGGAGTCTACGATAAAAGAGTGCCCTGGACATGCCAGGTTCAGAGTAGTGAGATTTGAACCACGCTGCAGTGGTGTTTGATTCCTCTTTCCATGCATGCAAAATGCTTTAAAAGTTTTCAGCACTTCTGTTTATGAATGGTCTGACTTTAAAACTCCTAAAATCCCAAATTAATTTGGTACTTGTTTTCCTTTTGTGTAGCTGTTCCTTGTGATGTTCCTGTCTTACATTCTGGAGCACACAGGGCTGTGTATAAGTAACATTAACAGGACTTCAGTCTGCAGCATGTGTTTGTCCAGAGAAACAAAGCACAACTATAGGAATTCAATGCTTTTTATATTTCAGGGTTTATCATTTTTGTTTCATTGCTGTCTGTAAGCCATGTCCATTGTACACTATGTGTATATTTTTATTTAAATAAATTTAATGTTTATTTTTTATGTTTTTGCCTTTTTTCTTTGTTAATCATTTTTCATTGTCATTGCGGTGGTGTTGCCCAGAGGGAGGATTGTCCATGCTGATGAGAGTGTGTTCCCTCCTAAAGGAGTTGGTGGAAGCCCACTCATAGGTCTCATCACCTCTAGAGCAAGGATTTAAGAAAAGTTATGAAACAACATTTAAAAGCCTGCAATGGGCAAAAATTAATAGTTCATATTCTTCTTTGTCTTACCATAACTTTCATCTCAGAACCAGGTGGGTCATGCATTTTCTAGTTCAAAGCAAACAAAACATTCACATGCCCATAAGGAAATCCCTTTCACATAACTGTTGATCTTTAATTCAGGCGGGATCAACGCTTTTTGTAATGAAGACTTTTTAAAAGGTGATGTGTCATGCTTTGTCTGGTATTACATCTTCACCATCTCAGTGAATTGTTTCCTTGGGAAATAATTATGGGTTGCTTCTGTGCTGTTTTCTTGAGTTTCTGTTGGAATCTGTATTTATTAGATGATCTCTCACCACGATGAAAGGTAAGTTCCCCATGGTTGGCTGAAATGTAGCAAACAGATCTTCTTTTGGGGTATATGATAAAATGTGCCTCATCTGTACTATCAGTACTATGAGTAGAAGGTGGTTGCATAATTTAGTATCTCTGCTTATATGTTAGCATTTTTAGTTTTACTAAAATATATTTAGTGAGATTTTAATTACTTGCAGGGTTCTTGATAACCTTTAGAAAACACTGGGAATTAGTGCTCCTTTAGAAATAAGTTAAAAAGCTGTTAGCATTCAGCTAACAGGAGCCTAGGAGTTTTGTCTCTTCCTAATAAAAGTGAAAGTATTTTAAAATTACTTTGTCTCTCTTTGCATGTTTATGGATTTTATTTTCCCGTAAACTGGGAGCCACTTTCTTCTCACAACAATGTAAGACAGAAAAGGAGAAAGAACCTACAGCTGAAGTGAGATGATAGAATAATATGATAGTAAAAAACATGTTTTCACTAATTCCCTTTCCAATGTTACCTCAGAGCATGCTTGAGTATATGACATAATATTTCTGAACCACAGTGTGCAGGGTTTTACACTGGGCTGGCCATTCTGCCAGTAAGAGAATGTGTTCACAAATGCTACTTCTGCTAGGCAAGAGCTCTCCTGTGAGTTAAGTGACAAATCTTGTACAAATCACAGCCTTCAACAGGTATGTGACAGATGCTCTTTATGTAATTAAGAACAAGAAGGTTCTAGATGCAAACCAGACTGTGTGCTGTTTGCTATGCCGAACTAAATAGACCCTTTGCATTTCTGTGTAGGCTGTCTGTGCCCAGTCCTAACCCAGTACATAAATGAGAAGTACACTTGCTCTGCTGCAGGGAAAATCCTTGGCATTGTTAGAGGAGTAGATGTAAACTGTTTCTAAATAAGCTGGGATAAGAAGCTGGATTGAAAGATTTCTTCTATGTGTTTGTTTACATTTATATACATACATGTTATATTTACATTTTAATATTTTTATATGTTGTAGGATAGGAAAGGGCAGTAACATACGATCAGTTGAAAAATGGAACTTTTGATATTTCTAGCAATCAAATACAGTTTTGCAATTGGAAGTGTGTCACCAAAGATAGGCTCACGTGAACAAAGCTTTAGCTTGTAGCATGTGGCAACTCTAATGGTAAGTTGCTTCTGGGGAAAAAACGGAGAGAGAAATGGGAAAGGGAAGGTGTTTTCGAGACTGGAGTCTGCTATTCCTGTCAGGAGTTTGAAGATCTCAAGCCCTGCCTGGTTGTTTCCTCTCATAGCTCTGTTATCACTAACTGAAGTGGGGCTTGGTCAGGGCAATTCTCTGTGATGCCAGGTTATGAGCTTGGTGTGCGTGTGTCATGTAGTCTCTCATGAAAACAAAAGGCTTCAGTCAGGGGACACGAAGAGGAGGAAGGAAGGGGCTAATTTTGTCCCAGGAGAAATGGCTTTCCTAAGTGTCTGCTCCAGTAGTACCAGACCGCAGGTGCAAAGCTGGGAGAATGACAGCAGAAGAACAAGGAAAGAATTGTGCTGTCTTTCCCCAGCAAAGTCTACATGTTACATCCATTTTTCATGGAACAATAATTTTGATTGCTGCAGTTTACAGGACTGCTGACTTGAACAACTGTCATAGATAACCAGAGCAGAATTCACCCCTTGGGTGATATTATTCCTCAGTAGTTTCCTTTTAGAGGCAGAAAGGTTTAAGGTCTGGTACTAAAGTCATTCTTCACAAACAAAGAACCAGAAATGGGGCACTTCAGGTGAGAAACTCCAAGGACCAGGTTTTGCAAGAGGTTTCAGAATCATTAGCATTCATGAACTTAGGTTCAGAAATGCAAAAAACATTTTCTTTGTACAAGGCCCCACACAGGAAGAACTTATTCATGGTCATGGCATGGAAGTTGATGGCAGTTTCCTGTAAATTATTATAATAAGTAGATGATGCTAATGAACTTGTGCACAGAAGGAAATATATGCCATCAACACACAGTCTCTTTAGAAGGACATTTTTAGTGGAGTGAAATATTCAAAAGCGTCTGAATGGGATCTGGTTTTGTTAGTACCATGTAGTACCCAACTTTCTTGGGCATTTATCAGCATTTACAAAACACCACATAAATAGGAACTTAAGTCTTGTTTCCTACTTAAATCTAGGTAGATTCTCAATACTCTCTATTTGAATTTAACTTCTCTCTGGTTTAAATATTACAGTCTGGCTTTTCCTATTTTTCAAACAAGACCAAAGTACCACGAAATAGTGGACAAGGTTGTTTCAAAGAATGTATATAAATGGAGTCATCTGACTTGATTCTGTTTGCAGATGGAAACTCAAAGTCTTAGTGACAGAAATGAGACTGATGTTACTGTGGTTAACATCCAGACTGGTTTCCAGCAGCCAAATTCTGCTACCTGCTCTGTAATATGGCAGCTCTCAGCCAGGCTTAACTGGAACTCAGTGATCCTAAAAGAACTTCTCAATAAATCCCAGGCTTCTTACCCCTCAGCAACATGAATTATGTTCTAGTGTTGGGGATTAATGGGCAAACACAACTGTCCCCCATCACCGCATCATGGCAGGTGGGTTCTCTTTTCAGAAAACAGCAGTATTGTGGTGGTTATGTGAGGGAACTCAGAGTTCAGCTCATGGGCTATATGTGAAACACCCAGCAGATAAACATGTAATAAAAAATAAGAACACAAGTAATAAAATCAGGGACCAAAGAGATACGAACTAGGTAAGGAAGGTTATGTGTAAGC
This sequence comes from Calcarius lapponicus, assembly GCA_039654755.1. Classification (NCBI taxonomy): domain Eukaryota; kingdom Metazoa; phylum Chordata; class Aves; order Passeriformes; family Fringillidae; genus Calcarius; species Calcarius lapponicus. The sequence goes on along the minus strand of CM077466.1, from coordinate 64,247,096 downwards.
TCTGCATTTTGGACTGCCTTCAACTTCTGTCTTCAACTGTGATGTTCTTGGAGTTGAAAGATTTTGCTGTTTTGTGACTGTGGTAGCAGCTACAATAGACATAGAGTACAGGATTATCAACATAAAAATAACCTTGAACAAATAACAGGATTGTTGTAAGGGCTGTTGCTGATTGGCCAAACAGGTATTGTGCACATTCTCATACAGGCAAAATTATTTTGGGGGAAAAATGGTTGTACCACTTTGTACATTCTGCCAACTGCAAGGGAAGAGGACAGTGCTCAGCTGAGGAGGTAAGGAGTGTAACAATGCATCAAGGTTTTATGCCTTTTTTTTTTTTTTTTGATAGATAAAAATTGTAGTCACATCCAAAGATTACAAAACATTTGAGAGGTCGATTGCAAGTCCTAATGTAAATAGAAATTACTTGCTTCTAAATACTTTTAATTAAGTTTAAATAGGTTAATTATTTACACTGTTCAACAGGAATATTTGATACAAATCAAGGTAATTTTCAGCAGGAATTAAAAACAACTCCCAAACTCACAAAATAACATTAGCTAGTATAAATCAATACTTTTAATGACTACCTTTACCTCCTCATGATACAACACCTCCATGCTTTGTTGAAAGAGAGAATTAAAAAAAAAAATAAATCAAGGTTTTTACTTTTTTAGTATCAGTATGGGAAATAGAAGTGATCATTTCATGGGTGGGAAGTAGTAGCTGCTAGCAGGTTTTTTGTGTGTGAATCCAGGTAGTGTACTTAGGTATAAAATGCTGAGTAAGAGTTTAAAAAGCAAAAAAGTGGAGCACCCAGTTTATATTCACATATTCATTGGCATAGTTAATGGACATCAGCAGGGGAGATGTGATCCCACACTTTTTAAAAATCAACAGGAAAGCAGTGCACACCATGCAATTCCCTTTTGCATTAAACTTATTAAGTCAAATCAATTTTTACAAGCACATAGGCTAGAGTTCTGGAACTTAATTCCTTTTGATCCTCCTCCTGCTAAATTCTGCTTCCCATTGTGCTACCATGCAGTTTATTTTTAACAGATAATTTGTTTGGACACCATTAAAATGAAAATATGACAACTTCTAGCACTACTAAGGCACTGAAATTCCTGTCAAGTTATTAACTGTCTGCACACACAAAGCCATTTGCACGAGGGAAAATTGTAGAGTTAAGAAAATGTCACTGTTATGTTCAAGAGCATGAAGCACACAAAATACAGGATCGTGACTTTTGCAAAGCCAGCATTACAGAATACTCCCACTAATTTCTGTGCTTGAGGTGCAGCTCCCATAGCTGTTAGGTGTCTGGAGAAGAAGACTGCTATGATGTGACAGGTTTTAAATGGAAGATTTTGGGGCTGAGTCAATTGATTTGTCTTTTCATTACAATATGATGTTAATTCAAAACTCTTTTCTATGATTAGTGTTCCGAAAGGCACATTTCCTAATTATGGATTCTTTTTTCAGCTGAGCACTACTTAGTGTTAGGTGTTTTCTGTACCACTAATGCACATCTTTGGCATGAGGGTTTTCATTCTCCTTACATCTTTCTGAGAGGAGCATCTTAAAATGTTTTAAATATTTCAGTCTCAATTATGCTGTGATTATACTTTTTTTCCTTAGAAAACTAGTAGTTCACTGATTTTTAGTGATGGGCCTACAAACATCTTACCCCGAGGTGTGCTCCACTTGCAGCAGCCAGATCCACACTGGTTTGAGCACCAAGACTTTAAAAAGCCCTAAAAGCTGATGGATTGCTGATAAGAGCTGATAGGGCCATTAGCCACCATGTCATGGAGCCTCAGTAAGGAAGAAAACAAGATCTTGGGCTCCCACACATATTAACTCAGACTGCTCTCCTTTGGGGAGGTGGGTCTGGGAGAAGGGTGGAGGCACCTTAGCTAGGAAGGGAACTGTGTGGATCAAATGACCTTCAGGTATTTTCATGGTTTGTGATTGCACCCTCGTGGATCATAAATACTGTCATAATCCTGTGACCTACTAAATATCCTGAGCTTTTGTCTTGCTCTAACGCCTCTTATGTGATGATCTAATTAGTAATTCATGATTTAATGAATAACCTACTTAAGTAGATATGAGTTCATGTCCTCAAACAAGATGATATTACAAAAGATAACCAGATGCATGAGAAGTTCCTTCTATGGATTAACTACTCTGGTGAGTCTTGATCTGAATCATCTCTATGTCAATAAATCCCTGCCACTATCAGCAATATAGATCTATGACACCTCAGAAATCTTCTAGTACTTAGTTTTCCTCTGCCAGAATTTGTTTTTACAATCTAGCTTCCTGCTTTCATTGCTCGTCTGGTAACTTGAGAAGATGGATGGAGAACTGGTTCAGGAGAACTGTTGTATAACTTTGCCCTTTGAGCCCTGCAGAACTGCTCAACAGAGAACTCTTAAAAATTAAGGAAAAAGTGCAGTCTCAGCAAACAGTGTGTACAAGGCAAGTTATACCTCAAGAGCAAGAATCAGATCCATCAGGAGAAAATTCTGTGGGAGAGCTTTGCCTTGGAAATGCCAATTGCAAATAGGGAGCACTTCAGTAAAACATAGTGTTGTATTTGCTTTCTAAAGTCCTATATTGTTATTATTATATTTCTAGAGTCCTGTACCTCCTCAACAATATTTCTCGCAGCAGTTCTTCACAGATTCATCTAGCTGCTTCTTCATCTTGCTGCTTCTCTGCCAGGGCTCCTCCAGGCTCTCTCTCTTTTGACTTGCTGGCCCAGCCCCCTTTTATCTCAGTTATCTCTACTAGCTACAGCTGTAGCTTGTCAAGACTAACTAGGGCTTACCAGGGCTCTTTCTACATACAGATATTCAATACAACATATACAGATATTCAATATAGATATTACTATATTACTAGGACTCCTACTATATTTCCCCCTTTTCTTTTACTTACAATTCTTTTGCTTACAAATATTCTTACTTACAGAAACAGGTTTTACACTTGATGTTACCATACACACATTTTCCACAGCTCTAGGCTGCATAACACACATGTCGTTGTCGAGGCGGTCACAACATAAAGCAGAGACCACAATGTCCCATTATTACTAGTTGGTGGCTCACCTACTTCCAGGTGTCTTGATTGGAGGAAATCAGGTCCGGACCTCTCTGTGGCTTCCACCTGCCACTCTCAGCTGCACCAACACCGCCTCCCCCACTACGTCCCAGTGGGTCATGGTTGCTAGGACCCTGTATGGGCCCCCACCGACTATAACATAGGCGTCTGGATCAGTTCAGATTTTATTATGCAGTAGGGAAAATGTGGCAGATTAGCCTTTTTGGGGCTAGGTTAAGAAGAACATCTACTTATCCAAGGCTTGGAAAATTTAGGTCTTCAAATGAGTTTTCACTAAACTTTTTAAAAAGACAAAGTTATGATGTGAATTCCAGTGAGAGAACCATAGTCTGGAGCCTGTAACGAAATCATTCCAATCATGAGGCAAAGGGATCAGCTAGTACCCACCTAATCTTCTGCAGGATAATGCAGTTCAGGAACTTTCAGGTATAATTGCCACTTACCTTCTTCAAAATACACATTTATTTCATCTATCAGGTATAGAACACATTTTGTTCTGACTTCCGTTGCATTTCTTTAACTTGGGCTTGTATCTTGCAAGGCAGGATGAACATATATAAACTTGACATCTGTGGGTGCACATTTAATTTAATGTTTAATAGAAAATTATCTGTATCTATTTCTAATAGAAAATTATCTATATTTAATAGAAATTTTATCTCCAATAAAGTTTTGAAGTATCATCTGCTATAAGAATAAAGTGTACACCCAAAAATATGAAGTTAATCTATGCTTATGTGTCTTGGTTTGGAAAGCCAGGTGTCTGCTAAGGAAGGCAGGAGCCTCCCTTGAAATGGAGAATGTAAACCCCCTGCCTCCAAATTATTATAATTTTGAAATTAAGGGGCTCTCAGGCAAAGATATGGGAGTAGGAATAACAGTTCTTTATTAAGGAAAAAAATAAAAGTAAAATAAAAATGCAGTAATAGAAAACAAAACAGAGTCATACAGAGTCAGAATATGGCCTGACACCTGTGGGTCAGGGTGTTGGCAGCAGTCCCATTCACTGGTGGCTCAGCCCTCCTGCAGTGACAGGTGTGGTTCTGTTGGAGCTGGGATCCTGTACAAGGGTGGAGTTTTCCTCTGAAGGTCCAGGGGTGGTGTAGATGGGCCTGGTCTTCCTCTGGGAATCCAGTGGAGAAGAAGCTGCTCCTCTGGGAATCCAGTGGAAAAGGCTGCCTGTGGTGTTCCAAATCTCAGATTATACCCAGGTAGGAATGCTGGGCTCCTCCCCCTGGGTGGAGCATTTCACAATGGATGATGGAATTTTATCAGCCATGCAGGGACACTCAATGGCCCATAACAGAAGATATTTCCCAGAGGGAGGACTGGTTGTGGAAGGGATAAAGCAAACTGCCGGTGGCCCAATTAACAGAAGGTAACTGCCCCACCTGGTTCTAAGAGATGGCAATAGAATACACACCCCCAGCCACATCTTGCATTTCCATCCCAAGACGACATGGACAATAAATTTGACAGCAGGAAAACAAATAAAAAAGGATTAGAAATAACATTCTGACAATGTTATTCATAACATGATCAAAACCAGGATTTGGGTGGAGTCTTTATGTATATTTAAAATCAGTTAATCAAGCAAATACCTGATTATGTAAAATGTATGTCATTCTTGAGTATTATATTTTAGTCCTAAATTTCCTTTTGGAAGGTCTCATTTGATATTTTGATGGGGAATAACTAATACAGTTTTACTGGTAAAGTCTTTATTTTCAGGTCATGCTAGGGCCATAAATCAGTGGGGAATCTATATGTAATGTACTTCTTATTTGGAAAAAACCCTACTCATTCCATCTGAAATTAGATATGACACAAATGAAAACAGTTATAAAATTAGCCAAATCGGTCAGAAAAACTAAGTATCCTGCATGTTGGCATTTTGATGAGCATGCTTCAAACTTAAAAACTAGAATAGCAAGCTCAGCCCTCTTGCATGGTACTAAAAAACTTTATTCCACTTCAACAGTTTCCTCAATCATTTTCTCCCAGTGTACTGCTCAGTTCATGACTGGGTTTGAGGGAAAATGTGTCATAATATCTCCTATTTCTCTAATGCATTATTGAAACAGCAAAATGAAGACTAATAGCAATTAAGGCAACTTAAATTCCAGATCAGCACACAAGGCAGATAGGAGAGATTTATATCTATTCCTGTTTGAGGCAGCTGGATATTCGTACTTATTTGCTTACTCTGTGCTTCCCTACAGCAATCCACGTCCCAGGAGCTTGACCTTGGAATGTTGGCTGTATGTTAAACTCCTCTATCTCTTTGCCTGGTATTTGCTACAGTTTTTATTGGCTGATAATCTTCATCCTCTTCCACTGTCTAGAAAAGGACATAAAGCAAAAGGGAAAAAGGTGTAGTGCACAGTAATAGGTATTTTTCTTCATGAGTGTATATATATATCTTGTGCACCAGTGGGAATACAGAAACACTTTTTGTCTCTATACCTCATTCTACAGCAAATTACCATCACTGCAGTGATATATTCTTCAGCAGTAAAAATGTTACTGATCACAGTTTTCTGAGTTGCTAACTGCATTGAGATTTTGCAAATGATGCAAGATGTAACACATTGCCATCACAGTTCTGAGACTGCAATCTAAATTTAATGCTGCCTTATTTCATTTGACCTGCTGGAGGAATTGTGATAAATTCCACATCAAAATGTTTTCCAAAAGAAAATTAAATCTTTGCATTTCTCTCATTGATATATTTGGTTTATCATTAAGACTATCACATTTTAAAATGGCATGGGTTTTATAAGATGGATCTTTATTATAATTCTGTATTTTTTTAGGATATTTATAGGTAGTTGATAACTCATTCACTTCCTTTTCCCTGTTAAGACTTTTATAACAAGTCTGAACTTATTATAACAAAGAGAGCAAGACAAATAATGGTCCAAATAGATGGATATGGGGAAAATTAGTTGTGCGCATCTATGGCATGTCAGATTCTATTGCTTTATTCAATAGGGTTTCCTAGGACTTGAGGCCAGAAGAAATAATGAACTCCTCCATGCTTCATGTTATAAGAGGTACTTCTACTTTAAAACAAATTACTTTAAATAGACTGAAGGACTTCACTCTTTAGAAATACATAATTAATTGCTTACAAACCCCAGAGATTTCCTTAAGTCCCTTGGTTGTGGTGTGACATGAACCAGATAAAGTATGGCCAAATAATCCCATATACCTGAGAGCAATACAAATCCAAAGGCCATTGCCAGTTCTCCTCAGAGAGTTTCCCCTCTGACCGAGACTGATACCCACATGTGCGTACAGACTCCTCAGTGGGATGTGTAGGAATCACCTGCAAGCTTTCTCATGTGCTCTTCTTCACCAGAAGTGGTTATTTTATCCAGTGTTGCCTAGTGAATCCAAAGCTATACAGCATGGGAATTAGATGAAGCTTGGCCACATTTAGATAAAGGAAGGAGCACTTTTGCAGCTTAGCTCATATCAGTGAAATTTTGCCCCACTGGCAGGAGGGATGATGAGGAGGACTCCATGATATCAGAAGGCTAATTAATTACTTTATTATACTATTATTCTATACTATATTACACTACATCTAAACTAAAACTGAACAAGAAAATGGAACAAAATCTTGTGACTGTCTCATGACCAACCATCCAGACACAGCTTGCAAAGATCGGTCAAGAAAACAAAACACTCACACCAGAATCCTATTACCACATTCCTTCAGGTAAATAATCTTCCAACATATTCCACACGTTCACAAAACAACAGGATCAGCACATGAGATAAGAACTGTTTTCCCTCTGTCCTTCTCCAGGAAAAAACCTGAGAGAGATAATTGTCTCTCTCTGTTCAGAGAATGTGAATCCCACAAGTTCATGCTAGGTTCATGTGAGGTAGTCCTTAGTTTTAGGACAGGCAATTCAAAAACAGCAAGTTGAAATACATAATCAAGGATTTTATGTTAAAGTGGAGGCTTGGTTTATGTCACTTCTGTTGTCTATATTTAGTCTAATTGTCATTTACATTTCCAGGAGAAAAATGGCCACAGCCAGAAACATCATAAATCCAATTCTTTAAGGAATGTGTGATCTGTCCTCTAAAGATATTAGTCTTTATCTAAGTTAGGAAGGGACTAAATAGGGAGCTCTGAAAAGCAGTTTAAATTAGACACCTATAGCCAAAGTTAGGATTTCTGAATCCTAGCCACAGCAGCTGCCAGCTGTCAGTGTTTTTCAGCTGAGGAAAGGAAAAGGAAGCTGTTGTTAAAAAAATACAGAGAAGCCTAAGATGTGTTAGAAAAGCTTTTTCAAGAATGCTCAAAGTATAGAAAAGCAAGATAAAAGCTGTTTTAAGGAAGTGAACATGGGGTTGTCTTGGTATGTCTGTAGTATGTTGCCAGTCTGCAAAAATTCAATACCAAAAATCCTTTTTAATAATCAAGAAAAGCATCTTGAATTTAGCTAGCAACATTTACTCTGCGGTGACATTAAAAGTAAGTAATTTATGACTGTAGCCCTTAATCTATTTGCAGACAAGACTGCAATATTGAAAGTTGGCTATTGGTCAAATTGCTTATCTACTTTAATTTTTTTACTTGGTGAAAGGAAGTTTTGAAATGAAAGGTAAATAAAATACTTTTCAGCTACATGTAGGGACTTAGTGGCTCTCTCTCTCTTTCTGGGCTAATTCAATAGTAAAGCCTGTGCTGAGCCATAAGGTTAAGCTTTTTAACTTGGAAAGGTTAGAAATCATTGTTATTGAAAGCAAGGCTGACAGCACAGCAGGAATGGCCATCAGTGGAATACCTGCCAGCCCTGTGACTGGAGCAGCAGTGGGAGGGGGATGCAAGACAGCCATTTTAAGGGAAAAAACCAACAGCCACATTGCTTTAAGCATCTGGATTGTGAGATTAAGCTGACAAATAAAGCAGCAGCTTGAATACCATATCCTGAATTCCTCTCTGTAGAGACACGCTTCTCTGAGCTTGGAGGAAATGTAAGGAGCTCCTGCGACTTGCACTGAAATCACAGAATAATTACAGCAGTGCTGACAAAATATTTGTTGGCAGTTTTCACATCTGCATGGCTATAAAAACAAATGGCATTCAAATATACAGCAAGACATTGGCTGCCCCAAATACCTCTTGGTCTCCTCCCTGCCAAAATGGCTTCCCTTTGTCTTGATGGAAGAAAGATAAATGAGGCTATTCTCTCTTCAAAAGTTGCTGTCTGTCAGTGGAATAGTGAATAGTCAGCACTTCCAAAAAGGCTCTTTTAATGGCACCTACTTCTCAGTCATTGGAACAGAATTAGCTACTTAAACAGACAAGTTTAGCAATCATTCCAAACAAAATCAATTCTCCTTGGGAATATTAAACATCTTGGGACTGAATGTAGAAGGGTTGGGTTTCATAGAGGTAGGGTTGGGGTTTTTGTTTCTCTGTCAGCCCTTCAAGATATATTTCAGGTGTAACCACTAATGAAAGCAGCCCTGAGTGTAAACACTCTGACAGGGAGTTTACACAGACAGGGGGAACAACAGATCTCCCTGGGTCTGGGGCCAGAGGAAGCAGCAACATGGAGAAAAACCATCAATCCAAGCACTTCCCTCAACTCCTCAGAGAGACATTCTTCATCAGCAGCATCATGCATGGGCAGGCAGGAATGTTGTTAACATCCAGAAAACCAGTATGTTTTGGTGAATCTTGGTAAGTTAATTTGTAGTTTGAAAGGGAGACAGATAGAGGGAAAAAAATCTCCCAGCAAGAGGCAACATCTCACCTTCCTCTGCACCACCATCCACTCCAAGAACCACCTTCTGCAAAGTCAGACTCTCTGTGTTTTCCAGGAGGGTTTTCCAGAGTTCTGTGTTACTGTCCACAGTGGGCCACCCTGCAGGCCAGCACAGCTGTCTGTGACCCTCCTGCCAAAGCTCCTCGGGGCTGTCTCACTGCAGGGACAGGAGAACCCTCTGGAAGGTGTGGGGTGAGAAAGGGGTCCCTTGGGAAACTCTGAAGAGTGTGTTTGTGGAAGGCAACTCTTCTGAATTGTGTCAGAGCCCTGTGGAGGGGCTGCAGGAGCCCTGGGGACACCCAGTGAGAGCCTCTGAGGCCATGACGGGCACTAGGTCTTCTCCTCGAAGAGCTGGTGTTGGGATGGTGGTTTTCCTCCTGAGGAAGCTGCCAATGATCAGCGAGTTGAGGCAAATCCTCCACTAAGCAAAGGCTCCATCTTGACAGGATGAACTGAATGGGAAGGGGAGATCCATTTAAAAAAGGAAAAAAATAAAGAAAAAGGAAAGAAATCCGCTCTCTCAAGGGAAACTTGTTGCACAGGGTCTTCCCACTCTGCTGTGGTGAGTATTTGGAGAGAAGGCACAGGCTCCCCTCGGAGCCATGACAGGGTCAGGGTGGGGTCCCTGAGGGGACTGTGCCTTGCCCATGGCCTCAGAGCATAGACCATTTCAGCAGGATATTGGTATTTCCAAGAGGGATTGCATCAAATCCGCTTGTGCAGCACAGCCAGGGATGACAACACTGCGAGAAAAACTCAGGACCTTCATAACATCAGAATCCTTTATTTTGTAACCTAACAGCATGTAAAAGGGAGTACCTTCAATTCTCTTTCTGTTTTAAAAATCCACTTGCAGAATGAAAAAGAGAAATCGAGAGCAAGCTGCCCATGACAGATTCCAGGATATGTACTGGTGGGTAGTTGCTTTTGCCTACAAAACCAGTGGTATTGAAATTCCTTGCACTGCTGCAATCCTGCCCTGCTGTCTCTGGCAGCAGAAGTTTCAGCTTGTTTTTTTAAGCTCCATGGGCTCTTTTCCTACAAATATGCTACAGCAAGAGGTGAAAACTGAAAATAGTACAACCTTGCTTTGCCTGTGCCCTGATTATTAAATGTTTGGTTTACCCACCAAATATTAGATACAAAATGGCAAAGGAAACTACTCTAAAGAATTTAAAAATGCTTAAAAATACAGATTTATAACTCTTTTTCACAAACTGATTTGATACTCTAGAGCTGATGGGAGCATTTATTGTGGATGTTATCTGGATTAACAATTTCTTCTTTGAGTGTGAGGGTGTGATACCATTAGGTATCAAGCAAGGCAAGAAAAAGTTAGCATTAGGATGAGATTTTTCTCGATCAGAGTGTTGTGTGGGGTTTTTTCCCTGCTGTTTGTAACCACTTGTTCTGTATCTTTACAGAATGGTTCAGCAAGTGCTGTAGAGGACAAGGTTATCTTACTGCCACCTGCTTGACACCTCTTGGTCAGGAGCCAAATCAGGGTGTGTAGAATTTAAATACCTCTATATGTCTCTTCAGGCAATAGTAGTCCTCAGATTTCAGTTCCTTGTAAACCTGGTCATGAAATTAATGATACCACAAGATATGTGGACTTTGAACACTCTTGTGTTGTTTTTGCACATTTTCTTGACTTATAGCCAGGTGAATACACATGGCATATCAAACATAAAACTTATACAAAATGTTTGTGTAAGGCACTAGAATTTAATAAATGCTTTCCTCTGTGTAGCAGTGCCTTTTCTTTCATATAAACTCTATTAAATCACTGTATGACTTACAAGATCTAGTAACCTGACAAATATGTGACCTAAAACAAATACTTAAGGTTTCATGTTTGCTTTCTTGAAATAAGATGAACTTTTGGCAAAGTTTTTCTGGAGGCCAGTTTGTATTCTAGTGCACACTACAGCAATGCATGGAAAGTTTCTTACACTGACTGTTGATTATTGTTATTCCCAGGCCATTAATCAAGCCTGCAAAAGTGCAAATAATTCACTGTAGTTAGACAACAATTATCATACAAGTTAGGCAGCCTTAAAAGTTGAGATTCTTGTTGGACTATTTGATAAAAATGAATTTCCAGCTTGATGGTAAATTCAACAGAATGGTGCTATCTATTTCTCCTCCCTTAAAATGACTGTAAAACCCAGCTGATCTGGAAGACAATCTTTACTTTATTCCAAGAACTTCAACATACTGAAGATTATGGGTACTCTTTTGTTGAGGAATTTGAGTCTGCAGAAAAGAACCAAAATGCCTGGACATCTGCAGTTAGCTAAGATCAACTGATGTGTGATCCTGCCAAGGTTCTGAAATGGCTTTTAGTCATATGTTACCAGAGTTCACCAGAGAATGAGAAGATTCCTCAGGTGCCCTGGGTTTTGAGAACTCTGTATAACACCATGATTTTTCACAGGAATGAAACAGTCCCTTAATGCCACCAGGTTTTAATGCCAAGTTACGGCATTTTACAGTTCAGTGATTGTCTCATTTTGACACTGTACCATGCTTAGCCAGCCAGATATCAGATAAAGCAATTAGACCACGTGTGTGCAGTGAACTCTGTGTGCCCGAAGCACAGGACTCGCTGTGCTGTAGGACATGGGGGTCTTTACAGTGTGTTTGACACTAATGGACACAAGCATGATTGCTGTACAGCGCTTGATTGTCACATCAGGATTTGGGGTGGAGGATAGAGCTGCCTCATTTCCAGAGATGAAAACCAAACACAGAAATTTATTATGACTAGGGTTTTTTTAGGTGGAATTACAGGCATGATGGGAAAATAGAAGTGCATGTTAAAGGTGGTCTGTGCATTGAGTTCCAGAAGTGGCATCTGTAAGGTAGCTTCCACAGAATGTACTGGACATTGTGAGAAACGACACTCACTTTTAAAATTTCAAAGGTTTTTTTAACCTTAACAAAAAATACAACAAAGGGCTGAATAATGAGAAATTACAGTGCTGGGACTCTCTGTGACCAGCAGCCACGTGCTCATCTACAAAATGGGTGCTCTGCCTTTTATAGCTTTAGTGCCTCCCAAAGTTTTGTCAGTAAATTCCTTTTCTGCAGTCCATTGGTGGAGATCACTTTTTTACACCTTGGTTGGAGGCCAGGTGTTGCCATGCCATGCCTCTTAGTAACAAGTCCCCAAGTGACTACAAGGCTATTACAAGGGAAAGGGGAAAGAGGAGAGGACATATTCTCTTAACATACACATGTAATATCTATCTCTTAAGTGTGAGAGCCAACTATCAGATTATTCATCTATAAAAAACATGTAGCTGCAACCTTTCTTTTGTTCATTCTCCATGCACAGAATAGCCTGAGTCTGCACAGCCAAAAATTCATGGGACCTGTGCAGACATCTGTGAAAGCATTATTTTCAGTTTAGCAATGCAGAAGTGTTTTCTGAAGCTGCAATGTGTCCTGAATGGCCACTTTTAACTGTTTTACTCATAGCTTTAAAAAATACTTTCTGCTTTTCTCATAAGAATTCTCTGTTCTGCTTTTCTGTACAAACAAAGCAATGCTCATTTAATTCAATTACGGATCAATATGTGGTGTTGTACTGTCGAGGGTTGGGTTTTTTCTGTTTTTCCTTGTTATGTGTGGAATTTTTTCCCCTTGAGTAGCTAAGAAGCACTGACGGCTGGGTGCTGGAGAAGGAGGGGAGGGCAAACTCCTTTGGTTTTGGAGAGTTCTCTCTCGGGGAGGGGGGCAGTTAAAAAGAGATGGAGTTGAGGACAGCCTCTCTCTCGCTGCTGGGCTTCGCAGGAGGACAGTCTGACCTGTGGCTTGGCGCAGGAGTTCACTGCCACCACCATAACCCAGCAGGGAATCTTTCTTCTGCAGGGAACTCTTCTTACTGGGCCCCACACCCCCTGCCCTGCCAGGACACTCCGCAGGTTCCAATTACTGCCGTAGAGTTCTGATACATTCTCATCCACTACCCCGGGATTTCTGCTCATCCTGCTGTTACAGCCTGCTGCTTCTGAGAGTCCTGCTAGGGGCACCGAGATCAGCTGGCCCAGGGTTTTGTGGAGCAAAGCCTCCCTCCCACCCTTCCCGTCTGGGCCCAGCCGCCATTGCCGCGTCCCCCCTGAGCCGGCGCACAGCGCCCCCTGCAGCCCCGCGGGGATCCCGCCCCCGCCCTGCCCCGCGGGAGCCGCCAGCGCCCCTGCCGGCCGTGCCCGGAACTGCACCGGAGCGGAGCGGGCCGCAGCCCAAGGCCGGGACCGGGCTCCTGCTTCTGTTCGGTACCGATGCCGCAGCTGGTGTTGGTTGTTTGCTTTATTATACATACTCACAGAAAACTGTTATTCCTATTCCCATATCTTTGCCCGAGAGCCCCTTGATTTCAAAATTCTAGTAATTCGGAGGGAGGGGGTTCTGTAGTCCAAGGGAGGCTTTTCTGCCTTCCTTAGCAGACACCTGTTTTGTAAACCAGGACAGTTTAACAGACAGTTAACAGTTTAACAGTAGTGTGAATGCTAATTATAAAAGATGTATTGCTTTGATATTAAGATATAGTAGTATGTTAGACTTAGCTTGCATTGTACTAACTTAGTGTGCATGTGTAACCCAAAAGTGAAATAAAAGACACAGAAGAAGACTAGAAAAATCTTCATCAGAAGACCCCCAAAAGACCTGTGTGACCACCAAACTGAGTAGTAGCACATCCGCGATAAAAGTGGTGATGAGAGCAGAGACAGAAACATGACAAACCGAAAATAGAAAGAGATGGTATTAACACACAGCATATAAGAAAGTAATTTTTACTTAGCAAGCTCGTACATGAGGTGGCAAGAGTCCAAGAGCCCTGCACTCCGTACCCCGCGGTTATCTTTTGCTTATGCACTACTATTGGAACCAAATTATCCCTTATTTAAATATTTTCTAAACTATTCAATTAAAATTGCTGCTATCTCAAATATTGTTTGGTTTTTTTATGATGAGATAATTAAGCAAAAATAACAGTAGGGTGTAGATGCTTGTTTAGTTATCAAGTATAAGTAATGAAGTCTTTTCTCTTAGCCATGGAGGAGAGAAAAATTTAGAAGTAGTCACCTGAGAGAAAGTTTAGCAATTAGATTCACAAAGCAGTGAAAACGGGGGAACACATTGGGATTGTAGACAGATCGGTTTGCTGAGGAAAACCATTGGCAGAAATTTCTTTGCAGCCCTTTGAAGGGTGTTTGTAGTGGCACATATGGGATAATTAAGCAGATAATTGACATGTAGTGTAGCTGGATATTGATTGTTCCTCCTTAGAGGAAGCTGTTATTAAGGTAGTGATTTCTCTGCCTTCTGTTTCATGGGCATGGCATTAACAGTTATGATCATTCTATTCTTCACTCTCACTCGCTTCAGGTTTTCTGTCACCTGGTGCTATGGAGATTATATCCTGCGTATGAGACAATTAATTTTGTCTAGAATGTTTCCTTTTTCCCTTTTTTTTTTTCCATTCTTGCAGTCTAGCAGGTAATTTCACACCAAGAACCTAATTATGTTACCTTTCCTGGCATTTCTCCTCTCCTTAAAACATTCATAAAGACTGTGTAACTCTTTCTGAGGTCCTCATGAGAGTTAAAGAAAACTTGTTTGGCAAGGAAATACGTTAAGAAATATACGTGAATGTGGCGTGTTTAAAATCTATCAGGATCTTTAGTGTAATGAAATTCTGTACTGCTGTTTTAAAAAAGAATAACTGCTGCCAGTTCTCTGTGACACCCTTCTCAAATTTTTAAACAGAAGTGGGCATAAGTAATAGTTATAGAGCAGCAGTGAACCCTAGAGGGCTGTTCCTCTCTTACGTGAGATTTCTTTCTATTGGGGAAAAAAAAGAAGATTATGTAATTTTAAAGTTATTTCTCTCTTTTGTATATTCCAGTGTCTTTCCAAATGTTTCAAGCAAGAACAAAGTCTAGAGTCTTGTAAAGTCTGAATTTAGAATCCTTAACTCCAGTAGATTCAGGATCAGGCTTCACACAATTCTCTTGTATCACAAGGTGTGGAAAGAACCCTCTTGATTTCTAAACTCCTTCTCAGAGAGGAGCCTATTTGCAGTTGGAGCCAATCTTGGCCCCAGACTTTGTCAATCATTTATGTCCAAAGGATTATAGAGTTGTAATTGAGACGTTATCCAGCTTTGTCCAGCAGGATTGAGGGTAGCAAACCAAATTTATATAAAAATAAATTATTTATTATGATAATTAATAATTATCTAGACAATCTTAATCAGAATTATTTACCACACAGTATAGGTAGCTATAACTAGAAGTATAGTGCACTATTTTTGATGCAGTATTGAAGCAATCATATTAAAGCTAGCAAACCAGTTTTTAAGAACAGATTGATGTTACTCACCCATGACAATCTCTTTCCCTCGTGGAGTAACTTTGAGGGGTGTCCCCACTCAAGGGAGCAATCTCCACTTACACTCTGAGAAGGGGGTTGTTAGGAAACCTTTCTATTAAATGGCAGGACTGGGTTTTTATAGTGATACATATACATAATATATCACTCTTACATATTTTTAAGTGTGTACATGTATGTGTATATATACAAGATATATAGATATAGATATAGATAGATAGAGATATAGGTATATAATGGCAATATAAAGTGATTTTCTGTCAATCATATGTGTCTGGGCCAGCAGTATCAGCTTAGCATCTTATTCCACACCAAAAGCAGTATAACACACCCTCCTCCATCCAGCACAGTTAGCTTTGCAGATAGGGTGTCGTTCAAGTGATTTTGCCCCTATTCTAGGAAGAGTTTTCCTGCTACACAGGTGCAGCTGGTGTAATGGATGTCCATTTCTTGTCCCCGATTTTCACTGCCTGTTGGTTCTCTGCCTTTTCCTTGACTGCTTCCTTTTCAGAGGAGGGCAGTGCTGTTTGTATGTCTGTCTTCTCCACTCCCGCAGTGGCTCTGTAAGGGGAATTCTGATGGGTTTTGCTGCATCTTTGCTATTCTGCCATCTGAAAGCACACCCCATTCTTTCCACCAAGTGCTGCAGCAGAGCTGAGGTACCAGGTGGGTCTGTGTGTTGCACAGAGGGAGTTGAGTGGAAGAAAGATCTTTTCCTATGACGATTCTCATCTGACCTTATGACATTGTCTCCAGCATATGAGTTAGGAGGACAACTCCAACCATTTCATTAAGATCAAACCATTTGGAAAGGAGACAGTAATAGGAGGAGTTAAAAATAAATTTCCTTTTGCTTTTCCCAACCAGCTGCCTGAAATCATACTGAACCCTTTTCTAGTGTCTTAGCAAAATCCTTGGTGATACTTCAAGAGGTAACACCATTTATGGAATATTCAAATGAAACTGCTCAGCACAGCACTGCAAGTGAGCATTCAAGTATAATAAAAGCAGAGGAAAATTTTATTCAAGTGTTAAAATGTGTTCAAACTTCCAAAAGATGAAGGAGGAGAACATATTCCCATATAATTCTCCCCTGGTTTTCTCCTACTCATAATCACATCTCAGCTAGTGCACCATAGCCAAGCTGAGTGAAACTCTTCCATCTTTCAGTTCCAAATTATTTCATATCAAAAGGTAAATAAGAATCTGTTTACAGTAAAGCAGGGCAAAATAGCTCACTTCTCACGTATTTATATTTATCTGTCACCTGAAAAAATGGCAGCATTTGCTTCCTTATAGGTTTTGCAGGTAGGGTGGCTAGACAATGTAGGTTCCTGCAGTTTCCCTGTCTTTTAGAAGCCCACATGATGTGAAGGAAAATAAGATATTTCACTCTGATTTTAGGGACATTCACTTCCTTCAAAGCAAAGTTGCTTTTACTGATGCGACTACCTCAGTGGCATATTTCTTCATCTGATATAAAATGAAGAGAGGAGTGAGGAGGGAAATCAGAATGTCTTCAACAAGAGATGTCTGTTGATACCAAAATATGCTGACAGTGAGATTTCAGAACAGTTTCAGCCTCGCTCACTTGCTTGTAAGTAGGAAGCCAGCAGGCTCCTCGACTGCTCATCTTAGGCCTACTCTCCTGTATCCTCGTCATGTTCCAGTGATGATGCGACATTGTGCGAGAAAGCACATTCCAAGGTCACCACACCCCCACTGTACCAAAAAAAAAAAAAAATCTTGTTTTGGCATTAAAGTGATGAGTTCTGTTCAACTCAAAATTCAGCACTGAATGCTGAGTTGCTGTAATCTGAAACAAAGTTGATTTGGGATGCCAGGTGCTTTCTGATGAGGAAAGATTTTATCTGATGCCGTGATCTGATCTGTTTTCCAAATATGTTAAAGCTCAAATGCAGGAAGTTTGACTCTTCCTCAAAAGAGGTGCTGGAAAAGCACGTATTGTTTTTCTTGAAGTTAATAAGCAAACCTTAGGTTGCTAATGATAAACACATAAAGTACATGATTAAGGCTCTTCTATTTAGATTATTTTGTTTTATACATGCCTTTTTATTATTATTTTATTTCAGAAAGATTCAACTTGTGGCTATGCAGAGTATTTTGCGCCTGTGGTTTTGTTTAAAAATATCTTCTTTCACTTGGAATCAGATAGATTTTATATTTCCTTTTCCCAAGTTCAGCATTGAAAGGTTTCAAACTGCTGTCATTTGGAACTGATTGCTAATAAATCTTTATTGAAAACTATAACAGTGAGATAATTAAAGTTTACTCTTCTCATATACTTGTGGTAGTACTTAGAATTAGTTTTATACTCTCCAACAGTTTTCTTTTAAGTGAAGAGTGCAACTTTAAAGAAGCATATTTTTCAGCATTGGTTTTTTTTTTTTTTTCATTCTGGGGTATGTTATATTTCTCAGCAGGTTTTAGAGGAAAAGTAGTGGCTGAAATATAAGTGGAATTAATGCTTAATTATCTCAGCTTTATGAATAAGCCAGCATAGACTTTTTAGCTTTGTTGGAAGAGAAGCCTCATCATCTGTATTTCATAGTTCACTGGAAAAACTAAGATTGGCACAGAGTTTACAAGTGTCCGCTTCCTACTCTTGGACTGGATTCAGCTCCTGCAGTTCTCATGTACATTGAAAATCCTTTCATATTATGATGGCAGAAATCCAGCAAGAATTGATCTTGTCCAGTTCTATGTGAGAATGTGTGAATGCCATTTTGGTGTTGCATTGAGTTCCTTGGGCTGAACGTGACTGATGGGTCCCTGTGTAGTAGAAATGTTTGTCCTCCCATCTTCAGCCTCTTTGTCCTGCAAAGCAGATATTCCAATATCCTGCTTGGTGCTGCCTTGGAGGCCACCAGTGTGGAAGCATAATAATTTGTTTGTCAAAAGTGTTTTGAAGGAAGCATTCTTGAAAATAATTTCCTCATACACATTGTGTTTTCTTGCATCTAAATTATTATTTCATGCCACTGAAGGGGAATGGAGGAGGCATATGAAATACAATAAAATTGCTGCCTCTATGAGGCAGGTTAGGACATAGCTGTGCTTGAATTCTTGGTAAATGAGGTCATTTATGGATTTCCCCACACAGAAGGGATCTGCCTAAAATTTTCTCCTGACACATGCTTCCCATATGAAGAGATTATATACCACATTATGGAATGCATAATTTGTGATCTCTTCAAAGAATATTCCAGGAAAGGTGAGGGAGAATCTGATACTTCTGAAGATGTATTTAAAGCCTCTGCCAACAAGATAATCTTAAGAATTAGAGATTTTCTTAGTCATTTTGCTTTCCATGCCTCTTATTTCTAAATAAGAGGCTGACAGTAAACTAATTCAGAATGAGTTCATGCCTTCAGACTTTTATCATACTATAGACACAGCAGTTTACATAGGGGGAAAAAAAGGCAATGCAGAGGGTAGGGTGTGGAAGGCTTTGCTTGAGTCAATATTTCTCATGTCAGCAGTGTTTTAGATTTCCTGTTGTAAAGAATCTTTCAACTTCAACAGATACCAGATGCTTTTTTTTCTTCATCTTTTTCTTAATCCCAAATTGCCAACAGCCATTGTAGAAATAAAAAATTCTGTCTGGTTCTGCAGATGCATGCCTGACTTTTAATTAACCCACTGAACACATATAGATCAAATTTGCTGTATCCATTCATCTGTACTTGAATTAGGGTGAGGGTGTCTTCAGTGCTGTAATGTAGTAAAGTTTATTTTTAATTAACCTGCTTTGCACTTACAAGTGAAAGCTAATTAGTACAGCTCATTCATTGTTTATATCTAGGACCACTGGGAATGGTTTGATTTCTCTACCTACTTGGTTCTGAGCCATAAATATACATCCACTACCTGCAACTTTCAGGTTTTTCTCCGAACTGATACCAGTATTTGCAGGAGTTCATATTATATACCAACAAAGTTTTCTTAGGGCAGGATGCTGGAAAAGACTTTATATTTCCTTTTATAATCTTTGTCCATGTTATATTTCCTATTTTATAGTCTTTGTCCATGTTAGCTTTAGCTCTTGCTAGTATCTAAATCATGGATCTGAGTTTTGCAGATAGAACCAATTTTTATTCTTCTTAAGCAGCTGTGAATTATCCTTAAATAACTTCTCATTTTGATGAGAGAACATACTGAATCATAGAAAACTAGGGGCTTACAGAGCCCATCTCCCTCATTTCACTCCTGAGTGATGTTTAACTTGCTGGCACACCATTGAGATTTCAGACAGAAGGGAAAACAGTGCATCCCTCCTCTGCCCCCCAAAAAATCCAGTCAAATTTTCCCAGTGACTTTCAATGTTTAATCTTGGAAAGGTTTTCCTAATATCTGCCTGAATTTTCCTGGAATGCTGTGGACAGTGAATCTCCCAGGAAACAAATGAGCTACAGCAGAACGGCCTGGGAAAGATGTTTGAAGGGAAAATGTATCACTGGAGGTCATATTCTATGTTGCTAAAGAGATGCCCAAAGCTAAAAAAATATATTGCAAACTCTGGTTTTCTGTAGGGTAAATGGAGAAAGACTGGGACAGGATGCATTCTGAGCTTACTGGTTCCCTAAAAGGAGTAAGCAATGGCAACAAAAATACCCCTGGTATTCTATAGTTGCTGTCAGCTGGAGCTGGTTAAAAGGTATTTGCTAATGGTGCACACTGCTAAATGTTTTATTTCCTGAGAGCTTTTCTGAATAAACAATTTAAGTTGGATTTCTCTGCACCAACTAAATTGTTTTAAATGTGATCCAGCTGCATTCTTTATGTGTTTTTTTTATTACTCCTCAGTGCACAAGCCCTATAATAGGCAAATGGCAATGTTTCCTTGTAGAATGCAAATGCAGCTTCTTCTGTGGATGCACCTGATTCCTCCTCCCTGTTGGTCTACACTGAGGGAGGTCAGTGCATAAACTTAGCATGGCACAAAGTAATCAAGACATTTTTAGCACCTATGCATGCCAGAGGAAAAAAAAAAATCAGATTCCAGGACAGGACAAAATAGGAACCTACCAGCTCGTCAGAGCAGTGAGTTGTTAGTGGAACAAAACTTCCTTCACCAGTTATGTTCTTAATGTGAGTGCAAGTTAAACATGCTCACAGATAGAACCCGTTTCCTGATGTTGCTGAAAGTGTGACAGCTGATACATTCTTTGCCTCAGGTGTCACATTCACTTTCAAACAAGCCCTCCTAAGCGTTTATTCCTGCACAGGTTGTATTGCTGAGCTTGATTCAAAAAGCACATGGTGTGCTTTCACTAACACAGACAGCCTTTTTAAAGGCTGTAATGGATCCTCATTATAAGCCACATTTATTTTTGTTTCAAATCAGTAAAAAAAAAAAACCAAAAAACAGGCAAAATCAGAACAGTTTTCAATGAAGTAGGAGTTTCTATACAGGGAATCCTCTGCTTTATTTAATTCTTGTTTCAGATCTTTTTCTGGTGGACAAATGTATAAGTGACCTTATTGAATAAAATCTGCATAAAAATTTGGTAAAGGCAACAAGATCTAACCTTCTATTTTTATAGCTTAAACGTGAACTTATCATGCCTTTTAATGACTTTCCTTGGGAGTAAGGATGTGAAGGGTGACCAGCAGAGATCAAACCACACAATAAGCTAAATGGTTAAATATTTTTAGTTAAGAAACACTGTCTTTGAAGATTCTATGCATTAACAATCAAGAGTCTCAGTCGTCTGTATGGAATGGAGAGCATTATCAAAGATTATGTGGAGACCTGTGTCCAGACAGTCTTTTAGAATGTCAGTACATTTCACTTGACTAAGTAGAACCATTGGGCACTTCTCTGCAGAGCTGCTGTTATTGGAACAATGACAAACTTTCTTTTATTAGTGTTGTCCAAAGGTAAAAAAGAAGGGTCAGGGTATATATGACAAGTATATTCTCTTGACTGTTTTCTTCCTGCCTCCCTACACCCCTGGTGATTTAGCAGAATTCTAGTAAAAGGGAAGAAGATAAAAAAGGTGATTGGAAAAGGAGTCTGCCTTTATGAGATGCTAATGTGGGCTTTAGGAAATCACTTGTCAACAGAGAAAGTTTTTCACTTTGGCAACTAATGCTTTTGTGCAGTGAAGGTGCCACGTTTTGACAATTTGTAATGTCAGTGCTGTCTTTGGGACTCTTACTCCACTTTATTTCCCACAGTCTTTTGTGTTCTGTGTCAACTGCAGCTTCATTGAGTCATAGAGTGGTTTGGGTTGGAAGGGGACCTTAAAGACCATCTTCTTCCTACCCCTTTGCCATGGGCAAGGACATCTATTTTATTAGACCAGGTTGATTACAGTCCCATCCAATCTTTAGAGCAGCATTTTCTGTCTTTTATCAGCTGCAGATCCTGGCTTTTCATTTGCCATTTGTATTTTTAAATTTATTTTTCTGGAACTAGGATTTTTATTTAGAGTATGGTGTAATTTCTCAGGAGTCAAATAAGTAAATTCAGAAATCACAGAATCTGTGGACATAGGGATTCTGCTAATATAAACCATAGCCAAACCTCTGGAGATATATGGGTGCTCAACTGGCTACATGATGGTCAAACAAGTTTGACACAAGTGTCTGTGGAATCCACATAAGGGAACTATTGTAAAAAATCCCTCTATCTGTAGCTAGGTCTGAGCAGTGCCCAGATGAAAACTCTTTGGTTCTGAGTTTCAGATGTGCCAGCATTAAATAAACCATTGTGTGAACTCCAGAGAAATATTCCACTATTCTTCCCCTAAGATAAGTCAGACGCTTTAATTTGTATTGTGATAACTCCTACCGACACTGCTCAGAAATTAAGATCATTCTTTGCCTTCCAATTGAAAATTAGTCTCACTGAAGAGAGAGCCCTTGTACCAAAATGCCTGCAGAAATGATACTAAAACAAAATGGATTTTCAGGCCAGGTTTGAAGTGAGTTGATTGGTCAAAATGTCCAAAACTGGGATGATCTTTTTTCCAGTCTGTCTTGATGTTTTGGGATAGAAGGAAATATTGCAATTCTTCTGTGAGTTTTTTGTTTTCAAAACATTTGTTTTGAAAGTGACACATATTAGATTTAACCTCTCAAAACTACTTCCCTAATCTCTGAGTTGGAAATTGAAGGCATTGGTTTTTTTAATATAACCATGGTAATGAATCCATGGCAAAGACCACCACCCTGCCTGTGTATGACTTTCTGTTTAGCCACAAGCCAAACTAATTGGTAATTGTTTGGCAGGCACCTTTTTGGTATTAAAGACCTTTCCACTTCTTTTTAAAGCACTTACAGGGTGGATTTCCACAGTAAAGAGACTGACTAGATGTAAAAATTCCCAGAAAGAGCATAACTAACCCAAATAACTTATACTGAATTTTCCCTCCCCATTCCCTTAAAATTTTTTGAAAGGCAAAAAAAGAGAAAAAACTACAGAGAATTGGTGTGACATAAGTACCAAATTCAGGAGTCCTTTCATCAAAGTGAAGTGATGACTTTTGCATGCAGGAAGGGATGATTTCAGGATAATTTGAGAGTGTCTCCATCAAAGAGCACCAAACTGTGTAAACCAGGATTGGGCTGTGAGCAGTTTAGCATCATTTGTGAGCTGTCAGCTGTAACTTGTACCAACTGAAATACACAAAGTGTGGTAATTGTCTTTATAATTTAACTCCATTTTTAATAGTTTCCCTGAAACTATTAGAAAAGAAGCTCAGAACTGAATTGTTCTTAGTAATATGCTTCTGACGTAAACCAAACTTGCCTCACGTACTCCCAACCGTATATGGATTTACTATTATTGTGTCATTTCTTTATTGCAGTATTCTCTGGGGTTCTCAGATGGAGACTTAATAAAAATAATTAAATAGTGCTGTCCATAGCAAACAATAATAATAAAGAATCAGGTTAATCCACAAATATACTCAGCATACTGAAAAGGAAAACTATCCAAGGAGTAATCATGGTCCTAATACCAAATTAATCCTCTTGAAATGATAAGCTTTTCAGTCTGAGCTGAAAATTCAGTGCCTGAGTGCAGCTTGAGACCTTCTATGAGATCTAAGGAGTACATGCAGGAATTAGAGACTTTGAGAGTGTCAGAGTGCAAATGTCCTAGGGCTGGCTATGGCCTTATGTCTAACTGACAGTAAGTAGTGTAGAGCTGGCCTTCACTTGAGTAACACTGCCTTTCCATTCAAGTTTAAAACAATAATAATTGCTTTTCCACTCCACAGATGATGCCAGCAGAAAAGACATAGTGGATATTAAAATATCCTGTTTAAATTCCAGCTCCGGATATTTCTGTGTTTGAAATAACTTCAAAGGTGAACGTGCCTTTAAGAATCTGTAAAACAGATGCTTGCATAGAGCTTTTAAATTAACTCCTCTCAATTTCCCTGTGGAGTCAATTGTATTTGAAAAGACAGGAGGATTAAGAGACCATTCCAAAGAATCACTTGCAATCCACAGTGTACAAAGGACAGAGAGGTGAAGGAATCCATGGTGCGACTGAAACTGTTTCCTTGGCTTCCAGTATTTGGAAATGCTGAGCAACTTGAGTATCTTCAGCTTGCAGGTCTCTACCAAACATTTTCTGGGAAGAATATGTACTTCTGATGCTGGAAAATGCAAACCTCTGTGTTTTCAGAATGATAATTGCAGGACTTGATCTGTTCCTAACTTATATTGAGCTACCAGGATTTTTTTTCCATATTTTAGAATTACAAGATAGTTGAGTTGGTAGGAGCCCACAATAATCATCAAGTCCAACCCCCGGCCCTACACAGGACACCGTAAGAGTCACACCATGAGCCAAAGAGTGTTGTCCAAATGATTCTTGAACTCTGCCAGGTGCTGGTGCTGTGACACTTCCCTGGTGAGCCTGTTCCAGTGCCTAACCAGCCCCTGGGTGAAGAACCTTTTCCTGATATACAACCCAAACTCCCCTGACACAGCTTCTTGGGCAAAGTAGGACTGGCAATAGATTAATTGCTGCAGTGGCCTTTTTTACTCAATTAAGGAGAAGTAAAAACAACTATCTTATCTTCTTTGTAGCACTGGAGAAAGCAACTGTCTTTCTTTCCAGCAGTGGGAATTAGGTTTTACTTTGTTAAATGCACAGAAGGTTTCCAAGAACTTTTTCTGCACCTCAGAAACTGTTCAGTTTCTTTCCAGCAGTGGGAATTAGGTTTTACTTTGTTAAATGCACAGAAGGTTTCCAAGAACTTTTTCTGCACCTCAGAAACTGTTCAGTACCATAATGCTCTGACACACAAGTGTTCTGCCTCAACAAGAGCCAGCTGAGAAGTTGCCTCTTCTTGAGGATCTGCATAAACAACTTGGAAGTTCATCCCTGACACTCCTCATGTAGTTTCCTCCCTCTCTACCCAGCCTATCCAAACCAAAAAGGAAACAGAGCTTCAAGGGGAAAGAATAAAAAAGGTGGATTTTTCCTTATGAGAAATGTGGCTCTTTAGACTTCCTGGGTGACTACTCTGCATAAGTTGATAACCTGAAGTTAATGTAATGAGCAAGTATTTTCTCTAAATTAAGTACGTGGGGAGATGCAGTGTTGATCAGACTGTATTTAAGTCTAGACAGTTTATGCTAATTATGGTTTCCTGAGACTGTTATTACTTCAAGCAAACTGCTTTTCTTGGCAGTGTCCACTCCAGGATTATCCTTTTTGCACATTGTAGTTGTTTCACAGGAAACCTCTTTTTACTTGTTGGACCTTTATGATGAGAAACAACACAGCAGCAAGTAATATTATTTCTACTTTCCTTCATTTGTTTTGATGAAAAATCAGTGGCATGTAGGACTCTTTCAGGCTTCTGTCACTGTTAATTTTCATATAGAATTCACAAAGGATTAGTCAATGCATTTGTTTGAAAGTATCTCTGGGGATGTTGCTGGAGAAAATCATGTTTATGCTTGTTGTAGACTTTCTGCACATGACTTGAACCAACACTTATACTAATTTCTGAATCTACTACAACTGCTCTGGCTTAAATATAAAATAAAATTCTGGTTGATCTCATGTTCAGGTTTATTTTTTTGGAGGGGTGGTGGTAACAGGTGTTCAATGAATAACCTCACACTTTTAAGACTAATTATTTTCTTTATTTTATTTTCTTTTTCAACATCGTAGTTTTAAATTAAATGAAGCAATTGCCTAGTACATATTTTTCAATTTAAAAAATGACAGGTTAATTACTTGTCCGTTTTGCATTGCTGGGAGATAAAACTTTGTGAAATGGGATTACAGTTACTGGTATAAACTATGTTTGATGCTATCAGTTAGAAGTGATTATACTGACAACCTGTATTCTTCAAGAGTCAAAATGACTTTAATAACCTTGCTTTTCAGGATAACTTTTGAGGTGTCTTGTCAGAAAAGTGAACTACTCAGAGCACCCTAAGTCCCACCCCTCTTTCTCTTTTAGGGCTTAATGTGTCAAGAGATTTATTCCTGGGAACTTGCTAAAGAGAGCGCTGATGCTGATAGGAAGTGCTCTGCGGGGAGATTTGGCAGCTGAGGGGAACTGACCCGTGGTTGCTTCAATTGTGCACAATTTAACAATGACATTCACTCTCCCCAGAGTGTTGTGAACGAGTTTTTAAAGGTCGTTTAAAGAATCCATTTACAGTAATGTGGTACAGCTGGAAAGCCCTGTGGCTTGTCAGAACAGGCAGCTGAAAGCTAGGAGGCTCCAAATTCTCCTCAGCTTCCGCTCCCCACTCCGTGTAGGCTGTGGCTCATCACCTTCCAGCCTAAGTTCAGTACCTGCACTGCCTCCCTGACAGACAGGGATGTCTGTTAAGTCTCCAGCAGGACACAGACATTAGGAGTATTATCTTGTTCAAGCCTCACTCATTGCCCTCAACACAGGCATTGTTATAAAAATGTGTGGTCCAACACAAAATATAGCACAGGAAGTAATTGAGGAAGAAAGCTTACAAATAATGGATAAAGAGCATTCCTGAGGCGGTGGAAGTTTCTCAGACATTGTACAAAACTGCAAAGAAACCAAAGAGTCTGCTCTGTCAAAGCTGATACACAGCAAGAACACAACAAGTGAATTTTGAAAAGCTGCTTAGATAAACATGGGCGAAGCACTGCCTTATGTGTACCTGCTCGTGGGTTTGGTTTTACTCCTTCTCCTCAAAGGTTTTACTCCTTCATCTCTGCTTCCTGTGATGAAACCAGAAGCCCAAATTATGAGTGTCTGATGGAGGCTGATGAATTGCAGGAATGGAACTTTGCTATTAGACTATAGGAAACATAACACCTTTGAAAAAAGGTATTAAGGATTCAGGAAATAAAAAGGTAAAAATTAAGAAGTAGTAGTGGATAGCATAAAATAAAGGCAAAATTTGTACTAACTCCAAAAATTGTTTCTGTGATGAAAATTACAGGAGTATCTGTCTTTATGGTTCGTATTAATATTGCAAAAATATAGGAATGTTATTATTAAGCAGTTATTCTTTTTACTGAGGGGGAAGGTGCAGAGCCATGATCTGAATAGGATTAAAAGTGAGAATGAAGATGAAGGTATTTGCTGTCTTCAGGGTTTCCCTAGATGCTCTTGAAATCAAGAGGGAAATGTAATGGAACTAACAATGCAGTGCTGTGTTTTCTGCATAAGATCACTACTACTATACAGAAGATATAAGAAATAACTGCAGGGCCACCACAAAGGGGAAAATCAATTAAGATCTGAAAAGTTCAATGTGATGTGATCTTATGAGACAGGATATTGGATTTTCACTGATATTAGAACCTGGATTTTCCAAGTGGGTAAAGAGAAATGTGGGTGAGTTAGAGAATGCAGCACTGGATGAACTAATAAATCTGTATTACATTATTACAACATATTCAACTCAGATTGCATAGACATTCTTTTCACTGGTAACAGCAGAGCTGTTTTATTTGTTGGGCATGTGTACATCCTCATTTTCTAAAGCAAAATATATAACTGTATTTTACCACATTCTTGGGCCTCACTGCATGAAATCCCTCCACCAGCAAGGAACTCAGCTTGCAGTCTCCTCTTTTTCTAGCCTTCTATTCCAGCTACCAGAGCTGGACAATCCCTGAGAATAAGTGGAAGACACATTTAATTGGTTGTGATAATTCTTAGAAAACTAGATTCAACTAGGACAGTAAATCCATGTAGTTGGATTGCTATGCTTACTATAAGTGTCAAGAAGATCAAGTGACTGCAACTAGGAAAATATATAGAAATTTGAAATGACTCAGCCAAGAAATAACAGCATTAAAAAGACCCATGTTGGCACTCAGGGGACTTGATAAGCTCTGATGGTTCAGCCAACACTGAGATTTAAAAAAAGATACCTCTTAACTGTTAAGTGCTGCAGAGAAGTTGACAAAATTACAGTATAATAAAACATTGTATTTGATGTCAAAGTGAAACTTTATGCAGACAGTGCACTAATGATATTACTCTCAGGAGTGGAAGGTGACGCATAAAATAAAACAGGCATGAGAAGGCTCTGGGCAGTGCAGGTGAGAATTCTTCAAAAGATGGCAAGCACCAAGTAGAACTTTTTCAAATCAAATGTGGGCATTTATAATTTTAAAATCAAGTGTGGGCAAAAAAAGATTAAGGTTTGAAATCATGGGACAGGAAAATCTACAGAGAGTTTAAGAACAGAACTAGAAATAAAAAGGGCAGGCTAGTCCCAGAGTGATGCCAGAGAAGAGGGCAGGATGCTGCAGGAAGCGTGCCCAGCGTGCTCTGAGGAGTGCAGCAATCTCCAGCCCAGCACGAAGGGATCCCTGCCCCAGTGCCCTCCGCTGGGCAGAGTGCCCAGGCACAGCCCCTGCAGCACAGCACAGCACAGCACAGCCCCTGCAGCACAGCACAGCACAGCACAGCACAGCACAGCACAGCACAGCACAGCACAGCCAGCTGAGCAGGGAGCTGTCCCTGGGCCCTGCAGTCCATTTGCCTCCTGACCAGGCACAGCTGGGACTTGACTTACCTGTAGTAAACCCCATAGATTTGGGAAGGGCCAATGGAGAATTTAACAATAGGAACACTGACACAGCAGCAAAGAAGTTCCTGTCTCCATGGTCATTCACCTGTCTCTATAACCGTGTAAGGCAATATCTTGTTAACCTCTGACCATTGGTCATTCATGGACCCCCTAACCCCTTACCATTGGTCAAGCTTTGGATACTTGCCAAGCCTATAAAAGTAGCATACTGTACCCTACTAACTAGAGAAGAAGAAGAGCAGCGACCCTTCACTAAGCCCCCAAATAATGCCATCTCCGTGGAACACCTGCTTCTGCTTTTTCTCCTCTCTCTCTCTCGTCTGCCGTAGCCTCGAGCCAAGGGCAAACTACCTTGCAAGCAAGCTGAAATCTAAAGAGCTGGCAAATCACTATAAGAGCTGATATACCTCATGCTTGCTTTATGGTAGCCCCGCGGCCTGGCCTGAGCTAGCTTGGCTCCTGGGCTCTCTATCCCCCTGGGGACAGAGCTCCCGGGCCACATAGCTCTGCTCTATGATAAGGCCATAAAAGAGGATATTACTCACCTGCCTCAGAACTCTGCTTGCTGGGGGGAAGTGGAAAGACAACTTTCACATTCTCTTAAATATAAGACATCTGAAATTGTAGTTTATATAAAAGTTATTTAATTCCTTTTACACCACAGCACATTATTCAATAGTATGCTGTCAAACTGAAATGTGACAAAATATATGCAACAAATACTTTGGTATATACCTGAATTTGCCTCAATTACATCTGGCAAAGGACAGAATGAGCAATGTATTTTTGGCAGACAAGCATGGAAAGTGGTTTAAACAAAAGGACTGCTTTACAGCTCAGACAATTACACTATTCAGTGTTGCTCTGAGCTGAGAAGAAAGAGCATTTCTCAATGTGTAGTCTCCAAATCTGTAAGAAATCCGCAGCAGTACAGCATTATCCTTCATTCACAGATGCTCAGCTCACATACGGGGCGTGCTGCTGTGCACGCTGTGCCCTGATTTTCCTGCCTCTGTCCTGCCACTGTGGCTCCAGCTCACGCATCGGGTTGAAATGTTTTGCGAGTTTATCCCAGGCAGCCTTTTCTGTGCCAGCAGTCCCATTGGCATGACTCTCCTGTTGCTCTCAGAGGGCTTTTAAGATGAAAGCTCTTGGAGTGGGGCAGACTCCCAGATACTGACATAGTGAATGTGTACAAGTAGCATAGATTCCAAACAGAGGAATGAACATTTAAAAAATATTACAAAATTTTCTCATATAGAAATACTTTGTTGAATACAAAAGTATTCAACATCTATTTAATTAATTTAATTTCATTTCCATAATTTTCTTCTTGAAAGTTGTGTGTCCGGGAAACAGATTGATTTCAGTACAACACATGGCAGAATAAAGTTCAGGCTCTCCAGTGGGATTCAGAATCTGGTAGGTGCTGTAATTATAGAATTCCATAACTGAAAATCAGGTGGGCTGGCTTGGAGGGGAACCTAGTGGTAATAAATGGATTGATGCTAGCAGACATCCTTTGTGCAGGTTTAAATCTTGCTTCAGTTTGTTATTTGTTCACTTTCACTTATATTGTTCTGAAATCATGATCCTGGGAAGGGCTTGTCTGAACAAGAATGTCCTACGTGAATTACTTAAACCAGCTTATATAAGTGCAGCGCTAAGCTATGCAAAAGGGTGTGTGGAAATATTTAGTCTGGTTTTGGCTGTGCTTTTTTTATGATTTTTTTTTTAATAAACTATAGGTAATCACATCAACATTTGCTTTCAGCAGAATGCTCTGGGGAAAGGATTGGTTGCCATCCTGGAATGAACACATATGGAATTTTTAGAGACAAACACTGCTCAGTTCTGGTTTCTGTGTGAAATGTAAATTAATCGAAAGTAGGGAATTTAAACAATGGGGTACACAGATTAGGCAGAAAACAAGCCATGTGGTTTTATAGAATTCCATTTGTGTTATTTTTCAATAGATAAGTCAATAAGGCTGTAGAGAGTTTTAATATAGGTAGATGTCTTTTATTATGAAGATATGAGATATTTTATAATAGGACAAGGGAGAATGGTGGGGTTTTGATCTCAGCAAGAACCTATCAGTATCTTGGGGCTGCAGAGTGATGTCTCCATGTTGAAATAACGACTACAATTAATTGTCATGTGTCAGGACTTCAGTCAGATGCCTGAGACAATCCTTCCTCTCATGCTAACTTGGTTTCTGGCATTTTTATTTATAATTTTCTTTCTCTGAAACACTCAAGATTCCTTAGAGTTGTAGATCACATAGTGAATCCCAAGCAAGGTGGGAGGTGGGACAGAGGTGCCTCTCCACTGCTTTTCATGCCTTACTAATATGTTCACAGTGATATTGGATGCCTGGGCTATAATTTTTTCTGCAGGTCAGAGTGTCAGGCACCTTTAAAACTGTTTAAATCCACTTTCCTAAGAAAGCAAGGTTCATATGATGAACCTTCATGTCTGTTTTTTTTCCTCCAATAATCTCAGAAACTGTTGGCTAATTTTAGTGAAATGGCAGGAAAAACTATAGTGTTAAAGGCATTAATCTTCCATGGGTTTGAGGCAGCAGGGTTAATGCCATGGCAGAAGTTGTGTTCAGCAGTGAGAATTTGCTCTGTGGAAGACACTGGAGCAGACACTGAGGAATACGTACAACAGATAAATATCTAAAAATCTTTGGAATATCCAGGGAGCCACTGATTTCCTCTTGGGTTTTATGCAGTAGCTTTTCCGAGATTGTCTTGGCATGTCTCAAATAAACTCCTAATATTTCATGGCTTTCAGGTTTCTTCTTTCCTGGTCTATCAACAGCATTGCAGGCCTTCTTTTAAAGAACCGACATTCTTGCTTTAGCTGGAAGACTTAGATCACTGATCATTTCTGCAGTGGGTAATCCACGGGCATGTGAAGGGGTCAGCCCTGATGGCCTGACATTGTCCTCCAGCTTTATTTAATTTGAAGAAAAAGCTCTCCTATGCAGTTTACCTTGGCAGTGCACCATTGGTTACACAATGGAACTTTCTCATGAAGTTAACCAAGCCAGTTCTTGGTGTAATATCCATCTTGTGCTCCTGAAGTACAGTAAACATAAAAATCCATCTTCCAAAAGAAGAATGCGGCCTGGTTTTTGTTTGGTTTTTTGGTTTTGTTTTGTTTTGTTTTTTTTTTAATGGAAGATGTTCTGTCATGTCTCAAAGGTTGTCACGCTTGAAAAGAAAATGTGCTACACTAAAAAGGCTTGGATCTATCAAGGCAAATTCCTTTAAGAAAGCTAAAAATATCACTTAGTACCATGTCTACAACTGAGAGGACAAAATCACTGTGAAAGTCATACAACGTCTGCTTTTGATCACCAAATGAAAACTAATCAGCTGAATAACTGTGGGGTTTATGTGTAAAACCAAAGTAAAAAGAAACAGGTTCATATAAAATCTTTGTCTTATTCACCAAGTGTGTTTCACTAGTCTTTTCAATCCACTTTTCAAATTTACCTGATGGCTCTATTATATTTTATACATACTTATTTTACTCATTCATCCCTTTTTCTGCAGCCAAGTCTATAATGGCAATTTTGGCTACTCAAATCCTTATTTAAATTTTTTTCATTGTGTTAACTGCTACCAGTTATCTTTCTGGATTAAATTAATTGATTATTATTGCTTACTAGACTGATAACTTTTGAATCCTTCTAGTTTCACAAAACACACTAAACTGATACAGAAAATCTAATTTTCACTGTCTTGAAAATACTATTTTCTTTTTATCAAAGAGCATGGGTGAGAAAATGTTAGGTAATACGTTGAAAATTATCACTCAGCACATTAAATCAGATTATCTCTGAATCCTGGTATGACCATCAAGATGTTCAACATTGGTTCCCCAACAAAACAAAAAATTGACAATTTATTTACATATTATCTTCAAAATCTGTGCAGTGAAATGTCATACCAAACGTACCATAAATATTCTCAGGATAAGATCAGTACAGCACATGGGCTGCAAAAGCTACTGATGTAACAGAGAAAAAAAAGCATCCCACCAGAAATACCCTGGTAACAATTTTTAATGAAACATATAAGAAAAGTGCTGCATTTCTCCTTACTAATTAATAGGGGCTCCAAGCAGAGCAACATTCAGGAAAAATGTGTCTTCCTTTCTCAAGTAGAGACTTGGGACTCTTGATATTAAATCCATGCAACAAAATCTTTGTGTTTCTCAAACACCCACTGATTTTAGAAAGAATTCCATTTTAGAAAGAATTCCATGGCATAAAAATCCATCTTTCTTTACCTGAAGGAGTAGATAAAGTATTTTTATTTTATGGGTAGCCTCTTTTCCCAGCATGATTTCACCACAGATTTTCAGGAGAAGTCATGACTGACTAGTGCTCAAAAATTTCTTCTGGTGGCCTTCAGAGTAAGACAAGAATTGTCTAAATTAGGTTAATGATGAAGTTTGGCAATCAATAAAAGGATAACAAAAAAACCATTCTCCTTTCAATTTGTGATATGTGTTTCAGGTTTTAGTATGTGTTTTCAGGATTTGAGTGTTTTCAGTTTCATCAGACATTTTCATGTAGAAACTAGATTACAGAGGAAAGCAGTATTTCAATGCAGATGTTGAAGGCACTGACAGTTTTGGATTTTCTAGTGAATATTCCAAAAATAAATACCTGTTCTTGAAAAGCATTAAATCAAAGAGGGCAGCCCAAATCCTACACCAATGTATAGCCCATGCATGTATGGTAGTGCCTCTGACACATGAGAAGCTGACAACTGGAAAAGACTTGTCACACGAGTAACTTCATTGGAAAAGAATAGCGTGCACTAGCATTCCTGTGTGCCTGTCAGGAAAAGGTCCACTAAGGATTCTATTTCATTTTCTGTAGCTGTCGACAGAGGTCTGGTCTTCCCAACAACCTCAAGCACTCCTGATTCTGAAAAGGGATGGCTGAATTAGGTCTTGCCCTACATTCTTTTTTTTTGTGTAGGTGCCAACGGCCATCCAGCAAGGATTTTCAGTGAAGGCAAGCAAAGGTGGATAATAATAATTCACCTCAGAAATTGGTCCCAGTTCTGCACAGTGTGTGCACCTTTTCTCCTGCAAAACATTAACTCCATGTGACGTGGTAACTCCAGGAATTTCTTTACAAGAACTGACGTCTCGGGGCATTCTGCTGTGCCTTCATGCTGGCTCTGCTGGTTTTCTATTTAGGTCACTGTGGAATGCCTTGCTGGCTCCATGGACCCTTTCACATCAGAAAGTGACAATGACTGTTTCAGTTAGAATTTTAATGGGGGAGGTAGGAGGTCAGAAGTTGAGACCATCCAAAAGAGAGAAGACTTACCACAAATTGTAAGGAAAATGATAGTAAGCTTTTAGCCATATATTGGAGGTAAAGTTTTTCCTAGAATTGGCTGACAGCATGTGACCGTCAGCCAATTCTAGGAAAAACTAGAATTATTGTTAGATTGCTGTTGCAGCTTCATTGATGGCTGCTTGGGTTGTAAATAAAGACAGTGAAAAATAGCCCAAGCAAAGCTTTGGTCTTTTCTGGAAGCCTAACATAACCAGCTTGAATATAAATTACTAAGCAGATTATTCTTATTGAGGTTTGGAGATTTTTTCATAGTAGATTTGATGAATACTAGGAAAATAATTGTTCTTATTTTTGTTATTTAAAAACTTTTAAGCAGTCTCCATAGAAGATAAATACAGTGCAAAATGTTCTGTTCTTATCTTATAAATACCAGTGAGAATGAGTCAATTAATTTGTAATTGTGCCAAGGGTTGTACTTATGAAGTGTAGAATGTATGAAGTACAAAACGACAATTTCTATTCAGTCACAGAACAACTAAAATTAGGCTATGCTTTCAATTGTCTATGGCAGAAAATGAAACCTTCAAGTGAAGAAAATGAAACCCTTTCAGGGTTTTTTATGTTTGAGCAATTAAAACAATTAAAACATCTCGTAATTCCACAGTATATGAGATCCAGTGGAAGGCTCATTGAAATAAATCAGAACAGATTCACTATATCACATTCATGATTTGAGCAACCAAAACATGCTTTGTTTGAGCATTAAATAAACTGACAAAATACTAATCTTGATTTCATTTTAATAAATTCCAGTGATGGATGGTTCTCATATATGGTGCTTTCAGTTTCCCTGTAAAGCATTTGAAGTTGAGTTGTATAGTGTGGTTTCATACATTGAAATATTGTAAATAAGTTTTAAAAAACAACCCAGAAGACCATTTTTTCCCCAAAAATATTTTTGGCAAAAAGATAGCAGCATTAAATGTATGTTTGACAAAATAAATCTTGTTTGGAAATTTGGACTAGATCTAAAGTTTCTAATGTCAGCTTGAAAAATTCTCTAACTGAGACTACTAGTCTATGAAGCTTCAGTTTGTTCTTGCTCAGTTTATAGGAAAAAAAAGTTGGAAGAAATTAGGCGATATCAACATGCATTCATTCTCATGCACTTCTTTGTCTGCACTCATGTTTTAAATGTGATAAAGGATGAATGGTGTGCATGCCCTATCTGCTCTTTTTGTTACAAAGAATGGCAGTCACTTCTGCTCAGAGTCATATTCCCGGCAGTGAAAAAAAAAAGGAAGCAACAGCTGTGCTGGAAATGGAGACTGTGTTGTCCCATCCACTTGAGATCCCAAGGGCTTGGAGGGCAGGCCAAACCAACTTTTGAACATGTGTCTCCTGCTGTAGCTGGGTTCTTTAGCTTCTGTCCTTAGAAAAATTTAAGTTGATTTACTGTATTTCCTCTTCACTTGATTAATCAATGACCTAATTTTTTATCATAGTCTCTTTTTGATGTGATAAACTATAATTGCATAATTCCCAAGAAGGTACTTTAGCAATCCTTCAACTTTATTCAAAGCACTGTTTTTCTCTTTAAAATACTTTGCCTCTTTCCACAGCAGGAAGGGCAAGGGATAAAAGGGATTTGACATGTACAACTGAGTAAAATATATCCATTTACCTCCAATATGAGCTTTCTTACTTTCATAATTAGGAACATCTCACATGAAAAGTTTTTGCCTGTTTTGCACCACCCCTCTAGAAGTACTACTCCAAGAAAAAAAAAAAAAAAGGTAAGTTTATATCCACAAGTAACTTCTGGCTAAATTCTGAGCTGACCTGACATAGGCTGCCTGGTTAGGCATGGGATTTTCTTATGGTTAGGGATGCTGTTATGAGTGGGTTAGTATTGACACCAGTAGCTACTGGCAAACACTGGCTGGAGACAGGAGAGGCTGGAATGGTCAAGAGGCTCTGCCTAAACCTGGTGGTATTAATGATACAATTTTCCAAGTCTGGGTGGATAGGGTTATGTTTAAACTTAGACTCTGCAAGAGTCAGAGAGCTACATTTATGATAATTAGAAAAAAAATTTGATAGATTAAGTGGGTTAAGGTTAATCAGAATAGCACTTTCACACTCTCCAGGGACTTAAGCATCCTCAAAACAGTAGTGACTGCTCACTATACTTTGAGCAGACATTTCATTTTTATAATTCCCTTTTTGACATATTCTAGGTGTGTCATGAGGGCTTTCTGTGTCCCAAGGACTTCACGTTTGGGAACATTCGAAGAAATAGGAGTCATAATGCAATAAATATTTTAGTTTTTATGTAGCTATGCATGTCTCAGAGTATTATAGAATTTTATCTGTGACTTTTTTCCTGTAGGGAACAGAGTTAATTCCCAATTCTTCAAAACACAGCAGTGGTTTACATGTTTTTCTATCCACACTACTCCATGTGCATTACACATACAGACACACTAATGTGGGTGGGTTTATGTACATTATAACATGTATGTAGTTACACACAGACACACACAATTAATATGCTTTATACTAAAGCTATACTCTGTACAAACTACTAACAAAATCCCAGACCATGACAGGACAAAAGAATTAATTTCTTTTAGAACCCTTTTGGTTTTTTTCTGGATTGCAGAAAAGTATTTATTAAGAAAGCATAGTCTTTCAAACATATAAGATAGTACACTTTCATCAATTGATTTTATTTAGTGACAGAAAAAAAGTAACACTTGTAGTAAAAGAACCAACAAATCCTATAAATTGCTATCTGGTTCAACGCTGTTTCATAGAAGTTCTTTGAGAAAGAAAACAATTTTTTTTTACAAAGCTGTCCTTTTAGAATTTGTTCTACAAATTTGGCAATGGGGTAGAGAGATGTTGTGGGTTTTCCATTATATTCCAGTTTAAAATATTTTTTTTATTTTCTTTTAAACTGTGAAAATCATGGTAGCCGTTTGCTTCAGGTGACAACATTGCATAAAGAAAGAGTATGAGATATTTTGGTAGTTTGATTTTTGCTTTGACTATAAAACTTTCTGATGCAGCTTGTCTTGATGATAAATCTTAATCTTATAACTTAAACAGTCCTCTAATTTTCTCACACATTGCTTTTTCAAAAGGGATAAAATAAAGATTTTATGTTGAATTTGACTCAGCTGTGTTTGATGGCATAAATGAGGGCAGAGGCTAAGCCTGACTGTGAAAGTGGAACCTTCTAAAGAATTCAGCTGTGGGCACATGAAAAGCAAAGCAGTTCAGCTTATTCACAGCTTCATCGCGCTTTTGAATGTGATGCTTTGATATGATGATTTGGTATCAGTAAAATGGTCAAACATATTTTAAACTAAAGAGAGCAATTCAGTTGACAGATAAAATAGTGCAAATTGGAAAGTTTTCATGTTTCACAAACTGCTCAGCGCTGAAGAATGAGACTGGAATATTTTTAATTACCCTTAAATGTGACTAAGCTGTGTGTAGGATTCAGAAGCAGGTAAGTCAAAGGAAGAAACCTCACTCCTCAGCAAGGACTTGGGCCATCTGAGATAAATCAACATATGTAGAAAATTAGATCTGATTTAATAATGATGAAATTAATAGAAAATTTTCTTTTTAAAAGTCCTTACTGCTTCATTCAATTTAAGAAGTGAGAAGAGAAATAACAGAGTGGAAGGATATCATCACAGAAAGAAACCCCCTCAGAGAGCAAGCTTTTAATTAAATCATAACAGAGGCTGACCTAGGCATTGAGGGAAATCAATGTTTCTGATTTGTACAGCATTTAAGGAGATACAAGAGGTGAAGAGTGAAAAGCATGGGAATTCATGTATGCATTGGTTTTATTCCTCCTGGGATCACAAAGGTCATTGGCAAAGTTCCTGCTGACCATAAAATCACATGCTCAGGCCCAGCTGCTCACATTGTTGTTTGGTTGTTGTTCATAAAGAAAACAGAGATTTATGAAACTGGAAAACCAAAAATTTCCTTGGGGTAATTGTGAGCTTCAAGAAGTTTAACAGCATTGGAATCTGGCTGCAGCTACAGTATTAGCCATTTTCCTCTACACAGGAGATTGATGAAATTCTGTGTACAAAAAAGATCTGACCTTTCTCTATTTGCACTTCAAAAAAACCATGGCCTTTATCGGACTAGCAGTGCTGTTTATAATACTAGGGGTAACAGGAAAGGGATAGAAAGTTTCTTTTTACAGATATACGTGCATTGCTAAGGCTAGCAGTGTTCCTTTTGGCCTGATTTTTGTCTCTTAGGACAGGGATGCCTGGAATGGCCTATTAACTTTTTCATGTTGGGCCCCTTCTAGGCATGCAAGGTGGGTGATGGTGTTAAACAAGTTTTTTTAAGCATAGCTCCCACATATTCATCACTGAATGTAAGCCAGAAGGTACAGTAATTTTTCTGTATGAGAAACAGCATTTTTACTAGTAGATGTTATCTGAGGCTTGAAGTTTAAGGTTTGTTGGATTATCAAAATTCATTCCTTTGTGTTAGTGATTTGAAATATCTCTTTGTCAAATTAATTAATTTAGGTCAGATATGCAGTCATTTATCAGTAAACTCAGAAAGAGAATCACAGTACTGAATGTCATTTACTCCCTACTCATTGTAAATCTTACTGAGACTGTAATCTCCTCAGGACACTCTGTCTACCTATGTTGTGTTTGTGCAGTGCCCAGCAGAACATGCCTCTACCTTTTCTTGCCTTCTGAGTCAATACAAAGTAAGTAACATCATTATGATTCCATTTCCTTTTAGTACTCAGGCCTGTCACAATTCAAAAAATAACACCGCCAAGACTCTTAGCTATAATATCAGAACTGACAGCAGCAAGGAGTCCCCTGATACAAGTAGAATTCAAGACCATTGAGAGATCAACTACAATTTATAATTTATGTGGCTCTATGGCAAGTAGTGCAGTCTTCAAATAGAGGAGAGTAATGTCTAACTTATATATCACTTATATGGGTTCCGTGAGTTGTGGGCATTTGTAGGTAAGGAACAGTAAGTTCTACTAATAGTGAAGTTTAGAACGTTATTGTGGAAACCTGGATACAGCTATGTTTGAATTTAGCCTATTAGCTCAAAATAGATTATCACCACAAATTGTGAATTTTATATTCGTGAATATGCCTCCATAATTATAGAAGTAAGAGCAGCAATAACTACAGCACATAATATGTAATCTCCTATTAAATAGGAGAATACTTCTTTGTTCAAGTAGTCCTGCTGGTACTGGGCTGAATCGATTCATAGGAGTGGAAATCAAGGCTCAGACATCTGTAGGCCTTTGTAATTGGACTCCCAAGTTTCACGATTAGTCTGCCCACCACATTCCTATTACTTGTTCTTGTGATTTTTGTAATCAACCTCATAAATGCATGAAGTATATAGCATTTTAAATATTCAAAGTACTGTAGAATCATTACTGCTAATTTTTTACCTTTTATCCCCCCACAAAAGGAATAGTTTCTTATTTCTCACGGTCTT
Source organism: Calcarius lapponicus (assembly GCA_039654755.1). Classification (NCBI taxonomy): domain Eukaryota; kingdom Metazoa; phylum Chordata; class Aves; order Passeriformes; family Fringillidae; genus Calcarius; species Calcarius lapponicus. The sequence continues at coordinate 64,207,853 of CM077466.1, read as the reverse complement.
TTTTCCCCTTCAGAGAAGTGTTATGTTAAATGATGAATATTGAGAATTTCCAGGGCCTCTCAAGCTAATGCTTAACTAACTCATGCTTCAGATTTGATGAGATATTTCTCTACCTATCCTGAAACTATGCTTGGACAGACTGGGGAATGGCAGATTAGGAAGCAGAGCTCTAAGTGCCAGAGATGGGAGGGCAAGACTCAAAATCTGAACAGGTGGGAAACAAGGTCTGAGAGAATTAGGAGCCAACACATTTTACCTACACATCCTCCTGTGTTTGGGGTGAATCAGCTGATTCCCTAGATGGGAAGACTGACAGGGAAGAAACTGAGGGACAGGTTCGATTCACCTGGAACTCTCTGCAACCCTGATGAGTATGACATCTGTCCATATGTGTCCTAGGTGAGCTCTCCAAGATAGCATGTTCTAAAAATAACAGCACTAGTATGCACACTTGCCTTCAAGGCTTGAAATGTGATACAGCTGCTCTCAAATTTCCATGCACTACAGCTTCAGTAGCCAGCCTCTGCCAAGTTAAAACGAGGACAGTTAACAGATTGCAGGATGCAAACAGCATCTTGTATATACGCACAGCTTGCCCAAGCCAGGGCATGTCATACTTTTCTTCAGTGTGAGTCTGTAGGTGCTGCAAACTGCATGTTTATCTTGTGCCTGAAGGGACAAAGACTCACTGCCATGGTCTGAACAAGTCATTCTTACCCCGTTTGCTGCTGCTTATGTGAGGATAAGGAAGGGAACGGCAACCCATATAAACAGCCCAAATCCAAAACAGATATTGTCCCACCAACACATCTGCCACAGCTCTGCCAGAAAAAGGTCAGAAAGGTTCATTCTCTGAGATCCACAGATCTTTGGGTTCTGCTTCTGGTGCTGTCTTGTCTTCAACCAACATTTTCAGGGGTTTCTCTTTGCCCTTCCTTTGCTAGGGAAGCTGCTGAGAAGAAAAGCAGGTTAATCAGAGGCAGGGAATAGGAGATGGAAGTTAATAGGTCTCTGGCAGTGGAGAGGAGGGAGGAGTACTCTGTCTAGGATGGGTTGTGAGGTATGGGATGAGGTGGAGAGAAAACAGGTCAGAAGAGGAACAGGATGGAGGAGGGGGGAAGATGAAAAATCCCTGTTCCTCACCGTACCTTCCAAAGTGTCTTTCAGACACAAGCTTCCATTTTTTTCACGGACAGCTTGCTCCCAGGCCTTCTCACTTAAACCTTCTTTAATACTCTTTCAACTTCTACCAGCCTTTTCCCTCCCCCAGCTCCCTATGCCATGTCTTCCAACCCTGAAAAATATGAACCTTTTTTGCTTTGATACAGCAATATTCAATTTTGTTTTCATAGCTATGTAGCTTCTAGTCTTCTGCTACCATATAGTCTTATACTACTATATAGTCTTATATTGCTATAAGGTAGTCTATCTAAGTCTATCTAGTCTTATACTGCTATAAGGTAGTCCAGGAGTGTGGGATCATCTTGTTTTTAGTGTGCATGATAGGAAATTATTATGATCTTATTGAAAGTAACTAATTGACATACCTTTAATACTGAACAAGTTCAATATTAATAGGTGTCTTGGAAAAATAATGCTTCACAGAGATGTCCATTCCATCAAAATTCTTTAAATCAGACTTCAGGTACATAGAATAATATAGTATATCTAACTAATTGTTTTTATGTCCTTCATGAGGAGATTGATTTCCTGGTAAATTAGCAGCTCTAATTATTATTATTATCAGTTATTCCACAGTTAAAGAAAACTGATATTCAAAAGCCAACTGCACATGATTGTGGCCAGCCTCATCTAGATGACTCTGCTTGGCCAGAGTTGATTGTACCAGATGATCTTTAAAGTCCCTTCAATCTCAATCATCTGGTAATTTCTAAACCAGAGTTCATGAAGCCTTTACCTAGAAGGAATCCCAAGACAAGTGTTTGATATGCTTGGACACTAACAGACAAATGTTTCATGGCATTTCCAAATTCTTTAGTGACAGCGTAAATCCCATGACTGTTAACCAATTCCTTTGCATACTTTATTAGACAGACAGTATCTTTGTATACTTCTCTATAGACAAAAAAAAAAAAAAAAAAAAGAAAGAAAGAAAGAAAAGAAAAAAGAAAAAAAAGAAAAAAAAAGAGATTCAGAACTGTGCCTTACTTACACTGCAGAAATATAAGACTTCCATGTTGCTAAAGAACTCTTCCAACTATGTTACCTGCCCATTTGTCCATTGCAACTGAAAAAACCCATCTCCTATTTATTTTTATTAAATTTAATTGAAATTTGCTAGAGAAATATAGGTATAAAGTTTTTTTTATTATCTTAAATGAGTTTTCATAAGAACTTTGATCCTGCAAAAATCCAGTCTAGTAATGGAATTTCTTAAGTTCCTCCTCCTACTAAGTACAGCACTACAAACACTTTTGGGTGTTCATGACCCACCATGAGGTATATGAATTATATGCTAAAAAATTAAATAGTAGGAAAGGAAAAAGTGTATGAGCACTGAAAACACAAGAGTTATTTTCAGGTTTTCATTTACAGCTGTCAGTTCAGGTATCATTGTGATCCCTTTGTGGAAATTCTCCATTTATGCCCAACAAAGTAAGTCCCTCCAAATCAATCATGCACTCATGAGCTGTCTACTTTGCGAGCTTACTAGAAAAAATGTTCTTGAAAGAGAGACTTTATTACTCATTCCTTCATCCTGTTGCTAGATCAGCAGCCCAATCATGCCTCCCTTTTTGTTTCTGGTTTTGTTAGTGCTACTTTTTTCCTTTTTTTTTCTCATACAGATTCTTTAGTAAGTGTATTATGGAAAATAACAAATCTTACATCTAAGGTTTAAAGAGAGACACTGTTATGATTTAGGCTAATGGTTTAGGTAATAGTTTATCATCTGCTGTCTGTTCCATCAAAGTTGCACAATTGCATATGTTTCAAGAAGGTTTTCTAATAAACTTGGTGTCACTTGAACACTTACAAGAAGATGTTATAAAGTTCACTGATCTAGATTTATCTAGATTCTATTTACTGCAATTATTACTGTTACCTATCCCCTTTAATTTCTTAGAAGTTATTTGGGACATTCTCCAACATGTGAAGAGCCAGAACGCGGCAAAGATTTTCCATCTGGTGTTCTTTTTAACTGTTCTAGTGAAATACTAAACACTAATGTGTTTAAGCCCCCAATACTCCTGACATCTCAGGCTAATCTTTCAGAGTAGGTTTCCTCTTGATGGTCAGAGGACATTCACAGTCAAAACACATTTGTGTTTTCTGCTATGGCAGTGTAATGGCTCTGCAGGGAGGAAAGGACTGCACAACTCATTGGCCCTGGCTTTGATAATAGACCCTCTCTGGAACCACAGAGACATAGAAATGGGAGCACAGGAGAATCTATATCCAGTTTGTTAACCTGATTGCAAAGCTTACAAATCACTCCTGGCCATGTGGTTTGGAAAGCTGTTACTTGAACACGTGCTTTATCTGCATGGAGCTGCAGCATTGCTTAATTGGTATTTTCCCTTTGGATACTTGGTTGAAAAGTTCAGTTTGTCACAGTTAATCTTTTATTCACATTAACTCCAAAATGTGCTTAGTGCATGGAATATGCTGAGTAGTACATGTTGAGGATGGAATAATAAATTGAGAGGTTATATTTATGCAGTGAAGTGTGATTAGGAATCTCTGCAATTTACAGGTCTCAGAGCTCAGGCACCAAAGGACAAGAGCTCTGTACTTAAAGTGCACAGAATGGGTACTGTGGGTTGACCTGTGGGCCAAACTCATCCCCATCTTTTCACTCACTCCCCTCCTCAACTGGAGGGCTTCCAAAAGTGTTTGCCTGCAAGACAGCTCGGTGGCTGGAGAGCTGGTTAGATATTTTCTGTAGCAGAGGATAAGAGAGGCTCAAGGGGTTCTTTGTTTCTTGATTACAGTTCACAGCTGGCAAGAATGTGTAGTATGTGCATTATCTGCTTTCTGTCATTTAATATTGGATATGTTACACCTGAGCAATTCTATGTTTAAAGAAGGAGTGGTAGGGTAAGTAGACAAATTACATATTTATTTCAGCATGTGTAGAAAGAAGATGACTAATTTTGACCCTTACAAATATCTTTGAGGTTAAATAGCAAGGGAAAATGAACTAATTTAATTAGAGGAAGTATTAGTTGTCTCTTCCTTTGAACCTAGGATCAAGAGGCTGGCCATGAGGGGGTTTACCACTTTGCTGTATTGGGAACATCTTTTTAGCTTAAAGTTGTATCTCAGTCTGAAGTGTAACCCTTACAGCATAAATGTTGCTACCATTGACTCATCTCTGTTATCTTTCTCATTTTCTTTTCTTTTTGCTTTCATAAAATTCTTTTAAATTCCTGAAAAGAAGGCCTCTAAACAATATAGCATTGATAGCTGTCCACAGCAGAAGGTTAGTGATGCACAGACTTCTCTAAATTCTGCTTCTCATCCCAAGGAATTGTCACCTCATTGCTCCACAACTTCCTTGTTCTAAGATACTGCCATTCTCACAACCCAGATAAAAGGCAGTGTCCTGGAGGCATGATCTAACCCTGAAAGTGTAACCAGATGCTTTAAGGGATTTCTTTAAAAGCCTAATACCTACCTCAAAGAAATGCTGGAAGGGAGACTATGAGGAAGGTGACAAAAGAAAAAAATTAGTAATATACAAAAAAGGAAATTATAGTCATCTGAATCATGCTCAAATACTCTATTTTCCTTATCAGTTTTTTAAAAATTCTTGTTATTCTTTATTTAAGTCTCTACCCTCAGCAAGGGCGTTGTAGGGCTTCTTCCCAGAAATTTATTTAATTTCTAACTGTTGAAATTATTACAATTCTAAAAATTCAGACTTATGTTTTACAGTAATATTCTCCTGTTAGAATATATCCTGAGAAAGTTTTGAGTATTTTTATATGGAGTAAAAAATGAGTTAAAGCTCCTTTGATTCTAAATGCATTTGTATTATTTTGGACAACTCAAATTTCTGATTTTAATAAAAAGCACTTTCAGCTCTTTAATCAGGGAAAAATACAAGAAATTTCAAGCACAACGTGGGTTTTCTCATTATATTTGCCAAACAAAAATGAGTTTGTACAATTGATCATAGAAGTATTGCCAAAGGTACGTATCAGATAGTGTTTGAGTCATCTTGGAAAAACAATACAAGAAACACTTGTATTGAAAGGAGATTGAGTTTTACATTTACACAAGAAGTGGAAAATTCTTAATTCTAAATTCTTTAGATATAGCCAAGATTTTTACTGTTGAATCAATTTCTCTGGATTTACTCTAAGTTGCCTTTTTTTGTTTGTTTGAGATAGTGGAAGTTGAAAATTCCAATAATCCTTTTTGGGATACAGAATAAAAACCACTGTAAATTTCTCTCAAGTCCTGAGAAAGTCTGAGAATGTAACCGATACACTCTTTACATGTGCTAGTATGCCATGGGGTATTTTCCTAGGAATTGTGAAAAATGCAAACTACTTCCCTACGTGATTTTTGACAAATAGTTTTTATTCTCTTTTTACAATAACATCAGTAGACTAAAAATAAAGCAGCAGCTTAAGAAGTTGCTTCAGACACTGTTTCTGAAGATTCACTAAGTTTCTGGTAAAAGATATTTTCAAGTAAAAAAAAAATTTTGCATTTAAAAAAATAGTTCTTCTTCCAAACCAGAAAACAGCCAATAATGATCTTAAGCACGATGAGATTTCTGAGTTCTCTTGAAATATTTTTGTTGTAGCAACAACTGTGAGTGAATATTGTTTTCTTGTTTGAAATAAACACTTTTCTTTGCAGAAATGTTACCCAGGTGCAGTGTTCAAGTTACAAGTTACAACATGTGTCCCCATGTCCTAACTAGTGTGCAGTGTAACTCCCTTAACGAGAAAAGGGCTGTAGAAGGAAGGGCATACAATACTTTTTACCATGAAGCAAGAAAGTAGGAAGGGTAAAGGCAGATCTTGTTTTCTGTCATTAATAAACAAAATTATTCCCAGCATGGGTTGGCATTCTCAGCTGTGAATATGTTACCTAATTCTTACTCCCTTCTTCTCAGAACCTCGAGATTTGCTAGTCTCAGCATTCATGGGCATGATATGCAGCTAAGAAAACAGCTGTGTGTTATTCTTCCTCAGATTCCCAGTGTTTGGATGATTGCTGTGGTTAGAGTACTTCAGGTGTTAGAGATTACCATTGCTGAGGTGGTTTGCACTTGAAATGCTGTTTATAGCTGCTCAGGGCAAAAGGGTGCTCTGGTTTCAACATACATTACTCCTTGAGTTGGTCGTGGTGAGCAAGCTTGAAAGATGCAGGTAACACCTTATCGAGAGGAGTCACACATACCTGAGTGTTACATTCCAAATATTGTCAACTTTAATATTTAGTGGTTGGAATGACTTCAAGGATGAGAGGGAAAAAGAATGTTTTCTATGCCTTCATCCTTTCCTTGTGACTCCTTATAGCATATATTTGTCAGCAATTCTGTTATTTTTGTCCCATCCCCTTTATGTCAATGCAGCTTAAAATTACTCCTTGTTTTCTGGGACTAAATGCAGACTCGTAAATTCATGTGGCCAAGCCCAAATAGGCTGTGCTGTGCAGGTTTGTCTTCCTACCCTTTCTTTTTATTTTTACTATTTATGTCTATATGTATAGGCATAGAGGTCTTTGATAAAGTCCAGAGAACGCAACTTTGAAATTTTTGTTTTAAGGCAACATTCCTAGAAAAAAATTATCCGTATAACCACCACGTTCCATGGTAGTCTCACAGTTACCACCACACTGTGTGGCTGGTAATGGACTTCCAGGAGCTCCAGTGCACAGACACAGAAATTACGACTTCTCAAGAACTGTTTCCAGAGAGCCACTGGCTGCTGGCGATGGTGCCTTTTCCTTTGCATTGAGGAGGACAAGGAATCATTTCCATGGCTTGGCTTACTGTCAGTCACCAGGTAACTGAGACCCTACACAAACACATATCTGGGGAAGCCTATGTCCCAGTTCCGACACAATTGATGCCTGCTTTGTGGAAGTTTTTCTGCTTGAGGTTCCTCCACCAGTGCTGAAATAAGTCGCAGACTATACAGAATTATCTGTGCTTTCAGAAGGTCATTATGGGAAAAAAGGAGACATAAAACTGACAAAAAAACCCCTTCTAGGTCTTTAAGCCAATGCTTAACATCTGCCTCTTATCTGTTATAGCTGGAGAACTTAAAACATACAAACAACTTCAGAAATTCAATGAATTTTGTCTAAGTTGTCCCAAGTAGATCTTCATAATTTATTAGTGGTATAAAATACTGGAGGATGAAGCCCTAAGAAGGATTTATGTGATGCACTAAAACTACAGTACAGCTAGGGGATTTTGGTTAAGTTAACTTATCTAAATGACTGATACCTACTGCTAGGAAGATTGTCTGGGGTAAAATAAAGCCCAGTCACTGACCTGCAGTAGGAAGTATAGAAGGAGAAATGTTGTCTGAAGACTTCAGTCAAAAGTGAAGTCTTTAAAAATACTTTAAAATGTCAAATGGTTCATGAAAGCAGGAAGCTTGTTGCAGAAATAGTTACAGGAACTATTCATAATGATCTAATCTTCTTTGAATTAGTTACCAATGAAACCAAAGGAAACAATCTCTCATTTGATATCTTTAACTAAAGAAAGAAAAAGAAGATTCTTGGAAAACAGCATGTAAAAAGCTACAACTATGGTTAGTGAGCAGAAGAAATTCCCAGTTGTCATCATAGATTATGAATAATACCTGCTATTCAGTATCACTGCCTCAGAGGATTGGGGACTTCCATGTGCTAAGCAATAAACACATCTGAATGCCTTGAGACTGACCAAAGCTAAGGTTTGGCTTCTCAGTAGTCCATTGAAAAACCATAGATTCTATCAATCGTAAGAAATAGTAAATTTTTTTCTTTTCTTGATAGAGAAAATTTTCACTCACTGGGAAACTAATGGCTCAAAAGACCACCAAAATGGGATTACTAATATGTCCTGCATTACTGCAAGACTATAGATTTCCAGATAGACTTTTTGTTTTAATAGATTTTTAACTGCAGGATATATGTGACTCTTAGAAGAGCAGGGAAAGACAACTTTTAAAAATAATGATTTCTTAGTTTTATCTGTGGCCCAGGTACACTGTTTCAGTTAATGTTATTGTTGTTTGTGTTGTATTCCAATGACATAAATATATCTTAAATTTCTCTTAAATTCTCTTTTGTCATTTTATCAGGGTTTCTCGTGTGTGGTAGAGCAGCCATTAGGGTTCTGTAAGGATTACTGACCTTCAATATTTCATCTTGAAAAGCCAAATACAGTTGCTTCCTCCTGAAAGGCATTAAATAAACAAAGCTACAACAGATGGCTTCCCTTCACCTCACAGCAAAATACTGTATTGAGGTCTAATGAAGGTTCTTTCAGCAGCACTGTCAATGTATTTTATAATTTGATTTCAAGAAAGCATCTTGACATAGGAGAAGTTAGCTGCATTTCTTTGTTTTCCTTCAGTAAAACTTGTAAAAACAGTTCATCAGAAACAGTTCTGTATATAGTGAAGTGAAAAGCCCCGAGGAGTATTGAGTCACACTAGGAAAAGGACAAAAGGGTAAAAGTTTGTATGGTTGAGGACTCAGAAGGAAGAAAACCAGTATAAGATACTAATTTGTATGTTAAAGTTAAAATAAGCTTTTTTAGCCTCTGGTGTTTCTCAAGAAAATTCCCAGAAAACCCCCTGATTTCTTTTTATGTTCCAACTTCATTCCTTTTTCTCCTCTAAGTTTTTTAACTACTACAGGTAGTGAGCTGCTTTTATCATGGCACAGATAAGTCAGTTATCTCAACAGATGTTTCATTCTTTGTTGTACTGCCTCATCTTTCCCCCCATTTTTACAAAGCCATTTGATTCCTGGTTGGCTTGACTTGGTCAAGAAAGTACCACATTAAATAAGCACGCAGAAGAGGGTGAGGTTATGAAAGATATTTATTTCCTTTTGTCTTTAAGTTGTTAATTATTGGCTTAATTAAGTCTTTTGATAAGAATAGGTAAATTCTCCAACATTGAGGGAAAATAGTTGAAAGGAGACAGTTTCAAGGTGCTGAATTGAGTTTTTTGTTGAAATAATTCTAACTTGTTCATCTATGGCTTTCTTTTCCTCCCTAAGTACATGAGATTAAAATTCCATAGAATTCACATGAGCAAAGTTTGTTTCTTCTCTGCCTTTAGAAAAGATACAACCCTTTAGACTTTACAGAATGTCCCTTTTAAGTGCCATGTTGATCAGTCTCCTGATGCTGTGCAGAAATTCCTGCTTTATCCATGGAGAGTACCTGTTGAAATCTCTCTCTCTATATATAGGTATATCAAATATGCTGTTTTCCCTCCATTCCTCTCTACATTGGGCTGGCTGACTCAAATATTCATTTTCTGAGCTTTTTCCCCATGGAGCTGGAATGGAGATTAAAGTACATTTTTTTACTATTTTTTTACTCACATAGTCATATGAACAAGATGAATAATCTGAAATTGCTGTTGATCCCCCAGCTATCTCACTGCAGGCAAAGAATTCCCTCTTTTATATTTTCCTCAAAACAATGAAGGTCCTAACAAGAAAGGTATCTGCAGTTCAGAATTTAAAATGTCTGTGAAATCATCTGAACAGTATCTGATCAACAGGTGCTCAAACATTTGAGAGCCACTAGAGGCAATATTCTACGGATAAACAACTCATATTTATCTTCAGGGTCCAAGAAAACAACAAGAAGGAAGAGGATGTCAGACATCATCTGCGCTAGTGCTACTTGCATTATCCTGTTAGTATATAGACAAGAAATGTGGATACTAAGTACAAGGCAAGGAAAGGAAAAGCAGATTTTAAATTATTGCAAATCAGGAAAACAGAACTATGTCGTGCAAAACTTTGATGGAAGAGCATTTTTCTTCTCTTCTGGTGTCAAAAGGTAGTTATTGTTCCTTCTGTACATAGAAACACTCTGCTATGAGTCGCCTTAATCCCCTAACTGACAAGGATTCATTGGAGAAAATTATTTTTTTTTGGAGAAAGTATTAATTTTTTTCCTTAATATCAGCCAACAGCAGTTAGAAAATATTAGCTAGTAAATGCCACACAAATAACTCAACCCTGTGTGGAGAAATAGCTTCTTCAACCTGGGGATGTTTACTTCAAAACTAGCCATTGTCCTGCCTGCAGGACTAATAAGTCAGATCAGATTTGTCCATGTTTTAGTCATATTGAAACTTTTCCTCTGGAATACATATGAATTTCCTAACTTAAAAAAAAAAAAAAAGCCAAAAAACCACACACAACCAAAAACCACAAACAAGCCAACCAAATAACAAGCTGGCGTTATTTGCTTAATTTAGTCCATCCTTTACACCAGCCAGATAATTTATTATAACAATTATCCAATTGTTCAGGATGTAGTAAAGCTTTCAGATGGCTGCTTAGCTCTCAGGAAAAAGTAAACCCTAACAGAAATGCTGGGGATCCAGATTACCAAATGGCCTCTTTTAATCCCAGAATATGCACCTGGGCCAGGTAGAAGTAAAATGAAATTAAAGGGATATGGCCAGTGTCCAACAGGAAGTGGCTAACAGAGTGACAAGTTGAGTGGCCACAGATTTAGCAATATTCTTTGGAAAGACAAATTCACAGTATTTATCATACTTGCCATGGGTAAATGAGTTAATGAATAACAATATGAAATCAGGAAATTGATTTTCAAAATAGTCAAGATAAAGAAAATTCTGAGCAAAGCAGTTCTTTGGTTCCCCCATCATCAGTATACTGCTTCCCTCTCAAAGCCAGAAATAAGGAAAGTCCCTTTATCTCTTTGACTAAAGACCAAAGTTGTAACTTGGTGTTACCTTTCCTGTGCACATGACATCAGGTAAGGAAAAATCATATTCAGTGCACACCACTGAATTAAGGAAAAATTTAAAATTTAGGACCATTTTATTTCATGCAAACTATGTAATAAACACTTCTGGTTTTGATGTTTTATGGTGGCAAATAATTTATTTCTTTTTTGTGATATATCTACCAGCAATTAATGCTGATATCAGTGTGCTTATGAATTTACCAACCTGTTTGTCTACAAGTCCCTCGGAAGATGACATCCCACATGCTCACATTTATGTTCTTCCTCTTGCAGTTTACTGGAGATTCATCTCCCCGGAGCGCTAAAGACTGTTGGGAGCATCCCAACAATAAAAGAGAAGCATGCAGTGTGTTTGTTGCCATAATGAGATTGAAACTTCCTTCCCAGTAAGTGGGCAACTGAATGACTCAGCCATTTATCAGCTGAAGATAGAGAAATGGAGGTGCCTGGAGAAAAGAATTACTTATTATGGATGGCAGCTGGTATGACATGAATATGAATCATGAGGAAAGCAGTTAGTTTAGAAAGAGACCAAAGGAGACTGGACAACATTACAGAAATACCAGAGGACTTTAAAAATGCATTGAGTCTTAGAAATATAGTTATAATTTCCAGTAATTGGTCAAAAAGGATTTGTGTCTTCAAAGTTCTTTCCCAAAAAGACACTAAAGTTATAAACCCTACTTGACAGGCAAGATTTCTACCTAATTCATAGAATTTATTTTTTTTTTAGGGTGCAAGAGACTTGGTCACTTACTTTATTCAGAGAATTAAATTAACACTGCTTTGATTGACATATCAATTGAAATCTTTGGTAGTCAGTAAAGGAGTTGTAGTCATTACATTAATGAATAAAGTCATGTTAGAGGTAACAAATGAAGGTACAGAAAATGTTGTTGTTGGCTATGAGAACCAAGCTTTACCTTCTGTGAGAAAACTGGAGATAATTTTTAATGCCCTTATGCTAGCATTGTACAAAAGGGAGGAAAGGCAAAGAAGAGTCTTCACATAAATATTCTAATTTTTGACTTTGAGTTGTTGGACAGAAGAAGTAATTGAGCTTACCTGAAAACCACAATAGAAACAGATATATTAAGAGATAGCAAAAGGATTATTTATTTTTTTTCTGGTTTATTTTTGGTGATAATCTAATTTCTCTGAGGATGTTCATGTAAGAATCTTGTTTCCCAGCTTATGTCTTTTTGATCAGTGTTTGCAATTCCTTTGTATAACCTTTTCAAAATTTTGCACAAATTCTGTAAAACTTTTTTCTTCATATTCTTCACATTCTTTGCATTTTGCTGATTTTGTGGAAGCCAACTGGAAAAAAAAAAAAAGCAATAGTAAAGCAGGATACCAATCCATTCATTCTGATAGAGAATTGGGGGTTTTGCCCTGTTTAGGGGAATAATTCCACTGAAGGTAATGGGTATGGAAAATATAAGTGGAGTCTTCCATGGTCTGTGCAGTTCCTGGCTTTTTGAATAGGATTGTCTTTGAGAGGTACATCACTTCAGTGAAAGATGCAAATGATTGTCCCTCTGAAAATTAGGATACTTTTCTGCATGTGTCAAACATATCTGACTGCAGGTACTGAAGCTGCAAACTGTCATTTATACGCACACATTCAACACCCTGTCATATGTAAGCATGCACAAAAGTATTTGCTTTGATAGGAGGCCTGAAAGTCTTTTTCTAAAAACAACTGATTTTTCCTTATTACGAGTACAGGTTACTGGAATCTCATTAGTTTTCTTCCCACAGTTTATGTAACAAAAGAGGTATTTCTGCTACTGAATAAACATTTTGATTTGCCTTTTTTCCACCATTGGTGTTTCTTACTTTATTTTTTTCGAAGCTGTCATTTCCATTTTTCCATATGTTCCACACATCCTGTGTTTTACTACAATTTTTGATACGACATTCTTGAAATATCACTTCTGTCTCTAAGAAAAAGCACCTCATTACAAGTTCTTGGCATTCTTCCTGAAAAAAAAATGCAGTTGCAATAGTTTATGATTAAAAAGGAATAAGCAAATGTAGGTCATAATTTGTTATATAATTTAAACCACAAGTATGATATAAGTGAGATGTAATCTAAGATAAAATCAGCCACAAAGAGACTGATTTTTACTTACTGGACATCTTTTCTTACTATTCAAATACATTTGAATATCTGCAGAGATGGGCTGTGAGAGCTAAGAACAAAAAGACCAAGCAGTTTGCTGAGATGGGGTGAAACATATTGTCTTAGTGAAGAGCATAGGAAAATAATTAATTAGGATAGGAACCTGGCATATAAATAGACATAGTGGAATTAATTTAATATTATGCTTGGTAGTTTTAGCACTTTAACTCAGAGACCTGAATTCAGAATGGATAAGAGAGTAGAGGAAGTAGGTAATGCTCCCTTAAATAAAAAATGAATCCCAGAATTATTTTAGCATTGTTTGCCTTGATAAAATGACTTTGAATCACATGATCACAGAATAGTTTGGGTTGGAAGGGACCTTAAAGATCCTGTACTTCCAACCTCTCTGCTATGCATAGGGACTCCTTTCTGTAGGCCAGGATGCTCAAAGCCCCACCCAATATGGCCTTGATCATCCCTTTCAATTGATTAATATTAGTAGCAGATGACTAAATAAGGAGAATTAATACCTGCTTGCATGATTTATCATAAGCACATTGATTAGAAGAAGTATTTATTCCAAGGCAAATTATTTTATTTTAGACAAATTTATCAAATCCGAACAAGTCTACTTTAGGGGATGATTCCTAATAAAGCTATGAAGCCGTATTAAATATTAGTTGTGGTCATATATGAAGTTTACTTACATCCTCATCTGCATTTGCAGTGTATAAACTGACATCAATATCCTACAAGAAAATAAGAATTGTAATTATAAACATTAGTTAACAAACACCATCCCTCTCCCTCTCACTAACACTTCTTAGCTGAGTGCAGTGCTAAATATTTTATTAAGTCTTCTTCTATGATTATATGAATTGCTGACTGTTTCATGAACTTACTTCAGATGTCTTGATCTTTCCCAAATCATGCAGAACTACTTCCCACTTGCATTGACCTGCTTCTGTCTTTGGTACATAAGCACTAGAACAGAAGAAACACAGTGACCATTAGGCTAAACAGGGGGATCTACAACATTTAAGGTAAAACAAAAGACTCAGCATTGTAAGATATTAGAGATACAGTGTTTACATGTAAATACATATGGCAAATGTTTGGGGCACGCAAGCATATTTGAAAAATCATAAAATTACATAGATACATAAAAACAGTATCTCATGTCACACACAGTATAAACAATGTGGGGGTTTTAGAAGACCAGATTTATAGAACATAATGCAAGAGAAAGGTTCGATTACCTGATGTAAAATACCTAAAATTCTTTTAAAGTGTAAAGATAAAATTCCAAATCCACTCTCTGAAGTGACTGGAGACAAGTAACAGCTGTGATAGTAAAAATAAATTATTTCTAGTTACTGTCTGATTGACATTAACTTTGTATTTACCATAGGAAGAAGATGATTAGTCCCATTCCATTCTTTAAAAGGCAAAAGCAATGGCTGTTCAGAAGCAGATGCTGCAGACAAATACTTTTCAGGTGTGTTTTCTGGAAGACACAACCAAAGTAATACCTTGTTACCCTTTGATTCCACAGAATTTTGCTTTAGTACTGACTAAATTAACCAATTTTCCAAGACTTCCAATAAAGACAAAACCCTGTTGTGTGTAGCTGGAAAGACCAACTGATTTGTAGCTTGGAGACACTTTACCAGACAGTTGGTAGAAAATCAGATACTGAAGGCACACTGTGAAAACCTGAACTCATCCTGAGCTCCCTATTTATTTATCAATTCATACTGCAGGCTGCAATTTAATGCAGAGTCAATATTAAAGAACTTTTGTTTTCCACCTCTCCCCTGGATACCATTTGTTACCCAAATTCAATTAATTCCCTACAACTTTAACTCCAATACTGTGGCTGCATATATGTGAGACTCTACATTGAATGCATCAAATACTACAGTTATGTGTACAAATCTTTAATAAAATATTTAGATATAGTATATACTTACATTTCTTTACACAGTTTATGTGTGTCTAATAATGGGCAGTGATGCATTTATTTCCTCAGTGGAGTTTAGCAATTGGAAATAAGGAGAAGCTGTGAAAAGCTGTGCATTGTCCATCAAGAAACATTTCTCTATGCACAGCCCAGTAACCTTTGTTCCAAAGTCACAAACCCTTTGGTTTAGCTGATTAAGTTCCCTCACAGGCTTAGCTTAATTATCTGCTGCAGTGCGGTGGTTTTGACCCAAGGGTTTTTTCCTTATGCAACACGCAATACTCTATAACTGACTCAAATGATGTTTCTTTACCTGCGAACTTGTAAGTAAATACTTTTAAATGGACCAGAAAACATAACAAAAGAAGAGCTGTGCAGCAGTAAAAATACCCAAGTGGGAGGTTAGTCCATGCACTATCAGGATTGCAGCTCACTTGCTGAAAGCTACCTTAATAAAGCAGAGCCAGGAGAGTAATGATCACATGTGTGACACTACTTCCCAAAAGTATTTGTAACAAATATTTGCTACTCTCTTAAATAGAAAATGCTTTAAATACATTGCAATTATTTTGTTTCCAATTCCCAAAAATAGAGCTGAAATAACATAGTTACCAAATCCTAAATAAATTTCCACATTCAATAATGGGATGCAGCGTCAGTCCCTTTGCTTGTCCAAAACCTGTTAAACAAAAGCTGTGTAAATTAATGATACTGTGACAATCTAAACTGCAGTAAGGACAGAGCAGGTAACATCTCCTACATCTTCTGAGCAACTTCCACATGGAGGATGCTGTGTTATGGGCAGCCAGAGTAGGTCTACAAGCAAGGCTAAACCTGTCCCTTCTTACACAACAAATGGAAATTGAAAATATGAGTACTAAACCCAAAATAATGAGTACTTATACATGTATACTTTTCAAATGTGCAGAATAAAAAAGGAAAATAATTATTAACTGCATGGATATGGTCAAAAGAGCTAAATCACTTTGCTATAGCATGACAGAAAGGCTTTATCCTTTTGACAGTTAGCATTGATTTGAAATTGCTATGTTATTTCTTCTGGGTTTGGATTTTGTTCATTTTTTTTAAATCTGCATACTACCTTCTTTCATTTGATATGCTAATCCTTAGAAAATATCCTATTTTGGTTGGGTTTGGGGTATTTATTATTATTATTATTTAAGTGAAGTCAGAAGTAGCCTTATGGGGAAACTCCAAGTGTATTTAAAGAAATTTTAAACCTGATTGGTGGATACAGCTGAAGAAAACATGTTTTAACCCCAAGATTTAAGAAAATAATTTAAAGTATACTAGAAATATTTTACAATAGCTAAACATTTTTATCATTCTACAAACTAGTTTTTATTAAATGAGATGAGGTGGCAACAAATTATGAAAGACTTATGATGGGTCTATAAGCACAAACCAGCTTTGTAATTTATAATTAGTGTTATGGGGCCTTAAAAAATTTATTTGAGAGGGAAGGCCTGTCCAAATGAATTGTCAAATTTATGCTGCAGCACAAAGTTTTCATGGTAAACAAATAATATATTATGATATCTAGTGAATAACGGACCAGGGTTATCATTAGTTTGTCATTTGTTTCCTATTTTAAATAATTGTTTACTGTAATGGCACTTCTTAATGATTGAATATCTGCATCTTTGGTTTTCCTAAATATTGTAGGTAACCTTTATTGTAATAAATTATAATTACTAGTGTAAAATAAATGCTTAGATTTTAGAAGTAACAGGAATCTTGTACTGATGATAAATACGTGAAAAATATACTACATGCATATTCTAAAGGGTACTCCATTTGCTCATAAAGAGGTTTCAATGCCAGCTACATCCCCCATCACACTTTTTACAGTCCCAGTGCAGGGCCATTCTCTACTTGAATTTCTTAATTCTTTCATCCAAACTATTATTCAACAACAGAAGCATTGCTAGCTGGCTTAGAAGCTTTTACAAATCATTCTCCTACCTTGAACACATAATGTTATAATGTAAAAATTTTCTTTGGATAATGTCTGGTTTTGATTATTTGCTCTGTGTAATCATTAACTAATTACTCTCTGTCTTTGTTATATTTCTGGTAGCTTGTAGCTTGTGTCCTGATTACTTGCTACTCTAAAGATTAAAGCCTTTGGAAGTGAATATATGCTCTTCCAAAAACCAATTATGATATACACCATGTTTGGGAAAGGTATGCTGTTTTTTTAATAATGAATTTAAATTAAGCCTTTTAAGAGCAGTTACCTCTGAGTGATATCTAAGGTACAGTAATATTGTTTCCTCTTTAAAGAAGCAAATCTGTAAGCAAATGAAAAAACCTTTCTTTAACAAAGCAGATGCAACCAATGACTTTGCTGATTTGGCTGTCACAGAAACAATAATCTAAGTTGCTCAAGAGAAAGTATTTGTGGTTTTTTACAGTATTTAAGTTACATGTTAAAATTACATGTTTCTGCCTAAATACCATATATCCAAACTTTTTTATTAATATTTGCTTATCAATGTCTCCTAGAATCTTTGAGATAAGATATTCATAAATAAGAAAATTTCTTTCCAGGCTATGCCACTTGGTTCTATTGGCAAAGTGAAAGTTAATTCATGCTGTATAAATAGATATATATGGGTGTAAAATATTGCAAAGATCCAAAGTTATGTTTCTGACCACTCTGGCTGGGAACAGAATTCTATTCCTATTGTAACCAGTTCCCAGACAGCGTTAAGATGATATCAGGTCTGTTACCGTATGAATGGAATGGTCAACGGCTATTATGGGGGATTTCGAAATTTTCTATTTTTTCTGTTATGTGCTCTAATAAATCTTTGTTAAATTTTTCATAAATTTGGCTACAGATTTGATCATTTATAACAGGTCTTCTCTTTTTCGTCCTTATTTCGAACTGTATCTTTATTCTTTATTTATATCTTTATTCCTCATCTGCTTCCTTGTTCTTGAAAACAAATGACCGGAAGCATTCAATGTACTCAGATCTTATGAGTGATTTAGAAACCGGTGATACTATTTTCAGTTTTTGTGGGAAAAAGGGACACTACTGCCAGTGTTTTCTTCACAACTGGTGGCTCAGACCTCAATGTGTTTCCCTGCTAGAACTTTATGCCCACTTCTTTCAAAATCCTGAAATGTCCTGAGAGTCTTTCACCATTTGCAAAAACTCTCACCCTATAAAAAACCCTAGAGCTCTGAAATCTAACCTTCTTAATTTTTGATTATTCTTGAATTTTCTTTAACTTCTTGACTTCTAGCATACAGTTTTTTCCTTGATCAGCCCCCTTTCCTTGTTCCCATGAGCAAATCAGGCTTCTCAAGCACCTCTCACAACAATCTATTTTCCCATTTCTCATTTCATTCAGTAGTGCAATAGACTTCTTGCACATTATTCATTATTATTATGTCAGTCTCTTCTTCTCCCCTGTTCTAAAAATATGTGTCCTCAGCATTTTCTCTCTGGCTTCCTGTGCAGCAAAGTACTTTAAATCTTCTTTTCTCTGTTACTGCTGCAAATTTTCCTTTAAAATCTTACCATCACCTCCAGCTCTCTCCAGTCCTTTGGCATTTTATTAAGAAATGTCTCATGCATACGTAGGGGTCTTTTTAGATTTGTATTCAAGTACTGTTTACATCATGTAGAGCTGAGTTTTACACCCACTCATTTGCATTGTTGCAGCAATTTGTCTTCTGTCTTTCTTTTGCCACAATAATTAGAGCCTCCTTTAGTGAACTCTGCCTCCTCCCCCAACAAAATCTCACCCAGTGGCTCTTGCTCTGCTGTCCTCTGCTTGTTGGCTCCACTAATTAATTGTTCTGTCCTCTTGCTCTAGTGCAATTACCTTCAAGGGGACAAAGTACCAAGTAACTGCACAACTAGAGCACTGCATCTATTTAAGGTTTTGTATAATGCATAGTATTGGAGCTCCTTCTCTCTGCTCAGAAGCATACAGAATGTCAGAGTCCATAAGACTGAGAAGAAAATCAACTTTTTCCCTAGTCTTGTACCAACAGAACATTCTTTTCTGAATTTTTTTTCCAAGGGTGGAGCCATGGAGAGTAAAGGTTTCATAAACTAATGGAAGTGACTTTAAGAGGAATGGAGCCCATAAATAAAGTAGTACTTCTGAACTAGATAGATGTTTCCATATTGAGCCCTTAAATAAGTAATTCTGAAATCAAATTTTCATGGATTATGAGTAAGTTTTAGAGAAAAGACATATTCTAACTGCCTTGTCATGGAGTAAATGCTGAAAGTCAAAGAAGCAGATTAACTAAAGAATCTCTCTGCTCTTTCATCCCTAAGTTACTTTAGGTTTCTTATAGGAAACAATCAAAGGGAAACAAAGAAAAAAAGCCCTGAATTTGAATTAGTGTCAGAATGTAATTATTCAAATTTATAAAAGCAGAGAACCACATTAATGTTCTCTGAGACAATAAGAAACTGTTGCAGATGCTACCTATATGTACAACCCTCAAAACCAATGCAAAAAAAAACTTATTTTACATCTCTGGTATTTATGAATACCATTTGATGCTGCAACTATTAAAGAGTTGCTTCCATGCTATCATGGTGCTCTTCTCTCTTCCTATCAATCTTTGCACCAAGAAGGAAATCTGCCCTCAAGCTCCACCAGGTGTTATCAGCAGCTCTCCTCCTCAGTTTTAATGTAAAGAGTGAGCTTTTCATGCTTCTGTCTGGCTTTTACTTACTGAACCAGAAAGGAAGACAATGGAATTACTAGGTCATAAACTGAATCACATGGCTGAATGCTTGTCTGGCTGGGAGCCAAACCATGCCTTGCTTTGTTAAATGTTAAAGCTTTTATGACATGAAGTGCGTTCTTAAAAGTTTTGTATTTAGCTAGAGTTAGGCTGGCTAAAGCGCTTTTTCTCAGCAATAAAACTGGGTATTCTTTAAATATGATTCCTATTTGGTTAGTTTCCTTTCACCTCTCTCCCACCATGAACTACAGCTTTTCTTGGTTTTGTTGTATATTGGCGACATTCTTGTGGAGTACTACCCTACATGGCTTATTCTGCTTGTAGCAGGGAAGTGTTAACCTTCAAAAGAGTTTTCTCAGTAATCAGCATGGCAGGAGACTCTCTCAGTTTAATCACGTTTTGTATCTATATGTTCTTTGTTTGCTTAAGTAGTTGTTGATTTGCTTTGGCAGTCCTTTCTCCTGTATGTTCCTGATAATTGGCATTTATGCTAGAGAGTAAAGTTTGTAATGCCTGTTTGAAAATTTTGCTGAAAGGTCACAGAGTCATTGTTATTCCACTCAATACATTAAACATCAGAACATGAAATGTAAGAAGTTAAATATTTTCTTTTGACCTTTACTTTCTTTTGCAAAGTGTGCTCGAGGCCCAGAGCTCAGACTATTGCCTTGTGAAGATGTGCCCTGTACTTGGCTATAGACCTTATATTTGCCAGGTGGCAAAATCCAGCCAGGAAAGAAAGCTAATTTATGCTTCTTTCTCTTTTCATCCTTCCATGCAATGTCAGTCTTTTCAAGGTATCAATCACTCCTCAAGTTGTGAAAGATCAACTTAATGTTTTCTTGATGCAAGGATAATTATAATATTACTATTATAATATTAATGTTAGGTTAGCTTGCCAAACACAATTGACACAGAGACTCCCTAAATTTTGCTAATGGCAAAAATAATTTAGCTCAAGTACACAGCAAAGAAAAATTACAGAGCAAAAAACTCATTTGTAAGGCACAGGTGGTTAGATTTGACCATTTATCCCTAAATCCTTCAGGATGCAATATGTAATAACTAGTTAAAAGGCCTTTCAGAATAAGTTCTCACAGATAAGACATTCAAAATATAAAGGGCATTAATAAAGCACATAACATAGAGCCAGAACTAAAGTTTGTTTAGCAAAATGTGTCCTGATCTATACATTTGCTGTTAGGCACTCCTTGTAAATATTATTTGTGATATTTTTATCATAGCAACAAATACCCAACAGGGAATGAAAACACAATTATGGATTAAATTTCTGTGCCTTTAGGGTAGGATATTAACAATTAGAACAGTATTAAACATGGAAACTTGAACAGCAAAAAAATTATAAATTATGTCATATTGACGCATAAAAGTGAAAACTCTGAGGCCATAAAAATAGTTGTTACAGGAACAGCTGCTGGACAAATAATATCTCAGCCTTAGCAAAATACTCAGCTTAAAGACTGTAAGACCATACACTGATAGAGATCTGTAACACATTTGTAATAGATAAAAGACTAAAAATAGCAAATGCAGTTCTCAAAATTGTGAAGTTAGGCAAGTTTCAGAGCTTTTTAAAGAGAATTACAATCTATGGCCCTCTCTTACAGTGATACTTTTACTGGAATTTGCTGGATCCTGAATTAGAGGCATGATGCAGTTGAAACATTCTACTTTCTCTTCTGCTCCTAATGGTCTTTAAAGAGCAGAAATAAATCCCAATATGGGACAATTGTGATAGTTTTCCTGAAACCAATGAAATTTTAATTTCCAGAGTTGTTGAGAATTTGACAAAAATATTAACCAGGGAAAAATAGGTTCATTGAACAATTGAGGAAGCAGCACACAGACCACTGTAAACTGATGAATAGGCAGAAAAAACTAGAATCAGGATTCTAAGAAAGATGAGCAAAGTTTCTCTACTACAAATTTATTTCATATAGGATAGGCATGGAAAAGGAAAAAAAAATTTGGAAAATAAGGTGGTTTTGTTTTACGTTCTTTACAAATCGCTTATAAATAATAATGCAATAAGACTTACAGGAACAGGACAATCAGTCTCTTACCTTTGGATACAGAAGTGATTATTGGAAAAGCACTAGAGTGTGTGCTACAAAAAACCTCCCAATTTCACGTAAATTTTAATGTATTTTTGTGGAATGTAGCCATTATGAGCTTGCACACTGAACCACTTTTTACTACATGTAACAGGGGCTGAGTGCCATACAGTAGTAGTGCATGTGCAACATCCACATTATGGTAAAGCACACAGGGTGGATTAGTTAAAGATCAGATTTCTCCATAATATTTTCTATCAAGCATGTTTTTTCATCATTTTTGAATGGTAAATCTAGAAATCAATCCTATTTCATTCTAAACAAGGGCTGATACAGTGTTTTATCTGCCTCACACTTATGATCTCTATTCAAAAATAGAAAAGTGACCAGTGATATTAATAACTGTATGTGAGACTGTGTGCCTGAACACAACTCAGTTTTCTGAAGGCAGTACAACCCTGCTGTGGTAGGGTTGCTTTCCGTGGCTTTTCTTTGCTTTCCAAACAGCTTACTGCTTCCCTGCCACCACAGCAAGGTACCTATTTCTCCTGAGTGGATGCACAACACTGCAAACAATTTACTTTGCTGTCTTGCAAAGAACAGTGAACAAATTTGGGTTTTGGCAGATATCTACCCAAACACCATATAAGGTCCTCCTGGTTGATAATCAAATTTAAAAGTTAGCAAGAATAAATGGCCATTCACATACAACCTGGCACCTTTTGTTCTGAAAAACATCATAGGCATTATGCACATAGAGACACATGCCAGTATGCAACTGAAGGCAGCAGGGAAAATTCATGGGAATTATCACAGATGAGTCCCAAACTGCCACCTGGGTACTGAAACATGCTGGAACATGTTTAGGCTTAGCTTTATACCCAAGTTTTATGACTGCATTCTCTATGACATGCTGCTCATAATAAATCTCTGGGTGTTTCAGTTTGGGACCTCAAGAACCAAGGAGCCAGCTGACTCTGTACATGTAAGCCTTAATTTTTGGGGTTTTTAAAAAACTTCAGTGATAGCATTGGTTGCCTATTTCCAGAAGAGGAACAAAATCAGAACAAAATGTGGTAGTGTTACATCTGTCTCAGGTCAGAGTGAAAACATATCAGCACATTTTAGCTACTTTGATAGATTACACCAACTCACAAACAAAAAACAGAGCTGTTGCCAATACAAACAATGCAAAAAAAAATTATTTGAAGGCTCAAGAGAGCACAAACTCTCTCCAATGTTCCTTGTGCCCTCTCCATAGGACACTCAAACACTAATGAGCATAACAGAGTATGGCTGAAATGTGCATGCTGAAGAATTTTACACAGGAACTTCCACATTTCTAAGCTTCTAAGCTCACTCATTTTTGCTCCTACTCTCCAGCAGTTGAATTTCTGAACTATTGTACTAGACTACTCCTCCTGAGAACACACACCTTGAAGTTTCCCAAGCTTTTGCAAGAATAGATTCAACAGCATTTCAGACCCAGGAAACAAAATGTTCTTCCTAATTAATTTTTTGATTTTTGCCTTATGCATTTATGTCACTACTGTATGCCATCTCAGAAAGTTTTTCTTGCAATTGATTAGCCTACATTTAATGCTCTCATTTGTCTTACACTTGGATGTTGAGCCTCCAAGTTGCAGTGTCTGCTTTTGTCCCACTGGGTTTTCTGCCTTTTGTTTTCAGAGCCTGAAGGACATTATTGATCTTTCCCTTATACTGCATAGACAGCTAGCAACAGTTTTGCATCAGAGTGGCCACAGGAGTCATCTCACTGATGACCTGTTTCATATTAGAAATTCTTTACACAGCTTCTGCACACTCAACATCCTGCAGAAGATGCTGCTGGAAGAAATATGTTCCATATAATGACACTTCATTAGCCTGTGCTTGTCTCCTGTAGTACATACCTTATGGGCAACAGGGTGAGGTTATGGTCATACCAAGCTAAAGTAGGTTCACGCTCCTGAGATGAATTAGAGAAGCACACAGAACTTAGGAACAGCAGAGCTGACTGCAAGCAAAGCCTGATGTCTCCAACTACTTCCAGCTGAGAATACCACGGGAAGAGCATATTGATACCCCCCTCATATATTGTTGTTTTCCAATAAAGGAGACTGCTTATGAAGCTTGTCAGATTTGGGGCTTTCATTTGCAAGTTTATAACTTCTCTAGTCCTTTTCCCACTGCTGCTTACAGCATAGATAAATATTTGCTTTTTAACGAGTTTATTAAAATTTTATGTAAAAATTTCTTCTGTGTAAATATTTTTTCAGCTTTCATTTCAATTTTTATAGCCACTGTTGATTTCTAAACATAAAATATAATGGCAAGTAATTTAAAATATTACGTTAATGAGGCCTCTTCATAATGTAGTTTTCTGAAGAGCACTGGTTTTACACGTGTATATAACCTAAGAGAACATAGCCTTTTTTTAGATCAGATCAAGTTTTCTAAAAGTCACAATGTCACAATGAATAAATACTTGAATAAACATGCATATTGTTTTCAGACATTGCAATGGAGGAAATGCTGGTACCTACCCTTTTCCTGAAAATAAGAACTTTATCTTTTTGTGGGTTTGACCTCTTTATTTTTCTTTCAATTCACCAGGCACTGTGAGAACATTTTCATCATTTCAAAACTGAGCAATCTAGCCGAGAGAAAACAAATTTCTTCTCTCTTAGTTTTTGACTATGAATTACAAAAGACATGGGCTTTTGTTTACTAATTCTAGATACCTAGGAAAATGCAGTGTACTTTCAAGATTACTTTTTACACAAAGGCAGGAATGTGTAAAATTTTTCAGACCATGTAGCAAAGCTGCACCCCACCAATCCAAGTTTGTGCTCAGCTGAAGGGATGATAAATACCAGTTTATTCTATTCATTTCAGTAAGAGTGGAGCATTTATACTACTCAAATGCTTTGCATATTTTTTGTAAAGGTACTTCCCTGTCCTTCAGAAAATTGGAGGGATAGTGAGCAAAAAGAATAACTGTTACTTTGAGAATGCTACATTTTTCTTCTAAGTAAGAAATAGTTTAGCTAGTCACATTTAACTCACACAAGACAAGATTCAAATATTTGATTGTGCTATTTCCAGTCCCATTTCTTTGGCATCCAGACTGACAAAAATAGTAAGTAAATTACAAACAAACCAAAAAGTTGTTGTTTTCAATTTGATAGGATAAAACCTTTGTAACAGCTAAGAATCTAAATGTATAACCGAAAAAAATTGCTTAAAAGATGGCATTTTGGTTTCTTTCTGGTTAGAAATGCCAAGCAGTATGTTTAAATAAAGATTTTTCCATTTGAAAAAGTTTTAATTGGTTATATGAATTAGAGAAAATGATCCTTTAGAAAATAAGTAAAGCATAAACAGAAATAAAAATTAGTTTTCATTACTTAAATATTTAAGTCCGGACAAAACAGATGTCATAGGCTGCTTTGAGATAAGTCATTCTGTCCCAGGTTTTGGATGCTCCATACTTTTGATATGGTTTGAGCACTGAACTCTTTGGAAAGGTACTGGCAAAACCCCTCATCTCCTAAAGAGGGCAAAGAATGACTTGTAGCCCTTATTGAACCACATTGCTGTTTAAAAGTCACTTTTATTAAGTGTAATACAGAGCTTGAGTTCACTCTCACTGTATCTTGCTCATAGTTTCAGTAAAATTATTTTCTTTTTAAAAATTGTCACAAGTGCACAGTACAGAAATTTGCCCTATTTCAAGTTGTTCATCTTTAGCTGAAGAAAAACTACTAGAAAACTACTTTGTCCTCACTGTGACCTGTGTATCCTGAAATTGCACACAGTTTAAAATGAGACTTGAAATATTCATGATTCATTTAAATTATGCAAAATAATCTACAGCAACCATAAAATCTTATGAATCTGAGAGATATTTTCAGATACATGAGGGCCGGAGATGAGTGGGGGTTTTGTCAAAAAAAAAAAAAAAAAAAAAAAAGAAGGAAAAAGACAGGAAAAAGAAGGAATTGTTTCAAAAGTATAACATGAGAAAAGTTAAATTGAAATGCTACAAAGGAAAGCTCCACTTTGTGTTCTGATCAGCTAGAGACAACACAAATGGGAACAGCAGGTACCTAGAGCAGAGGATTTTAGCCCAGGTTTATGCCCACGCTCTTGAATGCCAACATAGATTTGTCAGGTAAACAACCATCCTGCTCCAGAGAAGTTGCATTAGTTTCTCATCTGTGCTTACACAGTGGAATTGTTCTTGAGAGATTGGCTACTAAATCAAGCACTTTGCACATAGGACTTCACCGCTCCATAGTGCTTCTAAAGAAGATTCTTCAACATTCTGGAGGAGCTATTTGTCTCATAACACATCTGCTTAGTCTCTTGTAGAAACAGCATTTGGGCTCTTCTGAAAATAGAAAAGGATACAAAAAAGAAGAAGAAGGACCTTCCAGGACATCTAAATATTGCCTTTTGCCATAATGTTCATAAGAGCTTCTGGAGGGGGGAAGTGCTGGGCAGAACAGCTAAGTAAATTATACCACTGAATCTGGATTATGTCTGAACTTGGTTGAATCAGTTTTCTGCAGACTAAACAAAAATTTAGTCCTAATTTATTTGGCACTTGGAGATTTTTTTTCTGAAAGATGGTAGCAAAAATGGTCAATCTTAGGATAAAATGTCCTCATATATCAGCATCAACTCTACTTAGCAACAACTAAAACCTGATTGTTATTAACATTATTTTCATCTCTGTTCCAAAACACAGCATTGTACCAGGTACTTGGAAGAAAATTAACCCTATTCCAGTCACAAGTGCATGAAGACAGAAGCTTAAGTCTAAAATGCCACAGCAGACCTCTCAAGCTAAATGGGCAATTTTACCTGCAAATCAACAGCAGATAGAGTGAGAAATCTTGCAGCTGATTCATATGATTCCAGACTTTAATGTCAATATAATATTTTATCATCTCCCCTTTGCATTAGTATCATGATGCAAAATGAAATTCACATAATTTGCTACAAAAAACTTTAAAACCAGGCCTCTTCAGGAGCCCAGAGAATTGTATCTTTGAAGGACTGAATCCACCAAAATATGCTTGAAAAGTCTAAGGTAATGTAAATTATGGCACAACCGTTCATTCTGAATAGCAGCAAGGGAACAGGAAAACGGGGTTAGTCTCTAACTGCGTGGAACAAGATAATGAGGTGAGAAACATCTCTTTTGTATGAAACAAAAGGAGCACAACTGCAGGCAAAAAGCTGTAGCCCATTAAATAATACTGTCTTGGTCTGGAATTGTAATAAAACAAAATTAAAAAGGAAAAGCATGCTTTGTTTCTGTGGGAAATGGGAAGTCACAGGAGCAGTCTCTCTACTTGTATGCAGATACAGATTTCTGGGAAACACAAACTGGTTCAATGAGTAAAAATTGCAGAGCAATTAAGGAGAGAGAAGAGCACAACTCATGCAAATCAAGGCTCTCTGCTAAAAAGTTTGCTTGAATGTGAGATAAGGAGATGTGAAAAAAAGCATACTTAGGATTCAAGAGAGAGAGAAAAAATACCCACACAAGAGTTCAGCCAAGACATGAAGGTTAACAACTCTATTTTGCAAAGAGTATTGGGAGACATAAATAATTTGGTGCATTGTGTCATGTTGCAGGAGAAATAGCTACATTTATAGAAGCCTTTTCTTTAGAAGTTTAGTTGGAAGCTGCCTGAGAGCACAGAAAAGAGAATTGCATAACAAATATATATTTTAATATAAACTCGACTTTTTTATAACTACCAGAATTCATTGAAGTGACTGTTATTTCTGTACCTGTTTCTCTTAAATCAGTACATACAAATGCCACTGTGAGGTCTTTTCCTTCCACCACCGCTGTCTAACCTCCTCAGGATATCTGTTAGAGAATACTGGGGGATTGTGATTGTAGTCAGTGCAACAAAATCCCACATTCCCTATAAAAGGCTTTAATTGATCATCTGTCTTAGAATGAAGTAAAACTTCTAGATTGTATTTAGAGGGGGAGATTTTCTTAATTAAAAAAAAAGCGCTAGTACACTGCCACCCAAAGATGATTTCATTTGAAAGTAAGTTGCCATGGTGACATTTTTCTCTCTTTCCTCCAGGAAAAAAAAAAAAAGAAAGAAAAAAAAAGCACTTTGAATAAACTTTCTCCAGTATAACTTCATTCAGGAAAGTATTATTTCTTGGCTTGGATAACTACCACTGAATGCTGTGAAAGAATAGTGATTCAAAATCTGTGCTGGACACCCACATGATATCACTCCACTACTATGCCTGTGATTCAGTCAGCAGACAAAATATGTAGGCAGGAGGATCTCAAGAGACTGTAGAATGACACATGGAAGAGACTTTGTTTGTTATCCTCACTGGGGAGCTAGGGAACAGAAAATATTACATCCATTTCTCCTTGGCAACAATCATGAAAATTGTGTTTATCATAAGTTATGGAATGGCTGTTTGGTGGTCTTCCTCTTGTTCCCACTACCATCTGGAAAGCTTGGAGACAGAACACATTTTCATTCAGCTTTGCAAAAAAGGCCTGATTCCAGCTTTGGCTGGGGATGTCAGAGGACTGAAGTCAATGGAACACGGACAGGAGAAAAATCCTGCTTGCACTAGTGGCTCTTAATGAAGAAAAACACCAGATGAAACATACATCACCTCACTCTTTTTTAAATTTGTTCTGATTGCTATGTTAGTTTAGTGGTTTATACTAAAGAAACATGTCAGGGGAAACTTTCATTCACCAATCTCCTTAACAATGGCCTTTAGAACCACTGAAGAGCATCACAGCTCACTGACTTGCACCGAACAGGAGCTTCTTCAGTGCCTGGGTAAGGGGTTATTTGTGAGCCATAGATTAACATCTCCTTTGCTTCCCTGTCAAGTTCCCAAGGATCAGCTACTTTCTAACTTTCTGTTTACGGCCTCTTTTCTTCAGGTGTATGAAGATAACTCACAACAGAGTGGCCAAAAGACAGATTCTGTTATTCAGCCATTTTGGTAATGGAAGGCTGATCTGATTTCTGGGACACTGACTGTGAACCTTGGTTCCTAAATTTCTGCTAATATTGTAACTACCTGTCTGTTCTGCAGAGAGTGATACCTCTTTAAGCTGATCTTTGGAAACTGTTCTGAAACTTCTGATATCAGAATGTACTTAAGTTAGCTTTTGTGCAGTAGTTTTAAAGACTATTTTATATAAATAATCTCCATTGAAAACAAGAGAAAAGATAGCTCATCTAGAAATCATCATATAGTTCAAGTCCTTAATGATTATTAAAGATTTAAAGGGAAAAAAATCTGTACAAAACAATCACAGAGTGCACAATGATATATTTATTCTTAGTGGTTGGAATTCCTCAGCTTTTTTCCTAACAGTAGAGTATTCTACTATGATTTATATTTTCAACTAATCTGCACTTTTAATTTTTAAGGGACACAACATAGATGTTACACCTATATGCTACATCTGGCTGTGTGTTACACCTGTTGTTAGAAACTAAGCCTTATTGAGAAGGATGTTGTCTTTTTGTTTGTACCTTCATAGCTACATCATTCACTGTGTATAAATATAAGAAACAGCCTAAAATTGTTAATTTTAGAGAAGATAAGTTAATAGCCAAAGAAGTATAGTTGTATTTTAAAATGTTCACTGGCTTTGGAAGCAAACAGAATTGCTTCCAGAACACATAAGACTTGTTTTAATTTATCATGAAGGATGAAAGCATTTAAATAGGTAAGTCATAACAGAGGCAACATTAGTGTGACCACAGGGCAAAGCAAACTTGCTTTCTGATAGTCACACAATCCTGCATCTACATCTTGCTACAAGAGTAATGGCTTTTTATATTCTTTTAAGAGCTGTTGAGAAAATCCTGTAGTCAAAACACCACTGGCTGAATGTGCATTTGAAATTCGCAGTGAAAATAAGGACTTATTTCCTTGTCATGCATTTGATTTTTTCACAACCTCAGAAGAGTAAATAACCTTAGGTTATTTACATGTACTACTGGCAATCATTGTGGAAGAACTGGCATGCTCAAGACTGTGACTCATGACCTCTTTCCCACTTTCCATAGCTTTCATTGGTGACGCTTGAGTTCCAAATTTTTCTCCAGAATCAGGAGGTCTGTATTTTCTTGCTTTTAATAAAAGCTTAGACTGATGCAATCATTCTGGCACTTTGCATGAAATCATACCAAGCTATTGGATAATCAGTAATTAACTCAAATTTGAGATGATTAATTGGTTCCGTGACTTCTGTAGAAAAACAATTGGAAAGCCAGCAGAAAAGATAAGAAAGACTGAGCATTGGACTAATTAACATAAGAATCATCAACCAAAAGAAGAATTAATATGAATAAGAGAACTATGTGACTTGTAGCCAATGAACATTAATGCCTCTCCTCGCTAAAATTTTATAAATAGTGAAGAGTTTCAATAGTCATTGTGCTGACTTTGTGGAGGTGCCATCCAGCCTCCATTTCTGGACAGAAGTGTAAGTAAGTCCAATATCTCAGCTCTGTGTGTGGATCTGCCTCTTGCACAACCTGTTTTGGGACACCACCAAATGCTGATGACTTTGGGATTACAAAAAGGTGACCTGGCCACACTGCCTACTGGAAATGCAACTGCTACCAAATCATCTAGGAGATATGTGGGGAGCTCTGAAGAGTGCTACAGAGGCTGGACACTTTCAAGGATGTCTCCCCACAGTACAGAGTGTAGTAAATACTCTCAAGGATCAGGGGGTTTGGCCTCACATGTTGTGAAATATCAGCCAGACACAGGGATTAGGACTGAGCAGAAAAATTGGCCAGAACTTGCTGTGTCACAAATCAACTGAAAAATACGAATATGAAAAAAACCCAGACCTATTTATGGTGTGATAGTTAATTCTGGTACAACTGAACAACAAGGAGTGGAAAAAACAACGTAAAAATTATAGAGTGTAAGGATTTAACCTAAAATACTGGAGATGTTTACAAGCCCTAAATTTTCTTTACTACCTACTTTTCATGTTGGGTTGCAAAATAACATTAAAAGCTTTGCTGAAATTTTAGAAAAATGTAATGTTGTTTAAGTGATCCTTACCTGACTCTGCAGCCTGCTCAATGCTCCAGCAGAGTTTTGTGTTGGCCATGCCGTCCCCAGCATCCTGCCTGCTGGACCATTACTCAGAAGAGAAGCACAGCATCTGGATCAGAAAACTACAATTTGGGGCCTACATGGGGGGAGAAAAAAATGTAAGTATAAAGCCACAATAGATTTCTGAGTGGCTTTCAGCCTATCCATTAAGATAATTCAAAGCAGGAAGCCTCTTAAATTTAGAAAGTAACTTCTGCAAGTCCCCGGTATATATTCCAAATTAATGGAAAACACAAGACAGACTTTTTGAAAAGGTTACTTTTCTTTAGATAGTAGAATCCTATCTTTGAATTCTGTAGGATAAAGGGGGATCCCCTGGAAAATATGCATTGTAATTTTTGTGATTTCTCATGACAGTCATGGTGACTATGTAACAAGCTCATTCCCCTTATTACCTTTCTATAGATGACACAATAAAATGCAATTGGAATGTTTCCCTTTTCTTTTATAATTTTTTTTCTCTAGATTTGTATTCAAATCTTACAAGTTTTATGGTTGGAGTTACAAGCTGATTTTTGTTCAAGCAATAGATTTTGCACTCATAGCAAGGCCTTGAAGAGAAACAGCAGAAAATGAAAGCATGTTGACAGAACAGCTAATTTGGACATTAATATTAGTATTTTTATAAAAGTAGTCCCAATATAATCTGCAAGAAAATAAATGTGTGAGGAAGGCTCCCTACAGAAGTTGAAGAAGCTCCATCCTCAGAGGCACTGAAAAATCAACCAAAGCTGGAGCAACTTGCTGTGATGTCAAAGTTAGCCCAGCTTTAGGTGGGAGGCTTGAAGAAGGGTTCTGTATGTGCCGCTTTCAAATATGAACTATACAATGAAATTAGGCCTTGAATTAAAAGAAATGTGGTGGAGGATGGAAATATGAAAACACACACAGATGTGTGATTTCATAAGCACTGTCTTCTCAGAAAATTAAGCACAGAGAATTTCAGAGACATGGGCTGGAACACAGTCTTGTTTCTGTAATGGGTAAAGGCACTATAGCCAGTTTTGTAGCCATTCAGCAGCTGGGTTCAAACAATAAGACTCAGTTTCAATTACCTGTATTTTGATCAAAATGAACTTATTGGAGCTGGAGTTTTCTACAATGAATTATTTACTCAGGGTAGTGATTTTCTTTTAAGTCCCCTTGAGAGTAATTCACTCATTTCCAAAAACAAATTAGCAGAAAACATGCACTTCTTTCATATAAATAAAATGCTCATAAGTATTTAATTAAAGCTGTGCTTTGTGGTAGCTTTTACAAGTTTGGCAGCCTAGAAAACCTGCATAAACCTGGCCAAGTCGTGAGTGGTTTATTTTATTTGCATAATTGCAGAAGATATTTTTTGGCTTTGTGTAGGTGGTCTCCAGCAGTCTCTTTGATGACATATTCCATCTCAGAGCTTCCAAGGCAAGCAGAACATCTTATGTGTATGTACACAGGCTTTCTACAGGAACAGCATTGTGAAGGCTTAGGGGCAGAAAATAGTGATGCTGCTGGTGCATGGAAGTGGAATTTGAGTTGTATGACTGGATGGAGAACAGAGCAAGGAATTAAGACATGGTGGAAATGAAAGGAAGGAGAAAGTCTGAGGGTAGCAGAAGCGGAAGGATTTATGATCCCTAAAGCATATTCTACTCAACTCCAAACTCAGTCCCATGCTCACTGCCTTCCCATGAATTCATAATTATAAAAAGGTATTACATCTTTAATCAGAGTATGATGTAATGATTTCCCTTTTCCTACACAGCATTTGTGAACCAAATGGATTGTTTTCACAAAGTGGACCAAGCTCCTGGAAAAACCCAAACCAAACCAAACCCCTATATAAATGGTTTTGTTTGACCAAAAAGGTGTGGAGAAAAGGAGACACAAGATCACAGAAAGAAAAACTGGGTTCAATGACAAAGGCAGCTGGATGCAGCCCCAAGTCTTCTCCTTGCCTTCATCCAACCATCTTTCTGTGATTTGGGCAGACTCCCTAACACAGATTTTTCACAAGCAGCAACAATTTTCTGAGCTCTGTCTCACAAGAAATCCTCCCTTTTGGTTACTTTGCATATCTGCCCCCAGGATGGGATGCTTCATGCTCCCCAAGCAAATATTTCTGGTTGCTATAGTCAGCTAGCTCAGACGCTAGCTCAGGTTTCTCCAGGGTAGATGTTACAGCGTGAAGAAAAATGTGTCCTTACAGAGCTTAGTTCAAAATGGCTGCAGTTCCTCACAGCTGCACCAGAACACCTTGGGGGCTAAAGTGAACACAGACAATCCTAGAGACTGCTAAGCAATCACTTAAAACAAAAATAAAAAATTATCTCCAGATACCACATACTGGGCCCAAAATATTTAGGTTATTTCAATATTTTTGCATTTGTAGAGTGAAATTCCTCTTTTCTTATACTTTCCTATCCTTTTGAGAAAAATTAACTAATCCATGATCAAGATGAAAATGTGTAATATGCTGGCAAGTGATATATATATATATATATATATATATATATGTATATATGTGTGTATGTATGTATGTGTATATATAAATATATACTCTAGCCAGTGTAAAATCACATTTCTTGTGCCCATCTAAGTAATTACTCTAAGATAGTGTAGCTAAGGCTGTGGACTTTTTTAATTCAATAAAAATTATTGAAAATTAAATAAAATGAGTGAAAGAAAGCTGTAAGCAGTGAGGCAGCATTTGTGAACCCCAGTCTGATGGCTTTGGCCATCACCAGCGTGTAGTGTTGGTCACTGCAGGACAGGTTTACCCTTGGAATCCCCAGGCTGAGAACAGGAACCAGAGCAACCCCAGGTGAGCTCTCCCTGCCGCCCTCCTGTCACCCCCTCTGCTGCCCAGCCTCTCCACTGCACGGACAGCTCTGAGTACAGCTAATCACAGGATCAGCATCAATCAAACCTCAGGAATGTGAAGCAACAATTGACCTATTTACCCTCACAAGAAGCAGCATAAAGAAAACCTCTAGGAGCTACACCATTGCCTAAGTACACTAACAGGGAAAGAAACTGTACTCATTTTTCTTTCTGGCAAAGGTTACAGTACTTGAGCCTTTGAGAGCCACTGTGACTCACATTCCTGTGTTCTTATAAGCACACTACACACCATTGTTCTAACTGGTATGCTTCTTCTGTCTTTATTATTTTCATGGCATTCAGCCGGAGGTTAATTTGACCTTCAGCCTGAGGCAAGTTGGCTGTATGGCTTATACTAACAGATATAATTCATTATTTTTGAGCAATAAGTGCTCAAAAGCTATCAACATGAGTGTGCTCATGTTGATAGCTTTTCCTCTTACAAGCTTACTGAAAGCTTCCAGTTGCAGCTTTCAGAAGTCAGGCACATAGATTCCCATAGAGAATTCCTTTGTTCTGGAAGGGCAGGTAAGGACTTCTTCCCTTACAAGAAAACAGCAGTTTTGTCACTCGCCAGAATATATGCAGGCCCCACTGGTAGAAGTGCCATAATTCTTAATTAGCCAATGCAGCATCAAAGGAGGCTGCAGAGTTCACGCCCAACTTTCTCTCACGTTGCTTGTCAACCAAAAAAGAACCAATGTTAATAGTATGCTAACAACATACTAACAGTTAAAATTAGTTTTAAGATATGTGAAATAAACCTCAACACTGTTGTTATTCGTTTACCAAAAATGGGTTTTCTACTATATATGTTTTTCACTAGATTTTTAGCTCAACAACTGCACTGTCCAATTTGTATCTTCACAAACACAGTCCACGGCAGACGGTGACACAACACAGTCAATGAGATCACGTTCTTTCTCCAGCAGAGACAATAAACTTTCCTACACTGTCCTTATTTACAGCTTAAACTAGGGAAGGAAATTACCAGCACTTGACATTCAGTGCCTTCCGGAAGACACTGCAGCCAGGAAAAGGTCCAGTGGGAATCAATTCTGACTAGCAGTTTAGAATATGATGGTCCATCTACTCAAAAATAAATTGCAGCCGGTAAATATTCTTCTCTCGTATTTTTACTTACAAAAAGACCTCCTAATATATTTGATAAATTTCAGCATGAGTGGGCTGGATTAGCAACTTCAGTATAAGACCTTTTTAACTACCACAGAGTGCAACCCTTTTAGTCTACATACATTTTTATACAACAGTCTTTTAAAAGCAGTTCCTCGGTGGGCAAAAAAATTCCATCCACCATTTTTTTTGGTGAAGAATATTTAAGCATTGACATTAGAGTTAGTTGGTAAACTATTACACTGTTCAGTTGTAATGTATGGCAGCTGTATCAACAATGTCTGAATGATCACCCTATGCTGCCACTAAGGACTTACCTCATCTGTTATAGCATGAAATACTGTATGATAATTTGTAATGATGCAAGTATCTGGTAACTTGCTTACAATAACTTATCAGCAGGGACAACAGCTTAATTATATAGTACATCTCCTGATGGCTTCCAAATATTTCTGCTATTCCTCACTAATTTCTAAGGGAAATAATAAGTAAATAAATAGGAATCAGTTTCCTTATTTTACAGTAGTACACTGGTTTACAAATGGAAGACAGAAAGCTTTTATTAGTTGCCAAGGTGACTATATTCTTTGTGCTCTCATCATGATATAAAAATTTAGCCCTAGCCACCCATAAATCCTGATGGATGATGGAGAACAGGCCCCAGGTGAGTTAAAGGATGTGGAGGAAATCCTAGACCAGACTTCTCAGGTTGTGCAGACTCCTATCTCAATGGTGACACTCAGCCCTGGTCAAGCGGGATCTCTGTTTACACTGATAAAGTACAGGCAGCTTGGATTAAATGCCCTTCTCTTCTGCTCCTACCTTCAGGTTCATTCTGAGCACAGGATCACAGGATCCATCTTGGGAATAGCACTGGACCAGCAAGAGCAGAAGAACCTCCAGTGTGCAGGAACCTTCTCCATTTGGCACAGAGGCAGGGAGAAGGTGAATCGGTATGGGATCAATGATATGAAACCAGAAGTCCTTTCCTCTGTGAATGCATAATCTCTCTGTGTAGGTATCAGAGGCCTCCAACCTGGTTCTGTCCCATTAAACATTGGCTCAAAAAGGAGTTCTGAGCATGCATTCCCATAAGGAACCATTAATAGTGCTTTCCACTAGAGTTTGCTCTTTGCAGAAGCAAACTCTATCACCTTGTTTGCCAATATGTTAGTATTCATTCTTGGAATGAATTTCTGTCCTATCAAAACCTGTAAAATGGGAATCAGACAGCTCAACTGAGTAAGAAAATGTCTTTAAATTTGGGAACTGCTATAGAAAATGAGATTTTGCTTCATAAGCATTTCTCTGAGAAATCAGTAGCTGACAATAAGTAACTGAGAGTAGGGATTTCCTCCCTCCATTTTGAAGCGATTACTTTTAAAATACTTTTGAAAATTAGAAAAAATTTAGCATGCATGGAAAGCAAATGGACATGTTTGGGATGTTCTTGTTTTGCCTAGCACTATAATTTGGTGTAGAGAATTGGGAATGTATTATAATAATGAGAATTGTAGTTAAAATAACCTTTAAAATCACTTTTTCATTATAAGTGTTTAAGTGCCCAGAAAAGCCTCAAAGAAAAAAAAAAAAAAGATGAATGCATGAGTATTCACTCTCCTGGGTTTTAGCTCCTAGATGGTGCAGTGTTGAAATAGAGAGTATAGCAACAAGACTGAGTCATGGAAAAAAGCAAAAAATAGCAGGAATAAAATCTGTACTTTTGTGCAGACTAACAAGTTTGTTCCAGAAGCTGTGCATGGGCTGCTGCACTTCCCTGATCCCTGCAAGCAGCAGCACTGTGCTGGTTTGCAAAGCAGTGACCCACTGTGGGTCACAAACCAAGCACACTGTTTGGATAGAACGGAATGTCTCACAGCCAGCTGTTCCAGACTGCCTTTCTCCCTGCTGTGCTGGCACAAGCTGAACTCTGAGCACAGAAAGGGAAACATTGTTCTGGCAGAAGCCCGAACCTGACACTAGGAGGTTTGTGTCAAATATATCACTGTCCATGGCGTGAAAGATACTGGAAGCTGAGGATTAACTTTTCACACATGAGAAAAAAATCTAGCATTATATTATCCATACTTCCCAACTATTCTACATCAGCCTGTACCTCTGTCCCCTGTGACCCTTCTCTATTTTCAGTGAACTCCTAGGCAGCCTTAGAATAAATCTTGTAGGATCATATTTACAGGAAAATGGACATGTACTAAATGCACCAGCCTAACCTTCTGGAACTAAAGAACACGGTCATCTTTGTGGATAAAAAAGCTGATGTTGCAAGAAGAAAGAAGAAACAGAAAAGTTGACAGACAAAGGGGTGTCAACCTGAGTAAAATGACGCTTACAGTATCTACCAACTAGATTAAGAAAGAGATGCTTGCTTGCTTTGTGGACAAAGTAGAGCTACCAATCAAGAGATGCATGGACAAAGCAGAGCTACCAATTAAAAAATGTGTGACTGTGGAGACCAAGATAAGAAGTAAATATAAACAATGTTTAGAAGCACAATAAACAGCTTGTGCTTGATTCACATTGAATCACGCAGGGTCCTTTGATCTCCTCAGGATCTGACCATAATCTTATTTTTCCCAGAGAATTCAAACATTCATAATGCATTCATAATGACATCATAGAATTGTTTAGGTTGGAAAAGACCTTTAAGATCATTGAGTCCAGACATTAAACAGACACCACACCTATGTGTCCTTTAAAGATCTTCTTTGTTGACAACTCTACCACTTCCCTGGACAGCCTGTTCCAATGCTTGAGCACTCTAGGTGAAGAAACTTTTCCTATTATTTAATCTGAACCTTCCCTAGCACAACCTGGAGCTATTTCATCTTATCTTATCACTTGTTACTTGGGGAAAGAAGATCAATATCCACCTGGCTACAACCTCATTTCAGGGACTTGTAGAGAGCGATAGGGTCATGCCCAAGCCTCCATTTCTCCACACTAAACACCCCCAGCTCCCTCAGCTGCCTCTTACAGGACTTGTGCTCCAGACTCTCCCCCAGCTCCGTTGCCCTTCTCTGGACACCCTCCAGCACCTCAGTGTCTTTCTTGTAGTGAGGGGCCCAGAACTGAACACAGCACTCGAGCTGTGGCCTCACCAGTGCTGAGCGCAGGGGGACAATCCCTGTCCTGCTCCTGCTGGCCACACTATTGCTGTTACAACCCAGGATGCCATTGCCCACCTAAGCACAGCTAGCTCATGCTCAGCTGCTCTCAACCAGCACCCCTAGGTCCTTTTCCACCAGGCAGCTTTCCGGCCACTCTGCCCCAAGTCTGCAGCATTGCATGGGTTTGAACTTTGGCACCTGGCCTTGTTGAAACTCAAACAGTTTTCCTTGGTCCCTCAATCCAGCCCGTCCAGATCACTGCAGAGCCTTCCTACCCTCCCGGAGATCAGCACTCCCACACAACTTGTCATCTGCAAACTGACTGAGGGTGTACCTGACGCCTTTATCCAGGTCATTGATAAAGATACTGAACAGGGCTGGCCCCAGCACTGAGCCCTGGAGAACACCACTGGTGACTGTGCCAGCTGCATTTCATGCCACTCACCACCACTCTGGGCTTGGGTAACCAGCCAGGTTTTCACCCAGCAGAGAGTACACCAGTTCAACCCATGACTATCCAGTTTCTTCAGAAGAATGTTGTGGAGGGGAATCAGATAAGAGAAGCAGGACTTGCCTTATGCCCTTGCTGACTGGGCCTGATCCTCTGGTTGTCCTGTACTTGCTAGCAGATAGCACTCAAGATGATCTGCTCCATGACCTTCCCCAGCAGCACAGTCAGGCTGACAGGTCTGGTCCCATTGGTGATGTATTCACGGAAATTTTTTTGTGTGTCTTTTAGGGCAGTAGCCAGATAAATCTGCAATTGGACTTTGGCCCTCCTAATTTTCTTCCTGCTTAACCTCCTGTTTGCTCATGTTGTGTGCATTGGTGTAATGGCACTTCAGTTGAGCTGCTGATTCCACCACTTCCCTGGGGAGAGAAGCTCTAATTCCTACATGACCATTCTCAGGTCATGTAGGAATTCCATGGTTTCTAAGACATCACTGACCTTTGTGTCTTTTTTGCCACATGGATCTCCATCCCCTACCTTCAGTGGCGGACAGAAGGAACCTGCTAGCACATAGTCACTCAAAAACTGCTGTGCTACCTTCAAATTTGCCTTTAGCGAGCCTGGTTTTACCACTTTCCCCATTTTAGTTTAAAGTTGTTTTGATAAGCCCTGCTAATTCTGTGCAAAGATCCTTTTCCTCCTTTGTGACAGGTGTACCCCATCCATTGCCAGAATGTCTGGTGTTAAGTAGACCAAATCATGATCAAAATCCCTAAAATCTGTGGGTGACACCAAGCTTGGAGCCAGGTATTGGTCTGCTGGATTGTACCATTCCTTCCCTGCAACAGGATGGATAGAGGAGAGCAACAGTTGTGCTCCTGATCCCTCAACAGTCATCCCAAGGCCCTGGAGTCTCTTAATTGCCCTTGAATTTCTTGCTGCAACTTCATCCCTGCCTACCTGAAAAAACAGAAAATGGATAATAACCAGAGGGTTGTGCCAAAGGGTGACACTTTCACTTTACATCTTCAACCCGGCCCCAGGAAGGATGCAGACTTCCTGAAGAAGCCTGCCTGGTCCACATAGGGGGCTTTCTGTTCCCTTCAGAAAGGATCTTCTATGACATCAATCTGTCTTTTTTCTCTTTGTGGAAATAATTTTGACAGGGCCCACAGGCTGAATTAACTTTAGTGACACCTCCAAGCCAGATGGACTATTCTCCTCATTATTGTTCCATTCTAGTTGCAGAGCCTCCCACCTCATGTGCCAGGTCACCTGAGACGTTGGGGCAGTCACAGATGAGAGGTGCAGGAGCCTGTCAACATGCCTTCATCCCTTATGTGCTCTGCCAGGCAGAGAGAGAACCAGGAATCCCCTGCGTCATGCAGGGCCTGTCTGGGGGTGCAATTCCAGCAGTTTGTCTCTCTCACACCCCCGGATGTCTGCATTCCCAGAGCCTGGCCCGGTACCAGGGGCTGCCCTTTGGTGCTGGCGCAGAGCAGGGCACAGATATCAAGTCATACTCCAAGCTTCGAACAACCCAGTAGACTCCCAAATTTAACACCTCTATTGAGCTACAAATATTGTTTGTTTAGGCTATGTTAATCTATAATTATCTTTTTACAAGACAAAATAACTAGGTGGTATGTTTCCATTTAACTGGTACATGCCAAATTAATTTGTAACTGTAAATAGAACTAAACATCCTGAGAGACAAAGGAAGCACTTCACTATGTACTATGTACTATGTACTATGTACTATGTACTATGTACTATGTACTACTTGGAAAGTATAACCAATGATGCTGTGATAATTATCAGTTTTTTCCACAGTATAAGTCTCTCT
The DNA here is from genome assembly GCA_039654755.1 of Calcarius lapponicus. Lineage (NCBI taxonomy): Eukaryota > Metazoa > Chordata > Aves > Passeriformes > Fringillidae > Calcarius > Calcarius lapponicus. Next base: position 64,167,395 of record CM077466.1, on the reverse strand, counting down.
TAAAAGTAAGTTGCCTAAAAATATCTTCTTTACACAGAAGGAATTGCAAGATAGTGATTGTGCACAGGAAGGAGAATTTTCTATTAGACTTAGACAGATATAATTTTGCAGGTTGTGACAATACAATCTGTGACAAGTTTCTGTTCCCCACATCTTTCCCTCTTTTCCAATCTATATGAATCTATGATTCTCTGACTAGGTGGAAAGTGTTATTTTTAACATGACTCACCAGTGCATATGTTTACTCTTGTTTACTACTGAGTAGAATCTCTCTATAACACTCCTATCATCTACAGAAACCCTGTCACTGTTTTCAGCAAGATTCCACTGTCTGCAAATTTTCTGTCCTCTGCCTGCATTTAATGCTCTTTCAACCATATACACTAAGAAGTAAATAACTTTTCCCCCAGATTTTTGTTTCTGTCCTTGCTATATTAACCAGGCTCAGAGCAGTGGCTTTGTTTTCTCCTCATTTTTGCTGAGTGAATTTGTTAGCAAACAATGACAAATTTTCACAAGCTAGCACCAGTTTTCTCTAATTGCTGATTTCTCCAACACAGCAGAAATAGAGAAACAGGTGCCAAGTGCAAGGTTAAATACAGTACTTAAACTATGTATTTCATAAGAAATCTTATTAGACAGTTTTTAAAAGCATTTAATAATTTGAAGCTAAGCTCTAAGTTCCCTCCTCTTTCTGATGAAGAGAAAAAGAAAACAAGAGGATGTCAAAAGTTGTGAAATACTCACAAGTCTCGGAGTGCTAAGCAGCAAGTCGACACGACACAGAAGTTAGGATAAGGTTTGCACAAGTGACACCAGCAAATGCTCCACCCCCTCCTCCCTTCTGTTTTACTTTCAGTTGTTACATAAATAAATTTGTACCTAAGAAGGTGGACGTTATTCTCACCGCAAAGAACAGACTGTAGGGATTTCCTGCTGCCGTTTCCTAGCAGCTTTCAAACTTGGAGGAAAAAAACCTAAACAAAACAACACAAAAAGAACTGTGGAAAAATACATATGCCTGCAATTTAGAAGGCAGGCGAGCGAGTGCCAAAGACGAAAGGCAGCTGACTGATTGCTATCTGAGGCATGGACCTTCCTGGACATTCTGGTTTAAGCACTCCCTAAAGGGAAGAACTCTTACTGCTTGTGCCCTTGTTGCTGCGCCTCGTAGCTTGAGCGCAACTTCCTGACCAGGGCTGGCCAGAGCTGCCTGCCTCGGCAGCAAGCACTGCAGCTTGGTGCTGTGACTCCTCCTCTTTCCAACCAGAGCAGTGGCTTTTTTACTGGTACAGTAAAAACAGTGGTTTTTTTACTGGTTTTTTAAGGTACAGCTGCCTTAGGTGGGAAAATGCAGTGGCCTTTCAGGACAACACCGAAAAGCCATGGGAGAAGATTATGAGGACAGAGAAGAGCTTCTTCAAAAGGCTTCTCCATCTGGCTTCCTGTGGAACAGCAGGGTGGGGAGCTGGCATAGGCCAGCAGAAGAATATCCTTATAATGGAGCTGAAAAGATTAATTTACAAATTGCATTGAAATCCAAAGGTGTGGATTTTTAGCTGTAAAGAAAAGTGGAGGTTTAGTGTCTATAATAATCACTGGGGATGGCAGCTGTACACCTAAAGTCCCGCCTAGACACTTCATCATAAAAAAAACTTTTGTTCCTTGAGCTAAACTTGAATGTCTTGAAGATGAGGTTTAGCAGCTCCCCAGGAGTACAGGTTTCCAGCAACCATCACTTACCTATGTAAGGTTCTTGCATTTGAGAGGCAACAGTGAAAACAGTTCTTGATCTCTGTGCAATCTTTTTTATATCCTTGGCTGTGCTGTTCTGGGTGCTGGATGTTATTTTGTGCATGTCACACTGAGAGGTGGTAAAAATATTCTGCAGCTAAATTACAGGGGTTTAGAAATTACTCTGACTCCTTACTGAAGAAGAGGTGAGTTTCTGGAGTTGGGCATTTCCTTCTTGTTTCTCAGTGAAATAATGTTTTTTTCAGGAACACTACTTATAAAACAATACCAGTTAGTTCACTGTGCTGGCATATTCTATTACAGAAAGATTCCAAAAATCTATTTATGAACATAAACAAGACTTCTGTGTCTTCAACAGCTGTCATACAAGCGAGAGAAACAGGACCTGGGACTGAATGTTTCCAGAGAGTAGTTACAGGTGACTACATAAAAAATGCATTGTGTGGGACAGCTTTCTGCCATTTCTTAGCACCTGTTGTCCTGAGGTCCAACATTTGGGTCTAGCATCCATTCTGCAGAGAAGGCATTGGAATGAAATGCCGCCACATTAATTACCTCCTGCATGGGTTCAGACTTGCTGTCACTGCTATTGCAAAGAACAAAAACAAATAAAACCAAAACCAAAAACAAAACAAAACAAAACAAAAAAAAAACAAAACCAAAACAAAAAAAAACCCAAAACCAAACAAACAAAAAAACCACACACACACAAAAAAAAAAGCAAGCAGAACTCACAATTTCGTGCTTGTCAGGCACTCTTGGCTCTTTCACACGGTACCTCATCTGTGCCTCCAGAAAGGCAGCTACTTGTGCTCCCAGTACTTTGCCTCAATGCAGGCTGTGAATGTCAGTTTTTAAGCAGATGGACAGACATGAAAGATGAAATCTGCTTCACCTGGCAGCTGTTAGAAACCAGGAAGGACTTGAAAGCAAAAATAAAAATACAGACTTTCCATGGCTAATGACAGATTATGAAAAGTACCAGCATTGCAGGAAAAACATCAGCTTGGATGTTTTCTGGATTTAAACCAAAGGAACATATCTGTTTATTAACTGTCTTGTCATAAGATCACTTATTTTCAGACAAGTGTAGTCATAAACACCTGTTTCTTCAGCCTACTTCAGCTCATAGAATGAGAGTAAATAATATCAAGTATATGTGTAATTACATGTATGTACTTGGACTTGGATCCCAAGGTGTCTCATATTTTCCACTGTTTAAATCTGAAAGAAAATTGAGTGTTTTCCATTTTTTTTCTTTTTGATGTGATGCTAAATTTGACAGAATTTTCTAAACTAGGAGAAATTTATAGGCAAATAGACAAAAACAAGCACACAAAGATTGAGGTATTAACTAATTATGTGAGAATAGGGAAAGAACAATTTCCCTTTCCCAACAATTTCCTTTGAACACAGCAAAATGGAATCATTGCATATAAAGTGAGTTTTTTTAATGATCTCTCTGGGTTTGTTCTTTTTTTAAGCACTGTGTTTTGCTGGCATTTCTGAAGTTTAGAATATATTTCTAGCTTAATATAAAAACTAGTCCTAAAAATGACATTAATTGTATATAAAAGTAATGCAGATGTCACTATACATTACATTACAGTAGGGTGGCAATATCACCAGCACTCCCTCAAAATTTAACTCTCATTCTTTTTCTTAATTACACAAAAATGTGCTCCCTAATTACACAGGAGACATTTTATAATCATCTGCTTGCTTCTAGCCACACCAAGGTGTTTATTTATAGCAGAAATTATTCTCAGATTATTAAAAGCAAAATAACTTATAATTATTTCTAATTTGTGCATCTACAGAAACCCTGTAGATGCAGGTTTAATTTATAGTGGATGCAGGTTTTTTGGCAAAATACTGGCAATTATTCTCACTAAGGAGCAACTAAATTGTAACTTAGTGTTTTAAGAATGTGAATGCAAACAGTCAAGTGAAAACAGATGCATGACTGTCATTTTGGAACAAAGCAGGAAAACAAAACTCACACATGACCATCCTGGTTTGAAGAAACATTACCCAAATGTTTTGTGCAACTGCATGACTTTCATCAACAAGTTTGTGGTTTCTCTCTTCCTAAAAGTCTGCCTATATTCTCGTGGAATTCCTTAGTAATTGGTGCTAGTTCTGTTGCTGAACACTGGGAGAGGATGTATTGCTACAGGAGCAGGAGTGAAGAAATGGGAGGGAAGAAGGCTCTTCCAGAGCAGTCTCTGTGATCAGGTAGGTATACAAAAACCAGTAGTTCTAGCAACAACAGATCCCTGCAGGATAGCCCCAGCTGACTCAGCCCAAATCCAACTTCCTTTGCTAAATTTCTGAATGCTTAAAGAAGGGAATGCACTACATTCTTCTCACTTACTGTTTTAGTATTAGTCATTTTAATAAGAGGTCTTAAATGAAGACCTTCACTGGTAAGTTATCAACTCTGATGAGACATATTGCTCTATAATGATTTTAATTTTCTTTAAATGAATTCTAAAACTATTAGCAAACCTGAACCCAAATATACAGGCGCATGCAGAAGATAATTGCAATTTAAAACGTATCTCTTCCAAAGTACTTTTTTTTGTTATAATATTCCTACTGTCTTTGAATTTTCACTCCAGGGCTGAACTACTACCCCATCAATTATCAACCCTATGAATTTCTGCATAGGAAACTGAAGGAATTGTTGTTTTCTTCCTCTAGGTGACAGGGTGGATATATAGAGCTGATAAGGATGTACAATTTTGGCTCCACCATTGCCAGTGTGGCAGCCAGAGGAGGCAGTTCCAGGGGAAACAGCCTTCTGCCTCTGAAAAGTCACATCCCAGTCATCCCAGCAGCTTTCACCATTACTCTATGGTGGTTTAGCAGAGGTGAGCCTTGTTTCTAATGACAGAGGCCAGGAGCAGAGTGGCTTGCTACTGAGAAGGACAGGACAGAGGGGAGCTCGTATGATGAGGGACTCTCATCAATCTGTCTTTTAGATAAGGCAGGAAGGTGCATTTCTGGAAATTATCATGTTCACACACAACTGAATTTGGTATCTGTTCTGCACCAGTGCTGGAACCACACATGACAATATTCAGGACTGAAATAGTTCTATGGAGCAAATACTCCTGTAATAGAACATGTAATGTACTAAACGTGTTACTAGGTGGGAATGTGTATCCTCTGAAAATCTAGGCAACTTCTGCTTCATGGCTCGTCCAGGGCTATAATCCGTCTCTCTTTTTTTCATACTAAATTGTAATGTTTCCTAAATTATAGACTCTTCAGATTGCTTATTAAAAACTGGCATTGCAAAACCGGCATTTAATTTCTAGGCACATCTGGAGAGACATTGTTATTATGCCTTTCAGCACCATGCACAATATTTCTGGCATGTTATAATTTATCAACTACTGCCACTAAGAATGAGCTATTCCTATTTAAAGAGACAGTGTTTCCAAGCAAAACCAGGTCACTTGCTAAGTCAGCAAAAGAAAACAAAGGGAAAGGCATTTAATGCATAAAATGTGCAAAATATGTTTCTGAATCTGTGAAAAAAGTTAACACAGAGAAATGTGCAGCTCTTAGTTGGAGTTGTGTTAGGAGCATATAATCTTAAGTGCCACGTGAGCAAGTTCTACTCTATTTAAACAAAATATTTGCAGTATTTCAGCCAATAAGTTTTCCTAAGAAAGTTACTCTTCAATATGCATTATAGGAAAATTCTACATATAAATTAATTATTAAAAAAATGATTAAAGTTCACTATAAATAAAAACAAGCTGGCTAACATCCCAAAAGGAATCCCTTCGCTATAGAGGTTCTCTCAAATTATACTTGTGTTATTTCTCTCGGTGTTAATCAGACTTGAGTGGAGCAGCCAGACCACAAAGCTCTTGTAGTTCACATTCTCTGATGCAGGGAACTACATGCCAAATCCACAAAACCATTGAAGACTCTAATCCTTACATTCCAAGATAGCTCCTAGAGGAACAGAACTCAAGTCCTTCTATGAAATTAGGTGCTGTGCTACTTGACCTCAGATGACTGGACACCTTCTGCACTGGCTAGCTGGAGCCCTCAGCAGTGCCTTGGGGAAGCAGGCACATTTCCCTGTTAGGTTGCTCATGCTGAACAGAGCAATGCCTAAATTAGCTGAGTAGCAGGGCTGGCAAGAGCCTTTGAGGGTTTAAATGCCTTTGGCTGCACTGGTACTGCCTCCACCCAGGACCTGTAACTCATAATCCTCCCCTGAAAGCAGCACCTTTATGCAGTATAAAGCACAACATCCAAAACATGTATCAGTCAATTTGTTTTTTCCTAGACAAGCATTTTCTTAGTGTTTCTCAACTGAAATTCCAGAACAGTAAGTTGAAGGGTCAAAATTTTACATTATAATTATCAAACTGAGTCTCTTGGCGGACGGGGGCTGGATTCCTTTCCTCTTAGCTAACAAATTTTCCCAAAACCTCTCAGTCTCAGTCCATGTAGACAGCCTTTCTGACGTTAGCAGCCTGCTTTGTGGCTCACTTCACCATTTGTAGTTGAAGCTTTAAGGAACACAGGAAAATTTGATCCTAACTTGTATGAGGATGCAAATAAGTCCTACAAGAAAGAATAACACGAGAGAGGTTAATAAACTGGAGAGACGGAAGAGGAATGCAACCGAGTAATGATGTGCATTCCATCAAGATAGTTTCCTTTATTTTCTCCTTTAATATTGAAGTAAAATAACTGTGACATTTGTATCAAATTTCTTGTCTTATGCTTTATGCTGTGATACAAATGTCTCTTTAAGGATCAGAGCTTTTGTGACAGAAGTATAAAACCCTTCTTGAAAACTAATTTCTGTATAAACAGAGAAAACAAGATATTTAGTTACCACATACACAGAATGTATTCTAAACCTAAAAATTTAAGAGACACTCCACAACACAGTGTATTTAGCCAAAAGAAAGGAAAGGGATTTCTCCAACTCGTTTAAATTAGGAGTCATACCAAATTCAAAGTTGCCTTTAGTTTTGTCACATTGCTTTCAGATGTCTAGGGTATATAAAGAGAATATATGAAAATATATTATGACACTCGTGGAATACTGAACTCCCACCACACTCCACAATATCATTCTTTTATATTAAAAAAAATCAATGTGCTTTCTTAATCTTAATATATGGCACACTATGTACAGAAAGAGTGAATGCTCTGGGAGCTGGCAAAATTTTGACTAGTTGATGAAAAGGTGATGGTTTGAAATTTACCAAATAATCGGTCATTTTTCATCTCAGACCTGGGCTTTGCAGTAGTTTATTGTCCTCAGACCAGTGATGTTCCCCATCTGTTACTTTTTACCTCTCCCCAGAGCACCTGTTATTCAGGAGCAGCAGCTTCCTCTGAATGCTGTGCCTTTGCTTTCACTGGGGCCACAAGGGACACAGAAATGTTCAACATGCATAGGAATGGAGATTCCCCATTTTCAACCCCCCTTGCTCACTCTGATCTCTCCCATGCTCTGCCTCATGACTGTCTGGCCTAGGTGACTAAAATTCATTGTAGGAAATCATGCAGCAGCAAGGAGCTGGAGAACTGTACAGCACATTTCCAGTCCTCTCTGTTTCCCTGATAATTTATCTGTGTGTACTTCATGTACTCCAAAACCAGCCAAGTGTTTATGGACAGGATTTCCATTGAACTCCACCTGTCCAGTGAGCAGCTTCCATGACCTGTCTGTATGAATGTCCAACACGGGGCTGGCTTGCAGCTGCAAACAGCGTTTCTTAATACTGGTAAGTCAAAGTATCTCTGATACATGACTTGATGTTCTTGTTACTCTTCAGTGGGCTTTGAAATCTGCTCCAGATTGTTCCAAATAGAGAAAAATCAGAGGCAAACTTCTGGGCTGTATCCTAGCCAGAGTGTAATGAAGCAGCAGCCCTTTAAATTGCTGCTGCAACATTGGCCAAATTAGGCAAACACAGTAATCCAAAACTTTTTGCCACTGTGATCAAAGTTTGTGTTAAATTAAAATAAAATAATAGATGGAATATGCTCAACACAATATCATATTCTTTGCAGAGTTGAAAAAGTGGGAGGAAAAAAAGCACAGGTTTTTGTAAAATAACATTATTGAAGAGTTAAGACTCAAAGCATCCATTGTTGCTTTGCCTTTTTTTGTCTTGTGTACTTCTATAGTACTTAGTCAAATATAACCAAAGAGTAGCATCCAGAAATATTTGAAATATAAATAAAACCTGTATATAGTGAACTATAATCAATAGAGGCAAAGATGTTTTTTCACTGGCAAAAAGTTGAGACTTTAACACTATGAAAGTGCTAAAGAGACTGTAGAGGACATATAAGAATTCAAGTACTGATAGGTGACCATTAGGAAGGAAAGCAAATCAAGGAATTAAATCTTGTTAAAACTCAGGGAAATACATTGCCTCAGAAAGATTTTAGTTTGTGACAGTGCAACTACACACAGTCATGCCAGTCTAGAAATCCTGTGTGATGAAGACAGTAAATAGTGCAAGACATGGATGAGTGGTCCATGTAGGCATGCTCCAGAAGAACAGTGGATGTGATGTCCTCTGAGACATAAAAATCTCACGTATGAATGACTGTCCAAAATCACAGATATGAAAGACTTTGCTATTTCTTGTCACTTCCCAGATACAGACTACATCTTGTCATTTGCTTTTTCGAACCACAGGATTCCTCCTGAAGTGACTCCTACTGTTTACCAGAGAGCATCTATTTTTGTGCAGTTCCCATTGTAGCTAGTTTTCTATCTTTAAAAATCAATGTTATGTGGCTTAGGGGATAGATAGAATTTAATTCCTGCTGATATAACACTTTCTTGCAAACCCTTCCATGTATTTATACTGGCGGAGACTGTGATTTCCACAATTTACATTACATGGAGCTGGTCCATAAAATTGCATGTTTACTTGTTTCATTTCTGGGTGACTGTATGAAATCAATTCTAACCTGCTCTCATACACCTATCAATAGAAGCTTACACCTAAGAAGCAGATAAACACAGTCTTCTGGCATTCCAGAGGAGCAAGAGATCCGTTTTGTCTTTGGCAAGAAGGAAGAACTAAGCCTTTGCACTGAATGTATGAAAAAGTGAACTGAAACTGATGATGGTGTGAGTTCTTATTATCCTAAACTACAAGGGCTTGGTGGCCTTTTTCACTGCCAGTCATCCCAATTAGCAAAAGCTGTATTCAGCAACTTTAAATCAAATCCTCTGTGCTCTGGCTGAAGTAGAAAGTTTAGTTTAAAATGAGGAGTTTGGGCTAATTTTTACACTTCTCAGGAGCAAGGTGAATATATGAGACTAGTGAACTTCTCAAGGCTTCTTCAGAAATATAAATGGCCACTGTGTGATTCCTGAGGGACAGGTAGCGTAACTTGAGGTTTTAAAAGTACTAGACATATTAATAATTTTTATCTGATAATTTAAAAAGAACTACTTCCCCACTTAAGAAAGAGAAAAGCTGTTTTTATGGCCATCATTGTGATTTTGTGTTGTTTATACATTCTAGTGTTTATATGGAGTTTTCTCCAGTTGTACATATAATACAATTTGGGAGTTACCTTTGTTCAAATAGATAAAAAAATGAGTTATAAAGGATTTTTGACAATGTCTAGTCCATTCTTCTGCCCTAAAGTGTGAGCACATATGCCTAAACTATACCTAGTGGATATTTCATTAATGTGCTCTTCAAAATGTCCAGTGTGCTGAAAACTTTACAGGAATGTGGCATAGGACGTGCAAGGAAGGTGCACAGCAAAGGGACGATCCTGTGGCAAATGCATGAAAAAGTTTTTCAATGTTATTTTGTGGTCTGCTTTTCCCTTCCAGAAGGTTTCATTCCTTCTGTTTAATACTGCCTCAGGTTTTGTGAGCAGAGTTTTCATTTGATAGCTGCATCAAAAGTGTAACTGCTTGAACAATCCTGACTGACCTGCCCATTTTCCTTTCTTTCAATTACACAAGTTCCTCTCTGCGCAGCACTCCTGAGTCTGCCTCACAGGTGCACAGTTTGTGCCCCCTCATGCTGACTGATTTCTTGCTTCCTTATATTAATTTTACAGGACAGGATGTCAAAAATCTTACTGAAGTCAGGATTATGTGACAGCTACTGCTTCTCCTGTATAATTTAGACTTTTTATCTTGTCACAAAAGGAATAATTTGTCAGAATTTGTCCATAATGAAATGTGTGGGCTTGTTCCTCCTCCAGTTTTCATTTTGTCCAAGTGCTTCTCCTAGGAGGTTTTCAGGCATGGGAGATTATCTACTTAGACTGATGCACTCACTCTTTCTGCCCCCATATCTCGAGGGCAGTCATTCTGAGCCTGTTTTTTTATCAGCTTGGACCCCAACACATCAGTCAGATCTTCAGGAAGGGAAGGCAACAGGAAGCCCCCACTGAGTCAAAGCAAAGGCCTGTTTTCCCAGGATGCAGCCTGCCTGCCATCCACTCTCCAGAAGCAAAGGAGGAGTGTGAGAGCAAAGCCAGGGCACAGGGACCCTTCCCCAGTGATCCCCTTGTGTCCTCCAGAGGAGCCTCAGACAGCTTGTTTCTCTCAGGCAGCAAAAGGCTCTGCAAGCTGTCATAGTGACTCACATCAGATTTTAAACAGGAGTCCCCCTTTGTTCACAGTGCTATTTGCTCACTATTTGTCTTCTACGCTTCTGCTGCTAAAGAGAATTTGCTTCTTATTTTTGGTGACATGATCTGTTCCCTGTTATAAACAAAGTTAAACCTTTTAATTGTATCACTGAAAATCCAAGTGATTTTCAGCTGTCTTGATAACTGAGATTTATATTGCTTTTAAAACATTTGTGAATCTAAAATTTTGATTAATGCTTCTCTTTGCATCTCATGATAAATGCAGTATGTCCCTTGTACAATACTTCCAGAGGCATGGAAAGTAAAACTCTTTCATCATACAAATTTTGGCCCTGAGTGCACATATGGTTCATGATTTCTACCCCAGGTGTATCTGTGCTGCCTTTTCAGAACCAATTGAACGTTTCCATGTAAATATTTGGACATTTGAGGCATTGGAATTTGAACACGGTGTAGGACATTGCATAACAGACTGACTAATCTAATCCTAGAAACCACTACAAATAAGCACCTTCATTTCATTTACTCTCATGTCTTCAGTCACTTGTTCCTATGGTCTATTGTGACTAGTGTGTAGATTATACAGCTAGAAATATTTTAAACAGGGACAAGTTAAAAACTGTTGTCTGACATTGAAATGTATACTTCACTTATGTATGCCCCAAAGAGAGGATTTGAAAAAAACAGTAGGAGAGCAGCTCCAGTGGAGCAATTTCACTTTGTGAAATTTCAGTGGTTAGCTCACTTACCAGCTGCATCAGGAAGTCCTCTTCCACACACCCCAAGGAACTCCTAAATTGTTTTCTCACTGCTGTATTATACTTCTGGCAGATATCTGGCAAGCTGAAGTCCCCTATGAGTTGGACTCTTCCCAGCTGCTTGTAGAATAATCCATGTGCCTCTTCACCCTGGCTGAATGGTGTATTACAGACTCCCACCACGACATCTGTCCTTCTGGCCTTTCCCCTGATCCTAACCCTTAAACACTCAACACTGTCGTCACTGTCATTGAACTCTAGACAGCCAAATCCCAACAACTTTCTGCAGGGAGGACCCCTAATTCCTATTCTCAGGAGTTTCCATGGTTTCTACCTCATCAATAATCCCTGTGGCTTTGCTGCCATGTGGACCTTCATCCTCTGTCCCTGGCTGAGACAGCAGACTGAAGGACCTCACTAGCACATTGTCCCTCAAACACTGTGGGCTGACCCCACGCTTATCTTATTTTTTATTTACTTCTCTTACATTATTAGCTACTGCAGCTTCAGTAGATTATTTTTTAATTAGGCTTTCAAAAAATTCCATAGGTTTATTCTTTTAGGATCTGATCTCTTTTATGTGAGTTAGAGCTTTATAATTATCTCTTAATGTGCTTTTCAAACTGTGGCCTGGGTGTTTACAATCTCACAAAACATTTGAGACGAGGTGAAAAAAAATTAATTTTGCTGCAACCTTTCACTATTACCGTGTTTCCCAGAAAATTGCTGATCTTTAGGGATAAAGGCAGATTTGAACCACATGCCAGGTAAGGACAAATCAGCTGGTATAAATTGGTATAGCCTGTTATTTGCTGCTCCATGATGATTACTTACCATTAGGGAGAATTTAGAAATTTTCACTTTTAGGAAAGCTACTTTTCTACCTGAAACAAAATATTATATTACTTATTTCTCTGTTTTTATAATGGCTCATATTGTTACAACAAATAAACAAAAGGATTCTTCTTAGCATCCATGGATTAGATGTTTGTAGGGAAGGGTAAGTTTTCTAAGGTAATTTTTCATTTGGAAAAAGTCCACTTCTGTATTGCTGTCATGTAGAAAGATGAAGGTACTTTTAAAGTGTGAATGTCAAGATTAAAGATCATAATTCAGTGGGTGAAAATATTAACACATGCTTCTTGAGGAGGATTTATGGAAGATCTTCACATCTAGGAATCACAAGGATGGGAGAAAGTGCTGCCTTTAAAAGAACAGACAATTCCATGAGGTAGATAACAGGGGCAGTTAGCAGATATGCTTTGAAAACATTTGTGTTCCAAGAGTCACAACCAACTTAATTGGTTTTATAGAGCCCTTGATTCTGTTCTGTGAGAAATATGAAGGATGAAATAATAGAACATTCTAGTAAAATATAGGAGCATTATTGCAAAAAGGAAGAGAGATCAAAAGTTCATGTTGAAAAGAAGAAGAAAAGAATATTTCCAAGTTGAAAAAAGGGTAAATGTTGAGAAGAGCTTGATGATTTAATGTTTTGGGATAGTTCACTGAATTGTGTACGTTTTTAAACAAGTTCTAGTTCAGTAAAAGTATCTTAACTATTCTTAGGCCAGAGAAGACATAAAATGGATTTTTAGATAGGATGCTGGTTAGGATTTTTAGCTATTTAGGTAGCTGTTTATTTTTCTCATATTTTTTATGTTTTCTCCCACCACCTTAGAAGAGAATTAGATGGAGCAACTTGTTTCTTAACCTTTTGAATAAAAGATTAGTTTGTAATGGCCATGGAAAATCTCCATCATAAATCAATTATTCTGTGGTTTGTGAGCAAATCTCAGCTTTGTTAAGATTACTTTGTTTTATGCACTTGAAGTTAGCACTGCAAATTCAGGTGTTAGCTGTGTTTTACATGTAAGTGAAAATTACTATATAAAAACTAGGAATTACTATTTATTTATTGTATGATATTCATAGTGAGCAGTATGTGAAATTATGTGGTAATGTCTCCTCTTTACATAAGCTGACCTTTATAAGCTTCCCCTTCTCGACTAAATAAATCTTAAAATTCAGTTTTCCTTTGCACACCTGTAAATGAAACCACTGTCAGATGGCGAATATTAGTGAACACTAAACCAAAAAAGTGCATAGTTGAAGAATTCACTGCTTGCTCACTTACATCCATACCCTGAGGATTTTTTTCTGCAGTAAATGGAGATTTATTCTACAGAATTTAAGGCTTTCCCCCATCCTTTAAAAGCCTAAGGTTTGTGTGGAGAACTTTTCATTATATAACTTATGGGATATTGTTCAATGTGGAGACAGATGGGCATGCCAAGCCTCTCCCTTGGAGAGGTGTCCCTTGAATGGGGTAGGATAAGATCTTCCCAAACCTCCTGGATGGAGAAACCCTCTGTGGTGTCATGGTGAGTTTCCAGAATGCTTTGGGGTCCCATGTAGATCCTCTGAAACTGATTGGTTTTTCCCCCTTGGTACCACCTCTGCTTTTCCCCATAAAAGCCCCAGTTCCTGCCCTGTTCAGTGGGGTGCTGCTGTCACTGGCCTCCTTGGTGGCGTGCTGGGATGAAGGAACTCTGTGGAACAGCCACACGGTGCTCCTGTCTCTTTGTCCCTGTGTTGGCCCCAGTGCACCTCGCAGGGCAGCGCTGGAATTGCTGCTAAGACCTGAGCTGCCTGCCCCTTGCTGAGGTCACCCAGTGGCTGAAGGGCTGCCTGGGACCCCAGGAAGTTGTCTCCTGCAGCACCTCTCTCTGGGAAGGTTGGGCCATCAGACCCCCAGCCGGCTGCACACAGCAGTTCAGCAGCCAAAGTGTTTTGAACAATAAGGATAAGAATTGTGAACTCCACTTTTTTATTACTGATTTTTCAAGCCAGTCAACAGTGTGAAGGAAGTATGAACATTCACTGTTGTACTGGTGAGTCCAGCAAACAGAGCTCACTACTCTGTCTGTCCATCTGCTGACTCATACCAGGGAAACGTTTCTGGCTGCAGAGCACTGACATAGTCTGTTCTCCATCTCCCCTTGACCCTTCCCACCATGCTTAAAAGCCAGGGGCTTTACACTGTCAAGAGGTGTGGAAACAGAAGTTGCATAGAGCAATTATCCCCCAGCGACCCTTTGGAAGAGCTCAATCTCTTGACATAATGCTGTGTTCATGCCCAAGACAGACACTCCCATCAGTAGTGGGGCATACTGTGGTTTGAAAACCAGCATCACTCTGTGCCTGTGAATATGTGATAACATGCTTATAACCCCATTCAGCCAGAAATCTGCTTTGCCTGCCAGAAAGCCAGCTGGACTTCAGCAACTGCGGCAGCTAAAAGCAGTGTGTGAGTGTATTTTCTGGACTATACAGAAGGCACCCTCTCACAGACAATGAAAACAATCAGCAGCTTAACAGAAACAGGATTGATTACTTCAAATAAAACCGTATCTTGTTTCTATCAATAGCATTATTATGCTGTTGCTTTACTCAGGGGTTAAGATAGGAGGTATTTTTTAATAGTCTGATGAAACAAGTAGTGTTTTTTTCCCTGCTGGTTTTGAGGAGCCTCAAGACTCAATTACAAAACATAGCTCTTTCAGTTAGGAGCTCTGCTTTTGCTGCCAGTTTCATGAAGATTCTCTAAGGCCATATTTCACACCAGCATGAATGTAGTTTTTTATAATATTTCCATCAACAACCAAAAAGTGTGTTATGTATGTGTGAACATATCATAACAACTTTCATGTTAATCCATGTAAGAGTTTCTCCTCACAGAACAATTTAGAAGAACTTGGGCAGAGCAAAGAGAGTGATATAGGAACAGTATAGTATATAGGAATAAGTATAAAGGAACAGTTTTAACATTTGCATGTCTATGCCAGCCAAAGGTTTTCATCTTTTGATACTATGTCATTTTGGTTAACTGCTGAAATAATCCACCCCTTATCTTGCAAGATGCAGTCCCTTTGCAGGGTCCTATATGATCAATTTTACTGATGTTTTAAAAGTTTCATTCTGTCTAAATAACTGAGTATAGCTTGGAGCTTACTGGCTCTGTCAAGTACTGTGAAGCAAGGATTACATAAAAGAGTTGTTTTTAAAGGAGGTAAATTATTTTAATCTTGGCAAAAGAGTAGTTGATGAAAAATTTTCTTTGGTTCCCAATGGTTGCTGTGAAGAAAAGAATCTTGGCTTCTAAGGAATTTTTAAGTTTGAGTCAAGGGATATAGAGATCAACCTTCAGTTTATTTAGATCATCTCTTCCTACAAAATGATCATTGTTCTTATGTTGTCTCCTCCAGATGCTTTTAGTTATCCAGAAAATGTTTTCAGGCTTGTTCAATGCACTTCATTTTGTTTGCATTGCCCCAATTAAAGATGTGTTTATCAAGATATTCTTATGTAGAGGCAAAGGAAATTGTGTAACATTTCATGTGTGTATTCAATAGTTTCTTGTTTATGATACTGTTTTTATATTCTAGCTTAGGAGCCTGAATCTTGAGATTTGAGTGCCCAAAATTCTTTCTCATGACAAAATTTGAACCTTCCTGACCTGTAAAAATGCTTATAAACAGAAGTTTGCAAGAAAATCAATCTTGGTACAATTGCAGTAATATGCTTCTCATCACTTTCTCTCCTTCCGTTTTTTACTCTCACGTTTTTTCTTCTAGAATATTGTTCTCATCTTGTAGTTGCTAGTTAAGTAAATTTCTTTCTGTAAAATTCTGCTTTTAAGTTTTTATTCATCACTTCACTTTTCTCCTTAGATTTCTTAAAAACTCCTGCAAATTTTGGCTATATTGTGCCACTATAACCGAAATTCAGGAATTTTGGGTTGTCCTGTGGCTAACTCTTGTATTCTTTTCAGGCCCTTCTGTTTGCCCTTTTGCAGTCTCTGGGAAAATAACATTCACTTATTTTGAACATGCTAGGCCATTTAAGGTTATATTTGTCTGTCAAGATAGCTCTTTTTGCTCTGTCCTTTCATATAAACAAATTTCACAGAAGACAAACCCATCTTGCTGATGAACGTCTTGTAAAATGCATATAGCGAATAACAATGTTGCAGAAACTAACCCAGAGGCAAAGATCTGTCACAAGTCTGCTTAATTACTCTCTTACTCACCAATGCTCTTTGCATTATTGAAAAGCAAATAAAATCAAAACACTGTCTTCTAGAGCCTGAACTCCTGACCTAAAAGTAATAATAGCAGTTGTTAAGAATTTAGACTCAGGACAAGCAAGTTTATGCCTAAGCCCAAACTTGCAAATGTGGTTTTAATGGGCAAAGAAATTGTGACACATTCTTCAGCAACAGAATGAAACCTAAACCATTCCCAGTGAGAAGAGCTTGCTATACCTAATACTTCTTCAACTATAACATCTTCTTGTGATACTATCTCAAGCCAGGAGGAATACCAGGATCCTTATAGCACTGGCGAACACAGCCAAGATCTTTGGACAAGAAATCTTAAACCACCCCATCAGGCTCTTCTGTCATTTGTTCACTTGGTCACCTTTTATGTTGTTTATTATTGTGCTCTCCTCACCAAGAGCTCTCATCAGTCATTTGTTCACTTGGTCACCTTTTATGTTGTTTATTATTGTGCTCTCCTCACCAAGAGCTCTCATCATTCCTGCTTTGTCCTTGAGATTTCACTACAAGCGCTGAAATTGTGACAAACTGGCACATGAAGGACAGTCTCCTAGATGTGAGCCAGCACTGCTCCATCTGCTGTTGAGCAGCAGTTCATGGAAAAGGAGCCGGCCCAAATGCTCCTATTAAAAGTGAAAATAATTTCATTTATGCATAGAACCACATTAGTGTTATTTAGCAGAACCCTTGTTCCTCAGTGTGGGGGAAATGTGTATTTGTTCAGCAGTGAATCCCAACCCTCAGGCGATAGGCTGCATGTAACCACTGGCCTTCTCCCAGCTTTGATCATTGCCTTATCAAACAATGCTACTTCCACGAGCTCTATGCACAGTTTTAGTATGGCATAATTTCTCAAAACACACATTTTATAGCTAATCTGTGATAATTATAACTTAATTTGGAGAAGAGAAGGGTGAGAGGGCCAAAGGTTTAATTGCTGCTACATGGCTGGAGCTCTGTACCATCATCTGATGAAGCACTGTATAATTTGCAGACTTTTACCTTGTAATATGTCAAATGTGTGATATTCCTAAATAGTTTTCCATGAATGTTTGCAAATTTCATTGTTAATAACAATCTTAATCTGGTATTCATTAGCCTGTTAATTATACTGTCATTTAGAAATCCTTGCTTCCAATTAGCTTTAATGACAACATCAGAATACTTTTTTCTGTGCTGCCATTTTTGTGCTACACTTTGCCATTTAAACTGCCTGCTGTTCTATCTTAATTAAATTTAATAACAGTAGTGGTAGTTTATTGGGGACTTTTTAGCCTCATTTAATGTCAGACCATTTATACTAGTGTGAAGTAGGCACTGAAAAAGTTTGCATTAATCCAATTACTTTTAAAAGAAGCAAACTTCACTTTTCAGAAGATTTTCATTAATGCAAAATCCCTATGAAAGGTCAAACTCCCTACCTGTGCAAATATGTAGAAACATTAGGGAGTTTTCTAGGTACAATGAAGATACATTAAAAAATCAACAATATCAAGAAACACTAAAGCACTAATTTAAAGAAGGAAGCCATAATTTTTTGTTTGTTTTAATAGAGAAGAAGAGGGTGAAAAAGCTGTCAGTGTCCTTAGTGACTCAGTATTGCTATTCAGACCAAACTTTAGGTAGGGAATGGTTTGCAGCATTTTTTTATCTTGGGAAAGCTCCACAGGGCCTGAATAATATGCTTAGCATTATGCAGCACCCTTGAAGTTGCACCATGAGACTAAAATCATGGTTCTCATTAAAAATAATTAACTTTTTAGCCTATGCAAATTTAAACCCCTTCGGAGAATCTTTCCAGGGGATTACAGAAAATCATAGAAAAGTAGATTGAAAGAGATGCTAGAGGTCACCTAGTCCATCCTCCTCCTCAAGCAGTCTGTCTAAACCAATACCATTCCTGAATAAAAGTTTGCTGGACCTTACAGTCCTGTTGTGATAAGAATTTGTGTGTTTATTACACAGCACAAAGGTGTAGCAGGCAGCTTCTGCTCAGCTTTACTCACTCATCTAAAGCTTGCTCTTAGGACCATAAGCCACTATTAGATCTGGACAAAAGTTTCGTAGAATCATGGAATCATTTAGGCTGGAAAAGATCGTTAAAGCATCGAGTCCAACCATTAATCTAACACTGCCAAATCCATCCCTAAACCAGGTCCCCAAGTGCCACATCAACACATCTTTTAAACACCTACAGGGATAGTGATTTAACCACTACTCTGGGCAGCCTGTTCCTTCCCTGTTGCAATGCTTGACCACCTTTTAAGTGAAAAAATTTTCCTACCATCCAGTCTAAATCTTCTCTGGTGCAACTTGAGGCTGTTTCTACTTCTTTTGCTTATTAGCTGGGAGAAGAGACCAAGCCACAACCTCCTCTCAGGGAGTTGTGGAGAGTAATAAGGTCTCCCCTCAGCCTCCTTTTCTCCAGACTGAACAAGCCCAGCTCCCTCAGATGCTCCACATCAGACTTGTGCTTCAGACACTTTTTGGAAAAAAAGTTTTGTTTCTCTAAATATACACAACAATTCTTGCTTTTGTAATACAAGATGCCAAAAGTCCTCTGTCTTACAAGTCATGTGTCTGGCAGCTTCTCAGCTTCACACAATTAATTTGTTTCCTTTTTGGTTGAGAATTATGAGCTTAGACCTGTGTTTGTAGCTTGTGTATATCAGCTGTGATGGGCTAAGTTTGCATCTTCTTCTGTTACAGAAAGGACTTTGCTAGTTGCACTCACAGAACTGGAAAGCGTCCTTTGTGCTACTCTGGTTTCATTTAAGGTATGCTTTTCTTCAAGAACATGAAGTCTTTCCACTGAGTGGGGGGTAACACGAAGTTTTCATCATGCAGGCCCGAATGTGGGATGTATCCTTCCTCTTCACCTGAAATTTCTCCCATCTGGTTTTTTCCTCAGTAACTTCCTGAAAGTCACAGGAAAATAGGTTACTACTTTCGTTTTTGTATAAAATTGAAGCTACAGGAATAACTTGCCTGTGCAGATATAGACTTTTGGACTGTGCAGGGCTATCTATATGCAGGAAATCTTAGGAGAGGTTTCCTTACCCTGAAGTAGCAGAACCTTGACAGGGCCATGGTCTTTCCTGGGTCAAGTTGCAGCACCAGATGAAGAGGGGAAGGATGTGGGACAGTACCAGGCTACACAGGAGTGAAAAGACATGAAAAGACTTAATTCTGTGTGCTCTACTAGTAGTTTCAGAGGATATCTCAGTGCACACTCTTCCATCTGTGTTGTCACCAGAAGTTCACCTAATGCTGATAGACAAGGATCACACATAATTTTTTTAAGTAGGAATTATATTACCTATAACAACCATGATAATTTGGATGACCACCAGGAGAAACTATTTTTGACTATTGAGGTAACAGGAATAATTTGAAATGTTGCTACCTGAAAGTAAAATGGAATGGGTAGATAATGAAAATGTAGTAGTAGTAGTAGTAGTAGTAGTAGTAGTAATCTCATAAGTTTTATACCTTTAGTCTTAGTATGAAATTGTTATGCCCTCCTTTTATCTGCCTGAAAATAGGGCTGAAAGGGCTGAAGGAGGAGGGGTGTCCTGGGCAGGGGTGCTCTGGCTGTGGCGCACAGGGGGGTGCCTATTGCCTTGGACAGGCAGGGAGGGCTCGGGCGTGTGGCTGTGCGGGCACCAGCGCAGCTCCTGTGCTCCGTGGGCTGACTCACACCCCAGACATGATTATTCTGCAGCTCTCCCTGGGCTCACTTTATCTGTCTGGGAAGCTGGCACAGCTGCATCACTCCTTTTAACTTCTGAAGGCAGGCTGAAGTATCATTGCTCCATAGTCTTTTCCATGGGGAGGTGTCCTCATAAATTCTGTCTATTAAAACCAAGGTGAGCATTCATCTGTGTCCTTATCCCTATGCAGTGGTATCCCTGCACTATGTAGGAATCTGGCAGGGTGAAAATTATGAGTCAGAGCTACCCCTAAGCCAGCTGTCCAGGACTGACAATGTGAATATCCTTTCTGTGCTTGCCTGTGCAGCTGCAGCAGGACAAAAGCATTAAAAGCCAGAAACATTACTCCCCTACACTTCCAGCCCTGTCCTTAAACAGGCTTAGCTCCTACTTATTCTGTTTTCTCTACTTCTGTAGCAATTTCCATTTCAGTACATTTTATTTCACAGACCCTTGGGCCACTAGTTTTTCATTCAGTATTTACTTAAAATATTAATTGTAATTCTATGTTTTCTTCACAGAAGAATTCATCTTACTACAGAACCTTTTCCCAGTAGATCTTTTGTGTTGCAACACTGAGCGTTTTTTCTTAACTTACAGTAATTAAGAAAATGTGTTTCTCTAGTAGACCCTGTGAGTAGTCATAGCAAAATTTAGCTTGGAAAAGACCTTTAGGATCACTAATTGCCAAAGGGAGCAAATTTAGGGAAAATTTCCCTAGCAAAGGCTCATGAGGAGCAACTTTGTGAATGCAGCAGTTTCTCAGTGTACTTGTAGGTGCTGTTGGTATCTTGCCAGCTGAGTGCCTTCAGTGGCTGATGGGATTGCAGAAGCCTTTCCTGGGATCAGGAGAGAAGACTGCTTTTAGGCACGTTGAAGTGAAAATTAGCTGTGAAAGTTAAAGACAGATAGAAACTAAGATGAGGTTTAAATAATTCTCAGTGCAACTCAGAAGCAAATAAAAAGGACATTTCAGGATTACAAATGAGAGGAAGGAATAAAGGTGAATTGGGGATTGAAAAAAAAAACAGGCAGGGAAGAAAATCCTACAATATGATGTCAGTTTGATATATACCTATCAGTTATGTTTGCCTGAGCTCAATAGTGAGTAATAGAACAGTTTGAACCATACTAGTTTTATAAATAAGTTTTATTGTTTAAAACTTCAAAATCAAAGTGTGAAGATGGATCACAAACTCTGTCTTGTGTGCACTGTAAGATTTTTTTGGTTCACCTCAGGAAACTTCTGGTATTTCTTTCAGAATGATTTTTCAGATAGATTTTTTTTTTCTTCTATTCCTAAAAAGAAATGAGAATGTGCATGAAGCATAGCTTGACAGTTAAAGGACAGAGTCAAAGGACTTACCACAGTTTGCAGCAAAAAATTGAACATTATCTAGTTAGAGTTCAGTCCACAGAACACTGGAGTGTAAGACAGCTGCAGCCAGGGGATGGAAGTGGACAGAGAACCGGACAGTAGATGTTTTATGTGGGAAGTCCTCCCTGAAGTATGTCTTCGTGAAATTTATTGCAGTGTCCCTTCTTTTTCTGTTTCTTACTGTGGAGTGTGCAGCATTATTTAATAGAACATTTAGCTGAGGTTTTTAGGGTGTATTTCTGAGGTGACACAGATTGTGTGTAGTCTTTCAGACAGACTCATTAAGAGAAGTGACACTATAAAAAACAGGTATTTCAATGTATTAAGTACCCTAAATACCAATGAATGATGTGACAGCCAAGAACAGTGAGGACCATGCAATGCAGCATAATAATGCAGTGCACCTGAAGAGACATTATAACAAACTAGGAAACTAAAAGTAGAATTCTCTGCATCTCTCTCTCTCATGGGGGAACCTCCTTGAATACAAAGAGAAATACTGAGGACATGGAAATGGCTTAAATCTAGGATTTATAAATGAACATAAGACAGGCCTACCTCAACCCTTTCTGTATGCACAGCTTGTGTGTGGCCTTACCTGTTCTCTCTTCTGGACGAATGTTGTTTGTGGAGAAATGCCATTAACATGAACATGTTTTCTCTAAAAAATTCACTGCCACTACTACAAAAGCAGCTCTTTTAACATAAGCTAGAGGAGAACTTTTTTCTGCTTCTTTTTGACTTCAAATATAATTAGTGGAAAAAGGATCAGAAACATTCTTCTCAAAACCTTTTTAACAGGGATTTTACTAGATGTTACAAGAACTTTCTAACTTGCAGCTAAATGGTTCAAAGAAATTGTGTGAAAGCATTTGGTTACCCTGTGACTGAGGCAACATTTCTTTCAAACTTTGTCTTTTTTGGGAGCACAGAGCAAGGGTGTCCTCAAAGATCTGATGCTGTTTGATAGTAACAAGTGTACCTAATTTATGGGCAGATATCCAGTCTTATTCAATTTCAGCTAGTAACTTCTCTTTGATTCTCTAAGTATAAAAAAGGCTGTCCATGTTTGTATAAACTCTGAAAATCATGTGTTTTCCTTCTTTTGGTTTCTTGGGCATGAACATATAAGGTACTAACCAGGAATTTTAAGATTCTGTCCTTCTCAACATCTGTCTGTGTTCAAGTCCACAGCCTAGAACCCTCCAAAGTTTAATTATATCCTCCTTTTCAATAAAAATCACAGTGTCCACTAAAAACCGCCTTGCTATTAAAAGTCATTTTGTCATTCCTGTTAATACTGTAGTTCCAGATGCAGAGTACAGTGCAAGCCCTCAGTTGAATTTCCTGGGCCTCTGAGTTACCATGCCTAATGCTTGGGCATTGATCTGCTTTGGGATCAAGGTCATCCTTTTCCTTGTAAGACTGTTGCCACTTGATTGCATCCTTCCTAGAAGGCAGAATGCAGAATCAGAAACTGGCAAAATAGCCCTACTGGAATATTTTAATGGGTAAACGAGGTCCAGCATTGTTTTGGCTCTTGCCTGAAGGACAAAAATAAAGTCTGTCTGGAACTCAACAGGCTGCTTCTGATCCCGTGCCCTTGCTGCCTTCAGCTCTTGGCACAGACTGAGGAAAGAGTGTTTGCTTAAATAACCTGTCTGCTACTGGCCAGGGAAAGCACAGCAAAAAATCCCAGAGCTTCTCAGAGCTGGGAGGCTCAAATGTACAATTTCAAAAGAATGATGTTAACATGGCATCTTGCAGAGCCTGGGTTTTGTGGTGTAGGAATATTCTGGGAGAACACCTACTGGATGGAGACTTTCCATCTTGCATTTGAAATCCCGCCTGACTCAGAGAGTGAATTAGGAATGGTAATTTGGTGTATGTCTGAAAATCTAATCGCAGATGCCTGGAGAAATGTAAAGTCGAGTCTAGTCAAGAAAAGAAGGAGGTGTGAAGTTTAGTGTTTAACATACTGGGTAGCAGCAGCATGCCTGCAGGGGGAAGAGGAGGGGGAGGGAAGTATTAGCTACAGCTTTGGGCATAAACACTTACATTGCAGTATCATTCTTGTTCATGTCAGCCTTTTCTTGAATCCAGCTTCATAAATACAGGAGCAGTAGGGAGAAAATTTAGATTGTATAGGATGTTACTGCACTAACAACTAAGTTCAAGGAAAGATGCTGACAATTCATAGGTCAGAGGAAAAAAACTTAAGAGACAAGAGTATGGGAACAACAAAATGGCAAGATTTGTGAGATCTTTTAAAATATAGGGTGGCTTGTTTAGAATTTAAAAAAAAAAAAAAGAATGACAGCTCAAATCAAATACTTTTGGGATTTTCCAGTGCAGAAATAGTAACATTATTTTCAGATTCAGCAGGAGAAATTGTCCAGTAACACTGACTGCAGTGCTTTTATCACTACATTTACTGCTGCTATTGTTTGATGTGCAAGGGGACTTTTTAAAATTACCTTTCTTTCCTATTCAATTAATTATCTGAGGTTTTTCATAACACCTATTTCTGCTACCTTTGAAACTGTTGTAAAGCCATATGCTACAGAGCTAGAGTGATAAGATATATGGAGACAACTTTGGCCAATGTACACGTAGCTGGCTGAAAAGATTTTAGGAAATATATCTTCATACTTGAAAAAGAAAGAAAAAAACCTGAAATGGTTAAAAATTTAGAAAAAAAGAGAAAAAGCTAGAAGTATATTTGAAAGCTTTAAAAACATTTCTGTATAGAAAGAAACAAAGTTGTTTCTTATCATAAAATGAGAGAATGGTTTGTGTTGGAAGGGACCTTTAAAGGTCATCTAGTACAGCCTGCTTGCCTTGGGCAGGGATCTGATAACTCTCTATGAATTGCAGCTCAGAACTTGCACAATATTTGCTCAATGCAGCAATAAAAGGTGTGGGTTTGTTTGAATTTTTTTTAAGATAAATTGGCTTTTTATTGCTCATAGATCCTTTTTTGAGGATTGCAGCAATATCTTTGTGCACTTCTTGATAACATGTAGAATTGGAAGAACTCGTCTGTCTAAATGCTTACACAGAAACTGTCCATCACTGAAAATTTCTTATTATCTTCTACCTACAACAAATAATGCCCATTTTTTCCCCTAGTCTTTCCAGATGACTGGAATTTCTATGCAATGAAATTCTATGATCAGCTGCTAGATCACTGATTTGAGAGAGGGTACTGGTAGCACATACTTCTCAACAAATTTTGACTTCCTTTCCTCCTGTCACCCATATCTAGCTTAATAACTTTTGTGCTTAAAATATTTATACTCTTTCACAAGCATAATACTGCTAGTGTTGCAGATGAATTCCCCAAGCACTCCTTTGCAATGCCATCTTCAACTAGGAGTCCCTGGATGGGGTTTTAACAATGAAAACTAAATATATTGCTGCTTCAGAAAAAGCTTCCTATAGGAAATGTTCCTCCGGCTTTCTCAAAGTGGGTGCTCATTCAATGGTTTTGAATGATAGCTGTCAGATACTCACCAAAATCTTGACAATATTTTTCTCTTTCATGATTTCTACGCAATTCCCGCCTGCCTTATGCTGACCCCTTTATACAGAGCAATTGTTCTACAGGTTTTTCAGAGAATTGGATTTTCAGAAAAGTATGAATACAGACCCACTTAGTTCTTCTTTTGGAAAACTCTGGGAGATTTTTGCAATTTTGATGTTTCACAGGAAATATTTAGTCGCTTACAAAGATTTCTCCTGTTTTTCATCTTAAATATAAAATAAAGTTACAGGTACAAAGTGAAGACCTCTTTAGAAAGTCTCTATCTAAGTTTGCACATATTAACATTAATGTTAGATAGGCAATCTATAACAATTTGCTGGGGATACTGTAGAACTGTCTATGCTGTTCCCCTAGGAGTTCCTGTTTGAAACTCTTATCACAGAATAATAGAGGGAAGGTTTGCACAGAGGAGCAGTATCTCCTCTTAGATCAGTTGGTAAAAGGATGGGGCAAGCTCCCAGGCACTTTCTTCTGAAGCAGAGGCAGAAAATGCAATCTAGCAGAGATCAGGAACAAGTCCTGGGAGTCAAACAGCTCTGCTGGGTTGCCAGAGGAAGTGATTTATGAGAAAAGTGAACTTTGCACTTGCAGAGAACAGTGAAATAATAAAAAGGAGAAGGGGAAGACAGTGTTAGGCCACCTTGGCTGAAGCAACTCTACTCTTACTGCTTTTCTTGAATAGAGTCTTGATCCTAAAGTTCTTCCATTACTTTCTCAGAAGCAATGAGAAACAGCACACCAGAACAGAGGAATTATTGCATTAAAAATAACACCAAAATTTGCTCTTATCATAAGGTTTCCACTCTGCACCAAGAAGCCATCCATTGTATCATCTTGGTTCTTTGTGTTGGCCAGAAGAAGATTTTTTAGGAAGATTTGTTGTCACCAAAGTACCTGAAACTGAGAAAGCACAGCAGTGAATGGCCTGGCAGCTCTGTGACGCTACATTATAGTATTGGTACTACATTTACTTTGTCCTCCTGATAGATTTTCAGTTTTGCATTAAGGTCGCCAAGATTTGACAAAGCTGAGCAGTGCCTTGCAATCAAGTGACAACGTTTCTGGGAATAGGCTTTGGAATGACTAAAGTGACAGTGGCTATTTTATGTTGGTCTCAACAAATGAAATTGAATCATTTTTGGAAGTTATTTCACTCTTTCACTACTCACTGTTCATACATATCTTAAGGAAATCTAGGAGATGTTTAGCCCTAAATGGCATTCCCTTGGCAAGACTGAAGATGTGTTAATGCCAAGCTGGTGGAGTCTGTATAGTGCTACTGATTGCAAAATCTGACGCTCAGAATTCTAAGCTTTAGCAGTAATCCAAGTGTCAGGGACAGGACAGATAGAAATGTTTTCATAACTCCTTTTCAGTCAGTCTTGAGCAGTTTCATGCTGCGTGTTTACTACGGCTTTCTTCAGCCTAGTGTCTCAGGGAGATGGGGATTCTGTAGTATCATGGCAAGTCTTTGGGGTATAGGTGGACCTGCTTTTCTGTAACTGCTTACCCTGGAGAACTGAAAAAATAAAATACTTAACTGTATTATCTTTAGGCCTAAGTGGGTCAAGCTGTCCAAATGTCTCTGATTAAAAGGACAATAGATGCTGCTGTATTTAAGAAAAAAAGCACTTTAATACAAGTACTGTGATAGAATACAATAAGCACTTTTGTACTCAAGTGCAACTGATGAGCAAATGCCCAAAAGGAAAGGGTTAGCAGAGTAAATCAGCACACGCTAAATGTCTGTGCTTTCAAAACAGGGCTGAAATATAACATGTTGGGGTTTTCAATTTTTTAATGGAAAAGCTAATTCCATTTTGAGATACCAAGGATGAGAGAAAACTCTCAAATTACAAATTCTCAAAGCAGATAAATAAAAACCTTCCTTTGTTTTGTGTCGTTTTTTGTTGTCGGCGATTGTCAGTGATGAAGAGAGATGGGGAAGACTGATTCGGTGATCAGAAATGCGATGTTATTGTGGGATGCAAACACTTATATAGTATTTTAGGGAGGCTAGTAAAGTTTTACTACAGTGATTGGGTTAATAATCACATAAACATACTTATGCATTTTAAACATCTCTTGCTTGCAGAAGTCTGATGCCATTTTCTTTTTCCGGTAAACTAGTCTGAATCTTCTTTTAATCCTCAAAGTTCTGTTTGCTCTTGCCAAGGCATCCTGTTATCAAATCTCTTATGCTAACCAGGTCCAAAGTCCATCATCTGTCTTGTGTCCCAATATCCCAACATTTTTGGGTTTTTGTTGCTTTTCCATAACTCTAAGTCTAGAGTTATGTTTCTACTCTTTATATTCCTGTTATAAAAGCATTTGTGAGAATAAAGCAGTAGTTTATAGCCACTTCCATAAAGCTTGTCAAGAATGTTAAAAAACTGGCACCATTAATTTGGAACATTCAACATAAATGACCTGAATGAAATCAATAGATAATGCTCAGAAACTTGGCTGACATGATCACCAGCAACAAAGATTTAAACCAAATTTGCTCCTGGTTACCAGGTCAGCCAAAATTCTGAGCTTTAAATAAAGGCTAGGAGAGATATTTATGAGCAAACTCCTTTCACCATGTGCCGCTTTTTCTAGCATAGATTGGAGTTCTTTAAGAATTGTTTATTAAAGTTTCAGTTTAGGGTGGATTATGACAATCAGAGATACAATTTAGTACCAGTTCATCGCTTTGCCTCATAGTTTCCCTGTAGTACACATGTGACTTGTTCAAAGCCTCCCCCATCCTTCAGAGCAGAGTTCTCTCTGAGCTTTCCTCAGATGGATGACCTGAGCTTTATGAGTGTTCTTCTCAATGCCTGTGAGAAAAAATTGTTCCATGAGGTACCTGGTGCTACTTCCCTGATATTTTTGTGTGCTTTTGATGTAAAATGATATTGTGTAGCTAAGTGGATTTTTATGAAGATTTCCTCTTCAGGGGTGGCATCTATAATTTTTCTTTATATTCCCAGCCATTGCAAAATGCCAGTAGCACAGTTACTGCGTGTTTTATTTGTTGCAATTGCCAGCATATTTTCCTGTGTGCACTGGAATTCAGTTAGCACGTGTTTTCACTTCACTGAAGTCATTGTTGAAAGCAGCTATTTTCCTAACCATGTATGTTACATCTCATGCTGCTCAGTTTAAATACAAGAATGTCTCAAGATAGCAGGTAATGGACAAATCTAATGGATTAAATTAATGCCTATTTTAGGCTGAACAGCTTCAGCTAGAATTATCTCAGAAATTAAATTGACCCAATATGTGAACAGAACAGTTATTATCAAGAGTACTGGTGATATTTTCCCTTTTACTTCTATTATTAGAACTATAATACAAACTTTAGTCCTTGTGAGAATGAATGAGGAGTCCTGTGCCCTCACTGAAGTCAAAGTCAAATCTATTCTTCATACACCTTGGCTGGTATTATCAGCCCAGCTGATTCCAATGCATCTGGAAAATCAAACACCATTCTCTAACTTCCTCCAAGAAACCAATATTACAGCAGGTTTGCACAATGTTCTTGGCTCATAATTATGCAATTTGATGTGTAATCTGTTAGTTTATTCTGTACAGGCCAGAATGGAGATTAAGTGTCCAGCCTACCTTGCAGATGGTAAAAGCTGAGACTAGTTTTGACAATATGCCCCTGAAATTAGTAAAAGTAGCAGAATGGTTTGACTACTGGTTAATAGTTAGATGCCTTCACTCTGCCTGATGGATCAAATGCCTGCCTCTTGCCACCTCCTACCCTTTCTTAATTGCTTTAATGAGTTTAAGGCAAATTCATTTTAATAATGCGGAACTTAACTATCACAGCATAAGAGATTTTACTCTTGCAAATCAAATATATCGTGGACTATGTAGACTATATATAGTCTATTACTACCAGGCTCTTAAAAATAATTTTAAAAACCAAAACAAGCAAACAAACAAACAAAAAAATCCTACCCCAACAACTATTTGGTAGTCTGAAGCAAGTGAACATACCTTTCTGATTTTTCCTGAACTATGGGTTACCATCTTGCAATCTTTACTGTATTGCATCTTCTTGGCAAACTCTGCCACAGGATGAAGCTTGAGAAATTAAGTAAAGTAACAACACGCTCCTTTGGCTTCCATTTCTTCAGGATGCAAAAACGGAATATTTGGGTTTCTTCTTTTCCAATTACTGCAGTGTAGGTTGTTTGCTTTCTGTCTGAAGAAAAAGCTGGAGAAGAAAATTATAATATTTCGGGAGAAAATTTTCATTTCTAAAAGAAATTGACTGCATTCTAAGGATGTTAGTTTAGTACCAGTACTTCAATGTTTTTCAAAGATGAATAAAGTAACTACTAATGAGGTCTCAAAGACCAGGGAAACAGTCCAAGAGACTTTTTTGCAATTTTTTTCCTGCTTAGCAAAAGAGCTCTTCCACTTTCCTAGTAGGTCTACTATGTCCTCAACCATTTTACAATTTAATAATAATGTAGGGGCTGATGTCTCAGTGAGAAGTCATTCCTAAAAGGGAAAACTATCAAGGGAAAAAACAATAGAGAAAAACCACTTGTAGCATTCATTGACTCATAACAACAGCTTTTGAGTCCTGTGAATCCTAATTTCATTCCAGGCAAAAATTTGCTTTCAAAAATGGATGTTAAAAGTCTTATACATTAGGATAGAAATGATGTTGCTATTCAGTGGGGAAAAGGGCAATGATCTAAATGCTGTATAATTTTCCTGAACTGGGTCATTCTAAGTCTACTGTCCTGCATATTGAAATGTTTTAATAAGCTCCTTTACAAAGGCATCTCTACTTTCAGGTAGTGCTGGCTACTCCAAGGGAGGCCCTGCCATGTATTTCCTGAAAACTCTCACTTTCCCCCAAAAAAGAATTTTCATTTTAAGATAACCTTAAAAAAAACCAATAGCAGTCTATGATGTATAAGAGGAACAGAGACACTGAAGATAACAAATTCTGGCAATCCCTGAGTCTCTTTTTTGCCCTTTGAAAATTAAGGTTACCAGAGAGGGAGCTTTTTGCCTGAGGCATTTCCTTAACGCTTTCCAAATGTTGCTTCATGAGAGACAAATGGTCAGAGCCACTGAAGAATCCCATTACAGACGCAGATTTTTTTTTCGTTTTCAAATGTTTCCATGTTTAGCTGCATTCCTGAAGCTATAACTGAGATAAAGCATGTATAAATGCTTTGCTTATAGAGTTCTCCACAGCTCAAAATCAAATAATTTTCCTTCAAGATGCATTAGAAGCAAGACACTTCCAAGTGTGACAATGGCTGCTTTGCATAATAAGCTCTGAATCTGGTTCATGTAAGGTATTCCTTCGTTGGCAAGGAAACAGGTTTCTAGCAATCCCTTGCACGAAATTCAGCAGGAGTTCAACAAACTGCAGTTCAGGTGCTGAAGCACAGTCAGCTTGGACTGCTTTGGGTATCTATGTTTCACTTATTACACTATCCATTTTGTTATTTCCTACACTCAACTAAAGCTAAAAAGAAAATGGGGAGAACAGAGGAAGGGGGAAGTCAATGGCTCTGAAGGACTAGAAGTGATAGGCAGGACCACGTATAATAAAAATTGAAATTGTGTACACTTGAAGCAAATTGAAGCCCATGTGTATATGCTTACACAGGCCAAGCTTCCCATCTGATGGTCTCCATCATTTCTACAGACAAGCTGACTGAAGGTGTGAAGTCAGGGTATAGTACAGGCCTATTTACAAAGGTGCTTCAGACACAATTTTTAGACATGACTGAATAGTGTATAATTCCTGATTCTTTTTTTTTTTCTGAACCGTTCCCTTTTCGTTCTTTATTTCCCCTATCTTTAGAGCCTCTTTGTTGAGAAGTTTGCCTCTCTATGGGATCCTGACTTTTGTTGCCAGACTGTTGAAATCTACATAGAATCATTGTTACGCTGGGAAACACACTTCTATTCTTGCTGCCAGTGATATAGTTAAGAAAAACTGTTCTTCTGTGACTAGACTGGCAACAACAGGGACCAGTGGCAAATTTAGGTGAGCCACTACTGAAACACAATTTGAAAAATGCAGAAAATTAGTCTAAGCTTTCTGATCATAATTATCTGATTCTCTTTTTTTACAGCAACAGATCAGTTGGTAATAGCAGGTAATACCATATTAAACAGAGAAAGAAAAATGAGTTGGAACCTCTCCAACCATAAGCTTTGTAATATTAAACCAAATTTCCTAGTGTGCAATAGGAAATTTGTTTCAACATGCAAACAGGAGTCAGTTGGCTCAATAATATCTTTCTAAGCAAAACCAGAAAAACAAAAAGAAAGGAGATGACTGGGATAAATGCTTAATTTATGAAATGTGGTTACTTCATTTTTTTCATGATTTGGAGAAACCTACAAAGGCAGCTGTACTATCCATACACCCCTCTCCAAGTCTATTGTACATGTAGTCAATCTGTATTTAATCACTAGAGTATGCAGAGGGTAATGTCTTTCCCACTTGAAATATTTTAAGCACCAATTCAGCAACTTTATGCTTTTTGAAGAGATACTAATATTGCAGCACATTCTCCCAAGGACTCTTCAAAAATAAGTCTCTAGCTTGGCCATAGGTGGTTTGCTCTGATTTAAACTGAAGGACTGCCAAAAACATATTAGCAAAAAAAATTGTCTCTCCTTAACATTTCATTAGGCCCTTTCATTCATCTCTCCTCAACATCACTGCAAAGCTCTCTGTAGAGGATGGAGGAGGCTCTGCTCCAGATGTCTCCAGAGTAAAGAGCTTTCCCTTCCTTTTTGGCCTCAGGCACTGATCTTAAATAAGGCTACTATTGCTAGAAGTGGTGGAGATTAATATCAAACATAAAACTTCCCTGAGAGACTATTAAATCAGTGTTGACCTGATTTTAATAACACGTAGTATTTCCATGTATTTCAAGCAAGTAAACAAGCAAGTAAGCAAACACCTTGCATAAATGGACTTTGAAACAGAAAAGGCTGTTAAAAAATCAGTAAGGATACAGAGACTATTTTCTGAAGGGAAAAAAAAAAAGGAATTTTTTGTAGAACAGCACTTTGCTGATTTAGAAACTTCTTTTATTACTAATGCGCTGTTTCTTGTCTTAGACAGTTCTGCCATAAAATGCTATTGGGAAAGTTTCTTAAAAACATTAGTGTCATGTCTTGCTGGGATCCACTGGAAAAAATGTACTTCAAAAATCATGTAAGGAACCTGAAAGATCAGATGAAAGTTTGTCTGGGATTTAGTCCTCGTTTGGATTACACACATACCAACAGCTGCTAAAATTGAGATATTCTGTGTTAAGTTTTTGATAATTCTTCATGTGAATTACAGGAGGCAAATGGATTGCCTCTTCAGAAAATTATATTTGGAATAATGTGAACTTCAAAGCAACAATGCTGAAGAACTGGCAGTAGATCCTCAAGTATGTACCTTATAAGTAATACCTTGCTCCTTTGAGAAGAATCAGTAGTTAGTCTTGAGTCCAGTATTGTTGGTGGCGTCCCTAGAAATTTGTGGTGTGCCAAGGAGGAAGTAACCAACCTGCAATTTTCTGGATTATACTTTATGCCTCCAATGGAAATTTGACCTTGCTTAGACAGCTACTTACAGCCAGGAGAGCAGTGTGTGTGGCAATTACTCCTGACCACATGGCCAACCCTGGGGTGTGATTGTCTGCCTGAGGTTTAGGAAGGCTTCCAGCACTGTCTCTTACAGCATCCACATAGGCAAAATCAAGGAGTGTGGGTTAAATGAGTGGACAATGGATTGAGAACTGGCTGAATGACAGAGGGACAGCGTCTTGCTGGAAGCCTGCCACCAGTGGTGTTCCCCCATGGTTCAGCACTGGGCCCAGTATTGCTTAACCTGCTCACCAATGACTTGGGTGAAGGGGCAGAGGCCTCCTCAGTGAGTTCACTGATGACACAGAGCTGCTGATACCTCAGAGGGCTGTGCAGCCCTTCAGAAGGGCCTCAACAGGCTGGAGAGATGGGCAGAGAAGAACCACCTGAAATTCAACCCACAGTAGTCACTTGCAAACTTAAACTATGACTCTTGGTAGTGTTTTAGCTCAGTGAAAGTCCAATGGAGAAATATTGTTGCAGGGCTTCCAGCAGTGCACCTGGATGCAGTGCCAGCCATGTGTGTCTGCTGCAGTCAGAGATCTGCCCACTGTGCTCTGTCCAGTGCTCTGACATGAACAATCTCTGCCTGGTGCACTTGTGATGCTTTGTTGTGAGCAGGCTGTGTGTTCACTTCAGTCTGCAGAAGAATTGCTGCATGCCTAAGAGCAGAGATTATATCTGCATTTCTACTCGTTTGTGTTTGCTATAGACTGTCAGTTTTAAAACAGCTGCTGCTCCTCAGACTCAGAACTGGTTGGGACACAGAACTGTTTCTGCTCATGTTGCAAAGTATGTAGTGTTTCAAAATCAATGTCTTGCTCATAGCAGGCTTTTTTTACCTTGTTTTACACATTCCAGTTTTGAGTCTAATCCTCACCTTACAGCCTCCGTTGGGAACCAATTGTTTTAAAAGCTTTACAAGTTGTGAGAGCCTTATGCAGTAGCTGGTCTTGTGAGTATATAAATAATGGTTTCAATTTCTCCACTTTAACTTCTTAACTTTTACTAGTACACAGCTCAGTGGCTTTGGTTTGACAGCAGCTTTGGAGAAGAAGTTTTGGTGCACTTTCTTTGCAGCTCTGCCTGGCCTTGGCCAGATTCCATGTCATGAATCCTGTGCTTGGTCAGCCGAAATTGACAGGCACAGAGGGCACTGCTTCTAAACTTAGTCTACTGTCCTGGAAATTCTCTCCTTAAAATTATAGAGGCTCTTCAGACCAATCCTTTTTGGGAGAAAATGGAGACCTCCTGATTAATATTCTTTTTCCCCCCCGTATTTCAAATGAAATCTAGTACTTAATTAATTGTGCAAGCCTGTGGTTTGTCTTGCCCTGCTGGTCAGCCACAATGGACATTCTGTATAACATCCATAATATGTTCCCAGTGACTTGCTTTTCTTAGTTCTTTTATTGGCAACCACACTTGCTGTTTAGCCTCAAAATGAGGCTAAATCCTCCATGTAGTTATCAAGCCTAATCCTGCTGCTTTCCCAGTGAATTTCCCAGTCTCCTGAGACTGAGTGTCAGCTGCAATCAGCTGCCCATTGTTTATCCACCCTGGCTGCAGGAACAGCAGAAGATTTCTGCATTCTGGCTGCTTGTGAGGCAACTGTCTCTGCAAGCTTTACTCACACCAGGAGCAACCTCCCCTTCCTATTATTGCTTTATAACATGGAGCACTCTATTCTTTTCTTGAGGTAGTGAGGTAGTTGTGGTAACAGGTCCCAGAATTGCTGTTTCCCATAACTCTTACAAAATTGCCTCTCAGCTGCATATTTGTCTTCCTATGAGGCATAGAATATTTCCTGGCCCTTGAGACATGCATCCTCAGTTTGAGTTCCTCTTTTCCACTGAATCTCTTTTAGCTTTAGACTGTGTACATGTTCCATCTCAGTGGTCCTTGCTGGGAAAAAGAGAAGATGCATCAAAAAATGCATT
The DNA here is from genome assembly GCA_039654755.1 of Calcarius lapponicus. NCBI lineage: Eukaryota > Metazoa > Chordata > Aves > Passeriformes > Fringillidae > Calcarius > Calcarius lapponicus. The sequence continues at coordinate 64,132,919 of CM077466.1, read as the reverse complement.
TAAACAAGCCCAGGGACAGAAGTTAAATACTATAAGAACAACAGTAATGGATTTAGCCATATGCTTATCCTTTTTCGCCCTACTGGGATTTGGTCTTCTGCTGAAGCAAGAGGGAGAGCGACTATGGAAATTCCAGCTGTCAACTAAACATACTTCTCTACTGATGTACTTAATAGAAGTGTACCAGCTGGCTTGCAGTACATTGAGCAGATTCATTTTCAAGAGTTCAGCTGAGGCCATCTATTGATTATATAGTAAATAGAACTTTCAAACTTCTAAATTGGTATTGGAGAGCTTCTAGTTGCATGAAACACAACAGTGATCCAGTGTAAACTCCCTCTGAAGAGTCAGATTTGTTCAAATATGTTTAACTTGTAACTTGTAATACTGTTGTATTACACCATTGTATTAGCATGTTGTCAGATCAAGCATTGTTTGTTCACACAAAACCAGCATTAAAAGTAATCTGGGCTCTGTACTCTGGCTAATCTGCCAAAACCACCATGCTATGGTCCAGATCAAAGCAGTACTTCTGGGTGATCATGTGCAGCCCTGGCATTCTTTGCTGGGGACCTGCAGTGAGAAGCATACAGGGATAAGTGATCTCAAGCTCTCAGCAGAGCTGAGGCTCTAGGTGTTATTATTGAGTCTGCCTGAGCCATGGCTAATGCCACGAAGGGAAACTGGACATCCACAAAAATCTTTGAGGCTACATAAATTAACATCTTTATTATTCAGGATTTGCTAGCAGACTGTTTGGTTCTAGTCTTTGTGGGAGGGTCTCACTTGTTCCTTCCTCTTTCTGTAGCTTTAACTGTTTCTAGCACTTGGAGACCAATTCACTCGAAGAATGGCTCCTGTTGCTGAGCTTTTTCCAGGCTTCACTTGTGAATATGTGATAGAAGAGGTGAGGAGCAGACCAAAGTTAAGATGAGATTCTTACATTATCCATAGGCACTCTGTAGAGGGAAGAGAATCGCAAGACTAGACACAGCAGGAAATGTTGCCTAGGCATCCCCATTTCTCATTCTCACATCACAGAGTTCCATTGTGATTCACTGTGTGATGCTGAATCTGTTCCCAAAAAAACCCCACACCCTCCAAACTATACTTTCCCACGGTAAAAATCCCTGACTATATCCTTTGAGGAAAAAAGATTTTTTTTCTAGAGCCAAACCACAGAATACTCAGTACTCTGAGCAAATTTAAAAAAAAAAAAAAAAAAACAACAACAACAAAACAAAGCAAACAACTTATTACATGTTCATATTTTAAGTTTTCACAACTTAGCAGTTATTATCAAATGTTAGTGACAGGTGTAATCTGAGTGCCACTACAGAAGGAAAATACAAGCAGCGCCCTTGCTTTGGCTGATCCTATTTTTATGTGTTGGGAAGAAATATTTGAATCCACAGGATATAGCCACCCTCTTTCGTCAATCCTACAAACCCCATAGTTTTGGCTATGCCTTACAAAGTACTATCTCTTTGCACACCTGCCACTAATTTTCTGGGGTATTTAAACTGATTTGGGTTCTTTCCTAAGCTGAGAGAGCTTTTGGTGCTGTCTCATGCAGTTCAAGTGCAATGTGGCAGTCAGAGGGGTCTGCTGGGCAAGTCCTACTGTCTGTAGGAGACAGGGAGCAACCAAAGGTCAGTAATGGAAAGCTGCCTTAGATCCAGCTGCACATGCAGCTGAGGTCTGTCTAACAGAGCCACATCCTTCTTTTTCTCTAGGCACTCCAAGGAAAGCCTGTCCAGTGGCTCTCAGCATACATGGCTCAGGGTTTAGAAAGGATGGTCTTTAAATTTGAAAGCTGTGTGTTCAGTAAGAAAACAATTGCATCAGCAGTGGATATGATTAATCTCATTTAGGGTGAACTTGTTTCACTTTCCACCAGCTTTTTTTTTTTACTTTGAATCCATAATAATAACAGCTCTGCCCATTGTGAAGCACAGAATGTTTCTGCATTGGATCTACCAATAGAAACTGCTATGAAGAACCAGTCTGGGACACAAGTGCATTGTCTGGCAGAAAGAATCCCTGTAAGATGGGCAAAAACCTAAATCCCAAGCACAGTGAAGAGGCTGTTTAATTCTCCCCTGAGCTACTTGCTGGTGCTTCATCCTTGCTGCATTCCATGCTGCTGAGAGCAGGGTGGGCTTGGAGCACCCAGGTTTCTTCTAGCAACCCCTAAGCCAGAGCACTTAATTATTTTTTTTTAATTTTGCTTCAGCCATCTAATCTCCACTTATATGTATAAAGGAGTCCCCCTAGTTTGTTTATCAGACCTGACCAGCAGCTAAGGTGAGTAAAAAATGGGTAGAAGTGATTCAACTAAAAAGACGAAAATAATGGAGGAGTTTATCCGGGAAATTTTTTTTAGTTTCCCTTCTCCACCCACCTGCTTTGTGCTTTTTAAGTCAGGGAGGATGTTCAGAAACTCCCCAAGTCTTGATACTCCCCAGTGTTCTGTCTTGTACAAGGCTGTCATGCACTTTTAATGATCGTATCACTTAATAGCTTTCTGGACAATTAATAGCTCCTGGGGACAATTTGGAGGACATGGATTATGTCATATTAAAGCACTTAGATCTGTACTATTAAGATGCCTGTCCTGGGCAACAGGCAAAATCAGAAAGCATTAAAAAATACTGGTCAGAAGGGCTCCACTTAAGCAACCTGTGTCACTACCAGGTTTGTGCAGCTGACCTTCTTTTACTGCTGTCTGCCTTTTGGCCTTTTGAAGAATAAAACAATACACAGGGGTACAGTGCAGAGGTGTGTTGTATCCTCCTACGCTGAAACACTGCCCCAATGGTAGCTGTGTTTTAAATGTCTCCCTGTCTCCAGCTCATCTGGTTTAAAAAAAATTCAAAAAAAGAAGAAAAAGAGAGACAAGAACTCTAACTGTAAGAAAGAAATGCAAAGGAATGTTAGTTGATGCAGTCTTTTAAAGGAAACAGATAAAAGTGGGATTCATTGTCACTCTTGCTGAAGTCCTCAGCTGGCATCATGCAGCAGAGGGAATTCTAGAGGTCTGTTCCTTGGAAAGATGACAAAAAGGTGGTCTTGATGTCAGTGACTCCTGAAGTCTGTCCCATGTACAGTGCCTTATTTTAGGTGGAACCCTTAAGCAGCCCAGCTAAAGACTGTTCTAGTTGGACACAGAGGAATAAATGTACCTGCTCAGTGGAGCCCAACACACAAAGCCTGCCTGGGAGCCAAGGGGTGCACCCCAAGCACTGCTCCCCAGCCTGCCCTGGGAAACATGCCTGGTTCTGAAAAGCGAAAACCTACAGCCCAGGTTCAGCCATGTCTTGCCAGGTGCCCAGTGTTTATGGGCATAAAGAGAAGACTCCACTTTTTCCCTAAGAAATTATATGAAATATCCTTTGACAAAGTCTTTTGAAAAATTACATGCGGTATTTCCTTGGTCTTTTGACAGCAAGAGAAACAAGGCATCCAGAAGTTCTAACTAAGCATCAAAGATAAAACTGATTGGGAAAAGAAGATGGAGAAAAGGAGATGGTCATAACAAAATCTTTTTCCAAATACAGTGTGGTTTTGGTATTTGCACCAATTCCAGGAAGTAACACAATAGTGTTTTGATTAGTTTTTAGATCACTGAAAGCACCTGATTTGTGTGAAATGGAAGCTACTGGGTAGATGTTGGTAAAGAGGGAAACTCCATAGCAGCTTAATATAGATATTACCAAAGTCACTGCTATAGAGGTATGCTTGAATCCATATTTTTCTATGCATGTCACATCATAAGGTCCTTGTGCTTCCTCCGTATCTACACATATAGCCTTGCAAATTTTCCTTATCAGCTTTCTCATAGTTACTTTCTCTGTGACTATTTTCTATTAAACCTTTACTTGTATTATTTAAAGGCACATCTGTGTTATTCCCAAGGAGTTTTTCATGTTGACTTCTTTATTTGTAGTAGTTTATATTTTTCTTTCATGGCTGGCTATAGGTTTTCCTGAAATGACATTCCAATTTTAACATTGCCATATAACGTCAGTGTTAAAATGTTTCTAAGAAAGAAATACAGGGATAATTTAAGCCTCAGAAAATGAAGAGGAGGCTGCTGTAAAGGAAGAGCCTCCTCTGAGGTCAGGCAGGATTCAACATAGCAAGAGCTTGCTTCTGCCACCTTCAGTCATCTTGAGCAGCCTGTGATTTCTGAGGGGCCACACTCTTTCAGATCACTTGGGCTCCTTGCCCAGTGAAAATGTCTCCAGTGAAGACAAGGGGAGATGAATCTAAGACTTTCTTGCCTAGAAGCTTTCTGAAAAGATTAATTACTCTGTGAAAGAGTCAAGTAATGAGAAATGACATTGCTTTTGTCATAGGCCATTGGGTCCCTGGATGGTTGTCCCATTTTCCAGGGCTAATCTCTAAAGTAAATAGTTTTCTTTTGTTGACTGTCAGTGGTGTGTCACTGTGCAGTGACCTGCATGTGCAAGTGCTCTGGACTAAGATCTAGTGGCCTCTGTCACGTCTGTATAGGGTGTATCTCCTGCTCCCAATGCCCCTGCCATCAGTTCCTTTCAGTTGAAAGGAAGGAGATTGAGCAATTTGTCACCGCTTGTTGAGAAGTGCCCTTTGCTGCTTGATGTCCAACTCCTTTCTTGCTGGCCTTTCTTCTCTTGCTTTTGAACCTCTTTTTCATTTCTGAATTGATGTTTTGCTGCATCCCTCCTCCTGCCTTTTTCTGCTATTTTCTGTTCTCTGCTTAACTCCTTCCTTCTTTACAGGTTCTGGCTTTACATGTTTGTTCATGCACACACACACACAGAGAATTTAATAAACAGACAAATCTACTTCCAGCAGACACCTACAGATCTACTTTTTTCTCTATGATTTCACGGTGTTATGTGGTCTATGGTTGGTCTCTGACTAATTAAAATTATCTTGACACCAAAGCAGCATGCACATGCTCATCCAATTATTTTTTATTTAGTTGCATGTATTTGTTATTTCCTTTCTAAACCATATGAGAGCACCTTCTGAGGGACTGTTTCTTTGAAAACTGTTGATGTCAGGGGACAATGGATGAACAGTGGTTTGCTGTGCAGCTGCACTGAGTCTTCCACAAATAATAGTGAGAATACTTAAATTAAAAATCTTCACTTTTATTAGGAAATTTGCCTTGTTCACATGAGAACTATCACCTGGTGACAAATTCTATATTTATATCTACATATATATCTAGTGGCAGCCTATGCACTCCAAAAGATTGAAAACACCACAAAGGGAGAAGGTGAAACTACCCAGAAATCCAGTTCTCTGTATCCCACAAAAGTAATTTCTTTGTTCCTGCTGTCACGCTCTGGAGCACAGCTGTCTTCTTTGGTGACAAGACTGAGGACTGCAATTTGGCTTTGGGAAGAAAACCGGGTGCACACACCTGTATTCTGTGTACAACCATACAACTATTGATTTTCCACGAGGCTGCCCTGTGATGATTTTTCATGAATAAAAAGATGCACTGAGGAGATTCTCACTGTGATGAACCCTGCAGTGCTGCAGCTGATGACTGAGGACAGAAGGGAACAAAACCTTCGACATATCAGCCTAATCAAGTGGATTGTAATGCAGCCCTGTCGCTTTTTGTCCCTGATTCTTTTAAGTACTCTATTTTTTTCTCATCTCTATTTTTTTCTCATAGAATGAGCCAAAGGATATCAAAAAGTGACTGCATGCAGAAGGCATCACAGGGTTCCCACCTCCCCCAGGAAGCATACCACTTTATTGCAACTGAAGGGGAAAACCAGGGGTGTTTTCAAAACTAAATACAGGCCCAGCAGTCTCTGGGACACGTGAGGAAGCTGGATTTCAGCCATGTATGTCCCAGGCTTTACATAAGCTGAGATCTTGAGCACGCACCTCTAAAAGCCTTGAACTGCTTATCTGGTAATTGAGTGCTTGAACTGTAGGAAGCAAAGCCCTGCCCTCACCTCACAGATCTTGTAACTTCATTAGGTGATAAGAAAATGAGCAGATGTAAAACCAAAGGTAGCATCCAGCTCAGCTTGAGAGTTTGGAATAAGTATAAAGGGTCATTGTCAGCTGTTAGGTTTATCAGAAGGCATCAGTAAGTTTTAAGCAAAAATTTGAAGTGACTGTAGATTCTCTTTACAGGAAGCTTCTCTTTTCCAAAAGGAATGCCAGAAAAGAGGAAGAAGTAGTAGTGCAGTATCGGAGAGCACAAGCAGCTGGAGAGTCACCTCTTATCTTCTTGGTCAAGTGCAAGCAAGCACTGTGTATGTGGGGTAATAACATGGGAAAGATTTGATCCAGTAGAGGTAGATGAAGGATGCAGAGTATTAAAATACTATAGAGGTGATAAATCAGCAAGATACATTTTTCTGCAATGTGGTAAACAGTTTTCTAGGGAGAGAAAGTAGATGCATTGAAATCAGGAAGAGGAAACTTCAGATCCAGAGGTGAGACAATGAAAATCTGAACCAGAGCTTTACCAAAGGAAAAGGGGCTGGATTTTTAAGGCAGTTTGCAGATAGAATGAACATGATTTGTGTTGAACAGGTTGCCTCTTCTCTTGCCAGCTGTGTTCATTAAAGAGAAGAATGCTTTTGCCATTCACAGGTTACTCTTCTTACAAAATTACTGAAAATTTCCATGCCTGTTGTTATTTAGAAACAGTTGCAATTAAGGAAATCCAATTCTTTCAGTTCCCTCTGTTTTAGTTTCTCTTATTGCTGAAATTAGTTCCTCTGCTAGGATCTGCAAGCTTTTGCAACTTCTGTTTCGCTCTTTATTCCCAATGTAACCATTATGTCAGCATAAAAATCCCCCCAGTTTGCACACTGCTTTTATATAGTTCTGAAATCCTGTGAGAAGATTTTTGTTCAGGAACCTAAAACTTTAAGGCTATCCAAACTGTGTTTCTGAATTTTTATCTTCTTTTTTTTTTTATGTCACTACTAAAAGAAAAAGCTCACACAACTCTAGGGCATTCTTTAATTAACCCCCATCTAACTCCCACTCATGTTCACAGAAATGCTTCTTTTTGTATCAGTGAACCTGATCTGAGTAAATTAAAGCCTTGATAATATCAATCTTACTTCAGGAATATTAAGGATTGTCGTAATCTGAGCAAAGAACAATACTCAGGAAGTTTCCTGGTGATGCAAAACTGGGGAGAGTCACTGATACACCTGAAAGCTCTGCTGCCATTCCATGGGACCTTGATGAGCTGCAGAGTTGGAGAGCAATTTAATGAGGTTTAACAAAGGCAAATACAGGGTTCTGCATGTGGGAAGGAATAACTCCAAATCCCAGCACGGTTTGAGGGGTGGCCTTCTGGAGAGAAGCTCTGCAGAGGAGCGCCTGGGAGCTTGGTGGGTGGCAAGTGAACCATGAGCTGGCAGTGTGTCCTTGTGGCCAGGAGGGCCAGTGGTACCCTGTGGCGCATTGGGAAGAGTGTGGCCAGGAGGCTGAGGCAGGTGGTCCTGCCCCTCTATTCAGCCCTGGTGAGACTCCACCTGCTGTACTGTGCTCAGTTCTGGGCTCCTTAGGACAAAAATGACGAGGAGCTACCGAAGAAGGTCCAGTGAAGGAATACAAAGATGGTGAGGGGTCTGGAACATCTCTCTTATTAGGAGGGACTGTGGGAGCTGGGCCTGGTTAGTCTGGAGAAGACTGAGAGGGGATCTCATTAATGCACATAAATACCTCAAAACTGGTGCCAAGAGGAGTGCCAGACTTTTCATTGGTCCCCAGCAACAGGGCAAGGAACAAAGGCCATAAAAAAAACCACAAGGAGTTCCACTTCAACAGAAAGTAAAATTTCTTTACACTGAGGGTGTCAGAGTACTGGAACAGCCTGCCCCGGGAGGTTGAGGAGTGTCCTCTGGGGATTCCATCCCTACCTAGGGGTGTTTCTGTGTCACCTCCTGTAGGTGCCTTTGCCTTGGCAGGGAGGTTGGATGGGATGATCTCCAGGGGTCCCTTCCAACCCTACCTATTCTGTGATTCTGTGATTGCCTGTTTCAATGTACTGCACAGAAGTAATGTTTCCTGTACAGCAGACATAATTGAGGATTTTCCATGTATAGTTTTCCAATCTCTATTTAGCATGAACTGTAGATGTGTTAGATTCAAGTTTGTGGTATGCAACCATGATGAAAGAAACAACCCCTCTGGTTTGAAAGGACAGGGGAGGTGGTAGCACAAAGGGAGATGATTAGCCAGAGGAATTGTAAGCACCTGGAGCCAGTTGTCTCTTTTGGGGAGCCAGTGGCCAAGAGGAGTCAACACTCAAGTTCTTCTAGAGAAGAAAGGTAAGATTCCTTTGACTTTTGTTTAGTTTAGTGGTTTGTTTCCTTAACAGCATAAGAACAGAAGTCAACTTTCAACCATGAGTAAAAAGTTCTTTTAAAAAGGAATATTTTGTATTGCTTTTTTGTTCTCAGGCAGAAAGGAAATTGTTCAAGTTCTGCTGATATTTCTGTTGTGGAAAGCATGGGTGTGGAAACCCAGTTGCTACCAGGCTAACCTAGGGAAGGGGCAAGATAGTGCAAGACGACCTTGCTGCTCTTATTTTTATAGGCTGAAGTTTCTCTTTTTTCTGCACCAACAATACAGGGGGGAAGGTGAGTAAAGCTGAGGCTGTGATTCTGCAGTCTCTCTGTACTGACACAAGCACAGGCCAAAGACAGAGCGGTACATTTTGACAACAGGCTGCCCTTATATTATGAGTCATGGAATTACAGAATACCCTGAGTTGAAAGGGACCCACAATGATCACCAAAGTCTATCATCTCCTGGCCCTGCACAGGACGCCCCAAGAATTCCACCTGGTGCCTGTGAGTGTTGTCCAAATGCTCCTTGAACTCTTCCAGGCTGGTGCTGTGACCACTTCCCTGAGGAGCCCATTCCAGTGCCCCAGGGAAAAGAACCTTTTCCTCATATCCCAACTAAACCCCCTCAGACACAACTTCAGGCTGTTCCCTCAGTCCCTGTCACTGTTACCACAGAGAAGAGATCAGTCCCTGCCCCTCCTCTTCCCCTCATGAGGAAGTTGCAGACTGCAATTAGATTTCCCCCCCCCCCCCCCTAGTTAATTCTGTTAGTTCAGGCTTACTTGTTAATAGGAAATGGGCCATTACTCTGGCTTGTGTGTAAAAAGCAGTAAAAATCACAAAGGTAGCATAACTCCCTAAGTACATAGGTTAAATTTCTCTTCTAGGTTTAATTTTTTCAAAAACACTAGAATGTTTGAGGCAATCTTATCTTACCTGCTACACCCAATTTTTGCATAAATTTGATGATGACCATCAGCCGTCACAACACCAGAGCGGGTGTTTTGGAGAACACTAAGTGCCTGGACATGGTGGTAGTACCAGAGGCCTCCATTCCTGCTGTGCTCTGGCAGTGGGACCCAGGCAGGTAACAAGTTCCAGCCTTTCTCCCTTAATATGAATGCCCTGTCTGCAGGAAATAGGGATGAGGAACTTCAGCTGTGATCACTGCTGCTGGTTCCAAATCTTCCTCTCACTGTGCTAACTCCAGAGGTCCCATCTTCATGAGCATGACAGTAATCACTTGACCAGCTTCTTCAGGTAATGCCTGAAGTGATGTCTCCAGTTGATGTGCTTTCTTGGAAACAGCCTCTCAACGTACAAATGATCAGAGACTGCAAAGGACAGATGCATGTGTGCACCCTATTGTGAACTATCCACAACTTTTCCCATCTATAAAACAGAATAAAAAGGTTTTGACCGTCTTTAAACATTTTCTTCAGCGATAGTGCCTGAAGGGGTACTGATAGCAGGCCACATCCCATGGTACTGCCCATCTCGCTGATCTCTGCTGCCTCTTGTTCTCATCCTCTGTTGATTTGTGCTTTATAAAAGAGGTGAAGCAGAAATTAAATGTGTGCAGAACCCAGCAGAGTACAGCTTTGATCTCTGACCAGCTCTTATTATCAAACTCCTCAATAATAACATGGAGTTCCTGGAGCACAGTTTTGTGTTCAATACTGTCCACAGGGAGAAATAGCACAAAATTTCTCCAGTGTCTGAAGAAAGATGAAGCTCATCTGGTGCACAGATAGCATTCCTCTCTTCTTCCTGCCTACCTACTTCCATGAAACCTGCAGAAAGAAAACATACAAGAGACCTTGTGTTTGAATGGCCAGAGGTTCAGAATAATGAAGACAGGAACTGAGAAATACCAGAGCCTTGACTTACGTTCTCCTTCCAGATCATCTAGGCTAAAAATGGGCTGCTTTATTTCCAGTTAAGGAAAAACAAAACTGGGATGGTACCATTGCAAGTGGTGTGCAAAGTGTAAAATGGGCCACAGAGCAAAAGTAAGGTTGCCTTACTAGGCTGCAGACAGTAATATATAATTCTGATAACAGAGGGCAATGTAGAAAAGCAAAGATGTGTAGAAAGCCTGCTCTTCCTTAAGTGTGAATTCAAGACATTTTTACTTTGCTTCTTCCTGTTAAGTCAGATATGTGTTTTCGGAATTACAGTGCTTCATATAAAATCTGAAAGTATCTATAGCCAAGACTGTGATGAGGATACCCCAAATAACCATCCTCAGGAAAACCAACTTCAGTCTATAATAAGTCACTCCCCTCCTCCTGAGCTTTCTTGGAAGAAATATCTAGACGTAAAATGGAATCTTGCTGACTGCACTTTTTCCCCAGCTTCTCAGAAATACTTCCACTAGAAGGCAATGATTGCAGCAATTTAAAACCTATATTTAGAGGATGCTGAAGGATTTGTTTGTTCTCCATGAGAATGTGGTTCAGGTTTCACATGCAGAAATGCAAGAAAAAGATCACTCCGGCTCATAGTCTGCTAATTGAGCAAATGCTGGGGAGACAGGCAAGTGTTTTGTGTTTTCTGGCTGTTTAACTGCCAAATGAATAATCAGTCAAGTAAATAATATTAGAATCTTTTTATCTTTCTTAGATTTGGGTTTGGTAGAGACTACATAGGAAACATCTGAGCATAACCCTTCCTTGAGTGTGTGACACCATTGATGTACATGATCTGTGCCATGGGTGGGAGAAAATTCCCTGTTTGTCATCACCACAGCAGCGCTTCTGTGGATAGAGCAGCTGCATCTCTTGCCCCTCTACAGCACTTGCACTTTGTGCAGCAACAGCAGCCAGCAGAACTGTAACATAAATGTGTCCAAAATCATACTTCAATTTAATTATCTATAAAATTGTATTCTATAAAAGAGGAGGAAGAAAATGCCATTACTTTCCTTAAATAGATTGAATTTCGGTAATAATCCTAAAAATTCCTTTACCTTTGATTTAACAAATGCAGGAAGGGCCTGGGTAGTCACTAAATCAGCTGTGCACTGGTAGAAGGAACTTGGTACAGCAGCAGAGATTCAGTGCTCTAACTAAAAAGTCTCAGGCTATTGGAATTTTCCATTATGAGAACAGAATGTTTGTCTGCCTCACAATTATGATGCTATCTTGACTTGTCTTATACATCACAGACATATAGAAAATAATTTTGGGATAATTTAGAATGTGTTCTTTACAGCATTCTCTTTTAGGAAGGTTGGGAAAAAATGTGCTGTTCATTTAAAGGCCCTAAAATTTGTTTCCAGTGTTCCTATATTACATTCTGATACCAGACCTTATTTTTGTATTATTTTCCCATGAGAAAAAAAAAAAAAAAAAAAAAAAAAAAAAAGGAAAGAAAAGAAAAAAAAAATCTGGGTTTCTCATCTTCTTAGTGGTTCAATTGTGTAGGAGCTTTAAAAACTTTTCTTATGCTACAAATTCTTCCAATTTTCTGGGTGTAGGGCATCGTAGCACTGCCTGTAATTCTTCTAAGCAACCTATTTCAGGTTAGTTTCCATTTCAAAATAACCTGCTCCATTTGAAAGCACAGTTTCTTTTGTTTCTTTCTAAATATTTCATGGAGGACACATTTCTAAATTATGCAGGAAAGACTCCACAAAAAAAAAAATTCTATCAGCAATCAAAACCATAGAAATGGCTTTCTCTGTTAAGTGATATCTGGTCATGTTCCTATTTAATATAAAGGCAAGAAGGTAATGCAGTTCCAAGTATTTAGGAAGTCCAGTGGAGAACAGGAGAACTGAAGAGCAGAGAACATATTTGATGATTATGTTTTCAGTGCAATCACAGCACAGAACTGTCTTACTGCAGTAATAGGTGCAGGGTTATTGGCAATAACAAACAGTGTGCATGTTGAGACAAACTCTAAAAACAAACATTCCTGAAGCAGACACTGCTTTTTGTAAAGCTTATTTCACAGTTCATTTCAGCTGACATCACCTTTTTCATATCTCCTGTGTGGCTGTTACAGAACGAAGTTGTTTCTGAACAGCAGCCTTGGCCGTGGTCCTGTGCTCCCAGGATGTGTGTACAGCCAGTCCCACCCCAATATAGAGGATGTGGAGTTACAGTTTAGATCCTAGTGTAGGATTTGTGGCAAGGTTATGACTTGAGAATAAATCTAATACTTTCAGTCTGAAATAACTTTATCTGCATTTGTAAATTCCCAAGGAAATTATAACTCTCTTATTATTAAATGCAAAGACTTAATATCGATGTTAGTATTTTCTTGCATATTTTTTTCATTTTTTTCTTTCTTGTTAAATATATACAAATTCTATTTTATCTGTTCTAAATTTTCTGTTTGGAAGAAACAATTTCCACTCGCTGCCACTGAATATTCATTAGGCTCATTAACTCCAATGAGATGGGCAGCTGTGGTGGCCTACAACTGGCCTGTAGGCCTCAAAGTTATAAATAATCCCAACTCTATCACTGAATTATGTGACCGATTATACAATTACCTCACTAATGCAAAGAGCCTAACAAGGCCCGTAGGAGAGCGGGCCCAGGCCGTGAGGCATTCAAGCTGCTATTGGCTGGTTGGCCAGATGGCAACTGGCTTGGCCAATGAGGATCAACCTCAGCCTTCTGATCTGCGTAAGGAGAGAGGGCCCAATGTCCTGGTTGGAGAGGAAGTAAGTTTTCTGGGATATGCTGTGGTCAAACCAATGGGTGCTCAGATTTAATATTGGCACCTGGTGTGGCCCCTGAGGACATGGATACGCCTCTGGGAACGCGGGGGTTAAAAGCAGGGAACTCCCAGGGGAAGCTCTCTTGGCTCCGGTGGTGAAGGAGGTCAGAGCTGCCCTGCCCGGCTGCGGGCTGGGCTGGGCGGGGCAGGGGCGGCCGTGCGGCCGTGAGGGAGGCCGGGCCTTGGACAGAGAGGGGCAGTGAAGGCCCCTGCAGGACGGAAGGGTGGAGGAGCACCGAGAGGCATCGGGCAGCAAACTCCCCCCCGGGAGAGAGAGCGAGAGCGCTGGTCCCGGTGCCTGTGCCACCCTGGAATTTGATAGCACGGCCGGCTGAGAAGGAGAAGGGGGGTGCGGTGAGAAGGTGCCCGGCAGAGCCGTGGGAGTTCTGGACAGGCAGAGCCTGAGATTTTTAACCCTTTTCTTGGATGATGGAAACCTTACAAATGCTGATCCTCCTGGAGCTGAACGAGAAGAGAGATAGAGATGAGATAAGAGGAAATGGGCCAGGAGGAAAGTGGAGAAGACTCTTAAGTGGAAGGAGGTGATGCAGTGGCCTTTGGCTGGACCTTTCTTGTATAGCCATGGACAGAACCATTTTTCCTGTGACACAGAGACTGCATTTAGGGGGAGGCAATGGCTCGGAGCCAAGGGAGTGCAGTGTTGTTCTGTGAAGGAGTGTGTGAACAGAGACAATGGGTGAGGAGGGTGGTTGGTGCCCTCGATCCTCGGTGGAAGAGAAGATCTCTGTTCTTGACACCCCTCGGCCCCAGGGGGTGAATCTGGGAGGACAGGTGTCCTGAAAGTGAGAGACTGTGCTCTTTTTGGAACTGGACAAAGCATCCTTGAAAGGACAACCCTAGAAGCAGCTCTGGTCCATGTGCAGTGGTGAGAGCACTGGGCATGGAAGGAAGAGGTCACGATGGCAAATGATCTCTGGGCGGTGGCACGAGTGACATGGAAACACACGAGGTCTCAACTGTGTTTCCAGGGGAAGCCTATGGCACAAGAGGGACTTCTCTCTCCTTGATGAACTGAGAATTGATTATCTAAAGGGTGGTGATGGACTGAGAGTTGACGATCTGAGGGGTGGCAACTGAATTGAGAGTCTAAGATTTTGTCTTACAGTGATGTATTGGGAACTTGGCTGGGGGGAGGAGGAATGTTTGGAAGGTTTTCCTCCTGAATTCTGTGTGTTTCTTTTATATATTGTAAGTTAATAAAGTTTTTTTTCCCTTCTGTTCCTAAGATGGAGCCTGCTTTGCTCTATTCCTGATCCCATCTCACAGCAGACACCAGGGAAAAGGTATTTTCATGGGGATACTGGCATGGTGCCAGCATCAAACCATGACAAAGATGGCTGCTGCTGCATGAACTTCCTGGTGTACGTTGCTTTCCTGCCTCCGGCGCATGGAATTATTAAACTTTCTTCCACTGGAAAGTGGGGGATATTTCCACCCTATTCCTTTGGATTTGCCCTTTGGCTAAACACATTTCTCTTTGCTACATGGATGGTGTTTCTACCCCTGGATATAGTGTGTGGCTTTATCTTGGATGAGACAGTGATTTCTATAGCATTGTTTTCAAAACTGTTTTTGCAAGAAGGAAAATGTGATCTTTTGTACTGCTGAATGATGACAAATTTTTGCACAAATCCTTATTAGATGGCAATAAAATATTATTTTTATGCCTATGAGAATTAATTTCCATAATGAAATTTCATTATTAATATTTTAAAGGAAATTGTGTTGCTATGTTTATATAATGTGGTGTTTAATCATATAAGAATCTAAATCAGAGCTTTCTGATGTAACCCATTACATAAGAATAACTCTTGGGAGATTTCACAAAGAATCAGGAGTTAATTCATAATTAAATGAAGAGGAATGATGCTGCTATTATTAGTTTTTCCTTAGTTAATAGTAAAAAACATCCAAGATCATAAAAAAGAAAAATCCAACAAACTCCCAAAGTGAAAAATAAAAAATCTGGCTGTCAAAGTGAAATGTGGCCTAGTTACGCTGTGGCATGGGCTTGATTTACTGGAATCCAGACAATGTCTGTGGGTAACTGGAATTTTCCCAGAGAAATTTTTGCTTGTTTTATTTTTAGATCATTTGAATGCTTATGAATATGGGCACTCTATAAACCAAGATACATGAAAAATGCTTCATGGGAAACAGCAGCACAGGCTTTCACACACCATCTTCACAACATTGTCCATCTGGATTTGATCAGAAGGAAAAAAAACAAGGGAAATGTTCCTTGTCCTGCCAGAGGTAAGTTTCTGGGAACCTCTTGTTCCTTCTCCCTGTTTAATCTTTGCAATTAGTTTTATATTAGCAAACACAATCTTAGTATAGTAACTCCTAACTCTAGGCAATAAGGTAATTTTCCTTTTCTTGATTTCTCACTCTCACCTCTCTCACTCTATTTAATAATTTTTCTTGTTTTTCAGTGGAAAAACTTGCCTGTCAGGGATAACAGAACATGTGGGCTCCCTTTGTAGCAGAGAAGGGAGCATTAAACAAGAGCCTCCCATACTTTTTCTTTGCCTCTCTGTCCTGTCCATCAGCACCATGCAGCTGATAATTTACAGGTTCTGGTTTTCTCATCTACTGGGAAGTCACTGTCAGACCATGATGATAAATTGAGCGTTTAATCCTGAGAAAGTTAATTTTTGCAGCTAGACTTTTTTACCAAATTCTTTCTGTATTAGTGCAGGTCAGAACAAATGTTCTCACACTTCTTAGAAGTATCTTATACCTCTACAGTAATTGAGGACTGGCCAAGAACAACTGTCTGCCACTGAGGGGTTTAAGTGCATGGCCAACATGATCATTTGTGCCTTTGTACAGTCAAAGCAAATAAGTCCATTTAATTTTCTGAGAAATAATGTGTAAATTTATGGCTGTTTTAAAATGAAATGTTTTATATAGAAATAAAAACAGCAAATCTATTGCTCCTCTGGATACAACATCATTTTCCCTCTTAGTACAAGATGGATGCAAGGAAATGAATGGGATGTGACCTGCTAATGCATCACTTAGTTTCCAGCAATGCCTTCAATGATAAGGATTTAGTCTTGCAAGTCATTGTAAAGCTGAGTGAAAAGTGTCAGTGAAAAAGAGGGAAAGAGAGGTAACTGTGACAAAAATAATTCCTGTGTTTGGGAAAATTCATAATGTGAGAATTTCTTTCTGGCACAATGTGATCAAAAGTTACCACACAGGAAGTTTAGATATGTTAGGGCCTCATGAGATTGTGGTTAGAAACTCTTTTCCAAACCTAAGTAAGGAAAGGCAGACCTACTGGGGTAAGAGAATCCTGCTTTGAATGATAACTTGATAATTCTGCTTGCTGATGAGGTGTGCATTTATTGGCAGTTGTTGTGCTGCTTCTCCCCTTTCCCAACCTCCCCACACCAGATCTTCTTTGTACTTCCCATTTTTTCTTTAATTAGTTCTCTTCTTTGGTCCTAACACATACAAGAATTAAACAAGGCTTTCCAACCTGCTAGTAAGACCAAAATCTGTAAAATAAAATGAAAGATGGAAAAAACCCTCTGTTTGAACAATAAAAAAAGGGAAAAAATTTGGATGAAGATCATGATAATGAGTCCCCAGTAACCACAGCAGTCTGGCCACAAAACTATAAAGTCTGGGGGGTGGGGGGAATCCACCCTAGCATCTCTCATTTTATTAAAACTTTGTCATTTTTAAGTGCTGCCATAAATTTACTCACCAGATTTACAAATCTAGACTTCGTACCCAAGTCTAATTGCAGATCAGGAGGTGCTATGTCCACACAGGTTTTCATGGATTCACTTCAGAATAACTGACCCTTCATACACGGAAGGATCTTTTGTCTCTTGTGTTGACCAAGCCAAAGATAATACAAAGAAACCAGCAGTAAAAGAAAGCAGCTGCAAAACAACAGAGTATCAGTGAACCTGGATTTCATATGCTAGAGTTAAACCTTTTCACTTTAATTCACTTTCTTTAGGGTGTCTGTGGCAATGTTTAGTTGGTTGAGAGGAGGAGATGTGCAGCTATGAATAATTAGTGAAGCCCACTGGATCTGGGATGTGTTAGAAGCTCATGAGCTCTTCTGCCTGGAGCCCAAGAAAGGCTACTTGTAGTATAAGTCAGGCAATGAAATTACGAAAATTATTAAAAATATACCTTTAAAATTGATGTAAGTTATCCTGTTGTAATTTTTTTTCTTTTATTGAAAAGTTTTGAATTTAGAAAGACAAAAGTTGTCCAGTAAATCTGATAGAGTCATTCCTTCAAGTGTTTTTGGTGCCTTCTGAGAGAAACATATCCTACTGGTGTCCTTTTTGTAACTTACTGAGTCTCCACAGCACATGGAAAGACAGCTGTAGGAAGTCACCTTTGGCCACCTCTGAAATGAAACTTCACTGGACTGTGCAGATAATCTCTCTGTATTCCTCCCAGGCTATTTATCCTTGTTTCAACCACCAAACCTTTCTTTGCAATCCTGCTATGGCTAGCTATTATTTACAAGAGGATTTTAGAGGTTCTTTTTATTCTACTTTGGGAGGGATTTTTAAATTCAAATCGCTGCAGACCAGTGAGCCTTCCTTCAATATGAAGGAAGTTAGATAAAATGATAATGAAATTTACTTTTAAATAATGTCGGCCTAAGCTAGAATGGGTTTGTTAATGGAAAATAAAAGGAAGGTCAAAAGGTCAAGAATAAAAAATAGAAAAGAAAATAATCATACAAGGATCATAAAACACATAATTGACCTCTGACAGACATTCAATATTCAGAAAGATATGGATTACCCTGATTTACTAAATGCTTAAATGAGATATAAATCCTCAGAATTCAGAGTTAAGTCAAATTTCAAATGAATGGAATGAAGAAGAGCAACTTTCTCTATATAAAGCTATCATTTCTATACTGTCCATAAAGTAATATCTTGGGATTTTTCTCCGGTGCTAACTTCTGTCAGGAGCAGGTTGCTGAGGCTGATTCTGGCTGGTGGGTCAAGTTATGTTTCTGCAGTGCAAGTGACCACAAGGTGAAATAGATACGGAGTGATTTCCCCCTTCAAGAAACTGGTTATAGCACCAGCACATCTTTTAGGAAATCTTTGGGTCCCTGCTGTCCTTCTAAGATGCCCTAGTTCAGCTGCTGGAAAGAAGACACATCCCAGGTGACCCATTAGCAAAGACAGCAGTTGGAAAGCACATGCAGAAGAAAATAGGAGTCCACAGGCCCTTTTATGCTTTATTGTGCTTTGTGCAGGATTCTCATCAAAGGTAGTTTTGCTTTTAAGATGAGTTTCTAGTTTCAATTCAGTCATCTTTGTGAGAATGCTAATAATCTTTCCATAGCAAGAAAATGGGGGTTTTTAAAACTTTGGCCAGTGATCCAATTACTTTCCTGCTCCATTCCAACAAAGTCTTCTGAAGTTCCCAAGTGCACAAACAAGATAGATGGTAGTAAACTCTCTAAGAGCAGATTCTCATTTGAGTGGAGTCACAAGCAATACATTTTTATCCCTATACAGCAGCAAAAGGCTCTGATGTGGTAATTTTCACCTCCTTTACTTCCTTTTCTCCTCCTTCCTTTGTATTCACCTCAGTGTATTTAAATCTAGAGACACAAAGCTGTCTACCTGTATTTATAACCCAGAGCTGGAAGGCCCTGTGCTACACCCACCAGAGAAGACCAGAGTCTAGGGCTGCCTTGGGATGTTCTGAGGCTGGTCTGTTTTATCAGGAACAGCAGCTGGGACAGGAACTGGTCCAGACAAGCTGCTCCCAGCAGAATGTTTTGCTGAGTTGGGTTTGTTGTAACAGGTGCTTTTTTAATTGCCTACCTTCTCTATAAAAGGGACTCATAGCTATCATGGACCCCTTGCAGTCAGTTGAATAAGTGCAGGTTCTAATGTGGTTCCTTTCACAACTTTCAATTTTCCTATCAGCTCAGAATTGATCTTTGGCTAATGCTTTCACATACTCTCTTCCAGGGCTCATACCCATTTATTTTTTCAGAAGATGATGAGTCATATTAAAATTTTAATAGAACTTTGTTTCCCAGATACCTAAGTTGCTCCTGAAAAGCTTTTCAAGCTTTTTAAGATGTAATTTGTTAAACTATTAAAAAAAAAAAAAAGCCCACAATCAAACAATCAAAATAACCCACTAAGGTTTATGTGTGCAATTTTAACAAAAAAAAGTCATTGAAAATTTTGATATTCATCTTGCTCAAAGAAGCATGGTTAAAGCACAAATGAGCCAATTGTTTGTGTAAGCATTGCAATCAGAACGTGGAACTCTTTGTAATTCAGTTACAACTACAGTGCAGAAAACTTCATCACAGGTAAGAATGGGAATATTGAAAAATATGGATTAGTTTTCCAATATCTCCTGTAATACAGAAGCAGCTCTGGAATGCGCATTCAAGACTGCATAATCTGGGAATTAGCTAAAGAGGCAATGGCAGTAAAGGTTCTTTAATTCAAAAAGCTGAGTGCTCAAATGACACAAAACCCACTAAGAAAGTGCCACAAAAGATGATGCGAACAACTGCTGGCCACAAAATTATTCTCCCACCAGGCTCATCAGAGAATTCCCAGCATGCCCTCCTGTATCTTCTGAGAATGTGTTAAAAATCTAACAAAATAATGGCTACAGTCACCTCCTTTTATAGTCACTTGGGTTACAAATTGGCTGCAGTGTCAAGTCCTTAAGGAACTGATGGTTCTCACAAGCAGTATTTGACTGTCAGATGTAAAACACTTGGCAGACACATGAGCACGTTGAAAGCCATTGGAAAAAAACATTCTTTTTTTGTTAGATTGAGAAATCCTCAGGGAGAAAGCACTTTGGATTTGTGTCTTTTTAAGAGAAGAGTTTTTCCTATCACTTTAGGTTATTTTAGGAAAAAGTACAGCTGCTTTTGGAAACTTCACAAGCAAACCATTCTGTTCACTCTTCCTTAGCATAGGCACTATCTGTGCCCTTATTAGGAATAAGCAACTTGAGCAAAACTAACTTCAGAAACTGTTTCATAGCACTTGTCCTTTCATTCCCAGTTATAAATATTTTTTTAAAGAATTTGCTTCCAAAAATTGAACTAGATCTCAAAGCTTAGTATGTTATGAGCATGTTATGAGTATGTTATGAGCATGTCCATCTTGGGAGGCTCTACTAATGTTTGATAGGTACCAAAATGCATTTCTCCCTCTACCAATGTGGAGCTGAAGCAGTACCTGGGGCATAAGTTCAAAATGGCCCTGTTGAAATTGGCTTCTTCTGGGAATAGAAAACCCCATGTGAGTACTGCTGTGTGTGCTAACACAATTTTGTGGGGGAGAAAAGTTATGAATCTCATGGTGTTTCTGATTGCTTCACAGATTCCTGCCCTTTAAGGTGAGAAGTGGCCATTAGCCTCTCTCTCTCTCTCCTGGCTGTCTCACATGGGTCCCAGTATCTCTTCACCAGTGCAGCAAGGCATGTAACTTGCAAGGTAGAAATAAGGATGAAATAAATCAGCCAGAATGAAAGCCCTGAGGTGTAACTTCTGCTGCATCCTCAGAGGACAGACAGGAGGGATTTTGTGACTGCTCATCCAGTATTGGCAATGAGCTCACTTCTCTTCCAGCTCAGGTGTGGGTGCCATGTTTTAGTTAGTCCTAGGAAGGGAGAGAGCACTGTGTCTAGAAATTTTTGCTTGTGAAAAGGTTATGAAGTTGAAAATATTATCTTTAAAAAGTCTTTAGATCTCTGAATCCTCATAAAGCAAAGTATTTTGATTTTGTTCTGTATTTTTTCAGTTGACTCTACATGGTTTACAAGCGTAAGAGAGCTAAAAGATCTTTCCTGCCTTTGGACAAAGTTGTCCTCACTAGTGACAATTCAAAATGTTAAACTTATTCAAAACATGTTATTTTCATGTCTGAGTGGACAGATCAGTTTCAGAGTGTGGGTGAGAAAGTCTGCTTTCATCTGTTATTGAGTTTATAGGAGTGTGTATTCTTGGACCAGGCTCCTCTCTTTTTTTTTAAGGTACATACCCACAAACTTCACCATCTCAGGTTATAGAATCAAAACTCCGTTGAAACAGTTTGTCATGAATTTTACAGTCTTTAAAGAGAAGATGTTGGAGAATCACAAAATCACATAATACTCTCAGTTGGAAGGAACCCACAAGGATCATAAAGTTGAACTCTTCAGTGAATGGCCATACAGGGATTATAATGGATGATTTTCTCCAGAATTCATTGTAAATAAAGTTAACATCATAATCCAGAATATTCTTCCTTTACAATACCTCAAGAATTGCCAATAGAAATATGATCCCCAGTCTTTGGGGAGCTAAACTTCATGTGAGATAGCTGGCAATATCCTGCATCTTCCAGAAAGATGATCTCCTTCAGCCCTCAAGGAATCTGTTTCTACTTTGTCAGGCTTGCTCCTCCACTTTTTCCTGCTCACATTTCCTGTGTAAAGGCTGCTCCTGTTGCCTCTCATTCTGGATCTCACAGAACCAGCCCTGAAAATAAATTAATTAACTTGAACATATGGCTGCAATGCTTCCCAGATACCCTGCCTTCTGCCTACAGGAGCACAGGTCCTGCAGGACTTGGCTGGATGTCATGGTCAGAACTACCACAACTGCACCACAGTCCCAGGCTTTTTGGTGTCCCCAGAGGAGATTTTACTATTCCCGCTGAATTCATTGGAGCTGGGATTTGGCAACTGCTCAGTCCCCAGAAGCCGGTGTCTGTAGGTATGGGTTCATTCTTCTGGGTTCAGGCTGGACCATCTCTTCTGTCAGATGGCCAGGAGCACAGGTTACATTGGTGATAGAGGGTGTGAGAGGACGAGTCCTCACCACCTTCCTCTCACTTGCAGGGACCCAGCCCCAATCCATCTCTGCTGTCTGCTGCTGAAGGCAGAGCCAATCCCTCCATCTTCCCAGTCCAACAGTCGTTCCCTCAGGTCCCAAAGGTACTGACCCACTGTTCTATCTGAAAACTTCAAGTTGGAGATGTGGTCTGAGAAAATGAGCATTCCTTTCCTTAGGGGTATATATTTCCCCCTGCACATCTCATCGCAGCCTGATCTGTTTAAACATCAAAAGTACTTGTGTAAATATATACAATGAGGCTAAGTGATTAGAATAATCTAATGCAAATTTCAAAGACTCTGAGGAGATCTGAGAAATCAACACTGTCATAAGTTTTATTTCCACAGCATGAATGGAAATAATATTAGTAAAGTACAGTTTGTACTTCAAAGAAAAGCAGTGTTGAAATGCTAATAAGTGAGAGGATTGCTGGAAGGTGGGAAGGGTAACATGGCAGGTGCAGGGTAAGCTCTTTTTCTAGTTGTAGATGCGCTTTCTTTGTTCATAAATACCTTAGAAATGTAATAACCTCTCTGTGAGCAATGAGGCATCATTTTCCATCAACTTTTGCCACATACTTTTTTCATGCATCCTCATTCATCTCCTGAGCCTGACTTGAACTCCGCAGGCTGGCACTGCCCAGGGCCTGGCCCTGGCCTCTCTTGGCAGCACCAGTGACAGCCACCACAAGGGCTGAAAATAAGAGCCATATAAAGATACCCCAGGGAAAGGAAGCCTTCTCAAAGGCAGCACCCAGCCTCAGCCACCCTCTGCCTAGAGGCAAGGGTGCCTTCCTCTTGGAGAAAGGGGAACCTAGTAGGAAAGCAAAACACTCTGCCCAGGTGATTCAGGCAAGAAAATGCAGTGGAGGTGTAGCCCCTGCAGGTGCCACCAGTCTGATATGTGCAGTTCTTGTTCAAAGTCTGAGCATATGCTCTGTCCCCGTCACGTCCCAAAATGGCACCGTGTCAGCCCCGCCGAAGGGTGGTGGAGCAAGGAGTCAAGGTGTGGGGGCATCGTGTCCCCTGTCTGATGGGGGTGGGAGAGAGTCTCGTCTAAACATCCACTTCAGACTGAAACTCAGACTCTGCCAAGGCTGCACAGCTTTGCCTGCTAGCAGCCAGTTCATAAAAAGCTCCTCGGCTCTGGAGCTGGATGCTGCTGCTGGATGGAACAAGAGCAGCCTCCTTCCTGTGACAGGAAGTGCCCATCTGGTCCCTGAGCTGGGACTGAGTCTTCCACGTCCTTTCCCTCCTCCCTCCTCTTTATTCACTAAGTCCTAGTGCAGCTCCACTGCCCCAAGTGCTCATTTCCTCCATGACCATCACTTGCACTGAAAGTGCCTTGGGCAGCTCCTCAGGGATGGAGGAGCTGATGGAGAGGTGGCACATCAAGGCTAGGAATGTGTCTTATTTTTTCAATTCTGAAGACAGGCATTTTCATGAGAAAAAAAAAAAAAAAGGTACATTTTTAGATCAATAAGAGGTGAATAGTTCAGAAATAAAAGCTTTTCCTTCAGAAATGCAAATCATTTGGATTGCTATAACATCTCCAGGGCTCTAATGATCTAAAGCACTGTCTTTTTTCCTGTCTGCAAAGGAGCCATAGCTTGACCTGTGAAGGACAATTTCATTTCAAGTGACCTAGGGAAGCAATAAAAATGAAAAGACAAAATGGAAAGAAATATTTATTTCTTCTCTCATGGCACTATTTTTATTTGCATCATAGAGATCATAGACCAGTTCTGTGTGATGTTTCCATTCCAAATTGCAATGGTCCACTATAGCAAATGCACTCTTTAAGGTCAATCATAAAACAGCTACAAGTACAATTTAAGCCTTTGCAATTACCGGCAAAACAAGAGGAAAGGTACTTTGTGCTCTATCTGGAATTCTACTCACTCTGTACACAGTGTTAATAAGATACAGCTGCAGCTTGACTCAGTGGTAATCAGAAGTCATTAACATCAGAAGCTGTTCAAGCCTGTATGCCTTGTATTTTGTTGGTCTTAGCTCAGTGCCCATTAGACAGACATTACAGGCAGAGCCATTGTGCCATTGGCAGGGACCTCTGTGACACATATTCTCACTGAAGTCCCTTTCTGGAAGCCAGACTGACCACTTTTGGACTCTGTGGGGTCCCTTCTCCCCAGCACCATGGTGATAACCTCCGTGGTCCCTTAGGGCAGAACGTGCATGTGGAGGGCGTTTGGGTAAAATGCAAATAGGGGCCAACAGAGAAAGCCATGGCTGATGTACGAGCAGCAAAAACCTATCAGGCTGTCTGTCTTACGTGGAGGGAGGTGATACTTCTCCCCCTTCTGAACAGTCACGAGTCCCACATGTGACTGCAGCCAAAGGCATTGCTGCAACAAGAGGTGCTGTGTGCCTGCAAAACATCTCTGAGTGTACGACATGCAGCACACACAACCAGGGCTTTGCTATCTAGCAGATCCCTGATCAATTAGAAGAAAAAATTGGTAAGCATGTGACTCCTCTCTGCCCTGCAACATTTCCCTAACCTGCCTGTGCCTTTTCTCCTGTGATATTGCTTCATTCAGAGCATAATCCTGAGGCAGGACCTCCCTCACCACCCTTTCTGGTTTGTCCTGCTCTCTCTAAACCAGCACTGCGTTTGGCATTGGAGAGACATCATTTTCCATCCCTATGTTGCAGGATCACCCTTTCTGAGGCACACAGGGACACGCTACCAGCAGGGCATTCTGTAGCCCAGCTTTCGAGCCTCACTGGATCCCTATGCTTCCAAAGATCAGGGTGATTTTTCCCCAGGTATCTGCATGGCTATGACTTGTACCTATCTCATCCATACAACCGTGGCCAGATGCTCTTGGGTACCAGCAAGAGCAAGAAAGAAAAGATTCCAGTCTTCAGGGAGCTGTGTCCGTCATTATCCCAGCTTCCACCACAACAGGACAGGGCTGGGGAATTTCCAGTTCTCCTGTTGGGACTCTCTACTCTTCTGTGACATGACATTTTCACTCAGATTTGTCATGCACCTCCCAGGTTGGAAATCATATTTTGAGCCATTAAATCCCCCAGTCCTATCTCCAGTAATATGTTTCATAGAAAAATGTCTGGAAGGCCTTTTTTGCTGTGAAAATACAGTAATAAATTTGGGGGTTAAGGCTGTAAGGATCTAGAAATATGCATTCATTCATTGAGATGCTTTAAGAAGAGTACAAAGCTAAGCAAGTGAAAATAAAGTAGGTCTGATTTATACAGTAATACAGTAAAAAGGCTGTGCGGGAAAAAAGCAAACAATCATTTTATGTATGTTTATGCACATTAACTTTCTAAGTGATTATACAGTCTCTAACATCTAGATTTTCATGGGGTTTTGTAATGCTTCAAAGGAATATAGCTACAAACAGACAAGTATAAGTTTAATTTCCTTCATTTCAGTAACAGCAAATGCATATATTTTTCTTTCAGACACTGCCTCTTCTGTCAGTAGTACTTACATTTTGTCTTCTTTTCTGCTGATAAAATTCCACTGCTGTCAACTATAGCAAATATTCATGCTTGCTAAATTTGTGAACAAGAAGGGAATAAGGGCCACACTAAACAAACAAAAGTCAATCATCAAGGAATAAATGGGGGTTTTAGCCTGCTCAAAGAAAAGATAGGTGGAAGGGCCTTTCTATAATTCTTCCTTCATGCTCAAAGGTAATACATAGGTAGTGTAATTTAAATAAAAGCTTATTTTTTGCCTTCTTTTTTCCTTGTGTACTCTGAGAAGAAATTATTTTGAAAAGGCTAAAGCCACTGACATTTTGGTGTTGTGAAAGAGTGAGAATGTAAGCTAGAAATTAATGGGAGCAGATCCCTAAGTATATGATCTATTAAATTATGTTGCAACCCTGAGAAATGAAGCATAGAGTATTTTCTTAAAATCAATATCCTACAGGGGTGAAAGCAATATTAGGATTTCAATGCAACAGCCTGGTAAGTACCTAGGTATAAATACAAAATACCTCTGGTTTACTTAAAGGTACTGTCCTGAACAAGTACCAGTGCAGCTGACAACAGCCCAGGGCCTCTAATCCCAGCCTGGATGTCTCCAGGCTGGTGTTCCCAATGCTCTGCACCTGCCAGTGGCAGCTCACTGGAGGGTAGGAATAGGACCTCAGGATGTCCCATGCCTGGCCTGAGATGGATCTGAACTGATGGGGTGGTCAGCTGCAGGAGATTTTCTTTTCAATAGGATGAAATAAAGAAAATTACTCTGCAGGGGAGTTCTTTACATTGCGTACCTGAACCTTAAATACAGAGAGAAGCCAGTCATTGAAAGAGTGCCAGCTTCAAAAAGTTGTTGGCATGAGATGTGGCTGATCAATGGTGTTTTGTTTCTACAAGGGGAGCTTCACCTGAAGCTGCTTCCCCTTGGTCTGCTGCCAGGGACAGCAGCAGAGGTCTTTGAGGAGCTAAGGAAGAAAGGAACAGGAGTCCGGAGGAATTCCTTTGTGACGGTGACAACAGACCAAGAGAAACCTCTCAGCCATATACATCTTTTATAGCAAAAAACTTTGCAAACATTAAAAGAAGTCAGTATTCTGCTGAAAAGAAAGTGAACTCAATCCTCAAATACTCTTTTCACCGTATTCTGTCTTGAGGTTCTGTGAGTGGCAGGTGAAATGAAACATATCTGAAAACAGGTGCTTCTCCATCATCCCCTCTGCATTTGGCATACTGGGATCTAAAAGCAGCAGCATTATGAAGCCACAATTGCCCAGCTAAAGGGCTCTCTCCCCTCTGTCAGTTCAAGCAAAGACAGAATCACAGAGTCACAGAATGGATCATGAAGGGACCACAGTGGGTCATCTGGTTCAACCTCCTTGCTCAAGCAGGGTCATCTCAGAGCACGTGGCACGGGATTGTGTCCAGACAGTTCTTAAATATCTCCAGTGAGGGAGACTCCACAACCTCTCTGGGCAGCCTGTTCCAGTGCTCAGTGCTCAGTGCTCAGTAAAGAAGTTTTTCTAGTGTTCAGGTAGAGCATCCTGTCCATCAGTTTTTCACTGTTGCCTCTTATTACTTGGCACCATGGAGATAAGGCCTAAGCAGGGGTTTTTCCTTGGTGAGGGGCCTTGTCCAAGCCCAGGAAGCAGTTTTTGCAGGTTAGTGTGCCTCAGCCTGGGATTTCCCTGGTGGCCCCTATGCTAGAGCTGCCTTCAGTCCCTGTGCTGTGCAAGGCCCTCCTGGAGCACGGGCACGTGGGCCCTGCAGTGGGACCGGAGCTGCCAGGCTGCAGCAAACGCTTCTCCCAAGCAGCAGCTGCTCTGGGGGGGCCTGCAGCCTCTGCTGAGAATTGCTCAGGGAGACACAGCGTCAGACTTGCCACATCAGGCCTGGTGTTAGAGGGGATGGCATCCCCACTGTCCACAACCTTGCTTTGGGGCAGCAGGCCCATCTCAGACACACCCAGATCAGCTTCAGCCCACCTGGCTCAGGTGCTACATCCTGCTGAGGCACCTTGGCTCAGGAAGCTGGGGCTCCTCCACTGCTTTGGGCTGGTTTTTACCACTTTCACAGCGACATCAGGCTCCTCAGCAGAAGTTAAACCCACGCATGGGAACCACACACTGACATACTCCAGTTTGTACCTCTTGGGCAGTACAGGAGTTAAGCTGAAATTAGCAGGATTCTGGTGTGACTGACAATCATATGCAGAAAGGAGAAGGGTCAGGGTCTCTGTAATGTCACAGACTTAAACTAACTCTGTCTTTCCAACTCTGTCACACCCTTTTTGAAGCAATGATTTTTAATTTTTCTTCTGGAAATAAAACAGATGCTTTCAATAAACAAGCAGAGCCCTTGGGTGCTGCATCTTTTTAACCAGATGACAGTGTGACCAGAAGCCATCTCTCATTGTGATAACTTTTGCCTTATCTCTAAAGTAACACATTTGCCTGATCAATCAAATATAAAAAATATAATTTAAAACAGCTGCATTTTGGGTTTCTGAAATTCATCACATCTTTAGACTGTTACTCTTATCCCCTAAGCTGCAATATAATTTTAGTTAATAACCTCCTCCTTCACCTTACCTCCTCCTCCACTTTACAGTATAGTCCCATTTCATCCCTCGCCTTTAAAAGCAATTGATTTGATTTTTTTGGCAGCTGGGGAGGTGGGGGATGGGGGACAGGATGGCAGTGGGGAGAAGGAAAAGCTTGAGTTTGTAGAGGAAACAGGATTGCTTTTCTGTCTTGCTTTTCTTTTTGCATATAAATTTGAGACAACAAGTAAACCTTCCCCATCTGTGACTGTGCAGAAGTAGGCTACACTGCCTAAAGCAATTGCAGTAACTCACTTGCCACTTTTATAGAACTCTCTGCTTTATTAGTTTTATGCTGATAACTTTACTTTCCAGGCATATAAAAGGTAAGTAATTGAAATCACATAGGCAGTTTAATACCTGAGCTATCACATCATCAGCTGGATGGATCAGAAACCAGATAAATACTGTGTGCATTCTTTCAGCTGGGCAGTGATATAGTTTATGTATCACATAACTGAGAGCTCTCTGTGTAAAAAGGACAAGTGACAGAAGGACCTTTTCTCCTGACAGTGCAAGTTCTGAAATATTTAGAAGCACTAATTTAAAACCATCTGGTCAGAAGCTACTTGTATACTAATAAAGGCACAATGGGATACAAATGTTTGAAATAGTGGCATTAGTAAAAGCAGAAAATTTTACAAACTTTCTGGATCTTTGAAGTGTTATAGAACTTGGATTTATTCATATGAAAAACTAGTGCTTTTGTGGCTTACAGGCACAGATGGAGAAACAGCTTTCACCATTTCAGCCATGATTCAATATTTCATGGTGGCTATCAAAATGCACGAGTGAAACTAAAGACTTCTCTTGCCATGGCAGAAATAAGAATGATGACCACAGATATCTGATGCAACCAGATCTCAGGATCAATCTGAACTGACTGATAGCATCCAATTAATTCCAACACCTCAGAATATATTGCAGTATACAGTAGACCTGGGAATTCCACCTTGTGCACTTCTGCTTCACCACTCCATCTTCCACACCTCTCAAAGGTATTCCTTCAGTCAGTCAAGCATGATATTGGTTCCCTCTTCCCTGCAGAGTGTGACTGTAGCAGCAAACAGTTGATCCAGTGTGCCAAAAATTTTCAGTTAAGATGGCAACAGAGGTCTCAGTATATGTTAAATCTGAGTTTGGAAAAACTGTTTTCCAATTGGGCTCTTAGAAGCAAGGCAAAATGTTTGATTGTTCATATAGTAACAATTGGTGTACAGCCAGCTAAACATGATCCCAGCTGTGCCCAGATGGCCAAGAAAGCCAGTGATATCCTGGCCTGGATCAGCAATAGTGTGGCCAGCAGGAGCAGGGCAGGGATTGTCCCTTTGCACTGGTGAGGCCACAGCTCGAGCTCTGTGTTCAGTTCTGGGTCCCTCACTGCAAGAAAGACACTGAGGTGCTGGCGGGTGTCCAGAGAAGGGCAGTGGAGCTGGGGAATGGTCTGAGAGAGCACAAGCCCTGTGAGAGGCAGCTGAAGGAGCTGGGAGTGTTTCTCTTGGAGAAAAGGGGGCTCAGAGGGGACCTTATCACTCTCTAAAACTCCCTCACAGGAGGTTGTGGCCAGATGTGGGTCAGTCTCCTCGCCCAGGCAACAAGCAAAAGGACAAGAGGAAATAGCCTCAAGCTGTGCCAGGAATGGTTCATCGGGGAGCTGTGCTAGGTTGGACATCAGGAAGAATTTCTTCACAGAAAGTGTTGTTAAACATTGGAGCGAGCTGCCCAGGGAGGTGGTGCAATCACCATTCACACATTCAAACAGCTCACTCAGTGCCATGGTCTGGTTGACAGGGTCAAAGTTGGATTTGATGATCCCAGAGGTCTTTTCTGGCCTAATTAATTCTGTGATTCCGTGATTGCAAGTGGATACTTGTTATCTCAGCACATTTCTAACTTTCTTTCCCAAGATCAATTGTGCAACTCTTGTAATTTAAATTACAGGAAATTATTGTTTGCTGATTTTGTGCACTTAACAGGCAATTTGTGCTGAGTCTTCAGTGAGGGCTTTTTAAACTACAGCCACAAATGCTATATGTGTATTCATTAATTTTGAATCTCAAAAAATGGAGATTCCTGTTGTCTGCAGAAACCCAAAGCACACAAACAGCTTCCTGTGCTGGTCTTTCTGTTTGGCTTCAGAATGAAATGTTGTGTGCTATTAGCTTGGGTTTGCAAGGCTCTGAGCAGAGGCATCACTCGAGGGAGCACAAACTCTGCAAGCAGCTGGAGCTTGTGCTCTTTGCCTTGGTCCTTGATCAGACTTGATTCTTTAGGCAGAAATGGCTCCCTGGAAACCAGCAAGTGCTGCTGGTTGAGATTCCTGAGACAAGAATTGCCTCCTGCTGTTCCCAGCTGCCAGTTCTTAGTAAATAGAAGTGAGTTCTACTTGGGCTCTCCATCACTTACCATGCTGCAAAAGCAACTTTCAAGGCTTCATAGGTTTAATCTCACAAACCAAATGATCAATATTAGTGACAGAAGGCACATTAATATTGGGAGAAGGGCAACACAATGGTGCAGACCCTGCCACAGTTGCAAGTGTGTCTGAAAGGACTGTCTTAGGTCCCACAGGCTCAGAACAAGTGGGAAATTATCCAAGGACAGTCCACAGGCTGCATTCTACTGGCACCCAGCCCATCCTAACAGTCATGGCTTACTGGATTAGACATCAACTCCTGCAGTTCAGCTAAACCTAAAGGTGAGTGGGCAATAGTGGGGATTTGGCAGGAGGGAAGAGTATTGAAATTATTCTGAGCAAAGGACCACAACCCATACAGCACTGTTCAGCACCTGGGGAGCTGAAGGACTACGAGTGACAAGTACAGGAAAAACAATCCTCAGGTTTGTTAGTAATGTAGTTTGGCAATATTCCACATATTAGAACAAAATACAGATGCTAGACTTAGTCCAGTAAAGAACATGACAGATCTTTTGGCTTTTGTTCTCACCTTAGGGTATTTCACAAAAGAACCTGAGCTTAGTTGGAAACCAAACACTGTGTCCTGCAACTTCATGGGTCAGATCACTGCTTGGGCTGATGCTAATTCTCTGTCAGCTGCAGCAATGCCTGTCACCCCAGGGCACACTGTCCTGCTGGGCTGCAGCTTATGAGAGCAGCCATGGAGCAAGTGGGAAGACCTCTTTACTTTCTGTATAAAGCTGGAAGCAAGTTATTATCTGAGAACCAAACATCTCCAAAAGGACAAAGACTTTCAGATATTTTTTAATGGTACTTTAGGGACTCTGGCTCATTTTCAATGTTAATGATCTGATATAGCTGTAATATATTTTTTTTTAATATCCAAGAAAAGATTACAGCACATAAAAGACCATGAGGTCATATTTTAGTTTTCTAGAAGCTGAGATAGTCATATTAATATATTATGAAGGCATTGTAGCAAGAGATTTTAAGATAAAACATTCAGGGTCAGCAGCAAATATATTTCATCATCTCCAAATTCATTTTAGATATAATAAAATAGCATAGCATAGGAGATCTGTCACATCTTAAATAGGATAAATGTTATTTATACTTTATGCTGCATCATTTTATCTCCTGAGGAAGAAGGAAGGTACAGCAGGATTTAGTACTGGATCATGTAGCATCTGCAAATGTGCAGAGCAGCGCCAGCAGCTCATCCAACAGCAAGAGTCCAGGGCTGCAGGAATTGCCATGTGTGGGGAACGCTGGAGGCCAGCTGAGGAGAGCAGCCATGCACACCTGCCCCACACAGAGTCAGACGGGCCCTGCTGAAGGGGTGCAGGTGGGAGAGGGGTATAACAAGGGGAGCAGGCAGTGAGTGAGCTGTGAGGTGTCAAGGAGCTCTGGCCGGGCTGGAGTTGCTTTACCCGTGGGTGGGTGACAGCTTGGGTTTCTCTGCAAGGGAAATGTGATGGTTGGGGGCAGGTAGTAGCCAGCAGAGGAGGGGGAAAGCTTGTGGCAGTGAGTGGTTTCCTTTGGGAGTGAGTTCTGGTGCTTGCAGGAGTGGCTACGCAGGGTGCAGCGGTTCTGACAGCCCAGGGAATGGTGGGAATCCATACTCCAGCACCAGCAAGATGTTGGGCACAGATCTGTCCTTGGTTGACTAAAACCTACTGACCTAAACCAAGGTCAGAAATGTT
Source organism: Calcarius lapponicus (assembly GCA_039654755.1). Lineage (NCBI taxonomy): Eukaryota > Metazoa > Chordata > Aves > Passeriformes > Fringillidae > Calcarius > Calcarius lapponicus. The sequence goes on along the minus strand of CM077466.1, from coordinate 64,100,759 downwards.
GCTTACAGGAAAGGCTTCTTAAGCTGTTGATTTGCTGGTGACTTTGTGAACTGTTGAATGGAAGAGCAGTATTTTTCTAAAGGTGCATCTATGCTTAAATGGAATATGCTATGTTTTATGTCGGCCCTGTCTGCTCAGAAATGCTTTTGACAGTAGATCACAGCAGTGTTGTTGTGAAGTACTAGCAGGTAAATGTCAAGAGGGAATCTTTGAAATGCATGTAACATCAAGAAATCATGGAGAATGTGGAAGGAATGCAATTTATTATCTAACTTCTGAATTATTTTAATGTTCCAAATCTGGCAGCAGCAGTTGTATGTGCAAAATGCCTGGTAAGGAATTGCACAGCGCTCCACAGGAACTGTGAATGCTTTGGCAAAAAAAAGCCCCAAGGTTAAGCTCTGCATAATGCTTTCTTGGTCTGTGCTGCCAGACTTAAGAGGGGGATGCTGGAAAAGCCAGCTGCCAGCATATGGTGCTGCCCTCTGCATACCCTTCCTGCAAAGCACCAGTACAGCTTTGTTGTTCAGCTCTAGATAGGGAAACATCTTCATTGAACTTCCTACATCATCTTCTTGCTTAAATCTGTGCTCAATTGATTATTTTTTTAATAAGGTAAAAAATGGTAATAATGTACAAGCTTGTGGACATATTCTGTTATTCCTGAGGAAGAAAGCAGAGTGCTGGTACCTTCTCATGGAATGCAGCTTTGCAGTAGTTGTTTTTCCAGGCAGGATGCATTTGGGTTTCTGCAGGCTTCCAAAGCAGTCTAGTGAAAGGTCACGATTCAGTTGTTACCACCTTGAGCTGGCACACCCTGTGAATTGGTGTTGACATCCAGGGTGAAGTCTTTGCACACCTCTCCTGATGGTGGGAAAATCTCAGAGGGGCTCATCCTTGTCTCTGCCATCAAAATAAGGTGCTGAATTTAAATCAGACAGGAGGCAGCCCAAGGGTTTATGACCCTGACTAGCAGGGATGCACTTTCAAAATAATCAACCTCTTACTCTATGCCAAAAATAAAACAGTAGGAACAGCAACAGGCAATTATAGCAGTAAAATACTTGTATTATCTGTTAAGGAAATTGTGGGGGGATTGGCATTTTTACACTCTAATAATTCTTTTTTTTAATTAGTGTTTTTGTAATGTGAAAATCTACAATAGATGTGATGTAACATCAAGATGAAGTGAAAACATTACTTGGGCCCTGAGGCACTCAGTATTTCTCATTTCAGAAGGAAACCAAAGTGAATTTCAAATTACATTTAAGCTGGGAAACACTTCAGGAGAATCACAGGCTGTAGAAGTGAGGTTTAAAATAACGCAACAAACACTTTAGCATACTTTAGTGTTAGAAAATAGTAGGAGTTGGGATAGCTACAATAGGTTTTCTCATGCTTAGCAGTTGTTTCTCAGCAAACTTGCTTGTCTGTAGTAGCTTAATTTGGTGAGACACAGAAATGCAATTTATTTTTTTCCCCCTTCCATATTGAAGTACAGGCTTGTGAACCTACTGTTTGTTTAGCAAAGGGAAACTAGTGGCTTTTCTATGGATTATTCCTCACATCTCTGACATTGTCTTGCTGATCTTTGTTTATCCTGCTTATGGAAGCTAAAAACTAGGCTTTGCTTCAAATTTCCCATGTGTAGTAGCCACTTACAGCACACATAATCTTAATAAAGGAGTGTCATAAAATGTTTAGTCTGGAGCTTCATGGGTAGGAGATGAAGAGTCCAAGCTGCAGAGGGCTGCTGCCAACTGTACAGGCTGTGATTTTGTCAACTACTGTGTTTTCTATTTATGTACCTAAAAAAAGAGATGATAAAATTTGTCTATGTCCTAAGTGCTTTGAGCTTTTAGAAAATATTTATTAATTACAGGAAGACTTCTGGGAGATGAGTAATTACATTTCTGCATCTTGTAGAATTGGATCTCTTCCTGCTTTAAGCAGCTTCATCTTTCAGTCTTGAGAGCACTTTCCAGTGAAACTGTTGAAATTTAGAACTAATATTTTCATGCTAATGGTTAACATATTAACCTCATGTTAAAAGCTTTGCTTCATCTTCCCCACTTCTGCTTATGCTCATGTTGTGTTCCCTAACACTTCCTGACATTTAAGATGAACTGTAGATACTGAAGATTATTGAATTGTTTCCACTTAGATAAATAGGAACTTTGCCATTGGCTCCTCTGGAAATAGAATCAGGACCTGGACAGATGCATGTAATGTCTTGCAAGACACACTAATTCCTTTCTGCCTAAACAAAGAGGACTCTGAGCACTTCTGGGTTTGGCCTCTAACTCTCTGTGACATGCCTGCTCCTACTTTTTCAGCTGCTCAGTACATTATAATGATCTTCCCATTCATTTTCTGGAAGGAAAACAAGCAATACTGGATTGATCAAAAGACTCCCAGTCACAGGTGCTAAATTACACCTGAGTTTAAAGGAAAATGCATTAAATCTACAGGAGCACCCAATGAATTCATAATGACCTGGTGCTGTCCCCATAATAAACAAATGCAAGAGCTTACAGAGGCGACCACAGCTTTTTTTTTTTTTTCAGGTTCTATAGGCACAATAAATGCTGCTGTGATTTTAATTCAAGTCCTACTTAAGCTTTGTTTAAATGATCATCACAGAGGTTAAAAAACCTGAAGTGGAAGATTTTATCAAGGTCTTGGTTTCCTGGAGTAACTCATGGGTATTAGTGGTTAAATGTTAGAACTGTCCCACTCTCAAATCAGAACATCCTTTAACCAGGGACAGTATTTTTAAAGGAAATGTAAGCAATGAAGAAAAATTGAGCCAATATGATTTTGTACCTGACCTGCTTTTCAATGAAGTCAGAATACACGTTCATGTTCTGTTCCACCCTGTTCCTTCCATTTACCTTAAGATAACCAAAATTATGCACTTTCTCTGAAAGCAAGCCTATCCCAAACAGAGCACCTGCTTTTAGCTGTACTGAATAAGCAGAGAAAACACAACACATCACATCCTATCTGGCCTGTGTTGCCACAGATTGACGTGTTTGTCTGTTCCAACCTGAATTCACCAGATTACTTTAAAGCAGCTTAAACTTGCCTGTTCTGACCCCTGGAAGGCCAGGCACTGCAGGGCTAATTCCTGATCCCAATTTCCAGACAGGCTGACAGCACAGGCGTTTTCAATGGTCTGAACAGCAGCACAAAAGAAAAGCAAACAAATGTCCACTGAGAAGTGACCTTGCAAATTACAGCAGGTACCTTGAGCATCTGCTGCAGGCACTGCTGTGACTCTCACTTCCAATGTGCCATAGGAGCTCACATTAGCTCTGCAGTATTGATCTAGCAAGGATCAGCGCAAGGGCACTTCAATGAGAAAATGAATAATTCTTTATCCTGATTATGATGATTAATTCTGTTATGTCAGCAGCCTTTGGCACAGCCAGTGACAGCAGCAGATTTCATAGGGGAAAAATCTAACTCAAGAGCCAAGAACCTTAAAGAGGGGTTTTGTGTGGCTAAGTAATATTAATAAATTACATACAAGCAGCCATAATTTTACATATATGGATAAGCACATGTATTTTCCTCAGTTCTGTATAGGACTTGCTACTGATAAGTGTTTTGTATTTGAAACATCAGCCAAGATTTAAAACCTGGCAGTGTTGCTGGAATTGACCAGTCACAGATGGACTCAATGTGGAAGTTTTTGGACCACATGAAGCTGAGCAGAAATTCTCTCTCATATGCCAATTTCACAAATAAATAATCAGTGTTGAACTGGCAGGTGTCCCGCTTCCATCACTTCAAGTTTGGTTATGACAAAGACTAATCAAGACATCTCTCAGGTACATCATTTAAGATAGGCCTTTGCACATGATGCTGGATGTTTCAATGTTTGAAGGGGATTTGGCTTTCAGACAGTGCATTGACTTATTTCCCCTCCAGTTCTGAAGGCATGCACTCACCAGTTGTGCACCTCTCTCCTACAGAGTTTCTCCCTCAGCTGCCATAATCAATTGTACTCTCTGGCAGTTTGCTTTTGTCCTGGATGGGCCCCAGCTCTTGTCTTTCACAAATTTGGTAGGAGATGCATTTAGGAAGAAAGTATCAAGACCAGGTTTCCCGATCCTGTTTTGCTACAAAATGTTCATCTGGCAATGTTAACATCATTAAAAATGAGTCTCAACAGGGTTTGCTCTGCTAAAACATGACCTTTAGCTGTTAAGAAAGAGTAGAGAAACACCACAAAAGGAGGTAATGGTATAATCAGTTCAGGTATTTGACAGATAACAAAAGGGGCTCTCTTGCATTAAGGCATGGCATTTAGAAAGCTGGAGCAACACTTTAGGATGGCTGCCCTTGTATCATGATCTGTCTGCTGTAAAACATTCCCCTACAGAGGGAAAATAAATGCCATCACTTAGATCTGTAGATGGGTAATTAACATGTTCACTTTCAAATCAGAACACTGCAAACACTTCTGCAGGTGTCACCGTCTCAGCTCAGAAGTGCCGATTGTTTGCCTTGTACTGGCAGGCTTGCACAGAGCAGTATTTGGACCCAGCATTTTGAACCCCCCATGTTTTCTCACCTTCTCAATTCACAGACAGTGTTGTTTCCTATCTAATTCTTTTTTATTAAATGCAAGGAAAAGACTTGAAGGCTAGATACAGAAGTCTTCTTTTCATCTAATGGCAAACTGCCTTACAGATTTTTGTGGCAGAGAGGATACCAACATTTTACTTCCATAAAAGTTTTGATTATCTGGGGTGCTCTTATAGTGACTATATATAGCCCCACCAATTAATATCTAATAATAAAAATACTGAAAAAGTGATGTGCAAATATACAAAGAACTACATTGATCTGCCATACTGACATAAACAAGGAAGTAATTTCAGTGTCAATTTAGACTTTGTACACAACCTGCTTTCCAGCTATTCAAGGGAGATCAATAATTATGACAATTCATTAGATAATGCAGTTGACTTTTATTGTGCAGACCAAAAAAAAATGCAGTCACCAACCCACCACTGCATAATGTACGAAATCAGTTAACAAAATTATTGTAAAAAATAACTTAAGTTTCTGATGGGCAAATGGAAGCAAAAGCTACAGCTTTCCCACATTCCTGTGTTGACAGGAGGAAATGGTATTGAACCATTATACTCAGTAACTCAAGGACAAAACCATTCTGTTGTTTAGGGGAATAAAAATATCTTGATTTTCTCCCCCAATCCCAAACCTAACATCAGTTCATCTACAGGAAAAATGTCCTCTGGAGTTACTGCAGAAGTCCCACATTCTTTGCTCTCTAACTCTGATACATAAGTACCTGGTAGAGCTATCCTACTAGCATGTACACAACTCAGTGAAGCATTGCTTGCCTCCTTCCAAAGCCAGCATACTAAGCTTAATCTTCAGATTCCTCATAATGTGCATACCCACTAGCATAGGTCCTTCCTAAATTCAAATTGCTGAACACATCCGTGGCCTCAGAATCTGAATCCTTCCCTCGCTCATCATTGTCATCTTCATCATCATCTTCTGCTTCATACTCATCATATTCATCCTCACGGTCACCTGCCTCCCCAGTCTTGCTGGAGGAAAGGTTTTTCCAGTAGGCATCATAACCAGAAGCTCCATCTGCATCTTCTCCTCCAGTCTGTCGGCCAAATTTCAATGAACGTGCTGCAGGCAAAGAAAAATCATCATGTTCCCACTAATCTAACATTTCATTTCTGCCTTTTTTTCACTACTTGAAGAGTAGTTTAAATGGCAATTATTTTTCATTTATCCACAACTAAAATCTCAAACTAGACATAAGCTTTCATTTTCTTGGAATGAATTGTTAAGAATGAGACTGCTCAATTCCAGAACTCGGAAACACAAAGTTTTTCTCAAAACAAATGAAGCAAAATTGTGCAAAACAATTGAACATAACTGGACATTACTCAGTGCTCCTAGGTAGAAATTAATCACTAATGGCACTTGTATGGCTTGTTAGCTAGAGAAACTGGCTTACTTGACATGCTCAGATCCTTTGTCTGCTGAGTTTCATGGCCACATTTAGGGCAAGGAGGCTTTTTCCCTTTTTCCTGCTTGAAAACCTTACTTCGCACATGATCGTCACAAAAACAAGCCTGTGTGTTGAAGGGAGAGTACAAAGGCCAAATGTTTTAATCACAGAAGCACATTCTTCAACAACAAGCAAGCAAAAATGTGTCTTAACAGCAGCAGGGTTTTCTGGCTGGGATTAAAATTTAATGAGGTCTCTCTTGCAGTGGACACGGGGTCTGTGCACAGAGGAACCACTCTGTGTTCAATGTGGTTCCAGGGTTTCTGGGGAAGAGGCTGAATAAAAGTGCCAATAAACATGCAGAGACAGTAACATAATCCAGGGCTGGATTGCAGTGCTGCCCACAAGGAGCCTGGCAAACTTGGGTTTGTGTTGACAAGCTTAAATAAACATAATGAGATGTATGCCAGAACAAAACTACGCAGGAGCCTGAAGGAAAGAATTAGAGATGGGAAGTTCACACGCTGAGCACCAGGGTGCAGTGAAAATACCCAGAAAAAGGAACTGTTTGGAACAGGCCACTGATGCCATGGGAGAGTGCAGGGAAAACATATGGAAGGTAAGAAGAGTAAGAGCAGGCAATGAACCAGCACCTGGAGAAATCTGGACAATGCTGATGATGCAGCCGGTGGAACGTTTTATACAAAATTACTTTTGAGTGTGTAAAAACGTAAGCCCAATGTCAACAAATCAGCCAGTTCATATGGAAAACTGGATTAGCTGTGGAGATTATTCCTTTGGATGCAGTGATTTCTAGTCAGATAATCACTTGACTGTTTAAAAAAACAACTTTTCTAATTGTTGCAGCTCCACACTGGTTCAAAGCATTTTCCAAAGCCTTGGGTTCTGTTCACAACCAAGGATTTATTTTGCTGTCTTGGTTGTTTTTTAAAGACCCAACACGTTGCAGGCCCAACTTAAACAAAGAGAGCTGGACAAAGATCACCTCACTCTTGTCTTGTGGCTAACAGGCAAGCACAGATATAAGACCTTTTGTCCCCCACAAGTTTGACCCCAGGCTACAGGAACTAATGCAAAAGTATGAATTTCCTTTTAATCATGGAGAGGAAGATGTGGAAAGGCCTGATACCAGCCTTGGAGGCCAAGGAGAATAAGCCTAAAATCAGCTCCTCCCAACTGTCTTTACCTTGCAACGCAGGCAGGAATGCTGCCCCAGCCTGTTACAGGAGACACCTGTTGGAGAAAAGCAGTATGACAAATTCAGTACTAGGAAACTACAGACCTGTTATGCTTTTAAAACCTTGTAAAAGTATGCAATACCATAACTGAGGCATTTATTTTTAATTCCCTGACACAACTGTACCCTGGCAAGGTGAATCAGCCATTTTACCCCACAGTACCATTTCACTAGATTTTCTTAACTCGAAACCTCATTTTGACACAAAAAATGAAATTTCAAGAAGGGAGAAGCGTTTAACTATTTCTTGAGCTTCTAAACTTTTAAAACCTGAGGTTTCAGAACCAATTTAGCATTAAGGTCTCATCTTGCTTTTCCTTTTCTCACAGCATTTAGATGAAGGAGTGCTAGAGATGTAAGAACACTTTAAGCTTGCCAACTTCCAAACCTAGAAAAGTTGTTACATTCTGTATTTTCTGTCATATCCTCTGGAAATGTACTTTACTGCACAAAACTTCACAAGAGAATCTATCTGTGTTAAAGAACTGGAGCTGGCACACAAACTGTAAGGAACAGAATCAATGGCCAAAATTTAACTTGTCTTGAGCTTCAAATTGTTTTTATTATTCCACTAGAGGGAGTACAGTAAAGGCAAACACTCAGGAATTGGCAGCAACACGAAGTTTGGTGAATAGTTACTCCTTGAGAAGCAGTAACACGTACATTCCAGTTTCTGTGCAAGTACTCATTCCTTTCCTCCTTGTCTAACCCCTATGACAGCAGTTTTTCAATCTGAAGTAATAAATATCATGAGTTCTCCACATGAGCAGGACAGACATGGGATTTAGAGCTATGGCATGTTTAAAAGATGGAACTGGAAATGCTGAATATATATTCATTGTTTTTTGAGTACCTGCACTTCAAAAACCTCTCTCAGATAGTGATGGAAAGTAACAGCACCATTTTCACAGCTAAAATGGATTTATGCTACAATTGCATGACCACATTTGAAGTTCATGTCTTCTGTAAAAATACAAGTTTTATAATCTTGTTACCTCACTGACAAAAATCTTGTCTCTACAAAGTCTGCTCTGTGCCACAAAACACTGTGAAAACCCTCAAAAAAATTCTCTCTCTATTTAGGGTGTGATACCACATCTGTGAATTGAGAGCTTCCAACAATCACTGAAGAAACATTCTTATGGAACAGCTGTTGCTGCCTCAATATTGCTATGCAGGAAGAAAATGTATTCTGGCAGAATACATCTAGGGAATTCTGGCAGAATACATCACGAGAAGCTAAGCAAGGCTTAAAAAATAGCTGGCTAGGAACAAAAGTATGGAAGATGAAAAGAAGAGATGTCTAAAGACACTGATTAAAATACTGAAATCACAAATATTCTGAACCAGGAGAAATCAATTAGGACAAGAGATTAGCCAGTTCAAAGGAAAACAGCATTATGATAAAGAGCACCTGCGATTTCTACAATAAGAATTGAAAATGTTGCAATAGTCAAGATACATGCATACAAGTGTTGGGAAGGACAAACAAATGCTTGTTTTGTGATAAATCAAATCCCGTTTAATGGTGGATAGGCAAGAAATGCTGCTAGAAAAATTTAGGTATTTCAAATATGCAAAGTCTTGGCTTGTTTTGTTTTATTGTTGTTCTTTTTTTTAACTTCCCTTGAAGATACCCTGTTTCAGCCAGAGATGAGTAATGGGTGAGCAATGTCGGGCATGGCCATCATGTCCTCTTACAAACAGCAGTTTTGTCCACACAATTAATCAAATTTCAAAAGGACATACATTGTTCAGCTACCTGTTCTTTACTCAGAAAGAGTGAACATGTATCAGCATTTGATACACTACTGACACATGACCACAGTCCACTGATAAGTGAGGAAATGAACACTGAAATCAGGCTCTGGGACTATTTTTGTCACTTCCGTCTGTGCTCATCCTGTCTGAGTCAGATGATGACTGCTGAGTCACAGCCTTCCCCAGGACTTGAGCAACTGCTAACCTTTCACCAGGACACAGGCCTTACACAGCAACCTGGGAAAGTTTAGCCAGGCTAAGACAGGTGGCATTGTTTAGGGCAGCTGTCTCCCAGGAGGAACAGGTATCTAGAACTAGTTCATCACTGGGTCAGAAGAGTGGAAGACAGCTCCTTCTTCCTGCAGAGCTTGGTGCAGTGAAAAAGCAGCATCCGCAGTTCCAGTTGTTTTGCTGCAGTCCTGCTACTGCCAACACTCCAACTTTGGAGAATGCTGGCTCCTGCAAGGGCAGCTTCCCATGGGAGGCCTGTAAGAGCCTGGCAGGAAAACAATTGCCAGGTATGCTCTGGCATGGAGGAAGGGCCATGAAAGATAAAAAAGTTCTAGTCTGGAGAACTGGATACCAAAAGCCAGTACATAGAAAACAGGCCCTTCCCTCCAAGGGTGGCAAAATCTACTTGGGAAAGGTGATGGAGAGTATTCTGGAGCACAGAGGAAACAAGTAGAGAGTCTGCTCTGCTGTGGTGAAAGGGATTATGAATAACTAACTTACATTTAAATGTCTCTGCTTCCAGAACTTGGCAGCTGGCTTGATGTTCAAACTGATCATCTTCACAGAGGAAATCATGACAAAAAGAGCAGGCAAATATTCTGCCTCCTGAAAGATTTATCAAGGCAAAATAATCAACAATGGACAGAGGCATCAAGTCCTGCTCTGCAAACAATTTAGGTGGTAGTTTTGACTGAAGACCAGTTCTCCCTTCTGTGACAAATGCTTCAAGGTCCTAAATTAGACACTGCTATCCATTTTTACACTGAAAAATACCTCCTATCCTACAATATAAGACAGTGTAACTATAAAGCAAGTGTTACCTCTAGTACTTTTCTTCATTTTAATTTGACTGTAGCATTAACTATTTTTTTTTAATCAGATCACACTCTCATCCAGTCTTCTCTGCTCGGCTCTTACACATACTTGAAATAAACACTTTAAAACATTCAACAAAAAGAGATCAGTATGGTTTCCTAAGCAACTGGGAATCCAAATACCCGTGCTAGTGCAGAAGAATGGAGTAAGAATGGCAGAAAAGTCTGTTGGCAATTTGATGCAGTGCTTAATTATGTGAATAATTAATCTGATAAAACCAGTATAATTTAGATTACATAATCATCCCTGAATTGAGCACTGTATGTTCTTGAGCAGGTAATTTACTTTCCCCACTGTAAAATGACTATTTTTAAAACGGGGAGAATCCTTGCTTTGAACAAACATACTGCAAGGACTAATTTAATGAAGACTAAAAAGGCTACATTAAGAATATTGGTGCGCTCACTTAAGCAATGCAAGGAAAGAAGTGTAATTTATATGTTCTTATTTTTAAACATGAGCAACCTACCATGGTCCCAGACACTTCTTTCACACTCCACGCATTCTGCATCTGCCAGAGGGCACATACACGCGTGGGTGCTGAGACACTTCCTCCCGTGACACACCCAGGCTTCACAGAAATCACAGATTGCACCCTGCAATCACAGCAAGATATCATCTCAGGACTTCTGCACTACCAACAGAGAGACTTATCCCATAATCCTCAACGTATCCTAGTAGCCATTCTCTCCATGGGCTCACTTTGGCTGAGTGAGAGTATTGAACCAAACCTGTTTTCTGAGTGTTCTGACCAAGCTGCTCCACAGTTCATGTTTGTTTGTTATTCATTTCTGCAGGATTATGCATGATGCAAAATTATTTGGTTACCTATCTCAATCCTGGCTTTTACATTTCTTATCACACACTTCGCACATGGAAAGTTGTGTTCTCCACTTGAAACCTGGGATCCATAAACGATAACAATGTTCTGGCAAAAATGAAATTTCAAAGACCTGAAAAATGCCTTTAGACTCTTAAAGCTGAAATCACTCACTTGGATTTTAAACTCTACTATATTAGAGCAAAAGCTCAAAAAGAACAAATAAGTCATTAGAAGTAAGTTGGACTCTTTAACTTTTATTTTGATTAAATTATAAGATCTCCGCTTCAGCTATCCTTAACTGTAGCATTTAAGAAGCCCTCTCAGCCCATAGGTAACTAATTACTATGTGCATTACATGCACACAAAGCTAAGAAAACAATGATGAATCCAAATTTAAGTGTTGATGTGCTCACTCCTGCAGGAACACCAGCATGTAAAGGCTGTCTGTGTAACTGAGAACAGCTGATGGCCAGCTGCAGGCAGCAACAGGACAGAGGTTTAGATCATTTAATCCAGAGGCTGTGACAGTCACACCTTGCTTTCCAGAAACTAACTTGTCCTTCTAAGAACAAAACTTCAAAGGCCTGAAGTTATGATTATCTCTAATTATGAGCCCAAAAGAGGGGTTTTGTTCATTAAAATTCCCCTCTAGTGGAACAGATTCCTCCCTGTGTTACTGACAATCTCTACAGTACTAAAACAACAGCAACACAAGTCTGCAGTTTCTGCAGAATAATCCTATATTTTAATGAAGGCTGAGAATTGTCTGTGGTGCATGTAAGGTCCAGTGCTCTTCATGCATGTGCTTAGGGCCTGCCACCAACACAGATCCATTAGCATCCAGGACATATGCTAGAGTTTGCAGGAGCTGAATCTAAAACTTAAAAATTTGGGGGTTTCAGGGAAAAATCAGTTTGTTACAAAAAAACAAGGAAAAAACCAAATTTGGCATGGTACATGCTATCATCCCATGAATCTGTTTTATCATTTTTCCAGAAGATTTGCGCAGAACATTCTCACAGTGCAAAGAGTGATGTAATTTTGTATACATACCACCATAGCTAGTCCAGTACTGTACACACCAGCATGTTTTATAACACAGTCAGAAGACTTCATCATGCATTTGGTTTTTCCTGTTTAAAATAAAAAGGCAAGCAACCATAAGAAAACTATGTAAAAAAAAATAAAATAGAATGCATGTTTATGTAAGAACAGTACTTCAACTAAATGCCTGTGCTTAACCATAAATCTAGGTAAAAATAATGCAAGCAAAGATGTTTGCATTCTTGCTGCATTCTGCAATCCACCTTCATATCTCCATTAAGTTAAATTAATTATTGTCTGTTTTCCATCAAATCTCTTGCCCCTGTACTGAGATAATAAGACAATGTATTGGTCTTGCTCTGTGTTTTGAAGCACTGGCAAAAATTTCAAATGTCAAAACAAAGAACAAAACTAATGTCAAAGACCAGCAATGAAACCCTGTGTTTAAAACCACTGCTACTTCTGACCCACCATAAAAGCAGCTGAGCTGGGCAGTGAGAGGTGGTGGGGGCATTACTGGGTGTGGAGCACTGGAACAGAGCTACCTTGCTCCCATCCCTCACGGGCTCCTCCAACAAAGATGCTGTTGTTCCATAGTCCCCAGTGCTTGATTAAGCATCATCAAACAGCTCTAATGGTCTTCATTTGGAAAACTGTGGGTCTCAATATAGTATTATGGTTGCTGATAGTAATGTTTTTCCTCCAGATTAAGATAAATGCAACACACAGATATGAACCATAAGACAGAGAGCATGTTTTTAGTACTTCACTACATGGTGACAGAAAGGAGACTCATGAAGGGTGACACACTGCCATTGCACATTGAACAGAAATGCTCCCAGAAACGCTCAGTATCTGCAGGTCACAACAAAGGCACAGAAAACTGCACATCAACAGCTCTGAGAGTCAAACTCTAAAACAGCCAAATTGCTTAATGACAAATTGAACATCTGCAATGATGTGTTGAAACAGTAGAACATTCACCTCAGTACTAAATGAATATCAGCAACTCCTGCAAACAAGCACCTGTTTAAAAACAAAGGGCGTTTTAGCCTGATTCAGAGCAGCTCTGTCACTAGAGTCCTTCTCTTCTAATTTCAAAGCATCAGCCCTCAAGCCCACATAAATAACAAGAGCTGCATATTACATTACAACCCCAAGCAAGGTGAATAATATATTGATGCTTTAATTGATATTGATCAGAAATTATATAATCCCTAGAAAAGCAGAATTTATTGGTGCCTTGCTAGCAGTCAGATCTTTTTTACTCTTGCTGCTGTTATGAAACAATGCATGGTCAATCTATGGAAGCATGGTCAATCTATGGAAGCAATCAGATTTCTCAAACCTAAAAGGAAGTGAGACAATTGTTTCCAAAGAAGAAAAGCCATGATCCAGGCTTGCAAGCCTCTGGGGGTTAGAGGCATATATACTGATAAAAGAAGATAAATTCCCAAGGTGGATATTCACAGCAGATTCAAAAAAACGTGCTCCACATCACAGAGGTACTTTAAGATAAAGCTACTGTAACACAGATACTGAGAGTTTAACATCACAGACCAGACTGAAGACAGCTTGTTTTCATTCATTACTTCTACTCACCACATTGTGCACAAATGGGCAATTTCTGAACAGAATTACAGAAGTAACAAAAAGCTCTATTCTTCTGTCGTCTAGGCACATGGAGGTGAAAAAACAAAAATAAAGTATTAAGCTTTAAAAGAAAACATTAAAAATACCTGTAAAATGTCTGAAACAAATACTAAACTGTTGGTTTTAGAAGGGTAAAAATTCTTACCTTTGGCACTTATCACATTCCTAAAAAGAAAAAATAAAACACCGGTTAATTATTTTCCTTCTAGGAAAAATATATGAAATTTACAGACCTCCACAGGGAGTTACAATTAGGATCCAAACCTTTTAATCAATATTCTGTCTGGTGCAAATGTAACCTTAAATAGGAAGGATAGTAGGAAGAATGACATTCTAGTGGCATTAAATGCATTCAAGGTGTTATCGCTGGGTTTACGTAATCAAAAATTAGGTACTCTAATACAGAATACTTTAGGTCAATTTACCATTGAAGCATTACAAGGATGTTTGGCCAAGTCTATGTTGGCTCGTGAAGCCCTTATCTGCTTCTCACGTTCCCGACGGTTCTCAGCTTTCTTGCGAGCACCGGTCTTTTTCTTAGGCATGTTTACTCTCTGTGGGGGAATAAACAGGTATGGACTGAATGCATATAAAACTGTGTAAGTAAATACATGGACACACATGACACATCCAGCACTAAACCTGGATTTTACAGTTCCTGCAGTAACTGTGCTTCATCTCCATTCAGCTCCTTGCCTGAAAGTTTCTTTTGAAATGCAGAATAAGGGGACAATCCATGAGGAAGAGACATGTGATGAACCATAAAGAATCTTGTGATCTAGAAAACTTTGCTATCCTGAACTTTGTGTTTAACTCTCTTTGAAGGGTTTTGCCTTAAAAAGATGAAACCATTACTATCTGTAGATTTGGTCATGATGGACCTCTGGTTTTGTTTGCCTTGCCTGTTTAATAAGCATCTGTAAGGACAGTTGAAGCATCAACAGGCAGTCAATTCTAGCAGCTTCAACTTGGAAGAAAAATTAGTATCTTCATTCAAAAGGTCTTATAAACCAAAGAATCCTAACTTTCCTGAACACAGAAATATATTGTCCTGACCAGATACTAAAATTTGCTTTTGATAGCACACATAAATCAGTTTTCTTGCGCTGCTGCATTTTGCACTATGTTTAAATTGTATTAGTGTCATATTTTGTAGTCAAAATTATATTGCTGTGCTGCCTGCTGGCAACTGTCATTATTCTAGAGTGTGACATTTCTGACACTGGGAGTCCAATATCAGGCTCCACACTAATTTTCAAACCACTCAAATGCTGATTTAACAACAGAATCTAGTGGTTAGTATTTATACCTTGACTTCTTCACATTCCCTCATAATGGAAAGCACCAAAATGACAAACTGTTTTCATGAAAAGCACTGCCCCAGCGCCTCCCGAGGACACAGGCTATGAGAAATTTTAGATGGCAGTTTTCAGAAAGTTGCACTGAACTAAGTAACAACAGAACTGCAATGTCAGGTCCCTTTAGTAAAGCTGCTGAGTGAATCAATGCTTTCAAACATCATCCAATAATAACAACATCCTGTAGATCAATATTCTTATCCCGCTTTCCCTCTGAGCTTTCATTTAGATTGTTTGTTGTCTTTGTCCTGGGATCAAATTTTTAAAGAAATTTACCGTATTTGCAATTTTTGGACAAGAGCTTGACAATGTTATGATTCCAAAAATTATGAGAGCATAAACCCTGTCTACCTTCAATTCCTTTCAAAGCAGAATGTCACCTTTTGAAACCACTAATTAGTATTCAAATGCCTCTGCAGAGCGTTCTACCTTCACTCTTGGCACACTGTTACCAAATGCTCAGGCAGGAAAGATCCAGTGGATTCTGTCCGCAGTCCACACCCCTGAGGGGTGTGTGGGAGAGAAAAGTGCATCTGAAGGACCTAAAATAAGAGGTTGTAGGTCCATGCCTGGCTCCCCACTCAGCCCCAGAGGGTACAACTGTGCTGCCCTACAGAGCACTGGAGCTCCTGTATGGGAAGCATTCTACACAAAGGCTGTTTCACCATTTGAAGCCTCCCCCTCAGAAGTGAAATGCATGCCTGGGTCACAGCAGCAGCTGTGGGAGTGAGCATGGCTCTCCAGCTCAATGGCTGATGTTGTGGCACAAGGAGCAGAGCTCAGATATCAGGAGGCTATGCAGGAATGAGGTGAATAGTTCAAAGGAAAACCCCTAAAATGTGTTATGTGAGTACTGGTTGCCAGTACTGTGTTCCTCTCTGTAAATTTTCACCTCCTGTTACTCTCCTGCTGCATTATTTGCTAAGGCAACCAGGGGCAAAGACTAGGCATTTCCCACCACACCTCCAAAGAATGGTGGTGGTGCTGTGAGGTGCACAATATTCGGCATCTTCTAAGTTCTGCTGAAGTCACAGCTTCTTGTCCTTGGTGAGGCTGCAAAGACGCACCCTGACTGCACCGGCAGGTTCCTGGATCTTCTGTGCCTTGCCTCGTTATCTGGTGAAGCACTGCCCACCCGGGGGTCACAGACACGGGGACCAGCAGGAACGGGCTGCTCACCGAGGGGCACGGAACTCTGGGGCTACCCCTGGCAGGCCACAGATACCAACACCCAGAAGAGGCTTTCTGCATTTCAAGGATTCTTGTGCTTCACCATCAAACAGCTTCCACTCTATACGTATTCAAAATCTGTTTCACCACTCATACAAAATTACAGTTTAAAATAAAACTTTTAAGAAACTGTATTAACAGTAGTTCACACTTAAAAGGACCATGACGCCCTAATAATGCAAAAATCATTTTCCAGGTACTGTGATGCCCATGACTTACTCCACCTTTTAAAAGCAAGGTCGCTAGAACCGGTGGGCCCGCAGCAGGCGGGGGCTGCGGTGCTGTCGGTGCCCAGGTGTGCGGGGCTTTCCTCAGGTGCCCCTCGGACCCACTGCCTCCCCAGGGCCGGCCCTGGTCCCGCCGGGAGCCGGGCCAGATCCGCTGCGAGGCCGCGGGGTGAAGCGCGGACAGCAGGGCTGCTCTCGGCGTGTGCACGCACACTGCCGGCGCTCAGCTTTTAGCGCTTGCCCTCATCTTCCGTACCCGCCTGCCCCGACCCTGCCCCATCTCGCTGCCAGCCTGGATCGCCGCGCTCCGCGCTCCCCGGCACTCGGCTATGGGGGAGCCGGACGCCGCTTCGCTTGCTCGGGCACGGAAGACGTAAGGGCCCGGAACCGAGGCCCTCAGCACCTCTAGCCCGGCCCCTTTGAGGCACCATCGCCCCTTCAGCGCCCCGGGCCCGGGCCTACCCCCTCCCTTCCCATTCCCATTCCCATTCCCATTCCCGCCGCCGCCCCCGCTCCAACCTGGCTCGGCGGCCGCGCGGAAGCCGGAAGCGGCGGTGCGCCGCGGTGCGCTGCCCGCCCGGCCCGCGCCGCCCGGCGGGAACGTTCTGAGCACCATGCTGCCCCTGTCCCCTCACGGAGCGCGGCGCGGGCGGCGGGGAAGGGCTTCCCCATCGGCTCGCGTGGGTGCTGCTGCTCCGGGCACGGCCCGGCCGCAAGTCTTGTTTGCTTTCGAGGCAATTGCACCTCTGCTCTCGCTTGTCAAGAGACCGAATTTTGGGCATAGCAATTACAACGATTAGTTGTGGTTGTAAGGGGCGTCTGAAAAGTTATCTCTGAAATCTTCCATCTGTGGCTTGAGCTGTTTTTAAAATGAAGTATTGATTAATCTAAATTGTAGGAATACAATGTAGCTGAGAAAGGGAAGTTATACCTGTGCTATAAAGAAACGTTGCACAAAGCTCTGTCTCCTCTGAGGTTACACAAGTCACTGTCATGGATGGATATTGCCTTGAGAACCCTTTGTGAAAATCATTAGAAGGTGTATTGCGTAGATATTTAATGGAAGGTGAGTGCATGGATGGTAGTTAGTGTATTTTGTGGTCTTTCACCTAGAAAGGGTTTGATAGATATTTCACAGAAGTAAGATCTAGGGCATCTAAAGCTTTGTAGGCTTTGATCATCGATTCACTCAAGTGAGGTGGTTGTGTTGCTTCACGTTGTACTTGGTCATGTAATTCTTCCTGAAAATTGGCTTCTGGTTATGGAATGTGATTTTCACTTAATGAGAGACACAGGTTTTCATGGGCCATCATTGCCTTTCCAGGAAGACACTCCTAACTTTTCTGAGGCTGCTCTTGATTCTCCCACAACAATTTGTTTGCTTGTCACGCTTTTCCTTCAAGATGCGATCTTCACAGCAGGTTAGTGGGACGCACAGAAAACAGCATTATTTTTTAGCAACAAAAACAATCATGGTGGTCACTAAACTGGATGCTTCTTCTTCATGAGAAAGTGTGTGGAAGGGTAATTTTTCATTATTGTCAGTCACACTGTTTAACTAAAAACCTAAGTAGAAAATACCATCTTTTCTGAGATGTTAGAGGCATTTTTGTCTAAGTCTCAATTTTCTTAATGAATGTCATTAATCACCAATATTCTTGTATTCTTGTGATCATTGTAGTCTGTTTTAGGCATCCATGAATGCAAGAACACAATTAGGATAAATGTTATAGCATTGGAGAAGAATACAAACATGTGGCAGCAGCTCTCTGGCCACAGAGAGCAAGGCACAACTTTCCCAGGCATAGTCCTGGGGAAGGTTGTGAGAAGATCAGAGAAAAGAATGATAAACAATTCTTATCTTCACTTGCTGCACCTGTTTTTGTGAACATGTGGAATGTGTTATGGAGATTTGTTTACTAGAGGGTGATTTTTTAATTGGCCAACGGTGATGTGTTTGGATTCAAAGATCATTTGGGTCTAGCTGTATCATGACTGTCTGTAAGGGTGATGGGTTTCTTAAGAAGTACAGAATAATAAAGTGATTGATCAGCCTTCTGAGAAGCATGGAGTCAGTGCTAACTATTACCCCTTCAGGGACGCCTGGTTACAACACAAACAGAAAGTTTTTATCTGTTTTATAATCATTGTCCTAGTGAGCTAATCTGCTCTCATGAATGAATGGAGCTGTTGAAAAAAAGACTATTATACATGCACAGATGTGACTGGACATTTTTACATAAACTCATGAATGAAAAAGAAGAACTCTAGAAAAACCCCAAGGAGATATGTAGACACTAATATTTTTATCTTAGTTTTATTTTACCTTGTGAAACATTACCTGCCTCAAATATGTTTCAGCAACCACCCTCTAGATGGCAGGAGTTTGTCACTTCTCTTGTGAACAGAAAAACATCTTATTTTCAGAACAATAGAGTGGCCTAAGGCTGTAATACAAGTGAATTAAAAAAAAAATAGATGAGAATAGGCAATTTAGAGCTTACAGAACTTCCATTAGCAGTACTGGAGTAGTCTCTGGGAGTTGTTGCAGACTTGTTTCAAGAAAAATGCAGAAAGTAATGAGAGTCAGCCTCATTTTTAGAGGTGTTTTCAGTTATTTTGTGTGAGAAGCAGTGGAAGGACAGTGAGTGTGACTCTGAATGGTTATCATTCCATATTACCTGTCAGAGCATCAGAACTGTCACGTCTTCACTTAATGCCTACTGTCTGGCTGGCCAGGATAACAGATGAGGGCCACCCTACACTGCCTGGAAAAGGTATTTGTCTAGTCTGGAGCTTTCAAGACAGCACATCGGTGACTGTCTTAACCCTAAGCTGAGCTACCTGCAGAGGTCACTGGAGAGAAAAGTGAAAGTCACTTCTGTAAGCTAAATGATGCAATGACAGCAGAGCTGCTGGTCTTCCCATGCTAAAGGCAGAACCCTGCAGCAGCATGCAGTGGTTTCCTCTTCTGTTCCACTCTGCCATGTTGTCATGCATCTCATAAACTTAGTTTTACGTATACAAAGGGCCAGAGGATGCTAATGAATCAGAATCTCTCAAAAATAAATGGATCTCCTGGATACGGAACTAAGAAATTTTGAGCAATATCTTTCCACCTCGCTCCCTTTTTTGTTCACCTTTCAGAGTCATGTGGCAAGTCAGGGGAGAGACACTCTGGATTACATGGTGATTGCTGGTCAGATACATATTTTTAAGGCAGTAAATTCACATTTCAAATGGGAATAATTCAGCAAACAGTTGTCTGAGGGAAGTGGGCTTGCTTTTTCTAAGGTCAAAGCTGAGTAGTGCCATTGCAGCGTCTCATACCAGCTCACGTGGACACTAAATATCTTCAGGGTTGTTCTGCTCACTTTTTCCTCTGCTCATCTCATAAAAATTCTTCCTTTACTCTGAGAGCACGTTTCAGGCATGGACATTTACTTATTCCTTAAATTACTCATGTAATAATAAAGGATTCTTGCCTTCTCATTTTTACTACCAAAAATTATGGAGATCAGAAAGGAAAATCAGGAAATTAGATTTAGACAGCCTCTATCAGAATGGCAATATTCTGGGGCAGATAAGACCTTCATATGAAGTGACACCAGACTATGCTGGATGAAAATGAAATATTCTTACTGCCTTTTGCTGTGATATCTCAGTCCCTTTAAAGATGCAAGAAAGCATAGTATCTCTCAGCTTGAAATAAATACTGACCTAAGTTGTTGTCATTTACTTCTAATTTAATGAACTGAAATTTCTTTTTCCTCTAAGTAATATGTTCTGATCTGTTTAAGCCCCTATTGCCTACCTGCCTATTACCATAATTATCTTCATTATTGCAATATCTACTTGCAGCATTCAATATGTTTGCCTCCCTGGGGATTGCATTGTAAAATAGTTGCAGCATACACCTTTCTAAGTGACCTTTGAAAAGGCATACATCAAATTTAATTTGTTTTTAAATCCTGACCTTGCAGCAACAGACCTTAAAAGTCATGTCAATATTTGTTTGATGTAAGATAATTTTGTCTGAAGACATTTATACTTGCTGATTTAACTACATAAAGAAATGGGAAACAAAGAAAATAACTTGAGGCAAAAATCTTTAGTGACGTCTACTGAATTGGCATGTTCAAATATAATATTTTAAAATAAGCATCCTAGAATTAGATGTAGAGATTTTTTGTGTGTATGTTTTCTTTCCCCCCTGCTATTATACCTGCTGCCTGCAGTCATTAATCTTAGCCCTGGAAAGTCATGCTCCAAGAAATTTCTAGATGGTTATTTTCCCTGGTCAATGTTTGCATCAAGAGGGAAAAGAAGAAAGATAAGAGATAAAACAAAAAGAGAAATTTTGCTGTTGAGTGATTAGAGTCTTGATTCAGGGAGCTCACTCAGTTGTCAACTTCTTTATTAAAATCTATTAATCTTTCCTATGATATTCAAGTTGCATTTTTTCACATTTCTTCCATGACTTCAACAAAATACTGAACAGCATTTTTATCATGGTATCTTACTGGGGCTTTTTATTTTGGTTTTTGAGATGTAAGATATGCAGTAAAGCTAAAACTGCAATTTATGTGCACAATTAATGTGCCATCATATGTTAATTACCATATCTTAATTAAGATTGCTGAGGTGAGGGGATAGTGCAAGACTAATCAGTTACTCATTTTGTAACATAAGGGGGAAGCTATAATTTTTGTTATGGAGAAATAAGTTGCTGTCTGCTGGCAAGTTATTAGTATTGTTTTTCCATGATGAGATTGCAATATCATAAATTACCTTGTTTCTCTTCTCTCTGATCCCATCAAAGGGCTGGCACATAATGATATATTTGCTGCATAGGTGACACTAGGAGGCTTTGTTTGCAAAGAAGAGGAGGGAGATGTTTGATAAATGGCAGCACCTGTGTGACAGAAATGAAAAAGGTAAAAAGAAAAAAAATCAAGGTCAGACAGAGGATGACTGATGACAAGAATTTCTGTCTCAGCGCTGGAGGCTTGTCAGGTGGATGTGGCAGAGGAGAATGAAAAATGTGAACGTTTTAATTGGTCACAGAATATGAGGGTAATTCACATAAGTGATCAGGACATGCCAACATGATCAGGAAACTGAGAAGCCAGTCCCATAGGAGGAGGCCAAAAGAATGTGCTGTGTCTGGTACAATGAAAGGTGGGAATGGGAGAGTGGAGTTTCTGTCCCCGCTGTGTCTGTGCTGAGTTAGAGGGGTGAGCAAAATGCCTGTTCTGGCACAAGAGCAAACGGGTAAGAAACTTTACAGCCTGGGGCCGCAGGGGAAGAGAGGGAGAGAACAGTGGGAAAGTGTCAAGGTTCAGGGGATGTAGTTTTGTGATGTATGAAGAGAGCTGACACAGTTTAATCTGGACAAGGGAAGGCTGAGAAGGTCTATTTGCCGTCTTTGAGGACCTAAAGAAAATTTATAGAGGAGACAGAGCTAGGCTCTTCTCAAGGGTACCCCATGATGACATGACAGGCAACAGTCACAAGCTGCAGCAAGAGGAATTACAACGGGTATACAGAAAAAAATTCTTTGAAGCCAGAGTGGTTAAGGAATGGGAGATCTGTAATGGAGCCCCAAGCACTGAGGTCAAGAAACTCTCTTGTATTTAGAATGGATATTATTAAAATTACACAATGAATTAGATAGGAGGGGACCTCTACAGGTCACCTATCCAAGACTCCTGATGAAAGTTTCTACATCAAATAAGTCTGGCCAAGGCCTTGTCTAGCTGAAACTTAAAAGTCACCATGGATGGGGATTGCACAACTGCTCTGCCCTTTTCCCAGGATTAACGACCTTGCCTGCAAAGATCCTGAATAGGAGGATCCTACTGATTTCAAAAGCAGTTGGACTGTGACCTAGATGAGGTAGAATATTTGTTTGCCATATTTTTCTGAAATGTCTGTTCTAACAAATTCACCATTTCAGCTGTTCCATGTTTTTCTTCTATTATCGAGCTGTGTGACATGTTCCTCTTTGGTGTCACTTCTTATCTAGAGAGCAATTTTTCTCCTTTAATTATGGCTTTTCCTTGTTTAGTAGAATTCTTTTGTAGAAATCTTATGCAAATATGAAGTGAATGGTTTTCCTGTCTAATTACAGCTCCATTTAGATGACATTAATATCAGTGGCACTGAGCACTGGCTGAATTAAAGAGTGAATTTATTCAGCTAATGAAAACTGAAGGACAGATCATTTGTTTTATGACATACAACATGGGTGGCTTAGCTGTTGATTCAGAGGACTGAAAGAGAATTTTTGCATCAAGTGTTCACTTCCCTGACATTGTAAGGAGCTCTCTCTTATAATCTCTTTCACAAAATTAATAAGCTCCCATCTTACTTGCCCTCACCATGTTTTTGAAAAGCACTGTGGACAAAGAAGAGTATTGCACCCAGTGTAGCACAGCATCATATGGCAATCCATCATATATTGAATTTCACAGTGTAGGTGATGAAATACCTGTATTATAAATAAGATGTTTGAATGCAGGTAATCGAGTGTCAAATCAGATGCTTATGGCACTATGAAAAATTACACTTGGAACCATTTCTAGGCATGGGTATCAGTCCTCAGTATTCTGATTGATTTAGAAAACCCATTTGTTTATGTTCTACTACTGTTAGTTGGTATTCTGAAAATAGTTTCTATTCATTCTCATTTGTGTTTTATTAGATTTCATTTATAGTCCAAAGTTGTAATAACAGTTCTATTGCTTCTCAAGTACCTGTACATTTAGACTTTTTGAAATGTCATTCTAAATAGTCATGTGCTCACTATGTGAATAGTCATGTTCACTAAACTCCTTATTTATATTTATTGTGGAGTAATGAATCTCTAGTCCTACTCTGAGCTAGAGTTTATCCAATGGTGATATATTGTGAAATGCATTTCCATTTTTATAATAGGTGTTTGAAGCATAGTGCTGTTAAAAAGCTGAGCAAAAGCCTTTTTGATGGATTATGAGGGGCAATGGAAGAGTTTGCTCCAATTATTTAATTGTATTTAAATATGATTTAAAACACAAACAAAAACTGCAACGCTGTTGACAAGACACAAAGCAGGACAAAGGCAAGCAGTTTCTGAAAACAGCATTCTGGGCTGTGAGCTGGTTTTTTTTTCTCATTTTTACTAGGTTATATCTCTTTTTGACAAGATAGAGTTCTGCAGTCTCTGCATTGAGTGTGTGTCTGATGGGTCCTGGAAGTATCAAGGTGTTTGAAGAGTTGTTTGTTTGTTTTCCTGTGTTTCTTGTTGCTGTCATGTCTCTGGGCAGACTGTTGCCATCTGCAGCTAGGACATGGCTGTGTATTTTATATGAAGTTAAATATTTGTCTGCAAGGGCTTTGAGGCTATGAATTTGCAATTTGCATTATAATGAGTGAAGTTAGAGAGGAGTAACTTTTGGTGACTGCCTGCTTCTCTTGGTCTGACCCACTCTGAGCTTGAAGACCTTCCAGGCATCCTACAAAAGCTAGTTGTGTAACAGATTTGGGCTGGAAGATGGATGGGATGCCCATGGCAGCCAGAATGTTTTCGAGCATTTTCATTTGTATCATTACCCAGCTGAAGTAAAATGTTGCTTGCATTTTTTTTTTTTTTTTTGCAAGTGGCTGCTTGTTGGAGTTTATTTGCATAGTGGTGTTTGTGTCACTGGTCAGCTAATTTTAAATCTAATTTCTTTCAGAGAGCTCAGACCTTTTAAATGAGCTCACTGTTTTCCTATGTTAAATCCAGCTAAAACAGCCTAGAATGAACTGGAGCACTGGCCTAGAAAGGAGAAGCTTCACAGCCCATTACTGATCCCCTGAGCTATCTCATCCCCTTTACTGTCATGTAATGTTTGTTTAATGTAAAATTTTCATATAAGCCAAACAAAATAAAACCCAAAATGCAGAACAGCAGCTCTTTGCCATTCAGATATTAAAATGCGAAGGCAGTGAAAATGAGATTTCCTTTCACAAATGCATTAGTGACCTTAGGGAGACCCTCACCAGGGAAATGCCACGGTGGTGAGAAAAGGCTCAGCTCAGAGGAGAAGGTGGATAAGCCCCTTTTGGCACCATGGGCTGGAGTCACTGGGGAGTTCTGTTTTCAGCTTCAAGGGAGAGGAGGTCCTTGTGGGAGCCTGCAAGGATTTCTAAAATCAGTGCTCTGGGCCAGGCTGTCACTGTGCATGTTGCCAAGTATATCTGGGCAGGAGTGTGTCACTGTGTGACTGACTGAGGGTTGCTGTGCACAAGGAAGCACATCATTCCATGAGTCACTGCAGATTTCTATGCATGAGTGACTGTTTCTCTGCTCAAATATGAATAAATAACATTCAGAGCCTCCAGTCATTCCAAAAAAGTTTAATCAAGGCTATCAAGTAACTGGATTGTCAAAAAACATTCCTTGCTGAATTTATTCATGAGGTTTCAAGGGCTAAAGTAAATTCAGCATCCCAGCAGTTTCTCCTGGGTCATTTAAAGTTCCCAGAAAGATCAAAGGAAGGCCTCTAATTAAGATCTTTGAAAATCTGAAGCCCAAATGGGATCACTTGTGTGAAAGGTGGAAATGATGTGTTCAAAGTCCTATGCACATATCCCCTCTTGTGGGATGCTTTCCAGCTCAACAAATGCCTCTGCAGTCGCTGGTGGATCTGTCGAATTTTGCACAGCATTGGGTGTTGACTGCAGCATTCATCCATTGGTGAGTTGGGGATTGAAGGTACTTGGCAATGAGGAGAGAGCATGTAAAATGGGAAAGACAGCCTGAAAATACTTGCTGAAGGGAGAGGATTTCAGAGCTCCCTTGCTGAGCATAAGGTACAGTTACCTGTTTTCACATGGACCTGCTGAGTCTGGCACTTTGAGCAAGACCCTCACCTGGCCTGACCCTGTGTCCCACTGCCCCCACTGTTACCTTGGCCTCACCCTACCTTTGCCCTGTGCTGGCACCCAGGGGAACATTTGTGTCACAGCCTCCCTGACTTGCAGGTCTGTCCTTTCAACTCAATCTTTCAGATGCTGCCATGGCCCCACCAGCACAGTGAGGAACAAATGAAGGTGAATGAGGTGAGTGGGCCATTCTGTGAATGAATATAAAGACATTGCAGGAATTCTATGGAGTTACCAGAGCTTTTCTAAAAGGCTATTTTTTTCACCACAAAGTTGGTGAGTGAGTCTGAATTTGACCTTGAGAAGGTTTTGAAGAGAATGGGGCAATGGTCCTTGTTAGGGAGGGGTGCAATTTCTTCATTTCACAGTTGGACAGTCACAAGCATAAGGAGTCTCAGGGAATTTCTGTGCCCTGATTCTCTTAAAGAGTAGTGGAAACACTGGAAAGGTGTTCTGAAAGAAAGCTATAGAAATGACACATTCTTCCCTCTGATTAACCCAATCTGCAATTACATCGACTTCCTTGGATTCAGCTTCAACAGTTGCTCTTCAGCCTGGTGGTGAGCTCATCCAGGTGGGTGGGTATGTAGCAGGTAGCCTTGTTTCCATCTGAGGTGAAGTGGATGTAAAGTTTGGAGTGATTTTTTAATTGCTGATGTTTTATCCTTGCTATGGAGCAGTGCCTGCCAGAGGCATACCACAAATGCAGTGTGACACAGCCCATCTAAGAACAGAGCTGGAGCTGAGGCGCTAAAATAAAAGCAGTTATTGAAAACTAGTCAAATATTGTCCTCAGAGAGTTTGTTTCCCTATCTCTATTGTGCAGCTACATCTCTAGTGGAGCAGTTGCAGCTCATAAATAGGAAGTGGGAGTACTGCAGGAATCCTTGAGAAAGAAGGATGCAGAGATACATGCAGGCAAACATGAAATACAGTTATCCAGCTTGGAAATGGGTGGCTACACAGTTCTTATTACCTGTCCTTTGGGGAATTTTGCTGACACAGACTTTCCACTTTCATCCTGTGGTAGAAGATGGCACCTCCCATAGTCTCATACACATTAGTAACCCTCAAAAGCATTTGTTCATTATGAACTGAAAGACAGCATCCTTGCTGCCTACTTGATCACTGACGGGCAAGGCTGCGAGGTTTTCCCTGGTGGAGGCTTGTTGGCACTTGATGGATAAACAAAGCCTCTTGGCCAGTTCTGGGTAATCCTGGAGTGCCACCCGTGTCTGGCCTTTACAGGGCAGGCTAAAGGGGTGTCCTGGCTGGGCAGATGCTGGAGCTGCTGCTGGCTGTGACATGTCTCTTGGCCCTGGTTTCTGTCCTGAGCTCGTGGGAGCTGGCTATTATCTCGTTTCTGGTCCCCAGAGATATGGCCTTGCTCCAGCCCTTGGCCCTAATAAGTGGACAAGGACCTTGAGATGAGCCAAGATTGGTGGCACAGTTTAAGGTCAGCATTTCAATCCCCTCTCAGCCCACATATGTCGCAGCACAGGGAAACTGGGGCACTCAATGTGAGTGATCAGCAAGCTCCGTTTATTGATTAGAGCACCAGATATTTATTTACAGCAGTAATAAGCTCATGAATATTCTGTAATCTAAGCCGTCTATTGGTTATGCTACAATATCAGTTCTTCCTCATTCTCTAGGAGTTACATCTTTTTTTCTCATGTCTCTTTCACTACTGGTTATTGTACCACAGCTATGCCCAAGGACACAGTGTTTTGCAGGTGCAGAAATTTAGATTAGCTGGGTTCGATACTTTTCCAGTCTTTGGTTAGCTAATATTCTAACGCACATATCACAGGGTTGTAGTCCCTGGTGCCTTGTTGGTCAGACTTGTTGGCCTGTACACCTAATAATTTTTCTATGGTTTTGGCACTTGCCTTTCCTGTTGCAGTTTTTCATATCTTTCATGCTGATTTCAGAGCTGCTTCCAGTTTGTAAACTGGAGAAAAAGTAAAATCGCAATCCTTATTATGCCCAAAATTCAAATTGCTACATATTCAGTATTATTTTGCTTTAAAATACGATCTCATTCAACTAAGTGAGCAAAATAGAACTGGGTGGGGGAGCAGGAAAGAAGAGAAGGAGGACCCAGGAATATTCTAGGTGTTTTAGTGCAGTACGGCTGTAACACATTCCCTGGTGTAGTTATTCCTGTAAAACTGTATATTGCAGGGAAAGCTTGTATAGCTTAAAGAGAGAACCCCAGCTATGCTTTTTGGGTCCTTATCTGGCCATCTGCAGGAAATCAGCAGTCAGAACAGATAAGCTGAGAGAAGACATCACAAAGAATTACTACATACAGCTACAAGAAAGGCAGTGACTTTGGGAAGGATATGTTAGGGCTGAAATGCTGGGTCGAAACCATGAGCAGAGAGATTTGGAGAAAGATTCCCATGAATGCAGAGGAAGTTTGTGAATAAAAAGAAGTGAAAATTCTTTCATATTTTTTTCCTAATTTCATGAAAGTTGCAGAGAACGTTGAACTTTGAGTTTCTAAAAGGGTCTGGATTTGCTACTGATTGCCCAGTTGTGCTGGATTCATCTGTCTGGCTATAAAATAACCGATTCAGCAGACTGATGAAATCTGGCATACTGGTGTAACCTGTAGGGATTAATAGAATGTCTGGGCATATGCATATTATTTGGCAGACAAAGTTCATTTGATGGAAGATATGAAATTTCATATTAAGGCTCATATTTGGTATAAGAATTAAGATAATTTTGCCTGCATAAAATATGCTGCATTTTTCATGGGAAATACAATAGAGATGTAAAACAGTCATAGTTGTTTTTTTTACTCTACAGAAAGTAGCCATAATAAGTTTGAAAATTTTAGATGGTATATTTCTATCACTTTCATCTAGATACAAGATAAAACTGGATTTTGTCAGGCCTAGTAATATAGCTCAAATATTCAGAATAGTTGAACATTCAACTATAATTCATGTAATATAAAAAAATAACTTTCTACATGAGCAGAACTATTTGGTAGGGCTACTCAGTATATTGCAGTGTCCAAGTGTAAGCCACAGTACAATGATTTCCTTATACATTGTGTGTATACAATTATTAAGAATATTTAACGTATTTTGTCTTTATTCCCCCAACGTAATTATTTTTTCAGTTTGACTGTCTGTTTCACCAATGTTAATTAACAGCAATGCTGGTAAGAAAAAGTGAGATTAGGACAGTCATGAATAAAATGTGAAGTAAATATTAATTGTGGGATTCTTCATTTAAAAATTAAAGTACAGTGACAGATATTCTCTATAGCATGAAACTGGGCATGTAATATATCCATGAAATCACTGGATTTGATTTCTTTCCTTTTGCAGTATTTGCCCTGCAAACTTTTAGTATTTCAATAAATTGTAGCTACTTATGAGGATAGTCTGTCACTGGTGCTAATTGAATGTTCCTGGATTGATAGGTTTGATCTGTGATGAGGTTTCCATGGTGATATCCACAAATGATACTATGGCCTCTACAGCAATTTCTTTGTGCTGATGTGACTCTCAAGTGCCTATCTAGCTGAGGATGACATCCCAGCTCAGCTGAAAATCAGTAGGAGTTTGCTGTTGACTTCAGTGAATTTGGTGTTGTCTTTGTTGTGATTGGAAACTGCTCTGGAATCATACAGGTCCCAAGTGAAGGCATTCTGTAGTCAAGATAATACTTCTGGTTTAAATTGTTCACTGTGTTGCCTGAAGCCAAGTGGAATTAGCTGGCATTCAAACCCACTCCCAGACTGACCATGCCTCCACACTAAATAAGTTATGCAAGCCATTTCCCTCACAACTCGAGCCTTCTGAGATAACTTGATTCCCTTGCATGGAAGCCCTTAGAATGGAGCGGGATGTTATGGTGTAAGGGATCGTGAAAGGACAGAAGATGGTTCTCTTTCAAAGAGCTTGCATATGGATATGGCTGGGCTTCTGAGAAAGACTGGGAAAGAAGGAAAGGAGAATTGGCAATGAGCAAAGCAAATCAGTTGCCTGGTTACATTGAGATTGATACATTACCAGCTGAATAATTGACATTGGTTTTAAAGAGGCTTTTGAAGAAAGACAAAAGGATGCTCTTCTGTGTGAAGCAGGTGGAAGAAAGTGTGGCAGTGCTTTTTGGGAGTTGGGTGGGCAGAGGGTATCACTGTGGGCAAGGATGCGGCAATGGCAAACCTGAGGGGGATTGCAGTGCCCATTTTAAGGGACAGTTGGAGGCAAAAGTATGGCATGAACAATAAGGAAAAGCTAGTGGATGAATATTAAAAAATGAAGGAAAAGGGCCAAGATAAGATGGTGATCTCATTTTAACAGTACTCTGAATTGCCCTAAAAATGGCAAGTGCCCAGACAAGACCTAAGGAAGCTGATGAGATGGGCAAAGGAAGCTACATAAGATGGGTGAAGTTCCTGTTATGACATGAGATGGGTTCCTAGATAAGACTTATAACGTACAAGTGTGGTGAAGAAAGTCTTAACCCAAATCATTTTCAAGAGATTTTGTAAAAAGAAATAGCAAGTTTTAGAAGTAATCAGGGTAAGAGAATCTTTGGAGGGTAAAACAGTTTCCAAGCTTCTCTACTTCCTTATTCCAGTGAGACAGTCTTGCATCAGATAACAATAGAAAGGAAGCATTTTTGTAATATTTCAACTTTTTTTTTTTTAAGTTGAGAACAAGACAAGGGGCAAGATTGATTGCTGAAGGTCAAAGGATCTCTTAAGGAAGGATGTGAGCTGTGATTTTTATTATCTCTTCTTTTGGATTGATAAGTAGCTCTTTCTCCTAGGAAGAAAAATGTCCCAAATAATATGCCCTTCCTTGGACCTTGTGTTAAAGCTGAACTATAAGCATGTGGAAGGGTTCAAGAAAGAAATTTAAGGGAAGTGATAAAAATGTATTAAAGGTACATATTTTTAAAAAACACTTTGAATTTACTACAGAAACTTTTTTTTAATGAAGAAAGCAGAACAATCTCAGTTGTGTCAGTTTTATGTTCAGTTCTGTAACTCCTGAAAATACTGAGTAAATCCAGTACACTTGTGAAGACCGTTTTCCTCCTAGACTGCAGAGAAAGGGTTCTCATGGACCAAGGATGACCTCTTGTGGTTGGTTCTGTAAAAGAGATACAGGCTTGGCCCGTGTCTAAAAGAGT
Source organism: Calcarius lapponicus (assembly GCA_039654755.1). Lineage (NCBI taxonomy): Eukaryota > Metazoa > Chordata > Aves > Passeriformes > Fringillidae > Calcarius > Calcarius lapponicus. The sequence continues at coordinate 64,070,209 of CM077466.1, read as the reverse complement.
ATGGATATTTATTAAATGAGGGAGAGTCACAACATACACTAACTATTCCTATAGCAATCCTTTATTTAAGTGGGGAGTATGAGCATTTTGCCTCCTTGCTGGAACTTCACTTATGTTGAGGTTAATGTTCCAAGCTGAAATTGCTTTTTTAAAAATAATCCATAAAAATTAAACAAAATAGCAAATAAACTTTATGTAATTAAAGCCTTCCAGGTAAATGGTCCTATCAGTCTAAATGGGTACAATGCAGAAGTTGTGGCACTGTGCTTGTATACAGGAAAATACCATATTTTCATTGTTTATGCTGACTGAGGTAGAGACTAAATATTCTGCATCAGCTGGAGAAAATTGTATTTCTAGTGTGTCTTGCTTATAAGTACTCTAATTTGCTTTCACACTGGCTGGTGTTTTTAATACTTTGTGCTGACAATGTTCTTTTAGAGTTACATGACCTCTAGTCATGTAAAAACTTGTACTGTTTAAGATTGCATTGTTTGTGTTTAACCATGGGCTGGAAGTTAAAAATCTATTGACTGACCTGCTTGTGGGCTTGAGAGAGGAAACAATTTGTCTTTTGTAGAACATCAAAATCTTTGCTAGACCTCCTTTGTGCCTCTGCTAGGTAGTGCAGAATGCTGTGAAATGTGATATGCAAGAAGCCTTCGGTGCCTGTGGACAGACCTAACGTTTGTAACATTGTTCTCTTTGGGTATGCATTGCCAAGTTACTGTAAAACCTGTATCTTGAAGATTGGGCAGTCAACACAAAAAAAAAGTCTGATATCAGTATATCAGCGAAGGAGCACATCTAAACTTCTCAATAACCTTGGGAAGAAAGGCTTGATTTGAAACAGAGGGACTTCATTACCATGAGATGTCACTGTAACTGAGAGTCTTGGAAAACTCAGAGACTGCAGTGTGAGGCATTTCAGGCTGTATTTTACTGATGGTTCATGTTACCACAAAAGAGAGATCTTATGCTTTGGTACCTAAGCCAGTCATTTCTGGCAGGGGGCGTAGTATGAGCTGGAGGCAGTGATGGGAGGACAAAGCAAGTGCTTCCTTGTGCTGAGGGGTTGGCTGCTTCATGGTTTGACATTGGCCAAATTCAATGCACCCACAAAAGCCATTGGCTTACTCTCCCCTGCCACAGCTGGGCAGAAGAGAAAAAAACCAATGAGTTGAGTGAGGATTGGGAAAAAACACTCCAAGGGCAAAACAGGCTCAGCTTAGAGGTACAAAGTGAATTTATTACTAACAGAGGAGAATAATAAGAAGTAAAATAAGCCCTTAAAAAAAGTACCTCTTCTTCCCAAATCCCTCCCTCCTTCCCACAGACAGTGCAGGGAGACAAGGTGTGGGGGATATGGGGGTTTGGTCATTTAATCACCTGAGGTTTTCTTCCACTGATCAGGGAGACAAGTCGTTCCCCTGCTGCACCATGAGTTCCTTTCCATGGGAGACAGTTGTCCACAAACTTTTCCAGCATGGCTCCAAATCTCACAAGCAGCAGTCCTCCCAAAACTGCTGCAACACGAGTCCCTCCCATGGACACACAGTCCTCCCAAAACTGCTTCAGCATGGGTCACTCTTCCACGAGGAGCAGTGCTCCAAGGTCAGGCTGCTCCAGCCTGGAAGCTGGGCCCTCTCTCTCCACCCGGTCTCCCACTGGAGCAGAGCCTCCTCCAGGCTCTCCCACTCTGCTGAGGGCACCTCCCCAGGGGCTGTTCATGGATCTCTGCATTCCCCGTGGATCCCCAGGGGCTGCTCATGGATCTCTGCATTCCCCGTGGATCCCCAGGGGCTGCTCATGGATCTCTGCATTCCCCGTGGATCCCCAGGGGCTGCTCATGGATCTCTGCATTCCCCGTGGATCCCCAAGGGCTGCTCATGGATCTCTGCATTCCCTGTGGATCCCCAGGGGCTGCTCATGGATCTCTGCATTCCCCGTGGATCCCCAAGGGCTGCTCATGGATCTCTGCATTCCCCGTGGATCCCCAGGGGCTGCTCATGGATCTCTGCATTCCCTGTGGATCCCCAGGGGCTGCTCATGGATCTCTGCATTCCCCGTGGATCCCCAGGGGCTGCTCATGGATCTCTGCATTCCCCGTGGATCCCCAGGGGCTGCTCATGGATCTCTGCATTCCCCGTGGATCCCCAGGGGCTGCAGGGCCACAGCTGCTCCACCATGGGCTCACCAGGGCCTGCAGGGGAATCTCGGCTCTGGGGCCTGGAGCACCTCCCGCCCTTCCTTCTCCCCTGCCCTTGGTGTCTCCATGGTGTTTCCCTCACATGTTCTCACCTCCTGCCCTTCCTTCTCCCCTGCCCTTGGTGTCTCCATGGTGCTTCCCTCACATGTTCTCACCTCCTGCCCTTCCTTCTCCCCTGCCCTTGGTGTCTCCATGGTGCTTCCCTCACATGTTCTCACCTCCTCCTCTTCTCTGGCTAGAAGAAAAAAAACTTTGTGCACTTTGTTTTGGTTTTCTTCTTAAATATGTCATCACAGAGGCATTACCAGCTTCTCTTATGGGCCCAACCTTGGCCAGCAGCAAGTCCATCTTCAGTGCCATCAGGGATTGGCTCTGCTGGACATGGTGGAAGCTTCCAGGAGCTTCCCATAGGAGCCATCTCTGTGGCCTCCCCTGCTACCAAAACACAGGATGTGGAAAACCAATACAGCTGCCTACCAGGTACCACTTTTAGGCTGTCCTAAAAGTTTTAAATATAAATAATGATGTAAATAGCCAACTAAATAAATAAAGTTTTTCATATGCTTACAGAGGAGGTAGAGCATTTTCTTTTTGTTGTGCCTTCTCTTCTGCTTTAAAAAAGAGATGGAAGAGACAGGTGATACCTGCTCCAAGAGATGCCACTTATATAGAAGACCTTTCAGCAACGTGAAAGGTGCCCAATTAATCTCCCATTCTTCAAAGATGAATATGATGGTGATAAAAAAAATTAGCTATTATAATTATTAAAACCAGAACATTAGCAGAAAACCACAAGTATGTATATCTATCTATCTATCTATCTATCTATCTATCTATCTATCTATCTATCTCTTTAAAAATTGCATGCACATATTTCCAATCACAGGATCTTCCAGCACTCTCAAGAGTGGTAAGTAATGTTTCTCAGACACAGCCTTCCTTCCCTTCTGTAGTGCAGAGCCCTGACTTTCCCCCACATGGTGAGGACAGGAGGCTGGAGGCTTCTCCTGTCTCAAGGTGGAGAGAAAGTCCCTGTGCTTTCTTTGATTTCTCTGGATGTCCTAACAAGCTGAAGGGATGAGAGCCTCATGAAAAATAATTAGAGCATTTTGTCTTCAAAAACTTGCTTAAAGGCTGATTTTCTAAAAGCCAAAAGGCTTGACATTTGATAAATATGGTAAAATATTTCTCTTAGGTCCTCTCTGGATTATTTGGAAGCAAGAAAGCATTTGGGGAAAAAACTTCTTGATGGCTTACATGAGGCAGGACAGGCAGCTGCCACTAGTACTAAACCAAGCACTCTGTTTAGAATTGAAGTATTCAATGTAAAGAAACCAGAACAAGGCTATGCTGTGCCTAGAGAAAACAACATTAGTTTTTTACTAAATACATGCTGTGCACGCATGCTTTGCATGCATATTGTGATGTCTTTTTGTCATCACAATACAGGCAGGGCAGCATTGCTACCTACTGAAATATTTTGCTAGTTTTTATTGATGTAATGGATAGAAGGAAGAAAGTGATTTATAGTGGAAGTAAATTTTTCTGTATTCATGGGTAGCTTAAAAATCAACTAACGAATTTCTACAAACCTTCTTTGAAGATCAAAAATTAGTTTGTAAAGTTTGAGAAGCATAATGAAATATAAACCTCTATATACATTATTGAAATACAAACAAGTTGAAAATTTACCCTTTTTTTTCTAATTTCCTGTAAAACATGGAGCTAGAAATGAAACCTGATATTAAAAACAATGTTAACAATTTAAATGTTAATACTATCATTAGCGTTGTAGGAAATCAGAGTAGGTGATCATAATGGACTGTCTTACAGGAACCCTAATTAGTCTTTGGTATCTGTAGCAAAAACAAACAAACCTTTACTGACTCCAGAAAAGCCTTTTCTTCTCCCAAGACGATGTAATAATGAACCATTACATTGACTCGTATGACAACTTTTAGTCTCTTCACAAAAAGCAGCTTTTAGACAACATATTGACTAAGGCATATGCCAAATAAAGGTGTAATGTAATAAAGGGATTTCAGCAATTTAACTCTGTCAGACAAACAGCAATGTTATTGCAAACTGCTGTGCCAAATCCTTTATTTAAAAAAAGGTCCGCATAAGAGATTAGAACTAGAACTTGATGAACAAACTTTCTTGAATCATTTTTTTGCTGAAAGTGTACTTATAAATCTCATCAGTTCTTCCCCCGCATGGGCCATTTCTCTGTCACTCCAGCATGGCCATTTCTTTGTCACTGTAATTGTAGTGATAAAAAGTTTATGAATGTATGAGGTAACAGCAATGCAAAGGGTAGGGCTATTATCTAAACCCTAATGCAATGTCTGAAGTATTTGAGTGATGAGTTCAGAACACTTATTTTTGAAAACTAACCTTACAGGAGAACAGAAATCTAAAGCACAAAGGGAATGAGAAGAGGTAATAGCCCAAAATTTAAAATCTGAGCTCTATCAATTTTTAAAGTAAACACTTTGCATACTTTTTCTTTAATTCAGTTCAAAGTCTCAATAGGCTGTTGCCTGTGCTGCAGTCCAGGTAACAAATACCCTTCCACTTGATCCAAGGAAGGAAATAAGAAAATGAAACAGCAAAATCCTAGGCTCTCATTTTTTTTTCATGGGCTTGGCATTCATAGGATTCAGTACAATTTTCATTCAAACTGGTGGTAAAAATACCAGTTGAAGTGGAATTTTAATATCTACTTCTGAAAGTGCTTCCCTTGAGCAGTAGCACCTCTTCTAAGAACCTGTTCAATCACAGTTTTCAGCAGCAAACAATCTTAAGAAGCATATGTGGGAACATCCTAAACTATGCTTAATGTGCCACAGCATTTTGGCTATAACCTACAGATATGACAGTCTGGAAGTACAGAGCCTGTAAGACTCTCTGTGACAGCACCGTCTGGTGTCTTCTACTAATGCTATTTATGCTATTTTTAGCAGAAGGAAAGGAAAGAAATATCCTGGCAACCTTTAAAGCTAATTTTGGATATGGGCAAAGGGGATTTCCTGGATCATCTAGTCCAAACCTTGCTATTGCATGCCATCATTTAATAATTCCTTCACATCAGTTTATCATATCTTCTTTAATTCCAGTTAGGCAATGAGAAAATTACACAGTTCTGTTAATGAAAAGTTTTTCTCTTTTTCTTTTATATTTGTTTATATATGATCAACTTGCACTCTTTTTCTTAAGGTCCAAATCCTAAATTGCTGTTTTCCTTCCACTGCATTTAGCTTTCCTGATATACCTACAGAGACCATCAAATATTGTTTGGTTTTCCCCTTGTTGCCAAGCTTTTAACTTTCTCATAAATAATTCTTTACTCCCTCAGTCTCGTAGATGCCCTTTTCTGCATCTTCTACAAGGGCAGCTCCAGGTGGGTTTTCTTGAGGTGTCACATGAAAATGTTTGTATGTCCCCCATCGCTGCTGATCCTATCAGCTAATGCATTTTAAGGCCATATTTGAAGGGGGAGGGGATGTTAATGGGATCTTTGTGACACTGTCGTCTTCATGAACCACTCTCCCAACCAAGAAGCTTCCAGTTAAGAGCAGAAATATGTGTTTCAGTCTGTAAATTCATGACCTGGCATTATGCACTATTGAATTTCATCACATCTCTCTCAGCTGGATCAATAAGATTTTGCTGTATTCCACACATGCCTTTCTCTCAATTGCCAATGGCACCTTATTTTATGTTGTCAATTAATTTCCTATTTTGTTTGTATGCACAGTGGTCATTTATGATCCTGTTACCAGTGATCAATCCCAGGAGTCTCTCTTGGGAAATTTCTTTTAGTAACCTCACCCATCTGTTTTTCAGCAGAACGTATTACTGTCTTCCATTTGGCCAAGCACCTGTGACACTGTTTAAATCCTCTGTTTAAGGTCATTAGCAAGGTGTACTAGTACAGAATGCCCAATTAATTCAGGTATATGTTTCCCATCTCTCAAGCAAGACCAGGAATCTCTGCATATGTTTGAATTGCCCAAAAAAATCCCTCTCATCATAATCCTGGATACATCTATTTTTCATTATTGCATTCAGAGGCTTGTTGGTGATTGCTTAAGGAGCAAGATGCAGGATGTCTGTTGAGCAAGTAACTTTGTGTGACTACTGTCTGTTCTACAGCATATTCACTGATATGTTTCAACTAAAATATTGCAAAGCAGAATTCTGTCACTAATTTGAAGACTGCAGTAATGTTTTTTATATATTGTCCACAATATACAGGGTTTATTTTCTGCACAGAGATTCAACTCTGTGTTTCTTTTAGGCATTAGAGAATGGCATGAAGCTGGCAACCTCTGCTTCCAAGATTTATCATTTTACCACAGAAGTTATGAGCCACCTAACAAGCACTTAGCATGACTCTCTTTGCTCCAGGTCACATGAACTTCCAGCATGATCATCTCTAATCACACATTTCTCTGCAGCTTCTGCAGCAGGTTCTACTAATTTCACAGTCTTGATTAATACATTTCCAATTTGTCTGCTTTTAAGAAAGAATCTCTCTCTTATTGGTTACACTTGGTTTAGGTTCTTCTCAACATTTTTCCTGAAAGATGATTAAAACACTAAAAACTGACACCATTTTGGAACTGTGTGTTAAGATATTCTGCCTCAGCAGGACTTTGCTTCGCTGTCTGTGTGTCTGTCAGCACCAGAGCAGCAAACGCAGCTGCAGAAATACAAATCTGAGCACCATTGCACAGTGAAACTAAGGGCTGTCTCCAGTTGGTCAGGGTGATTGTTTAAGGGAGATGCCCATCACAGAAATTCCCTCATTTCCCCTCATGCTGTGGACTGTGGAAGATGTTAAGCTTAATAACAGAAGCTTGGGGGGGGGTCCTGGTCAATCTTTGATATTTTTAATTACACATGCTCTGCCTTAGAGGAAGACAAGTAGGAAAGGAGCAGTACATAAGGTGAGAACTTATAATAAAGTTCCTGGTGTCCTGTAGGAGAAACCACTTGGCCAGGATGGCAGGAAGTGCCCCCTTGGCTGCCCTACAGACCTGGGACTGGGTTTTGCCTGTTCACTTTTTCTGTGAGACATCTAAATACCTCCCTTTATAGGAGAGCAAGGGAAAAAAACCTAATAACACGAGAAAATTAACATTTTGATATTTTTACATTGCAAAGGAAAAGCCAATATTCTGACTAAGGGCTGAATAAATCTCTAGATGAGATTATTGAGAAATGTGGGAAATGCTGAAAGTTTAAGGGAGCTGAATGAGCTATTATGAAGAGAAAGAAATTACAGAAAGGTGACTCTTTCTTTCAACATATTTTTAGGAAGCAATAATAGTATAAGGAACAGGCAGAAAGGGGCTCATCAGTAGCCATCTCCTGGGGTGTACTTTACCAAAAAAAATCTCTAATGACAGACACTAAACAAATATGATGAAACATGGCAGATTTTGCCTTTGGAACACAGGGAGCACTATCTCACTATGAAAACTTAATAGAGATCAAAGAAGGTAAGGCTCCTTTGAACTATTTTCATAGTTTTTAAATTAAAATATCACTTTCCCTATAAATTCTATTGAACTTGTCCTTTAGCTCCAGTAAGCAATTTATTTTGGCTGTAACACAGATCCCTTTTTGTCTGGGACTTGACTCAGAAACTTTCTTTAAAGTGTCGAAGTATTCTCAAGAACATTTCAAATTTACCTAAGTAAATGAAACCAGAACTACAGTGGCAACTGTAGTGATCCAGAGAATGTTACAGAGAAGTAGAATTAAGCAGTATCCCAATCTAAGGCAGGATTCTGGAATAAAGTGACAGGTAATATAGCTATTAGCATATGAATAGGAAGATGGATGGAGTATTATCAATGTCAGTTAGGACCAAAAAAGATGTATGGCTCAATTAACTCTCTAAATGAACTGACACAGTGCCGTTGGTGACTTAAAGCACAGTATTGGCAGCAAACAGGTGAGGGGATGGTATTGTTTTATTGTTTGCATGATCTCCCAGTGTTAACATCTGTCTTGCTCTTCTCCAGCTGTAGAAAAGAATCAATTTTGGTCTAATAGCCAGGGAAGGCAAAAGAACTTCCCCTGAGCACTTGCAGAGATCATATTTCAGTCAGCTCTCCTGCTGTCCATCAGCATCAAGAAACCTTCAGACTTACCCTGAAGTTAGCACGAATGCCAGGTCTCTCCCAGTCACACATGCCAGGGCCCTCACCCCGTGGGGACAGTCACACCCCAGGCACAGGGAACTGACCAGAACCCCCTGAGAGGAAAGAGAGGAAGGACTTCTCACCAACCCTGGGGTGTGTATTTTCCCTCAGTTTGCTTCTACTTATTAACCCTATTTCACACTCTCAAGTTTGAATATGATGGTCTTATAGCTTTCTGCAAGGTATAGTTCAGATGGAATTATTGTCACTTCAGAAACACGGAAAAGGGGGAGGAGAATCTGAAATATGTTGTTAAATTCATACACAACATTCAAAATTCAGAGATACCACCCCTCATCCCAATGCTACTGATACTATAAAATTATTTTCAGTAGCATATGAAAGTAGAGATTGTGCTTCTCACTGTAATTTGGGCAATGAGATTTGTGACAATGCCTAGTATGCTTCTATGGGTTTGGGTTTTTTTGAAGGAGATCTTATAAATGATCAAATCGATAGCCAGAGACCAGAGGTTCAACCGACACAGTGACGGCTTTCCCTCAAAGGTTCACCCCGATCTCTTCCAGGGTCCAGCTTATATACAGTTTATTCTGCCTGAGGCACAGATGAGCACATCTTTCTGTGCATTTCTTCCAATGCAAATCCATTTCTATACCTATGTTGGAATAGACAAAGATGGGTCCCAGTTGCAGACAGGGTCCTGGCACACAGGAGAAGTTTGTATTCACATGTGATCAGTTTGTATCCGGTTCCTGAGTACCCAGGTGCAATCAGGGCGGGTCTGAATCTCCAGAAATTCTTGGGACACTGCAATTAAGGCCCCGATGTTATGTCCCAGGTGTAAGAGACAAGGAAATCATCGCTGATAGTCCAGGAAGGTCCCATTCAGACGTTAAACAGGCCTGATGCTATCTCGATTCTGCCAGGAATTAGTTACAATTTGAATAGAGCTCTGTTCCTGGCTGGGGAGGTTAAAACATAATTTCTACAATATTTTATACCCACACATATCTATATACAGCATGAATTAACTCCATTACAAGTCACAGAGAGAACATGGTAGGGTAGGGTAGGGTAGGGTAGGGTAGGGTAGGGTAGGGTAGGGTAGGGTAGGGTAGGGTAGGGTGGTGGCAAATGTCTTGCTGGCCTGAGAAGAAACATTTACAGCTGTACTTGAAAGCATGGTGTTCTTGTGCCAGGACTAGAACAGAGCTCTGGAGAAGATATTTCTGCGAACAGAAACAAGTGGGAAGAACCACTATCAACTATGACACCACACTGGGTGATTTTAAGTCAAAGCATTGAACTAGTTAATTGTAGTTCAGCTTTCAGCAGCAAAAGTAATGAAGTATTCTGTTTTCTTTATTCAAGAGTATTTTCAAGGTAAGAAGTGACCACTAGATTATAAATTAATTGTGAAGAATGGCACTTCTTACACTTGAAGCATGTTTTTGATCGATGTTTGTTTGTTAAATTTGAATATAAGAGCAGATTGTCTTTTACTTCCCAGGACTGTCTCACTTCTGAATTTTCTCCGGTAGACAGGTACTGTTTAATCAGCTCCTTTTGCTCTGAGCTGCCCTGTCTAGTTTAAACTTTGGTTCCTGATATGTTTTATCCTCTAGCTTAAAGAGCCTATTAGTACCTGCTGTTATATCCCTGAGACGGTACTTACACAATGTAATCACATCACCTCTTTTCTTGAAAAGCTGAATAGATTGGACACCTGAAGACTCTCCCTGAGAGGAACTACTTCAAATTATTTTTAAGGTTCTTTTCTCAACTTTACAAGATTCTCAATATCTATTTTTAAAATGCAGATACCAAAACTGGACAGTTTTCAACATTTGTCTCACTGGTGTTTCAAGCAGAGCAAAAATCCACTATTTCCTACTAGTTGTTGCTCCTCTGAAACATCCAGGGATAGCTATATCCTCTTTAGGCCCCTTTTCCATAGGAATATAGAACAATTCTTTCCTACTCTGACCCCCACACCCTTCCTTGTGTGTAGAGTAAACCACACACTGCTCCAGAGTGGTTGGCACTTTGTCACCTGGAGATGTGTTTTTACATTAAGCTCCATTAAAGCACATTCTGTTTCAAATGAGTTCATCTTATCTGGTCCCTAATAGGTTACAGTGTAATGAGAATGTCATGTATCATTGAATAGCACACTTGTCAAAAACCTGTTATGGACGTGGCTGTGTAACTTTACTAACCTCACTGATAACTTCCTCACAAAAACATGAATCGTGTTTGCTTGGCAGGCCACTTCCCATAAAAACACTCTGTCCATTGCATTTTTTTCTCTCTTGTTTTTCTTCATGTTGGCTAATGTCAGCCTAATCAGCCTGTCACTACCTGGTCATTGTAATTAGTTTTTCTGGACTTTATCAGGAAACTGAACACTATATCTTTCAAGATTTTCCTGTTATGCCAAGATTTACTTGAAGTGTTAGAAAGATAATTACTCTCTCAGTTCTGTCTGTTCTTTTGGTGTTTTATTGGTACATATGTGCCATTTTTCTGGGTCTGCTGTTTTTCATATGTTCTTAGAAGATACTTCTTTTGTGAGTCCATAATCTAGCAAACATGTCCTCCCTTTCTTTCCAAATACAACCCTGAAGTATTTATTTAAAAATGTATATTTTTTTTAGCCTTCTCTTCTAATAACACTCCTTACACTTCTAAATATACAAATGCTTTGCTGCCCATAGCCCCTCCAGGCATGGATTTTCTCCTTGGGGCTTTTGCTTCCCTGATGACATCTCAACACTTTCTAATTAGTGTTGATTGCCATCTACTTTTGCATTTCAATGTTAGTTGTACACAGTAATTTTTTTTCTTCTCATTTGCTGACTTTGCTTATTCAAGAATGGGCTTTCAACGAAAATTTTCCTATTGCTTAATGGTAGCCTTCCTGGTGAATTACCATATTTCCCTTTAAACTTCCCTATTTTATTTCCCATTCACATTTTCCTCCCAAATGCACTTTTTTCAGCTTTAGGGAATTAACTTTTTTGAAGCAGCATGTGTGTGTATACAACATGGTTAAGGGTTGTTTGTTTGGATCGTGGGCAGCTATGAACATAATCTGGAAAGAGGCAAATATTGACACGAGTGAGATACTCAGGCTCTCATTGAATGAAAGTGAATGATAGTTCCAGCAGGAAGTTTTACTAATAGAGGCTACAAAAGGCACTACCCATAAATCATGTAAGACATTCTTTTGTTACTGAATACAGCGATAGAAAAGTGGGATTTTGGCCATAATTTGCACTAGTATAGACAGACATAGAGTCCAGCTGGGTTTTGATCCTTTTGAAAGGTGTCAGTCATGGCCAAAATTCTTTTGGGGTGTTTCATACACTGAAAATCCCCAAGTCTGGGCTTTAACCAAAATTAAGCACATCTGCCTCCAGAGAGCAGCTCCATCATTCTTTGAGGCTTTCTGTGCTCCTGTCAGCCACATCCGATTTTAGTAAACTCGCCTGTCCTTCCCATTCCGGAAAGTACAGCCGGAAACGTATTCGGTGTGTACTTAAAAACTTCTGTGCAAGCGACCACCCCTCCGAGCTACGCTCCAGCGTTACACTGCAACACTGACATACGCAAACTTCTTGGCGTCTGCCGCAGCAGTCGGGAAAAGTGGGAGAGCCAGAGCAAAGCTGAAGTTGGAGCGGGCGCTCGGAGGTGCCCGGATCCCGGCGCCGGCCCCTGCTCCCACGCCGCCGCCAGGTGGCGCCGCCGCGCCGCTCCCGCCGCCGCCGCCGCTTCCCCCTCCGGCAGGAGCCCCTCTGCCCGGAGCTCGGTCCGCCGGGAAACCCTCTGGCAGGAGCCCCTCTGGCAGGAGCCCCTCTGGCAGGAGCTCCCTCCGGCGGGAGCACCCTTGCCAGGAGCTTACTCCGCTGGGAGCCCCCTACGCCGGGAGGCCCCTCCGCCGAGAAACCCTCTGCCAGGAGCCCCCTCCGCCAGGAGCCCCTCTGGAAGGAGCTCACTCCGCTGGGAGCCCCTCTGGCGGGAGCCCTCTCCGCCGGGAACCCTTTTGTCAGGAGCCCCTCTGGCAGGAGCCCCCGCCGCCGGGAACCCTTTTGTCAGGAGCCCCTCTGGAAGGAGCCCCCGCCGCCGGGAGCCCCTCCACCGGGAGCCCCTCCGCCGGGAGTCCCTCACGGCCCGGGCAGCGCAGACCCTCCGCCGGCAGTCCCTCCTCCGGGAACCCCCTCCGCCGGCAGCGCGTCCGCGGGGCCGGGCTGGGGCCGGGCCCGGGGCGGCTCCGGGAGCTGCGCCGCTGTGTGCGCGTCTGGAACTCCCCCCGCGCCGCGCCGCCCCCTCCGCGCTGCTCCCCGGCCGCGCCGCCAGCAGCGGGGGTGGCAGCTGTGCGGGCAGGGCGAGGGAGGGGAGCGAGGGGCGGGAGGCAGGAGGAAGAGGGGAAGGCAGGGACGAGGCCGGCCCGAGGAAATCAAACGGCCCCGACATGAATTAGGCAGCGGCTGCAGAGGGGAGGGCCCCCTCCCCCGCTCGCTCGCTGGTCCCGCACGGCGCCGGCGGGAGCAGCGCCGCCCCGCTCGGAGCGCGGCTCGGGGCGCGCACGCACACTCGGAGCGGCGGCGGCCGGGCGGGAGCGAGGGAGGGCGGGGGGGCCGGCAGATGAAGATGGCAATGTCTGTGATCCAAGCGTGCCGCAGCCTGGCGCTCTCAACATGGCTGCTGTCCTTTTGTTTCGTGCATCTGCTGTGCCTGGACTTCACCGTGGCCGAGAAGGAGGAGTGGTACACGGCCTTCGTCAACATCACCTACGCCGACCCGGCGGCCGGCAGCGCCGAGCTCCGCAGCGAGAAGAGCGAGTGCGGGCGCTACGGCGAGCAGTCGCCCAAGCAGGACGCCCGCGGGCAGGTGGCCCTGTCCGCCTCGCCCGCCGACCGCTACGCCTGCGACCCCGGCACCCGCTTCAACGCCCCGGCGCCGGGCAAGAGCTGGGTGGCCCTGATCCCGCGGGGAAACTGCACCTACAAGGACAAGATCCGCCACGCCGCCGCCCAGAACGCCTCCGCCGTCGTCATCTATAACGTGGGCTCCAGCAACGCCAACGAGACCATCACCATGCCCCACGCAGGTGAGCCACGCCGCCCCCAGGGGTGCGCTGAGCGGATGGACCCCCTTTTCCAGCCCGCTCTGCCCTCCCGCATCCTTGGGGCGGGAGCTGCTGCGGGAAGGCGTCCTCGCACCTCCTGCCAGGGGCGTCTCTGGGCGGTGGGTGCCCATCGTGGGGTCCGCGGAGCTCCTCTCCGTGCTGCCACGGCAAAGGATGGATGTGCTGCTAACATACCCATAGCGATGCAGGCCGGGGCATCCAGGAGGGATGAAAAGTTCGGGACGTGCAAAGTTTGGGTCTAGTCAGAGGAACGGGACGCTGATCCCTCTGGGGCACCGGTGTGGGGTGCTGAGAGTCCTCTGGCAGGTGCCGTGTGGGATCGAGTGTGATTGAGATCTTCGGGAGAGGAGAAGTGGCAGTCTTGTGGTGCAGACTTATCAGGAGGTGCAATAAAGTAGAGAACACGGTGTCCACAGTCTTGGCTGCAACGATGTAAAAGCTGTGAGATCGAGTGGAAATGTCGAGTATCTGATTTGGTGAGAACATGAGATACGTTGTCCAGGACTGGAGTGGGGGGAGTGTTTCACTCTCCCAGGTGAATGTTCTGGTGGAGTTTGTGCTTGCAAGTGTCAGCACATGGGTGGTCAGGTCCCAACATGTGCTTGTCAACTAGAACCCAGTCAAAATTCAGTCATTCAGAATAACCTAAACCCTGGCTTATGCCCACAAAAAACCCCCCACTGTTTCCGTACCAGTGCTTGATGTGAAATAATGTCTTAGAAACAGTTCACCAGATTTATATTTAGGGACAATGTTTTCTGCCAGGGATCAGTTGTCTTTTATACCAGCTGCCTATGCCATGGAGATAAGATGCCACCTATTGCGAAATCTCAGTTTGGTTTCCATCCAGTAACTAATCATGCCCAACTGTTTCATGCCAGTTGAATCTTAGTAGAGTTGGAGTAAATTGAAATACAGAAATGCTGCAAAACAGGATGTTATTCTAATGACATGTTACATTTCCACAGTAAACTAGCTAGCTTGGATGTGCTGAAAAGCAATTTGTTGCCTAACCATAGTGCTAAAATGCTGCTGATGCAAAAGCAGTGATTTTGGAACCTCTTGTGCCCAGCCTGTTTCAGGGATTAATCACTTGTATTGGGCAAATTAGTGTTTCTTTGGTAGGGTTGCTGGAAGATGGGGCTTTTTTTAGTGTTTTCCTTTGATTTTGTGAGACAAGCAACTCATAACCTCTTGAGCTTCCTAAAACTATGTTTTATAACCTGCCCACGGTTTAGCAGCTGTTCAGATTATACTTCTTGCTACTTTAAGTATCACAGATTATATACTAAGAAGTATAAAGTAGTAGGAGCTTGGCATACTTATGCACCCTCAAAGTAAAGCTCAAGCTGTTTTAAAACTTAAGATGCAGCATAGTTTATTATTCTCTAGTAAGTTTCTCTAAAACTGCCAACATGCTGGATTAATTAATGGTTTGCCTGTTTTTAAAGTATGCACTAAGCTGTTTTCCCACACAAATGGCATTTTATTAAGAAATGGTGGGAGTAAAAAATGTGTCTAACCTTTTAAAATGTTAGAGCTTTGGTTTGTCTTAAAGTCTAAGATGAAGTAGGAAAGGAAACTTTCTTACTGCAAGTGGCCTCAGATTTAAAAAAAATATGAACATAGTATCAATTATCCTGGGAGCAGCTTCTTCTGTGTCATATGATTCCACAGGATTTGTTCTGAGAATCCTTTCTGAGTACTAAATTGATACTCAGCAGTGGGTTTGTACAGCACCAGTAGCTGAAGTAAAAATAAACTTTCAGAAATTAATCTAGACTTGTGGAATATGGTCAGTGAGACTGAAGGACTTTGCTGATAGATTTGATGAATTTGTCTTCATTCTAAGGATTTTTGTTCAGCAAAGTTGAATTAATGGTTGTTGGGCTTACCTTAGAGAAAGCCTATCCTCTGCACATGGTCAAAACCAAAAGGAGTTTTAGACCACAAGTCTGATGGAACAGAAGAAAAAACAATTATTCTTAGGTATTTAGCAATCTAGCAGGGATTCAGAACTTTACTCTCCCTCTGGTACCGCTGTTACTGTGGGACAACGTGAATGGTCAGGCTGTGTAAAATTGTGGCTGCAAGTTTCTAACTTGGAGCCTTTGACATTTGTTTGTTCCCAGTCTAAAGGATAGCACAAGATTCAAGGGAAAAATGAATCAGTTTCTTGGTTTCTGAGTTCAGCAGCATCTGCAGTGCTCTGCCCACGCGAAATCCTGGAGTGAGAAGAAGAAAATTCCATCCTGGAAAATACTTAGAGGTTGAGAGGGAAGGGTGAAATATGACCTAAAAAGCAATTTTAAAGTCAAAAGAAATATGATGTTACTTCCTTATTATTTTCTATTTCTCTCTCACAGATTTTTTTCGAGGTTTCATAGAAGCTTACAATCTCTTTCTATACAGAAAACTGTATCTTGTTGCATAACAAAGTGGCTTCTGCCCCTACTAAATAACTTTTAAGAGTAATACTACTCCTAAGAGTTTTTCCCCCATGTACATTGTTCTCTTCGGTATGCTTTGCCTTCTTTCTCTTATTGTCACTTTCCCTCTTTGTGCTTCTTTTTCTGCTCCTCTCGCCCTCCTTTCTTCATCTCTACCCCTATGCTTCATTCCCTGCCTTAACCATGTTACTTTCATAGTGCTTTGCCCTTGCCACTTTCTTCCCAAGGCACTCTTTCTCTTGCCAAAGAACTTACCTCATGGCTCTATGTTTAATTATATTTCCTGTTTTCTGCTACAGTGCATGCCAATGTCCCATTGCTCATCTAGTGCCTCCTGATTTTGAAATCTATAGGCAACTGCAGCAAGATACTCGGTATGAAGTTGAAGGAGGCTTCATAGACCTCCCTCCCACCACCCCAAATCAAAGCCAGGGTAGTATTATATCAAAGCTTGTTGTGGAAATCTTAAAATACGACTCTTCAGGATTTATTTATAGAGCATACAGCACAAAGTGTGCAATTTGAACCAGTTCCATCACCCCGTCGAAAGACTTTGCTTTCAGGGAGCTTGTGCTGAGGTCACTGCTAGCACACCCAGAAGGATGAGGTGGAGTTATGACATCTACATTCACAGGGAATGTGGAGCTTTGGGATTCTCCTGCTAGGATATCCTTAGGTTGTATATCCTCTGCTACAGCCTGTGCAAACTGGCATCTTTATTTTTATTGGCTTAAAGGATGGCATAGGAGCTGTGAGTATGACTTTGTTTGCATTTTGACTAAGTAGGCTCCAACCAGAGGCGGAAAAAGAAGCATCTAGAATTTCTGAATTTCTATTTCAAGTGCTTTGCATTTCTTCTAGATCAACTTTCCTAGCAGAAAAGTACTCTAATAATATATAGGATGTTCTTTTTTCTCCAGAAGAAATCCATGGTGTTGGCTGGAGTTTCTCATTGAAGTTTTTTCTTACTCAGACCAAATTAGCCATTATCTAGGTTTTGGAAAGGCCCCAGACACTGTGTCTACATTTAATAATTTAGTATTAATTTGCAGTAGTCTTACTACCTGTTGTAGCTTATATCCTAACATTTCCTCTGAGCTCTGAACAGAGACAGTGAGAGCCTTCCAGATGGTAATTCAAGGTGAGAACTTCCTGCTCTACAGTTCCTATTTGAGGGAACCTGTATGGACCATTCCTGACTTGGGAGCCTGTCAGGTGCTTGGGGCAAGGGAGGTTAACTGTGATTGAAAACTATCCATATGTGGGTAAAAATCAAATCTATAATATTCCATATAGTTTCTAAGATTCAGTTGGAATTCTGAGGTGCATCTGATCATCTCCCAGGACGGATATTGTTAACATGTGAAGTAAATTGCATCCTACATATTTTGCACCAGGACCATATGTTAGTCAGGCAGTGTTGCATTCTCCATATTCTGCTTTCCAGTGCATTCCAATACAAATTTTAAGTCACATGCTTCTCCTATGACATACCCTTTGCAATACTGGGCAGATGCCTCATTTTTTTTGTAGTAGCTTGTACACACAAGGGTCTTATAAATGGTCTAAGATGATTCTGACTTCTCCCTTCCCTCTCTGGCCCTCAGGTGCAGTGGGTGTATGTGCCAGACTGCGTGAGGAGGGCATGGCCATCCCACTGCAAATTCAAATGTGTCCTTCCACACGCACTGCGAAGGGGGCCAGACTCAACCTGGGAGCATTCAGCTCAATAACAGTCTCTTCCTTTGTATTCAGATTTTTGTTCCTTGATCAGTGACTGGTCTTATCTTTTACATATTTTAAGATGTGTTGGTAATATGTGTTTGGGCTTTGGCCTGCCCTGTAGATTTGTACTGATGTGCAAATTAAAAACCGAACTTGAAGATTTCTCTCTTTACAGACTTAATTCAGTAGTGTAGCTGCATTTGTTTCATTATTAAAACAATTGTTTTCCTAAACTTTTGTAGAATTCTAATGAAGAAAATGTGCTGAGAGCATTCACATTGAACTTACCCTATGGAAAAGCGTGAATTAATGGAGGGCTGGAGATTTCAATCAGTGTTGTCATTAGATGAGACACCTTTTACCTTGTTGAGTCCTGCATCTCTCAGCCTCACAGCTGGGTCCTGTGTCTCCTTCAGAGCCCATTGCAGACAGTGGCAAGTCAGACAGTGGAAGGACACTGAGTCCACTGAGCTTTGGATCAAGAAATAAGATATAGCTTTCCCTACAGAGTGGTGAAGTATTGATTCATTGAAGATTTCATTGATCCTCCAAGTTTAATGACTTCAAAAGCAGTTAGAGTTCTGCTTTGGTTATCCGCAACATTTATATACAGTGACATTCATACAAGTGCTGTCTTCAGATCTCTGCAGTAGGAAGTGACACAGCCAGAAGAAAATCTTCCTCAGGAATAAAACTGCATCCACACTGACTGCTGACTGGTAATCTGGAGCAGCTCCTTTTGGTATTTAGTCCTTAGGAGAATGGCTTGCTTTTGAGAACGCAGTGGTTTGTCCTAGTCCCATTGATATTTTGTCTTTAAAATGGTATATCTTAGCTTGGGTTATTAGAATATTGTGGCAGTTTATGGCTTAATGTAGCTCACTAATTGATGCAGATATATTTCTGTGCTACCTCCCTTCACATCACAGAGGATGGGAACATTTTCAGCAAAAAGGGAGAGACAACTAACTAGTTCAGTGTTGGCACTCTTAAGAGTCTTTTCCTGGTGAGAGAAGAGGACACTTTGTGCTTTACTCATGTAAGCAAGGGCCTAAAAGAACCCATTATTGTGCAGCATTTGTCTGATGGAGCTCATGGTGCTTTGTCATGTGAGATGACTGAGTTTCAAGTGGTATCTGCCTCTGCACACCACAAGCCAGGCTGATGAAGAGTTAAGTCTTTATGAAGGGATAGCCCAACAACTTCTCCACTTCCCAATAATCTCTGCATAGCTAACCTGCACAGAAACAGCAATCATTTCAAGACAAGCCCCACTTCTGCCCTTTCAGCTACATTTGAGTAACAGTCACTTGATGACTCCTTTGGTGCAGAAGGGAGTGAACAATACAATCATTGACTCATAGAAATCAGATATGGAAAAGACTGAGTAGTCCATGAAATCTGCCACCTTACTAATGCAGGGCTGCTTCCTACAGTGTTACCATCCACTGCCATCACAGTGCTTTTTGCTTAGCATCTTGCAAAGGAGAGAATTTTGTGGTGCTTCAGAAACAAATGCTGTCTGTGTAAGGAGAACGGCTTATCTGAGGCAAGAGATACAAAATGTACGAAGGTGTTAATTAGGAATACTATACCTTGCAGTAATATTAAATTCACATAACTTCCACAGAGACACAGCAACTAAAGGATAAGGCTAAAAGCCAGCTGTATCCATTGTATGTCTCAGGGGAGTTATATGGCAATTGTGAGAAGAAAGAAGTGGCAAAATATTTTGCAAGTGGTTGTGTGCAGACAGGTTTTGCTGTGCTGTGTCTTTATTCTGCAGTGGGATGTGATCCTGGACTTTGTTCATGGCCAGTGCTCTCCTCATTTCACTCTTAGTGTTTCGGTTTCTCTGGAAAAGAAATCTGGATGGTTCAGCCTCAGGTTGGGCACTGCACAGTTTGACTGGATCCTGAATGTGGATAAGCAGGCGTCCAGGATCCTCAGAGTATCCTACCTTTCATGAGTGCATTTGGATCTACTATCTCATAATGTAATTCTCTTGAGAACTACAATTTCTCTTACCTGGAGAAGAAAACCCAAACCTCTTAGATGCAACCTTAACTTTAAAAATACACTGTGTTAAATCTCCCAGCTGTATATCTGCTATCTGATGCACTGGCCCCATTAGTAGAGGTAATTCTGCAGCCAGATGAAAATTACTGAGTTGGGTTCTTACCAACTGCTGGAAACAATGATTTTTAGTTAAAAAATGGATGGGGGAAACACCTCTTCATGCACCAGTTCTAATAGATAGGTTGTAAATATTGTTTGCTTATGAAACATCAATACTATGCAGCTGGGTTTTACAGGAGAGGCCTATCAAGGTCATTCTTTACTTCCTGTCTCCTCTTCAATAAATTATTTGAAATAAACCTTAGAAAACTGAACTGAGAAGAAATGAAGGAGACGATGAAAAAATTAAACTGTTTTATTGCTATTCCACACTGAAATATGAAAAGCTAGCATACTCTATTCTGTGCTACTTAAAGATAATAGCTTTTAAAAATAATTGTTTGTTTCTTTTCCCTCTCAAGAGTGGCCAATAAATAATGTCAATAAAGTGAAGTGCTTGTTTATTTGCCTCTGACAGTATAATCATAGTGATATTCAATTATACTGCTAGACCTGAGAGTCTGTCAGAGTTTTGGTCTTGAATTTGATGTGTTTAACTGTGTTTATATACAGGATAGTCCTGCTGTAAATTGGAAAGGTATTTTCAGTTTGAGGCAAAATTAGAAGGAAAAAAACAGTTTATCTTTTTAGTTCTCAAACCCCAGAAACAGAAATTGCTGCCATGTAACTCCATAGAGTTCTGGCTTGAGTATGTCTTTTATACTTCTTAAACGTAGATAGAAACATTACATCTGCACAGGAATGCAGTTCCTCCAGGGATACATGGAATAGGGTGGGCTGGCAAATACTCCCTTGTGCTACACACTTAATGAGACCTAGCTTTTTAAAAATAATTTGTATTCCATGGTGTTGTGAGCCTTTATCATGAGAGGACCTCAGCAGTGGGGTGCTCCCCAACAAAGCAGGTTTTTTTGTGTGGTCTTCTGCCAAGACAGCCCTGTACTACTGACATATTTGTCTATGAGCCATCATCATTTGTCACTGAAATGGGTTTAATGATACAGGATTTTATTCTTCCTCATAATTTGTTTCAAATCTTAGCCTTCCTCCCTTCTTATATGCTCTTTGGTTTGCTTCTTACTGTTCAAGTCTCTCCTTGTAAGCCATCTCTTTTTTGCAAGTCATTGTAAGAATATCTCACCACATACATGTTATTATATTATTAAGGGAATTATACATCACATTAATCTCTGGCTTCCAGCTTTATAAATCACTAAATTGTGCTCCTCTATTTGCTGTATCATTTTGCAGTCCTTGTCCAAAAAAAAATTTTTTTAGCATGGTCACTGTCATTTTTCATTGAGTGTGCCTGACATTACACAGCCAGAGTGTTCAGAATGGATTCGAGACCCTAGCAGGTAGTTTCATCTTTAATTAACATATATGCCTAGTCTTAAGATTGCTGTAAAATGTGTCAGCATTAGTTGTATATGTGTTCTGGGTTGCTTGGGTTCAGACCCAGCACAATAAGCTCTACGGTTTTATTGTTTTGGTTAAATTGATTTGTGGAGCATTTGGAAAGCTTTTGCACCTAATTGTTATTCTCATAGTGGCAGAGCATTTCCAGATCCTCAGGATCAAATCTCTGGGTGTCTAACAAGTTTCACTATAAAAGATTTCTTGCATTTTCCAATTATTCAAGGGTTCTCTATCAGTATCTGATAAAGATCTCTCTGGTTTTACATCCTGTGATGCTAGCAAAAATGTTCCTATTCTTCTTCCTTTTCCATTTCAGTAGCTTCTATTAGAAGACAGAAATTATTCCTGCTTTTTCTTTGCCCTTTCAAAAACCCGTGTCAGAGAATCTTAAATCTTTGGCTATATTTCTAGTACATGTCTGTGTTTGTACTCAAAAATAAATCAGTCTTTAAAACAGGATGGTCTGATGCTGCAGACACATACATGATTGCTTCTTATACTTGCACAGAGATTGCTTTCCCCTCTTGTGCCTTTTTAAGCTTTTATTATAAGCCTATTGTCTCCTAGTTGTACCTGACATTATCATGTTTCTTGATAGAGGAAGCTTCTGTAATTTCTGTGCCTGGTCTCTTACTGCCCTTTATGTGTCCATGTGCTTGAAGTACCATCTGCTCGTGCATCAAATCCATACCTTTACTAAACACTTTATCAAAATTTCTTACGCTGGAAAATGAGGAGCTGAGTAAAATGCATTATGTCTTTTTATAATGCTGTCTTTGATTTATTTGCCTTGCCTTATATTTCCTTCAATCCTATACCCCTTTATTTTCTACCTAATTTTTTCTCTTCTTTGGTTTGCTGGGTTTTTTTAAATTATTATCCCTGCTTCCAGTAAATCTTTTCCTTGGACTTCTCACCTTTTTTTTTTCTTGCCTTCCTTTATGCATTCTGCACCTGTTTTTCATCTCTATTATTTTGATTTCTTTTTCCTTTCTGCATATTCCTTACCTGGTTGACAGAAGGAGCCAAAGGCTATTTGCTTTGCATAAGCATGGACTCTAAGAGGAAGCAGAGCAGGATTATGCTCTTTTGGTGGCTTTTCCTTTGCAGCTGACTCTGGGTTTAAAGAGCATCTGCTGTCAGGGTGAGGAGTGAGACACCAGCACTTGGGAAGTCCTCAGAAGAGTGACAGGCATAGCACGTTTGCTGTCCATAGAAGTGGTTTGTGCTGAACACTACTAAGTCTTTTTCATTAATTCTTAAAAGATTAAATTATGGTCTCCTCTCCTTCATGCTTTTATGGAAGAAGATTAAGTTTCCCTGCACACTGGATGCTGGAAAAACTGATGGGAAATATTTCTTATCAGAACTGTTTTTCTTAGGTGGTGAAATGGATTTTCAACAGAAAACTGTTTTGGAAAGTTTTTGCTCTTTGGAAAAGTCTTACAGGTCTGGTTTGAATAAAAATTTTCTTTTAGTAAATATTTTATGTGGCTGAATTTCAGTTTCAGAAGCAGTTTAGTTTCTCTTTTCCTTTTTTTTTTTTTTTTATGATATATTACATTTTAATCAGCTTCTACCAGCTTTAGACACTAGCTCCCTTCAGAGCACAGACCTGACTTTTTCCCAGCTGGCTTTTCTCTGGGAATCTGTGCATGCATCTCATCATCATCAGTATTATTTAAAGGTACTGACCTGAGGTTTGCAGTGCTGAATTTCTTTTCCCTGTGACTGTGTGGCAGCAGCTTTCTGTGTTCCCACAGTGCAGTCCCGAAGCTGTGTAGGGTCTTTGGCCCTTGCTGCTTTGTCTTGTCTTTACTAGCAGATTTCAGCACTGTGTCTAGATACACATGGGAATGATACTCAGTGTGAGGTACAGATTGCTCTCACAGACAAGGGCATAACAGGGATCAGTAGCTGTCAGTGCAAGTGAAATAAATTCAGGCTTGTAGTACGATGCAATTTCCTAAATGGTTGCCCATATCTTAATGTTATTTGCATGGGACTTGGTAGTCCCAAATCCTGGCAAAAATACCCCATTCTCTGGGGAAATGATGGTGGTGTTTGTACAAGGAAGGTTAGAGAAGGTGTTCATAGTAGTTCTTTTGGTTTTAGGGCACTTCTCTGGAACTCCTACCCAGCGCTTTTCTACACTTGGAGATGCAAAATCGCTCTCACAGAAGCGCTGTATGATGGGCGGAGATAAACCCTATGGAGTGAAGCATCAGCTTTTCACAACAGAATCTCTGCAAAGCTCTTGACTGGGTGCAGTGATGAACCCATGTCAGCTTGGTATTTCTTTGTGACTGTTGCTTTTACGGAGGAAACTGCAAGAAAAGGCACTTGCAATAAAAACTGCCTGAGCCACTTCCATTTTTTGTGTCTGAAGATAGCTAGCAAATGCAGAGAGATGTCTATAAGCCTCCAGCACCCAGCCATTTGATGAAGTTTGTCTTGCAGCATGAGAGGTGTGAAAGCCTTTTTCTTCTAAAACTTTTATTTAACTGTTGAATGCCAGCACAAGGAGATATTGTGATGGAACGCAACCTAGAGCAGCAAAGCTGTCACGGGTGAGGATGAAAATGTTCAAAACATAGTTCAAAACATGATGGTACCATCATTCACTTTGTCAGAGAAACGGCTAAATAGCCATTAGACAAAAGTCACCTGGATGAACCTGAATCCTGGAGAGGTGAATTCATGTTGATGAGAAAATAAAAGCCATCAAAGTAGGTGGTGACTCCTGTGGTCTCCCCATCATGTGGGAGGTCTTCCTCTCAGAGGCTGTGAAATGTCTTTGACTAATCCGTATATCTTAAACCTCATTTCAGTTCTGCACTGACTCCCGTTTCTCACTGGCACCCACTGTCATGATCTTTGGTATTTTCTTGTTTGCTGCCTCACTGCTGTTTGTCCCGGTCCTTCCTTGCTGCCTTTACGGGTGGTGGAATCATTCCTTGAGATGATGAGGTTCTTGGTCAGCTCCAGTTTGAGCTTGTATGTTTCTCTCTCTTTGCATTTAGCAGTTTTGCATGCTTGGGAATGGTGG
Source organism: Calcarius lapponicus (assembly GCA_039654755.1). Lineage (NCBI taxonomy): Eukaryota > Metazoa > Chordata > Aves > Passeriformes > Fringillidae > Calcarius > Calcarius lapponicus. Next base: position 64,045,887 of record CM077466.1, on the reverse strand, counting down.
GTTGCACTGCTCCCAGAGTGCTGCCCAGCTGGCTCCACAGGTGAATTAGACAGGGAAAGCCACCAAACAGCTTAACTGCCCGTGAGAGCCATGAGCTCTGTCCAAGGCAGCTGGGATCCTCTAGGGCACAGTGATTCTTCAGGGAGCTCATCTGTCATCTTCACTCCCCCAACTTACTGACCCCTGCTTAAGAAGATACACAGGAGAATTTCTTTTTTTCAATATTAGTGGGGGTTTGTGTATTTTTTTTTCCATCTAGAAACATTCTCTTTTCTTTACTGTATATCCAGACAGCCTTTTTTTCTCCCTTCCCCACCCCCCCCTCCCTTTTTTTTTTTCCTATCCTGGTCTAATGACCAGAACTTACTGAGATGCAAGGTATGAGAGCCCACAGACAATTTTTAAAACAAAAAATATGACTGCATAACTATTTATTTCCAAAATTATGGCTTCTAATGGTTGTTAGTGCAAAGAAATTTTTGATGCCAGAGAATTGGTGTTATCTGGTTTCTAAATACACATGATATCACTTATTTCTGCAATAATTAAGAGCTTCATTCCCATTAACTAATTTATGTAACCATCTTTCTGCTATTAGACTTACAGAAAATAACGAATTTTTAGTGGAAAATATCTCCTGTTGGTACCTTGTACATTTGAAGTGTAGCATCTGTTCTTAGTTCTTAACCAATGCTGTGTTGAATTAGCACAATGATTACTGCTGTCTTTCCATATTCTGGACACTAACCAGGCATATTTTTTGCCAATGCAAAGACAACTCTGCAAATTCTATCACAAAGCTGTTATCTTTGGCTCTCAGGAGCCAAATGTGTTGTGGATTAGCCCACAAAACAGGAGCTACTGTGCATATGTAAAGCAATAGTCTTCTTGGTAGTAATGATAGCAGGGAGGCAATTTTAATGGGATCTTATCTGGACTAATACAGCAACTCCTAAAATCTCTTCCTTGCAAATGAGACCAATACTTAAAAACCACTTCTCACATTAGTAAGCTAGTGATTTGGCTATCATAAAACTCAGTAATAGATATTTTTAAATTATTTCTAATGTCCACATTAATTATTAAATTAATTTGGAGAACACTTCGTGGCCCAATTGAGGAAAATGTTTGCACAAATAGTTATAGTTAAGCTCACATTTAGTTCTTGCTGAGAATGGACGAGAAGTTGAGCACCTTGACTAAATGTCACTGAAAATGCTTCTGTGAGGAAATGTCATCTATGAAAGATGTAGAAGTGTCTGACATAGCCCAGAGGCTTATTACTAAGAATATTAGTGTGGTCATCTCAGGTGAAGCTTATGACCTCCTATAGCACTGTGAATAGTCGAGATCCTTACAATAAGCACTTTCTTTGAAATTGTAAAAATAAGATACATATACTTTATATATGTCATTAAAGCGGTTCTTAATAAATACCAATTAAAAGAGATTAATTATTTTTCATTTCTCCACATAGTTTGGCTTCTGCCTTCCAGGTTATCAGCCATGTCTGCATCCCAATCCAAAGCAAAGGTGCCTCTCAGCTTCCACTGAACACTGTGCCCCTTCCATCTGTGGAAAAGCTGGCCACCCAAACCCTTTCAAACCCAGCTGCTGTCTGTTCTCCAGTGTGTTTTATTTGATGTGTGTCACCAATGCATGCAGAGGAACAATCACAGCTGTGGGAAGCATGGACAGCTGTTTAGTTATTTGCAGATGGCTTAAAGATGTGTATCAACCAGTCATTTGTACTTGCTAGGTGAGCTAGAGGAGTTAATGTCATTTAGAATAGCCACACAGCATTTCTTTGCTAATCAGGGAGTTGCCTAAATAGGAAATACAAGTATATCTAAGGCCAATCACACAGCAGCAGCTCCTTACTTTACGCTCATTCCAGTTTGGGTACAATTATTGTAATGTTCTGCAGTTTTGGTCCCAGTAGATAAAATTTTGCATCCTTCTTTGTGGTCTTATCAGTCTGTCAACTTCATTTTGCTTTGAGAAATTCAGGACAAGTTTCCTTAATGTTCCCAGCGGTACATATCAGTTTTGGATAGAACTTTTAGCCATTTAGACAGTTTGGGTTATGTTGAGATGATGGAAACTGTAACCAAGGAGGAGGGAAGTGTGAAATTAACAGATGTTCCTCCTTTAGACATTCCTAAAAAGCTAACTGCCATGTATAGTTAAAGGGCTCCTGCTGGAAATAATCCAATCATTACTTCTAATAACCTCTAAGTACATACGGGTGCCCCACAACAACTGTGTTAACTTCACAGAAAGACTTGCTAGACCAGGCAAATGTTAATGTAAGATACACAAGTGCTAATGAATACCTGAGGTGACTCCTTAGTGTCTTGAGTGCTTTGCACATCTGTATTTATCACCACAAGCCTCGAAGGTGTTCCATAATCCATAATGTGACTGGTCTGCTGTGCGAGTGGAGGTGATTAATATCTGTTTGGGAGTGCTGTGCTCTTCACAGGCCTGGGCCCTACTTTACCTTCTCCTGTAGCTCCTTGTTGAATAAAACAGAATTGGAATCCATCCATCAGTGAATTATTGCAGGTCTGGTTAATTTATAAATAAACCTGATGTTCATGCTGTTATTCAACAGTTATCTCCATTGGTTGGCAAGAGTTTCAGGATCTGAGAATGCATTAAGTCTTTATTCATAAAATGCATGATATTAAGTCAACTTTAAAAAAAGTAATTGCAATTTCACTTTGGTTTCCATCTTTAATAATGGCAATGTCCCTATCACTGAAATGGATAATATTCACAGCATGTAAGCACCTCCAGGCTCTAGCAGTGAAGAGATTGGACCTTTTTTTGGGGAAAGGGTGCTGCTCTGTGCAGACTTGGTAGCATGAAAACTGAAAGAATGCATGAAGTTTTAAATAGGTGTATGAATTTTAGGTCCACTTTTATAGCTACTTTGAAGAAATACAGAAATTACTGGAAAAATCACAAGAAGTTCATGGGAAAGAAAAACTTCTCCAGCAGCAGTATTCTGATCCCAGTTGTTCATACATGGAGTATTGGGATTAGAGTGGGCTCTAAGCTGGCTTTTCACAGGCCATACTTTCCATATACACACTGCTTTCAGACCAGCTCAGGTGCTGATTTCTGAACTTTCAGGTTAGTCACTATTTAAGGGTCTCCAAAGTTCCCATTTAATTTAATTACATTTTGCATGTTACGAAAAGAATTCCAATAACTGTCCTGTAAATTCCAACTCCCAAATCTTTCCTTTAGAAAAAGCGTTCTGAGATTGCTGATTTCCACAAATGCACTTACCACTGATGCCACCGATTTGTAACCTTACTTCTGAAATCCTAACCATGCTGAAGTCAATGGCAAACCTTCCTAAGGATTTAATTGACAAATAGTTAAATCAGGAAAATGAATACCTGAACTCGTTATATCTTCTGCTGCCCTCGTAGTATTTAACACTTTGTCAAGTGCAGAAGAGCCACCAAGAAACATAATACCAGGCTTTCTCCAGCATTGGCAGTGAAGTATCAGCAGTCAGCATTTCATATGAATTGTACACATCTGTTGGATTCGAGCAAAACATCAGACAACACCAGAGCTTCATTAAGATAATTCTGTAATTGCATAAAATGATGGGTCAGCCTGTGAGTGCCTTGGGCCTGTAAATATTAACTGGCATTGAGTTCTCCAGCACATTCAACAGAGGGTCCATCTGGCCTCAAGTGAATGTATAAAATGTGTGGTCATTGTTACATTTATGATATGGGAAGAAGTTAATTTTCCTGCCTTTTGAAGAGCTTGAGAATAATAGGTCCTGTCTTATGTGTATTTCTGACAGTGGGCTTCAAAACATTTTTTTCTGAAATCTCCTGACAGCTAAAATTTGGTTCCTGCAAGGCTTATGGCTTTTGTGTGAAGTGACAGGAATTGGGTGCTGTGGTGCTGTCAGAGCTGTGTTAGGAAGGGGTGAGAATCTTGGTGTGCAAGATGCACATCCCTGCTAGCTTGTCTCCAACCAAGGGCAGGGAGAGAGGATGCTGCCTGACAAAAGTCATAGTTGAGATCAAACCTCCAGAATCTCGAGCAGGTACTGGCTGGATGCACTGCAAAAATACCTGCTCTAAATTTGGAGAGAGAGAGCAATATGGTTTTCACAGCTTTCTTCACTAACTGGTGTACTAAGTAGGAATGGCAATGATGACAGCCTCATCACGAGGGGAGTGCTTCCGTGGTGGTTGTTAAGAGAATGCTCAAAATTAGCATTCACTGTCTCCAGTGAAGGAGTAGAATCTGTTTTATGCCATCCATCTAGATACCCAATAAATGTGGACAGTTTTCATAGAAATAGTTACAGAGAGCATCTCTCCACATTAAGCCTAGCAGAGGTCATTTCTAAACTGCTGTCTGTTTGACCAAGTTAAGATGGCATTTAATATGGGCTGAATTTGCTCCAGAGAGAGGTTTATTAGTTATTAGATCTTGAAACACATGGCTAGTTAGTGATCTTTTTTTTTCTTTTTTTTCCATAAGTTTTCTAGAAATACCATTCAGCTGAAGAGACCACAGTGTAGGCAATACCACATGGTGATTTCAGTGCCTTCATCCTGACATGCATATTGTGTTTTGAGTGATGCCATTCTGTTTTGAGATCTTGTGGGATTTTCAAAACCACTGCTATGTTAATCTCATTTGGGTTCTCTAACATACTTCAGATCACTCTCTCTTTTTCATAGTCTGATTACAAGGTACTGAATGATGTTTTGTAGTGCAAATGGGCTGTTTTCAGATTTTCACTACACCATCATTTTGGAAATCTTAAAAAAACAACTGTTTTAACCTCTCTGTAAGCCTTCAGCGTGCCATATTACAGTGAAATTCTCTGCTAATCAAGGTTGTTGCTAATGAGAGAATCACTGTCTCTCATTCAGTAGAGGCACTGCTGTATCCTGAAGACATCTTGCCTTTTGATGTCCTTGATCCAGATTAATTGTAGGAGGCTAAATTCTGACAGAAATATCAAATGCACAGCAGTGCTTAACAGAAATGTTACCATTACATACAAGTAGGAGAAATCAAAGGAGGGATTCAGATAGGTGATTGAGCATGGAAATAACAGGGTAGCTGAAGTTCATTATTTCAGCTTGTAGTTCTGATCTGCTCGTGCGTAGACACTGAGTCATCAGAGGCAGAAAAGTAAATGAGGAGAGAGAACATAAGCTGTCGTACAAGAACCAAGGTAAAAAGAATGACCTGCCTTTCATGTCCTCTCTCTATGGGCTGAATTTGTCTCTGATGCAATCCAAACACAGAAATACATGTGCAACGCTAATATTACCAGCAGAGGAAAATTTTCAATAGTTATGACTGGCATTCCTCCCTGGGAGCCAGTGTGTGTTATGTTTGTTGTTGGGTTTTGTTAGGTTTTTTGGGTTTTTTTTTTTGTTTGTTTTGGTTTGGGTTTTTTGTTGGGATTTTTTTGTTGGTTTGGTTTGGTTTGTTGGTTTTGGGTTTTTTGTTGGTTTGGTTTGTTTTTTTTTAAGGGGAGAGGAAACAGGCATGTGAAATAGCATGTAAGTTTCTGAAACTGCATGGTACAAGATCTGAGTTCAATATTCAGGGAATAACTAGAAGCTACCCTTGAAGATTGGTTTAAAGCAAACCTTGCTTTGGAATCAACTGTGCAACTTATGTACATCCCTTGATATCTTCAGCTCTTTCTTGTGTACTAAAACTCGCTACATTTGGGGCAAGATTTAATTTCTGAACATCTTAAATCTGAAATTTTTATATAAAATTCTTGTTTCAAGTCATTTAAATAGTTATGAAATTCACATTCAAACTCTGAACCTTCTGGCTGCAGTACATGTTCAGATAATGAGATTTCAGTAGGGAAATATAGCCTTTGCCTTATCTATTGCAGATAGATCCAGCATGGAAAACTCTTATAATCAGCAGGTACTGTAAAAAGATCTGCATGGGTATTCATTTGTGACTTAAAGAATCTAATTAGCAATGTACTGTGGTATCAACATTATGTTAAGTGCTTTTGTTTTCATCATCCTCAAAGCATGCCTAAATCTCAGAGAGAAATGGGGAAAACCATATAACCAACCATACAAAATCAGTCACAGCTGTACAAAATGTAGTGTGGGCAAAAACATGCCTTTTGGTGAAGCCTGGAAATATTGACAGGTAACTCTTACAAAAGCTTTGCTGTATAAATGTGAACATGTGGAACACACACTAAGCATCAGTAGAACATTATGAATTTGCCTGAGAAGCATGTGCTTAGAGGAATGTATTTCTGACTGAAGAGGAATTTAGTTCTGAATTTATTTCTGCGCTGCCATGTTCTCGTCAAAGTGCAGAGAAAGGACTCTGCCTGTTTAAAGCAGATTTGGACCCATTTGTGCATATCACTCCCATGTAGGTGTAAATATCTTTATTTAGGGGCAGATAGCATGAATCTTTTGCCTGTGGGTACAGATGTGTCTGTGTGTTCTTATTCACATACATGCATCTCAAAAAAAGGTAACTTCCTCCAGGGAGACCAGCTACAGCAGGTAACCCATACCTGGTATCAAACTCACAGAGGGGCAAGGATGTAAAGATCCCATATGATTATTTGGCCAAGAATGATCTACGTAGACAAAAGCAGCCCTATTTTTGAGCTGCACATGGCATGGTGGTAGTACTTTTGCTGGTTTGCTTTGCGATTCATTTCAATTGCAGTTCTGCAGAACGTGGGAAAAAACAAAAAGACAGAGCTTTTAAAAAAGTTAGAAAGTTCTAAGAAACCCCTCTTCTGTGTGCTTCTCTGATTTGGAGGGATTCAGGAGAGAGGTAGGGGAAACAAATTGTCTCAGCCAACCTGAGTCCTTAACCTTTCAGGTATTATAATGCAAATAAAATTTGTTGTTCTGAAATGTAAGTGAAATGTGTTGTTTTGAAATGTAAATAAAATGTTTCATACAGACAACTCATAATGCAATCCTGCAATTTGTACATGCACAGGTGTAACAGAGTGGGGACAGGAATTTGCCTTCTATTTGTCAGCTTTTCAGAATGCTAAAAGCAAGAGATTCCATCTGGAGAAGAGTTTCTAAGTTTCTGAGAACAAAAACGAGATGAATGTTGTTCCTATATTGTTCCAGCTACTTGATTAGAAATGAGTCAGAGAGCGATCTCTGTGTTCTTCTCCGTCTGGATACGTGTACTCCCTGGTAAGCTCAGATATGAAATTAAAAATCCTGTTAGAAGTGTTTAGATCCTTAGGTAAAAGCCTTAACTAAAAAGACAAGGTTCCCTGTTGGAAAGTGAGAGATTAGTTTTACAGTGTAGGCCCTCATGCTGAAAATACTCATGCAGGCATGTACCGTGGATGTAATGAACTTGCTTATCTATTTATAGCTTTACTCAGTGTATGTTTGTGCCCAGATGGTGCTCCTTAAATTTCACTGGACTGTGTGTATGAGCAGCAGCTCACACTAAAGATCACAGTGCAGAACAAGAGTCCAGGTAGCAAACAAATATACTTAATTAAGTGGCCATTCACAATTAATTAATACAATACTTATGACCTTTTTATGGTGTCTCTCTGCAAGAAGGATTTGTAACTTTCAAAATTGCTAGTAATTACTATCTTGTTTTTGTTTTGGATAATTTTCTTTCCGAGGATAAATAAATAACACTCAATTTTGAGAATGGAGAAATATGCAAAAAGGGTGAAGTAGCCAAATCTTACAGTGTGCCAGGAGTGGATTACAACCTTCCAGCATCTTCTTCACTCTATACTACTAGATTATTCCTATCCCTACAGCACCTTGCTTCTCCAAGCTTCCTATTTGATAGTTTTGGTTCCATATGTTTATTCTTTTCATATGCTTGAGCTCCCAGCTCCCACCAAGACTGGTTTGCTTTCTTTTCTAGTAAGACTGAAATTTTCCTCCATTTTCAACTGAAGTTTCTTTGTATTCACTTCTTTCATAAGTTATTCTTGTAATGAAATTATTTAATTTTTAAAGTGTTATCATTTTCATATACATTCTGAAATTCTGCTTTAATCCACCAATTTGTAGTTTTGTAAATTAAAAAAAAAAAAAAAAAGCCTGTAAAGGGGGAAAATAATCCAGGCAATAATAATCCAGGCAAGATGACCATTAAACATGCTTACATCAACTGTAGTTGGACCAAATGTCTTTCCCCATGTTCTTCCCCTCCTACTAAAATAATAGATTTCATGTTAAATACAATATTTGAATAAAACACTTTTTTTGGGGTTTTTTTTCACATCCCCATCCACTGAAAGGTGTTTCATCCACTGATGCCCTGCTACTTGTACAATGTATCTGGTACACATGAACTCAGTCAGGATGGCCAGTTTTAAGGCTTGCTGGGACAGAGATCCTGGCTGGGTGTGGTGATGCCTGCAGCTCTCTTTGGGAAGGTTGTAAATGAAAGCTCAATGGGTCCAGGTTAAAAGTACGGGAGGTTTTTTGTTTGGTTTTGGTTTGTTTTTCTCTGCAGCATGTGTCAGGAAACTGGCTTCCCTTGTTCTGTTTGTTACTTTAAAAGCATTTGAAAATACAAATGCAATGATTTAATTGAGCTCAATGATTGCCAAGTATTCTCTGTGACTTTTAACAGGTTCAGTTGCTAGATTGGTATCGCATCAAAGGAACTGCAGGATTATTAGCATTACAAATCTGCTTCCTGATCAGAACTACTCAGCACATTGAGTTTAAGGAGGGGAGATTAATATATTTCTGTAAAATGAATGAAACTACCTCAAGTTCTAAAACAGCTTCTTGTGTACCCCATAAAACTTCCCTCTGTAAAGAGCCAGGTTCTGTGAGCTACTGATTGTCAATTTTAAGCTAATGTTTCTAACTTTGGAGGCTCTACAGAAAAGAAGAGAAAAGCGGTGAACATGGGAATAGTGCCCCCTTTTCTCTTGTTCTCTTCCTTCCTTGTCCTTCTTCAAGCTGCATGGTTCCCACTCCCATACTGCTGTTTGCTTCCCTTTTAGCTCTTCCAAAATGAGTTGGGCTTCAAAAAGACTTTTTTAGGATTAAAGAAGAAACAAGTCTTGGTTGTTTTTTCTGGACCTTATCAGACGTGATTCACCCTGCAGTCCCATAGTTCCATGCTGGCCTTGCTGAAGGCTTGGTGCATGGCAGTGATGTGTTAGGAATGGCAGCCCGTGGTGAAGACGACTGTAACTCTGTGAAATGGCCTTGTTCCCCAAAAAAGCAGAGCATACGGATTAAGTCTTATGTTGAGCATCAAGTGCAGCTGTTTTTATTACACTATCTGCAAATCAGAGCAAGTAGTGTGCAGGCAAAGCTCAAAAGCCCCTTAGCAGCTTCCTAATCTGAGATCAGTTGAGAAAGGATTCTCATTCCTGGATTCAACTTCCAGTTTAGGGGAAGGCCCTGTACCTAAATCCTTTGTGCACTGAAATGTTGTTTGAAATGGTTTGGGCTACAGAAAACCATCTGATGCCTTTGTTAGAGGACCGAGGGTCTGGAATTCGTGTAAATAACTTACATGTGGGAATGGGACTGTAGTGTAATGTGTGTGCCCCAGCTTTCCAGCCTCAGACTGTTGACACAGTCCTTTCCTGTCACACATCCTTAGGCTGTTCATACTGGTTTTGGACAGCATTTCTGTCACATCAGCTGCAGCTTCCCACTCTCCAGGTCTTGGAATGCCCTGTTGGGTTGGCTGGCTCGATGATATTCCCTGTTCCTGCAGAGCCATCTCTTCCTGTAGAATAGCTACCATATCCTTGATGACTCCTATCCTGTTAGCAGTTCACCCTCCCTTTGCCTCTTTCCTCCCTCTTTTGACTGTGATTTCAAGTCATATCACAGCCATGCTGTTCAAGGGCATGCATTTTCTCTTTCTTAGCCATGTGCTTGCCTGATCATGTTTAATTCGTGGTTTTCCTACGGGTGATCTCTGGTCTTCTTGCACAGTTTCAGTAACTGCATCTTCTTGAAACTGCTTTAATATTCTGTCATGTAGTGGAGCTAAATGTAGAATGTCCATCTTCCTATCGAAGATGTTGTAAGGGGCAGTGGAAGATTCTCAAAGAAAGACAGCTGAGGTAAGGGAAGAGCAATTACTTACGCTGGAAAATCTGTGAGTGCGTGTTGGGTAACTCTGCCTGTGGCTTCTTCGTGGTGGTGAGGATGTTCATCATTCCCAAGAGCACATACAAAGTTCATGCTCATTCTTCATGTGACTGCTGAATGACTGGTCATCTCATGTCAAATGTGAAGGAGCTAAAAGTGCAACTCTTCTCAAGGCATCAAGGCTAAGAGCAGCATCTTTCTTATGCATCTCCCTTCTGTCCTTTATGACTTCAATGAAAAATTAGAAACAGGCTTTTTCTGCATTTCTTTTGTGTACATATTGACCTACTTGGCCATTGTGAAAGAGCCATTATGCTTTTCTGCTCTACCCTCCTATAATCACAAGCCTCTCAGATCATCAGATGCTCTTCGGACCTAATAGCAGAAACTGAACAATGCAAATCATGTCAAGATTGTGAAGAGCCTGAAACTCAAAGTCCAGTTTAGTTGTAACCTGGACTTGTTAGCTTTCTCTTCTGCAAAGACCCAAACAGGTATAGTTCAGTCTTTAAAATCAAGGTAGATCTTGTTTTATGGAGTTGTATCTGATCAGTGTAGTTCATGAATACCCAGCTGCACGTCTCTCAATGACAATGAATTAGTTACTTAATTTTTTATCTGTATTACACTGTCTAGGCTGTGGACCGCATCTTCTCCTTATTATTTTTCACATCTCTGTGTTTTCTTGTGACTTGACAGAACTGAAATTAAATCATTGCAAACAAATAGGATCTCAAACCTAAAGTAGTTATGCAACTTTGAATATGACTTCTTTGAATAAGGGTGAATAAACCTGTCTGTGGTTAGGATTCTAGACTTTTTTTAATCCTGTGTTGTCTCCTTATCACAGATGTATTTTAATTCATTAATAGTTAATTATTTGTAGCAAACTGGCAAAGGTAGAGATTGTAGCATTTGAGAGATAAAATGTGAAGGTATTAATGGATTGCACTAAGAATGGGAAAGCATTTTCCCCAGCACATGAAAAGGTTTTTTATTCTGTTTTGGAGATGGAGATTTTGGAGATGAAATATGCTAAAAAATGGAACTTAATATGCTTCCACGTCTCATTTGAATAGTCATCAAGTAAAGCTAGTCTGTGTGGCATCAGAGTATTTGGTCATAGCACTGCATCAACATGGATTGGTATTTCTTTGGCTGTTTGGGTCTCCCAGAGTACAGTACATACTTCACATTTAAAATAAGTACTCACTTTGCATTTAAGAAGGGGCCTTTCATATTAGGAAAACTTACACAAAGATCTGTGATGGACCATGGAGAATAGCAGCCACCTTCATTAAACATTGCTTTTAATACAATACATGTTACAGAGTGGGATCAGATGCCTCTTAGGTCAGTGAAGATGGATGAGGAGTGAAAAAGCTGGCACTAGAGTCTAGTATCAGTATAGGCTTATTGTGAGGCTCTCCATCACCAGCTGGAAAGCAATATTAGTAAAAAAATTTATTATGACAGGACCTTGTTAGGAAGCACATAGTCAGTCTGCAATTGTTTTATCTTAATGCAAGAAAAATGCATTCTTTGTGTCTCTAGAAGAAAAACAATTAGTTACCACATTAATATCAAGGAGACAAGCATAATTAAATGGCTTTCTGTGTTCTTATTATGCTTTCAGCATTAGTTTTCTGAGTGCCATATGTATCAAAGTTATCATTTACAGCTCTGGTATCTACTTGTCAGAGAGCAGTTTATGGCTCAAGCCAGTTGTTTATTTTGCTTGTTTAAACTTAATGAGGGGTGCAGTTGACTGTCCAGTACACATACCTTGGCTTGGGATGTCTTTTTCTGGCACAGGATTGAAATGGTCCCACCTCAAGTCAAAGACACCTTGTTTCTAAGGCTGGGCATAAGACAAGTCAAGCTGGTCACTGATGCAAGTGCACTGCTCTAAGAGGGCCTTTGACAAGAGGTCTTCTGAAGGAGTCTAATAACAAGTTTCCAGGTTTCCTCATTGTGTAGCACATTGTCTCAGAATTACATGTCCTGTGCCATCCTTTCACACAGTTTAATTGACTCATCAGAGGCTGGTTGCCAGCTTTATGCTTCATCTGTTAATGCTGGGAGAACAATCTTGTGGAAAGGCAGGCGTGCATGTTCTGGACTATTCAGAGCTCCAAACAGGATGAGTGCTGCAAAAGAGGAAATAGAAATGACAAAAACCTACAGATGTTTGGAGAGCCAGAAGACTAGTGCAGGAGCTGCCAAAGAAAGAACACATAACAGGAAAAAGAAGTGGATGAGAAATACAGGAACGTGAGATGTGGGAGGAAACCTTATGAAGGGAAAAACTTGAAATGTTTGTCAAGGCAAGAATCGTCACCACACCAGGAGTAGAGTATGTATTTCCTAAGGTCTTTTCTGTTTCACCACAGTTTGATGATTTGATTTTATTAGATAGGGTGATTTTACTTCTGATCATTCTCATTTTCCCAGCTGAATGCTTGTGATCTAGCAGAAATCTCATAGGTTTATGGCCTCATGTAGGACTCTCTCATTTTAATGTTTGATAATGTTTGATAATGCTCAGTAGAAAAGGAAAGCTGATGGTCTAGAGTAGCCAAAATAAAATTTGTGCTAAGTATTTGCTACAAGTATTTTAATTGGTATTTTAATCAATATTTTGAAAAGAAGTACCTATTCATTCCCTAGACCTGTGGAATGAAGTTCTGCTCTGTGTGTGCGGATGTTAACTGTGGTATGATCAATACACAGTGACAAATCAGTGCCAGGCTTCCTCCCACAAGCCAGCTTAAGGAATACTACCTAGAAAACAGAGGTGTAACACAAGTACTCATGCCTCAGGAGAATCTTGTCTAGCTCCAACTGAATTCTTCACCGAGGACTGTGGTGCAGTCAGGTCCTCACAAAGAAACCTTTGGAAGGCAGGCAAGGAAGAAAACGCTGCAAGTTGCATTTCCTTGAAGTGAAAGCAGAATCCTAAATAGCAGCTCCTCCATGTAAAATATCAGAGTAGGGTAATCTCAAATGCCTCATTTTCTGCAGTGATTGTAAATATAACATTACACACCTGTTAGTAAGAGGAAAATGAGATTGAATTTCCCCGTGAAATATGAAAAGGTGGCAGTGACACAATAGTGCAGAGATGGAGGGCTCTGAATGTGTTCTGACATTACAGCTGTCAGCCTCCCTGTATATGCAGATGTCATACTGTCAGAATTCAATAGGGTGAAATAGGTTTTCATTTTAGATGAACAAGAACTCCAATTATAACCTCTTATAATTCCAGTTTCTGTACTCTCTGAATGTGTTTAACACCAGTTCAGCCTGTGGCACAGAAGTCCTTTGCATGTTGCCTGGAGCTACAGTGCTAGTTGCAACTCTCTGCTGTCTGTACAGTAGGGTGGAAAAGGAACTTCCCTTAATCTCCCTCTGTTTGGGTTTTGTAACTTTTTAAATTGAGTCTTTCAAGCTTCAGGTTGTCACTCTTACTGTCAGTCAAGGACTTCATTTCTCTTGATAATGGGTGTAAGTCCCACCTGGCCAGTTGAGAGCTCTAGGGTTCTTTAGAAACAAAGGTTTCTGATTAGCTAAAGAAAACAGTCTTGTTCCATGTATTCACATTTCTGAAATATATGAGATCAGAGTACTGAGTATCGTGGAGGAATTGTGGTAGCCCTAATTGTAGGAATAAAATTATAGTTGGCATTTTTCTTGTATTTCTGAAGGCATTTTTTTTTGCTGAAAATAATCACGTGACTGGTGGCAAAGTCAATAAACTTTTCTACATTGTATATGTGACCCTGAAAAAATGTGTTTTGCAAATAGGTCCTCACAAGAGAATGTTCATGCATTGAAGTAAAAAAAACTTGCTGCCATGTCTTATGTATCTGTTTTAATATTGAGATAAAAACACAGCCAAAACTGTATTTTAAACAATATTTCTAAAAAGAAAGTGTTTCTAAAAAGAAAGTGTTTCCATTTAATTCCCTGTTGTAATAGCTTGGAATCACAATTGAGTTTCATTATCTTTTTATATTTATGACCTCATGCAACTTCCTGTATTACTTGTGAAAAATACTTTGCTTTTTCAGCCAGATGGGATAATTTGTTACACTCAAATCTATACATTTTTTAAGATATAAAGTTCTTATCTTGAAAGCTGTGCATTTAAATACACTAAGTTTCTATCTCAATTTAATCATAGTCCTGAGTAGGAAGGTCACTTGTGGTTGCCTGTGTGCTTTAGCCCATGTCTATTATTGTGGCAGTGAACAGTTGTCCTTTGAAGCCTTGTGTCAAGATGAGAGAATACTGAAGGTACACCAAGACTTAACAGCTAGAACAGAGCTTGCCTCATTCGTTTGCTTGTTTCCTAAATGTGACATCACAGAATTTTGCTTACAGATTAAGAAAATTTGATGTGCAAGTTATTGAAAAGAACTAGTTAAAGCTTCATCTGTCTCTCTTCTCTGAAATTCCTTGCAGAATAAAAAAGTCAGTAAAAAAAAAAAAAAAAAAACCTGAAAAACTGTCACTGCAGCTGGAAATGTTAGTATTAGCATTAGGATATATTTCAACTGTAATAGCCAGAAAAAACAATTTGTTTTGAAATCTCATCTGCCTGCTGTGGCATATACATTTCTATAGCCTTGCAGTCTTGTTGTATTCATGAAAGTATATGGTTTGCTGAGGATTTGCTAATTTAAAACATTTTAAAATATGTAGATTAAATCAATATAACAGATAATTATAAAACAGAATATATTAAATCAAAATAATAAATTAAATCAACACAGCTTAGTCCATGTATCTGCATCTTTTGATTTACTATCTTTTAAAAAAATACATGCGATGTAATAGCTACAAAATAATACATAGCTCTAACAGATTAAAGTATGTAAGAGTATTATTTATCTGACATTTTGTCAAATCCAGACCTGAAAAAATAATCCATATCTGGGCTCTGTGATAAAAATAACAGTCGGATATATTTTGATCATGAACTAAAATGAAATTCAGCTGTCTGACAGCCCTGTTGATCTTTTCCTGTGTGCCATTTAATCTGGTAATGAAAGACGCGCTATCTCCCTTCCCCATATGTTTAACTGGAACAATTGTTTCAGGTTCTAAGCACCTGTGGCTCCAAACCAAACTAAGTGCTTTTTGTAGCACAAATCAAGAATTCTGTTTCAACACAAGATGCTCTTCAACAAGTCCGTTTTATTGCCGAGATGACCGTCTGCCCTTGTAAGCTCTTGACAGTGCTATTTTGGGATGGTTTCACTTGTTAGCTCTGGAATGATCGGAACACATCTTAGCAGCAGCAAAAAAACTGATGCAAAACAAGTGTACTTAACTCTAGCTCTGACATGCTGGTAGATGATTTAAATCATATTATATTTGCTTCAGAGGAAAAACCTTTAGAGAAAATATAGTGAATGAGCAGTGGAAGTGGCATTTAAGGCATGCTCTCAGAGTTTAATTCCAGATTAAGCTTTGCTGTCTGAATGCCAGTGTACTCACTCCCTTGCCATAAAAAGATCCTGTCTATATCTTCACCTCAGTTGATTGCTAGAATGTAGAGAAAATGCTCACTGATGGAGTGAGATACAAAAATAAGTGCTTCAGATTAGTACAGGCAGAATTTGGAGTGCATGGTGACTTCTGTCTCTGATAAATGTTCCTTTCAGGCATTTAAAACAGGGCTTGGGGCAGAGAAGCTGGTTTTTTCATTTTGTTTACTTAATGACAAATGGGATTTTATTGATAAAGAAATCTATTTGAGAGCCAGATATGTTTTTCAGAAAATGAGTGTTTGACATGTCCCATAGTAGTCGGTGCCTGGCTTGACTGTGTTATCTCACTGGCACCCAGTCTAAAGTTACTGGGAAAAATGCAGGTGAAGTTGAGGGCAGAACCTGCTGCAGATTTACCATCCCTCTTCCACCCCCAACTGGAGCTCTCAAGAAATGAATATACTTGAAGAATTTGAACAAAAAATAATAAAGAAAGAGGCAGTCAAATGCAGAATGTGTCACAGAAAGTTACTGATGGTGTCTTTTAGGAAAAGCAAAAATAACAGTGAGTTATGTCAACACAGAGAGCTTCAGGAGAAAAATAAAATCCTCCCAAACCTGTATCATATACTTCATGACATAAATGTGTGTTTTCTAGTTACACTGTAGGTTCTTGTATGTGCTGTCCCTCACCAAAACCCATGGAAGCAAGAATTTATTTTTGAATCTCCTGGAGAGAATGGGCGTAGTTGGACAGGGCGTGCTGTTCCCAGCAGACACTGCAGCGCTCCTTGGTGATCCCTTAGAAAGGGAAGTAAGATGCATGTAGCACATATTATCACCACAGGTGATGAAATACTACATTTTGGGGGCTGAACCTGCTTATGCTAATAATAAATGTTATTCTTGGTCAGTGCTGAACTGAATCGTCAAGGACACTGTTTTGCTGAACTGCTCTGTCCTATGGAACTGGAATCAAGTAATGAGGTGTCTGAATTACTTTGGTTTTGCTATGGCCAAGTTCAGCTAAAAGTTAGGTAGTGTTCTCTATTTGTTCAATCCTGGTTTAAAAGAAAAACATAAATGCAACACACTACATTGTAAGCACATGTCCTTTTGTATAGGTGGAAATCTTCATTTGCTTAGTTTACCATGTTGTAAATTTGTTTTGTTCCATATTACTGCTCCAGGCTGTGTCCCTTTTAGTGAGATTTACTTTATTATGTAAACACTAATCCGATATAAAAAGTTGCAAATAGTTAATGGCTATGGCCTTCAAGGATTTAACTTTGGTCTTTTTTGAGGGATGCTGAGCACCTGCAACTCTTCTATTAGTGACAAGAGTGACTGCTCAGGACCTTTGAAATGCACACCCCAAATCTACCTGTTTGAGAATAGCCCTCATCCTCAGAAGCCCATTTCTTGTTATTCCAGAGCTCTTAACAAAGGTGTTTATCTCTGGCCAAATTAAGTATGTAATTAAGGGCATAGTTTCGAGTGTTTCAACAATCAGAATGATTTTGACCCTGAAATATGCTATAGCATATCCCTAGGCTGCCTTCTTCTGGAAAGCATCACCTGAAGTTTATTAAAATCAAACCTTGAGCAACAAAAGCATTTTAAATTTAAAGTTTTTCTAGCAGATCCTTTGTGCAGTTTGGATTGAATGTCACCTTTTCCCCATCCCTGTGTGTGTTTTTCCTTAGCGCTATTTGTCTACAGAGATGTGCTCACTGATTCAGGCCTATTAAGCAAGTTTTTTTGCAGCAATGGAATCCTTTTCACTGGAACCTACTGTCATGATTTGAAATAGAGGTGCCTGCCGTGGAAGGCAGGAACTTCCCTTGAAAGGGAAAATATGATCCCCTTCCTTTCAAATTATAAAACTTTGAAATTACAGGGCTTTCAGACAAAGATATGAGAAAATAAATAACAGTTCTTTACTAGAATATATGTATACAAAACAAGACAAGCAGCCCCATCATCCTCATCATCATCATCACCACCAGCAGCCCCCTCAGCCGCCGCCGCCTCTCTGGGCCCTCGGGCCCTTTCCCCTGCGCTGCAGTTCCGGGCACGGCCAGCAGGGGCGCTGGTGGCTCCCGGCCGGGCAGGGCGGGTGCGATGATTGCCCCGCGCCTGCAGGGGGCGCTGTGGCGCCGGCTCGGCCGCCTCTCCACACGGCCATGGCGGCTCGGGCGGCGGCAGGGAGAGAGGGGAGAAGGGGCTTTCCTTTGCAAAGCCGCGGCGAGGAGCCGCTCTCCGCGCCCTCCGGGTCCGTCATGGACCGCAGCAGGAGCCCCGGAGCGGCAGGCTGGAACAGCAGAGGCGAGCACGCCCGGGGTGGCAAACAAAGTGCAGTGAGAACTCCGGAGCCGTGCCAGGAGCCGCGGGGGTGCCGCGGACGGGGGATGTGGGGTCAAAGCGCAGCAAAAAGCCCAGAGCAGCAGCGGCAGCAAACAGCCGGGCTGGGCAGCGGCTGCCAGGCCCCCACATGTAGGGGGATACAGCATGGAATGTAATCTTATCCCCCAATGAGTTGCAGCTGGACCAATTACTAAAGATTAGGAGCAGGCCTGATTTTACCAGGCCACACCTGTGGCCAATAAGAACAAGTTTGAACAAAAAAGAGTGGATGGTGGGAGCAGGAGTCAGCTGCTGCTGCTGCAAGGAGCAGGAGGAGTCAGTGCTTAGAGGAGCTGCCTGTGAGAAACACTGAGGAGGTGTGAAGCTCTGGTGATACGAAATCCTTGCACTGTAATGGTAACAGAACTCCCACAATATGTAAGACAATGCCCACAGCAGCCAGGAGACGCTCCCTCTGAGGGGGTCGGGTGCCGGGTTTTCCCCTGAGGCACCCAAGCACACGGTGAGGGGCTGCCCAGTGGGATCCGGTGTTGGAAAGGTCCCGGTTCAGCGGCCGCTCTTACAAGCAAAGGCTCCCCCACGGTCATGAGGAGCAGTGAAGGACAGGACTTCGCTGAACATTTCACCACTCCATGGTGGCAGTGAATTCTCCCCATAGCAGCAGCAGCCCAACCATCTCACCTCCGCTCCCGAGAGCAAGACAGAGAGAGGCTGAGCCCAGTCCCTTACCCTGCAGCTGCAATCTCGAGGTGTCTCAGCCTTTCCCAGGAGGAAGTCCCCCAGTTAAGGGACTACAGCCAGCTGCACCACTTCCCCCCATCTTGGCCACATCCTTTGTTTCTCTTAAGCATCCATTGTTCGGGTCTCTTAGGCAACAAATGGGAGAAAAAATCCCTAGGAGAGAGAAAATCAAAAAAAGAACAAATCCTAACCTCCAGCACCTCCTCAGAAGTGAATGCAGATACCTATAAATAAGTAAAACTCACTTTCTTCCTCTGTCATTGCAGAAGTGTCTAAAAAAATATCAAGAGTTGATGATACCAGATAAGAGATGGTTATATTTACTTTAATTTTTAAAAAAAGTGAGTGCAGTTAACAGTAGACCAGAATGGGAATAGAAAGCTGGAAAATAAACTTGACTGGGTGCATGTTGTTATTGGAAGAGTTTCTGTAATCGCCAGTCATGGATTCTTTGAGTCCTTGGGTTTTCCCTTTCTCTTTAATATTCCCCAAATATGCTTCAGCAGGTCCATGGAATGTGCAGTACCTATTCTGTCCGTGAGAGCTGTTATTTAAGATGCAGCAAGGCTCGTTTGCATGGAGGCCTGTGTACCAAGAACACTTGTCAGATCATAGCAGTTGTAATGAATTGACCTGCATTCCCTTCCCAATGGTGTGAGTACCAAGAGCTTCCCAATACTTACTGATCTCTTTTTGGAGAGTTTCCAGTGGAACAACTTCATTCCATTTTCAGAGTACTTTCTGTTGCATATTGAGGATTTGAGTAACATGTAAAGTGCCTGAGTGATTGCAAGCTTCCAGAGGGATAAAATTAAGACTAAGCTTCTTTGTGAGAGACCCCATACTTTTTAATATTAAGGATGAATATGGAAAAGATTATCGACAAGACAGGACATGAGATGAAAACTTGGACAAGAGATGTGCAATATATTGATGGTCAGGAATAATTGGTTGTAGCGTATTAATAATCTGGTTTTGTGACACCCTTTAAGCATTATTAAACTGGATATATAGAAGTAAATTATCTAGCCTGCTCTTCTGTAAACATGGGAAGATGTGCTGTCAGGTTTTAACTGGTGGGTAATTTGTGGATCCTCAGTATGCTCAGTGGGTTAATTTTGCAGTTCAGTAATTTCTGTGAAGAGTTTTTGCAGTGCAGCAGCAACCTGTAACAAGCAGCTCACAGAGCAGCAGAAATCAAGGAGATATGTTTTCAGGATAGCCAGTGTTCCCCACTTGGAGCGGTACTCCACTCCCCAGGTGCCAGTGGGGAGTGCACAGTTGCCAGTGGTGGTGACTGCCTGGAAAATCAGATATACTTTTATTTATTAACACTCAGAAAAAAAAAAAAGTAACTCTATTATCTCTATTATTGGGAAGTGTACTGCATATGGATCCGTTGGAAGTCCCAAGTGCTGCATAGCTCATGGGAACTAAGTACTTTCAGGAGGGTGAACAGAGAATGAGACATTTCAGGCTGTAGTTCTGGTGACTACACAGATTTTTCAGTCCAAAAATCCAATTTAGATGATGTTGACTGTTTTAGGTTGCAAATTCAAGATGTGGCTGGGGGTGTGTATTCTATTGCTATCTCTTAGAGCCAGGTGGGGCAGTTACCTTCTGTTAATTGGGGCCACCTGTTAAAACCAGGTGGGGCAGTTTGCTTTATCTCTTCCACAACCAATCCTCCCTCTGGGAAATATCTTCTGTTAATGGGCCATTGAGTGTCCCTGCATGGCTGATAAAATTCCATCATCCATTGTGAAATGCTCCACCCAGGGGGAGGAGCCCAGCATTCCTACCTGGGTATAATCTGAGATTTGGAACACCACAGGCAGCCTTTTCCACTGGATTTCCAGAGGAGCAGCTTTCTTCTCCACTGGATTCCCAGAGGAAGACCAGGCCCATCTACAGCACCCCTGGACCTTCAGAGGAAAACTCCACCCTTGTACAGGATCCCAGCTCCAACAGAACCACACCTGTCACTGCAGGAGGGCTGAGCCACCATTGAATGGGACTGCTGCCAACACCCTGACCCACAGGTGTCAGGCCATATTCTGACCCTGTCAGTGGCTTTCTTGTACTATTGCATTTGTATTTTAGTTTTTCTAGTAAAGAACTGTTGTTCCTATTCCCATATCTTTGCCTTAATTTCAAAATTATAATAATTCAGAGGGAAGGGGTTTGGATTTTCCATTTCAAGGAAGGCTCCTGCTTTCCTTAGCAGACACCTATCTTTTCAAACCAAGACATTGATAATGTGTGGTCTCTCATCCTGGACCTCTCTTTTCATGTCAGGGCTCACAGACTTCCACAGAGCTCCTGGTGCAGTCAGGAGGCTTTCCTGACAAATTGTGATATGCAATTGTGACAATAGACTTGGATGCTGGCTGTGGTTTGAATGTTTGAATTTCATTGTCCATTCAGCAGTTCAAAAGCAGGGTTACTGGAATGTTTTATTAGGTATCCTTTGACAACTTTTATTTTGTCTTCTGTTTTGAAAGTAGAAGTAGTATTTCTAACCATGTCTGTATTCTAAATTCTCATTAAGATGATTTTGGTCAAAAAAGATGTTGCCTATTCCTTGGAAAGGCATTCACATTGGGTGAGGGTTTAATCTAAATTGATGGAATTAAAGAGCGATTTCTTGGTACTGCTTAACATGCAAAGATTGATTAGACAGGTATAACAATACTCTTTCTCTGAAAGCCTGTTTCAGATTGAATTCCTATTTCAGTGTCAAAGATAACTTGATTGGCTTGCAGCGAGCTGTAGCTGAACTGTACATAGTGAGAGAGATTTGTGTGATGGCAGCATCTGTATGTGTATGAGCAAGAGGGGGAAAAGGGATGGATTTTAGCTTGTTTGGAAAATAAAATGCATCATTAATCTAAATATGACAGTAGCCTAAGCTGTGAGGACTGTCTTCCAAACAGCATGCTATGAGTCTACTTTTTCTGCTGCTCTGCCAGCTGCACTCACGTTTTTGCTAACTGCTGGTTTGTTTTCCTGGCGCTTGGATGAACCAACTGCTGCCTCTGCCAGAAAAAAGCATTGTGGGGAAAGATTGCCTGAAAAACAGCCGCTGAAAGAATGGTCTGCTCAGAGGCAGTGTAGTGGGAATGAAGGGCCAGAGAAGAGAGGTGCCAGTTTGTCACTGTTCCCTAAATCTGAACACCAGATTCATGTCGTCTGCCTGGAGACTTCGAGATGTGTGCATTTGGGAGGGATGTGTCAAAGCTAGTGGAAGAAGAGGATTTGATGAGAAAAATCTGTCCACAAAAGCTGAGATTGTTTCATTTTTATTCCTTGTTGGGAGTGATCTTTAGAATGATCACCTTTCTATTTTTCTTCCCTTCTTCAAAAGCTAAGTGCAAAGGGAGCTATAGGAAAGAATATGAATACCTAATAATTTCACGCGTTTGTCACCACACTGCTCTGCATACGTGGTAGTTTTCTCTCTTCCTTGAATAGACGTTTCTCCTTTAAACACTTTGCAAGGGTTTCTTTTTGTGGGGTTTGTTGCTTGTTTTATTTAAATAGCAAAAAGGTCACAGGCAAGTGAGTGCAAAAGCTAGCAACATAAAGTAAACAGCAATTATGAATAAGAAATGCATAGAGAAATACGCATGTGTGTACAGAAAGTTTTTACATAAACTGAATATAAATACAGTGGAAGCATAAGAGGCTGAACTGCTGCCAGCAGGATAATTATATAATTGATGTGCTTGTCTATGAAACTGCTTTTTCTGTGCTTTGATATATAGCTCCACTAATGAGGTGGGTCTCAGTCCCAAAATTTGGTCTCTGTTCCTTGTGTAATGTTCTTCACATATACAGCTGTATGAGAAATATGCCTGCAGCCTTTTGGAAATTAAACACAGTCCTTCTAGGTAACACGCCTTGCATCTGACTGGTTTCTGGGTCACACTTTTTGCCACTTCCCATCTAAGGGAAGACGGTGCTGGGAGTTGGAACAAACAGAAAATTAGAATAATGTAGCACACACAGCAGTTCACCTCTCCTTTCCCATAGCGGTCATGTTTATTTAGATGTATTTTCCTGATTGCTTTTGTGACTGAGTTCTCCTTGACCCTTCCTTTGCTAATTAATCATACTCTTGTGCTTAAGCAGAAACTGATCTTGTGGGCAGATTGATGTGCTGATGAATTCTGTGAAGGTCAGGAAAATGATGAGGCTGATGGATGTGTGACTGGAAGAACCACGTTGTCTTGCTGTTGTTTCACACCAAAGTACTGGTGTTTTGAAAAATAACTGAGTCTAAGTTGAATATTGCATTACCTGGGACCAGGGAGATGATTCTGGGTGTAAATTTATTTTACTATTTTGTTTCATTTGAAGATTAGATTGTTGTCACAGACATCTTTTATGAAAAATCCTTTCCTTAGGATTTTTCCTCCTGAGAAGCTGAGAGGCCTCAGGAACAAAATGTAAACATTGATTATCTGCTGCTGTGGAATGCAACAGGTGGATCTGTGATTGGTCTCATGGTTGTTTCTAATTAATGGCCAAACACAGCCCAGCTGGCTGGGACAGAGAGCCAAGCCACAGGCCTTTGTTATCATTCTTTCCTATTCTATTCTTAGCTAGCCTTCTGATGAAATCCTTTCTTCTATTCTTTTAGTATAGTTTTAATGTAATATACATCATAAAATAATAAATCAAGCCTTCTGAAACATGGAGTCAGATCCTCATCTTTTCCCTCAACCTGAGACCCATGTGAACATGATCACAGATTGATGTGATGTACAATCTAAGACAGACCTTTTCCTTGCTCTCTTTTAGTTTTCTGTCTGAATTCTCATTTCTTTGAGCTGCCCTTGTAGCTTTGCTCCCTCCTCATGCATGCCCATGCATGTTGAGAAATAAGTTTCAGAGCTCCATTTTTTTCTTTCAGAAGGGCAAAAAAGAAGAGAGATCCTCAGGCTTTCTGTCTCCTCCCTTGCCTCTCTTTCCATCTTTCCATTTCTTGTCCGCTAAAAAGAATTCCACAGACCAATATTTCTTCTCTTGGAGTTGCTACTTTTGCTGAAGACATTGGTGTTGCAGGAGCCTGCTGGTAAGTAGCTGTCTCTGACCCCTATTCCATTCCTATGACCACAGTCCCAGGGCTTAATGCAGATGGGCACGTTTTGATGAGTTTTTCTCTGTGCTTATTAAGAGAGTAATAATTAATAGCAAGACTCCAACATGCTCCCGTTTCCTAGCATTCTGAAGGGTCAGTCTCTGTATATTTGTGTGGTACTATGTTCTCGAGTGAAAATGAGTAGGCTTCAAATCTGGAAACACTGCATTTTAATAAGTAAGTTTAGAATATTAAAAGTGTTTTGCTATTGGTACGCTCCAGATAAAAGTATGGAGAATAAAGATATGGTCCAGAGGTTCCACATGTGTATTACAGTCACACATGACTGCGCAATGTGTACCCAGAAAAGAGAGCCCAGTGAGATGGGACAGCATCTGTTCACTGAACCAAGAGGACCTGCTCTTCTGCTCTGCCTAGCTTGGCTTTGCTCTTTATGCATCAAAGTTGGCATTTAAACCTTTACCTTTTATGATCTGTGCCTCAGCTTTGAAAAGGCACAGATCTTGAAAATCAGGTGACAACCATTTAAAGGACGTTGTAGTGCCAGAAAACATGGGATTTATGCACACAGCCTCAAATGGGAACCATGTCACCAGGGTGTCACGTGTGTCTGCTGTCCAGAACAAAAAAACTGGCTTTGGGAGCAGGATTTAGTCACTTAAACAGAGATTTCTAGTACCCTTGTAGGCATTGTAGCTAGAGCTCCCAGGGGTCCTGCATTGTAGCTGCCGTCCCTGGGCAGCTTCCTCACATACCGTAAGGAGCAGAAAGTGTCACAGCCAGCTAAGGCCATGGAATTTGGTGGCAGGAGGAAGTGTCTGGGGAGACTATTGGAAATAATGCCCGGAGCATTGGACAGCAAGGGAAGAGTAGCTAGAGCACGTGATAAGGGAGATGTGAATGAGGCCTGTAAAAAGTATAGGTTCTTTGTAGCAGGCAGATAATTAAAGAAACTTAAAATATAAGAGCCTGGTTTTTATACACTGGCATGTGCTTCTTGACAGAAAATCACATTAGTGACTACCTCCTGCTGTAGCAGAAAAGTAGTTCAGGCTGGATTTGTCTTTCCATAGATCTTTTAATGCATAAAATACATCGATGTTCTGTAGGTTGGAGAGGAATTTTGTCGAGTCTAAAGGGTTCATATGATGCAAATTCACTTATCTGTCAATACTGTATGTGACTAGTATGAACCAAATTGATGGTTCACAATTGTTTTGAAGTAGATTAGTCTTGGTGTGAGGAGATATTTTCAAGGAAGTAGGAAGCCCAAAAATAGGGCTAAAAAAAATATATGCAGCAGAACCATGACTTGAGAGTCATTAGCAACGATATCACTAACTAGGCCAAACTTAAAATGTAAATGGGAAGACGTGGATTGTGCAGTGGGAAGCAGTATCTGAATAAGCCATGGAGGAGCGCCAGTTTTATGAATTCAAACAAAAACTACATGCATTTAAAAATCAGGCCGTACACAGGCTGGCTTGGGAATGAGTCAGCCTGGTGGCCAGGAGCTGGCTGGGAGTGCTGCTTGGGATGGAGCTGAGCCAAGCCAGCACTGCTGGGCAAACCTGCGCTCTGTGACAGCCCAGCCTGGGCACGGGGCCTCCACAGGAGGAAGGGAGGAGGGAGCCTGGGTGGAGTGGCTCCCAGTCCTGGCACGGCACTGGCAGCTGGCCGCGCTCTGCCCTGTCCTGACCCAAAGCTGTCTCGGGCATCTGCCTGATCTGCCTAAGCCCGGAGCTGGCTCCGTGTTACCCGGGGAAGTACTCGCTGTTATTCTTAATGAGTTATCAAGAGCTCAGATCTTAGCCAGCAACATGTGGTCAGTACATTTGGAGTGTTATTTTTAGCTCTGTAAAGAAGGAAAACAGTTGGTTTTATATTGTTTAAGCTGTATTTCTTCTAAACAGGAATTTCCTTTTTAGCACTGCCATATCCCTTAGCGTCTCCTTTACCTCTTTCATAGTTTTTAATTGCAGTATCAACTACAAAATAGTGTCTTCAAGTCAAAAATATCAGACATTTTAGCTGACAATGCAGTAAATGCTTCTACAAGTTCCTGGAGTAGTTTTCTTTCTTTTCCTAGCTCTGAATGGCAAACTAGATGGGACACAATTACGTACCTGGAACAGGTGTGACAAAGGCTGGTATTAGCAAAGTACCGTGGCTGAAGGATAATTAAGATTTTGCCATAAGAAAGATGGATTAAAATTTCTACAGTTAAAAAAACGTATTGCTTACCACATTAAATATGCATCCAGTCATTGTCCATAAATAGCTATATCACAAAACTTAACAAGATCACAGGAAAAAAATTATTTATTATTAAATACTATATGCCTGGGAATATAAAGGCGCTATGACTGAGTTTTATATCTTCCTTTCAAGGATAGCTTTGATATTGTTAAGTGCTGTTATTTCTTCACCAAAAGGTATATTAGATGGTGTCTAGTATTTGTGCATCAGTGCCATATGTGATATAAAATCTAGATCTGCTTAAGGTAATAACTTTTGAAAAAGAAAATTATTTCCTTAAATTTCTTATAATGTTATTCTTTCACTTACCAACACATCCTTTTTACTAAGGGTTTTTTTGCCTGAATCTTTACCAACATTGTTCTGAGCCAGAAGGAAGAGGAAGAGATCCACCTGCCAGAAGAAAAGACATGCCTAGTTCATGTTGTAGTTAAATGTAGTCAAGAAAAGTCCAAACCAAACAATGAATACAAATGGTGGGCAGGTATGAAAGTGGGTTAATTACGTGTTGAGCTCTGCACTTCCACTGGCAAAAAACATTTTGGTTTTGTTGTCTTTTTTTTCCCCTATAGTTAATGTGTTGGGGTTTTTGTTCAGTTTTCTAAAATATGCTATTTTCTTATTGTTTTGAACTTTCCCTTTCAGTGCTTTACAGAAGCCCTTTTTCACCATCAGCACTGCTAAGGGAAGCTGGAATAAGGGGACTTTTTAAGAAACTACTATCAATGTTACAGAGGCCAAAATTGTCCTCTGAATTTTTCAGTCTTGAATAATCTCCCAAAATGGAAGAAGTAGTGATGCTAATTAACCCTCCTTATAGTAGATTAAGAGCTCTGATTCCTGTGTAAATTTCTTTAAATAAAGAAAAATATAAGAAATACAATATTAATTAAATATGAGTAGGATTTTTATTCTTAATGATTATTTTTATGTAGCATTATTTATACCTGGAGAATGACTGCAAGTGTGTCAGAAAGTAAAAGTAGAAAAGTTGAAAATTATAATTTTAATGTTCCTCTCCCTTTCTTACCCACCATGAATACTGCAGTCCCCTGCTAGGAATTTTATTGTATTTCAAGGTACTTTTTTTACCTCCAATTATGTAGTTCATCGTCGTATATTTCATTGCAGCCCTCCAACCCTCATTGTTCAAATTTTGATCAGTTAAGTTCCTCTTTCTAACCTGTTTTCCAACCTGACAGTTTTTCAAAATGAGACCATAAATTGGTGTAGATTTCTTCTTTGTCACTTTTCTGTGTGAGACTTGAAAGCGTAGTCATTGTAACTTTCCACTTTCTTTTTCATTAAGGTTTTTCTTTTCTTTTTATTCCACAAAAATCTATGAGGTCCAGAAACAAGAAAAGGGGAAGTTCCTGCAGAACTACTTATTTTCTCCTTTCTCCTCTCATTTCTTTAGTACTTCTGCTTCACACTCAGATCATTTTTATCTGAGGACTTCTTTCTGGAAAAAAGAGGGATATCTTCCCCTCAACCTCATCAGTGTCTTTGGACAAGCCCAGCACCCCCACTCTTTTAGAGGTGGCTGGAACATCCTACACTGGGAACGTCCTATACTTGCTGAGTGCTTTGTGGCTACTCAGAGCTGCAGCAAGGCATGAGGATGTGCAGCTTCTACAGCAGGATCCTAAACAGGTGGGGGTTTATTTCAGGAAAGACTTGGAGAGTTCTCCAGTCTGCTTTGTAGTGACGTTTGCAGGTGGGAGGGACATAGCAAAGTCACTAGGGAGTAAGCACAGCCACCACCTTTCTAAGTGCTTCCATGAATTTTCCAGCCCGAATCAGAGCTCCCATCACAGTCAAGTTCTCCAGTTATGTTAGAAGTTAATCGAGCCCAATACATTAATTTCTGGGTACATTTAAGATTTTCATTACATTTCCACAACATGGTTTCAGGTTTTAAGATTAACTCTGCTTGTTACAGAATCCCCACAGAAATGTAAGATACGAACTGTACTGTTTCTTGTCTTTTCCCTCTGTGCTGTTAGGAATACGCATGTACTTAGAAAGAGGAGCTGGTTTTATTCTGAAAACTCACTCTTCTACACTTTGTGCATGAGAGGAGAAAGTTCTTATACCTTTTCCCTTCTAGTTTTTTTCACTCGCCTCTTAATGAATTATTCATAAAAAGGTCTCAAAAGACAAAGCATGAAAAAGTAGAGTACCTGAATTCCCTGAGATTTTCATTTTGTGCTGCTTTTCAGTAAAAAAGTGCTGAAGTACCTACAGCCAAGTCTGTGAAAGGCAGTGTGGAATATATAGTATGTGATCCTGGAAGATCCAGATGTGTTTAAGTGCAGGAGCCCACGACTTCAAAAACACTTTTACAGCTACTTGTAATAAGCATTCCAGCTGAAGCCTCATTTTTGAATGCAAAAGAGACAATTCTATGAGAAGAAGCTGGGTCCTTCACCTTTGCCATCTTTTAGTTTTCTTTTCCCTTGATTTCTTCCCTTCTCTTTTTTTTTTTTTCATTATTCCTTGCTTTGTGGTGCTTGCTTGTAGAAACCTGTAATAGGTAGTGATGTAATGGATAGAGAGTAATAGAGAGAAAGACAAAAGCTCTGCCATACTTAAATCTCTATGATCCTGCTGGTACCAACATTTCTCATACAGCATCAATTTCAGAAGAGCTTGCTTGATGATGGAGAAGTCTTTTACAGACTTCATGCTTGATTGTGTCACAGATTATTCTAATGGTTCTAAGACCTTGTTAAAACAGGGAAACTAGGAAATCTGGAGGGAAAAAAAATTAAAATAATTTAAAGATTTTCTCCTATTGTTTTAAAATGCCTGATGGTAGCATGACTTCTCCAAGTCTATAGAGCTGTTGTGGCAGAAAAGTCCTAAATAAAAATAAAAGAAATCATTAAGTTTTTTGTCTTCATGCAAGATTCAAATGTGTTGTTTTGGCAATTGTCAGCACTTGAACCACCCTGATTTCTTTTTATTTTTTTCTTTAATGTGCTTCAGAAATTAAAATATAGGCATGGAGAAATTTATTTCTAACACACAAAACCTGTGAAATCCTCTCAGCTCATAAATTATATATTTAGCCTCTTCAGTTTTATGGCCCTTAACTATTATTCAAGATGATCATGAAGAAAATCTCTAGTGTCTGAGGTGGAGTCCTGTTGCTTTTTAATCCCACTGCAGATGAGTATTCTCCATCTTTTCTGAGTATTCATTCATCATGAATTCTGCATCTCTTCTAAGTTTTTCAGTTAGTGCACTCAAGATTCAGGAGAGATTTTCTGTCATTAGAGCATAATGTGATGAAGCATTCAAACATTACTTTGTATATTTTAATAGTGTTTGTAATATGTGTCCATTGTGATTAGTGATCTTTGTCATTAGAATCTTAGTACAGTTACCATAAGGGTTTTCTTTGGATCCACTCCATGTTTGTGTGTCCTGCACTCTGAAAAGCCCCATCTAAGCTGGTGTTAAAAGGCCATGTTCTGCTGCATCTTATATTGAAGGCTGAATGATTTAGAAGAGGTGAATGAATGTTCTTTTAATCTAGAACATAGAAAAAAATTTGGATTTCTGACTTTTTTTACATGAAAAAAGTAGCATACATTGAATTTGGATAGGAAGATGTATGGAAATGGAAAGACATTTAATAAAATTTTACGTTTAAAGTTTAAGTTTACATTCTTTAATATTTTTAATAGAAATGAAATGTTGATTTTTGTTTTCATTTTATACTCACATGGATGACTCATTCTACCGGGAGTAATTTTTTAGTTGTCTGATCTGTTATCAGGTCCATGAATCCTCACACCAGTTGTTTCTGCTCATATATTTTAACCACTTTTTAGTTAGAGAAGAAAGAAGAATACTGTTCTGAGCAAAAACACTGCAATGATGATGATGATAAATTTTCTAAACAATTTTATGAGATGAGCTGTAACAGTTACTCATATTTAAATGCAGAATGAGAATAGACATCAAAGGGAAGTAAATATACTAATACTTGAAATCTGCTTAGGAGAAAAAAATGTTGGTTTTACTAAAATATACCTATATTTTACATTACTACAGAATGTGATTCTAATATCATTTAAGCTGATCTAAGGTAATTTGCTGTACTGTTTCATCGTATGTTGCCTGTAGTTTGTATGTGGCAAAGAACCAAAACATCCAGAGGAAGTTGTATGTTTGTTTGTCTTTTTATTAGTAAGCTGTTGGCTAAATAAATTTCCATTTTTAAGAGACTGAGTCAGTCAAATATTTATGATACAGGTACGAGACAGTTTCTTTTAAAGGCTGTGTAAGAAACATCTGGCCAAATGACTGAACATCTTTGGAAAGTGGAAATTTCTGGGATTAATGGTCAAGGGTTCTTGTTGCAGGCACTAACTCTTAGTGAGTGCCAAATGTGCACCTGTTCTCACCTCTCCACAAATGTGTAGCATGGACGGTGTTGTGATGGCTGCCTGTTTGCACTGTACCTTTTTGCATGTTGTGATGGCTGCCTGTTTGCACTGTACCTTTTTGCATGTTGTGATGGCTGCTTGTTTGTGCTGTAACTTTTTGCACGTTGTGATGGCTGCTTGTTTGGGCTGTAACTCGAAGATCACTCTTCCCACAGCTCTGTTTTATGTCACACATCTGGGCACATCGTGCACACAGCAGGATGTCAGTGCTGTTACTCACCTGTGATCCAGTGGCCCCACACATATGCACTGAATCGGCTCCTTAGGCTGCACTTTAAAATTCTTCTTGTACTTATTACTCTGTATGAAGCAACGTAGGCAACTCTTTTGTCAGTATTTGTCAGTTCTTCAGAATTTCAGCAATTCTGAGATGCCTTCCATGCCCTCCAGCATAAAACATTGCAGCCTAAACAAAGGTAACAGAGTTTACACTGGCAATGTAGTGTCAGGATGTAGTCAGGATGGCTACTTTTTTATCTTTGGATAGATTTAGTGCCTCTGCAGGGAAGTGAGCTCAAGGAGGAGGTGCTCTACAAATCACAGCCCATGTCTGCCAAACAAATTTGCAGAAGATAGGTCAGAGATACATCTTCCCAGCCCAGGCATAGCAGATCTTGCTCCTCTAATCTCCCATAGTGCAGTGATTTCTGAGGTACTGTGCTAAGCCATGCCTTTGCCCTCAAGGTACTAAACAGGCTTAAAGAGTGAAAATCCCTTGTCTACACAGTCCCTAAGGACCAGGTTAGTCCAAGGCTGTCCTAGATGTTTGGGAAAGTTCCAGCAAGTATTAAGGCTGGGCTATGACTTTCAGAACCAGGTGCCTCAGAAGTATCCATGTGCACATCTCTTTCCTCTTTGCAGTGAGCGACATACTTCACTTATCTTACTGTAGCGTATAATACTTGCAAAATACTTAATGTCACACAAAATAATGGTTGGATTTTGAAGCCTGGACAAAATAAATTCTTAGAACCTGTGTAAATGTGAAAAAATTAAGCAGAGAATACACAGGTCCTAATTTTGAAAAATCTCCAAGTGTTGCTCTGATTTTGTCAGCTTGTTGTTGTCCAGCTGCTCAAAAAAAAGCAGCAGCTGCTGTGTCTCGCTGCCTGCTTCTTTCCTGGTAGGTGCTTTATGATTTAAATCACTTCTTTGGGTGGAGAAAAGCACATCTCTCTAATTCAGCAACAGCCATTTACATTGACTTGACAGCAAGAAAGAAAACCATTTGAAAAGGATCGCTACAAGGATAGAGTAGAATAGGCCTGACTAATAACAAGCTACTGGAAGCAAAAGAAAAAGAAGACATACTACTGGGGTTTAGCTCTCTACCTAGGAACATAAAAAACATACATGCAATTTTATGCATTTAGAAGTAAATTGTTGTTAGATGAGGTTTATTTGTCATTTAAAAAGCAGGTTTTCATAATATGCATTGCTTATAGTTCTAGAATAATAACTCAGCAGCTTTCATGTTCTGTGGGGGCATTTTAAGCAAAGAGTAGGCTGTCTCCTCATTAAATCCCTTTGCCATTTTTGACTGCAGAAGAAATGCTTCCAAACTGTGCAAAGACAAGAGAAATACCAGACTGTGCTGCTTAATATTTGTGACTCTTTATGCCCTGTGCTTTCAGCAGAGTGTGGTATGGCTAGTGGGGAGCCTCCCCCCTCAAATCAGATTATCTAACAGTTAATCTGTTCTGTTGATGTTCTGAACAACAGCAGCTCATTCAGGAGCAGACTCAGGGCAGGAGGGGGGAGCTCTTCTGAGAGCAAGCTGTTTCAACCCAACATTTTCCTTTTAGTGATTCATAGGATTAAATTTCAGGCTGTTGCCTATGGAACCTGGCATTAACAGCCAACACATTCATCACATTGGCTTTTCTCTTCAGCTTCCCTTATGAAAAAAAAAAAATAGAGCCATAGTTTCACCATCAGCCTCCCTTGATCAGCTTCTAAGGCTGTGATTACATTTTTCATCACTTTTTAATACTGACCAGACCCTGGGTTGTTAAATTTACAGTCCCATCATCTTTTTTCTGAAATCGATCTATGCTAATGTTAGCCTCCTTCCTTTATAGACAGACTATTATTATTTCTCAGCATATGTGTGGGAACTATCCATATGTAGCAAGACTATTTCCTTTTCACCTAGAGGACAGATGGGCATTGGGATATGTTTGTTGCACTGTCTTTTTCTTGTTTTGATTAAGTCCTTGTTTTGATTATCTTGCTATAGGTGCTGAGTTCCAGTTTATATAGTGCTTGGTAGTTTGTGGGTCTGAGTGGTGCAGCCTCTTGTGTTCATCTTCCTCACTTTTCCTGACATACAGGGGGGCAGGGAGGACATAAGTCTAATTAGAGTGAACGAATCTGTGTGTTGTACGTGCTGCTCAGAGGCTTTGCTGTCTCTTATCCACGTTCCTGCTGCAGCCAGAGAGCCAAGGGCACCCTGGTGCAGACCCCGAGCGCTTTATCTGTACAGATTACTGCAGTGTGCTCGTGCAGGGTGAGTCTGGACTCTGCAGCTCCAGCTTTCACAAAGCCTCTTGGCAGGGGAAAACAAATTAAGCTGGCTAGCACGCAGCATTTGCAAGGAGGTGAAAGCTTAATGACATCAAGGAAATGCGCAGTTCTCACAGGTTGCAGTGAGTGCAATGGGGATATTGAGAAACAGTCAGAGCCTGGTAATAGGCACTAAAACTACAGATAGCCTTGCCTTTTCAGGACTGCATTTTGCTTTACTCTGTGAAAATGATGTAAGACCATGTTTTGACATCACAGAGATGAAATTTCAACCAGTACAGACAGGGCTGAGCTAATAATAGCCTAGGGGACAAGACAAAAACTAGACGATTTTGTGCCTTCAGCTCAAAGCCTCCTCCTCCACAGCTTGCTTCCAGACAGGTTGAGGGATGTAGGGACACTCACTTTTAGATTCTGTGTCTTAATGCAATATGTGTTTTTTACCTGTTTCTGTAAGCTCGGATGTGGGTATCTCTGGTGTATGTCTAGCTGTCATGAAATGAGGGCAGGAATAAGAGATTTTAAAAGTCTGTATTTTCCCTGGAGGTATTTAGAAGATGTGTAGATGTGGCACTTAAAGCCATGTTTTAGTCTTGGACTTGGCAGTGCTGGTTAAATGGCTGGACTCAGAATTCTTTTCCAACCTACACATTTCTATGATAACAGGAAAGCTCAGTGTAGAGTCACAGGGTCTTAGTCTGTGTATATCTTTTGGGAATGTTGTTTGGGAATGTTGTTTGGGAATGTTTGCTTAGCTGGACTTGCTAAACTTGAGCTAACAACTGCAGGGAAGCATCCTGTCTCATTATATACCCATGTTATTGCTACCTGGATATTTCTGTCCATGGAGAGTGTAGAAATGTCACGGCAGGGCTGCGTGTAATCTGGAAGATGCCATAGTCAGGAGAAAGTCTCCTTGGGCTACTGGATCAATAGAGGTGAATTTTTAGCTTCTAGACAAGTAGCTAGAAGGGTTGTGGATAAACCTCAGGAGTGGTCCTCTCCATTCCATTTCCAAAGGTTAGAAAGCAACCATGTCTGGATCATCTGTTTGTGTGTTTGCTCTGAGTTTGGTCTTTTCCCACGTTATTTTTTGGGTCTGCCATATGTACAACTCCAGACTCCTGTCCCTTAGTCCTGCTGTAAGTGTAACCTTTTCACTCTTCTTTGATTATCATGGTCAATCAGTCTGTTTCTAAGTCTGCATCCCATTCCTCCTTCATCCCATTCTGGAGGATTTGATGGGAAGGGACACTTTGTCCAGTGCCGAAGGGTGTTCAGTTCCAGTCTTCCTATTCAGCAAACAGCCCTGAAACACCACCAAAACAAAGGACCCTTTTGGCCCCATGTAGTTCAGGCACCATTTTTATTTAATTTTATAGCCCAGGGTCAATCTGCCTTGGCCCAAGACACATTACAGAAGTCTTTCTTTACAGTTCCAGGTTTCTGCCTCTTTTGGGTCTGTTTCTCCAGTACCTTCTAAGTAGACTTGTAAAACTCCAATAAAACTAGCGAGGTTTTACCATCAGAGCATTTGACTAATATTGTATGCCAAACAAAAACATTTTGAGGATTAACTCTGTGTCTGTCATCAGTATGTACTATTTGCTTATATAATAGGTCTGTTTATTTGGTGACTTTTGACAGCTACAGTTTAATTTTACCAACTCTTTCTTTCTAAAAATGAGGAAACAATTGTATTTGATGATCTTAGAGGTTTTTTCCAACCTTAATAATTCTGTGATTCTATGAAAATATAGAATAGCAAGAGCAAAAGTGGATTTTGTGAAAATATAGGATAGCAAGAGCAGAAATTATACTTTTTAATTTCTTTTTAATATTAAAAAAATATACTTTTGTAGGTAGTTAATGAATGAAACAACTACTGAAAGGCAAAAAGCATTGCATTATTGACTAGAAAGGTGAAGTGTCATGTATGATTCAAAACTTAAGTCCCCCAGGAAGAGTTCATGTAATCCACGTGAACTGCTGAGCGGTTTAATAAACAAGGAAACCAAAAAGGGCAGTGTTTGCTGTAATCCAGACATCTATTTAATGCATGCAGGTATTTGCAGCCAAGTAAAAAACAACGTGGGTTTTAACATTGAAGTTGAGAGGGATTGATAATATCACTGTGGTTAAGCAGATTAGAGCAATACAGCTGTTTTCTTCTCTCAAAATGCAAGAAAATTTTATCAAACCTTTGAAATGGTTGGGGATTCATTTTTCCAGTCAGGGGTAGTGATACAGGAATTTCTAAACTGAACATCTGTGCTTGCTACACTCTAGCAGTATTATGGGTTGGTAACTACTGAAGCCATTACCAATATACAACCTGACAGCATTTGCCTCATTTTCAACCAGCCTTTTACATAACTCAGTGATATGAGAGCTTCAATTCCTTCTAGGGTTACCTTTTTCATGAGAACTTGGCACTATGGTGATTTCTAAAAACTTGACATGGTAATGAAAGCTCAGGTGAACCAATCTTTTCTCAAAGTTGATAAGAGTGTTGCCATTGATCCATTAAAGTCACTTTGCTTCATTTAGCCCAGATGCTACTTTTGTTTTTTTACAGCTAAATCTGAAATGGGAATTGCCATCCCAGCAAAAGCCGCTGATGCCTATCTCCAATGGGATAGCTGAACTGCTCTCTTTCCTTGAAGGGTCCTACTGCCCTTTAGCATTTTGGGCAGCACTTTTGATCAAACTAGCACCAGCTTGCGTGGGCTGCATGTTCCCGTCAGCAGCAGGACTCCCTGCCTTGGAATGGCTGCAGTTTCTCTGAGGCTAGAGGGAAGTCAGCTATTGTTTGTCTCTGTGTGCTCTGTTTGCTGCTGTCTAATCTGCCTGACACGTGAGAACTGATTTGAAAGCTGCAAATAGTATTTCCTACTGAAATGAAATCTGAAGAAATCAGACTGAAGAGAACCTTTTATTTTTGCATGCTATTTTTTTCATGTGTTTCTGAATGGCTCATTCCCTCATGGGGAATGAGAATATCATGAAGTGACAGATTTCAAAATTTGAAGTCAATGCAGCCCACTGTACTAATTGCCTAGTGAACTCCCTTTTGGATCCTTGGCAAAGCCTGTCTTTTTAACAACATGTGCTTCTGCTATGACCTCTGATTATGGATATTAAAAAAGTATTCCTTGACTTTTCTCTTCCTTCTTGTAAAGAAATAGGAGTTGGTTTTCTTATTGTCCATTATTCCCTGCGGGCTTTCTCCAGCCACTTTTCAACTGAGATTGAACTGAGATGAACAGATTTGTGGTTTGGGGCAGCCTTCAGAGTGTGGAATAGAGTACTTTGGTCTCCAGCAGATGTTGTCCAATGGCAGTTGGTGGATTGCTTTGGAAGGCATTCATCCTGGATTTTTTTTAACCAAAGTTATCCTAAAGTGGCAGCACTAGTCTGAATGAGGCAGGTGAGGTCCATTTATTGTTTTAATGAGCAAGGCGTCTGCAGAGGATGAATATCTCATCCTTTTAGACTGTAGAAAGAGCCTTAGGCATCCCATGTTCAAAGTATTAGGTTTAATATGTCTGGGGGTTTTTTTTCTTCTCTTTCTTATAACATTTGATTGCCATATTTTGAGGTGAAGCTTGCAAACAACGGATCCACCACGAAGTCTCAAACAGTTTCAATGGGGCTTTCTTAACCTTCTTTTGTTTCATTTTTCTTGCATGTAGATTTCTACCAAACATTTTTAGGAACCACCATGATGTAGCATGTAAGTGCTACAAACTAATAACTGGGAGAATCATGTCAAAATATCATTAGAAGGGACCTTTAAAAGTCATTTAGGCCAGTGTTCTACTCTTCACGGTAAAAACAACTGGTGTTCCAGAGCACAAAATTTTGGTTCGTATCTTTATTAATCTGAGTGCTCTTACTCACTCTGCTGTTTCTGTACTGACTTAAATGTTTTCCACAATGCTCCAGGATTCTTTATAAGGCCCACCTTTTATTAAGCTAGGTGCATTTTGTTCGTAGATGGGATAAATGCTGTCTGAAATACGCGTGCCATTTGCATGGTACTGAATCTTGCATTGTTAATAACCAGACAGGGCTTTGTAGGCCAAGGTGCTTGTCCTCTGCAGGAGGGAAAAAATATCTAAAAGAATGCACTAACAAACTTGAAATAGTTCTAAATATATACTTTGTCTGCATCTTTGTAGGAAGAGCATTAAAAAATCACCACCAAAATTTTGGTTAAGAGAAGAATTTCATTCAGTTTTAGGTCCTTTCTTTTGCTCTTTCTGATTTGCCCCCTGGAAGTGACTGTCCAGGTTTAAGTGTCAGAAAGAATGTTTTTGGTATAGAAGTCCTCTATGTGTTGACTTTTAATGTACCAGGCTTTGAGACTGCCAGGCTCAACTTCCAGGGAAATGTTCCCTAATTGAAGTGTCACATAAAATGTGTTGCTTTTTGACTAAATTCCTTTAAAGTCTTTGGTATTTCCCTCCTTTATTTCTGAAGTTCCTTCATTTCATATCATAAACACTGACCTTGCTGAACCCTTGCCTATGAATTGCTTTGAGACTGGGTGACCACAAACACAAAGGGAAGTGAGAGATTTATTCAAACTTGGCATTAATGCAAGCAAGTGGCTTAAGAATAGGAACCCCAAAACATCTACAAGAATCAGGAAACTGATGGTTAACTGCTTTAAACCTAGAATCAGAAAAATTAGCAGGGAAGACTGAAGGTCATGACACAAGCGATTCACACACCCAAGCACACAGACAGCAGCAGCATTATCATTGTAAATGTGTACATAATGCAGTAACTTTGCATTAAAAACAAAATCCATATTCTTTGTTATGGTTGGAAAGATAGGTGCCTGCCAAGGAAGGTGTGAACCTCCCTTGAAATGGAAAATATGATCCCCTTCCTTTCAAATTATTGTAATTTAGAAATTAGCAGAACTGTGCTCCCATGCCTTCTGTGGGGGCAGAATGATGCCAGAAGAGCCACAAAAGCATATTTTTGAGCCTTCTGCACTAACTGCCAGAATAATATCAGGGGTTTTTTTGCAATGCACTATTGCAAACTTTGTTTTACATTTCCAGCTGAAGTATAGGTGAAACAGCTGTACTCTTGGAGGATCTGGTATCTCCTCAAGTTCTGCAGGACTCTGTGTCATAGTGACTGTTCCCATGAAAGCAGGCTAATCTCTGGGTAATAGATAGGAGCGATGCAGTAATTGCTCATTTGAGCAGAGAACCTCCCACAGGGCAGGTAACACAGTCTTAGTTTTTGATTTCATTCCAGCCTTTGCTTAGTAAATGTCTCGAGACCCTGTGAATAAAGGTAATTCCAGGAGAAACGGACTGGAACTATTTGCAAAGAAAAACACCTGAAATAAAATTTTTAGCTGATATTTTCACTGAGGGAGATCAGTCTGGTGTTCCAAAGAGTGGTTTTATGAAACACAAGATGTTCTTTGCCCAATGTAGCATATATCAACAGAAACATGGAGTGGTGTGTATATCCTGCATATCCTGCATTCCCTAATGTGGTTGGAGATATCTCAGCTAGATTTGAATTGTGTCCTTAAGTCATTTCCCATGTGAATACTCGAAAGGCTAAGAAGCAATAAATGGAAGAATAAAGAAGATTTATTTCCCTGTATCATTCAAATATGAGGTATATAGCTCTATCAAATTTGATAATAGTGATGTAAAAATAATGGCATCTTGAAAGAAATACAGACCTTACATCTGAAAGTCACATCAGAGCTACAACCCTTTTCTTATCATGCCCACATGCTTTTGACAGTGGGAAAAGAATATGCTGAGCAGATGAAGAGGGATTTGTTGATCTGCAGGGGAATTTTCTTCAATAATTATAACTTGTTTTCATTAATTATTTGGAAACTGCATCTCTGAAATAAAGTTGTGGACTTGTTTTAGCTGAAGCATATACCTGGCATTGATTTATGCAGATGCTGTGTAAAGTGGTGTTTCATGAAGTCTGCACTTGTGTTTTGCTGAAAATGACAACCTGTACAATGCTGGACATACTTCAGGATTTTAAGAAAACATTTAGCTCTTATACCTGCCAGGATATTTGGGGCCCTGTTTCCTTTATCTAGGATGTCTGTAACTTCCATACAGAATCAGTAAGAATTGCTCATATCCTATGCTGGGAAAATAAGGCCTGTGAGCCAGTCTATTAAAACCTATTGTCTAAAGAGCAGTGTATAAATAAAAACTGACAGCTTTTCCAGTGGTGGTAGATGTGTCCCCATCCCTTCAGTCACCCTTCCGCAGCTGACTTTACATCCAAAGTGACCAGTTCTGCAATAGCCAATGGGGGAATTTCACTTTCATTTCATTGGTGGGAGAATCAGCTTTAAAGAGAAAAGGTGTGTGACTTCTAACTGGAAGTACAGACCTTTCCTTCCTGATTTAGGTGAGAAAATAAGGTTTATATGGCATTTACTTTTCATATAATATAAATGCACCTTTGAGATGTTTATATTACTGTCATAGCAAGGTGTGCATTAAAAAGATTTTTAAGAGAAGCTATATATCCAAGCTCCACATGGATTGCAGAACTATAAGGTTCCAGAGCATAGTTGTTTCTCTGTATTGCATTAGAAAGCATTCCAGCGACTTTCTCCTTGTGAAGTCAGGAAAGATAAACAGTGTGCCTCTATAGAAATACAAATATTTTTCTCCAAGACATTTAGACTTTCACATGCTGTTGAAGATTGTTTTTCTTTCTTTTTTAATTTTTTTCCATCTGTAAGAGGGCCTGCATATTCAAAACATTTTCAGGCTCGATGTGTAGTTTTAGCTTAGGGTGGGTGTATCTTGCAGAGCTTGAGGTTTGGTGAGCACTGCCAGCAATTTCTGGGTTCACACAGTTCAGTCGTCTTGTTGAAGCCTGAAAAAACACTTCTCTTGTGTTTCATTTGTGGAGTTTTTCTTATTCTTTTAAATTTTTTTTTTCCAGTATGTCTTTGTTCTGCTTCTTGTTTTGAATTAGGCTTTCTGCTCTTGAGCTCAACTTGGATCATGTGTGTTTGGTAACGTGCAGCTTGTGGTGCCTCTCCAGTCACACTCCTGGAGCCAAGGATGACCAGCTCAATAATAAACCTTAAGGAATTCATTAGTGAGAGTCATGTGTGAACAGCAGCCTCTGGTGATCTTGAACTTCCCATCAAATAATCTCATTTTATCACTTATGTTCCTTTAAGCCCAAATGCTAGTGGCAGATACAGTTGCCAAGACAAGTAGTGGTGACTCAAATAAACACACACACACTCTCATACTGGTATGCATCCTTACTGAACCCTTGTTTGGACTTCTGTCCATGTGGAAAGAAACACAGAAAAGTTACTATTTTGTTAAATTTTCTTCTCAGCTGAATGTGCTTGACATAAGACTAGGGAAGTTTACCATCTCTGTTTCAAAGCTTCTGAGGAGCCGGGGTGCACATCTAAAATATCACAGAGGGATTTTTGCATTTTTCTAATCTGATCTCTTTACTAAGGGTAAGTTTCAGTCAGCCTGCTCCTGCCAAAAAATATTCTTTCCCTATCTAATCACTCTCACAGTTTAAAACTCCATAATTTATTTGTGATTTAGTTCTGATTTGAAAAGACTATCTTAATACTTCAGCTATACATTTTCCAATGTAGACAAAGACCCTCTTAATCAGATCAAATGTGCATATACATATATGTAGATATATATCTGTATACACATTATGTGTGTACACATATTATCATCTCCTGGTTCTGTTTTCAAGGAAGCTCCTCAAATTCTTCAGGTCTGTTATGGTTTTCAAACCAAGACAAGGTCTCTCCAAAAAACCCTCTCCACAGCCACAAGCATTTTCATTATTCGGTTTCTCTCAGTTCTTCTTTGCTTCTGCTCAATGTTTTCTGTTTATAAATCCCAGGATTGTACTTTTCTTTGCCACTAGGTTACCTCTGAACTCTACCCTGGTATGGCAGATTTTATTTTGGTTGGCTGTTTTGCCAGACTTTCCAGTTTTCAGTTGCCTTTTTCTCCCTGCTTTTGTTTTGTTGGGTTTGGTTTTGGTTTTTTTGTTGTTGTTGTTGTGGGTTTTTTTGGGTTTTTTTGTTTTGATTTTGGTTTGTTTGGTTTGGTTTGAGGTTTTTTTGGGTTTTTTTGGTCTTGTCTTTTTATCCCCTGATTTGTTTTCCCATTTTGACTTCCTTGTTCTTAGAAACACCACCATGCTTGAAGAAGTGCATTAAGAAATGTGCAGGCCACAGATGATCCCTGGCATCCTCCCCTGCCACTTGTTCTGCTTTATTGAGCTATTTTTGTAAGAAGCAGACTCTGTTGTGGCAAATGGCTGGGCTGGGTTTTCCTCAGGAAAGGAAAAGGTATGTGTTGGGAGTTACAGAAAACACATGTAAGAACTAAAGTATCAGAAAATATTCCTTATATTCCTCAACTCTTGTTGAGTCCTCAGAGAGGTGGATTATTCTCTCCTGTGCTTTAATTGAGCCAACAAGTGGGATTTGTAGACATGGGTGAATTGGGGAAACCAAGCTGTATTCTCCTTGTTTTCTCTCTGTGACTTGGACTCTTTGTCTCATGCTCAGTTTATATTTACCCACCATTACAACCACTCCAGAGAGATGATGATGGTGTTGCAGAGCCTTTTGGTGGGATTGGCTGTGAAAATTTCCAGGGATGGGGCACCCACAGCTTCTCTGGGCAGCCTGTGCTGGCTCAGCACAGTCCATGGTGCCAGGCAGGTTAGTTCTGCTTGCTGCCAAAGACTGGCACAGAGAGAGCTCAGGACTGAGATGGTAAAGGGAGAATTGTAGCGGCTTCAGCCATTCTTTTCCTGTAGGAGTCAGGGCTCAGCCTGGTTATTTAGT
Organism: Calcarius lapponicus; assembly: GCA_039654755.1. Taxonomy (NCBI): domain Eukaryota; kingdom Metazoa; phylum Chordata; class Aves; order Passeriformes; family Fringillidae; genus Calcarius; species Calcarius lapponicus. The sequence continues at coordinate 64,003,915 of CM077466.1, read as the reverse complement.
TAGACTGAAGAGCAGCAAAGTTAAATCTAATTACACTTCAGAGCTGCTAGTTGAATCAGTCAGTCAGGGGAATATTATCTAACACCAAGATAGTTCATTTGGGTAAAAGAAACCCCAAACAAACCAAAAATCTAATTAAGAACACCCTCTGCCACCCCAAGCCAGTGTTTTTAGATGGCTTGTTCTCAATTTTGTCCCAATTGTTCTTAATTATGTCTGTGCTGGTGTTATCCTCTGTTGTTTTTATCACATAAACCAACTGGTTGCTAAATTTTGTGTGTAGATAACCCTGACACCATAGTTAAAAAGGAGTTTATTGCCCCCCCAGACCTTTCCCCATGATGTACACAAAGGCCTGTAATATACTGAGAGCTTTATTTTACTCTAAGAGCTATCATAGTTCCTAAAATTTTTTCTGATCTCTTTGCATTGCTGTAGATAATTAACTATGTCAATGTTTCATCATATAGGAAAGACCTAGTATTTATTCCTGCTTGGTTTTCTTTCTTCTTTGTTAGACATTTTAATTATTGCTTACTCTAAGGGATCGTAGGGACAGATGGAAAATTGCGAAACTGACAGTGACGGAGACTAATAAAGTAAACTTGATTTCTTGACAAAGGAGATTAATTTTATTACCCACACAATAGACTTTTGCCCTGATTTTTGTCTGATTCATACTGATTTTACTTTTTTATTTCAGTGTATGGAATAGGTTTCTAGTTTTAATGAGCTTTTTTACCATAATGCCTGAAAATGAAGGCCAAAGATTGAGCAGCTCTGCCCTATCCTCAGAATGGAATGTTTCCTGAGTAAACAAGATTTCTGCAAGAAAAACCAAGAAAGACTTTGCTATTTGTGTTTATGTCTGAGGAAAAATGAATTAATACAGGGCCCCTGTTGCTGGACCCGCAGGAATATGTGTTTTTCCAGGAGCTGGGAAGATATAAAGAAAAGGGTTGCTTGAACTAAAAATAATTTCAGTATCTCTTTGTACTTTTCGGAAGGATTTTGTTATCACAGATTATAGCAAATGAGGTCTTAACTACCACATGAAAACTCAACTGCTGCTTTTTCAGAAGGTGTAAAAATTTGTGGCATCAGTCTGCCCTGTGACACCAACAGGAGATGACAAAGAAAGTGGATCAGGCTTGTGGCAAGAACTTATACTGAGCGTGAAAAATTGAACCCTTTTTTCTTCCTGAGGAAGTCTTTCAGGTGGCAGCAACTACTAAAATGTTGGCAAGTGAGCCACTATTAATCAAACCTACCCAACCCCTATATGGAAAAGTATGTTCAAAGGTATGGAATGGCTTCCATATGAGGAATGGCTGAGTAAGACAGGGGTCACTCAACTTAGAAAAGAGAGAGCTAATGGCACGTATTCTAGAGGTACAGAAAACTCTCCTATAAATCTAATAGCACTGAGGGATGATGAGCAGTGTTGGAGGGTGTGAACATGTGCTGATATATGCTGCCTCACTCTGCTGATGTGTTCCTCACCTTCTGCCTGAGATGTTGCTTATTTATACTTTTTTTTTTTTTTTTTTTGCTTTTTACCATTTATTTTCCCTCTTTTCTCTCTTTTTGCTTCATCTTAATTCATTTTTCTTATCTCAGACTGATAAAAACAGTTTTTGCACCTCTGGGGACATTGTTATTTCCGTCAATGAGGAAAGAGGGAATTCCCTGAAGTAATTTTATGAAGTTTCCGAATTGTTGCTCTGAGTCTGTTTCTTGTCCAGCTAATTCAGGGTCACTTGAACTGGAGTATGCCCAGCAATGTTGCTTAAAGCCACAGCAGACATGCCATGCTCTTTTCTAGCTCTTTACTCTTTCAGCCTGTGCTTTTTGAAGCACAAACCACTCCAGCCTATTCAGAGCCATGAGAGCTGCGTGTGGCTTCAGCCAGAGTTGTCTGAATCTCTTGGTCTGGGCATTTCCGTTCATCTTCTCTGGAACAGAAGGACACATGCCCTGCAAGGCTGCTCTGACTGGCAGGTTTGATGGTGTGGGAGGAAGAAGTGCATAGTCCTGCCTCTCTGAACAGGAGACAGCATCCCTTATTCCCTTATCTCCAGCCTGCTGCCCTCAGTGTCCTATTCCTGAGTCGCTGTGGAAGTGGGGATCACAGGGGAGCTGGGGCAGACTTGAGCTGTCCTGCGCAAGAATTGGAGCGCTGAGGTGGCTCTGCTAACTGGTAGGATGACCTGCTGTGCCTAGGAGGTGCTGGGAGAGCCCTCACCAGCTTGCAGGTGCCACAGCACCTTTGAAACCGGACGGACTTGCCCTGGGACCTGATACAGTTCCAGTCTTTGGATCACTGATGGGAACCAGTGACTGGAACCCAAGCATTTTTGGTGAAATTATATTTTTGCATACATGCCGCCTTCTCTTTTTTTTCCTGTTTTAATGGCTTGGAAATTTCCTGATTCTCTGCTCTCCAGGGGAAAATGTTGTTTATGTAGCATATGCCACTAATAGTTTCTTCATGTTATGAGTAAGTGGGCAGTATTGGTCAGTACATGAAAAAGACCCACTATTCTGTGTCTTAAGTTTATATTAGAAGCTTCATAATAATGCATATAGTAAAAATGATTAATCTATAATAATGGCAGCATTTTTTTTCTGTGTAGAGAATATATATTTACACCCTTCTAAGAGCACCAGGCATGTTAGCTGGTTTGTGTTCGCATTTTACTCTACCCTGACTACATAAGATGCTGTTTAAGGCATATTTTCTTTTGGCATAATTCCACTGAAAATAACAAAGCAGCTTCTGCTTTAGACAGTGGGTGTGTTTTGCCAGAACTCTGAAAAGGTTGTATTTTACTAATAAATTATTCCTGTAGCATAGTTTGGTCTGAGTTGGAGCATAGCTGAGCTGTAAAGGCCGCATGAAGGAGTCGTTCTGGCCCCCGATACATAAAAAAACCCGTTAGGATCCCAGAGCAAATTCCAATACAGAAACAAAGTGGCATATGCCATTAGCAGTATATGTATGGTTTAGAAAAGGAGGAAAAATTCTGGGGAGGTCTTCAGTACAAAGGTTTAGCAATTATAATGAAGTACCATCCTGGTTAAGATAACAGTCTCGACAATTTGTGCCTCAGGTTGGGCTGGGATCTAAGAAAACCTCTTGAAGAACAGCCTGTTTTCTGTAATTAAGTATGAATATGTATCACTACATTGGTTCATTAGCACTGGTTAGTTCAGCAGACTGACAAGCCGATCTCTAGGAAAGAGGCCCAGGAAAAATGCAGCTATCATGCTGAATTTGATTCTGTGAGCTTTGTAGCTGTTTACTTCTTTTTCCTTTGCTGCAGTTGCTGCATAACATTTAGAGAAAGTCAATATATTCTGAGCTCTTGCAGCCTTGGCAAGATCAGCACTGATTGCAAAAACATGAACAGAAATTTCTTTGTCCCTAAGCAATAAAGTGTCTGAAGCTGCTTTCCACAGGAAAGATCACAGTCAGAAGCATCTTGCCTCTCCTTGATTTAGCATCAAAAAGAAGTTAACCAAGAACAGCTCTGCTGGAGGTTGTTGTTGTCCAATTCAGGACAGAATAACAAACTTTTATATTCCTTACTTAAATACTGTAGTCAGTCATTTACATCAGTACATGTTTTTTCCCTATGTGTTACTTAATTATCTTAATACATACTTGTGCTTCTGCAATGACAAGTGTTTCATAGCAATAAGATTGTCTAAGGAAAAAAAATAGTTTGCAGAAAAGAATTTCGTTTTGCAGTGCTGTAGGGAAAAGGTGTCGCTGCTCTCTCCATGGTTGCTGCATTTGCCTTTTAAGGGAAACCTGATTTATAGTTAAATGTTTTGGAAGATGGGTAAAGGACCAAGGCGAGTGCTAGCAGTGCCAAGGAGAAGTGGGAAATTAGTGAGAGGGCAAGCTGAAGGAAATATCTCTCTGCTTTATAACATACAAGGAAAACAAGTTGGAAATGTTGGTGGGAGGAGATGAAAGCTCCTACATCATTGCAAAGCAAGGGCTCTAGAGTAAAAAAAGAAAAGCCATTATATGGTGAAATCTTCTGTTCTGATAGCTTCAGTAGCTTGATATCCACATAAACAAGGCTATGAGCTGCTAGGCTGTATTTGCTTCTGGCCTTCCCCTGCATTTTTTTCTTCTCAGGCTGGACACCTTGGAAGGGCTGCCTGATGTGTCTCAGTTTTAGCAGTGGGAACGGAAAACAGTGGCGTTCCTGCTCTGCTGTTCTGCTGGCATCTCTCCTCCTCCACCCAACAGGGTGTGAGGGCAGAGGGGCTGCTGCATGGGGGTACCTGGGGGATGGCAGTGCCTGTGGATTGCAGAAGTGGGTGGACAAAGACATCTGCATCCTGCAGCTTTCCCACACTGTAGGCTGAAACCCTGCCTAAAACCTCCCCAGTCCCTTGCCCTTGGTGACTGTAACACCTTTCTGGGATGGCACTGAGAGAAGAGGTGGCTGGGCCCATCTGCAGGACCCAAGTGTGATGTGCAGCATGAGGGTTGGTGGAGGATGCAGTCCCCTCATGTGTTGCTGCTGCTTTCCTCTGCTTTATGCTGTGTTCATACTCCTGTGGGTGAAGTTGGACGTTGGGTGTTCACATATGTGGTGCAGAGCTCAGAGCCGCCTGCCCACCCTCCTGCCTCCACATCAGAAATGCACCCTTCTGCCTTGGGTCAGGCCCTCAGTGAGGCTTTGAAAAGCAAGAGGCACCGTCTGCCTCAGTCCCTGTCCTTCCTTGTTCATCGCTGATCTCAGAAACTGGTATGGTTTCCCTATTTCAGCTTAGACAGAGACTTCTTGGTATAATCAGACCTCTGACTTTAGCCCTGTTGGTTTGGTGTCATGATTTGAATTAATCATTCTTCTCTCCACAGGAGTTAAAACTTTCAGTTCCCAGTTAGTGTGAAAACAAAACTATGGTTTGAGACCAAAGGTCCGTGTGTCTCAGATGACGTTTCTCATGTGAACAGCAGCTACATAGGGAAGAGAATAAGCATGGGGTAAACATTGAATCCTTCCAATCCAGAATGGCTCTCCTAGCCTTCAGCAGTTTATGATCCCTAGATGTTTTTGTACCTAGTTGCTTTTGGATGTTTTGAACACCTAGATCCTGTGTTTTAACCCCTCATGTTCTCATGTGAGGCCCTTCCTCTTTTATTCAGAACCGCCTTTTTTGGCTTAAGAGTCTTAGGTGAGGAATCTCACTGAATAACTTCATACAAGCTGATCTGTAGCTGCCCACATCTGTTATGAAACCTCATTAGAAACTGGTGTCCTTTCCAGTCCTCTGGCACTGAGACAGTTTATGTAAGAGATTATAGATGACAGTCTGTAGTCATTCACCTGTGACACACGATGTGTTGACTATGTATTACTGCCACTTACTGTATATTGCTCTTCTCCTGCCAATGTTTTTCCTATAGTATCATTTATTAATACTTCAATTTGAGGCCAATGCCTTGAATGCCCAGTAGGGAAAGGTTCCTGCAGGGAGCAGTCCTTTTACCCACTTTGATTTCTTACCAGTAATGTAATGTTTCCCTGTTTGCCTACGTAAGTGTCTAGGACATTGTTTAAACAATATTATGCTTCTTCTTCTCCAAAGTGGGTGAAGCTCAGAGATCAGATTTTTAAAAATATTGCTTTGATTTTCAAATGTACTTTTTGAGTTCACAAAAACATAATGTAAGGCTAAGTTGTTGGGTTTTTCTAATAAAAACAGGTGTCAGCTGTTATTCTGATCAATTTATAATTGCACCATGCAGAATAGAAGAACTTGAGCTCTCAGTGGATGGTCATAAAGACTTGGAACCCTTGTTGCAATTATGAAGATGGTAGTTCAAGGGCACATTTTGCAGCTGAGGTAGTAGTTCAAGGCCAGCTTGGATGGGGCCCTGAGCAACCTGATCTAATGAATGGCATCCCTACCCATGGCAGGGAGGTTGAGTCCTAAACTTTTCTATGATTCTGTGATATTAGGGCAATTCATACAGGCATTCTCATTAACCTATATACCATTTCTCATGTAACTTCATTGGAAAGATACCAAACACAAACATAAAGCAATACTCTTTTCAAAGAGAGCAAAATCTGCGACAGAAGGTAGTATCTTCTGATGGCCAGACAGGCTGTTCTTGGCTGTAGCTTAGACAATCACCACAGCACCATCACCATGGAGTCCTCTTCATTCTCTTCAGTAGTGATTTTTCAGCTGAGTTGCTGGTCTGGAGAGGAAAAAAATAGTATTTTTTAACAAATGTCTGTTCTTTGCTCCAAATTTGCTTTAAAGTATTACCCATCATCCAGACCATAGCATAAAATCCATTCACAGGGAAGTAGGCAGCAGCACGAGCTGTGGCAGGAGAGCCCAGTGGTTGGCAGCACAGTGAGTCCTTATGCAGAGGGAGCACAGCTGAGCTCCCAGAAAGCCCCACCACCACCATCACTGAATTCCCTGACACTGCCTGGGGCTGGCATGGAATGCAGGCTGAGCCTGGGTGGGATGTGGAATTTGTTAGATTTGTGTCTGTTTTACATCCTTACAATAGCTCCTGGTTACTGAGATGGATTCCTAAAAACAAAATCATTTCTTCAAGAAGTAAGGAAGAGTTTCTTAGGCTCTTGCACCTTCCTGTAAAGCTTCTGTTCCTGGGCTTGGATTCAGATTGAACACTGGGCAATTTCAGGGCAGTGTCAGGGCAATTTCTGAATTCAAAATAGTGTTTGGATTTTCACTTACAAAATCTTTACTTCTTGATTTTGATCTACAATATAAGACAAATCTTTATTTATATCTTGATAGGATATCTTGGAGAGAAGACTCTCTATGCCTCCCCAATTGAAATTCTATTCAAATAGTTCAATTAACTTCTCTGACTGACTTCTAGCTGTTCCCAAGCATGAAGAATTAAACTGCCTATTCTAAAATGTGTCAGAAAGACCACATTATAGAATCTCCATCAAAAACTGACAAAACATTAAAAGGGCAGCCCCGCCACTGCTGGGCCTGACTGCTAATGAGAAGAGAGCACTGTGTTCAGTATCACGTCTGAAAGCTCCCAGAGCAAAATCAAGGAATATCACAGGTTTGTAAGCACAGCCTGCAGCTAAGGTGTAGCATGTATGTACATCTTCTGGGTGTAAAACTTGTTCATTTCTTCTACAAAAGCCACTGTTACTGCACTAAAGTCTTTCATTTCCTCTGTCACTAGTGAATAGATGGTTACCCTTGAAGTTTGCAGGTTTTGCATGAAGGCATACCTGCTGAAATGTATTTCCATAGCCAAGTACTACATGGAGAGGGTGGATTTGGAGAGGGTCTTCTGGATCTTTTTCCGAAGCATGCATTTTCTCCACCCAATATTCGATTAGGCAAGTATGCTTCAGCAAGGTAAAACGACTTAATGCCTGTAATTTCTGCCTTACTTGTTTCGTTAGGAGAGAACAGTGATATGTTCAATGTTTCCTAGCCAAAAAAAAGAAGAAGATCCATTCACTGCAGCCTAAATACCTTTGATTTATGGATCTCTGATTCATCCTGACAGCTGCTTAAAAATTCATGTCAAATTCTGCATTAATGTTGGCCAGAAAAAGAAAAGAAATGTGTTAGGGAACAAGAGTGCCGCAAAATGCAGTTCCCACTGTGGGTGTGTTTAATGAAAGGCAGGGGTAGCATTTAACTTGCCAGGGAAGCATCAGTACATGTTACTAGATCCTTTCTCTTTTTTCAAATCTGTTGAGAAAATGTGTACTGGGGCATAAAAATGCACCTCTAACACTGATGTCTCATTATGTTATTTCCTTTCTTTAATTTGCATACTTTTTACATATGTTGCAGCTTACGTGAAACTGAGATAATGCAAATATTTTGTTTAAAAAGGGATAAAAGAAAAATAAATTATAAATCTATAAATTTATTTTTCTTTTATTTTCTTCCTAATATGAACATATTTGAGATTTAAAACATAGCTTAATAGCATGATTGATAAATAGCATTCTCTATAATGTTTTGGAGAAGTTATCATAAAATCAGTAAAGCATTTTAAAAAAATCTGATTGTTATTTGTCTCTGCTCTGGTTATTTTTTCCAACAATGCTTCATTACAAGCGGTAATATTTTCCAAGAAAATAACCAGATAGCCTGAAATTTTAATATATTAAGGGTCTGAATAAATAAAAGCAGCTGTTTTTCCTCTTGGAATAATAGTGTCTTCTACATTGCATTTTGGAAAATTTTTATTTAGTATATATCCATGGCAATTTGCTTAGTGTCCTGTGCCCAGAAATATATTAAAGCTATATTAAACTATAATATAATTGAGCATAATTAAACACATTGTTAAAGTTTTTTAAGACGTGCAAGATTCAAGATAATAAAATTGTTAAGATACTACCTGTGCTTTCTACTGGGTTTGTCTCTATCTCCATTTTCATGGGCTTTCAGGTGATATCCATGCAGTGTCCCAGGTTGTACTGACCATGGTGTTAAATGACTGGATAAGTCATTTGGACAGAGTGGTGGCTTTTGAGAGCAGTTGATTAAATTCAGTGATATTGGCTGTGGAATTTTTCACTCTGGGTTTTTTTTTTCCTATGCATGAGATTGGTGCTCTAGTTTTCCTGTGGAATGATTTAGTGTTGGTTTTTTTTTTTTTAAAGATGGAGAAAAGAACAAAGGAAGTCATGTGGACAGCTAAGCCCTGCTCCAGACAATTTTTCTTTTTGACTGCAGGAAAATTACTGGCATGGCACCAGTGCCCTTCTCAGCCACTTTGAGACTTGGCAAATTTTCCCTAGGCCATTAGGGTAATGTTTGCATTAGCCTTTTGTAATAAATAGGTATCAGAAGAGTTGCAAGGCTAGGTTTGTCTTGACTGCTGATGGTAGACTCTTGCTAGAAAAAAATAAAGGGGAATAGCTGAAAAACAGTAATGCTTTATAGTATCAGCAGGAAGGTTACGTTTCCGGTCATGAATATCTAAAACTCTTGACTCAGCCAAACGTTTGATCCTCTCTATTCATTGAGTGACCTGTTCATAATCAGGGAAGTATTATGATGGAAAGCCTCTTGAGAGAAAGAGGGGTGGTGTTTGTCCTTCTGCTCTGAGACTTGAGAGACGAGGGTTCAGTTCCCAGCTTCATAGCAGATTTCTCTGAGTAGCAGCAGTCTGCTACAGCTGTTTCAGTACCTCTAGCTGATGGAGGCACCCAGCAGAATTTTATAAAGTTTCCACCACAATTAGGGTTTTCTGCTGAACACCACCCCCATGTGTATATCCAAAGTCCTGCCAAACACCTCATGGCCTTCAACATCCAAATCCATTTGAAAACCTGGTCTGTACCTCCCAGGATTTCTTAGTGAAGAAATGTCTGAGCTGGACTTTGAAGACCAGGATACAGTGCTGAACTGGTGAAGCAACTCACAGTGGATACCAGCTTGGAGGGAGTGGGATGCTGTTGAAAATGCAAGTCAGCCTCCCACACCTCCATTTGTGGCCGAGTGATCCCTTCCCATCTCCATGAATGCCCCATGAATGCAGTGCTTTCTCCTCCTGCCACAGTAAAAGTACAGAAAGCCATGGGATTAACAACATCAGCCGATTTCTGATTTCCTGGGATTTCATGTAAAATTCTGGGCCCCACCCCAGCATAGCTCTTTGAGTTCAGACACTCCCAGTTTTACCTTTCTAAATGCCAGTTTGTGATCATTTCATTCACTAGCACATTTTTACATTACAATACACCCAGTCTGTCCTTAGCTACTTAGAATAATTGGCTATTGCAAAACATAGTTTAGGTGTAAAAATTGTCTACATGCTTGTTTCATGAAGTAAAAGAACAGAATATCCCTAATATTAAACTGTAAAGCAGTGATCATTTATTTGTGAGGCCATTAAAGGCATTTAACAACCTGGTGATTCCCAGATAATTTCAGACCACGTATATTTCATGTACACAGGGGATTTAAAATTCAAAAGAAAATACTTTCAGCAATGTCTGATGCAGGTAACATCAAAAAGTGCTTTACAGAGAGGAAAACCGGTGTTAAGTTGAGGATAGCTAGATCAGTGGAGGGTCCAGTTCACAGGGTCATGACAGAAGGCTTGGCAGGACTGTAGGAAGTCCCTGCTTCATCCCATTAGTGGGATTTGCTGCCTCAGCAGTGCTGATGTGCATCCTTGTGGAGCCATGCTGCCTGCTATGTCAGGGGCTGATCTGGGCTGCAGAGGCAATTTTTTTGTGGAATTAAACAGTGATCTTGACTGTAAATGTTATCAGTTGGAGAGTCAAGCTCCCGGCAAAGAGTCACAAATTGCTGTATGGCCTTGGGCTGTGGGGAGCCACTGGGAACATGTTGAGCTGTTCTTTGGTTGCCAGCCTGGTGCAAGAGCAGTGATGCTTTGGTGTATTCTGGTTGTGAAACCATGTGGGAATCTGTGATTGAAAGTGTTTCTGATCTGAATGCAGAGTTTGGAGGGGCTTCTCTGACAGACTCGTGACCCTGCAAAACAGACTGTCATAAATGTATATGGAGTGTTGGATGCAGTGTACCTCTCTTTTTGCAGTGTTTACAGCAATGTCATCCAGATAGGCCTCAGTAGTGCTAGAAATCTGTGCTTGTGTCAACCCATGGAACACGTTTTACATATCTTACCAAGATTAGTATGTAGAAACACATTGTGTATCTGGTTTCAGTTGAAACCTTCACAAGATCATCTGACTTCCCTCTTGGTAAACAGGAGGGAAGAGCAGAAGAAAGCACAGATTTCTTGTTACTTTTTTGCCAAAGCTGAATGAATCAGAGGGCTGGGCAATCACCAACCATAGGACATTCAACAAGGGCAAGTGCCAGATTCTGCACCTGGGATGGGGCAACCCTGGACGTAGGGACAGCCTGGGGAATGAGAGGCCGCAGAGCAGTGCCGTGCAAAGGGCTCTGGGGGTCCTGGTCGATGGAAAGCTGAATGTGAGTCAGCAGTGCCCTGGCAGCCAGGAGGGCAACTGTGTCCTGGGGGCATCAGGCACAGCATTGCCAGCTGGGCAAGGGAGGGGATTGTCCTGCTCTGCTCTGCACTGGGGCGGCCTCGCCCTGAGGGCTGGGGGCACTTTGGGGTGCCTCAATAGAAAAACAACATGGAGCCATTCGAGAGTGTCCAAAGGAGGGCCACGAGGATGGTGAAGGGCCTTGAGGGGAAGTTGTGTGAGGAGTGGCTGAGGCCACTTGGTCTGTTCAGCCTGGAGAGGAGGAGACTGAGGGGAGACCTCCCTGCGGTTATAACTTCATCAGGAGGGGAAGTGGCAGGGCAGGCACTGATCTCTTCTCTCAAGTGAGCAGTTATGGGACCCAAAGAAATTGCATGAAGTTGTGTCAGGGGAGATTTAGGTTGGATACTAAGAAAAGATTTTTCACCCAAAGGATAGTTGGGCACTGGAACAACCTCCCAAGGGAAGTGGTCACAGAACCAAGCCTTACAGAGTTCAAGAAGCATTTGGACAAATGCTCAGGCATTTGGTGGAATTCTTGGGATGTCCTGTGCAGGGCCAGGAGTTGGACTTCAGTGATCTTTGTGAGTCCCTTCCAGCTCAGGATAATCTGTGATTCTATGATTGCCTTTTGGTGATCACTTGATTTACTTAAGGTTCCTTTTCTCTCTCTGTCTGATAGGCTTAGAAGATGTTGTAGCAATAATGATTCCTGAACCCAAAGGAAAAGAGATAGTGAGCCTCCTGGAAAGGAACATTACCGTGATGATGTACATAACCATCGGGACACGCAACCTGCAGAAGTACGTCAGCCGGACCTCGGTGGTGTTCGTCTCCATCTCCTTCATTGTGCTGATGATCATCTCCTTGGCATGGCTGGTCTTCTACTACATCCAGAGATTCCGCTACGCAAATGCCAGAGACAGAAATCAGGTGAGCAGGGCTGGAGTAACTGTTTGTGTTTCCAAAAAATCACCACAGGATTTATTGTAGAAGTAAAAGTTAAAGAAATTGTCTGTGTGTAGTAAAAACAGAAAACCAAAAGAAAGCCCAAGAAAGTGAAAAGAATAGGAATATTAAAATGACTGTGACTGGGCAAATCCAAAACTTATGTCAGTATAGATGTGATTCAAGAAAAAACAGATATTAATAGTGTATGTATATTATGGGGTCTTTTCCTTATGCAAAACACAAAAAAAATGGACAGAAAGGTGATGTTTATTTGTGAAAATATTGTTGTGGTGGATATAGCCAAATGCCATAGCAATGTATATAACTAAAGACTCGTGAGATCAAAATGTTGACTAAAACATTGCGAGGTGTGTGTGTGTCAAGCAATGTTCTTGATGAGTGAAGAAAGGGGGAAAAAAAACCTATTCTCACTTTAATGCTTCCTTAGGCATCTTGGACTAGAAAGACAAATATGTCGCTCTTCATTTGACAATGACCACTGAACAGGACTGTAGTGATAGCCACTAATGATATTAAACCATTGTTATTGGTTTTGGCATCTTGTCCGAAGCCCTTGAAGGAGATAAAAAGCCTATAGAACTGAAGAGAAGTCAGTAGCAGTGGTTTTGTAAAGCACTGCCCATCTTTATGGTAGTTCAGCAGTGAATAAAAATAGCAACAATAATAAAAAATTTAATATTATTTTGGCAGGATGCAACTATCTCAGCAGAACTAGGAAGCTGAGGCTTGTACATTTCACCCTAATGGTACAGTAGAAAATGTTATCAACATATGAAATTTGAAGAGATAACCATTTTACTGCTCTGTAAAAAATGCACTGTAATTCAGAGAGGTTTCTGAACCCTCAATAAATTACTGTTAGGGCCAGGAGGGTTACCTAGCTTATTCTGCAGAAAAGGTAAAACTCAGAGTATGAATTATCATTTGGTAGAGAAAAGCCCTGCTACACACTCTGTAACAAATACTTGACATGTAGGAATCCCTTGCCTTCCCCCACTGAAATTCAGGCATCCTCTGAGACAGAGAGCAGCTGCTCTGTATTTACAGACAGAAAGAATGTATTTTCCATTTAAATATACAGTCTGGAATTTTGGATAGCAAGAACGAGACTATCCCAGCTGGAATTTGAACATCATTGGCAGCAGATTCACTGTGACTGCAACGTCTGTGATAATTTTTAGATGCTTTGTCTGCAAAAGCACATGCGTGCCTAATTTGTGTGTGTGAGTAAGTGTGCTTTCAGTCAAGTAATTATACAGGCAGCTTAGCAGTGTAAATAGACATACATAAACATGAAACTCAGCAAAATAGGAAGTTCATTCAGGTAATATGTTATAGTTTGAAACTGATGTGTTTATATGTTCAAACATATTTCCTTTTCAGTATTTTCTTTCCAAAGTTTGAATGAGACCTACATGTGCACAAGCAGTTGTCCTATGGAGAGGTTTTAACAACTTGGTTCTTATACTAGTTCTGCTCTTTATGAGAATTAGAAAGAATGCCTCCTAAGTAATTACATATTATTAATTATTAATATTATTATTTTGAAGGGAAAAACTGGGCAATTATAAGGGGCAACCTACAAAGTCTAAACGCAGTTTTCTTCATACAGTTTTGTCTGACATCTAGTCTCTTTATTAGCTCTTTTCATATGAGAACAGTAGCAATATACAAACAAAACTCTATTATTTGTGTTAATGGGTTGCTGTGGCTTTTTAGTTTTGTTTCTTTTAGTCCTGGCTACGGAATATAATAATGTAGGTAGTTCAGAAGAGCTCAGCTTGCTCTTGCCCTTCCCATAGTGTTCCTCTTTGTTTTCCATCAGGTTCTGGGTTTTCTTTTTCTTAGAGAAAAAGAAATTTTCACGTAATTCAAGGATGGGATCACAAATTTCTGATTAAAATCATAATGTCCTTTTGTCAGGCCTCATAAACAGTTTTTTCTAGTCTTTCTCTATCTGGTGACTCTCCAGGTCCACTTCCCTTCTTTCACTAGGCGTAAGCTTCTGAGCAAGCAGTAAATCCAAAACAAAGTGATTTAGTTACCATCAAGAAAGCAATGAGTCCAGCTATTGAGAGAGGCAGCTAGAAAGACTGAAAAAATCTCCTGGAATAATTTCCTATGACTCCACAGTGAGATGAAACCTGGACATAGTCCATCTACATCTTCAGCCACCACTCTTACTCATCATGTGTGCAAAATCTAAGTTCACATGCCAGAAGGAAGACACAGCTTACTCCAATTAGGTGCCTGATTTTGATGAGTGGAGAATCAGGATTTCAAAGATTCTTGCTGAATGCCAGGATCTATTCATCCCCACTTGGCTGAGGATCAATGCAGTAGAGCACAGACTTGTCTTCCACTATGGGCTTGTGCACCTACAGCCAGGGTGTCAGCTACAAACATGGTGAGATATCAATTTTTATTTTAATACATTTAATTTTTAAGATTACTTCTAGCACAGACAACTGTACATTGCATATGGAAGTAGAAGATAGGTAGTACTATTCACATTGATTGAACCTTTTTTCCCACATAACAAGATGTCCAGGAAGTTGGTGGTTGCCTTGATGATGAATCCTTTTGACATGAAGAGAATAAATTTGTGTAAGAAAATCTGTTTCCTCAGCAGCTTATTCCTGGAGGGCTCCTGAAGATGAGAGAGTTGAGAGATTTTGTAAAAGGCTGTGGAAATTGTTTAAATCAAGAAATATCACATTGTAGAGCTAATTAGAAGCAGAATTAGAACTACATGACAAGTTAAGTTCCAGAGATAATTCAGCAAAATATGACCTGATGTTACAGCCCTGTAACAGCCAGGGTACAGACTTAAAAACAGCTCCAACAACAACAAACCGACCCTGTCAGTCTGTCAGAGTTTTTCATATTTCACCAGTAATACTAGAGTTCTCTTTTTATTCTTTGGGAGATGTGAAAATGAAGAGAGGATGATGTTTCAGTGCCAGACTTATTTACCACATTTTTCCATGTCCCTTCTTTCCATTGGCTTCTTGTTCAGAGGAAGCTTTCTATACAGTTATTTTGAAACTGGTTGGACTCCTTAAGTTTTGCAGGATAGTGGGAGCCAAAGGCAGGTAGTGATTGCACTGGACTTGAGGAGGAACTTGTGTGCCCTGGGTTAATCTTTAGTGTGTGGCTGTCAGCATGTAGAGCATTTATCTGAGAAGGAAGACTGGTGCCTGTGGCTTGGAATGAGAGTTTTGGGCCACTGAATAGGGATGTCAATCATTGAAGCAATTTGGGATGAAGCTTCCCATGGTGGAGTCTGCAGCCTGTGTCTGTGATTAGACATGTCTGATACCTCGTGCTGGTGATGCCTCTCACTCTGCACAGGGCACAGGGTGGTCTCCTTGCAAAGACAATAGTTTAGTATGGCCATTAAGGGAGAAGCACTTACTGTAACTTCTCCTCCACAGCACCTACAGTCATTTACTTTCTCAGGAGCACATAAGTGGTCCTTTCCATGTGACTGTCCTTCCTTTTTAATGAGCATTGCCATCTCCTCAAGACCACTGCATCTGACATGCTTAACTCCTTCCAGTCCAGTACTGAATGTTGCAGCGTTGCTAATGCGATTATGAGATTTATGACTGTAAATCTCTAAGCCTCACTTTAAACCCTTAAACTGCTGTAATACCTCTTATCTTTTGGGAAAAATAATTGGTTATTGATAGCGTGCCTTGCATTCAAATGGGAGAATCCTTTGAAATTATGACTTTAGACCAAGAAATTCCTCTTCTTTCAAAAACTAAATTATTCTCATTTACGTGTAAGTTATGAACTTATCTATTTACAATAGATGAGAGAAAGCAAACATGAAAGCAATCAAATCAAAGATGTACAGGAGTTTTTAATCTTGTCCTTTCCCCTTCAAGAATGTGCAAAAAAGAACTGAGACATTTCGTTCATTAAAGTAATAATAATGATAAAAAGGGATCACAAGCACTTTCTGAAGCATGACATAATGGCTCTTGTCTGGCTGTATGTTAACAGTCTGTCTTTGATTTACATTAAAGAACCAAACAGCTGACAAGAAATGTTTGCAACTCTCATTGATTCTTTTATTTAAGGGAGACTCTGAGAAAGATGGACCACAGAAAGAGATGTTGTCTAACTACAAGATACTCCTTCACATGCAATAATTAAGTTGCTGGAAAGCTCATGAGTAAATCTCCTGATAGCCAAGATTGTCTTCACCTCTTTACCCAGATCTGAAATTGCACTCTGCTTTCAATATCGCATGTGTTTTTTCAGCCTTTCCAATCCAACAAACTTACTCTCTAAATTTAATCTAGTGATTTTAATTGAATCTGAAGACCAAAGTGGCAACTTAGTGGTCCTATCTGTGTGGTGATTAGGTCTCAACTTAGAAATTACATCAAACTTTCTTCTGTTTTTGGCCGCATGCTCTCACCCCCTCCAGCTGGAAACCCTTCCTGCTGACAGGCCCCTCTGAACTCTGGCACTGGAGTTTCCCAGCTCACAAAGTTGAATGTCTTCCGGATCACCAAAGGCCCTAAGTCTCTCTTCTCTCTAGCAACACATGGCTGGAAATGTGTTTGGGGAAAGGAGGTGAAGGGAAGAGTTCAAGTCATTTATTGGCGGCAAATTGTAACATGGTGTATCATGAACTGTTTTAAAGAAAACATTGGAGTGGGCATTGCTGCATGAAACCATGTGAGAAAGGCATAGAGAAAATGAGGAGTGCCCAAAGCAGGGTCACCAGTATGGTCTGGGGGCAGAAGCACGTGGCATCTGAGGAGGGGTGAAGGGAGCATACTAAGCTGGGTGGGGAGCCAAGGAGGAGGAAGGGCTCTGCTTCCAGCTGCAAAAAGGGTGCTCAGAGAGGAGTCAGAATCAGCCTCTTCCTGGAAGTGCACAGGGTAATGGTCACAAATTACCAGAAAGGGAAATTCCATTAGTATGTTTAGAGAAGAAAAAAGGCTGAGATTGGTTAAGCACTGGAACAAATTATCCACAGAGGTTGTGAAATCTCCTTTCTTGGAGATAGTCAAAACTTGACTAACACAGCTCTGACTTTGAAGTTGATCCAGCCTTGAGCAGGGGGTGGGAATACATGACCTCCCAAAGACTTTTCCAGCCTGTGAGTCTGTCTCCAGACTGCCTTGTTGCTGGATTAGCACAAGTGAGCAGCCAGGTCCTTGGAGCACTGATACAGGAACAAGCTTCATGGCACAGGGTGCTGGCCAGTGACTGTGTGCCCTGCCCTGCCATGTTCCCAGCCCCTTGCAAGGAGCAGACATGTCCATGTGCAGTGTCTGAGGACACGGTGTTTGGTGTCAGGCTGTTATTACATACTTTAATCCTGGTGGCTGTGACCCTGCCAGCGCAGTAACAGTGTTTTGGAAATATGGGAGAACAGTCAGAAACATCACGTGGTAATCACTTCATGGTCCACTGGAGGAAATGATAGAAAGGCAAAGAATGAGTAAATGGTTATGTATGGGCAGGATGTTACTGCAGGACTATATAGTGCTTTACCTGTAAGAAACTGCAGATGCTTCCACCTCATTTTTATAAAATAGGCAACTCTGTATTGCAGGAAAAAAAGACAGGAGAGATTATTCAGAGGTTTTGTAGTTAAAAAATTTAACAGCTCACTTTCAGAAGTTGTATCCTGCTGAAGATCATGAACTAGTCATGGAACCATGTAAGAATAAAGTTCAGCGTTCACTCTGCTAACTGCCCAGTATTTTTTTTTAGTAAGTGTCATTAAAAAAAGAGAGGGAAGAAGTAGGATAACCAAATAATGGACTTGTTACCTACCTTGGTACGCACTGCTGCAGTGTTGAACACCTATTGTGCCCGTTTTATGGATTATTATGTTTATATTTATACACTATCCTGTTCCATGTAGTTAAAATTATTAAGAAGCCTAGGGAGAAAAAGTTTTGATCTCTGCATGAAGAGATGCTCTTTGTTTAAGAGCAAATTTTGTGTTGCAGCGCCGGCTTGGAGATGCTGCGAAGAAAGCAATCAGCAAGCTGCAAGTCAGGACGATCAGGAAAGGTGACAAGGTAATTTTTCAAAATGCTTGTTACTAAATTGAACTCTGTGCTGAGGATTCCTTCAGACCTCTGGAACAATGAGGCAGAACAGAAATGCCAATTGCTTATTGAGCTACTGTGTCCTTCAAGCGGGGGAGGAGTGCTGGTAAGCAAGTTATGGATGAAGCTGAGTGTGGAGAGGGAGTGATTCGGTTAAAGATGCAAAAAATTCTGAAAGTTTAAACAGGCAAACTAAACCTGCATGCTTCCCAGTGCAAGTTTCCAGCTGGAAACATGTCAGAAAATCTGACTTGCTGGTTTTGAAATGCATTACTGGATTTGCAGTGTGCTTCAGTGACTGTTTTACTTTGTCACATAGGTTCTTGTATGAAGAGATTAGTTAACAAAATTAAAAATAAATATTATGAATATTCTCTTTCCTGTAGGAGACTGAGCCAGACTTTGATAACTGTGCTGTTTGTATCGAAGGCTACAAGCCCAATGATGTTGTCAGGATATTGCCTTGCAGGTAAATTGAATGTGCTTTTAGTTCTAATAATCTCTACTTCAAGACAGTCCCTGCTCTCAGTTTCACACTGATGAGATTACCTGAGAACCTGGGATGGGGAGGGTGAATTTATTATTTTGGCCTATTCTGAATCTGTTGGTAAAGATATCTGAAATGCCTCTTTATTCAACATGAAGTGAAACTAGTGATGGTGGTGAGACCCTCAGGGTTTCGTATGGTAGTCAGAAATTTTGTCTGACCTGAGCCTATAATAAAGTCTTTGGTAGGATTTTTAAACTAAAGTTTTGATTTATCTGTTTTCCTCACAGTTTTTTTAATTAGAATGAATGCCTTAGGAGAATCTGCCTCTGACTTGAGGGTGAGCTCTGGCCACAGCAGCCAGGGATAGAGCAGCCTCCTGCTCCCCATTGAGCTACTTCTTCTGCTGTCCTGGGCCTGAGAAAAAGATGGCTTTTGTCAGAAAAAATGCCCAGCCATAGGAAGAGATCTAGCAAGTAAAAGATGCCTGGTGTGAAGATGCCCTATGCAGCACATCCACGTGCAGTGATGTGACACAGGGATGCAGCCCCTAGCCACCCTGAACAGCTGTATTCATTTTTGTGCTATGGTACTGTCATTGGTGAAGTGTTACCTAATGGAAAACTTCTCTAAGGAAATCAATTCCTTAGGAAATTTCCTAGGATCAGTTGCCCCTAGGAGAGCAAGAGCAAGTGCTTGATTTCCATAGAAATACAGATATAAAGTGCTGCACATATAGAGCAGAGATTTTATTTTTTTCAATAGAACTTCTTTCTTCTCCTGAGTCATGTTCACTGGCTTGAGAAACCAAAATACTTGTTTATTTTCCTGCTGTTTTGTACCCTAGTAGATATTTGAATGTTACAAGCTGTCCATTTCTGTTAGTTCATGTGATTCATTAAATCTGTTTACTCCCATCACTAAATGGCTAACACAAAGCAACAGATTAATCATAAATTTGACCTACTGTAGATCCCCCACAATGACAAATTGCATGTGAACTCTTTTTTTTTTCTATAAGCAGACACAAACACATCACTTCATGAAGCAGAAATACGGAAAAATGAGAAACTACCAGAAAATGTGGACCTTGGTTTGGCATCAAGCCTGTTTGTTTGTACAGAAACAGAATAAAGCTTGGAAATTTTGCATGATAGAGACAGGCAATGTTTTGAGGTAGATCTACAACAGCTTAAATATATGTCTAAGCTTTAGCTTTCACTTGTGTCCCACCTCATAATTCAATGAGCCTTTGTCATCCACGACGTTGTGTCAAGCAGAGTGAATAGGAAACACAGAGTTAACAGGTGGTGTTTAGTTCTTGGCTGACTTAAAAGGTCACCCAGAAAATGACTCATGCTAAAAGGGGAGCAGTAGCAGAACTGTCTTGTAAAATACCCACAGTTTGAGCCTTAGCAGTCTGGAGTTATAAAAACTCAAAGATGTTTCACCAACCCTGGCTTTCCTGCCGCACAAACTGCAAGGGCAGTGTTTTACATACTTGCACGGGTTTGAACTTCTGAAACATGAAATGGTACTCATGATTCTTTCTGCTGTTTTCAATCTCATCTCCTCATCCAAAACAAAAAGTGGATTCATTTCTGTTTCTTTGAAGTGAGTAGGAGAGTGGTATATCTTGATAAAGACCTACAGACCCTGTAGTTTTCCTGCTCCAGTATCCTCAGTTGAGCCGGGTGTGTTTTCTAACATGGTAACCTCATTAAACCTCCAGTATAGCAGTGGATGAGCTCTGAAGTAAAAAAAAAAATACATGTTTACTAGGACTTGGGCTGTTTTCCCAAATATCCTCTCTTTTCTGCTGGCACTGGATAGCTGTTTTTATGTACCCCACTCTGGAAAGCTGAAAGGAGAATTACAAGTGAACTTGTGCTTCTTCCTCTCTGTCTTCGTCAGCTAGCTCCCACAGCTGACTGAAGTAATAAACTTCACTCTACAGAGTGTATTAAACAAATAAGGAATGACACTTGATAATCAAGTAAAAAGTGTTGACTTGCAGCTGGTTTTAAGTTTAATGGTAGCAAACATCTCTGAAGTTGTCTTTGAGGGCACTGACACAAGATCAAATGTAACCAAGTTCATTGTTCCTGCAGTGGCATCTCTTGTCACAGCCTTACTTCATTCTGCTTGTCTTCCATCTCCAGTTTCAAATCACCATTGCCTTTTCTGCTCTAGCTTTGGAGAAGGTACCGGTCCTGCTACTCCCGGTGTGTGCCTTGTACTAAACTTTTACTAACTTAACTTCTGTAGAGAGGCAAGACATTTCTTTCAGCCTTATCTCTGCTGAGTGCCTCATAGGTTCTTGTTTTTGCCGTTTCATTTCTTTCACAAATAAACACATTCTCTGACCTTGTTCCAACTCATTCTTTTTCCCTGAACCTTTACTCCATGAACAACTGTGATTTCAGTTTTCACTCCTGCTTTCTCTATTAGCTTCCTGTGAAAATTATTTTGTCACACACATTCTTCCCTTTGATTCCTTCTTCTCACCCTCATCATCTTATTTTGTCCTCCTCAGAAGCAAATAATACTGTACATGCACCCCCCCAAAATCTCAAACCTTCTTGTTGGATACTACAGTGCTACTCAGTCTCTCACAAAATTTCTAAATCCTTTACTTCAGCCCTAGGTCTAATCCAGGCAACTGATGCTCTTGCTTAGGGTTATCAGGGATGTACCTCTCTTTCTGCATAGGTGAGACTAGGAGTGGAAGCTGGGAGGAGAATAGTTTCCCTTAATCTGGGAAAAAAAGCCTCTCAAAATTGTTGGCAAGCTGAACACTTTACAATAGTTGTACTAAAATAATCATCATCAGCATCATCATTATTATTATTATTATTATTATTATTATCATCATCATCATCATTATTTTGGACTTTCTTTTTCTTGTATGATTAAAATTGCATCTTTAAAAAAAAACACAAATACATTTCAAACAAAAGCAATGTCTAGTTAAAAAAAAAGTGAACTGCTCTTTAGATAATAGCAGAGGGAATGCTCTGGGACTCAGAGGTTCTTTGGCTTTGTGCTGTGTGAGCTGAGCCACGTGCAGCCACGGGAGAGTGCAGGAGGGCTCCCAGGGAGGCAGCAGCTCTGGAGCAGCACAGGGGCACTGGCACGCACACGTCGTTCTTGGCAGCTTTTTCCAACACACTCTGCAGTCTCCCGGGATGAAGGCTGCAAACCCCCTGGCAATTTATTGTAGTGCTTCATTACCTTGACTGTGGTGAAGCCTTTCTTATTGTGTAACCTGGATCTCACTTGCTGCAATTTAAACGACATCATTGTGTTTCTTATCCCTGGGAGAGGTGGGGAACAGTTGTTTCCTTTCCCTTATAAAAATCCCTTTGAGGCTGTGACAACATCTCGCCTTCCTCTCTGTCAACTCATCAATTGCAGTTCTTTTGAGAAACTTTTCAAATCAACATCATTTTGTAATGAATGTGGTTGCACACAATGGGGAAAAAAATCTGTATTTTTTTCTAGCTTTGAGTTTGATCGTCAAAGCCATGTCCAGAGCCCAAGCTTGAAACGTCTCTTACTGTCTTCCTGTTTGGGTCATTACTTCTGAAATCACCCATGATGACTCCATCGTCTCCTTCCATTTAAAACTTCCATCAGTCAGAACTGCAAAGGGAGGGATTTTTTGTTGCAGTTGATCGTTTTACATCTTTGTCTTACCATGGGACAATGAAATGCTGCAGTTGCTCTCATAATACTTTATGCTGACTTTTATTTTGCTTGAATTTGGAACCTAAAACAATTGACAATTAGTTGAATGCCATAAGCATGTACATAGTACTATAACTAATAAACTTTGAAATCCAAATCTGCAAAGCCTGCCACCTTGCTTTTCTGCACAAATGTTTACGTGTTCAAAACAGATATTATAAGAGCTGTAATCGTATAATGCAGTAAAGTTTTTGAAAGGCAAATCTTCATCTGATTTTCAGTAGCATTCCATTATTCCATGTAGATTTCTGTCAAATAATCAAGTTCCCTCTGTAGTACATATTAAATCTGAAATTAATGGAGTCATAATACACTGTGCTAAATTAGTATTGAGATGTGCAAAGTGACAAGATCTGTCATGTTTTTAAATTACTTGGCATTGTTAGGATTTATTTTAGAATATTGTTTTTGAAGCCAACTTTAGGAACACTGAACTTCAGATTTTAAAGTCTTTAAGGCATGAAAGCTTTTGATGATGAGCAAACATCATGAAATTCTCTAATATGAACCCCAGTTTGACTGAGGCTTTCAAAGCTGGAAATTGAAAACAAAAGGGAATTTTCTAGTCTATGGTAAAATGTCTTGGTGGAAACTATGGATTTTTTATTCAAAACAGATTTTGTAAATCTGTTTTGTTTTCTGAGAGATTAATAAATATCTCAGGTTTTGTAAATGGACTGATTATTTTGGCACAAACGGCTTCAAATGTTTGCCAATAAGAATATTTATGAATTTGATTATATAATTAAAGAAACCTATCACTAACAACAATTTCATTATTATTTCATGAATAGCTGAAAGGTAAGACGTAATGAATTAACACTGAACTAACAAACTCAAGAAAATCTGTTGGTTAGACTTCTAAATGTAAAATTACACATGCCTAAGAACTGTATCTTTATGCTTTCACCTATTCAGAATGCTTGTCTGATGAACATGCTGAACATGCCCCTCCTAAGACAGAAGGAAAGAAATGTTAAGCAGGACAGAAACCAAAATGTGGTTCATTTGTTGTTATCCACTAGATCAGGTTGTGTTTGGGAGTACAGCTGTGAACTCCAGCAGCCTTAGTAAAGTAGTGGCTTAAACTTCAAATATCACAATGCTTCATTTGATTAATCATATTGACATACAGGATCAAATGAGGTTTGATACCCCAGCCACTGATATAATTAGACTAGGTTAAACTCTCAAGAATATGTTTGCCCTTTCCCATAGTTTTATAAAATGACACAAAGCACAGGACTGCAATAATTTGCCATGCAGTGACACATCTGCTGACCCATTCAGCTGAATAAGTAGCAGTTAAATATTTAGAGTTACTTTGGTACATTAGGTGACTCTGGCTTTCTCAGAGATTGTATTTCCTTGTAGAGACTGGTATGTGCTGTGCACCAGGCTGAGCCTTAGGATCATACAGATATTTTGGTATTTCAAGTCTAACAACGGACCCAGCACTGCCAAGCCCAGCACTAAAGCATGTCCTCAAGTGCCACACACACATGTCATAAAATACCTGCAGATACCACTTCCTTGGGTAGCCTGTTCCAAGGCCTGACCACCCTTTGGGTGAAGAAATGTTTTCTTGTATTCCTAGCAACAGAATATGCTCTCAAGAGAGAATACAGTCTGCCAGTCAGGTACACACACTAAAGATCTCTACAGTCATTATCAGTTTGTTAAAGGCAAAGCTAAATGAGAAACTTTGAGGTGCTCCACCTGATTAATGTCTAGGAAAAGTGGTGCCCAGCACTCAGGTAGCTGCTTCAGACTCAGAACAGGATTAACAATTCCTTCAGGGGATTGTGTAGGAGCTCTCTCTGATGGGCAGCTTCTAAAGAGCAGGGAAGTCAGGGAGAATATTTTTGAAAGCATTGTACTGGTTTTTCTGTTTAAATGGAAAGTTGTTTTTTTTCTAATTCAGTTTATTTCTTTATACCTCTATCCTGAAAAATACTAGACCCTCAATGGCTTCACATTTAAATGATGTATAATCAGGTTTGTCTGTAGAATTATTAAGAAAAGCTAACATGTTTTTTACCTTTTCCAGCAAGCAGCTTTTGTTTACTGTCAGCCTTTAACATTTGAAGACTATCGGGTTTGCTAATGCATTTTGTGTATTTTCCCTAAGTCTCCAAGTACGTACATCTTCTATTCCCAACACATTGAAATGTGCACATATGCTTGAATTGCTGCAGGAATAATTTTAGCCTTATGTGCATAATACCTGGTTCTGCAGTCCTTGAAGAGGTCACAAACTGCACCAGTTGAAATACTCTTACTTAAAAGAATTCAGAATCATCTGGTACTAAGTGATAAATTGTGCTGTGGTGCATTTGAATTAAGATATCCTGGTTTTCATTGCAGGCATCTTTTCCACAAGTCCTGTGTAGACCCCTGGCTGCTAGACCATCGTACCTGCCCGATGTGTAAAATGAATATTCTAAAAGCTCTAGGGATTCCGGTAAGCACTCTGCAGAGCAGCCCATCGGGGCAGAAGGGAAACACCAGTCCCCTGAGTATATCCCTAGCCTTTGCCTGTCTGTTCCCATCTTCCTCTTTTTGCCATATTATTGAATAATTGATTGGTTTGTTAAGGGAAGTGCAATTGGAAATGTCTGACTCTACCTCTGTCCTGCACCCCACTAGTATTAGCAAGGAAGAGCATGTGTATGGGCATTGGTTGGGTGTTGGGATTTGTGTGTCTGTGGCTGCCTGCTTGGTGAAGCAGAAGATTGTTCACTGGTGTTTTGGTGGATTTATAGAATCGTTCACATAGCTTTCAGGACTGGTTTTATTTCTTTAATCATGCCCTCGGTTCAAATCTGAAAGTAGAAAGTCTGCAAATAAAGTTTTGTCTGCTATACTCATCAAGGACAGCTAACTGCTCATTCTGGGGAAGCAAGTCCTTTTTCTGTCAGATTTCTCTTAAAGTCTATCTGAAGTAGTAAGGTCTGTACTCCTAATTCCAGTTAAGGGCCATTTCTCCCAGTTACTAAGCATGTGGTGGAGTACACGACAAACAAGAAATTGTTAAGCTCTTTGTTATTTGGAACATTCAAACTGCCAAAGTAATTGATCTTTCTAAGTGGCATATTTGCATTCAGATGGTGAATGTCCTGCCTGCCATACACTTTCCCAACTGGAGCTATCATGGAGCTCAGGGAAGGAGTGAGTCACTCTCCCCACTGTGCAAGGCTCCTGTAGTTCAATACTGAAACACCTCCAGCTGATGCATTACCAGGTGCTGTAAATAGCCCCCCAAGTTTCAGTCAGTGATGCACCAGTTCACATTTGAAAGAGTTATATAAAGTGAAATAGTTCATGTGAATGTGCTGGGGAGCTGGAATAGCCATTCTCAGAGAAATCAGTTTCATATAGACTAGGAAGCAGGTTGCAGGCAGATATGTTAATAAACCTAATATAATCCAAACTGAAAACATGCAAGTGGGAAAAAAGAAGGAGGGCATTGTAGCTAGGGTAATGCATCAAAACAGTTTGGCTACTTTTTCTGCTAAATGTGTATCTTGTCTTTAATATATTTAGAGGTGATGCAGCTGTTAAATCGGGGTCTAAGATGAAAATCACAAATGAAGGCTAGCTCTGCCTTTTACCATATCCACTGATGGCTTAAATTGAAGGCTAGCTCTGCCATTCAGCATCTCTACTGATGGCCTAAATACATCTCTGACCTAGGTTTAAATACAGAAATATTTCCTTAGGCTCTGTCTCAGCTCACAGGCCTGCCACAAGCAGTGACACCGGGTTCTGACACCTCTTCTCCCTCCCCAGTGTATTGTTCCATGGCTTCCCTGTGCATCTGACAGCACATATTGCCTCTGCTCTCACACTGGCCCATTCACATTTTTGTCCAAACACTTCATTAACGTGCTCTTTGTCCAGCTTTATAATCAGGGCATACAGGCAAACCAGAGCAATGCTTTCTGGAGGCCTGCAGTGAGATGTTAAAGGCTTCCAGCAAGTTTAGAATTCACATCCAGAACACGGCTCTCACTGGCTTCACTGGCTGCTGCTGGAGGCTAAGCATGTCCACAGGCTGTTTGAGGCTGGGCACAGCTAGTGGAACAAAAAACATGCCCAGAGGCCGTGTGTAGAAGTTGTGGTTTACATGGCTGGATTTCGCTGCCTATGAACAGCTCTGTGGTGGCAGGTGTAGAAGTACCTAATTGCCAGGAATAATTGAAACACCATTACATTTCCTCAGCCACTGTTTCCCTTCTCATAGCTCCCTTTCCTCTGTTGTACAGCAGAAGAGGGATCTATCCTGCCTCCTCCCTGAGAGCTTTCTGCATGGAGCTTCTTTGGAAATAATTGTACTGAGCATATAATTAAAGATGCTGCTGTAACTTACATGAACAACTGGTTCAAATTAAGATTTCCAAATCAGCTTTAGTGTCGGTCTGTCTTAACACTAAAAATAAAGCACTTGGATGTTAATGTTCCACTAGCAAAGTTTTTTTTCAGGGGATTTTATTCTATTTTTTAGGGGATTTTATTCTGTAAAAATTTCCTGTAGGTGTTCTAAGACAACAAGCTGAAAACAGCCCTCTTCATCTCTTGGAGGAAGCATATTGGTGTACATGGATCATTGGATATGTACATGAAGGGAGAGTCTTATCCCTCAAAGTGACTTACAGCAGGAGCTGCTGTCCATGGGAAATTGGAGTAGATGGTAGCCTTTGTGTCAGATTTCCTCCTTCCTTTTCATAGCAAAGGAAGTGGAGGCATAAGAGCATCTGGTAGCTTGAGGGTTAAAAATTCCTATACTGCTATCAGTTGCTCCTCTTCCTCTCTTTTTTCTACCTTCTCTTTCTGAAATACACCTCAACTCCTGTTTGTTCCTTTCCTACCCTGTGCTCTCTCCTGCTTCTCCTCTGCATAACCCCTCCTGCCCAACCTGTGTCCTTTTGAGCTCCTGCTCAGCTCCCAGGACCTGTTTTCCACCTGCACAGATTTCATGTTGTCCTCCCCCTTCTCACTGCCCAGCCCCAGCTGAGGACAGCCCAGGGTGGACATCAGTCCTAAGGTATGCTTTCTGGTGCTCCCATGAGACAAAAAAGCCACCAGCACACATGAACTGGTGTTTTTAGAGACTCATCACTTAGCCAGATGTCCATAGGCTGCTTTGGGAAAAGATGTTGCCCTCAAAGAACCTGTAAAGTTCTAGGGCTTCTCAGTGAAAGGTGGCAAACATTTCTGTAGAGTGGATAAAGCAAAATGTCATTCCCTAACCACATTCTTGAGTCTTGCTGAGCCCTCTTAGCTGAAATTTCCACACACAAAAGAAGAAAAAAGCCTTAGGCAGGCATCAGCCTCTGATGGGAAACTTGGGTGCAAATTTGCCAAAGCCCTTTTGCAGGCTTTGACAATGGGATGAATGAGGAAATCTTACCCTAGAAATGGCTGTGGGGTTTCTTTCCTGCCAGCTTCATGTTTGTCCTATGGTTGTTATTAAAGACCTGGCTTGCATGTCTGTGGATATATTGTGCTTCATTTAGCAGGAACACTTTGGATTTTCCAGGAAAGGATTGGTTAAACCCCAAATACCTAAATGTTTCAATTCAATTCACAACTAAACTCTGCATTTACTTTGTAATAGAGACTTCAAATATGATCTGCCCTAAGCTCAGATTCCCCAGGCGGCTGTGAGGCACCAAAACTCCTGCTCTCATTTTCACAGTCGCTGAGCACCCCAACACCTTCGCTTTTCTCTGCGGCACTCTGCGGCTCCAGAAGATTATTAACCATCTACCAGCAAATGGTTGGCCTGACCTTTTCCACTCTTGGCTGGCAAATCCAGCTCAGACTGCACCTGCAGTATTTGAAAAGGTGAAAGTGTCTTTCAAAGATCTACCTTGCTATTGGGACAATCATACCACGTTAAATAGTTTCCCTCTGCTTCTCCCTCTTTCCTGCAAACATCTGCTGGACATGCAGTCAGCCGCATTTTTGGCAGCAGATTGTATGGCTTTAAGCTATTCACTAAGAGCCTTAGCCAAACCCTCTGAAGTCAACACAAAGCTTTCCCTTGACTTTGAGAGCACAATTCCACTCAAGCACTTACATGCAGGGCACAAGTGAAACCAATGTAATTAAACTTAGCAACTGTATCTGGGTCAATCTGGCAGCCAAAGCCATAATGGTTTGGGGTTTTTTTCCTGATCAGAATTTAATATAAATAGTTTTATAGCATGCTGCTTAGTTTTGGGCATTTTTTCAATTAAAATGATTCAGGAGTAAAGAGATTAATTATTTCAAGCAATATTATTTTTGTATCTTTAATGTTTGGTTTGACTTTCAGTTATAATCTCCTCTTTAAAAGGTTTAAAAGTTTGTGATAAAACCCCATTCTAGGAATAAATGGAATCAGAGCAAAGGACAGACAACTGGTCCCCTGAAAAATTGAAATAATTTTTCCTGTAGAAGAAAGGAAAATAGGCCTTTTGTTTTTAATATACACTGCCATCAAAGGTAAATTAAATTAAAAATTAAATTCTGAAAACATTGTTTTATAATAGCTAAGAGAGATGGAAAGGGTAATAGATCTAAGGGATAGTTTTGGGTCCCTGTCCTACACATAAATGATTGTACTTCACTTCGAAAAGTACAGGTTCACTGAGTTTCGTTAACACCTGGTATAGTTGAATGTGCCTTTTTATCCCAAATCTGAGGCATTCTTGGTGCTTGTGGATAACACTGGAGCCAGGCAACAACAATTCTAGTTTTCATTCCAAACTTCAGTTTGTGGATACAAGACTGCTTAAATTGCCTGTCTTTTTCATTAGGAACACTTGTGAAAAAATACTTAAGAGGTGACAACAATCAAACAGGGAATGCGTGGAAAAAGAAAACATGCTAAGTTCTTGATTCTGGGGGGAAAAAAAGTAAACATATGGTAACCTACTGTACTTGAATTCAAGGGGGTTTCCCTTGTGCTTAAAGTTAAATCTCTCTTTAAGCCTTTGCTGTATTATATTTTGCTTAGTTTCTTGGTGCCTGCTGTTGGAGATAAGCAGATAGTGAGATTTTCCAAAGTGCCTTGGCATGTGAGACAGCTAAGCATAGGAAAAAAATCAGATTCACCACAGAGTACACCTCCTCTGACACTGGCCATTTGAATGTTGGGTTTCCAGTCTAGCAGCTTAAGCCCTGTCTCTGCTTAGTGCTGAGCAGAGGGGAGGCAGAGGGAGCAATTCATACCTAGGCTTAGGGGATGAAACACACAGCAAAAATGTCTCCAACCCCTGAAGTTAGAGGAAACCTAAGTGACTGATCCAGACTAGCTGCCTGGTTCCTGGAGAATAAAGATAAATGGGAACAACTTAAATTAACATTTCCTAACTTAACAAGGCATCCGCATATTGCAGCTCAGTCTTGCTATGTCCCTCTGTCACTGGTCTTGCATCACATAGCAAGAAAGACTGTGAACCAAAAAATGCTCTTCAGTTTCCCATTCTTGTCTGCTTGTTTCTTTTCTCATAATTGTGTTTTGTAGGAAATATAGTATTAGCAAAGATGATGTTTTGATGTTTAGAAACTTGTCTTACAAACAGTTTTAGCTTCTAGTTCTGCACTACACACATAGTTGCATCCACAGGCTGTTCTTATTGAATTCTTATTCCTGTAAGCTCAGATACTGGCTCTGTAAAATGTATATTAAAAAAAATAATAATCATTAGAAAAGATAATCATTCATCTTCAGCTCCTGTTTCTGTTTACATTTGTGATTTAATTCAGCAATCTGCCTATGTTGAGCAGATCATACCAGTAAGTGAGTTACTTTTTTAATGTGCACATTCCCAAACCCTTTTAAAAGTATAAATAAGAATGTTTAGCAACCATAGGTGACACAGTTTAATACTCAATATTTCCATGGCATACTTTGGGTCTCTCTTCCAACAGATTGTATTATGTTTTAAGTACAAGAAGACAAACTCTGTGTGTTTATTCATTGGATGTTGTCATTTTCAATACCGTAATAAAGCCAAAAAACCTGAAGAAGAGGTAAGAAGTAGATTGAATCTTTTTATCAGGTAGGAGCTCGATTTTCTCCTTTTTCTTCCCGTTAGCCAAATGCAGACTGCATGGATGATATCCCTCCAGACTTGGAAGCATCCATAGGAGGCCCACCGACGAACCAGATCACGGGCGCCAGCGACATCACTGTGAACGAGAGCTCCGTGGCGCTGGACCCGCCGGCCCGCAGCGTGGGGGTGCTGCAGGTCATCCAGGATGCAGACTCCTTTCCCCAGGCTGGCGAGGGCAACTTCACAACAAACAGTAAGTTCCAAATTCTGGCAGGATTTGCACTGAAATAAATGTCTAGGAACCCCAACCACAAACCCGTATCTAGTGAGCAGCCTTTGAGGGCTTTTCGTTGGACCAATGGCCTTATTCTAAGCCCAACAGGAATCTACAGGGTAAGTAAATTTAATTATCATGTGTTCTGCTGTACTGGACTGATGGTCAGAGTTCCTGTACTTGAAATCCTGAGTGCAGTTGAACAACACTGATGATTTGTACAAAAACAAAAGGAGAATTTTACATGTTTTCAGTGTCTTTAGTTTTCACTTGTGTAAGGTGTGTAAGTGGTACCATTTGAACAAGTAATTCTCAAAATGTTTGCATGTCTCTGTTCCTAAAAAATATGTTCTCTCTTGAAAATCTGCTTCTGACAGTTTAAAAGAAATCTTGTCAGCTATTTTGAATGAGGACTGTACTAGTCTAAAATTCTCATTTTTAGGCAAAATAGCAGATCAGTAGAAAATACCTATCTGTTTGATACCAGTTGGTGTATTGACAAGACTATTATAGAAAATCATCAGATATACTTGAAGGGAGGTAGAAGAATGTGATAAAATACAGTTTTTGTGTATAGAGTTTGTGTAAGTTCTGGAAAAAATATACATTTTCAGTGGTTTCTAGGTACTGCTATGGGTCTGGGCATGAAAAAGAAGGTAAGTGATAATATTATGTGTAAAAGGTAGGAGACACAAGATGGCACTAGGCTGAAATGATTTTACATTACTCTTCTTACTCTGTGGAGAGACTTGATAATCCCATTTTCTCTCATGTTGACATGCCAGTGTCATGGAAGTGAAAATAACTTCTAGAAAGACTGGACTTGTGACCTTAGATACTGGTGACCCAGATTTTTACATTCTGTTTTGTGGATTTCAGGTTCAGGTTTGGTCCTTTTATGGTTGAAGTTCTGGATTCAGCAAGGGGTGAGCAGCAAGGTTTTAATCCCAGCCATTTTCCATGGCCAGCTGCCATCTGGGTGCATTCAGTTTTCTTAAGTCTCCTTGAGTGTTGGCAAGAGCTGTTCAGAACAAGATGGGAGTTTGTTCCTTCCAATAATTGTTTTGAAATGCATTTAAGGCTGATTTTAAAAACAAAGGAAAGATGGCATCACATAGTAATAAAGGCTGGGCTAAATGCTGGTCTCTGCTCTGCCCTTTAGCACTCCAGAAGCAAGTAGATCCTCTCATGGGTGATGGTCCTTGCCCCACAGTTCTCTGCAAGATCCACACTGTCAAGGCTGGGAAGGAGGGCTGTGGGGTGCCCCTCACACACACAGCTGCATGACACATGCTGGGACAAGCCAGCAGCCTGGCCTGAAGCCCAGCATGAGGAGCACTCTGTGCTTTTCATCCCAGGATCTTGTCAGGCTGAGAAGCAGCTCTTCTGGTTTCTCAGCAGGCGTAACAATGGTGTTGAGGCTGCCAGGGAGCACAAGAGCTCAGTAACTCTCCAGGCACTCTCTTCCCTCCAGATTTGTTTCAAGAGATTGCAGAAGGACCAAACACATTTTTAATTCATTTTCCAAGTTGCCAGCTAAGTTAAGTAACTGGGTGAAAAGCTTCCTCAGAGCCAGCAGAATACTGTGAGGCTACAAAAATGCTTGATTTTGCCTTGGTGCCCTTTGTTTCCCACCTTACCCTCCATTTTTCCCCTTACCTTTGACAATACTGGACAATAGACCTGAAGACTGGAGAACCCTTAGGGCTGGCAGCAGAGCCCACGGACAAGGACCTTGCACCAAGACCAGGCACACAGGCAGCAAACTACAGAGCATCAGGAGATCATCCTCACCTGGAGACACTGGGCAGGCCCAGGGAAGGACTGTGAAAAGAGGTTTTTTTCCTGGTTATATGCGAGAGAGCAAGAGAATAGAACAGGGAGGGAAAACTGGAAAGTGGTCCAAGCTCTGTAAAGGTTGTAAACCTCACGCTGTCAGAGGTGTGGGTGGGGAAGCAGGCCTTTCCAGTGGCTTTGAGAGGAAGGAAGGCCTGAGGAAAGCTCAAAGCACCTTGGGACCTTCCAAAAGCAAATGTATGCCTGCCTATCCTGTGGTTGTCACACAGTCACTCAGGGAGATCTGGTTTAACGCTTAGTTAGCTGCTGTCATTCATTCATCATTGATGTGTAGACATGAATCTTCATCTGGATTTTTCATCTAAAGGGCAATGCAGTACTTGAATATTTGTCAGTGATGGGTGTGCAAGTTTCCCTGCTGTCATCACCACATCCAGCGCAGTACATTTGGCAGTCGTTCCCAGAAAAGTCACTTGGTCCCTTTTTGCAGCAGAGCTGCAGCAAAGAAGAGGTCTTTGGTTAGGGGGGCTGAATTCCAGCAGTTATGGGAATTTGACTCCAGTTGCCTTATGTGAATTTGGAGGGTTCAGGCAGTTTAAAAGGTAGAACTTGGCATTGTAGGCAACCTGAACTCTTAAGACAGTGAAAGGGGAACATCCAGGACCTTATATATAGTTGTGGTATGAATCCAAATGCTAACTAAATCAGAGGGTAACTGTAGGCTAAATAACTGGGCCACAGCTGTCAGAGTAGATGGAACTTTATAGGCATTATGTCTGTTTATTGTATTTCTTATATTCAGAATGCTCAGCTACACAAGCCCAGAGCTTGCTGAGGGTGCCCTTTCTGTGAACTAGCCTGCCTGGGAATTTGTAAGTGATGGCACTGATTGCTCCCAGGAATCTTTGCTGGAGTTGCTAGGCTCTGGCCTCTCTGTATAGCAATACTGATGTGAGCCTACTCCAAGGCTAAATCTGCACTTCAAGTTTTTTCCCCCTTGTTATTGAATCGGTGCAGGCTCCAAGACTCCAGGGCAGCCTTGACGTGGCCTCCTGCACCCAGCACCGCAAGGGATGTCCTTGCATCATCCCTTGTTCCTCACAAAAGTTCAGTGGTCCAGGAGGTAAAGGACTTGCCATCTTCTTTCCACCCACTTCTGCAATGCTTTTCACTTCATTGTTGTTACATTCCTTTTTGTCTGTTGATTAATCATTCTGGTATTGTTGTCTTGGTTTGGGTTTAATTTCCCTTCCTGTGTTTCCAGTGATTATTCAGAACCAGAAGACCTCCCACAGTGTGTCTGGAGGGAGGGTATTCCCAGAATACTGTTCACATTGGGTAAAATTCTGTCTCCATGGTGGCAAAGCTCCTGCCTACTTCAGTGGGGCCAGATTTATCATTTCTGGAACTCAGCCAGTGCTTTTCTTCTTACTTCTGTGTGTATGCTCAGCAGACATCTCTCTCCCTCTTGCTCCCCATGCTCCTGATACCTGTGGGGCCCTTGGAAATGTAGTGTACTGTGAACATCTGGACAGGGCTAAGCCCTAGGGTTCCTTGCTAAACCAAGGATCTCCTGTTTAGTAGCACTGAACACTTAAAAATGGACCAGCAGTTTCTCTCAGCTGCCTTTTAGCAAGATCCAAGCCTTCATCAAGTCTCTTGGGCATATCCACAGCCCAAAGTCTCTTCAGCATTTAGCCTTAGTGACTGTTTGCCCTCTGTGTTGGGATATTGTGTAGGATCCTGGGATAGCGTGTTGTAATTTCTGTAACAGGTTGCTGAAAAGGTTTTGATGGAAAAAATGAAAAGCTGGACTTTTGGAAAAAAAAAAGAGGGTGGAGAGTAGATGTGGGAAATAGTGTGAGATACAAAAGAGTTCATCTCAGCTGAGTTTACTGCTCTGACTTTTTCAGCTCTCCAGAGCATATGACAGATGACAACCTAAGGATCTTTTTCTACAATCATGCATCATAGCAATCTGTGGTGCCTGATTTTTAGTAGTGAGTTATGGAAAATGCTAACATTTTTGGAAATCTCAGTGCATGTGGAATTTCCTGCTCTACATATGATATGACTGTGAGCTGGACTTGGCTAAGATGTGAACTTGAAGGAGCTCTGATCTACACCAGCTTCAGAGGGTGGGTCTAAGATTTGAGGAGACCATTGCAATATTCTTTGGGTCAGGCTTAGCTGGGATTGAATGATATGGTTAAAAAAGGTAGTTTTCTGGGAAAGTAGCATCTAGATATTCTAAAGGTATGGTGACACTGGCAGGTGAAAAGTAGTTATTAAAAGTAGATTTTATTCTTTTATGGCAGCCATGGTCATTTATCTCCCTCAAGCACTTACTAATTTCTGCAGTAAATAATGTGCACTGTCTTTGCCAGTAAAGTCTATCTCTTCATAAATACTTCCCGTTTTTCAATTTAGACAAGCTTTTATATTCCATTCAGCAGGATATCTCTTCCCACCGCACAGGGCCCCAGAAATCCCACTAGTACTATCTCTGTAGTTGGAGGGAGATCCCTAAATAATTCTACTGCACACATGAGCAGGATTCTTAGTGTGAAAAACCACAAACTTTCCTCCAAGGTGTCATATCACCTGCAAAGTCCACAGAGTGTGGCACACTGTGCAACAGTGTGGGCAGTCTAGACAATATCAGTAGTTCCTTTTCTGCCTCTCATTTTGTTCTTTCCATAAAACCCTGCCAACGTACAGCTCGTCATGACTGTTAGGACCCTTTCAAATCTCTCTGATAGCTCTTCATTAAATCTATTAATATAACTTTTAGGCAATTATTTTGATCTGTGTATGTCTAAAATATCTTTGTGAAGAATAGTCAGCCTTTGGAAGTGGATGAAAGTGCATGATAAGAATCTGATCCACTGTTGTCTTGTAACCACTTGACTGTTCCTCCTTGCTATGAATAGTGGGGATTTTATAGGTGGAATGTAAAGGGGGAGGAAAAGGTGGAAAAATTCCCTAGATACTAGTTAATGCAGCAAGTTATTAACACTTGCATTAGCAAGTTCTATCACTGTCCCAGAGAGAGAATACTGATGGGACCTAGTTAAAGACTGAGCCGATTGGGTCCCATGTGCCTGGCGTGTGACATAAAGTCCTGGTGGCTCTGCTAAAATCTTGTGGGGATATTGCACTTAAGTAATTGTCATGGACCAAAACTTCCAATGAGCTGAGTTCCTAGATTGTTTTGGGACCAACACTGATGCCAACATAGCACTGGTGGTTTGAAAGAGTCACCAAGTAAAACACAGCTGGCACTAAAAATGCGCTCTGGATTAACGCACACACTGCAAGACTCCTGCCAGACTCTGAAGGGACAGGGAGGTTTTTCTGTTATAAAACTACTCCTTCTTTCCATATGTTGAGAAGTGAAATACGAAGTGTTTCTGCACAGAAAATTGCAAAAAGGGATGTACAAAACTGCTGTGAATCATTTAAATTCTAATTTATTTTTTTGTTTTCTGTTTCACATCTTCTGTGTCCATTGACACTGTGCACAGAGTAAGGATGAAGACATCAGATCAATAAGGTCCCTTTTCCCCACTGAGCTGTGATATGGCTCAGTCAGAGGGCATGGTAAGCACTCACAGCAGTCTGGACTAACCTAGGGTCCCAAAAAGGCTGCAGATGCCACGAAGATTGCTTAATGTTTGAGTCTAGGAAGAGATATAGAAGAAAGTGCTCACTTTCAGTAGTGAAAGCTCCATTTTTTAAGTCTGCCTGTACATTTGAAGTCTGTGACAGTCCCTGGCTTGCCTCTGTCTGTCCCAAATTACGTTCCCTGCCTCCATGTTGCTTTTATGTTGTGTAGCTGCCTTGGAAGCCTGGTCCAGAAGCCAGCCAATTTCTCCCTGGTGGTTTTGTTTCATTTGGATCAGTTTTCTGATCCAGAAGTTGTTGTGCCAGTACAGTAGGAAGAAAGAAATGTGGAGCACAAGAGAAGAGAGGAACATAGAAGCCAGCTTTCACAACAGTATTCCCAAAAGCAAGCACACTATCTCCATCACAACTGGACCCTACACAGCTGTCTATTTTGCTCAAAAATCATAATGAACAACTAGGCAAAGAAAGGATGAAGCTTCAAATCTCATTTGAATGCTCATATCTGAGAATATAAGCATTTTATTAATGTTCAGTGAATGCAAGAGACATGAGTCTATGACAATGAAACTAAGGAAGGAAAATGCTTCTGTAAAGATTGTAGTTATTTTGTTTGCTTGTTTTGGTAGCAGGGTGGCTACGTGGGTGGCTTCTGTCAGAAGCTGCTAGAGACTTCCTAGCTGTCTAGTGGAGCCAATACCAGCTAGCTCCAGGATGCTGGAGCAGCCTGTAGTTTCAGGACTGCACCCCATGGAAGGGACCCATGCTGGTGCAGTTAGTGAAGAACTGTGCCTGTGGAAAGGACTTACATTGGAGAAGTTTGGAAGTCTGTCTCCTATGGGAGTGTCCCCATGTTGGAGCAGGGGAAGAGCATGAGGAGTCCTCCCCCTGACAAGGAAGGAGCAGCAGAGGAAATGTGATGAACTGACTGCAACCCCCACTCCCCTATGCTGCTAGGGAGAAAACAGGCAGAGAATTTGGGAGTGGAGGTGAGCCCAGAAAGAAGGGAGGAAGGTGTTTTTGAGGGAAGGTGTTTTAAGATTGATTTCTCCTTACCTTACTCTGATTTGTTTGATAATAAATTAGATTAATTATTTTTCCCCCAAGTCAAGTCCCTTTTTTGCCTGACAGTAATTGCTGAGTGATCTCTCCCTGTCCTCAGCTCAACCCACTTGCCTTTCGTATTTTCTCTGCCCTGCCCAGATGAGGAGGAGAGAGATAGAGTGACTTTGGTGGGCTCTTGGTGTGCAGTCAGGGTCCAGACACCACTGTGCTGGTGCAGAAGTGTGTCCTTAGATGTTTCATCCTCAATTGCTCTGAATGTGCATTGCATGTGTACAGGGGAAAGGAGGCCTGAGGACTGGCACCAGTGATGACATAGCCTGTACCTTTCTCTGTATTCCACTGTCTTTAGCAGGTGTCTGGATAAAACACTGAACAGGAAAGCTTTCAAAGCAAAATTGACAATGTAAAATACAAGACAATGTAAAATACAAGTCTGAACTGCAGAGAGATCAGATGACTTCATACTAACTAATCTCTTTGATTTATACTTGACAAAAAAGCCTTGCCTTGCAAGAGATGTTCAGTATCTTGCATACAATTGACTTGATTATTTACACTTGTAAATGTCTGTGGAGTTTTTATTCTCATCTGTTTTTATGGAAAAGCCTCCACTGAAATCATCTGGAAGCGCTGTTTAAGATACAATGTGCTACTCTGATTCTAAATCTTCTTCTTATCAATTCAGAAACAAAACCAAATGGGAGAGACAATGATCCAGCTTGGAACAGCACCTGAAAATAAGAAGTAAGAAGTATGGCAGAGCAGTGGTTCTACAGTAAGGCAGGCAGAGGAAGGGGAGGATTCTGGGGTGCCTCTGGTTGCTGCTGTCACTTCACATAGGCAAGGCAAAAGCAGTGAGAGCCCTGCTGGGCTCAGGCTGTGCTGAATCAGTCAATGCATACACACATACGGGCCCACTTCCAGAAACCTCACAGGTAAGAGCAGATCGCAGCAAGCAAACAGCTCTTGTAAATTTAGTGAGGGGAAAAGGACAATGAAAAGGCAGCTGTGCCTCTTGGAGGGTAAAAACAAGAGGCTGAGGTGCAGAAGGTACTCAAAAAGTCATTTCTGCAGCAGTCACTCTCGATTCTGCTTGCATGTATTTTGTTCTGGCTGCATTGCTTCATGAGTGTCTGTTCACCGTAGTGCTCCCTAGAGAAGGTAACTGGAATGGAAGAAGTCAGGCAAGAGCTCTGCTGATAAAATGTTTCCTGTCATTGGTACATAATGTTTTTCACCTTATTCATCCAGGCTGTGAGCCTGTGAACATGGAAGAGAGTCATTTGCTCAAGGAAGCTGACTCGTTTCTCATAAGAATTTAAAGGATGATGTGGATGCTTGCATCTGAAGTTCTTGTCTTGTAACCAGAAATTCTGATTTCTCAAAAAACATGAGAGTTACCTTTAGAAGAGATCACTTGAAAGGGAAAGGGAAGTGTGCATGTTACTATGTGATAGTTTTTTGTATGGCAGAAAAAACAGTCTTGCAGGAGATGCTTGGTCTGCAAGAAGCATCCTGAACTGCTGTGGTCTAAATTTTCTCCAGTCTCCTGTAGGGGCAGCAGCTCAAACTTTCATGTACAGTCTCTGACACTCCACGATTTCAGCCTCAAAAAAACAAACAAACAAACAAACAAACAAAAACAAAACAAAAAAAAAACCTCATTTTTTCATCACTTTCCTCCAACCCCTGCAGGAATCAGGGTGCTTCAGGGATCCTCCAGGGTTGCAACAGTAACCAGGCCACTTCACCTAGAAGTGAGAGTTCTCATTAAATTCTTAGTACCTGGACGTTCTGTTGTTCTAGATGTGGGCAATTCCAAGTGAAGATACTGCCTGAAGCTGATGCTTTGAGACTCATAGGCCAGATGGAGAAACTGGATTGAGTGTTTATAGAAAATGGGAATGGTTGGAAGAGAAGGTAACAGGTCAAGCCAAATATCCAAGAGGAAATACCCAACTTCTGGCATGCATCTTAGAGGATTTTCTTCTGCCTGAGAGCCTGGGAATGGGAGGGGTGTATAAGCCCTCCCATTTAGGGATGCTGAAAAGAGGACCCATGTGGATATATTCTTGCCCAGCTAAATGCCATCTTTGCCACTCCCATGGCAAGGCTGGAGAAAATATATCCTGGGGATAAATAGATATATCCTGGAGAATATACTCAGCACAGTGCACACTAGCATCAGAGTTGCATTAATGAACATCCACCCAAACTGGCTTTTTATTGTGACTGCCTTTTGCAAGAGCCAATACATTTCACTGTTCTTTTCATTGTAACTCATGTTAACATGTCTGCAGCACTCAAGGAGCAGGCGAGAACATAGCCTCTGTTGGGTGGCAATAATTAAACCATGAATTAATATACACAATGTGGAAAACAACTTACCTGGAGATCTCAGTGAATTTTTGCTCTCTTTTCCGCTCTCGAGATAGCATAGTGGTATAAATCAATGAAAAAAATGCTCCTAAAGGACAAGTGCACAGAAAATGTACAGAATAAGGGTGCCACTGGCAAAGTCAGAATATGAAAAGCACTTAGCTGAAATAGCTTTACTAAATTTATTAAATTGTTGCATCTCATTGGGGGGGGGGGGGGGGAATCACACAAAGGGGGTTTAAAATCTGCCAGTTCCTTGCACAGTAATTAAATAACACAGTGTTATTATAAAAGTGTTTTCAGCTGCTAAGGTTTCTTTGGGAGACAGCCACCACACGTGGTGTGTCACGTATACATGAGAAACCTGACTTCAGATTTTGCCCCCAAGTGCTCAGGATATTGAATTCAACTAAGGTGTTGCTAAACTTCATTACTTCCCTGTAACTGCATTTTGAAAAGGCACCAGCAAATTGTCTTTCTGCACAGGAATATCTGTCAATCTGTAAGACCAAAATAGCCTTAAAGAAGGAAATTTCAGAAAAATGACCCTCTACCTACCTGTTCTGGGAGATGGAACATGCTTCCAGCTGTGGAGGAGCCTGCAGCCTAAGAGTGCACTTCCAGGGAAACAGTTTTGGAGGAAAGCTTTGGGAGAAAGGTTGTGGTTTTAGTTGTTCACCCTCAAAAGTTAAACTACTATAAATGTATATTCCACAGGGCAGAAACAATTACATGTGTTTGCAGTAGTTCCTTTTGTCTCTCTTTTATTCCTAAATTAATCCTTCAGTTTTTGGTTGATTGTGACTGACAGATACAAGACCACTTCCCTTGTTAAAATGTACTATAAAGTGGTACTCAGCTTCTAAAAGCCCCTTTTCCAGACTAGATAAAAAATATACCAATATTTTAATCTTTCCTAAAGGCTCCTGGGATCTAACTTGTTCTGGAGCTGCCTGGGCACCTCTTGGACATGGCCACTTTTCAATGAGAGGAGTGAAAAGTGAAGAAACTTGAATAAAAAAGGACTGGCAAAAGGGGTTAAACCCAAACTTAATGCCACAGAGTTTTGACTGTAACTTTACAGTAGTGTAGTAGTGTAACAAAGGGAAATAATAATGAGCACTGCAAAGGCATTTGCGTTTTTTGAAGTTACATGGTTGGTTTCTAGGTGGTTAGAGTGGTTTTGTTAGTTTTATTTTTCTAGGGAGGTATCATTATCACCCTTTCTTCTGCCTCCCCAAGGAGTGTTAATGCTCAGAACACAAAAGAAGGAGGAACAGGACTATATAATAACTTAAAAAATTGAAACAGAGACAAAGGTTTTTCATGCAGAGAAACAGTGGTTTTAAGTTATTCTGTTTCAATTTGAGTTTCCCATGTAGAATGTTAGGGAGGTCTTGATGCCAGTGGTGGTAGCCAAGTGACCTAATGAACATATTTTCTAGTAAAATTCCAGCTGCAATTTGTTGAAACTTAAATTGACCTTTCCCATCCACTGCTCTAAGAAGAAATTCAGAAAATGGATGTCTTGGGTTTGGCCTTTGTTGTGTTCCCATGAGCATTTCAGCAAGCATCCCTGATAAAAGCTGGGCTTTGGAGGGGATTTTCTCATGCCAGAAGTTGTTCAGTTGAAATTACACTGTGACTGGAAGCCTATTTGAAAGGAAATGCTAAACACCCCTAGATTTATATACCCTAAAACTGTTTCTGTGGATGTCCCTGCAGGATTTCATAGCAGCCAGACCCAAAGCTCCACGGGCACTTTGCAAATGAGAAATCATCCTCAGATGCCCTTTAGCCAGCTTTAGGGTCCTCTAGGTGGGACTGAGTTCCCTCTTCAGTGTTGGTTTCACTCCTTATTGTCCTGGCTGGCCCTCTCTGGGTTTTGTCACACCCAGCAAATGGAACTCACTTTTTTGTCATGTTACTTGTGTGATCCACGAGCAAGGAAGCAGAAGGAGTAGGTAAATGAGGAGGGAATGAACATGTGTGCACTCTTGCTTTAGGCTGGAGAGACAAAACTCTTGGTTTCAGACCTCAGGTCAAGAAAAACTGTGCAATGCTCTTTCTAATATGGGCTCATTTGGGACAGAAGGGAAGGCAGGCAGGAAGGAGACACAGGATCAGGAGGAGACTCCCATTAAATTAATTTGAACTCTTTAAATCGAAATTGTCCATTTGGTTTCAGTTGTTGTAAAGGCTGATTTTTTTCTTCTTCTTCTTTATGTGAAGCTGTTTTCATAATTTTTTTCAGACAATATTTGAGTGTAGCAGGCCAGGCCTGGCACTTCAGATTTATTTTTAATGGAAAAAAAATGTTGAGCTGTTGCATGATTGTCAGAGGAATGTACCAGTTAAAAGGAGATTGGCATCAACTGATTTAAATTTTCCAAAATTAACATACAGGATAAACAGCTGACCTCTTCCTTTATGAGAGCTTTTCTTGATTGTTGTTCTGTACTTATGTGTTCTCTGTGAGTGCACTGAATGTGCATTAATGTACTCAGACAAGCTTGTTAGAATTTCCTAGCCCTACCACAAGACACAAGTAACATTTTGGACATCTATGTTCCAAACAAACTTCCCAGTCGTATTTTAATCCTCATCTCATGTGCTCATGATGGGGTTTATATGTGCTCATTTTTCTTTTCTGTGGAATGCTTTTGATTAGATAAAAATATTGCTTAATCCTCTAAGTAAACAGTGAAAGCAACCTAAAGAAGGACATTTAAAAGGTTTACTTTTCCAAAAGGAAAGGTTTTGCTATAACCTCTTAGTTTAGGGTTTTTTTATTGTTTCTAAACTAATGAAAAGAGACAAGTTTCTCATAAAAGCAACTATATATGGACTAATTAAATTGGGCAGTTTTGCTTAACTTTTCAGGAAGTCCTGGTAGAGGTGTTCCTGATGGAAACTATTTCTGTTTCAGACTGCAGAAATCCACTTTACTTTTCCTGCTAGTACTCTGTCCCATTTATATGAGGCTTATAGATCCTATCAGCTGAAAATGTCATCTCCTGCCTGCCCATCCATAAATACCAGCAGCAGTCTGAGTAATTTGCATCCTCTGCAAAAGGCTGACCCACAGACCTAGTGGCACACAAAGACCTTCCCAGTACACAGACTATCCAAATAGTGAGGAGTTACAAACCTTTAGGTGTAAACATTCACATTTTGCTGTTGGGGATCTTGATCAGATTTGCTTCTCAGTCAGAGAACGGGCCACAGCTGTACATACATTACTGATAGTGAAACTATTGACTGGGCTGCAGGGAAGACCAGAGCTGGGATAAAGCTGTTCAAAAGCTGCATGATTACACTGGAATATAAAATGTGTTGCAGGGTTTGATAGGCTTGTGATAGGCTTTTAAGGAAAGGAGAGTTAGCAGCTGAACTCATCTGTCACTGCAGGATGTTGAAAAAAAAATTAAATCTCTGTGGTTTGGTGTTGCATGAAGGGCTCTTTTGAAAACTGGGTATTGCAGCTTTTAGCTGCCACCCATCTACAGTTCTGCACTGGCACAAAGATGAATGAAGTGGCTGGGGAGCTGGTGCAGTGAATGATGTTAATTGCTAGCAAATCTGAAAGGGACTGTGTCATGCAGCCACTGCAATTGTGGAGAGCAGACTCAGCTGCCCAGGACACCCCTTCCAGAGCAGGTCTCTTGCTGCTTCCACTTCAGGCACAGAGTAACGCTCCCTGTGTTAAAGGCACTGCTACACTGAACTGCTTTCTGCACTTGCCTGCCCTTTCTCCTGCTGTTGCTTTAAAGCATCATCACATAAGGCTCCAGAGGAAAAAAAGCCTGAGAAGAGTGAAGTATTTGAGGTTAGTTAGTTTAAATGAAACACTTCTGAAAGCTCCAGAAGTCGGTAGCACCCCATCATAAGTGTTGTCAGTGGTCAGTAAAGGCCAGAGCTGTCCTTTCTCTGTGTGTATGAGGGAGGACCAGATAAAAGAACCTACCAAGAGTGTATCTGAAAAGGGGGCCCTGGAAATTAAGTGTGCACTGTTTTCAATTAGGATTAAAACTTCCTTCTGTAAGGATTCCGTGAAAGTGGATGTTAAAGAAAGGTTCCTTGCAGAATTTTTAATTAGGAACTTCAAAAGAGGAAGTGTATGGAAACTGTAGAGGCCCATAGGGAGGAGATTTAAATGGTAGAATGCTCTGAAAGCACCTACAATTTATTTTGAAAAACTACTGCAATTCTCA
Source organism: Calcarius lapponicus (assembly GCA_039654755.1). Lineage (NCBI taxonomy): Eukaryota > Metazoa > Chordata > Aves > Passeriformes > Fringillidae > Calcarius > Calcarius lapponicus. The sequence goes on along the minus strand of CM077466.1, from coordinate 63,960,219 downwards.
TAAAATTAAGAGGTGACACTTCAGCTTGTCACGTTATTTTCCTTCATTGCTAACAGACATATAAAGAGCAGAAATTGCTTCTTCTGTATGGAAAAATGGATGTTCTTATGAAATTGATCATTCTATAATCTGTTTGCCTATGTGCCCATCCTGGAAGAGAAGAAATAGTGAAGCCATAGGGTATATCTGTAGTGATCTGTTCAGGTTCAGGTTCTTACTTTGTTTCAATATATGCATCAGCCCTGTCTGCAGAATATTGTACTATTGCTGGTGCCACACCATCAAAGAGATTACATCTACAACCTGAGGGAATTTGAGAGACTGAAAAGATGTTCTTTGCTTTTAAACTGGGATTTTTTACAAACTCATTGAGAAATTGGTGAGGGTCCATCATTTCGGGATTTTTTTTCCTGTTGTTACAAATTTGTCTACAGCTGAATTGCACTAAACTCAGTCTTTATCCCTTGAGCTACAGTAAGTAGGTAAGCTATGTCCTGTGACAAAATAAGATGTCCAAATCAAATCTGGTTCGACAGTCTTGTAAATATAAAAAATATTTTTTCTCTGAGTTGTGCTGTTTCTGTCAAGTGTTCTCTGTTTTTATGGACTTGCAAGAATTAATCTTTAGCCTAAGCAGTGTACTTTGGTCCAGTGTCTCCCAGGTTTTTGGGGACATGCACCTGACAGTCCTGTGAACATGTGGCAGGAGACTGGAAATGTTCAATTTCTGCAAGCCCATTGTGTGAGCTGGTGGGAGGGACCCTGATTTCACTGCGAGGTGTCAGAGGGTAAAGTGAAAGAGGTGTGACACACAATGTCAGGGTCTCTGCACATGTCTGCTGTTGGTGGGCACTCCTTGTGTGGATGGATGACCATGGAATGCTGTCCCAATCTGCTCTGACTTGTCAGGCACCGTGGTCCCACAGCTGTGCCCTGCTTCAGGCACCGGAGCAGCTGCTGCAACAGAGCCAAGCCCATTCTCAGCCCTCTGGTTTCCTTATAGTGAACAAAAAGGAAGACTGTTCTTCCCTTAAAGTAAAAGTTAAACTTCAAAGCTGGTAACTGTTAAAAGTTGTATTTTGCTAGTGATGGCAGTAAAAATTACTTATCTGATATGCAGGTTCCTCCATCACCTCTGTAGGGTTTTTCTCTTCTGGCTTCACGACTGTGTGTATTTTTTTAATAGCTAATGAGAAGGACATCCCTGGGTGAAATTTTTATTATGGGCATTTCTAATGGAATTGAATTTCCTACCAACATGCACAAAATTAAAGCCTACAAAGTTCTGGGCTAACAACTTGCCCCTTTATCCTGGAAATGGTCTTGGCATCTCAGGTGGTGCCCGGTGTTAGCAGCATTGGATAGGAAGGCATGATCATGTGTGAGAGAGGGAGAAAAGATACACACACTCTTCATTCAAGTAATTCCACCACTGTTGAGCTCTTCAGCCCCCTCCTTGTGCATTTGCTCATTAACTCCTCTAATAGATGCCCAGGTATTTTTGTGACATCTTTGCTCAAGGATATTTAGTGTAACTGCTCTTGAGAGTTCAGTATCTGATTCCTCAGTACTGTGCTTTGCTGGTGACCTGGGCTTTTTGAGAATTTATGCACTAGAAAGTATTTAAAGAGACAGATTGGAAAATCATGCACACACTGCCATGACAGACAAACTCAGGCAGACTTATGTGAGCTTTTCCAAGCCCCTCATTCAGAAATAAACAGGAGATATCTTTGAGGCAAGGTGCTGTTCTCTGTTAAAGCTGTGTGCATACTTGTAATTGTGGAAGCAGTTCACAGTGATTAGGCAGAAATATGGGGGTTTTGTTTGTCACAACAGTCTTATGCTTTACATCAAGTTCTCAGCATTAATTTCTCACGTGTGGATTTTCACTGACTAGTAGCCACCTTGCACATGACCTGAAGAAGGAGTGAGAAGTTTTTAACATCCTATAAAAAGCTGCATGTCCACTTCCATGTCCTAGTCTCATTCTGTGCCCATGGTATGTTGGTCTTCCAAGCACCAAATGTTTTCTTGCATTTCCCTGCAGTCCTGAGGAGAAGAAATCTCAGCTGGCTTTTTGCAGCTGCTTTCTGTCATGGAGTTCCCCAAGGAGAGGTCACAGCTCTGCAGCATGATCAGACCAGAAAAAAAGGTTTTGGAAACCACTATCTTACATTGAGTCTTCTGGTTTAATATTGTATCCAGCTGGCAATACCACTGCAGCATGATTGCTCTGAGGGATTTGTGTGGTGTTGGCTGGTTCATCTCTAAATCACCCCTTCCTTCAAAGGATGTTCTTCCTGATATTCTTTAGGAACACAAGAACTGAAATTTCTCTCACCATAGAACTCTTGCTCATTCAATCCAGTATTTGAGTGAGGCTGTTATTTCCTTCTTTCAGGCTTACTGGAAGCAGAGCACACTGCTGACTCGGGTTTTTAAAACATAGATAAGGAAGTTCAGTCACAGTAGCAGTCCCCAGGACAGCCCATGGAAGCTAAGATGCACAGGATTAAACCGTGGGATTATATTGCTTGCGTGTAAAAGTGTCTTTATTCTGCCAGCCTGCCAATAAGCTATGTGTTGTACAAGACATACAAGTACATACAGCATTTAGGGTTTGCTTTTGTCTCACCCTGCTGTCCCCTCAGAGTTTTGAATGGCTGGCAGTGTGAGTAAAGGTGTTTGCTCACTGCTCAAAGGGTGTTTGTCTCTACACATGTTTCGCCTTGGCTACTGGGATAATCCTTACAAGATCCCTTACACACCATTAACATGACAAAGCGTGTTTTTTCTGTAACTTTATCCCTTCGTGCTCATTGTTTTGCAGTAACACCAGGGAGTGCTGGTCATTCAACAGCTAAGAAAACCAAGTAAATAGTGCCCATACCACACCTGATGTTTTAGGTGTATAACAGCATGCTTACTGCAGGGACAGCTTGCAGGTGTTGAGTGCAGTAATATATTACCAAAGGCAGCTAAGGTACTTGAAAATCACAACTGTCATGTACTTGCAGCCCTGTGCTTCAGTGGTTCTTTAATCTTTTCCCTTGTTATGGGAGATGTCATTTTTCTGATTTTCAGTCAAGGACATGAATAATTTCGCATTTCTAAATAATAATAATGATTTGTACCAGTTGTTACTTTGAATGAAATAACTGCACATTTACTTATGGAACCTCCCGGGGGGTCAGAAGAACGTGGTGTCCTGACCAGAGGTGCACTTGGTGCAGTGTTTGGGCACTGAGGATGGCCAGTGTGAACAGGAAGGAGGGTGTGCAGCAGCACCCCATTGTTCCTCTCTCCTTGTAGACAGTAGGAAGGCCTGGAAGGAGAAAGGAAAAGCAGCTTTGCAAAGGCTTAAGAGGCTGGATGTCCTGTTGTGAAGGAAGTAGAGTAGTTCTTGTTTGTCAGTGAAACAAGACGAGAGTGTGGGACTGAGGTGTGGGGTCAAAGATGGAATGAAACACTTTGCAGTGAATAAAATCTAATAGGTGGTATCTCTGTCTATGGCATGGGGTTGGAAGTAGATGATCTTTAGGGTTCCTTCCAACCCAAGTCTCTTTATGATTCCATGAAGACCAGATGTGCAGATAAACTGTGAATGTGGGGATCCCTGAATGTGGGGATGAGCTGATCCAAGAGCATAAAGTGCAAGAGAGTATCATGACTCCATTGACTGTTCTGGTAATCTTTGTGACCAAATTTTGACTGAGTTTCCAGTGGGAAAAAGGGAAGTCTAGTCATGTAAAAAGAAAAAGATGTTGCAGTATGTGGGCCACAGAAGGAGTTTCCCTGCTGGTCCCAGGAACATGATGATCATAACCCATTAAGAGTAAGAACAAAGAGGAAATTAAACTGAAAGCAAAAATATTCTATTTTCTTGTGTCATACCAGGCAGAGGCATATTTGCTTTATCACAGAGAGGATTGGCAGCTGATCAGAAGTTCCCAAAATGTCAACTAGTCTCTCACAGAGAGTAGACTGATTGCCAAAGTGTTGACTACTAAAATTATGTTACTATGTGCTTTGAATCTCAAAGGCTGAGTGTTCCGATTCCTGGGTAAAACCCCAAAGATTTAGTATATGCTCATTAAAGATAGATATACATATATATACAATGGAAAAAAGGAGTTTTACTTTTCTAGCCAGTTGGGCCCAGCTACTTCCATACAATAACATCTGGTATGTGCTCTGCCCCCTTTTTTGCTCAGTCTTTTGCAAATGTGTTTGCTGTCTGCTCTCTGTGTTATTTACCCTTATTTGGACAATTTTTTCTTACTTTCTTTTGGAGAAAGCATTTGGGAGTTGATGCTTTCTGCACTCTCTCTGAAAATGAGTTTATTGGTCTTGCCAAAGCCCAAAATGTCTTCTCAGGTAACTGGTGTTAAAGTTTATCGCTTAAGTACAACATCCTCCAAATTTAGGTTTCAGAAAATTAGTTATACTGCTAATAAATTTTCAATTTTGATGCTTGGCTTGAGAATCTGGGGTGTGATTTCCAGATGATGATGATGATGATAGCCCTTCATACTGCAGGATGTTTAAAGACAAGGAACCTTGTGTTTGGCTGTTTTTCATTAAGAGATGCTGTATATTCTCCCAAACCCCATACCCTAGAAAAAGAGTAAGAGAAGAAATTTTGTTGCCCTTTTATTCAGTACTTAGGGGAAAAAAAAAAAACAACCAAACAACTTTCCTTTGGGAGAGCTCCAGTGTTTTATGTCATATCCAGACCCATCTATCACAGCTCTCAATCACTTAGGGGTTTGGTGCAGGTAAACATATTTTTGTTGTGTCCTCTTGAATTAATCTTGCCAGGTCATGGCACGTGATTCTTTCCCTGTGTGCTGGTGTCTAGGTATTCCTTGCAAAATGTTTCAAACATCATCTGCTTTACCTCCTGGAAGAAGCTCTGTTGCCATTGGTACATTCACAGAGCTCTGGCTTGTTATTTACAGAAACGACTCTAACCTTTCCTTCCAAAAGCAGTTACCACACAAGTCCTTGTTCCCCTTGCTGCTCAGATAAATCTCCCTCTGATTCTAGGGAACAGCAATAAAATATTTCCCCAGTGCTCTGTTCTCAATCGTAGCCAGCCAAACTTCTTCATCCGTTTCATTAGCCTCTGTGTACAGAAGGACTGCATTAGTAGCAAGGGGTTTTATAACCCTTTCTCCTCAAACATATCCCCACTGTTTCTTTTGCATTAGAGATTTTATAGGCATTTTTAAACGCGTATTTTATTTAATGTTATATTAGTGCAGTTATGGCCCATTCTAAAGTGTTACAATTCTCAAGATGATACGGTAGGAATTTGAGACTTATAAAATGATCCAAGGAGAACTGTGAGATTATTAACTTGAGAATAATTTTAACAATCAGTAGTAATTTTAAAAGAAGGGATCTTAGTGATAAATTATTTGGTATTGTTGTGAAATAGTTGCCATTTGAGGTAATAGTTTCATAAGATGCTCTTCCTCTTAGACTAGAAACTACCAAGTGATGAAATGGCAAGGCCACAGTAGGAGGTAACAATAAACTCTGTAATGGTAAAGTGCTTTCTTAGACAGACAAAGAAAAATAGAGGACTCTAGATATGTCTCTCTCATAAATCAAATGTGATTAATTCTATCCTGGTTGTTCTTATACTGGAAACAAAATCTGAATAGCGCTGCTTGCATTGGCATTCTTCTGTGGCTTCAAGCTGAGCAGAATGTGTTTTGATAAAGATCCCACATCAATGCCTCTAATACTCTGGATATATTTTCTGATCAGGTCCTCAAAGCTCTAGGAGATGGCCACATTTCTGGTTTCTTATGAAGCAAAATCCTTCTAGACACATCTGAATGTTTTCTTCAGAAGTGAGCCCTGGACTGAAATAAGGTTCATGCTATTCCAGGTGTTTTAGATACTTGTCTAGATCTGGGAGCATAACTAACACCAGGGATTTCATGGTTTTGTTTAAATCTGTCTTCACAAACTGAAGAGTTCTGAAATAAGATATATTTCACTACAATGAGGATGTGAAATGAGTAGTAGTACTTCTCTGCTTACTGTCAATGGGTATAATAGCAGAGAGCTACCCAAAAGTCTGGAGAAGGAAAGAAGTGCCGTCTTAGACAAACCTTATCTATATTTAATGCCAAGAAGCTTTTGCCGTTAACATTTTAGTGTGGTCTCATTTTTCTGCTGATTTCCTGAATGCAAATTTCTTATTGACCTTTGAGCCCAGTTATGGGCTTTTACAGCTCAGTGAGCCTGGTTAAAAACAGCTTCTGGGGCAATCTGGAACAATTTTAGGAGAGCCCCATGGCACTGTCGGTGTCCTAGGGACATCAAAGGACAGTATGGGATGTGGCCTCCTCGGGAGGAGCACAATGGTGAGCAGGAGTGAGGCCTCCATGAGTGCAAAGTCCACCAGAGTTTCATCAGCTTGTTTCTCACCCTTGAGTGGGTCATTGCCCATCTCAGCTGGTGCCCATGCCTGCATGCTTGGCAGAGGAATGGGTTTGTAAATGCACTTTTCACTCACTGCTCAATGCTCAGCTCCCTACCAAGCCTCTTGAAGCAGTATCAAATTCTCAGAAACCCATTGTCTGACCTCTTTCTTTTGGAATATTTATTAGTGTACAACAGCTACAGACTTATACCAATGGTTATGAATAGCAGCAGCAGTAGGTAACTATTACTAGTGTGCAGTCTTACTGTTTTCAACACACCAGAGTAATTAGCTGTTTTCATCTTTGTTTGATTGCACTAATATTCAAATGTAAGCATCACTTGATGCACTTTTCAAGAAGCAAGAGCTGTATCACCTTTGTGTAGGCCACTTCCAAATCTACGTGGTGATATTCTTCCCGTGCTGCTGTAATTGATCTAAAATGATACTGGCTAGAGAAGGAGTTTGGTTAATTTCACCTCTCAAACAAATGTGTGTCAGGAAATAAAAGTGAGTGGAAAAAGTCTGTCTGGACAGGCAGCATGCTGTGGTGTATTATGTTTCTCTGACATGCGAGGAATGTGGCAGGGAGGTCTACGGTTCCCTGCTGTAGGCACTAACACTCTGGCTGGAAAGCAGCTTGAGATGTGCCTTTTGCTTCATTAAGCAAAAGGCTTTCTGCCCGTGGCAAGAAGTGCTGTTAAGCACAGTGGAAGTATTATAGTGTGTGTGGTTAGATAGGGTTGCCAATTTCAAGTATCTAAAATCACAAGTCAGATATTCCAGCATAAAATTGGTCTAGAAAATAGAGATTTAATTTTTAAAACACTTAGTTTCCTTTTTGCCTCTTAAGCTTCATTTATTTTTAAGTGAAAGCTGAGATCTTCACTGAAAGTTGAGATCCTCATCTGATTTCAGGGCTTTAAGAAAAACAGCAAATTACAAAAAACTTGCAAAAGGGCCATAAAGGTTGTTAACTGTGAGCCAGGCATCTCCTGCAGAAGCTGTGTGATTGTATAAGCTTTGTCAGTGTAAATAAGATCTGAAAGGCAGGGATGCAAAACGCAGGCTAAGCTCCTGGCACTTGCAATGTAGTTGAGGTTTGCTTACCTTTGACAAATAACAGTAACTGTGCTGGCTTTTGTTACTGAGCAGCCAGCCAAAAAAAAACCAACAAAACAAACCAGCACAGTCTGGCAAGCCTGTGTTGTGTGGGGGAGCCACGGCGAGGCAGTTTGTGGACCTTGCAGCCAGAGTTACCTACAGCTGATCCGTGTCTGGGGTAACTTCTGCAGCCTCCCAGAGTTTTGTCCTGTGTGTGTTGGGGTCATAGCAGGACTCCTGCTTACACAAGCCAGCAGATAATGCTGAGGGATGCATTAATTTCCTCATGTAATGCACTGCAGCTTCCAAAGAAACGGCAGTGCATCCCTGAAAGGGAAGGTGTAAGAATGGTGATATCCAAGGTGTTCTCCCCACTCTGCCAAAGCTGTAGCTTGTTAAGAATATTAGCTAACTAAAGATTGGAAAAGTACTGGACCCAGCTAATCTAAGTTTCTGCACCTGCAAGGCACTGTGTCCTTGGGCATAGCTCTGGTACAATAACCAGTAGTGAAAGAGACGTGAGAAAAGAGAGATGTAACCTCTGAGGAATGGGGAGGAGCTGATGTTGTGGGGTGGCCAATGGACTTTTTAGATTACAGAATATTCATGACCTTATTACTGCTGTAAATAAATATCTGGTGCTCTAATCAATAAACGGAGCTTGCTGATCACTCACATTGAGTGCTCGAGCTTCCCTGCATCCACGACAGGAGCTTTAGGATTCTGAACTGCCACGCTGGTAGCAAGCAAGGAAGGTGGAGTGCTTCTGTTTCTAGGCACTGTCACAGTGCTGGAAAATCAGTGCCAGAGCATAGGCATAGGCATTTTTAGGATCATTCCTTGTTCCTGCCAACCCGCACTTCAGTTCCAAAGAAGACTACAAAAGCACACACTGCAAAGACTAAGATCCAAGAATTTGAATAATTGTATAGGATTTGTAAAGTAAAACTCAAGTTTACTGGCTTGGAGAGCGCATGCTGCAGTACCTCCATCAGACATTAGGTATGTGAGCTGCAAATCTGGTCCTGTTCTACCTCCCTGTCTTGAACTCTTGAACTTGAGATTTTTTTTTCTGCTGTGCAACCCTGGAAGAAACAACAATTCTTGAAATAACATTTTAGCGTTATTAAACACTGCTTGTTGGATGCTCTGACATTTGGTGCTGGCAGCTCTGCCTGCGTCTTCAGCATGCATCTGGCTGTCACTGTTCAGCCAGTCCTTTTCCTCTGCACAGCTAGTTCAGATGGAAAACACCTTGTCTCTCAAGAGTGCTCCAAGTGGCTGTTCAACGTGGCTAAACCTCAGGAGCTCTGTCTTGCAAATATAAACTTGCTCTTAAGCATAATTTTCATTGTTTCTGAGAGTCCTATTAATTGTAGAGGAATGATAAATAATCCAGTGGTCTGAAACCACATTATTCTGACTCAGGGGCCTGTTACCACTGGAGATGGTGCTTTTGGTGTTGGAGGTGTATGAGATGCTCTGATGTACTCTAGGACCTAACTGCTCACCTGAAGGTTCAGTGTCATTTAAGACCACTAAATCTGCAGGATGTATCATTCAGCTTGTAAATGCTTCCTCCGCCTCTGGTGGAAACATTTATAGTCAGAAGCAATGCCTTGAAATGTTTACTAATGTCATATTGAAAGGACAAAAAAAAAGATATATAAACATGTTGTGTGCATTAATTATTTATCTTGCAATCAAGAAAGCATAAAAGCAATCCAGGGTGAAAATTGGGAAGAGTTGTGAAGGAGAACACTGACTCTCAGTTTGAATAATGCAGACCCCATTCAAGCTTTCTCTGCAGAGCATGAGGTCTAATCCCAGCACAAGTAAACAATGTGGGGGGTTTAAAATCTAAAATTTTTAAAAATCATGCTGCTCTTGAGAGGTGATTAACTGTGCTCACTTAGCTTCAAGTAAATAATTAAACTGTGAGGAGTTACTCTTTTCCAGGTTCCTTTGTCATGTTTCTTACTTATTAATTCTTAGGTATTCAATTTCTAGATTTTTTAGCATCAACCAGGCTCTGCTTCTATTGTCTAAAAAATAAAATATGTAAAGGAAAAACTGCCACAGATTTAAATACATTGTATTGTTACAGTATAAATACAATCTCTGCGATTAAACCACTTGAAAATACGAATCATCAAAGTTTTGTCTCAGGGACTCAGCCACCTATGAGGGTTTTGTGCCTTTGAAAATCTCCCTAGTGTGCTTTGCTTCTCCTGATTGTTCTTGGAAGAAAATTAGCTTTTAGTCGTTTAAAATCTGTTGGCTTTATTTGCTGCTAAATATACCCATGGTAAGTGCTGTGGGATCAAAACAAAAACAAGTTGCTCTTCCAACGATGTGATTTGCAGTTTGGCAGAAGTCAACAATACAGCTCTTAGAGTATTTGGGGTCATGGTGCATTAAGGTAGATCCCTTTGGCCTGGATCAAGAACCTGCGAGGTATCTTCAAATCAGAGGAAAGAGTGAATTTAAAGATACTAGAAAAGGATGAGAGAAGCCACTTGAGAAAGCAGGTAGCCTGGTCCAAAGTCCTGGATTTGTTTTGTCCTTGTCCCATGCCAATGTTCCTACATTAGAGTAGTGCCCTCTTAAAAATGTCCTCTGAGATTCTGTCACTTATTGAGGGTTTGGGCAGATTTTTTCCTCTTGGAAATGTTTTCCTGATGATTCAGTTGCTCCACCAGGTGCCTGTGGCTTTGTCATTAGCTTGCTATCTTTGTGGGGAGAGTAGGATGATGCCAGGTTGAGAAAGTGAAAGGGGACAGGGAGGGAAATTCTCCCATGGTGGGAGGAAGTTCATGAAGGACCTGGATGAAAAGCCCTGAGATGATTAAGAGAAGAAAATGTTACCCATGCAGGCGCATTGTCATCATGATTTTCACTATGAATGTCTTGTATTTTGAGATATTTTGGAAGTGTTGTAGACAGATGTTAAATAAGAGCAAAGTTTGTAATCTAATCACTATCTCAGTGGCAGAGAGACCTCTGGATTCCACCTGCAGAACTAAAAGTTAGTTATGCATTAACAGAAAGACATGACCTTTTCCTGTCTTTTCTACCCTCACAGATGAACAGGAGCCAGCAGTCAGCAGTGATTCAGATATTTCATTGATCATGGCAATGGAGGTTGGACTCTCCGATGTGGAGCTTTCCACTGATCAAGACTGCGAAGAGGTGAAATCTTGAAAAACAGAGCTCCAGCACTAATCCACAGGGGAGGGTCACAGGTAGGGACCGAGACAGCTTTCTAGGATTTGGACCAGTCATGCATATGCCTCCAGAGCACTGTCACTCCTGCACACTCCATGCTGAGATGGTCATGAAAAGCAATAGCAGCTGTTGTGTCTGCCTGGATGCGGTTTCATCATCTGCACTCCTTTGTTTGGCTCACATGGGAGATGGGACACTTCCAGTTTACCCACGTGCTTGGGAACAGTCATGGAACTCTCCAGGGGCTCATAAACATGCAACTGAAATGACAGCTTGAGTGTTTTTTACACTTGTTCAATCAAATTTTTGTTGTGTTTTTTGAAAAGGCATATGTTTATTTTGTTTGTTTGTTTATAGTTTGTTATGGATGGACAATCTTTTTTTATTGACTGACCCCAGCTTTTTCAAGAGTTCAGTCCAGAAACCTGAATTCCCGTTCATTGGTCACTTCATGATCTGACCAGGATTTATCATTGCCTTGTTGTTTCTGCATGAATTACATGTGGCTGGCTTCAGAAGGATCATGCACCAGCACCCTGCATTATATAACACCTGCCTTCATTAAGTGGCAGGCTTGGAAATGGTATATTCTGAAGGCTTTTATTTGTAAGAGAGCTCTGAATTAGCAGAAATTTGGGTTAAAATGGCATTAGTTTGTCTCTTAAAGCTCTGTTCTAGACAAGTATTGTACAGTGTGAAGGAGAGAAAGAAGAGCTTCAAGCATCACTCCATCCATGTAGTCCTGTCCTGTATTTTATGCTCTTCACAGGTATCAGTACATTTGTGTCCTTCCTCCAAGTGACAGTTCGGTAGCTGGAAAGAAAGATCTAGCATAACATCACTTCTTAATTTTACAGACCAAAACCAGATCAGTGGGCTAAAGGAGCATCTGAGAGGTTTCCAGAGGCTGCTTATTAACAGTTCTGCATTAAGCAGGTGACAGTATTCTTACAAAGGGTCTGGAGATGCTGCTGTTAGTGTCAGAAATTGCTAAGGGAACAAGAGGCAGCCATTTGAAATGCTTAATTCCTGGTTTGCTTTGGGTCTTTTCACTTAGTATGTTTAATTTCTTACATTTTGACAGCAGTTTTTGTCTGCTTGTTATTTAACAAGAGTTCAGGTGGTTTGTTGCCCTCAAGAGTCCCTGTCAATGTTTTCAGAAGCATAACAGAATATTTGCAATTTGTATACAGATACATACACCAAAATATATTGGGGAGGGAATTTGGGGAGGGAATTTGAAAATAAAAGAACTAATATAATTCAAAACACCTAAATAATAATGACCTGACATAATGATTTATTTCATCCTGAGCTCTGCTTTCCAGATAAGAGCTCATTGTTAATTGTTCAGTGTGTGATTTGGTTTTTCAGTCTAAATACTCAACTGTGAAGAAGCTTACTGTTACACAAGAATACATAGTTTCTGTTGAGAGTCAGATGATTTGAATCACATTACTGCCTCCTGAGTCCGTCCCCAGAATCAACAATTCATCTTACATTGAAATTTCATGCAGAGGTCAAACATTTTGACTTGGCAGTGTCATGATGGCATCTCAAAATACAACTCTTGGGGCTCACTGCGTTTAATCTCCTGGTGGATTTACTTGTTAAATTTGAAAACCAACTTCCAGCCAAAATTTATGTTTGTCAGATTTTATTCAGGAACAAATGTGTTTATCCCTAAAATTTTGGCTGACTTGCTCCTTCAGTACAGAAAGAAGGAAAAAATGTTCTCCATGCTCTTCTGTCCATTTAGAGCTAATTAAACATTTAGTTTAATTTTGGTTTATGTTCTTAGTCCCTAAATTTCAGGGTAATCTTGAGGTAAAGGTTTTAAACTGAAAGAGGGCAGATTTAGATTAGATATTAGAAATAAATTATTACTGTGAGGGTGGTGAGGCACTGGAAGGGGCTGCCCAGAGCAGCTGTGGATGCCCCATCCCTGAAAGTGTTCAAGGCCAGGTTGGATGGGGCTCTGAGCAACTTGGTCTAGGGAAAGATGTCCCTGGCCATGGCAGAGGGTTTGGAACTAGATGATCTTTAAGGTCCTTTCCAACCCAAGACATTCTGTGATTCTATGAAAATGACTCATAACTGTGCTGTTACATCTTTAGAAGCCATTGGAATGAAAATCTTTTTTCAATAGAGGCAGCTGGAAATCTTGATTAAAAAAGAAAGTTACAGACTGTTCCAGAGGGTACACTAGGTTAGTCTTGACAATATTTGTGGTTCTGTAATCTTGTTTTCCTTATTCTTTTATGTCTTCTCTATTCCTTGCTGCTATAGGAAAGGCCTGACACATCAATGTTGAAATTGATCCCTACACACAAGAGTTTGCTCAAGGTACTGCATCAGCTCCACTTAAGCTCTGTAAATAATGCTGAAATCAGATTTAAGTGGTGCTTACATCAAATTTTGACCCAGGAATGAAATTAATTTCAAATGACTGCAGGGGAAGGAGTGAGGCTGGTTCTATACAGTCAGGGCTCCTCACAGAAAGTTCACACACTGGTACAATTTCTTCTGCAGCACTGGAGCCTGGGTGCTACATGTCACAGGAACATCACAAACACCATGTCCAAGTTGTCAGTGATGCTTTCACGTGTGCACACTGCAGCTCAGCAGACAGGCAGAGAACTCCTGGCCAAACTGCTTGGGTTTCAGAGGAGCTGTCACAAAATCTTCATTTTATTTCATCAACTGAATTAAGTTGATCTCAATGGATAGATTGACCAATTAGCTGTTGCCATAGCAGAACCACCCACGGCACAGCAGAACAAGCAAAGCCTGTGGAAAAGCAAGGCAGGAGGAGAAGCTCCCAGCTGATACTGAGCTGAGTCCTTTGCCCAGGAAAATCTTTAAAGGGAGCTGTGCTCAAAAAGGCATCACAGGTTAGGTAATTCAGACCCTGCATGTATTTCTGAGAGTTAATGAGGAACTTTGTAGAGGTCTGGTGCTGTGCACACACGTATCCTAAATACCCCATGTTAGATCTGGTCCCTTGAGGTCCACATGTGGTCATTAGCAGAGGCAGGGTGCCAGGTTGGGTGAGTGGTTTTGACATATCACCAGTTAGTGATATGCCTTTTAGAAGAGGCATCCCAGCAAATCTGGGTCAGGAGTCTTTCTGCTTTTGTTTTCCCAGTCCATCCTGCAGCTTCACTCAGGGAAGATGTTGTTCCATCCCTGTCCTCAGGTGTTCTGCAGCTCTGAGCACTGTTAAGTGATGATAAGGGCAAAGCTGGGGTACACATCACTGAAGCCTGAACTTAGGAAAGCACTTAAGTAAATGTTTTTTTCCGTCCTTCTTAAAAAAAACCCCACAATTAATTTTGGACTTGCACTAAAATTTAATTATTTTCAACATGTCTTCTATGAGCATACATAAGACCCTGTGTCAAACAGAAATGTTTTCCTGAAGCTTGACCTGACTGACAATATCCTTTGCACATATAACCTGTGAACTGCCTTGGGAATTTGAGGTGCTTTGTAAATGTTAAGACTCCCTGATGTGTGTTTGTAACATGTATGAAAGCCTTAATTCTGTACATCTGCATGCCCATGCCCACCTTGGTACTGCTGCCCGCTGAGCCTGGCCATTAAGAGGGTGAGGCTCAGCTGCTGGGGATGCAGTACTGGCTGTTCAGAAGGGAGAGCAGCCTTTAGCATGCAGCCAGGAAAGAACAAAATCCTCCAGAGCCCTCTGACAAGGAGGTGTTCACAATTCTGCAGGCTGGCACCGTGACTGAGTGGGGGCATCTCCTGCACAGGGGCAGTGGCCAGGAGATTGTGTGACTCCCAGGAAAAGGCACTCTTGTCATTACTTGGTCCTGTGCTTCTCCCAGTAATTCCTGTCTTGTCATCTGAAGCACTTTTCTTTTCCATGAGCAAGTGGTAGGTGGGAGAAACATTTGCCTTAGTGAGGCCCGTTGTCCCTCAGGCTGGGTTGCAGGACAAAACCTGGTGAGACAGAAACTGCACTCAGAGTGTACCTGGATTTTCTTGGGTTTCACTAAGCTGCCTTCCCAAAGGTCTGTTCAGTAGGTAGGATGCACAGGCATAGGCGGAATTTTGCACTCACAAACGACCTGATGTGTGCATGCTGATGTGCAAGGCATCAGGTCTGCATCCCCTCCCCACAGCTCACCTGTTCTGGTGGGGATACAGACCTGGCACTTACTGAGGGTTTGGGGCTTTTTATTTTCCCACTGCTTTGGAGCCCCAAAACCAGGATCAGAACTATCATAGCACTGCAGTTCATTCTTTAAGCACTCTACAGAATTAAATTGGCATCTATGCTTTAAAAGTGCATGGATGTGAGTATGGAAACTGTACTGTTGTGAAATCAGAAGCAGTTGTCATTTTTAGGCCTTTTATTTGAGGGAGATTGTGGCACAAAGAAAAAAGGCTTTATAGATGCAATTTGGAAAAATAAATTATTGAAATCACATTTGATAAGAGGTCCCTTGGATTTCACTAATGACCTCTGGATCAAATCCCAAGGAAGTCATTGCAAGAAGGGCATTGATGTTGGGGTGCATCCATTTCACAGGGCTAAAATGGCAGAGAAATCCAGCCTGTTCCTTGCCAGCCCATCTCACCAGTGTTTGTCCAAGGGTGAGCCTTTGTTGCAGGGGAAGGAGGTCACCGGGTCAGACTTGCACAGTGCTGCTTCCTCTCCTGTGTTTTGTGCTGCCAGTATCTCTTGGAGCAGGTTGGAGAGGGGAAGGGAGCTTGCCCGAGTTCAGCTCCAGGGCCTGGCCAAAAGCAGGCCATGGGTTCCAGCAGGCTGGGGACAGCCAAGCTTCTGGAACTTTGTGATGAGCACTGAGCCCCACGTGGACTCATTTGTTTTGTAGATGCAAAAACGTGTGAGTGACCTGGGGCCGGCAGCACGAGGGCGGCGGATCGGCTTGGTGGGTGCGAGCGGGAAACACAGCGGGGAGAGGTTTAGGCTGAGGGAAAACGAAGCTGGAGCTGTTGCTTTCACAGGCTTCTTCAATAGGGCAAATTGATCCAAAATAAACACTGCTTTCATTTTTACCAAGCTGTTACCTGAACTAATTGATAGCTTCAGAGAATGAGGAATGCCAGATGGACTGTTGAGGGAGGATCTGTTTGGGAAGCAGATGGCAGCTGCGGGTGGGGACAGAGAGTGGGGGCGAGGGCTGCCCCTCTGCTGTGCCATTACCCCGCTGGGCTGGACACCCACTTGGCCCCTTTAGCTGCCCATTTCTTTGTCAAGGAAACACCCTTCTAAACAGGAGCTGTATTTCAAAGGGAGAAATAAAGAAATGAAAGATGTGGATTTTGAATGAAAAGCCAATGGATGATTTTTCCATCTGAAATTAATCTTGTCTCTCTCCGAGAGTTTAATTGTGAATTGGTGAAGTTACTTCTTTCTGTAGTGAATGGAAAAAGAAATGAGAGGGGGGAAAAAAAGGAGTAATATAGTGTTTTCAGTTTCTTGTGTTTTTCTTGATTCTTGGTTCTGAGTAGCATTAAACACAATAGCCAGATCAAGATGCTTGTTTGCTCTGAATGTATACAGTTATTTCAGATGTCAAATATCTAAATGTTTTGTATATGTATGTAATGCCATCCACAATACTTGTTTCATGTTAGAAACCTGAAATGACTGTACCATTTTATAATTAGATATGTAAAGAGGGGACAGTGGGTGGGAGGGTCTGTTATTTTTATACCAAGATGTTCCTTGTATTTAGTGAACATTTAAAACAGTTTTGTACTTGTCAAAATATACATTCCATCCATTTCCAGAAGAGAATTATTTCTATTTAGAGTAGTTTATAAGCAAACCAAAAAAAAAAAAAAAGGTAGCATCCCACTTATATGCAGTTCCTGAACAAAGCAGCAGTATCCTGGTTTTCAGTCATGGCTACAAAGCTTTTTCCAGCCATGTCTCTTCTCACATGCAGCAGAGCCATACCAGCAAATGCCAGTGTTATAAAGGGAATTAAAATCCCAAATGAAATAAATGCCACATGGATCAGTGCACAGCTTGACAAAATAACTTCATTAAGTTCAGAGACAACGGTCTGTCCCAGTGAAATTCTCCAAAGCAAAGAGTCCTGCTCTGGACAGCAGGAGCAGATTTACCGGGGGGCTTCAGCTCTCTGTGCAGAGCCAGCAGCCTCAGCAAGCTGGGGGATGCAGGGATGTCACACTCCTGCACTGTGGCTCTGCAGCTTTGGTTTGAGAAACACCTACCAAAAGGTCATGGCAAAATCATACTGTGGCATTTGCATGGGCCATCCTTTTTCTTGTAGCTGGCTTTTTCATTCCCTCCCGTTCCCTGCTACCTGTGACGTGCTGCCAAAGCTGTGCAGTAGCAATTTGTGAAGATTTTTTTGCCTTTTTTCCCTTCTGTACAGTCTTGCAAATAAACTTTTAACTCTTTGCTGGCATTTTATAATGTATACATCTTCCTCTCCAATGCACTTTATCTCTCTTGAAAAATGTGGGAGTCAGAGAACTACCATCTTAAAGGGATTTGCCTGAAATCATGAGACACATACTTTTTATTATTTTGTGTCCTTTTTGCTTTGTTAAATACTGTAAATGCTAAAGAGCATAGACAGTGACTCAGCTGGGGGAAATACCGAAATGTTGAGGCTAATACTTGGAAGCATTAATCAGTAGTCCAACATGGCTATTTTTGTTATATAGAGGATTATAATGTAAATATGTGAGACTGTGTTATTACGTACTAGTAAAATATTGCAACTCTCAAAGTTGAGATGGTGAATTCCAAGGAATTTTATTGCAGGTTTTTTAATAAAACAAATCTGATTATTGTGTTGTATGTACTTTCTAACAGCCTGTGTAAACCTGGAGTTTCCTGTTGTGTGAAACTTGTGGGTTGTTTCTTCCCGAACTCAGCCACTGCACACTTTGGCGTTTATAGGAGGCAGAGGGTACCAGTGGGAAAGGACCCAAGTGACATCCTGGTCTTCCTGACACGTTTCCCACTCCTTCTAAACAGAAAGCAGCAGCTGTGTGAGAGGTAAATGCTTCTGCTCCCTCAAGGGAGAGCTGCAGCCTCAGCCCAGACACCGCAGGATGTTAAAACAGCTTTAAAAGATGACTGCTCTACAAGGTGCCATGCCTCAGTGGGAGCTGCTCCGCTGTTGAGGCGTCATCCCCCTGCAATTCCCTGGCCTTATCGGACATCGCTGGCAGCGGGGGAGGAGGAGAGCCCAGGGATTGTTGTGTCACCCAGCGCTGGTGTGCTGCTTCCTAGTGGTTTGAGGCACGGTAAAAATCCTGCCTAGATGCAATCTAAGGGACTTACAGAAAAGTTTTCCGGTAGATGCAGAAGAAGGCAGAGGGAAATCCGTGAGGGAGCCGGCTCCTGGCTCCAGCTCCCGCCTGCCCCATCCCGGCGCACCTTGGCTGCTTTCCGGCCGGTGCCGCCAGCACACGCTGCTCTTTCCCAGCCGCAGCGGCGCTTCCGAGGGGACAGCATTCCCGATGGGCTGGAGCCGTGGGTTGTGTTCCCCCGGAGCCGGGCAGGCAGCAGCTGCGGGCCGGCTCACTCTCAGCTGCCCGGACCCTGCTGCCCCCTGTGTGAAATTAAACAGGGCAGGAGACTTTTTCTCCTTTTAATGCTTTTATTAAAAGTGATCAGCTCAGGACTGGGCAGCTCGACGGATCTGCAGCTTCCGTCATCTCTCCCAGGGTGACACCGAGGAGGAGGATGTGCGCGGCTTTGTCCACAGGGGCACGGCTGGGGTCCATTCCTCGAGGGAGCCCCGTAACCTCACCTCCTTCAGCTCCGCAGCCTCGCCCCCCCAGGTCTCGGTTTCGGGACGGCTCCCGCCCTCAGGGTGAGGGGCCACGAAGGTCTCCAGCATCTCTGCAGGCTCAGCACTCCGTTCCTCACGTCCAGACACCACTCCAATTTCTTAACTCGATACTGGCTCGTTGTTTTGGGGGTCTTTTCAGTGTGTTTGGAATAGTAGCTTCTCATGGCATGCTGGCCCCGAAGTTATTTTGCATGTCCCCCCCTCTTACATCTCATTTCTCTTCACTGTCTGGGGAGATCCCTGCCTTTTAGTGTCCGAGAGAAGAGCCATTAACTCAGCCCAGCTAGGGCTTTTACCAATACAGAAGGAACCATCAACAACAACGACTCGTAATTACCGTAACAAACAAGCAGCACCCCAGCAGCAACAGTGGTCTGGGCTAGCTTTTGTAACTTTTCCTCACACAAAAAAAATTGGCAGAATTTTAGTTCAGAACACCGTGCACCCCCCGCCGCCCCGTTCATCCCCGCTCTGCCCGCACGGAGGGGCAGCGGCTGGCTCGGAGCAGAACCGCCCGCGATGGATTTAACCCGGCTTTGCCAGCAACGCCGGGAATTGCTTTTCTCCTCTCAACTCCTGTCCGCAGCACAGCCCGAAGCCCCCATCCCACCAGCCCTGCTCCAAGGGCAGAAGCCCTCCACACCGACACAAACCCTGGCTTGCCTTTGGAAAGAGGATTTATGTCTTGCTAGCCAAGAAATCCTGTCTCGCTCTTCCCCGCGCATCTCCCTGCCGGCCAGCTGCTCCATTCCCTGTCGGCCTTTCCCGGCCGGCCCAGGGGCAGCGGGGCCGCGTTTCCCGGCCTGCAGCTGTGCCAGATGTTGGGGGAGCTGTGCCAGATGCTGGGGGAGCTGAGCGCCCCGCACATCTGGCGGCAGAGGCAGCAGCGCCACCAGGGCTGTCGGTAACGGAGGGCGTCCGGCAATTCATGCCTGGGTGTGAGCACCTACTTGGAGTTACATCACTCTCAGCTCTAAATGGAGCTGATTTCTGGTCAAAATATGGAAATAAAGCTGTGCTGCTCTGTGCGCTGTTGCTTTGTGGGCTTTTTCCAGAAGGAATAAGGCAAATTGTACTCTCTCGTCTGATTCAAGGAGGTGACACTCAGATGCATCACAGTCAACGGAGAGGATGTGAGATTCAAAGGGAATTTATCCAGGGTATAAATCTATAACCTATAAATCTATAGTATCTACAACGCAGGGTCCCGTGATATCCAAACCATGCTAAGAAAGAAAATGCACTTTCAGGGTGCCCATAAAGGAGATGCATTCACCTCTGCTGGGTCTCAGGAAGCCACTCCGGAAAAAAACACTGAGAAGGCAATTCTCTAACACATGGAGATCAGGTTTGGGGGCATCCCTGAGGGAATAGGACTTGATGGCCCAAAATAAATCTAATGAGCCAATCCATTTATCAGAATTCAGCTATAAGAAATCAGTGCGTAATAGGTGAGGCTATATTTTTGCAAAACACTCATTCCTCAGCTTCAATCTCTGTGCAAACAAGTTGCTGGCAAGTCCTGGCAGCAGTGGAAGTGGGCAAAGTGTCACCACCCTCACATGCCTGGGCCACTCCCTGCTGCAGGCTGCTGCATGGCTCCTCTGGACGCCCTCCTGGACATCTGCAGCTTGGGTTGGCAGTCCATCCCCTCACCTGAGAGCAAAGGCAGGCTTGCACGGGGAGGCCAGCAGCAGCTCCTGGTGACTGAGACCCAGGCAGATGTCCCTCCTCCTGCTCCACCCAGGAAGCATGTCCATCCTGGCAGAGGGACAGGGCAGCCATCTGGGAGTGGTGATGCTTTCGATGCGCTGGCAGAGCCACAGCTTTCACCTCTTGGAACCCAGAGCTCAGATGAAGTTGTTCCTCTGTCCCTGCTTGGGGCAGCCATGTCGCAGACAACGTTTATGGAAAATCCTTTCCTTAGGATTTTTCCTCCTGAGAAGCTGAGAGGCCTCAGGAACAAAATGTAAACATTGATTCTCTGCTGCTGTGGAATGCAACAGGTGCACCTGTGATTGGTCTCATGTGGTTGTTTCTAATTAATGGCCAATCACAGCCCAGCTGGCTCAGACTCTGTCCGAGACAGAAGCTTTTGTTATGATTCTTTCCTATTCCATTCTTAGCTAGCCTTCTGATGAAATCCTTTTCTTCTATTCTTTTAGTATGGTTTTAATGTAATATATATCATAAAATAATAAACCGAGCCTTCTGAAATATGGAGTCAGATCCTCGTCTCTTCCCTGATCCAAGATCCCCTGTGAACACGGTCACAGCAGCCACGCTGGCTCCAACCAGCAGCCCACCTGGACTCAACCAGGGCTGGGAGCAGACGCCTACAAAGGAGTAACACCAGGACAAGGATTCCATAATGTAGTAAACCTTTTAAAAACCAGGTGCAGCATAAAAGGAGGTGTCCTTTCATGCTGCACCTGGTTTTAAAAAGGTCTACTATATTGTGGAATCATAGAATTCTTCGGGTTCAAAAACACCTCTAGGATCATCAAGTTGAACGGCTAAAACAGGTGTAAGTGCCGCCTGGCTGCAGGGGCTGAGCTCAGAGTCTTACTTTGTGGGCTGTTCCATGCCTTCCTTCATTTTTGGGCTCCTCACTATAGGAAAGACATAGAGGTGCTGGAGTGTGACCAGAGAAGGGCAACAAAGCTGGGGAAGGGTCTGGAGCACAAGTCCTGTGAGAAGCCACTGGGGGGTTTTATCCTGGATAAAAGGAGGCCCAGGGAAGACCTTATCACACACCACAACTCCCTGAAAGACCTTATCACACACCACAACTCCCTGTAACCTGGTGGAATTTAGTCTTTGCTCCCAGGCAATGAGTGACAGGACAGAGGGAATGACCTCCAGTTGTAGCAGGGATTTGGATTGGATGTTAGGAGAAAATTCTTTCTGAAGGGGTGGTCAGGCATTGGAATAGGCTGCCCAGGGAAGCAGTGGAATTATCTATGATCCCTGGAAGGGTTCAAAAGGATGTGGATGTGGCACTCAGGGACACGGTTTAGCAGCGGGCTTTGCAGTGCTGATTAATGGTTGGACTTAATGATCTTAGAGATATTTTCCAGCCTTAACAATTCCATAGCTCTATGATTCTATATCCTTGCTGCTTTTCTCCAGAGCTCACTGCCCTTTCCTTAACTGCATGGCACGGAGTCCCAGGCAGAGCACAACGTTGGGAAAGCAGGATGGAGACAAAGGCCGTGGCAGTAACACAGCCAAGGCATTGCCCAGCATCACAGCGGGGACACTCCCCGCTCCCTCGGGTTTGGGATGCTCCTCGCATGCCCCAGCCCTGAGCGCCAGCAGTGCCCCCACCTGCATGGCCCGGGGCTCCTCCAGTGGTGCCATGGGGTGCCAAGCCTCAGCTCCTGGAGGCAGGGGAATAACGGCTGGAGGAGATGGAAGGGAGGCAGAGGCGCAGCCTCAAGGATTAAGAAAGCAATTCCAAAAATGAGCGGTAAGCGGTGTTTGTCGCTCTGTGGGGACGCATCGCGCATCCCGCATCCCGCATCCTGCATCCAGCATCCAGCATCCCACATCCCGCGTCCCGCATCCCGCATCCTGCATCCCACATCCTGCATCCCGCATCCCACATCCCATGTCCCACATCCTATGTCCCACATCCCATGTCCCACATCCCACATCCCATGTCCCACATCCCGCGTCCCGCATCCCACATCCCGCATCCCACATCCCACATCCCGCGTCCCACATCCCGCGTCCCACATCCCGCATCCAGCATCCCACATCCAGCATCCCACATCCCACATCCTATATCCCACATCCCGCATCCCACATCCCACATCCCGCATCCCACATCCCGCATCCAGCATCCCACATCCAGCATCCCACATCCAGCATCCCACATCCTATATCCCACATCCCGCATCCCGCATCCCACATCCCGCATCCAGCATCCCACATCCCACATCCCACATCCCGCGTCCCGCGCCGTGTCTCTCCAGCAGGAGGCTCTCCCGCCTCGCGAATCCGGCCTCGGGCGCCCTACCCGCGCCTGGCTTTATTTATTGAGCCAAATCAGTGACCATTTACCGCGTTAAACAAGCGAAAGTCCCGCTGTGGAGGGTTTCCCTGCTCTCCCTGGAACGCTCCCCCTTGCGCGCAGCCCAGCGAGCTCCCTCCGTGTCCGCTGCGCTGGAGGGGAGGCGCAGGAAGCCGCCAAACCATCCCCTCCGGGTTTGGCGTGAGTGGCCACATACTCGAGAGCGCAGCCCCTGCGCTGTGGGCTGCAGGTCACTTCATTAAAAAGATGCAATTAGCCCCTGTCAGCTGAGGTTCCCCGGGGCACCCAGGGTGTGTTTGAAGGGAAGCCCGGGAAAGCTGCGCCTTGCCCAGCAGATTTGCTGGAGGGGAGCAGAACTGCTACCCCGGGTCATGGATAAGGAAAACAAAGCAAAACCCAGCCAGGACACCTGGTGACAGTGGCTTCAGCAGGAAAGGGACAAAAACGGGACTGGAGAGCAGCACTACAGCCCCCACCACAGCCTGATCCCATGGGGGAAGGAAATGGCACATTTCATCTACACTTTGACTAAAAGATGTTGTGAAAGTAAATTGGTTAAACTTCTGTCTGTGCATGCACTTAAACCATTTAAAAGCAGGTTATTTTTGCATGGCTTGGGCTATGGATCACACTGTGCAGGAATAGGTCCAGACATGAATTGCCAGAGTCACCCTGCATTGGGAATTGCACTCAGATGGGAGTGGAATTTTGAGGCAGGTAAAACCCCAAATTGGAGCATGATGCCCATTGTAGCATACTGGATCCCACATCCTATGTCAGCCCAGCCATGGGAGGCCTCTGTCTGTACATGGACACATTTACCAGACACAATTGCACCAGCTGTAATTCATTGCCATTCACCAGCTCAGCCATCAGCCCTCCTCTCCAGGCTGGTTCGTGTCCCTGAGGTACAAGAGAGGCTGTGGCACAGCTTCAGGCTGTGAAATGGTTCATCCCCAGCCCTGGGGTGCATTCACTCACCAGCAGGAAGGAGCTTGGCACCAGCTCCCCGTGCCAGCAGCGCTGCCCGGGAGCGGGGCAGGTTATTTGTCACAGACATCTTTAATGGAAAATCCTTTCCTTAGGATTTTTCCTCCTGAGAAGCTGAGAGGCCTCAGGAACAAAATGTAAACATTGATTATCTGCTGCTGTGGGATGCAACAGGTGCATCTGGGATTGGCCCATGTTGGATGTTTGTAATTAATGGCCAGTCACAGTCAGCTGGCTGGGACAGAGAGCTGAGCCACAAACCTTTGTTATCATTCTTTCTTTTTCTATTCTTAGCTAGCCTTCTGATGAAATCCTTTCTTCTATTCTTTTAGTATAGTTTTAATGTAATATATATCATGAAATAATAAATCAAGCCTTCTGAAACGTGGAGTCAGATCCTCATCTCTTCCCTCACCCTGAGACCCCTGTGAACACGGTCACAGTTATTCACACCCAGGCAGGCAGGAGGGGAGTTTTGGTTTCAGCCTGCCTTGTGTGAGAGTCAGAAAACACCAAAGAGCAGGTGAGGAGAACTGCACAGAGGTGTGCTGGCTACAGGGCTGCTTCGATGAGGCTTAAAATTAATTGTTTTCAAGGACAATAGAGCATGGGATTTTCCTATGGAAAATTGACCCCGACTGACTTTCAGCTGCTTTAAAAAGGATCATTAGTGTTAAGGAAAAAAAAAAAAAACAACAAAAAAACTCCAAACAAACAAACAAACAAACAAAAAAACCACCCACAAAAAAAACCCCCCAAACCACTTCTCTCTTTGTTTTAGCAAAGTCTTCAATACAAGCAGCTGCCCAAATTGCCCAGATGCATGTAGGCAATGACCAGCTGGGGCATCTCCTGCTTTTCCTGCTTGAGCCGGGTGTGTGGGAGGGAGATGCTCTGCAGGCTGGAAGGTTCTGCCATCTGCAGTCCCTCTGGGGCTTGGGTATGGACCCACTGAGCCTCTGAGAGGGGAATACTCCTTGCTTGTTTACTTTTTGCTGGCTGTGCTTTGTTCACCTTCTTTTTGATGGAAGAAAAGGACTCACAGCAATGCTGGGGCCCTGCTCTTCAGGGTGTTAAGGACTTGCTTTAACAGTCCTGAAGAAAAATGTATTTCTTCCCTGAAGCTGGTTGTCCCTTCCTGGAGTAGTCTGCCCAGCTGTCCTTGTTTCAGCTGAGATAGAGTCAATTTTATTCTAAGCACCTGGTCAGTGCTGTGTTCTGGGTTTAATATGAGAATAACATTGGTAGCACACTGATGTGATGGCTGTTGCTCAGTTGTGCTTACCCTAAATAAAAGACTTTGCAGTATCCCATGCTCTGCCAGTGAGGAGTTACACAGTCTGGAGGGAGTATGGCCAGGATAGTGGAGCCAAACTGGTCAAAAGGATGTTCCTTACTATAGAAAATCATCCCAGGATATAAACTGTGAGGAGTTTCCCAGGAATGGGCCAACGACTCTTTAGGGATTGGATGTTGGTCAGTGTTTCGTGAGCAATTGTATCATTCATCAGCTGTTTTCTTAATTTTTTAATGTATTTTCATTATTATTTTAATTAGTTTCAGTAATAAACTGTTCTTATCTCAGCCCACAGAGGTTTGGGGGAAGGTGTTCTCTCGCAGTGCAGGGAAACTCGGGCACTCAATGTGAGTGATCAGCAAGCTCCGTTTATTGATTAGAGCACCAGATATTTATTTACAGCAGTAATAAGCTCATGAATATTCTGTAATCTAAGCCGTCTATTGGTTATGCTATAGTATCAGTTCTTCCTCATTCTTTAGGAGTTACATCTCTTTTTTTCATGTCTCTTTCACTACTGGTTATTGTACCAGAGCTATGCCCAAGGACACAGTGTTTTGCAGGTGCAGAAATTTAGATTAGCTGGGTTCGGTACTTTTCCAGTCTTTGGTTAGCTAATATTCTAACAGGGTTCTTACTTTTTTTTACTTTTTGTTTTCCTGATTCTGTTTCCTCATCCACTGGGAATGACAGGGAGTGAGCAGGGTTGTGTGATATTGAATTGACAGGTGGGGCTAAACCCTGCCACCAGCTCACAGTCTGAAATGCTCCCTGAGTGCACCTGAGCATTGCTACACAGGACCCTTCCCTTCCCTGGGGTTTGTTTTGCCTTCCTTATTATTTAATACAAGGCCATATTTCTTTTACACAAAATAACGTGGGGTGGGGGATTCTCTGGGGTTTGGCTCCTTGTCAGGGTGAGGGGGGAGCATCACTCTGAGCTGGGGTCGTGCTTAGTGTGGGCTTCGTTTGGGCAAATCGCTGGCAGTGTCCAATGCACCAGTCAAGGCATGGAAACAGGAATGGCTGGATGGTTATTTCCTGAGAGCTGTGCATGTGTTTTGTTGGCCACCAAGCTCCATTCTGACCATACAAATTTCTCTCTCTCCTCTGCTAAAAATGATAATCGTGTGCAGCAGTGAGATCATGTCCCTTGAGATGAAACCTCACCAGCAAAGGAACAAGGCAAATCAATGGCACTGAGTCTCGCTCCTCAGGCACTGGAGATACTCATCAGAGCAATTCAGAAATGCATTTGACCCTCTCAGGGATGTGAAGCCTGACTCCACACAAGTGACACATTGAATACAAACTACATGCAAAGCATAAATATGATTTTGACTTTCTAGCAGAAGAATTGTCAGCTCATTTTGGTTTGCCTTTGGTTGTAATGCCAGAAACTTTCCCAATTATGGCCATTCTTGCTGGTGTTAGGAAACATTATCTGTCTTGTTTTTCTTCAAACTTGGATGGAAACAGAGATCGCTTCTGCCTTTTGTTTGCAGTGCTTGCTGATAGCCAAAGAGCCAAAAGCTTTTACTTTCTTTCTTTTTTTAATCTTTACTTTTAATACTTTACTGTAAATGTTGTCACCCCTGTTGCTCCTTTCTCACTACATTTGTTACTCCTTTTTAGAGAACCAGGACCCTCTGACACTGAACAGGGGGTACAGAAGCTGCAGGCAGTGAGCTACAAGACCTGATGGAGAGCTTGTATGAATGTTTAAAGCTCAGAGTCCATGCTTCCATTTTTACTGTTCAGAATGAGGTGACACTGCTGACCTCTTTAAAAAAAAAAAAAAAAAAAAAAAAAAGAAAAAAGGAAAACTTTTTGAAAGCAACCTGTTAAAATATTTGTTTTTTAAATGAAGATTCGGGGTAAGCTGGCTGAAGGGAGGATTCAATATTGAGCATGGTGGGTGGGTGTGCTAAAGAGGTGTTTGAGTGGGTTTTTGGAACTTTTTTAATGAAAACCACTGGACCTGTGAATTGACTGTCCTGGACTACAGCTGTAAGCTGTGAAAGCACAAGCTGAGCAGGGCTGTGTGGGAGGTGCTGCTTGGGACTTTCTTGCTGGAGGGATGCTGGTGGCCAAGGAAGAGCAGCAGCTCAGGCTGGGGCAGCCTCTCAGCAGGACAGAGCCCCCAGGACAGGTTAAACCCCCAGGACAGGTTATTTCAAGCTCAGTGAAAGATGAGGAGCAGGAGCCAGATCTGCGAGCTGCCTGCAGGCCTGCTGGGTACCTTTGTTTCCCACATACGTAGGACATGATGACATATGGTGTCCTCTAAATTTCTAATCCTTTCTATGAGTTTTCAGCCTCCAGCCTCTTGGTCAGTCCCGGTTTGCTGTTCCAACCCCACAGGAATTATTCCTGACTCCCATTCAGAGAGGTTGCAATCAGGTCATCTATTCCTTGGGTAATGCTTATATTTCCTTTATTGCTCACTTCTGCAGAAGCCTTGATGTTCAGGAGTATATTCCCTCCTTCCCTGCCTTTTCTCCAATACTGCTGTGTTTCCTGGTGTTTACCTGACTTTGGCTTGTCATGTGGCAAAACATCACACAAAAACAGCTGCAAACAAGATGTGCTTTAAAGAACTGCCCCTTAAAATAGCTACAGTGATGCAGGACATTGAGAAAAGCCTGATATATGTATAGCTGACACGATGTGGTTCAGCTTGCAAAGCAGAAGCCAGGAGGAGGAAAGGAGGGGCAGGGTGTGCATGTGGCAGTGAGATTGTGGGGTTGTTGCAGCAGAACTGACTGGGGAGGGAGAAGAGGCTGCTGAGTTCCATGTCAGGAGCAGTGGCTTGGAGAGGGGAAAGTGCAGGAAGGCCAGGCAATGATGGCTCAGCCTGCAGCAGCACATCTCATGTGCTCATCTCAGCAAGTGTTTGACTTTGTGTATGCAAGGAGCTCCAGGGGGATTCTGGGTGCGCGTGTTCATGGAACAGGTGTGGAAAGAAAACTGGGGAAGGAGCTTAGAAAATGTACATGGATGGCTGTAGCTTTATTGTGCCAGTGCTAGCAATCCCAGGAAGCTGCCCAGGCTGTTCCTTGTGCTGCAGAGGAATGGTGCCACTGGGCCCAGAGCTGGTGCTGCTGATGCAAATGCTGAAGCTGGAAGAGAAGCGCCAACTCCTCTGTGCAAATCCTGAGGCCATGTGGAAAGGTTCATCCTCCTTTTGCTGTCCTGGCACAGGAGAAAATTGCTCCCCTCCACCAGTCAGGCCTATTGCTGCTGATGCACACATCTGAGAAACCAGATAAATATATAAGCATCATCTAAACCAAGCCAACAGGGAATGCCAGGTACCGTATGGGCCTCCCAGTGCCTTTCCCAGCCCCCTTTTCTTTTTCAGGGAGCAGTCTCTTGAAAGCATTTGAATTAGTCCATGAAGGATAAGGGCAGGGTCCCTGTGAGGTACCCTGGCCACGAGCTGGCAGCACATTTCTGATCAAAGGCAGCCTTGCTGCTTTGCTGTATTTTGCAGAGCATTTTTTCTTCTCTGTTTTTAATGCAAGTTCTCAGCTGTTCATATTCTGATCACACAGGAGGAGCTATTTTCTGCAGCAACAACCTTCTGTGCTGGCTGTGCTCAGGCAACTCTGGCCTGGTATTTGATTATCACCAAAAAAAAGGTGGAGAAAAAGATGGTTCTCTAGGATGTATATAAAATAATTTGAAGTATGGTGGGGCTTTTTGGTTGAAGATTTTTTTGCAATTCATCTTGGGGAGCTGCCTTGGGCAGAGGAGCCATGGCTGCTTTCAGAGCCGGCTCTTGGGATGGAGATGGGAATCACATTGGGCTTTAAGTTAGCCAGTGTTCTGTATCTGCTTTGAGCACTTCTAGTTAGTCCAATATCCAATATCTCCTATAAGAAGCACCTAGAGAGTCATAAATACTGCAGGATACTAAGCACTTACTACCCCCATTAAAGATGGATATGAAAATGGGTGTTTGTTTTGTAGACAAAGCTTAAGGGATGTGTAAAATGCCATTGCAGAAAACAGTCATGTAGTTATTTACTTCTGCCTGAGATAAAGGCATGGAAGATGTGAGACCTAAAAGCAATGGAAGGAAATAACATAATGCAATATCCTATTGATCTGTGGGATTTTCTACTGCTTAAGACGATGGCGCCACAAGTAATGTTTGTAGCTGTACTGACTAGAATTAAAATAATTATAGGATGGAAACAAACCATGACAAAAACTCCTTAGGGCTTAAAGCTTTCTGCTTCTCACTTGTTGGCTGATGGGGTTCAGGGGTTTCTGCCATCCCTGTACATTACTGCAGTGCCCAGTTACATGTGCTATGAGTGCCTTCTGTCTCACTCCAGAGCCACTGGCAACATTTCCCTGGCCAGGCTCAGCGCCAGGTCCTTGGCTGACAGAAATCAATGTGGCGCTGCTGGCTCTGGAAACCACCTGCCCCTCCCACCCCAGTGCCAGCAGGGAGCTCACACATGGAATAAAATCAGAACATATCTTTCTAAGAGGGAAAGAAATTAAGGAAAACCCTTGCTTCTAGGGGCATAAACAGCCTGGCATCCCAAAGCAAGTCAGGGACCAAGGCGCCAAGACTTGGATATCACACAGTAGCAGGGAAGGTGTGGTGGGATCAGTGGCACCATGACAATAAGTAGGGTGTGTTACAGAGCTGTAGTGGGAAGCATTCTGTGTAATTCCAAGCCCTAGTTAATACATGGCTGTAATCAGTAGCCCAGCAAACCCAGGTGGCACAGAATCCGTGTGAGAGCTGAGGGATAGGAACACAGCGTGACCTTTCCCTAAGCACCATTGCTGTGTGCACTAGAACAGCCTACTTTGAAGATTCTGCTAAAATAGCTTTTATTTCTTCCTTCCTCAGGGTAAAGAGAGGGTCAGGTGATTTCAAAGTTGGGGGGTGGGCTCCTGGCCTCAACCCCCTCACAGAGCTCCCAAGGTACCCGCATCCAGGCTGAGCACTGAGATGCCTTGCTACTTGTATGAGCTAAGATGGAACAATTCAGATTGTTTCTTTTCAGGATGCAGCAAAGTGTCCACTACACTTCAAGCTAAATATATTTTCTGCTATTAGAAAGAAAAAAAAAATTAAAATAAAATCCAGTGACTGGAGGAACCAGGGAATTTTTTCATGGGAAGGTTTTACTACTTTAACTTGCATTAAAGCTGATCGATGAGGACTCAGGTTGCATCACCCTTCATAAGAGAAGCCTGGCTCACAGGAATAGCTTCTTCTCTAGTGATATGCTGCTTCAAAGGGCAGGTCTTGGAGGCCACACAGGGATTTAAAAACAAGCCCCCACAGTTACTCCATCAGCCCTCTGTGAAGTGACACATGACAGTTACTAAAGAGAACAGGGCAGACCCATAAAAGACTGATGCCTTTCTTCCTGCACCCTCATTTTCTTCCCCCAACCCCAATATCCATCGGTACCCTTGATCTTACCAAACAGTCATTAACCAGATCTGTGGGTCTTCTCTTCACAGTAACAAATGGTCAGGAGGCCAGGTGGGAGCTGAGATTTGTGCTACAGACTTTCACACAGGCAGGAAAACGCTTCAGTTAAATGCTCATAGGACTGGCTATGGAAAAAAGCCTTAAAATGTGTCTTCTGGGTTTTCAGCTGCACATCTAGGAGCAGGCACTCATAAGGCTCTGTGTTTTTACCCACCAGCCCAAAAATGTGTTGAAAATATTCCTATCAGAGCCAGGTAAGACAATTTCCCTTTCAGTTCCTAATATCCCCTTATGTTGCCATAATATCTTGTTTTCCATGTTTACTTGCTTTTCTAAAGAAAGCCCAAAGGCAGGTGAACAAAATTCTTTGCCCATTTGAGTCCCTTTTTCTCTCAAGTGATGCTTCAGCACAGCTTTGAATGAGGCTCTGGTATCAGCCCACAGGGATTGCTGCCGGCTCCGGAGCGCAGCATCTGAGTCATACTCTAAAAATAGCCAGGAAAATGTCAGCCCAGCCAAAGTCATTGGCTGATTAACGAGGAGGTTTCACAATTCTAGGTATGTCCAGATATGCTCCTGATCTTAACTACGGAGCTAGGCTTTTTAAAAATAAATATATAATAAATTTTATGGGTAGCAAGTTTAAAAAAAACCCCAAACTGTTAGAGGTAATGCAGAAAGAGATTTCTTTATCCTCCCCAGGAAAGTATATAATTAGCAAAGGGCTAGAGGGACTGTCTGGCTGGAAATGCAGTGTGTCTCTTCTAGAAGAAGAATGAGAAATTATTCTGGACAGAAATTAAAACTGGACAGTTGTATCTGGACAAATCTTTTGTCCTTGAGGGCAATGTGGTATTGTGACTCTGGTCTGCGTGGAAGTAGGAATGGTCTGGGAACAACCACAGGCCAGGGACATGGTGGAGGATCAGCCACAGTGCCTGTGCCCAGCTGTGGCAGGCAGAGGAGTGTGGAAGGCCCCTTGCAGGAGGAGTTTCACTTGCCCAGAGGGACAGATGCTTTACCAGGACTGATGGATGCAGTCAAAATCTCCCTCCAGCACCAGCTGCGCAGGGTCTTCCAACGCCACGGATGAGCAGCTGATCTCTGAGCTGTGGCTAGGCAGGGGAGCTGGGACAGAAGGGCTGATGGAGGCAGGGGAGAGCACCCCAGAGCCAGAAACATCTGTCTGCTGCAGGTGCTGAGGCTGTACCTGAAAGAGCATCTGGCAACAGCACCATCAAGAACATTGGAAAATAAATAAAATTAATCTTATATCTCTAAAAGCCAATGTGGTGCCAGAGCAGGTTGAACCACTGCAGCAGCAGCTTGTGGTGGCCTCATGTCTCTTGGGCCAGGCACACAAAATGGTTTGTGGTCCAAAGGCAGTAGAGGCAGATCTGAAATACCTCATCTGGAGAAACAAGGGAATGAACTGACAGTGAGCAGATGGGTGCCTGACAGCTACTGCCAGATAATGCCTTGCTGGGAGAGTCACCTGTTCCCATTAATTAATTCTGGGAAAGTCTTTGCTCCTTGTTTCTGATTTCTTACATGGGACTCAGCCAAAGGCTGCTACCCATATGGGCAAGGGGAGAAGGAAAGGCATACTCAGATGTGTCCAAGCTGTTAGAAACATCAAGGACAAGGACAGGCATGCCAGCACCCTGTCCAGTAAATTGGTCTGCTTCATGTGCCAGGCAGGGAGCATTGCTTTGCTGCAGCTTTGGCAGTCCCTTCACATCCCCTTGTGAGCTCCTCACCAGTGCCCAGAATACTGGGAGTCCAAAACAACAGAATTATGGATGAGCACACTGCCCCTGCACAAAGTCTTTAAGTCATTCATTCGAGTAAATATGCTTTTCTATGCATTTTCTCAGGCAGTGTGTGTGTTAAGCTGCATGAAAAGATGTTTTGCTAGGGCTAGTAGCTAATCTAAGTTCCCATTAATGACAAGGAAGGGAGGGGAAAAGCTTTTAGCCCGATACTTCTGAGGTGCTCTCCTTTAAAAGAGGAAGGAAATGTGACTCTTTGACAGACCTCATCATGCTTGATGCAGCACAGCAGGATGCTCTCTGCAGGCACATCCTCCAAATAGCTTTTCCACCTTAAAAGTAATCACTTTCTCCCTGCACATCACAGCTCTTGTGGGCACATGAAGGCAAAATCACATAAAAACCAGCCAGGGTTCCCCTGTCAGAGGTCCTGATGCCTCCATGGCATGGATGTGCCTCTGCACCAGCTGAGCAGATGGTCATGGGGATGCTGTGACACCCCTGGCACCATTCCCTGTGACCATCCTTTAAAGACTGCTGCAGGGTATCGCCCGGGTCAGTGGCTGGGAGGGCTGGGGGGCACCCATCAGAAAAGGGGTCACACTGGCACACAGTGTCAGCCAGGGTGTCCTGCCTGATGGCTGATGTCCCCGTAGGAACAGGTTCTCTGCCCCCACACAGGTTCTTGTTTTCCTCCAGAGCTCACTGCCTCGCTTGTCTGAAGGTCACTGACACATGGAGGAGCTGCCTTCGTTTCAGCTTGCTGAGCCTCACGGATGAGCGAGCGCTGCCTCCAAGGCTGACACTCAGCTGCTGGGCATGTGTCTTGGTTTGGAAAGCCAGGTGTCTGCTAAGGCAGGCAGGAGCCTCTCTTGAAATGGAAAATGTAAACACCCTCCCTCCAAATTATTATAATTTTGAAATTAAGGGGCTCTCGGGCAAAGAGTGGGAGTAGGAATAAAAGTTCTTTATTAGGAAAAATAAAAATAAAAATGCAGTAATACAAAACAACGCTGTCAGAGTCAGAATACGACCTGACACCCTTGCTGTGTGCACTAGAACAGCCTACTTTGAAGATTCTGCTAAAATAGCTTTTATTTCTTCCTTCCTCAGGGTAAAGAGAGGGTCAGGTTCTTCCAAAGTTGGGGGTGGGCTCCTGGCCTCAACCCCTTCACAGAGCTCCCAAGGTACCCGCATCCAGACTGAGCACCCAAGATGCCTTGCTACTTGTTTGAGCTAACATGGAACAATTCAGATTGTTTCTTTTCAGGATGCAGCAAAGTGTCCTGTGGGTCAGGGTGTTGGCAGCAGTCCCATTCACTGGTGGCTCAGCCCTCCTGCAGTGACAGGTGTGGTTCTGTTGGAGCTGGGATCCTGTACAAGGGTGGAGTTTTCCTCTGAAGGTCCAGGGGTGGTGTAGATGGGCCTGGTCTTCCTCTGGGAATCCAGTACAAAAGAAAGCTGCTCCTCTGGGAATCCAGTGGAAAAGGCTGCCTGTGGTGTTCCAAATCTCAGATTATACCCAGGTAGGAATGCTGGGCTCCTCCCCCTGGGTGGAGCATTTCACAATGGATGATGGAATTTTATCAGCCATGCAGGGACACTCAATGGCCCATAACAGAAGATATTTCCCAGAGGGAGGATTGGTTGTGGAAGAGATAAAGCAAACTGCCCCACCTGGTTTTAACAAATGGTCATAGAATACATATCCCCAGCCACATTTTGCATTTGCAACCTAAGACAGCATGCAGAACAGTCAGGATGTGCAACATGCTCTCCTGGATCCCTCTTTTGCCAGGCAAAGGTTTCCATTTCTTGCAGAGGAAGGATAACTCCTCTCCAAATGCACCTCTCTCATTTTGCAGTGAAAAAAGTTTTGTTGCCTCAGTGAGAGAAGGGGGCACAGCTTGATTGGCCCTGGCTTTGGGTATCCCTGGTTCACGGTGCCATAGAAAGCTGTATTTTCCTGCTAAGTGGAGTGGCCCCCCTTTTCCAGCTTCTACCCAGGCCTAGGTGCTACTGGAGATTGAAGAGAGGTGAGAGAATAGAGATGTGCTTCACAAAGAGGATGCACAGGTAGGGGTGAGTAGATTGGTTAATGCACTCTGAAATCCAGATTCAAAGGATCAAGGGCAAGGCTGTGGATCAAGCAGCACAGCAAAGCCCCTGCAAGTGACCTGGCTGTTGTTTGAACTAATGAAATTGTTAAAAAGAGGTTTAAACATCCAAAGGGATGAAGTGTTTCAATTTTTCTCTGGTGCTGCTTACCACTGAAATATGTGTTATGAGAAAGAAAATATATCTGCCAAGTGATATGTAAATAAGTATTTTTTCACAACCTCTGAGCATTAGTACATGCATTTTTATAAGCTGGTTAAATGCAAATTAGCAATAATGTTTCCCTGATTTCCTTCCTCTTGCAATAAGGACAATGGAGGTGCAGCAGATAATGGGGAGTGCAGCAGTTTATCTGAGCTAGGAGAAGCCTCTTCCTTCTCAAATATCAAAGAATAATTTTTCATGCCGAGGTGGTGTTGTAATGTGCTCCCACCATCCATCGGTGCTCCCCTGCACAGTAGCCCCGTCTGTCAGCCCTCATAAATAAGTTTGAAAGATGTAATTTGTTAAGCAGGCAGTGCAGCTTTGTTGAATAAATATTTCAGGGCCACAGACAATAGAGTAGAGTGAGGCATGAATGAGAATCTCCCCCATGAAAATATCCTAGAGCTATTTTATACTATTCTGGCCATTACCAGACCACCACCTTCCATGTGAACATGAGGGTAAACACCTGGAAACAAAAACGTGGGCACCCCTAGTTACAAAGGCCGTTAGTAAAAGGGAGATGGCACATGTAGACACAAAATACATTTCAAATACAGATCATGGTAGTCCAGAGTCACATCTGAAATACCCCAGTATAAATTTGACTCGCACCAGGTAGAAGCCAGCGGCTTCTTCCCGTGGTGTCACTGTTTTCACTCTGGTCTGAGGTCTACTGATTGGTAACCAAAGGAAAATCCCCAAACCTTGAAATTATTCCTGCTCCTATGTTCATGAGCTAAGATGCAGCTGCTAAAGTACCATTTGAAAGTAGTTTTAATAGCAATAATTTTTAATTTTGTCCTTCTTCAAAACACAGGTCTACACATGAAAACCAACTTAGGTCATGGGAGGTGGGGGTTTATACTACTATATTTGTAATTGAAGGATTCCTTGAAGCATAATCTTATTCTGAGAGGAAACATGTAGTCACTTAATCCAGATCAATATAATTCACTTTCAGACCTAAGCTTGAAGAAGTTGAATTTGTTCTTAAATGTGTCTGAGGAGTTATTTTGGGATGATTATACAGGTTATCCATTACACTGGAGTTTCATTCTTTGAACAGATTACCAGATTCCACTGATTTATTTTTCCTGCCCTTTTTCTCCTCCTTCTCTAATTACTTTGATACTCTGCTGCTAAAAGCAGGCAGGAAATGCTGAGAGATTGACCTAGAGCTGGCAGCCAGCCTATGAAAACCTCACCAGCTCAGAACAATGTTTCCTTAGCACTGTTTCTTTCTGCTTTCTGGAACTAGAACTGGCACTTTATTATCAAGATGATCAGAAGGTAAATGCCTCTCTACAAATTGTCAAGGTTGGGGTTTTATTTGGTTGGTTTTTAACAGGAAATGTGGCAGAAGCAGGTGTGTAACTCTTTTGCACATTAGCCACCTGTGACTGGGCCTCCAGTTTTTTGCAGAGGTTAAATGTCATGGGCTGACTACACCACCGTCTCAATATCCTGATGATGGTCTGCAGAGAAATGCTCTCTAGAGTTCCTTCTGCATTAGAAAGACATTATTTCTTCATTTTGATCCAAGCAAGACACACTCTAAGTTAAAATGGATTTTACTTTGTTGATGGTCCTCTATTACATATGATTAATGAGGGTGGCTCTGCTTCAGTGTTGTTCTCACCCCAGGTTGTGTTTGATATCTGAAGGTGTCAGAAGTTTCCTTTGTATTTCTGGGGACACTGAGGACTCTCACAGATTTGAACAGAGGGCGTTAGATACTTTTGCAGGCATAATCAGAGATTGGGGTCTAAAGCTTAGAGCCAGCTGTTGAAACTTGAAGATTTGATTCCAACAGGCATTTTTCAACTACACCATCTTTTTTTTGCAGAAACAATCAAAGAATCACAGAATTGTTAGGTGTACTAGTTTCAAAGCAAATCAGTGGGAGATTCCAAGTCAGAACTAGAATTTAATAAGAAAATTAAAGAATAAATGCAATAGTGCATAAACACTGGCCTTAACTGACAGCGTCAGAATATGACCTGACACCCTGTTGGTCTGGGTGGTGGTAGCAATCCAATTAAATGAGGGCTACAGTCCTGTTGGAGTGATGGATGTGATTCTGTCAAAGCACTGATCCTGTAGAAAACTCTGGTCTTTCTCTGGAGGTCCAGTGGTGGGTATTGAGCTCTTGTCTTCTCCAGTGGGAATCCAGTGGGTAGTGCTGCCTGTAATGTTCCAAATCTCAGATTATATCCAGGGAGGAACATTTGGTTCCTCCCCTTGGGTGAAGCTTTTCACACTGGGATGATGCAATTCTGAGTCATGCTGGGAGACCTTGATGGTCCCCATAGCTAAGATAGCAAACTGGAGGGAATTATCACAGCTGACACATGGAGAAGAACATTGTCCCTCTATCTCAACAGTTTATGTAGATAGAATACATAATTTTGGTGACACCTTACATTGTAACCTAAGACATTAGGGTTGGTAGGGACCTCTGTATGTCATTGAGTCCAACCCCTCTGCCCAGGCAGGGTCACCCACAGCAGCATCCACAGGTTACACACAAATGCGTCCAGGTGGGCCTTGGAAGCTCTCCAGAGAGGGAGACTCCACGACCTCCCTGGGCAGCCTGTTCCAGTGTTCTGCCGCCCCTCATTTGAGGTGGAACTTGCTGTGGTTTTGTTTATCGGCTGTTGCTTCTGGTCCTCTCACTGGGCACCACTGAAGAGTCTGGCACCATCCACTTGGCACCCGCCTTTGAGATATTTATATATGCCAGAAATCAGTTAGGAGGAGAAAAAAAACACTATAAAAATGTAGATAGGCAGGAAGACCTGTGACTGCTTTGCTAAAACATGCAAGCAACAGCTGGGCCTTCTCTTACCCAAAATAATAGAATTGTGGAATGGGTTGACTTGAAACAGACCTTAAGGATCACCTAGTTCTAATATCTGGGTTTGTGTTCGTGTGAGATTGCCTTCATCTCTACAGCAATTTCTTTCTGTATCAAGAGCTTGCTTCCTTCCCCCTCCTTGCTTTTTTTAGGAAAGAAAAAAAAAAAAAATCAGTCTGATCCAGACACACATGACTTTCCAATCTCTGAAAAGCTCTGTGTCTCTTCTTGCCTTGAGAGCAATTCATCTTTTCAGAGCAAGCCACAAATGAAATGTCAGGAAGATATACAGAGAATAAAAAGTATTTCTGTCTGCTTTTCTCTCAGATGTCAACAAATTGATTTCTGAGATTTTTCCATTGTGTGTATATACATATATATATATATAGTATATATATATATATATATATATATAGACCACACATGCATTTTGAAATATATTAGGGCTAGTGATTATTTTATATAAAATTGAAAATTGAACCCAATCTTTTCTGAAGTTGTTGTGCCAGATTACCTTAGAAACTTTTCCACCTCAACTTTCTTGATTAACTGCCTTGCATTTCCATGACTTTTTTTTCATGGCTACAGAAATATCACTTCCATGCATAGGCTGCCAGAAAAGCTGAATTCTGAGATATAAAATAGCTATTTCTCCTAAATTACTTGTAAAATATTAGGGATTGAATGCTTAAGCCTCCATCCCCCACCACAAAATATGCAATGACAGACACTTTGGTCTTTATGTGAAAGCCATCTGTGCTCCTACAGGAAAAAACCCCAAAGTACAATATTTTATGGTCATTATTTTCAATCTTATTTTTGTCTGCAGTTGCTGAGTTGTGAAGAGCTATGTGCTGTGGTCTTTTGAGATAGTTGCTGCCCATGAATGCCTCTGAATGGGGAAGAAAAAACCCACAGATCATCAGGTTTTTCTTTGGCATTTGACAGCTTCTAGAAGGGGACAAACCAAAGTCATTAGTATGAGATTACAAAACTGTTGATAATGCATATACATACAATTATAATAATACATCATAAATTAATTCTACAGAGAAACTAATTAAGTTCATCCCTGGAGAACCTCTAGAGCAGTACCGAGAATTTCAGAGCTTCCAACTGGTAAAAAATATTCACTTGTTAAAAGACTGGCTGTTGTTAATAGAAAATTTCAGTGTTTTGTACCTAAACTTGTTTCAACCCTCGAATCAGTTTAAGATGCCCTACAAGTTACTTAGAACAGGAGTTTGGGGGCTTTTTGTATGTTGCTATGTTTACAGACTGCTCTGCATAATTTGTAGCCGATAATTTATGGAATAATGTTGTGTTTTGATTCAAAAGTATGCTTAACTACCCAGCACAGCTAAAGATTAAGTAATGCCTCTGGTGCCCAACCTGTTGTGAAACAATTTTCACAGTTAGTCATACCTAGAAAAAACTAGTGAAAGTGCTGAAAGTGGTTTCCTGTTGTGGTTATATGCCGCTAACAACTCTGCTTCTGGATGCTGCACAGAACAAAAAACAACTTACAAAGCAGCTTTTTTGTATTTTAGTGTAGCATAAATACATAATACTACTTGAAATGTGTATTTCCTGACAAATTATTTTGAAAGATTCACTCAATACATCCTACTCTTTTCCTTTTAGGACAAAAATAGACATTTCAAGAATAATTAATTTCAGTAAGGTAGTCGTGGCGTGCAACACTGATACACTTACTAGCTGTGAGATAATGACTTTTCTCCATGAATCTATTAAGTAAATTCTTCCACTTTCAATCATAGGTACAGGCATATTATATTCCCTTTCTGATTTATCATTGCTGTCATCTTTCTTTATTTCTGTCATCTATGGTTTGTTAACTGTTTTTTCTTTCCAAAGAGAGTTTTGACCCTTCTGATATGAAACTCTTCTGGAATGGTTCCTTTAATTCTTTGTTGTTCTAGCGTCTCATCACCATGTTCAGTCATTCTTAAACCCTCAGCTATTTTCCTTTCTGTCTTGAGGTGATCTTATGATGATTAGTTTATTCCCTGATCATATGCCTTATGCCCAAAAATGATTGTAGCTTTTAGGTGGGTCTGGGGGGA
This sequence comes from Calcarius lapponicus, assembly GCA_039654755.1. Classification (NCBI taxonomy): domain Eukaryota; kingdom Metazoa; phylum Chordata; class Aves; order Passeriformes; family Fringillidae; genus Calcarius; species Calcarius lapponicus. The sequence continues at coordinate 63,920,773 of CM077466.1, read as the reverse complement.
GCCTTGGAGTTCTTCAGTGCGCTTTTCCAAAGCCTCACTTGCCCGGGCATCCAGCGTGGTGTGCAGTCTGGATTTGGGGTTTTTTTTGTTGTTTTGTTTGCTTGGCTAGCTTGGTTTTTTTGTTACCTTAGGCAAGAAGGTTTGCGGTTTTTTTCCCTTCCCTGGCCTTGGAGCGGCTGCAGTAGCAGTCCTTTGGCGGGTATTCAAAGTGAACTGGACAGTTTGGGTTTGGTCCAAGATCAGAGACCGGCAGGAAAACTGAGGGGCTGCTCCATTTCAGTCCCACATCTCAGAAAATGCTGACCTGGCAAGAGAAAGCCCACCTGCTTCATCTGCTGTGAAGAGGAGACCGATGCCAGAGATTCACCGGCTTCACATCCATTTGTCCAAACTGCTGCTGGAATCTACTGAGGGGTTTTATTGTTCGGTGTTTTTTTCCCCCTGAAAACCTGTTATAAATGGGTAATGTGAGGATTGGTTTCGCAATTGACAGATGAATATTGTGTGTATGTTAAGGACAGTTCTTTGTTTTTAGAACAAACATTCATTCCAGAGTGTTTTCTCTCATGAACTCGTCTCTAAACCGAGACGTTTTCCCACTATTATTGAATGACTCCTTCAATGTCTACATTATTTATGCTCTCCAGGTCACATTGGTTTTGCTGCTTTTGGTGGGTTGCTTTGTTTTTCCCTCAGTGAGTAGCATGTCTCGTATCCTTTTCTCTGTAATGGGCAGATGATTATGCCACTCAAATTGGGCTGATACTAAACAGCACGACTAATGGAAAGAAGGCTTTCTGTGTGAAGTGATCTCTCTTCTGAAGCTATCCGTGGTTTTTTGGTGGTTTGCATTTTTGAATTTTTTCCTACCTTGAAATTGTGCAATGAAAGTAGACAACTTCATTCTGCCGTGGTGGAGCAAGCCTGAGCCTGCTCACATCCCATCACGATGCAGATGAAGGAAAATAACGCAGTTGTAGAGAGGACACTGGCACTCCTTTGGTGCTGTGGGCCTTTGTAATCCTAATCAAAGTACTGAGATTTGCCTCCAATGGAAGTTGAAGGAGACAGCCAGAAAAAAACCACCCCTAACAAAACAAAGTTCCTCAGAGGAGCTAAAAAAGGAGACAGATGTGTCCATGTGCTGCTGCCCTGCTTTCTGCTCATCACCTGCACTTGCCAGGATCTGGCAGAGTTGATTGCATACACCTTGGTATGAATTGCCAGCCTGTTTTTGTTGACCAAATTCTCATGTGATGCAAAAAAGCAGATAGCAAGGCACTGAAAGAATCTGCCAACATTAAAACACTGTGATAATTTGATGTACTGCCTCAGTCTTTTAATTTCTTCCCTTTTGTTCTTCTCCATCTCTTCTTCCATATATTTTTATTAGCTGTCTTTTTTTCTGTTTCTATTTCTATACTTACATATACTTTTATCTTCTTTCCCTTCTTTCCCGTAACAATTTCTTTCTGTGTTCTTCTTTCATTTCTCTCATGCCTTTCTTTCACTTTCATTTCACAGTAGCCAAGAATGGGTTGAAGAAATTATTCATCTTCCTCTTTTAGTCCTGGCAAAGGTTACAGAACGGCTCCACGGCACGGGTTTTCTCTGACTTCTGATGCTAACAAGTGATGGCTTTCCACCAGTAATAGCAAATACTTTGCACATTTGTATCTAGACAGGATATGAGCCTCCATCAGGAATATTTTTTTTTGAGTGCCTTTTGCTATTTCTACATATGTGTATGAGTAAGTACCCTGGAGCTTTATACTAATATGTTTTGGTCCAGTGCCATAAATAAAGGAAAGCCTAGTTTTGCCTTAGAGCAAACTCTGGGAAGACACTAGGACCTTTTTGGATATCTGGAAAGCAGGCAGCTACTGAACTGAATTAACCTGGAGCTGTGCAGCTTACAGCCATTTAGGCTATGCTAGGTCTAGCTCCAGCTCCAAGAAGCCTTCTATCAGAGGCTGGCTGTGTGATGGTAAGGAGATTGGTGGAGAAAGCTGTCTGAGCATCCAGACTGACACTGTTGCCAGTAAAAGTAGGCATTTTGTGTGGAGACAGAAAGACTGATCCCAGATTCTCAGCAGCTGCTTGGTGGGCAGCCAGGAGGAGTGGGATGGAGAGAGAGCAGCAGCTCAGAGCCTGCCAAAGAGATGGCTTTGTTTGCTTGTTAAAATTGTGTGATTTACTGTGGCTTAATTAACAATGAAACCCAAATGAAGACAAGTTCCCTGTAGCTATGGTCGTGCAACCACTGGATTGCATCAGCAGGACTTCTCCACCATCAGAAACAGTAGTGGGATCTGTTTTTTCCTGGAGAGGGAGAACAAGGTAGGAAGGACTAAAACTGTGCTGATTATAAGCAGCACAAAATGACAGATATGTCTTGGGGGGTAGTACATTATCCCATATAATTTTGGAGGGGTTTGTTTGTTTTGGTTTTGCCCGGGGTGGTCGCTTCAGTACTGTGACTGGGCTTGCCAGCTGTTTTCTCTAGTGCCTGGCTGTTGGGAAGCCCAGAGCCCCTGCTTGCTGCGCTGGCACCTGTGAACACCCTCACTCCCCGCCAGAGGCTGCCCCTCTGCACACAGTCTGGACCCCGTGACAAACACGGGTGAGCCGTTCCCGGCCGTGTTTGGGCATTGTGCTGCCACTGCCCAGCTCTCACCATTTCTTTGCCACTGCTACACTGCACCTCACGTCCCCTGCCCCGCCTGGATGCCCCTGGTTCCAGCTACGGCTGTGGACTTTCTGACACAGCTCACCTACCACTCTGGGATTTTTCTTTCCCCAACAGTTCCAGCTTGCTGCTTCCGAGGTTCCTGCTACCGCTCCCTTTGTCATCCAGAGGGGGGTACTGGGATCAGCTGTGCCCGCGGCTTTGCAAAGGAAAGCCCCTTCTCCCCTCTCTCCCTGCCGCCGCCCGAGCCGCCATGGCCGTGTGGAGAGGCGGCCGAGCCGGCGCCACAGCGCCCCCTGCAGGCGCGGGGCAATCATCGCACCCGCCCTGCCCGGCCGGGAGCCACCAGCGCCCCTGCTGGCCGTGCCCGGAACTGCAGCGCAGGGGAAAGGGCCCGAGGGCCCACAGAGGCGGCGGCGGCTGAGGGGGCTGCGGGTGGTGATGGTGATGGGGCTGCTTGCCTTGTTTTATATACATATATTCTAGTAAAGAACTGTTATTTGTTTTCTGATATGTTTGCCTGAAAGCGCTATAATTTCAAAGTTACAATAATTTGGAGGGAAAGGGGTCATGTTTTCTATTCCGGGTGAGGTAAAGAGGTATGATTCGTGCAGATAAAATTGAAACAGTAATCAATATTGGTAGAATAATTAATATTTGGGAATAATAAAACAGTTAAAAGTTGTAATGCCAAAGAAGAAGAAAGGGAGAGGAGGGGCTCTACCCCCGCTCCCAGCAGATGTTCAAGGACCACAGGAAGAGGCCGAAGATGCAGTTGCTAAAAATGAGCAAAACCTGGTTGGGTCCCAGAAAAATGCTAATTATAAGGGATTTATTGCCTTGATATGCAGATGTAATGATACGTTAGTCTTGGCTTACATTGTACTGGCTTGGTGCGCCTGTGTAACCCAAACGTGAAATAAAGGACAAAGAGGAAGACTACGAAATCTTCATCAGACGACCCCAAAAGACTTGTGCGACCGCCAGACTGAGTGGTGACGCATGCGCGGTAAAGGTGGTGATGAGGGCGGAGATAGAAACATGACGAACCGAAAATGGAGGAGATGACATTAACACACGGCATATGAGGGGGAACTTTCACTTGGCAAGCTCGTACGTGAGGTGGCACGGGTCCAAGAGCTTTGCACTCTGTACCCTGCAGTTATTTTTGCTTATGCACTATTATTTGAACCAAATTATCCCTTATTTATATATTTTCTAAACTATTCAATTAAAATTGCTGCTATCTCAAATATTGTTTGTTTTTTTTTTTATGATGGGATAATTGGGCAAACATAACACAAGGGAGGTTCCCACCTTCCTTAGCAGACATGTCTTTCAAATCAAGACATGGATATTAAAGTTTTAACTGGATTTTACCTTAAAATAAGAGTTTTAATTTACTTTAGATGTACCTCATTTACAGCAGTAGCATACATGGCTCAGAAATCTCTCAACTCTTTCTTTTCTTCTTACATCTGAATCTTGACTTTCCTGTTTGTCTCAGTTTTCAAACCTCTAAAACTACAAGTTCCTCCAACATGTTGTAATTCAGGACTGTTGGAAATTCTGCTGTGGCAGTGTGACCACAATATGTACACTGATATTTTTGTTAGAAAATAAAATTGGCAAATGATTCACTGCATACTGACTGTCACACTTTAGTATTGGCAAATGCTTCTTATACATTGTCTATAAATAAATACATATGGATAAATAAAATGTATATCTGTAATTTACAAGAGTTCATGTTATGCAAATTAGAAAGTAACACTGAAGTAATTTATTAAAATTTTCATAAGCTCAAAATCCTTACCACAAAGGTTGTTTGTGGGTGTCTACACCCCTTCAAGTGTAATGTCTAAAATTACAGTTTAAATCAATACATCAGGTTCTACAGACAGCTTCATGTGCAGTGGCAAACAGGATGGGAGTTCAGCTGGGAGTAGATCTAAAAAGTATACTAGGTTTCTGGAAGATTTAGGAACAGATTTGAGAACCTGCGATATAAAACACAGGTATGATCCTCTCTGATGCAGCAGATTTCATTTGTATGGTGTTCTAAAGGCCTTCTCTAAACAAATTCCCACCCCTAAAATTAGAAGTAAAACTCTTCATGCAGACATACTTTTTCCTGACAATTGATTTCTAGCATATCTCTGATACACTGATCTCTAAACTAAGGAAAAATGTAGCAGGGTTTTAGAACAAAAGCTATTTTAAAATGTCTGACATGTTGTCCAAACACAGCCCCATACTATCTGGTATGAAGAAAATTAACTTCGTGCCAGCTGAAAACATTACACATTTAACAGAAGTTTCTGTTGTGGAACAGATCCACTTTTACGTATATTTTCTGCTACATCAAGGTAAGCGAGCATTAAAGTGTAAAAAGATATCAGAATTCCTATAAGACATTTAACAAAATTACACAAATCCCTAGAAGTGCTGGTATCAAGACCATCTTGGATGTAACAGCCCATTTGAATTGCAAATCAAATGAAGAGCAAAGTAAAATATTAATTGTATTGGAAACTCTTGGGGTAGCCCATGTTGTAGTTCAATTGCTACTGAAGTTGTAATCCCATGTGCATGACTTGTTGACTGTGGGACTTTCTCAACAGATTTCTGATATTTTCCATGACCGCTTTCAGTGGCTGTTTTTAAGCAAAAAGGAAAATTTAATAAAATTCCACTTGGTTTATGAGCTCTACACCACTTGGAACATCCACCTGAAAAGATCCAAAATACAATTTTCTGTAGAAAACTACTGCCTATACATGTAGTCAGCTGCAAAATCTGATTTATTTTAGATAGATTTTCCTAGGTAATGGGACAGAAAGGAAATGGTTACAAATGACTGATGAATCATTTGTAAATATTCCTTAGGGGAATATTCCTTATTCTTACCAATACCTACTGGTCCCTTATTCCCTCTCCAAATTCTTCCCATACAGTTCCCTCGGGACATAGCACAGAGCAACTCCTTCCATAGGAGCCACAACACAATCACAAGCAAATATGAAGTTATTGTCCAGAGCCCACAGCAGCAATTTCCTCCAAGAGGAGAGGAAACTGTTGTTTTAGTCTGAAGTTTGCCACTAATTTTGCATTTTTATGTCCAAGCAGCCCACTTCTGTATTTTTCTAAAACTTGCACAATGAAATGTGCCGGTACTCAGCCAGGAGCTGCGCAGAAATTGCATCCACAGTGTTGGTTTCTACATCCTTTTGGGTAGACACCCTACTGTAATAACAAAATAAACTACCACTCTCTTCTGCTTACAGGAAGAACGGGGCTTGGAAGAAAGTAAAGAGGATTCTAATTAAGAAATACCAAATTTTGTGGCTTGGACTCCAGAGGTGAGAATGATCAGATTTAACAAACAGGCTGAGGGGTGGGCTGTGATTAATATCACCCTCGTTAATATTCCCCAGGTCATGGCAGTGTCCCCCTGCAGTGACCTCTGCAACTCTGCGTAGCTCAGGAGCCAGCCAGCACTCACTTGAAGCAATATACCTGTGACCAGGCATTTTGTGGCTCATTTTCCCTCAGCTACCTTATTGGGAGGAGGAAGGTTAATCCCAGACATGGGATGGAGATGGGATAGGCCTGAACTTCAAGCCAGTGAGGGGAAGGGGCAGCTGAGGTTTTTTGTTTGTTCTGAGCATAAGCAGAGTAGGCATTCCATGCTGCTTCACAAAATTGATTTATACCTTTTCCTTTCCTCTGATAATCAAAGATTTTTTATCTCCCTCCACCTAAATATTCTCTTGCAAACTTCCAAAGAAGCTGCAGATTTACTAAGGGTGCAGTAGACATTACACTGGGAACCCCCTCATCCCAATGCATGTCCCATCACAGACATGCATTTCAAAGCCTCCTTTGTCCACACCTTATTGGTGAATGCTGAAATATATAAAGTTTTTTTTTTTTAATCTACAAAGCCAATAATAATAACAATGAAAATTTGCATTCTTTCTTCTTTTAGGTTTCAGAGAGCTCATGTATTAGGTTTATATAGCAGGGTGATTTTAGTGAGAAGCTGCCAGAAGCTTTCCCTATGTCCGAGGGAGGCAATGCTAGCCAGCTCTAGCATGGATCTGCTGCTGGCCCAAGTAAAGCCCACCAGCAATGGTGGCAGCACCTCTGGAATAAGAGGTTTAAGGTGGGGAAAAATCTTCAACCGCACAATTGCAGCTGGAGAGAAGAGTGAGTGAAACAAAGTGAAACAACGCTCTGGGCACTGAGGTCTGTGAAGAAGGAGGGGGAGGAGGAGGAACCAGGTCAGTGTTCTTTTACTTGGCTTGTTCAGAAAATTAGCAAAACCAATTTATCTACTTGGGTTTTTGCAAGGCTGTGTGGAACTACCGCAGTGGCAATCCTCTTCTAAATTAGACCAAGTACAATGACATTATTTATGGGGGATTTTAAAGTATTCCACTGCAAATGAGTACAGTGCTTTCAAAAGAATTCAGCCCTTCATATTTCAGTATCTTAACTAATCTTGGTGCTGTCATTTTCAATAAGCAGGCAAGTGGTAAACAGTTTATTACCCATCATTTACACGTCAAACCAAGCATATTTTATCAGCATTTCAGCAACCATCTAGTTCCTTCATGAACATGTAACAGAAGTTTTTAAATGTCAATTCAGATACCAACTGCCACATAATAATTTTTAAAGTATTTAGTGACAGAAAGAAACATCGAATAAGAATCCAGCTTCACTGATTGCACTGGAGTTGCATTATATGTTTCTAATACTTTGTAAGCAAGTATAGAACATCTCAGACACTTAAAATAAACTGGGTAAAATGAAAAAAAAAACCAACAGCAGAATAACTTGTGAAATACTTAAGGTAATGATTATTCAACTATACCCCATTTGTCCCAATAAATAACTGCAAAGTGACTTAGCTCTGTAAATCCTTTAATACACAAATGTTTAAGCCAACAGACCAGTATCTTGGCTTTTACTTGTTTTAGCAGGTAGGTTTATTCTTAATTTTTCATGGAGTGTTGCTTCTCTAAATTATTTCACATCAGATGTGCACTCTATTTTAGGATAACACAGACAAGACCAGAAAAGCAAGGGACATCATGAGAGGGTAAACAAAATTTATTCTGAATTTAAGGATAAACAAACCCAACTACATTATGAGTGGGCAATGTTAATTAAGCCTTATGACACATATCAAAGTATTTAAATTAAGGTACTTAGCATAAGTAATTAATGAAGGGATTCTAGGGTAAGTAATTACTGAGTATTAATACTCTTAAAGCCAAATTAAGTCCAGCATTTCTCTGTTGTCCAACATAACTTACGTTGTTCCTCAAGAAATCTGTCATCTCCAACTGGTTAAAACAGTTAATTACATGAGCATGTAATGAAACCATCAAAATCTTTGAAAGCAACTTCATTCCTTGCCAGTATTTGTTTTCAAACATTCTCACTCATGTCATGCTAAAGAAAAAGTGCCAAGGAAGCTGTAGGCTGAACTGGTTTGGTGACTTCTCGTCTGCCTGGTTGCTGGTGGCTCCAGAAGGTGCCAAAAGGAATGTGCAAGATGGATTTGGATCACTGAATTTCAGAAAAAGGGCCAATTCTGCTGTTACCAAGATGTATACCTCCTTTTTTCTTTTTTTTTTTTCCCTAGCATCACACTGAAGCATCGTAGTTGTGCCTTTTTTAGGGCGCTGCTACCTTAAAATATCAGCTGCCATCAGATGTTTGTTGGCTTTCCATTTATGTTAGTAACTGACTCAGCTGCATGTAGTCTCCTAAGGCATGTTCAAAGAGCTGTTTTGCTTCTCAGCTTTATCATTGCCAGCTTTGTTATCATAGGAAATTTATTAACTTCCTTGGAGTTTTCATTCTTAAACCTTTTCTATTTTCATTCCTCTGGAATATAGCAGATGTTGGAATTGATACATTTATCTGTATAGCGATGCAGTTTGCACACGTAAAAGCAAGCAGCTCTATTAATTAGCTAGTTAGACTGAACTAACTATGGACTGGTTAGTCTATCACTGAGCTTTGTTAAAATAACAGAGTAATTAATCTTTTTTACAATAAACAGAATAATTAATTAACAAATACTTCCAGAATATAATTGTTCTTGCACAGTCTTGTGGAAGTAGGTCCTGTCAAACAAAGCCTGCTTCTGTTTTGGCAGAGTGAAAGCTTTGGTCAATAAAAATAGTAGGGTTGATATCATATGTCTGAATTTTGCCAAAGAAATTTTATTTTTAACAACATATTGTATATAAAATTAACTTGGTCATAACATCTGGGTGTAAAAGCAACCCACAGAGATATTGGAGAATAAGGGGATAATAGTTTGCGGGAAAGCTGGTAGGAGTCCCTGTATAATTTTAATATTCCACGTGATTGATTCTGTGCTAAAGAAACTTTATGACAATTTTTCTGAATGACATAGGGATTGACAAGATAAATAGTGATGTAAGGTCACTGCCATATCAGGACTAGGGTTGCTCTGCTATAGTGCTTATGTCCACAAACCATAAGGCAAAGGGTGTCAGCTATAATAACCAAGATAGGGACCACTGCTTTGGAAAGCTTTTCTGAATGAGAATTTTGGATAAAATGTTCAGTGTGTTCCCAGTGCAGGGCTGTGTCAGAAAAAAAAAAAAAAAAGGATTCAGACATAATGTCTCCAAACTAGCAGAGACTTTGCCTCTGTCAAAATAAAATCAAAACTGGCAAAGCTCTGTTAACATACAAAGTCCACCTCTGACACCTACACTCCAGAAATTCACAGAGTTCACAGGATGGTAAAGACATGAAGGAGAGCTGGAAACTGAGTCTTATCCAACACACCTGAGGAAGCAGGGTAGCCCACAAAGAGGTGTGGGCTGTGGACAGGGACCTGCCTTACACATGGAGAGCCTGGAACACCAACAGGGCTTTGCAAAGAGTAAAGGGGTCAATATGACACCCAAGGGGAGTCAGATATAGGGAAACACTTTTTACCAACCAGTAATAAATTGTCCATTTCTCATGAAAGAACAGCAGAACTTCACACCAAAGAAAGCCTAAGAAAGCTGCCATTCACAATAAGAGAAAAAAGTGGTAAGTGGCATACTGAAGAACAGTCATCACAGAGAATTTTTTAAAAAGTGCATCTCAGAAGATGAAACTGTTTCATTTAACCTTCCTTGGAAAGGTAGATTCCTCATCTAGACTGAAAGCTTGCAGCCAGTCTGTTTCTCCTGAATATATACACCTGTTTTTCTGAACTAAGCAAGGTGTGCATTTCTCAAAGATAATCTTTCAAAATTTTGATATTTTAACTTTGCTCCTGGTCAACTGAATGGCTGTCTTGAACTACTAGCAAATGCTAGTTGGCTGTGACTAATGAAGAGATCTATTGTAAGAAGGTCTTCTGGGGAATAAATTATAAAATGTCTGCTTTATTTAATCTTTTTCACGCTTAAGTAATGTTAATATCCATTACTATGATGATATTAGACAGAATGGTTGTCCTTCTAGAAGCATGTTTATTTTCTTCCCTGGGAGGTTTATAATATGAAATAATTCCTCAATTTGTATTGATATCTGCTTGTGATTTCTTTATTTTTCAAAAATGAATGACATACATTATAGTTTTAAATGTAGTGGCACAGAGAACTTTAAACAGCCCCATTCAGTGTTAAAAGCACGCTGATGTTCCAACTTTGTACATTTTTTTCGACAAAATATTATAAAACATGCAGGGGAAAATATTCTTTTATTTGCATTTCAGATTTTTCTAAATCCCGATTATAATTTAAGCGACTGACCAGAAGTTAATTATTTTGTTCCTGTCATGGTTTGACACTGGCCAAATGCCAGGCACCCACAAAAGCCACTCATTCACCCTCCCCTGCCACAACTGGACAGAGGAGAGAAAAAAAAATTTAACGATGGGGTCATGAGCTGAGATAAGGGAGAAAACACTCCAAGGGCAAAACAGGCTCAACTTAGAGGTACAAAGTGAATTTATTACTAACAGAGTGAGAGGAGGATAATGAGAAGTAAAATAAGCCCTTAAAAAAAAACCACCTTTTTTCTCCAACCCCTCCCTCCTTCCCACCAACAGCACAGGGGACAGGGAGGTGGGGGCTTGGGTCAGCTCATCAGTGGAGCTGCTCTTCCACTGTTCTGGGAAAGAGTGAAGAGGCTCTTCTGCATTTCCATTCAAGGGCAGCTGCCCTCTTCCATGATGAACATTCTCCATGGGCAGTGGAACAGAGAGCAGAACTGGCCATTTTAATTGTACATCAGGGACAGCGACCTCCCCCTCCCGAACTCTTTACCGACCCAGGAACAACCACTCGACTGCTACTTCAGACCAAGAGTCATTTCGGCCAGGACCGTGTTTCTGTCTTCACGTGAGGGATGCTGGGCACCAGCTCCATGCCAGCACCAGCTGAAGAAAGGCTGGACTCTACTACAAAGTACAGCCTGCATGAGCAGTTTGTGCCCAGAACGTGGCTTTATGTTGTGTTTGGGGCTTAATTTAGCCTCATTGACATCTTTAATAAAACAATGATACATATCTGATCGGAAAGTAACAATTTCCTTTCCTGACAACTTGGAAACCAAATGGCATTCAGAGCTACAAGGGTAGGACATGTGTTACCCATACACGCTAGTGCTCCCTTTGAGTATGCTTTGTTCTAGGGCTCTTCAGGTTCTCAGAAATTACCCCCAACTTTAGCAGTAGGCACAAGGTGGTCTTCAGCAGCAGAGGTGAACTTCAAAAAGCGCGTGGGGCATGCCAGAGAACAGGTACAGAAGAGGGGCTGTGGCAAGAGGGCAGTGTCACCTCCTCTGGTGAGGGGCTTCCTTCTGGTTGTGACCAGAGCCTGCTCTTCCTTTTGACAACCAATTTCACAAAATTCTCTGAGCCACATGATGAGAAGGCCAAATCTTTCAAGGCAGGCAGTTAAAAGGGGAATCTTAGAACGGTTTGGATCGGACAGCAGCTTAAAGATCATCTCATTTCAAGCCCCTGCCATGGGCAGGAACACCTGCCATTAGACCAGCACCATCCCAACCGGGCCTTGAATGCTTTGAGGGATGAGGTATCCATAGCTTCTCTGGGCAACCTGTGCCCACTGTCCATTGCTCCTCCACCCTCCTACAGAAAGATTTCTTCCTGCTATCTAATCTACACCTACCACCCTCTTGCAGTCCGAAGCCAGCACTCCTTGTCTAATCAAAAAGTCCCTCTCCACCTCTCTGGTGGCCCGTTCAGGTACTGAAAGGTGTTGTAAGGTCTCCACCAGCCTTCTCTTCTCCAGGATGAGCAACCAGAACTCTCTCAGACTGTCTACAGAGAGGGCTGGGACCCCAGAGCCGAATGCAGCACTTCAGGCGGGGTCTCGCCCGAGCAGAGGGGCAGCATCCCCTCGCTCACCCGCCGCCCACCGTGCTTTGGATGCGCCCAGGACGCGTTTGGCTTTCTGGGGCTCACCTTGCGCTCTCCGGGCAGGGCGGCTCTGGGTGCGCGGCCCCGGCCCGCAGCGTCCCTGCGGAGCGACGCCGGGCGCGGCCCCGCCGCGGGCGTGCCCGTGCCCGCGCCCAGGTGCGGGGGAGCGGGAGGAGCGCTCGGCGGCGCGCACGGCGCGGGTGCGCGCCGGTCCCGCGGGTGTTGTGCGAGAGGCAGCGCGCAGGGGCCGGGCCGGCGTTGATGTCACCGCTGCGGCGGGAGCTGCCGCCGCCCCCGGCCGCAGCAGCCGCCCCTCCGCGCCCGGTGGAGCGCGGCTAGGCGGCGGGGGCCATGCGGCTGCTGCCTCCGCCCGGTGCCCGCCGGTGCCCGCGGGGCTGCGCCGTCCGCCGCGGCGGCCGGGCATGGTGGCGCCTGGTGCGGGCGGTGCGTGCGTGAGCCAGCCCCCAGCCCGCCGGGCCTGCTTTTGTCCGCGCCGGGAGCATGTGGGTGAACCCCGAGGAGGTGCTGCTGGCCAACGCGCTGTGGGTGACGGAGCGGGCCAACCCCTACTTCATCCTGCAGAGGAGGAAGGGGCACGGCGGCGATGGCGGCGGCGGGGGACTGGCGGGTAAGGGCGGCGGCGGGGCCGGGCGGGGCCCTCGGCGGCTCCCGGGTGCGGGGTCCCTCCGGGGCCGGGCGCGGCGCTCCCCGATCCCGCCGCCCGCCCGGGCTCCCGCGCGGATTCGGTGCGGGAGCCCGGCGGTGACCCATGGCTCCGGACAGCAGGGTGGGACTTGACCCACGTTCTGGGAGAATTTTCTTGCCGAACCTTTAGCGCACGTTCCGTAAAATAAGGCAGTGTGGTAATGCAGAAATTTACGAAGAAAACAGATTTGCTTCGGCTTGTCCGTATTTTCCAGATGTCCTTGTGAAGTATGTTGCCCAAAATGCTTTGTTTCCGATTGCTGGCAGCTGGAGACGCTTTAGTAGAGGTTTGGGTCATACTCATCTAGCTCTTAATAATACTGTGCATGTATGTTCATCGAGGTCTTCCACCCTTTCTTAGGCAATGCATATGTATTTGTATGAGATTGGAGATACAAAACCCAATGGTGTTTCCACTGGTACTTCTTGAATTGGTGCAGAATAATCAAGCTACTTCTTCTGAAACCTGTGCCTTCTTCTTTGCGCGCTTCCATGATGATCAGTGCTTCAGGCTAAGCAAAATAAACATTCGGACTGCATCTGTGTTTGGTTCAAGCTCCTGTACATGTTTACTGTGAGATTAAGTGTTTCTTCAGACCTTCAGTGCTCTATGGACTTGTAAACAGTTCATAATCTAAACTAAGGCGCTGCTGTGAAGTGTGTTTTCATTTCAGACTGCTGAGGTCTTCCGTCAGTGTTGTGTGTTGATATATTACCTCGTTCCTGTGTGGGAAATGACCAGCAGCCACTCCACATTGGCCGTAGATTTCTAAATTTTTTTAACAGTCTTTTGAAGTGTGGACAGGGTTGACAAACCCATAAAAAAACGTGTTTTGCCTCAAAAGTTCACCCTTGCTCTGCTTACTGAAAAGATTTTTTCAGGCTCTCCTTTCATGGATTGCCCCCTGGCCTCTCAAGGTCTGGAAAGACATTCTTCTACCTTTCTGACTTTGTTATCTTTGAATTAGAGATGGTTTTAGATAGCCATCAGTTTTCCAGTTATTTCTTAGTTATTGTGGAAACAGGTTGAGAGTTTGGGGTTCTGTTCTTCAACCTCCTTGCACAGTCCATGAATACCTAAGTCTTCTTGCAGCTGTTTGTGTAATAGTCTGATTGGTGATACCACTTTACAGATGGAGAAAAGACTTCTGGATGATTTTGTCCTTGTGTAGAAGTAGGATTCATAAATGTGCACCTTTTTTTGTGGAGGTGAGAATAAGCCTGCTGCATTTGTTAGAAGTTCACAATAGAGAAATAGTTGTTTCTGCGTTAACCCCCTGCCTTTTGGAATTTAAATATTCGTGTGCTGTATCCATTATTTTAGTATGTGAATGAAGTCTGTATAGTCTGTATATAAGCATTATTTAGAAGGCGAAATTTTCCATGTATTTTGAAATCTGATGTCGATGCTCTTACTCTTAGCTCTTATTAGTGCCTGTGCTTTGCCTGGAATTGCAGCTGCTGTGGCATTGAGGTAGTAGCAACAAGTCCATTTCCAGGGGTTTTGTTTGTTTGTTCAGAAAAGGGCTGGTAAAAAGTTGTAGCTTTTTTCAGTACGTTGCCAAAACCACAGCTAATCAAACCCCTGTAACTAACTAATTTATTAGAGTCTGCAGTATTTAAAGGACCGTATGGGAACTTACCAGACCTTGTGCTGAAATGGCAAGGGTTTGTGACACAGTGGCCCACAAAAGGCGGGAGAGGAAGGGAGGGAGGGAAGGATGTAGTCTCCAAGACACTCCCAATGTGACAGGCACAGTAATAAGTGGAACTTAGGTTGTTTTTAGTTTGTTTTTTTGTTTTCCCATGGAAATGCTGGAATTTTCTGCTGGTTCTGTTAACAGCTGTTCTGCCAGTTAAGGGACAAGGAAGGTGGAGAAAGCCAGTGGATTGTTCTTGGTAGGAAAGACTGATTAAAAGCAAGGTATTGAGGGGTCTGGCTGATCCTGAGATAAAGAATGAAGCTGCTGACATAGTAAACAGGATACATAATTTGTAGTAGTTATAGCATTTAGGATGACCCTTTGGAAGCTCCCTAGATGATACTGACCTTGTGACAAGGGTGGAGTTTACCTGGTCAAAAATAAACAGGGAAAAAAAGATCTTTTGGTGTGGGAGGTTGGATTTTTTTTCTCCTTTATTAGTGACATAATACTGAAATTTGCTCAGATATAATCTAATAAAGTTACCCACCCATGAATATGGTATAAAATTTGGCTTAGTTGCTCTGTGGGAAACTTACATGTCCTTGAAGTTGACTAGAAATATTGTATACAAGATTTTTAACTGTGCTAGGAATGATCTCAATTCATATTTGCAAGAGAGGATGTAAATACAGCTGTCCTTTTTTTTTTGTGATCTAACATTTGCTGACTTATACTCCCTCATTATTGACTCTTGAAGTCATTTGTCTTGAATTGTAGAGTGAGAATTGACTTTCAAATTGATGGGACTGTGGGTAAGATGACATTAGATGGCTTCACCATGTAACTTAAGCAGCAGCTAGACACTGAGAAGCATTGATTCTCTGGCATTGCCCTCAAATCTAGGTTTGCCATGAAACTCATCACCAAACTGATCAGGGTTAAGTGTAATGCTCTTCTCTCCATCTGTGAGCTTGGCAAACTTCTTTTGGCATGTCAGTCTAAAGCCAAGTATTTTATGTAGCCTTGGGTGTGGGTGCAAGTACTTCTTGTTGGCTTTATGTTGGACCAGAAGAACAGTACTGGAGTTATCTGTTCTGGATCCACTCTGAGTGCCTCAATGCTTTGCAGGAAAAGGAGTATCAGTCACTTTGGGGGAAGGGGCGAAAAATCTGGTTTTCTCCTCTTGGCCTTGGTTTATGTAGCAGTTGAAGAGAGAAACTCTTATTTAAGTACTTGTTTGGACATTGGAGACATTTTCTCCGCTATATTGTATTGTAACAAGTTAGGAGAATGATGATGATCTTTTAATGTGTTAGGGCAGTGCTGATTAGTGAGTCCCTAGAAGTAATCTCTGCTAACAAGGTGTATTAGATCAATGGTTTACTGCAGAGATAGAGCCTTTCTAATAAGCAATGTGGATCCATTTTTATACTGAATCAGGGTCTGGACGCATTTAAGTTACTATGTCACTGTCATTACTGGTCACATCAGTGGGGCTTTTCTTCGTAAGTATGCCTTAATTGAAGGGCTGTTTGGATTTTATTTTCCTTTTTAACAAGAAGAAAATAGAAAAGATTTTAAATTGGATTTTAAATTGGATTTTCATAGCTGTTCTGCAAACTCACATTATCTTGCATCACTGCATTAATCTTCCAGGACAAGACCAAAAAATGTACTTTTCTGCTTTAAAGGTATTTGATGGTTGATGAGCTTTCTCTGTAATTAAATTGTTTCATGCCTTGCACATGATGCCATGCCCATATTTTGCTTCTGTGTTACCCTTGGTCAGGAGTTTCATCTTCCTTTTGTTCACCAACAGGGAAAAAAGTACTTTCTTTCCTCATATTCTTCTTGCTTCTCTGGGCAGCTGGGTCGTTTGTCCTGTATGACATAATTCCTTCTTCAGAGGAATGTGGTGTATTTATTTCCACAGCAGCCTGCATCATCTGTTGTTGTATGCAACCTGTAGCAGAGGCATTTGGACAGAACACGAACCCAGATCTCTACCATCATTTGGGTGCTGTGCCTGTATGGCAGTGTGACTTCTATGGATGTAAAGATCTTGAACATGTCATAAACTTTCTAAACAACTAAAAGGTCATGTTAATAAGTGTATCTTGCATTCAGATGCAACAAGTAGGTTTAAAAATGCCTCTTAACTGCTTTCTGCTATACTGTGATAATGTTTGCCAAACTCTTCTACTTCAAGACATTATAGTAAGGAATTATTGTACCATCCATCTGGTAATGGATGGCAGAGCAATGAATTCACTTGGAGCTTACAGGAAGAGAGACTGAGGTGTGGTACAGTTAGCTGGTGGCTACTGTGCTCCTTTTGCCTGTGTACATTTGTGTGTGTGGAGTAGAGATTAAGTTCTAAGTGACTTTGTTTAAAATGTTATTGTGAGATTTCTGAGTCCCAAGGGAAGTAAGTTGTTCTTAGCAAGAAATGATTTTAGAAGTGAATTATTTTGCAAGTAGGGTACATGTACTCACAGCTGGGACAGCGCCTGTGTGAGAGATGCAGTAGGAGTTGTAAGTCCATGCCATGTTGCCAAGAATGATTCAAATGTTTAAGCAGAAGAGAGCAGATGGAAATGTGCTGACTTCTGGTGATAAAAGGATCTGATGAAATACTACTTCTCCCCAGATATTTTTGCAAAAGGAGTTGTCATTTAATTTCCACACTGGAAAGGCAGAGAGGTTCTGAGCTCGGCTGGCTGATATGACATATCAATGTCAGATCTAATATAATTTTTAATACTGTGACAGTGTTCTAAATTGAAAAGCTTTTCTGCAGCCTTGCTGGACAACACAATTAGTATTTCACATTTGGAGCTGAGATTCTGTCTTGCTCACAGCCTTTCAGTTCAGAGAGTTGAGGAAGAGATTACTTGAAAGCCTGTTTATGCTTAAGACTTAGAAAAGCTTTTGGCCAGTTGATTGTCTGCCTGAACAAAGTATGGTCCATGTTTTACCAAACTTGACACTTTCTGCCTTTGTTGACTCAAGTAGTTGGGATTTTCCATGTCAGACTTGAGTACAAAGCATGTGCTTTCTGATACTTGAAATACAGTGTTTATCAAAATGGATAGGGGTGGTCAGCCTATCCATGAGCTTTCTGTGATTGTTTTGGCACACAGAGTGGAAGCTGGTCTCTCCTGCTCTGCTTTCATTTGTCAGTACATCAAATCTACTCTGATTCTCTGAGCTGCTCCTTAGGATCTGCTCTGGGTGTGTTTACTTCTCCACACCAGTCCATTGCCACTTCAAGGAACCTGCAGATGTCTAGGGCTGAGTTGGTGTTTGATTCCCCAGACTGACTCTCAGTCTTTCTGTTGAATTCCCAGGTGCTTTTCCTAGCTCCTCACTTCCTGCATCTCCAGCTCTTCTGTTGGCTCTAGAGACAAGATCTCTAGTGCCTGAGATGTTGCTTGTAGCTTTGCTTCTCCCTCTAATATTTCTTGGTCAGAGACTTCCCTTGCATGATAATTTGCCTCCGACACTGTGAGTAGCGTGGCCTGTCCAGGCTGCTGAGCTGAGCTGCCTTTTGCCATTTTTGCCCTTGAAATCATCTTGCTGTTTGACACGTGGAATTCCAGGGTGGCCTGCTCTTTTTCCTGAGATCTATCTCTGTAGGAAGCTCTGTTGGAAATGTTGCACAGGATCACAAGATAGTAAGCAATCAGTCTAGGCCACTTACTAATTTTCTGCATGATACCAGAGTTTGTATTGCTTACAGGGTTTTTGTTATTGTTCTTTGCTCCTTCACTGAAAGGTGTAGATGTAGCACTTCTTCACATCAGTTTCCATATTTCCATCACTCCACTGTCCAGTTCTGCATCCTTGTAAGAATGTATCGCATTTCACAGAGGTTTGGGCCCTTCATAATCTCAATCAGATTCCTGCACACCTAAAGAAGGTTCCACAAAGTGTGCTACCATATACTCAAATGGCTTTGGAACTCAATTTGAATGTGTATTCTTATACAGTATTTCTTCTTGTATTTGATCAAGGCAGAATCTCCTTGTTTTTATCCTTCACAGTATCACACTTCATATGGCTATTCCAGAGACAGGAGTTGTCTCTGCCATTGATTTTGCTAAGGTATGATGATTAAAGAGCTGTGAGCATTTCACTAAAATCTTACTTTTCTTTATCTCATTGACCACTAATCATACTTCTGTTGTCTGATCAATGTTGATATTCAGAAATTACATTTGCATTTTGACTTTAAATCTGGTGCTTAGGTGATCTTAGGTTCTAGAGGACTTCTTCCAAATCTTCCCATTTGTTTTCTTTCCAAAAGAAAGGTTGTATTTTCTATGCTGGATTTGTGATTTTTTTTTTTCCTGAAGTTTCCAGATAGGGGTGTTTGAATTTCTACCACAGCAATAATCTTGGTTTCAGCCAGTACATTTTTAATGTTTTGGATTTTACTGTTCTTTCCTCATAATCTCTCTTGTTCTTCCCCTCTGTTTTTTCCAGTATTTTATCAGCCAGAGTTATTATTACGGGATCTTCCGTTCAGCATTGTTTATTTCCCTGGTAAAGTGCCTCCTCTGATAGCTATTGAAATCTGATCTATCTGCAGGTGTTCAGTCAGAACTATGAAAATTTAAAATTCTCTCTTTCTGAAGCTATTGCTTCTTTTTAGATTTAGCTTGTATTTCAAGATGCTTCAGGACTGCTCCTTCTGAGTTCAAGCTGAGTTTACTGTGCCCCCTTCAGTCCTCAAACTAGATTCAGTTTACAGTAATTTTTCTTAGATTAGGAGTGATGTTTGGAGGTTTTTTCTGTTTTTTGTTGTTGTTTTTTTTCTTAATTTGCTCATACTTACTTGATTTATTCTTTCATCTTACACAGTTTATCTTAATCATATGTTGGTGCAGATTCAGATTTAAATTTTCCTGTTGGATGAAATTATTGAATTTGCTTATGCTACTCTGACAGAATAGGATACTTTACAATAATTAGTTGTGAGTGAAGTTCAGTGACTTCTCTGCTGTTTTGGTCTGTGATACTTGATTATGCTTTTCCTAAGTGTTTTTTACAAACTTATGAATAATTGTTTATATCGCACCTAGGAGGCATTTGATAACTTCATCTATAATTTTCTCACCATTTTCCCATAATTTCATACAGTCTGGTGTGATTGATATGTAGTATAAAATGTTTTTCAGTAGTGTGAGATAAGTTGTTAGGGGTTTTGTCAAAATATCAGTTTTCTCCGTGTTGTAAGCCTTCACATACTTGTAACTGTGGCATGTCCTGTCAGTGCTTGTCTCTTTCTGTGAGCTTCAGCTTAGCAGAAGTTACAAAAAGTTGAAAAAGCTGAAAGTCTAAATCCAACCAGATTTAGGCTCAAGTTGAGATACAGATTTTTTTACAGGGTTGGTCATGAGTTGTTTGGACACCTTAACAAGTGCAGCTGATACCTTTTAAATTAACATATTTGGAGATAAGCTGATTCAATCACAATTGTTAAACTTGAAGGGTGGATGAAAGCTTTATTGTTTCTTGCTGCTTTATCCCTTGGTAATCAGGACAGATATCACATTGGCCCTCCCCAAGCTTTTTCTTTAAGTATTCGTGGTTAGTTTTTCAGTCTTCTCTCATTTGTGGTCATCAGCTTGAAGACAAAGTAACTACTGGTTTTGCTGCTTTTCGTACTAAATGTCAGTAGAGTGACAATTCTTCGTCAGAAGCAGTCTCACTGAACATGTTTGAAAACTCCTGGGCAAATAAAAGGGTGGCTGGACAAATCTGTGGTCTGTAGAACTGTGTTGGTAGGAAGAGAGAGCAGCAAAGGCAGACATTGGGGAAAACTTAACCAATCCTATTAATCCCATTCTTAATAATTTAAGAAATATATATATTTAAGAAATATATATAATGATTGATTATTTAATTAAAGAATATTAATTGTTGTAAGTCCAGAGAAATAATTTTGTTTTCTTTATACTACATTAGATGCCCATGTAAGCCACGTGGGAAGACAGTTAGAAAATAAGTCTTTAGAGGTCATTTAACCTTCATTTATATGAATGAACATCTATTAAAAAAGTGTAGCCCTTCATGAAGTTTTAAGGGCAATGTTGTGGGTATTATTGCCAGTATTAGAAGTTTTAAGACTCAATTATTTTTGTGTGGTTTATAATATTTTCAATTTATATAGGCTTTCCTGTGAAATCAAATCAAGTAGCATTGACCCTCCCTTTAAAAAGGATTTGTCCATAGTATTGCCTGTGGAGTTCAGGTTGTTGCTCTAGGTTGAGTTTTGACAGATGAGTAATGGGATGATCTCATCCTGTAATAAAAAATGAGAGAGCTAATCACATAAATTGCCTTGAGAAAGAGTGAGGATTCATTATCCTTAGTATGAACAACAATACCTAGTGCTGTATTCTTCAGTTATGTGTTGTTAGGAGTTCTTGTTTTTATAGCTCAGGAAGCAGCACTCGAATTTTAGGAAGAGCTTATTCATTGCCCATTAAATCAATATAAAACTGAATGCTTAGGGTGTAAATATGATTTAAATCAACTCTGTTGATTGAAGTTTTCTTAAAGATCAGCTGACATCTACAATCAAAAGAAGTGCCATGGGTGTTTCAGGTTTATGACCAGAGCTCATTATGTGTCCATCTTACTTTACTGGAAAGAGGAGTCATCAGCATGCTTTAAATACTGAGGACCTTTTAAGCAGTATGTTTTTGATTCAGTGTTGGAATGTCACAGTGCCTGTTTTGAAAAGTTCTTGTTTGTGACACATGTGACATTCCAAGTTTTCCTGGTTGTGGTGTTGGGCTCCTACACAAACAGGCTGCTGACATCCATGAGACTCTTTGAGTGATAGCTCATGAGCCTGACTCTGAGAGTCACAGTCTGACCTGTATTATATCTCAGCTCTTTTGCAGAGTATTATTTTGTATTTACTCTTTATGCTAAAAACATGTGTGCTCTTTGTTTATACATTTTGAGATAAAAATCTCCAAACAAAAGATATTTGAGGTATGGATTCATGTCGACCTGGAATGAGGATGAGACAGGGCAGGCTCTTCTCCCTGTGAAGAGCCATGTGAATAATGGCTCTTATTGTTTATATATTGTTTATAATAATAACATGTTTGCACGTTGGCAGACTGGGGGAAGGGAGGGCACAGCAGTCAGTGGCACCAACTGCAGGGTGATGTCCTTCAGATCACAAAGTGTGACACAAGTTGCCTGTGTCACTGTAGAATGGATGGGTCACAGGTCCCTGGTGGGTGCTGAAAGCACTTCTACTCTGAGGTTTGAAATTACTAGGAAGCACCACTGTCTGTTACTATCCCAAGCTTTTTGGTGCTTGCTGTGCAACAAAGCCTCGGCTGCTAGTAGTTCTTAAGCTTTGAAGTGTCATTATTTATTGTAATTCATTGGCTTCAGTGTTTTAATAAGGTACACTAGAGGTAATATATAATCCAGATCCTCACTTTTGTATATGTAAGCCAATTTAATTTGAACAGGTAAAAAACAAAAGCTCTCAATTATAATACTGCTGTGAGGGGGACTGTAGAAGGGTGATAAAGACTACTCAGTCTTTGTGGTTTTAAATGAAAACGTGGCTTTCTGTTTAAGAGGGTTACTGTTTGTCATAAGAAAGTCCTTTGCTAATAAAGAGCTTGTTCATGTGTACAGTGCATAAACTTGCTTTTCCTTTTAAAAACAGGAGTAATTGATGTTTTACAAGGACACTTGCAAGTTATTACGAAAGATAAAAGAAAAAGAGAAATATTCCTGCAGCAATATCTGTGCCATGAATATCCAAATAGTCACAGATATTGTGACTTACAGCAGGTGTTCGAGTCATGTACTCTGAGGTGTGCATGCTTAAAATGTACCAGGTTGATTCTACAGGTCATCACTTGATTTCATTACTGTTGTGGGTAGTTTGTAATCAGTGTGGACTGTAAGTCATCTGGAATACTGGTCTCTAAGGAGCAAGGACTGCAGTGGTGCTTGGAAGAATCTCGACTGGCTGAAGCTATTGGCTTAGTTTTCAAACCAAGATGACCTCTCTTTCTGAAAAATACCCTTTGGTGAGATAGGAATAATTTGTGAAGAGGGTCTGTGTTATGGAGGAGGTCAGGTTTCATGTGGTCTTAATCCCTTCTAGCAAAAACAACAGGTTGAAAATTGGTTGCTGTTGTAAGGACGCAAGTGGAGCACATCATACATTAATTAATGAATATAAACTACTAATCTGTACTGTCTGCAAGGGTTACAGGCTCCCCCTCCAGCTTATGACTAAATGTAGTGTGAGCCACCACTGAATATGGTCAGGTAAGTAAAATGTAGTGTGATTTCTTCCTTCAGCACAAAGTGCATTGGGTAACTGAACCTCTTTTCCAGTAATTCCCTCTAGTGCATTGTATGTCCTTCCAGTAACATGATGCAAGAGCAATTGCCCAGGCCCTCAGCCAATTGTGGCTTTGTATTCCCTGGTTCCAAATACTACATATCATTATTTTTCCTCTGCTAATGCCTGTGTTTTACAGAAAAGAAAGAAAATACTGATCAATCTTCCAGACCTTCGCTTTAGAATTCAAGTTTGCAAAAGAGGAACCTGACTTTATTAAAAAGTTGTATCAAGCAAAGTGCAGGCATTATGCCTCCCTTTTCCCCTCCTGCCCCATGTATAGGTATGGTTGCTCTAGAAATTTGGCATGTATGTGTGAGGGGACTGTTTGTCCCCTCATGGTTACTCATGCTTGAGTGCCTTCAGGACTGGGGCTCCCATCAATTAGCCAGATGCTAATCCTACAAATTACACCACATGCTTTAAATAAAACTTGCCTCATGAAAACCTCTTGCTTCAACAAGGGCTTGTAGATCTAGTATTCTTACATTGGAAATTTCTCCCCTTACTTCATTATGCAGTCAGAAACCTGATGAAATAATGGGGAAAAATTTGCAGTCAGTGTAGTCATGTGATTTGATGCCTGGGTAACTCACTGGCTCCTGCCCAAGGGCCAGTCTAATATCAGGAATACGATTCTTGGTTGCATGTTCTGTTTCTATAGAAACTCAGTTACTTAATCGTGTCTGAAAAGGTACTTGCTGCGTGAAGAATTCATGAGCTAATGAACAGTATTAAAATTCTCTTAGTTTTTTTTTTTTTAATGTTTTAATTTCTACTTCATGTAGAAAATCCTCAAACAGATTATCTGTATGAACTGCTGCGATTTCATTCTGGTTGCATCACATGTCTGCATTGCAAAAAAACCCAACCAAACAACAAATACCCAAACCCAAAACAACCAACACTGACCTAACAGCACAAAAAGGAACAGTTCATGAAGGAGAGCAAGCAGGCCCAGCTGCATGATTGCACGAGTTTTCATGTGATAAAAACACATGCTTTTTTTTAATATCACGCGTATCATCTGTCAAAACAGCTATTGCATGATACAAGTGAAATGTTACTGATAAACTGTCAGTTGCAGTTAACTTGCTAAACTCGGATTTGAATTTCCCTGCAATGTTCTGGAATTCTGTCAGATTTCTTCCTTTGACCTCACTACATGGTTATTTTTTCAATTTGTTTACTGAAAAGCCCCTGAACAACTCCTACTTACTGCACCATTGGAAAGTATTCTTTGTTTTCTTTTCTTTTCCTACCTGCCATCTGCTGTTTCAGTCACTGCTGGCTTCTCTCTTTTGTTGATGTTATTTTTTTTTCATAGTGCTCTTCACATTTCTTAAATACATTGCTCTGTCTTACAGTGTTTGGTGGCACAGGGGGATGTTCCTCTCCTGTCTACCATATCCAGGGGAGAAGAAAGTAGGATGGGAAGTTCCCTTGAACCTGATGTTGCTATACAAGTCAGTTGGTTTATTCTGGTTTTCTAATCTTACCTGCCTGTCCCAGTTTTTACAGCACTCCAAGAACTAGGGGCAGAATTGTTTGGCAGGACCACCCATATGCTAATGAATCTGGAAGTACAGCAGGAGGAAAGAAACAAGCATGTTTTTAAAGAATCCAGGGAATGAGCAGTGTTTCTGTATCTCAGAGAAGATTGCATTTGGCCAGCATACAACTTTCTTTAGATATTACATCATGCTTGTTGCATATTTATTACTGTCAGTAGTCATGTGAAGCTGAAAAGCAAAAAGAAAATATTCCTGCTGTATTTGCAGCAAAGTGTAGTGTCTGGCTTAGTCCCCACTTTAGCTGAGCAGTACTGGCAGCTTTATGCTGTACCTTGGTTGAAGTGACATGTGCTTTCTGGGCCAGGGCCATACTGCATTTGTGAAGCTCAGATGGAGAGGAAAAAAAAATATTTAAAGGTACATTTTAACCTGCTTCATTCTCCTGAGTTTGAACGGAGCCAGGGTGTATCTAGAAGGGCTGGTGGAGAATTGTTCAGAGGAAGCTTGTCAGTGTACAGCCAGTAACCAAAACGTGTGAGAGATGAGGGACAACTAAAGCTAGTGAGACTAATGCACACTGGGATATTTTACATTCATGTTTTGTGTTTGTATCCTGTCAGATAGCTTTGTAGCACACCTTACTAATGGCCTGATGTGCCCAGACTTGTTTCTCGTGTCTTGCGTAATTCTTGGATTAAGAAGTGGTGCATGTTAATTCATTGAACTGAAAGAGATTACAGCTGATCCAACATGAGAAGATCTGTATAAAAAAATACAAATAGATAGAATGGGAGAAATACAAAATCACTGCTAGATGGGGTATTTTTTAGTATCAATTTCAGATCACATTTGAGGGATCTGCTGAGATGGAAAAAGGGTACTGCTTTTATATCTTCATGATGCACAGCACAAATCTGAAGGAACAGCAAGGGAAGCAGTATTGCATATACCAGTTTCAGCAGAGAAAAATGAGGAACTAATAAAACTATGGCTGTAAAAGATGAACACATGAGACTTGAAAGGAGAACTTCTGACAGGAGAGTTTTAAAGTGCTTTTGGTACATGCAATTTATTTCAGCTGTTTGAAAAAAACTCTAATTTCTGCCCTAATAAATATTTTCACCAAAAAAATCTCTGAAAGTTCATCCATTTGTTGTTTATATATTTCAAATGTTTTTTCCCAAACAATTTTCTGAGAACTTCAACATGAAAATTTAAATCTGACATTGCTGCAGGGGAGATGAAAATTCTTCATGGAGATGAAAAACGGGAAAACTTTTACATGTTTAAAAATAAACCATGTAAAACAACCTCTCTTCTTGCAGAGAGTTTGGGAGGGTAGAGTTTTGTTTTATGTGTAGTTTATTATAAAAATAGGATCTAGAATTTTTGGAAATATCGTTAGGAATTATTGGTAGCTGTTGGTATGCAATTGTTGGTGGCTCTCAGTAGCAAAGAATTTTCAAAGCTACTTCTGGAAAACAGTATGGCTTTGTCTTTCCTCAGTATCCTTTCATCTGAAAAAGAGCTTGACTCTTAAGGCATTTTGATCCTTCCTACCCTAAATAATCGGACTGCTAAGTAGCACAATTAATTTTGCGGGAAGTCTTTAGTTTTACCTAGCTGACATTCAAGTTTTGAACCCTTATAGGATGTATTGCCTGGGATTTCTTGTTGGTGTTGGAGGAGGGTTTGTAGTTGGTAGGTTTTTTACTGCTCAGGGTTCCAGCAGTGTATGAAACACAGGAGATATCTAAATAACTTTTAAACATGAATTTATAACACAACTACCTTCTGCTTTGCTTCAGTTTGCCTGTTTTTATGCTAGCATTGATGTACATTAAAGAGTTGAAGTCTTGTTTAAGCTGAAGATGTTTCCCTGTTAAATCATTCTTCCTCTTTACAGCCTGAGACAACAAGCGTGAGGATGAATATGTAGATCTGCATTTTGCTGTGGAGGGTGAAATGGAATGGGGAGGTGCTGCAGAGCCCTCTCCTGTGTATTCATCAGAATTTCCTCTCCTACAGGTCTCCTTGTGGGTACTCTTGATGTTGTGTTGGACTCCAGTGCCAGAGTGGCGCCATATCGAATCCTCTACCAAGCACCAGACTCCTTGGTCTACTGGACCATTGCCTGTGGTAAGGACGAATACACTGACGTGGATTTTATTCTTTCTGGACACTGTGTCACATAACATAATAAGAGAGCATCCCTCCTGCTGAGCACAGTCATGTCAGGACAAATAAATGGGTCAGGATGAAAACCTGCTGTGGTGGTAAAATTCAGTGGCACCGGAGTTTCTGCTAGTCAGACTTGGAATGCCAGCATGGAGGGGTGTGTTAAGCACAATGACTGAATGGAAACAGAAATGGAGCAGGGATGAAACATCTATTTTTTTTCCCACTTTTCTCCTACCACATGTGATCCCAGACCAGCAGTACCCATTCCTCCTCCTTGCATGCTCTTCTCCATGCCTGGGGCTCACCCCCAGAGCACTTCTAAAGTGCAGCATTCCTGGGTGATGGGGTGTCTCTAAAGAGAATGGTGGGAGGAGTCCCTAGGTTAGAGCACCCCAGTTACCCACACAGGGCACCTGGCTTCCCATGCAATGGTAACCAGGAAGAAAATGCAGCACCGGCACTCACATAAATACTGAACAGCAAACAGTGAGACATTTCCTGTCTCCTCCAGGATAAATACCATCTAGATCCCAGGGATGCCTTGCCTCCTGGATGTTTATTTCAGACAGTGTGTGGTCTTTCTGTGTGTGATGTACTTAGAATTCAGCAAGATGGTAGCTAGGTTAAAGTTAACTATAGAACTGTATGTTCTTACACAGATGCAACAACTTTTAAGAGGTTTGGTCTTTAATGCTCCAACTTGGACAGATCTAGCACTAAGACTGTTCCTTTTGTCATAGTAGTGAAAACAATTGAGTTGATATTTTTGTTCATTAAATAGGATTTTTGCATGTATCAGATCCTGTACTAAATGCTTATTTCTGTGGTCAGGTACCTATTGCAAGTAGCATAAAACAGAATGGAGTTAGTCTGTGGTTTTATCTGCTGTCTCTGAAAATAGTGTCTGGAGTCAAATGCAGAAGATGCAGGTCATTTAGCTTTGATTTGCCAAGCTTGTCAGGTCAGATCATTGGTTTTATAGTATTGCTTTTCAGTCTTAGCAAATGAAAACTTTTCAGTGCAGCTCCTCCAGCTCAGAAGTTTCACAGGCAACAAAGTTTTTGGCAGCAGCCAAAACTCTATTAATTTGGAAGAGAACTGAGAAGAGAGAACAGAGAAGTTCATCTTTTTAATGGCCTGGTAACCTCCAGCACCCCCACTGCTGCCTGACATTCAAAAATACTGGTTAATGATGCTGTAGGCTTCTTCTCAACTAACTGTGCCACTTCATTAGTGCCCATTCTCCCATTGAATTTTGACATTTAGATTGTTTGGATGACTTTTCTTCCAGATAAATACCCTCTTGGGAAGGAAGGAGAAGGAAGAGCAGATGAAGGTTTGCTGTAGATCTAATAATTGTAGTTCAAACCAGGCTCTGTTTCTAGGAGCATATGATTTCTGTGTCTGGCAAAGGTGATATCAAAGGTATGTCACCTTCTGAATCCAACAGGAACTTTTGCTAATAGCTCTTATTAGCACAAGTAAGTCTTACTATTTTTGATAGTACCAGACCTGAAAGAAAGCATCAGTTCAAACAACCTTTTTCCCACTTTACACCCTTTTGTACTGACTCCTCGAAGATTTTGCAATTCATATAACATAATTTATCTTTGGTGGCAGCTAATACTAAAACCAGATATTAAAAAAGTTGTCAACATTATGAAGGTTGTTCCCAAATCTGCATTTAACAGCTTTTTTTTTACTGTCGTCCTCTCTGTTGTGACCACAAGTAATGCATGTCAGCTTTCCATGGATCTCAGAAGAGAAAGAATGGTACAAGTACTTGCCTGTATGTTTATTCATTTTCATCCAGATGTCAGTGCACAGCTGGTGCTGTGTGAATTAACCAGCCCCTGGGTTGACTGACAGGGGCCTTGCCCAATCACATCTCTCCTAAGGCTGCAGGTATTTCACTGGCCAGAACCTGAAGGATTGTAGAGGTCGGACTAATGAAAATATCCAGACCAGATTTTTCAAATGCCCTTTATAAGGAAGGGGTTGAGAATAAGCTCTGTCTGTTGCCACATGAAAATCTGGGTGAGTGGTCTCTTTGTCTCCAACTCACTCTCTCCCCCAAAGTCAACGTTACACACAGCAATTAGTAACCACCTCCATCCCATAAACTTGAAAGGGGGCAGCTGAGGACACAAGTTTTCTTGCTATTTGCAAACTCCCTTTCAAAGAAAGTAGCATATCACAAAGTAGTGTTTCTTCAAAGGCCCTTATACTGTGCATGTATTTAGAAATTATTTTTAAGACTTTGGAAATAGGCCATGTGACTTCTCTTCAGATTTTTTTGCATGATACCTATAGATAATGACTGTAACTTTCTACCTACACTGTGTCCTTAAGATAAGCAGGGGCATAAAATAGGGGAAAGAATAGTTATGAGCTATGGTCCCATAATAAATAAATGTACCATACATGTAGAAATTTATGGTGCTGCTGAACTGTGAGAATTGTGTTTTTCTTCTGAGAAAGATTGTGGATTTTATATAGAAGTATTCTGTCTTCATTTAAGCTAGTATTAATAAACATGCTCTTCAATTATGAATCTCAGCCCTAACTGAAATTGCTAACGTAGTTAATTTATATATCTATGATTTCCTTTTGTGGAGTATTTCTTAAATGTTTAGTCTCCTAATACCTGGTTGCTAGTTTAGTTGTTTTGATTAAATTAAAAGACTGCAGTAGTGTAGTCTTGTCATTTGAGGGGAATAGTGTGGATCTTGCAGGGAGATAAAATTTTACAGAGAGCAAATAATTTATCTATGCAACCTTGAAGCTGAGCAGCTCAGTGTTCCCTAAGGCTCTGTGCTGTGGTTGTTTTATGAATTTGCAACTAAAGCAATTCTTTCTGAACTGATCAAGGGTTGTTAAAATTATACAGGTTACTAAGGGCTTTGGTTGCTTTTAGCTATGTAACTCCTAATTTGTTCTGCACTGTTCTCTAAGGGTAGACTGCTGGTTATTTGGTACTTGTAATCTGTTTTTACAGAAATTTGTCTTTTTCTCCTGCTTTCAGTAAAGAAATAATCTCCATCTTCAGTAAGTAGCTGTACAGAGTGACTTGAAGAAATGCGATTGTTTTGTGATTTGTTTGTGACATTTGGTCTTGCTCAGTGCAAGAGTATTCTGAGGATGTAAGTAATCCAGGGGGGTTTGTCTGGTCTAAAATGACTGTTTAGACAGATTTGGATGTGAAATGTCTTGGATATTAACACTACTGATCTAGGCCCTGTGAGGATTCTGGCTGGTGAGTCTGAAGCCTTTTAGCTCTGGCGAGAAGCCTTGTTAACAGCCCTCTCTCCAGTGCAGGGTTAAGTTAAAGGTGTCACAGCTTAGAGTTCTGTTTATTGAATTATACAGGAGAATTTTTATTTACTTTTCAAGAACAGTTGATGGTCTAGGAATGCAAAATGCTGTACACAATCAGCCTTTCATATTGTAGTAGCACTTCTCTGTCCCATGCCAGTGTCCCTCCCAGTGTGTGGTGCTCAGTTTAAGGTGAAAATGGTGCTATATCTAAATTCTGTTTGGAAATAAACAACTTTTTTAGATCCTTCTCCACCTATAAAGTCAATTCCTCTATCTTTGGAGGAGTTTGTGTGGCTTTGTGTGTTTTTCAGTTACAGAACTGCTGTAGGTTTTTTGTGATAATGGTAACTATATGCATTTTCATGCACGTTGCTATGTTGTAGCTGTTTTCATTTTTATTTCCTGCCAGTCTTGAGGGCTCTGTATTTTGAAGTGCAGTGTTTTAACTCTTAAATTTGGTTTCTTCCCCTTTCCTGAGAGTCAGAGTTATTGATTAATTTACCTAAAGGGCCAATGTTGGTAAAATGGTGAATACTTTTAATGTGCTAAGATAGGTAAAAACTTTCCAGTAATAGAGGTAAAATAACCTGTAATTTAAAACATTGCAGCAAGTATGTATTTTAGCCCTGAACAAAGCAAAGAGAAAGACCTAGCCTGTCATGATGAATTGTTGAGAACTGGGGTGTAGGTTTTGGGCTGATTGTGTGATCTGCTGTAGGGGAGACTGGGAGAGTAAATAGTGAGATAATGGAGACAAAAAGCAGTGGGGAAAAAAAGAGATGTATTGTCACAGGTTGAGAATTATCAGCCAAAGCAGTTGCAGAAGAAGGGGTGAAAAATAATTGGTGAATCACAAACCAGAGACAGCTTTAAGAAACAGTTCATCATGATAGTGTGTCTGCACTGCTTGTCACTGCTCTTACAAGCTAAGCAATTTTTCTGATGACAGTTTAGTTTTATATACATAGCTCATGCATTTAATCATTGCTTTTTACAGCAGTGTTCAAGCCAACAGGAGATAAAATAGTGTTCAGACCACCTCCTGAGTTCTAGAAAGGTCTGGTGGCATCCAGTAATTTTTAGGAGAAGCAGCAGTGGTGATCATTTGTGATTCTGACATATTGATAACATACATAGACTGTTCTGCAACATGATTTATGTATCTGTACTACAACCAGAATTGTGACATTCCCCTGGAGGTTGCATAGAATGTTGCATTCTGTTGCTTTCATTGGAGCTGTGAAGTTAAATACAAATGGGAGAACATTTTGGAATTTCCAGAAGTACAGTATCTGATGAAATATTGCATCTCCACTTACTGGCAAGTTTTCGTAGAGTTTTTTGTTTGTGATTAAAGGGACATTGACACTAGTGATTTATTTATTTTGTGACTTTTGGATTGTTGGTTTGTTTTTTATATAGGTTGCTCGAGGAAGGAAATCACTGAACACTGGGAATGGCTGGAACAGAATTTGTTGCAAACTCTTTCAATCTTTGAAAATGAGAATGACATAAATACATTTGTCAGAGGAAAAATACAGGTAGTGTATTAATTACTGCAAATGTTGTTAGGGATAAATATGACTGGAGAAAGAAAGGTGATGTGAATTTGAAACAAATTGAAGCTGGTAGTCCCCAGGCTGCTCTGCCTTTTTGAAGGACTACCAGATGCTAAGTAGCAACATGTGTGTAAAAATCAGGAAAACTGGGAATAGTGCATGTAGCTTAGAACAGTGTGATTAACAAAAACCATATAAATGTATAGGCAGGTCTTAAGGCATTGTAAGTTCTAAAATTAATTGCACTGTCTTAAACTTTGACAGTTGTCTGTGCGACTGCTTTTCCATTGCAAGGCTTAATTTTAATTTTTTCCTGCCCTCATAATGTCTCCTCCCCCTCTTCTGTGTAGTTAAATCCTGTAGTATTGGCATTTGCACTTCATATAGGTGTTAGGGTTGGTGGTTCATTGATTTGTTTCCTGGGTGGGAAGTGGGAGTGTTGGTTTTCTCAGAATTTCTTTTTCTCTTTATAGGTCAGATAATAACTATACTGGCAAAAAGTACTTTTTTGTACTAAGAATTATCTAAAAATACATACTTTTTTTCAAAGATTGTAAGAAAAATTGCTGTATTTATTGGTGTGTGTTCAAAGTATTGGCTTTGTCTCATTCCCCTTTTAACATTTTGTATCGTAAATCAGCTCTCTTACAAATCCCACAGTTGCTTGTGTTTCCCCAGTGAATCAGATATGAGTGCTATAGATGGTCATGGAAATACCTTATATGTGTGTTTTGAAATATTATCCTTAAGGAAATTGTTACTTCTTAGATTTGGATGAATACTAAATGTGAATGATGTTTCTCTGTCTTACACTCTGCTCTTCATGTAAACATGGAGCAAGTTGAAGGCAAAAAGTCACAAAAAGGCAAAAATTTTGTAACTTTTATATAAAAACTTTTATAACTTTTATATAATAGAGATTGGGAAAATAAGCAAATAAAACAGAGTTTCAGTATAAAACAGAAGGAACCATAGTCTTTAAAGATACCAAAAAACATCTTTCGACCTGTTGCCTCTTCAAATTTCTTGAGGGTCATCTGCACCTAAAAGTGGGAATTTTTTTCCCACCCTATTAGTAAATCTAACTGAAGATTTTTTTTTTCTTCTTTCTCCCCTCCCCCCCGGCCCCCCCACCTTTGCTTTTCTGTGCTCAAGGTCCAATAAGAGGGGTCATAGAAGTAATATAAAATTTTCTGTAAAGAACAACAGTTCCTTTTTTTCTTCCCTTCCGAAAAATTTTATGTGAAATCCTATGTCTGTGTCCCCAGGAAGGAAGAGGAAAATACTGCAGGCCATAGGTACTTCACGGGGCTGTTAGGAGTATTTGAGTTAGGTTGGTTAATTTAAAACAAGGTCCTGGCAAGGGGTTGGTGTTTGGTTGCTTTTGACATGGGCACAGTAGGGAGTAAGGTCATCAGAAAGAAAGCCTTGAGTAAAGTAAATAACTACATAAGCCAAAGGGTGAGCAGAACAATAAGAGCTCGCTGAATGACTTCCTTGGCATTGCAATAACCATTGTGCCCTGTGGCCTGGATAGCAGTGGGAATTAGGATACCTCATAGCCCATGGCCACTAACAGGATGTGTTCTTTTTCTATTCCCTGCCAGGGCATCATTGCTGAGTACAACAAGATCAATGGCATCAAAGAGGATGACGACACTGAAAAATTCAAGGAAGCCATAGTGAAATTTCACAAGCTGTTTGGGATGCCAGAGGAAGAGAAATTAGTGAACTACTACTCCTGCAGTTACTGGAAGGGGAAGGTTCCCCGTCAGGGCTGGGTGTATCTCAGCATTAATCACCTTTGCTTTTACTCTTTTCTCATGGGCAGGGAAGGTATGTTTTCAGTGGAAGGGTAATTTGTGCATCTCAAATTATGGTTAGGAAATCTCCTGTAGCTTGTTTCTTTTCACATACTGATCACTGAGGGTACAAAGACACTACTGAGGAAAAGAGAAGTAGGGAGCAATTCCCTGATTTGTCACACCGCTTAACTGTGTGCTTGTTCCCTTGTTTGCTTGGTCTTTATCAAAGTAGTTCTCTGTAAAACAGTACTTGGCATTGTCTAGGGACATGGTTCACCTCAGGAGCTATGCCCAAAAGGAAATAGGGACAAGATCACACCAGTTGTGACTTTCTCTTCTGCTCTTACACAATCCTTACACTCTGGCAGACTTTGCAACCTTAAATGACACATCTACATTTGTTCAACACCAGAACATCAAAAAGGTTTCAGAGGAGACCCAGAATAAAGAGCTGCATAGTGTGGATGCAACCAGTCTGCTCTACAGGGAGTTAATTCAAGGCACAGTGGAGTTGAACAATTCAGCACTATTTGGTTATGGGCAATGGATCAGTCTTGGGATTTAGCCCCTGCTTTAAGGACACCACCTGTATTGGTCTTGGGAGAAAAGCTTAGGTTCTGTTGTGGCTGTAATATTTGAAACTTTTTGCTGTATAAAAATAAGACAAGCCTGTCTGATGTGTTTAGACTATGTTTCTTTGCTTCCATGGGAAAAGAGGACATCAGAGTCTGAGCTAGTGCAGTGACAATGATAAGTCATGTTAGCTTACCTGGCTTTGTAATGCTTGTGTGGTATTCTGTAAATAAAGTAAATGATATTTAAACTCTTTTATCTCCTGTTTGTCAGGTGACAGTGGTTTGTTTGTACAAACTTGATCTGTTTATGCTGTACTCCCAACTTTTCAGGATGCTAGGAAAAGTCAGTTGAATGCATTTTATAGGAAGAGGAAGCTAAAAGCTCCTGAATATGCTCATTTTTGTACTGAACCTTGTTTTTTCTGTTTGCTCCTGTTCAGCAAAGTTAGTTATCCGTTGGGTTGATATCACTCAGCTTGAGAAGAATGCTACGTTGCTCTTCCCTGATATGATCAAAGTGAGCACGAGGTCAAGTGAACATTTCTTCTCAGTATTCCTTAATATCAGTGAGACATTTAAACTAATGGAACAGCTTGCCAATATAGCTATGCGACAGCTTTTGGACAATGAAGGATTTGAACAAGACAGGTCATTACCCAAACTGAAAAAGAAATCCCCCAAAAAAGTGTCTGCTCTAAAACGGTAGGTAGCATTGGCTCTTACTCATTTGTTCCTCCTCAGTCCTTTTACTTGCAGGATTTTGTCCAAAAGTTTTCTAATGTTGTGGCCATTTACTGCTCCTCCAAAAGGAATGATTGATTCCAACAGTGGCAAAATGTGAATAATTATTTAAATATAATTACTTGGTATCTTGTTGAAATAGGAATACGAGCATGTTGCAGAAATAAGCTCTCTTGAGCCAAATGCTCATTTGTCCAGAAGCTCTTTAGTGTATCTCCTGATACTGGCCACATTTTGGTATCTGTTGTAAGGCAATTTATGTCTGTATGGGAAGGTAATAAAGTGATTAATGTGTTATTAAGAACTATGCCTAGCTTTCATACTTTTTCTTATCACTGGAATTGAGAAATTGGAGTCTAGATTATTAATTCTGTCTGGAATATAGTTTAGGTAACAGCAATACAAAAAATTGACATAAAGTTCTAAGGGATGAAGAGTTATCTGGAAAATATTTCTTCTACTTTTATATCACACTTCAGCTTGTTAGTTTCTTTTTCATTTTTTCTTTGTATGTCGTTCATGTTAGTGTACCATACAGAATTATAGCCAGTGCTTGTTTGTATTTCTCATTATTTAGTGACGTCTGACACGTATTATATCACTTTTGTTTGTCCTTACCGTTGAGTGTTTTGCACTGAATGCATTATCAAGACTAAGTCTTGAAATTGTTACCATACTCTAACTTTAAGGATTCCATAATGTTAATCAAAAAGCCTCAAAGAAGCATTTTTTATTACTATTAGCAAAAAATGGACTCACTGTATATATTCTCAGAAAGTACAACTGAATATGAAAAGCTCACGCAGACTTTCCTCTCTGAGAAGTGAGGATGAATGTCTGAGTCATTCATGGCATACTTTTTTTCAAGTAGTTTTAGAACCTTCCAAAAGTGAAGATTGTATCTCCACTATAGGCAAATTATTTCCAGCTTTTTGCTGTACACTCCTTGCTTAGCTGAGTTATGTGTTGCAGGTAACTTGCAATGTTTTGCATAAAATACATCTTAAAATGTATTAATACATTCTCTAAACCAAGAAAATCTTTCTGTGGGATTTTTTTAGAGATCTTGATGCCAGAGCAAAGAGTGAGAGATACCGTGCATTGTTCCGACTGCCCAAGGATGAGAAATTAGATGGACACACAGACTGTACTCTTTGGACTCCTTTCAACAAAATGCATATTTTGGGTCAGATGTTTGTTTCTACAAACTACATTTGCTTTACTAGTAAAGAAGAGAACTTGTGCAGTCTTATTATCCCTCTTCGAGAGGTAAATACTTCTATTTTTAAATTTATATGGCAATATAAATAAGCAGTGTCTTATTAGATATTTCATCCTAGCTTTGATTTTTTTTTTATTTTGGTGGATGTTTTTTACTGTTTTTTTTTCTTTTTGGAGAAAAGCCTCTTTACATACTTTTTATCTCTTGTGAGCATGCCATACTGATGTGTTCTAATATTTAATGGCTGTCTATCTTAGTTCATGGTTCCTGCTACTGA
Organism: Calcarius lapponicus; assembly: GCA_039654755.1. Classification (NCBI taxonomy): domain Eukaryota; kingdom Metazoa; phylum Chordata; class Aves; order Passeriformes; family Fringillidae; genus Calcarius; species Calcarius lapponicus. The sequence continues at coordinate 63,884,704 of CM077466.1, read as the reverse complement.
AGCTCACATGGAATTTTTTCTATCAGTTTTCATAACCTTGTGAGTTCTTCCTCTCTCATAACCTGTATTCTGATTTACAGCCTAATTTTACATTTTCTGTCCCTCATGGGGAGGAGTGGAGGGTGAAACTTCCTAGGGTGGATAAGTGGAAATTCTGTTAAAGAATCTGTCAGATAAGATTTGCTTTTGTCAGTTGTAAAAAGATTCATAATCCTAAAGTTTTGAGTTGCCTTTTCACACAGACTTGCAATTGTTTATTCTTGTATGTGGAAAATATTTTGTCTGTATTTTTCAAATTGGTGTGTTTCCCTTTTTAAAGCTGGTTACTTAAAGCAGATCATCAGTAAGAAGAGTTTGTTTGATGCAATAAAAAAATAATTATGTTGGGGAGTTTTTTTTATGGTTGACTTGATTTGTGGGTTAATGGAAAATTGTGGGAAGTAAGTTTTGGAAGTAGTAGGAAAGCTGATGTTTGGCTTGACTGAAGAACCGAGGAATATTTCAAGGCACTGTTTTCCCCTGCAAATCATTAAGAGTAAAACGAGTGCATGTTCAGAAACTTTGAAGTACAGCTTCTCAGCGGCTTGTTGCAACAACTTTGGTTGTTTGGGATGAGACATTTGTTTGTCTGAAAATCAAAGGGAATGGCATTCCTGCAGGTAAAGTGGTGGAGTAGGAGTCAAAGTCTTCATTTAACAGGACCTCTCTTCCTGAAGGCAGATTCAGCAACTGCTTTTAATAGCCACAGTCATAGCAGCACAGGATTCAGAGCAGCTCTAAAGCTTTAAGAGACAGAAGTAGGTGAAGGAATAAATGCTTCTGTTTGAACAGCTTCAAGTCTCAGCACCAGCGAGGAGAACAGTAAGCCGGGGGGGCAGTGCCAGTCCTCAGAACATCAGATCACTACCTTTAGTAGTGAAAGGAAACCTCTCTATCTAATTAAAGCTTTGGGTTAAACCTTAAGTTAATTCCAATGTTCTGTAATATCCTCGAGGTGCTCTGACAGATGAGACAATAGCAAAGCATTGATTCAGAAATTATGAAGGGGAAAGATGTTTTTCAGTGGCTGACTGCGCTGCTCACTGCACCTTCAGCAGGTGCCCTCTCCAAGACAAAGCACTTCAGATATGTGTGTGTCTCTGTTGAAGAGGAAATAAGTGGATATCAGCTCTCATTATAGCAGAGCTATAATTAGGCTTGCTTTAATGATGTCTGTCCTGTGCCTTTAGAACTAGTCTGTATTGTGTGCTAATTGCGCTCAAACAGCTTTTAAGTGGAACAGGGAAACATAAGGAACACTTTTTAGCTAACTTCAATATGCTATTAGTGAAGTCCTTGAAGTTAACAAGTAACTAGTAGATTTGTAGTTAACAGAAAAATAAAAGGAGGTGGGGAGAACAGAGAAGTGGTTTAGCCCCTGAGTGGTGCACTGCAGTCTTCAGAGAGAATGCATGAAATATGGTCACCCTATCCATTTAGCTAGAGCTATTAATATTGTAGTACTCATGTCTTACCATTGATTCCTGTTTTTAAAAAGGTTAAAGGAGCAAGAGCCAAAGTCCTAGCAAAATTAAATGCCCTGCTTTCTATTCTGAAGGCAGTAAGTCAGTTTTATTAAGAAATCATCTAAAGTAATAAATGCAGTAGTTAAAAGTATTTATAATTGTGATTTGTGTTTTGCTCAATGTATGAACTGCACAAACTTGATGGACTGATGTTTATAAGGTAATAGTTGGTAATGTTTAGGACACACAACTGTTACATAATTCATCAACGGTCTGTGTATGACTTATCCCTGAGATTTCTTTGTGTTAATGTGCTTTACCAAAACCTCAGGGAACTTGTTCCCTGTACTCAGTAGATTGTGGTATGAGTAATGTTTACAGGTTGGAGTTCAGTTAGATTAGTGACTCTTTCCCTAACAACTGAAGGCCATTCAGAAGCCTCCACCTCACAGGGTTAGATATTTTCCTTTGTAAGGGAAGACATAGGGTTAATTTCCCTTTGTTGCAAGTTCCTGTATACTGTGAAAATGCATTTAAAATACCACTGTGTAGCTGTTTTCACAGTATGCAGCTATAGTACAGTTGTACAGGAGCATCATCTCAAAAATAGTTTATTCACATGTATTGGCAGTAAAAGGTAGGCCAAGGTTTCTGTGACCTGTGCTGACGATGTTAGGAAGCAAGAGAGGGATTTGGAAGTCCTACAGAAAAGTTGATAGATTTGTATCCCACAGATGAAATTTTGTTTTACTGATTCTTTTAAAATACGATCTGAGGAAAATCAGCTGAGTAGTGCAGGGGAGTTTTGATGGAAAATGTACTGAAACCAGTTGTTTGAGGGATTACAGCCTTTATCTTTCAGGCTTGTAAGCCCTTGTATGCAAACCATCTTTTTTGGCAAAGGGGTGTCCATTGGGATTTGATATAAGGGTGGAAGGAGCATGGGTTTATTGTATTAAGATGATTTCTTAAACCAAGCAGCTTGATTAACTAAAGATCTTAAGCTGTATCAACTGTTTTTTCCTAGGTGACAATTGTGGAAAAGGCAGACAGCTCCAGTGTGCTGCCGAGCCCACTGTCAATCAGCACGAAAAACAGAATGACATTCCTCTTTGCCAACTTGAAAGACAGGGACTTCCTTGTACAGAGGATCTCAGACTTTCTGCAACAAACCACTTCAAAAATATACTTGGATAAAAATATTTCAGGAAGCTATATCAGCTCGGATGATGAGGTATGTGAAGGAACATGAATAATTTACTAGAAGAGGATTTTAGCTGGTGTGGGGAGAGGAAACACCTTTATGTTTTTGCAAAGCTAAACCTTTAGGCACAGAAATGTGACCTCTTTTTTGTTAATGCCTTTGAGCTGAAGTGTTAAAATTTGTCACTTAGGATATCTATCTTTTTCATGTTAAACCTAAGAGAAGTATCATAGTTAATTAACTGGTTAATTGAATAGTACTTTTAATATGTATTTACTTGTCCAACTGAAATGTAATTCTGGAATTTTAATAATTTGAAGGAATTATCAGTTGGCATGAAACTCCTTTTATTCAAGACTTCAGCTGCTAAATCCCATCTTCTTTCGATTCTTCTGAAAAAAATGCCTGAGCTGACCTGGTTGGTATCTACACTGCTAGTGAATTTTGGAACATTTGACCTAACAGGAAAAAAACAGCTCTGTCCTGAACATCAAATGACCCTATACTGAACCATGTCCTTAGATATGTGTGCAAAGTAAATAGTTCTTAAAAGTTATGATTAGATACACTTTTTTAGGTGCTTTGAATGTCAAGCTGAATTCCAGCTTTTATGTATGAAATTCAGATCATATAACAACCTCATCAGTTCTGTTAAACCCAGCAAAGTATAATGATTCAGATCTCAAAGTAGAAGAGGCTTTTGTGATGTATCATTTTGGTGTTATGTTGGTATATCTCACATTCCAAGTCTGTCCTAAGCCATACCTTAGTACTGTCCTGTGGAACCCTACCCGGTTTGCAATGTGTGTTTTAAAAGAATTTTTCTACTTGCTTTGTTGAGGGTGAGGTATAATTGCTGTGGTGTTGTATACCAGAGCATGTAGGCATGTATAGTGCTGGAACTTTTGCTATAAATGGATTTAAGTGTTCTACCTACTGAATTATAAACACAAATTAATTGTAAGCATTTACTACAATTTGTAATATAACTACATATCTAGATATGCATGACTGACTTGCAATTTCAGGCATTTGGTGTGAACTGCTCCATGAGATTTTACTGTGATACAGTTTCAAAGCTGTTTGAGAAGTCAGAAAGTCCTTTTTCTTCAAAATACTTTTCTTCCAAATCACAATCTGGTAGTCCTATGATGTTGACAGATCAAGGGAGCTGGTTCAGTTGCCCTGGGCTACTTAGGGGTAACATTACCCTAGCAATTCTAGTTCTAGCATTTGGTTGTGTTTCAGGAGACCTGTTGAGAAACTGGAAGCTATTTCATTATTCTCTCTACTGGTCTAATTTCTGCTGGCTTATGTTTTTGTTAACCGTTAGCATGTATACATTTTGATGCAAAGTGAAGTAAGAAGTCCAGACACTGGCTCGTCTTTATGCCTGTATTGCTTGTGACTGCTTTCTACAGGTGTTTACAAGGTCAAGTAGTTTAATTTCTGCCAGCCCTCACAAAAGCCTGAGCTCTGAGTCGGAGGGAGAGCGACAATTCAACCTCAATGATAATGGTATTCCAACAGCAACTCAAGCGTTAATGACAATGTATCGGCGCAGGTCCCCTGAGGAGTTCAACCCTAAGCTGGTAAAATACACTTCTCAGTGCTCCACCTGACTGAAAAGGCTGTCAAATTATGTTTGCCTTAAAACCCATGTTGCTGACCCACAAAAGTTTCATTCTGACAGACAGTTAAGAAGAGGAAGTATTTTTCACAGAAGTAAAGGCTTGAACATATTGTTGTTTTACCAGTACCAATAACTTCACTACATAAAAGCAAACTTGGATGTAATTCAAGGGGATGTTGTATTCCTGCTCTTAGTTACAACTGCTTCTCTTAGCAGCAAGGTCTACTGGCATAGAAACTAGGGAATGGGAGGAGGCAGCCCATTAAGAAGCTGGACTGCAGCCAAGTTATTTCTTGCTCACTTGCAAGGTTAGGATATTGCAGGCCTTTTAGCACTCAAGATTTTAGTGGGTCAGAGTGTTAGAAAGAGAAGCTGCATCTTTATGCCTGCCTTTCTTTGCTTTTAGGCCAAGGAGTTCCTGAAGGAGCAGGCCTGGAAGATTCACTTTGCTGAATATGGCCAAGGGGTCTGTATGTATCGTACAGAGAAAACAAGAGACCTTGTGCTAAAGGGCATTCCAGAAAGCATGAGAGGGGAACTTTGGCTGCTCTTTTCAGGTAGGTTTCCGTTTGAATGTGTCTGTGGGATATAAGCAAAAGCATGAGGGGAGAAGGGAGCTCAAAGGTGATTAAAGGTGCACATAATAAGTGTCTGAAAATATTTGGAGTAAATAAGGCTGTGATTGTTAGCAGGCACCAGACAAGTTTAGACAAGATTCCTGTTAGACCAGCAAATGCCCTTTCTCAAACAGGCTCACATAATTAAGGAAGAATACATAAAAAGCAGAGCACATGCTTGGTAACCAGAAGCCAGTAGTTTAGGGACCTTCTAGATGTTCAGCAACCACCAGCAAGCCTAATTCCCATTTATTTAATAATTCCTGGATCCAGTTAAGCTTTTAGCCTTCACAGCAATTGTTGCAAGGAATTCCAAAGGATTCTCTAGATATGAGTCCACTTAAAGTTGGTTTTTTTTTTGAAGTTGAACAATTTCATTAGTAGTTATATGGAAATCCATCGTACCTCAGGCATTCTTTATAACCTATCACCATATGCCTTCTTTAGCTCTACCCTCCCTGAGATAATTACCACAGCTACCCAATCCACAAGGGCCTTTTATCTGATGACCTAATGATGCTTTCAAGTTTGTTTTCTATTTTTTCCCCAGTAATATATAGTCATGTACATTTTCTCTTTGCTCCTGGGCACTAGAGGAGTGTTTTTGGAGGATAGACACAGGAATGCAGAGCTCTGTTTTGTGTCCTATTAACAGCTCCTTTGGACTAATGTTCACTGTGTATCTATAACTCATATTTTCTATATAGATTACTTTGTGCTACTGACACTTGATTTTCGTTTCTGGAGAAGTTGTAAAGTCAGTAGTGAAATCTCACAGCAACTCTTTGAGCATGTAGTGGTGTCCCTAAGGCTGAGTGCCCTGCCCAAGACGACAGCGTCATTTTCAGAAGTAGGAATGGAGCTCATGAGTTTTGTCTCTTGCCTTTGGCTGACATGTCATACTCTCTGCAACCAGACATTAATCTACTCTGTTCCCAGGGCAAGTAGCTTTCTCAGAGACAAGTTTTGAGTTATTTAGTATAACCAAACCCACAGCCAGCTGCAGAGGGCTCGTGATACCATGTGACTGCACAGTTGGTTCGTTCTTCACGCCTCCTGTTTTGTTCTGGCTGAGAGGAATTTTAACCTCATTATAAAAACGCCTGTAGAGAAGACAGGAAGGGCTGATAGTCACCAAAGCATGTACTTCTAAATTTTTTAATCACCTTTAAAGAAATAATATTTTCATATTTGCTTTCAAAGTTCTTGGTGAGACTCGAAATGGGAGGGGAGCAGATTATCATGTTGAAGTACTGTACCTGCTAAACCTTCCATTTTCTCCTGGTTTTAATACTGTTCTCCTACTCCTAGGAGCCATTAATGAAATGACCACTCATCCTGGCTATTATGAGGACCTAGTGGAGAAATCAATGGGAAAATACAATCTCGCTACAGAAGAAATAGAGAGGGATCTGCACCGCTCCCTTCCAGAACACCCTGCATTCCAGAATGAGATGGGTATTGCTGCTTTAAGGAGAGTCTTGACAGCTTATGCTTTCAGAAATCCAAACATAGGATATTGTCAGGTAATTGAAATACCCTGCACTCCGTTCAGTTTCTAGAATTCCAGTTCTTTCCTTGCAGTCCTGTTCCTTCAGTCATGCCCGTGAGGGTTTGGCTGTGTGAAGCGCACTGAGGTGTGGATGGTGCTGTGGGCTCCCAGCTCAGGGCTGCAGAAAGGCAGGAATGCTGAGGCCAGAGGGATGTCACACAAGGACCCACTCTAACAGCAGTGTTAGCAGCACACATTGGGAGATTTTCTGTAAGCATAATTTCTGCTCATAAATCTAGAAACTGGACAGATGATAACAGAGCTGTCTACAGAAAATGACAATGTGCACTGAAGAAAGGTTATTTTCATATTAACAAAAAATCCCCTCAAAACCAAAACACTTTGTGTTCAGCCATAAATTTTTGTCTATTTTTGTCTGTCCATCTTATAATAAAATGTTATTCAATGTATTAGTTATAACCCTCCAGAACCTCCTTTCATCTTTCAATGATGCCATGTCATCCTTCAAAGCAATGAAAAGAAACAAAACCAGAAAAGAACCTAAAAACCAAGCAAAAAGCCCCCAAACACTTTGCAAAAAATAAAGTATCCTAGGAGGTATCACTGTGAGTCCTAACCACATATCTGTGGAGTTAATGCTGACTCCAGTGCATGGTTTTGAGGTTCTTATGCCCATATTTCAAGTCACTTTAGTTTCTGGTCCTAAATAATTCTTTCACACTATATAATTTTGTTTTATCACTGGGGCCTTTTTTTGCCTTCCTACATACTTTTGTAAAGAAGAAACTTAGATTTATTAGTATTAAGAAGCCTTAGTAATGTCTGACTTTTAAGACTTCCAGATGCAATTTGAGTAAGTGCAAGCAGTTGTAACAAGATGCCATCATAAATTATTTAATAGCACATGAGGTACTAAGTAATAGCTACAACATTTTTAAAGATTATTTAACAGAGAAGCAGTAGAAAGACATTTCAGTTCTGGTCCCTAAAACTGTCACAGTAATTAATAACTTTGAGATTTGGTTCAGCTACAGTGAGAATTCAGGCACATCACTAGTGCTGTGGGAGGTGTTCTGGCTGCAACAGACCCAGATTCCCCAGGAGCACCTATGGCAGAATATCAGTAGCAGTGTAACAGATGCTTGCAGACCTGGGTCAGCCCTTGATTAGGAAGAAAAATCTTGATTTCTTCAAAAAAATAAATCTGCAACACAAAACAAACAACCCAAAAAACCCACCAAAATGCCCCAGTGAAACAACAACAAAACAAAAGAAAAGCCTTACCATTTTTCTGTGATTTGAAGCTTTCTTAAGCCTTTCTTTGAGCACTGGGGAAACACTCCTGTTTGTACAGGGAAGTACTTGAACAGTTTGGGATCTGCAGGGAGAGATATAGCTAATTTCCTAACCACTTTTCTGCCCAGGTACAGTGCTAGATATTAAATAATTATATTTCCCTTTCTTTTAGGCTATGAATATTGTCACTTCAGTGCTCCTCCTTTATGCAAAAGAGGAGGAAGCTTTCTGGCTGCTGGTGGCTCTGTGTGAGCGTATGCTGCCTGACTACTACAACACAAGAGTTGTTGGTATGCTTTGGGGACATTTTTGAAATGACAGTATAAAAACTAACCAAATTAACTGGTGTTCTTTGTACTGAAACAAATATATCGGTAGGTGCATCTCTGCATGCTAGCTTGCTCAGGAGAATAAAGGCAATTTTCTAAAGAGGTAATGTTTTGTTAATAGTTTATCACCTACTTAGGATCAGATGACATTCTAAATTGGGGTTAAGTAAAGTAGATTGTTAAGAAAAGATAGGAGGCTAAAATTTGAGTTTTAACTGATCCAGTTAGCTGATTAAGGTAAGGTGGAAACAGGAGCTTTAGCAGTTTGCAGTAGAAGTCTTTGTGCCTGTACCTCTGATGTGAAAGGGCACAAATATCAGAAAAATGTTGTTGTCAGATGAGCTTCCTTGTGTATGTCAAAGAAAGTGACTTCAGTTTATCATGGAATCTGTTTTTACTGAATCTCACAAATACTTGAGATACCCAGCCTTCGAAATTATTCTTCCTGGCCTGTTTAAAACACTAATATTGTGGCATGGAAATGTATAATACAGGGTTCTCTTGAAGTAAATCTGAACCCTCATAGTCACCCTGGCCTCATTCAACAGGTGATGCTGAGGTCTTACTCCAATTAGTAATGGTAATATCAAGCTGCTATTTAACTTCTGCTAGTGCTAGACCAAATTACTCTGTTCTTATTTATTATGAAGTGTATTATTAAAACAGAAAAAAACTTATTATAGTTCAATTTGTATCTATAGTAGTGTAATTGAGTCTGTTACTCATTTGAAAGTGAGAAAATGTGCATAAGCACCTTGCAAAATATTCTTAGGTTTTTTATTTATATACAGAGAATATATAGATTTTTTTTCCTCCCCTAAATGGCAATGTATCAGTTGCTCCTGAATTAATTCAACCTTATTTATCTTCAACAGGAGCATTGGTTGATCAGGGTGTCTTTGAAGAGTTGGCTCGTGACTACATTCCACAGCTTTATGACTGTATGCAGGATTTGGGTGTAATCTCCACCATCTCCCTGTCCTGGTTCCTCACTCTTTTCCTCAGTGTAATGCCATTTGAAAGTGCAGTGGTAGTTGTGGATTGTTTCTTCTGTGAAGGAATAAAGGTGATATTTCAGTTAGCACTCGCTGTCCTCGAAGCTAATGTAGACAAGTTGCTTAACTGTAAAGATGATGGAGAAGCCATGACAGTCTTGGGAAGGTATTTATTACAGAAAACTAAATATCTTTGTGTTTGTGGGTTTTTGGGTTTTTTTGCTTGCTTTTCTGATTTGTATTCTATGTTGAAATAATAAATTTAAACCAGTGTCATATATGTAAATCTTTTACATACTTGTAGTCTCCTTTAATCCATGTAAGGTACTCCTTATTTTATTTTAAAGTAATGCTGAGTGACCAACAAGATACAAATTCTTCTTTCAAGACATTTGAATAAACTTCCCAAATCTAGTTATAGAAATTTAACTTGATTCATTATTTTAGTGAATTACATGAGTTTTGTTACTTCAGCCTGCTACCTTTTAAATATTAAGAAAAAGCCTTGGTGTTAAGGAAAATTGTTTTGGGAATAGACTAAGTTGGACTCAGAAGAATTAGGTAGGATCTTGAAAAAATAGATTTCAGTGGCTTGAGTCATTTCATTGGAACTAGTGCTGCTGAGTGTAACCTCTGATTTTCTTGGGCTTGGTAGTGGTGTTGAGTTTTCCATATGCTTCTGGAACTTTGTAATTTTTTCATAATAAATTTCAGTAGTATAACCTTAACTCTTCCTAGAGAATGGCTTTATCACTTCTACATGTAATAATCAATATGTAACCTGTATGCTGTTAACCCTCAGAAGGGAGGGCATACAAATTTATCTTGAATTTCTCATTTCTTTATTTTTTTCTCCCCACCAGATACTTGGACAGTGTAACTAATAAGGACAGTACTCTTCCTCCCATTCCTCATCTTCACTCTCTGCTCAGTGATGATGTAGAGCCTTATCCTGAGGTGGATATCTTCAGGCTAATCAGGTCTTCCTATGAGGTAGGATAAGACTTCTTAACAGGAACTTACCAACTAACACAACTTCTGCTTCACAGAGGAGTTTGATACTCTAGTTTGGCTTTGCTTGAAACAGAAAGAACATAAAAGAAATGCAGACTCATCTGAGAAGCCTGAAATGGAGCAAGGAAGAGGAGTTAGACTTTCTTCTTCTTTTAACCAAGACTTTTAATTGGAGCTGTTTTCAGAGAAGTGTGAGGCCTCAAAGGAGAGCAGCCCACGACCAGAAAGGGATTTACAAACAAAAGGCTGAACTTTTAATTTGAAAGGAGTTAATTCTCATTTAAGCTTTTTTGTGCTTTTCTAAACTGAAATAGTAGTGAAATCTGTATGATTTCAGAAGATGTTTCTATTATCAGTGAAACTTTGTTTCTTTTGCCTTTCATTTACTTAAAAGTGCTGATTGTGACCATGGGCCACTATATTCTCTACTATCACCAAAGCTAAAAGAAAATCCAAGTGAAAGGAGCTGCTAATAACTAATATGTATTAAAGAGCAGGACAAAGACTGCAAAACCAGCTAAAATTCTCAGACTGGTTTAATTGTCCTTAAATTAAAAAAAAAAGCCATCAGTTAAAATATGTCTGGTTACACTGACATAGCCATATTTTATAAAAATCAAGGAAAAACTGTAAAGATTTTTTCTCTTTAATTTCCATTATTCCCTTCCATTGACATGGAGTTGATTTATACTTAGCAATAGCACAGCTTTCTCAAAGGCACTTCCTATGCCCCTAAACCCCCCTTGCTTTAATACACCACATTTAATAAGGAAGTAGGCAGTCCTTAGTGTATTCTGTGCTGAAGAGAAAAGTGTGTCAGGATAGATGGATGTTTGGTAGATGTCAGAATGGCCAGGAACGTGTTTATGTGAAGTTGTGTTTCCCATGCATTTTTCCATTTTCCTCATCATGAAGATTGCTTGCATTGGCTTAACTGCTCTAAAATGAATAATCTGACTCAGTGCAGAGGTAGTTTGTCTTTTTGGGGCCTTGGCAGCATGGAACCTTGTATGTCCTTCTAGGTAAATAACCAACTGCGCTTCAGTTTAATTAGGCAAAACAATTAGCATGGTGAGTGAGGAACCATGAGGAAAGCAGGAGCTAGTTGCAAAGAGAGAATTCGTTTCAAGAAAGTTGCTGTTAATTAATTTATTAAAAAAAAACCCTAATAATTCTATAGTAAACTATTAAGATTCAAAAACTTTAGGGCACCTGTTAACACCTTTTAACACCTCTTAACACCTGTTTCTTGATTAGTTATGTGCACTCAGGGTGGGAACTCATTGATAGCTTTGTTACAGCTACAAAGAATGAAATATAAACTAAATGAGCATATTTTTGTTAATTTTTAGAATTTAAACTGCTAAGAGTGCTTGCTGGGTGACCATCTGTTCTTAATCTTGTAGACATTTATAATTTAAAAATAATAGGAAGACCTACAGCTGAAGAAAACGTGGGTTTTTTTGGGACCTTTGCCTTCCCTCAAGAATGCACACACAAGGAGAGGGAAAAACCTTGTCTCTTCCAGATTGTCCTGTGTTATTTGTCATGGAAATGTAATGAGTCTGAGAATTTGATGGCACTGGGCAAGTCACATGAATTGTTTTATGAACACCTGCTTTCCATCATGCTCTGACACTGTCCGGCTCTTAGGCAATCATGTCAGATGCATATATGAGGAGTCTCCAGTGAAAGTTGAAAGGATGCAGAAGAATTGCTTGGTAAATAAGGGATTAGCGCCCCTCTCTGTGATGATATTGAGTAGAGTTTCTACTTTCGAAGAAGAGATTGTCTTTAAAGAAGAGAATATACACGAGTGCATTTTATACTGCCAGTACTTTCTTAATTTACTGAAAATAGTTTTCAGTAAGAAATCTCTTATCCTTCCATTCAATTTGCATGTAATTCAGAAGGCATAGATGCTGGTGTCATAATAATTATAGTAGAAGTGACTGAAATAATGCATAATAACTGCAGTTTTAAAAGCCTGTGCATAACTCACTAGCTGTCTGTGGAGTGTGGACTCATAATCAGAGCTGTTACATGTTTAACTCATTTAATTTGTGTTAGCTAGTTAGGAAAAAAAAATAGGCCTTCAACATTTCAGCTGTGTGTAGAGTGGTGTCTGGCCATACTAACTAAAGAACTGACACTGGAAGGTCTGTGCTGTGGAAAGGTTTGATACCTTGAACAGGTGACATCTTCCCAACAGCTCCTTGTACAATTTGAAATTTAGCATGGACAAAGGACCATTCCCAGAAGGTAATCATCTGCAACCTTCCTCTTTTGAAGACTACGTGAGTTTTTATTTTATGGATGTGAACAGACCATCTTGTTTGGCCCTCCAGTAAATAAACTGACAACTGGAATAGCTGCGGCCTCAGAAGATCTGTCATTTAAAGTTTTGTGAATACCTGAAATACCTCTGTGATACCTGATATTCATGAATGTTTATCTACATTCTGGTTTTTTCCAAAGACTTCTTTATCTGCAACATGCTTACAAGTACATGAAGCATTTTTTTTCTCCCTAGGTACATGATAAAGATGAACACCTTTATATTTAAATGCAGCTTTAGCATTAATTTCATTTTACAAGGATTTGATAGCATAATATGACCTGCTTATGCAGATGCACTTGCACTGGAAATATAAATCCATCTTATATGAAAGTGTGTCCTGCCACCCCTTTATGCTTTATATGTGGTGTAGTTCATGTCTGGCATTGTTGTTCCTGCTGATCATCTGTGCATTCCTAAATGTGTGGATTTTCGATGGCAAGAAACTTCTGCTTATAATACTTCTACAAAAATGAATCTTAGGGATTAGGCATTCCTCTGCATATAAAAACATGGAATATTATTCCTCATAGGTTTTCCCCCTATGATGCTTTTGTAGTATGTGCAGGAGCTCCCTGACACTGTTATGTGCATTATGGAAAAAACTTCTGAAAATATGACTTGGGTATTAAAGAGCATATTTTCCTAGTGGAAATTGCATTCTTGCTACTTCGTTTCAGATCCTCAGAATGTAAGGACTGCTGTACTGTCTCAGCCATTAGAGATCCAGTTAGTTTAATATTCTCTTTCTGTTGTGATTATGAGACATTCCAGGACAAACTGAAATATAACTCTGCAGTAGGACTTATGAAACAATCTATTCACAGAGATTTGCCAAGCAAGAAGTTTCTACGTACTGAGATTACAATTTGAAATGAGAGAGTTTGAAATTGAATAAAGACCTTTCAAATTAAAATAAGTTATTGGGAAAAATAAAATCTAGTGATATACTCCTAAAGTCTTTGTAATTTTGTAATGTGTTTGAAAAATGCGTTAACAGCAGTTTCATTTGTGGTACCTCATATAATTAAATTAATTTCTCTAATAAATAAAAGGCAGGCTGAATATTCTGAATATTAATACAGAGACAATCATGTACTACTTTTTCTCTTTCAAGAAATTTGGAAGTATCCGGGCAGATTTAATTGAACAAATGAGATTCAAACAAAGACTGAAAGTCATCCAAACCCTCGAAGATACTACAAAGCGCAATGTGGTCAGTACTGAAATAATGTTCTTTGCACATAATAAGTTTAGTCAGTTTCTGAACTTAACTTAGCTTTTCAGTGAAACATGAATGTCAAATTTGTAACTGTTAATGTTGTGTTTCAAAAGGTACGAACTATTGTGACAGAGACTTCTTTTACTATCGATGAACTGGAGGAACTATATGCGCTTTTCAAGGTAAAGCTAAGTGGAGATAAGATCATGTGCCTCTAGGAAGTGTAAATGTTCATTTTTGGTGTGGGACTGTCTTTTCTAAGCACCAAGTCAAGTCTGTCAGTTATTATTTGGTATCTTGATACAAACTTGAATTAGCTGCTATATTATTGATATACAAAAAAATCCTAGACTCAAGCAGTTTTTAAAACATCGGGAAAGGTTTAGTTCACTAATTCATTTGTCCATGGAAAAAAATATATACTGCTAAAAATATAAAATGAAAAATTGGATAGAGGCTTTTGATCAGTCATTAGAAACTAAACATATGTGTCTCTCTACCTGACCCAGGTTTTGGAATTTATCACAATTATTCTGTTATCTCAGATAGTTAATACTTTTGTATAGCAGTAGCTGATTTTTGCCATTGTTAATGCTTTAATGCATTAAATGGCAATTTAATGCATTAAATTGATGTGCCACAAAGTGATGTGTCTTTGTAAGTTGGTTGTACAGCAGTGCCATTAGATCCACAAATTTAAAGGTGAGCATTGAAATGCATTAGCTTCATCTTCATGCACAGTGTCTTAAGTTACTTCCTCTCTTTTGTTATAACAAGAGATTTTTTTTAATATCATGAAGAATTTGTATCCTGTTGATTTCCCGTCTGTAACAAGAAGTCCAAGTTGTCCAAATCCTGCAGTGCCTTCTTTCAGTCTTCCATGAAATCAGTGAGACCAAGTCTGACAGTTTTCCTTGGTTAATCACTGTGCAGGGCTGGGATCTTTTTCTCTAAGCTTCTGAATTGTTTTGAATTAGATTCTGGCAAAATCAGCCCCAGAACCTCCACTGACTTGAGTAAGACTGAAAAAACAGTACATTATTCACTGTTTTTGAGAATCTACAAAAATATTTCAAACAAACAGCTATTTTCATATGAGTAAGGATTAAATAAAGATTTCATGAGCCTTCTGACTTCACTGCATGATGAGGGTGACTAAGCACAACAAGCCTGGGAAGTCACAGCTCTGGCCAAAACAGGTATTTCATGTTTCATCTACCTGAAAGGCAGAAAAAGTTTTGCTTTATCTTCTTTTTTCCTTTTTTTTTTTTAATAGAGGGATGGTTTTTTATGCTGTTTAGAGGAGTAACCCCTTCCAAAAGCAGAAGGGCTGGATAAATTGAATTACATCTGTTATCTTGCATCGTTTTAAGAATGCATGTGGAAGAGTTGTTTGGAATTGTTTTTATCACGGAGAGTGATGAATTGTTGATAGAGGTGCTGACAATGTCATGGTGTTTACCTTCTGTTTAGGCAGAACACCTGACGAGCTGCTACTGGGGAGGAAACAGCAACGCCACGGAGCGGCACGACCCCAGCCTGCCTTACCTGGAGCAGTACCGCATCGACTTCGAGCAGTTCAAGGGCATGTTTGCCCTCCTCTTCCCCTGGGCCTGTGGCACGCACTCCGACACGCTGGCTGCCCGCTTGTTCAGGCTGCTGGATGAAAATGGAGATCTGCTCATCAACTTCCGCGAATTCGTCTCTGGACTAAGTAAGGAGGATCCACGGCACTTTCAAACTAGCGTGACAAGCCAGTTTGTTTCTGTTCAGCTTGTTTTATCGTGCCTGTGGCAGTGGTTCCCTCAGACCTTAGTAGGTGAACCTACATTAGGCAGTGGGAAAAGGACAATCCATGAACAGATCCATTAGGGTCTGAGATTTCACTGACTGCTAACTCAACACAAAATCTAACTGCAGCACAGGTGCTTAACAGTGTATTTCCCCTAGGCATTAGTTCAAGTGTGAGATACTACCTCTCTTGCTTCTGAAATCAGTAACCAAAACTGCAGAGAGCAGTTTGGAAGTCCTCTGAAAAGGAGAAAATGGAGGTGCAGGTCAGAGAGGGAGGCTGAATGTTTTTAGTCTTGAAGAAGCAAGATTTCAGGACATGAAAGCCGACATTGCGAGCCCCAGGATTAACGTGAGGAAGCAAAGATGAGGCAGGAGCAGGCCGCTCCTTTTTTAAATATAGCAGGAGTTGTTTGCTGTAAGTGACCAACCTCTCACCATCTACCATATGTCATTTCATGGCAATGTGGAATTTCTGCCAGCTCTATATTTTGATTCTTTTTGAGAGTGAAAACGTTTCCTTGTCTGGCTTTCAGCAACTCTTTTTTAATTAACAGTATGTTTAAGCATTAGGGCTCCAAATGCAGCCTTGCATTAAAACCTCTGTACAGAAGTAGTAGCACTTGTTCTCTTGTAAGTGCAAAACAGCTCTGAAAGTAAAACTGGCTGCACACCTACCTCCCTTTCACACCACCCCAAAAATCCCAGTGTTTCCTGTGATGCAGTGATTTGTATTTAGGTACTGTTCCATGTAACACACTGGGGCCTTTTGAGGACCCAGGACTTAACTACTCTTCCAGTTTACACTATGCTGTCAGTAACAGTCAACCAGCTATTGATTAAGACAGCAGATTTTGGAACCAATAATGAATAATAAGAACAAGGGCCAGTATAGAGCACTGTGAACAGAAATGTATGTAAAATGCACAGAATTGGCTATAAGCCAACATGACCGAACTAAAATCTTCAATGGGCAAAACAGTCAAAAATGCTCATTCTGAAATCTCATCTTTTTCAGAAACTAAGCCCACTGTGGTGTAATTTGAAAACCTTCTCTTTTTTTCCCTAAAAAGTAAATCAACCCTGCTGGCACCTTTTTCAGTTGAAAAGCACATGAGTGGTAAGAAGGACAGCATAGTCAGCAAAAGAACAATGGACCTGTTTGAGCATATTTCACCATGCCCCAGGACTTAGAAAAAGAAATTGAATGATTAATTGTCCCTACAACAAATAGCTCAAGAACCTCCTACTTCAGGTGCCTCTAGGGCCTCAGCTGAGCAAAGATGGAATAACTTCATGTATTTTTTATGTTTACTCTGTGCCCTGTTACAATAATATAGTCCAAATACAGGAGTGGTTTGCCCAATGAGTTGTCCTGCTCAGAAGAGGTTTTCAGCCTTGGTTAGGAGCTCTTTAAGTTATTCACTCTTGACAAAGCTCCCCTGCCCTCCTGTAACACACTGGATTATGGCATGACAGCTGTTGACTGCACATCCAAGTAAGCTACAGAGATCTCTACATGGATTCCAAGTGGCCTCCTGCCTCCCATCATGTTTTTGCAGTACTCCCTTCTCAGAGCACACAGCTCCCCACTTCTCCAGTGGCTGCTGCTGACTGCAGGACTTGCCACAGCCTCCTGTCAAAGTCAGCACCACAAAAGCTGTGTCTTGCAAGGAGTACTTGAGTGTATTTTTTTTTTTTTGCAAGCAGGGTTATTTCAACCACAGAATGCAGAAGGATATTCAAAAAGCAGAGTGGTGACTCACCACTTCTCCATGCCTTTCAGAGGCTGGATCACCTCCCTTGACCTGCTGGCAATACTCTTCCTAATTTTGAGCAAAAAGGAAAAAGGATGCATTAGGAGGAAGGAAAAGTGTGCATCAGGAAGCACATACAGATTTTTCTCAAATTGTAGCTATGTAGTTCTCTTCAAATCTGGGGACAGAGAGAGCAACAAGCCTACATGTGTCACCCTGTGCCCTGCATCCTATTTTGCAGTTCCCTTTTGATGGAGGATGCAGAAGTGCAGCCCATTCTGTCCTTTGGTTATGTCATGTTGCCTTTACCAGAAGAGAATGCATTATCTGCATGGTGTGATACACCAGATGGGAACATAATGAGGTTTTGTGCTTAAAAAGGACCTGTGTTGAAAGCAAAATGGCTAATGTAGTTGTGCTCAACTATTTTTTAGCCTAACATCTGTATTTGTTGGAGTGTTAAGCTTTACAAGAGACTGTGATTGTTAGTACTTGCCACACCACACTCTGTAGTTTGCATAGCAGAGGTACATTGACACAGTCACCTATAAGGTAAAATAAATCTCTGCACAATCTAATTCGTAGAAGTTAGTTCATTTATTTATGGATGGCATGTCACAACAAGTGAGATGTATGAAAAAGTCTGATTATCTGTTATTTAGTTACTTGAAAATTAACTACTCTTCATTTAATTAATTGGAAGGAAGGGCTTCAATAGACCTCTTGGATTTCATACAGCTAATTCTAGTGTAGACCAGAAACAAGTAAGGGGTTGATGTGGAAAAATCACTAGAAAGCATTGCCTGAACATCGATTTAGCCCATGGCTAAGCTATGATTAATGTGGTTTATTTGAATTTTTTTGGTAAATATCTTACTTTTTTTATTTACTCTTTTTTTTTTGGTAAATATCTTACTGCTCTGAGACATGTGATGTTGTTATTAGATCCTCAGATCAGAAAGTTTGAAGTCCACACAAAAAAGGTCTTGTTAAGTTCCAGCTGGAGGCCTTTCTGAGTGATAATGCCATAACCATAGACAGAGTTTTATGAAATAGGCATTTAAAAAAGGACCCAAGATTGAAGTACAAAATTCAGGGTAGATTTGTCTGTGTTCTCTTACTGGTTTTACTGTATGAAGTCGAGTGACTGCCTTATGATCTTGAGCTTTAAAGGGGTACAGTACTTCCCAGA
The DNA here is from genome assembly GCA_039654755.1 of Calcarius lapponicus. NCBI lineage: Eukaryota > Metazoa > Chordata > Aves > Passeriformes > Fringillidae > Calcarius > Calcarius lapponicus. Next base: position 63,866,298 of record CM077466.1, on the reverse strand, counting down.
GTGAATGTAGCAGCTGTTATTGTGGCAATAACAAATAAAATGGCACAGAATGCTGACTAGTAATGTACTGCATGTAATATTGTTTAGGTGCAGCATGCCATGGAGATCTTACAGAGAAGCTGAAGCTGCTGTATAAAATGCATGTATTGCCTGGTAAGTAAATGATGTTAAAATAGCTCTTGTTTTGCTGAGAACAGGAATTTGGAGCAGAGTTGTTTATGACTGGCTTTCCCAATTAAAAATTAATTTGTGGGAATTACTGTATCTCTTTATGCAGCAGTAAAATAAGGAAGCTTCTACTCTAACCAGACAGATTTGGAAAGTCTGAAAGCACCCTCACAGCCCTCAGCTGCTCCCTCACAAACATATAAATGTCTCTTGCCTGTTAAGCTGGGGTTGGTGATATCCTCCAGGCATAAGTCCAGTGTTCTTTAACATATGTTACCACAATGCACTCTATTTAAGAGTTGGAAAATTAAGCTAGTTGGAAATGTTCCTGCATGTCCTGGCTCCTCATTTCTGTCCCCAGGCTTTCTTCTTGGTTTCCCCTCTGGGCTGGCACAGCTGTTTGCAGGGAGAAGCTCCAGATCGTTTCATAGATGTGTTTTCCAGGGAGCTGTACAAACCTGGACTCAGCCAAGTGAGAGAAGCAGTTCAGGGTGGAGAGGGGAGGAAAACAGAGCAGTATCGGGTATGGGCCCGGTAGCTTGTTTAGCTGACCCTACTAGAAAGTAATATAAGGGAAGGATGGAGGGTTTTATTCCTCTAGTGTAGGTTCAATTCCTGCTTTTCTCAGTGCTGGGAAATGAGAGGGCTGGTGTACCTCCATCTTCACTTTACCATAGTGACCCTGAGTGTTCAGGCACATTTCTGGCAGGGCCTTAGGTGAGGGGGTAGGCCCGCATAGCAAATCAGTGCTGGTCCTAGAACTGTGTCCCCTCTGGCTTGTCTCACACGTGCCATAAAGAGCCTACTGCTGTCCTTACTGAGCATTGCTGCTGCTTGGGTTGTTTAATTCTTGTGCACATCTACATGCTGTGGTAAACACATCTAAAAACTTTGAGAGGACATTCCCCTTTGTCTGCTTTGAACATAGCTGATTGCTCCCAGCTGGTTTTGCTTGGAGGTAGGCCTGAGTGATCCAGTAATTTAAATGGGAAAAAATAATTCAAATACTTTCTAAAAATACTTAAGAAAGACATTGAACTATTACCAAAAATATCTGGTTTTAAGAATACAGTTTTTCTTATATCTGGGGACTGGCAAGCTCATTCCAAATGATGACAGATTGTTTCAGGGTAGGAAAGAGAGCAAACCCTGCTTAGGACACACTGAGCTGTACAGAAGAAAGTCATGGAAGTTGGCATGGGAAGATGGGTAAGCCAGCCTCTAGAAGCAAACAGCTCCTTGTGATACAGTATTGGATGTTGGGAAGGACATCCAATTCAGGTCCAGTTGTTCATCTCCTATGAGTTAAAAAGAGACGATTCCTAGCACATCACACCCTCGTACTTCTAGAAATCTACATTCTAAATGTATTAATGGAAATATCTTTCAGTTTTTAATTAAAGGGTGAAGTTTTTAATAAAAGAATCTCACTGTGTTGCTTAGATCCATCCCCTGAGCAAGAAGAGCCAGACTCTGCTTTTGAAGCTACTCAGTACTTTTTTGAGGACATCACACCAGACTGTACACATGGTAGGCATCTTCTGTCTCGGGCATGAGAAGATGAGGTGATGCATTTCAATCAACATGTCTTTTTAGGGAGCTACTTTTTAATTGGATTAAACTTTGTTAGCAAAGTATTCTCTGTAAAAAGTATTATGAAGCACTTGTATATGCATTGATATCTTGAGAGGTGCAGGCATGTGTACACTCAGAGTCCCCCTGAATTGTGCATTGCAGAAGTACTTGGAATAACTCCCTGTGTTGTAGTAGAAGTAATTTTGTGAAGAACAAGAATAAATAGATTGGCTTTCAAGATGTATTTGGATCAGAACTTAAAACATTCTAAAACACCGAGAGCAAAAGATAGATCAAAATGTAGTTCAGCAGTTTGAAATTTCATGTGCCCTAACGAGAGCCAGGGTCTCATCACTTCTGCTTTATTGACTTTCTCTTTCTTGTTACACTTGATGTGAAGTTTCTTTTTGATTCAAGAAAAATATAACCCAGCCTTCAGGTTATAAGTGGGAGGAAAGTTGTTTGAAAATACAGGTAAGAGTTAATAGTCTAGAAATGGCAATTTCAAGTCCTGAGAGGCAAAAGAGGATGCACTGGTATAATCACCCAACATGTATCATGCTAGGAGGTGTGTTGTGTTAGCATGGGTTAATCATTGTACTATGTGGACAAAACCTAAGGTTGTCCCAGCCTAAGTAGTGATAGTATAAATTAAATGGAATTTATCGGCAGGTTTAAGGGTAAACAAAGCCATAATTTATGCCTGTAATTTTTACTCTGCTTTTTTTGCAGAGTTTGTAAATATTTGTAAACATTTTGTTATTTTGCACTGTACACATGAAAACAATGTCTGTATCTAAACCCACACTGATCTCTCTCTCCCCCTGCCCCTCCACTTCCTAGTTGTTGGCCTAGACAGCAGGAACAAACATGGAGTAGATGATGGGTTTGTTACAGTGAGTCTGAAAACAGACAAAGGTATGCTTGGTGTCTCCTTGTGAGTTACATCTTTCATTTCATGTAAAGATGCTCCTTTTGAAAATGGGGAATAAAGGTAATAATTTGAGGTTTCTTCATGGACTTTTTCCTCCATCTCTGGGTAATTTGTTGGTAATAGGCAAGAAGAGCTCACAAGAGAATCGAAATTACCTGAGAATGTGGAGCCAAGAGAATAAATCCAAAGCAAAAAACACAAAGGACTTACCCAAGCTGAATCAGGTACTTCCGCTGCCACTTTTCATTAAATTTAAACTTTCTTCACATATCTATAAATATTCAATGTATTAACACTGAACAAAGGTTTTATTTTGAGCAGATACTTTTTTACCAGAGTAGCAGTCAGCTGATTGCAGAAGTTTATTGTTTACAAAATACTTTTAACTGGCATTCAGCTCCCAAAACATCCCAAAAATGAGATACACACATACAGGAATGGTAAAACATGTTATTTTGATCTTTAGACAAAGGATGTGACGCTGAATATCACCAGCCAGCTCTTAATGTCTAATAAGCATAACCTGAAAGTAGTATTTTATGTTTTGTAATTTGTGCTGCTGGTCTCAATCCCCTCAGATCCACAGCTGCTGAGGAGGAGGAGACCCATTGGGATAGCTCTTTCCTCCAGAGCATGTAGGGAAGGTTTATTTCCTGTAGAACAGTGATTCTTACTTAAGGTAGCTCTGAGCAAATCTTCCCATCTACTTTTTCAGTTTGGAATTTCAAATACTTGTGTCCAGCTAAGTTACTGCTCTCAGCTAAGTGCTGCAGGACTTCATTTTTCATTACTTCTCATCAGTTTTAGCTAACCCTTAGTTATACTTAGCATCATTCCTACAAGAAAATCCACCAAAATCAATGCCAAGTGTCTCACTGCTCACCCTCTGTTGCCCTCCTGTGGCTGCAGAGAAGTGTATTTGTGGTATGTTGGACAAAACATCCAATAATTTATTCTAAATACCTTTTAGAGATGCAACATATGTGACTGCCCAGTCGTAGAATAAGCTTCCTAGACTGCACCTGCGTTATTTCAAATTTCACTTTAGTCACATAAACTCATGTGTCCTGCCTCCATCCCAGTGTTTTAAAACTGGTTTGGAAAATGTCAGCATGATTTTTTTCCTTCTCTTGTTAATGTTCCTTCCCCCTGTGTTTAGGGGCAGTTCATTGAGCTGTGCAAGACAATGTACAACATGTTCAGCGAAGACCCCAACGAGCAGGACCTGTACCATGCGACAGCTGCCGTGACGAGCTTGCTCCTGGAGATCGGGGAGGTGGGGAAGCTCTTCAGCACGCAGCCCCCCAGCGACAGCGACAGCAGCAACTGCAGCAAAGCCATTCAGAGCGAGCTGTTCCAGAAGAAGGAGCACCATCAGTACCCCCTGGAGCAGCACAAGGCGTTCCGGGGCGGCCTCGTGGCCAGCGAGGAGGAGGCCGCCGGCACCGACAGCGCCCTGGGCATGCAGATGGAAGACATTAAGCTGGAAGACTCCTCTCCCAGGGACAACGGAGCCTGTTCTTCCATGCTCATTTCCGACGACGACACGAAGGACGACAGTTCCATGTCCTCCTACTCGGTGCTGAGCGCGGGCTCGCACGAGGAGGAGAAGCTGCACTGCGAGGACATCGGGGAGGACACGGTGCTGGTGCGGAGCAGCCACACCCCCGCCCTGCGCAGGAGCACCAGCATTGACAGGGACTGGGCCATCACCTTCGAACAGTTCCTGGCCTCCCTTTTGACTGAGCCAGCGCTGGTCAGGTACTTCGACAAGCCCGTGTCCATGATGGCTAGGATTACTAACGCTAAAAACGTCAGGATGAGGGGAAAACCAATAACCTCGGCCAGCGACTATGAAATCTCTACTATGTCGGGATAAAAGGCAGTCGGGTTTTTTATTTCGTTTTTTCTTTTTATTCTCTATTTATTAGTACCTGGCAGAGGCCCTGGTATTTTCAAAACATAGTTGTTTTCACTAATGTGAAAATGTTGGGGTGCAGACATAACCATCTTCAAGTATAATCACTCTTTCTGTGGGAAATGTTACACATGCAAATTTTATTCAAAATACAGAAAAAAAAATGCTTGTCGGTGAAGTGTGTGTATTATTAATATTGCTGTCCGTGTATAATGGTAAAGATTAGTTCTTAATTTCTAAATGTAAACTTAATGCCAATATTTATGAGCATTTTTAAAATAGGCATATATAGAGATCTGATGCTTGGGGAAAAAAACCCAACAAAATGGGAAGAACCTAAAATTTAAAGGGACACTGTCAACCTGAAAAGGACCTCAGGTGAAAATAAGTTCCAGGCAACATTCTTGAATCATAATTTTATTTAGTTTTTTGTTTTTCCAAAGAGGGATGCTTTGATTTTACTTTTCTGAATATATGAAAGACCACTTCAGTGACACCTGCCTGGCTCCTAACTTCCTGTGCCTGAAACTGGTATGCTCAAGTGAAAGTGAGAAGTCCATCCCAGCCTAGCTGCCAAATCAGGCACGTGTGGATAAAGGTGATGGTTTCTTCCCATTTGCCTTTCCCTGGGTTCAGCAGAGAGAAAGCCCTTTCACAGCTGGGGCCACCAAAGGAAGATCTCCAGCATGTCCCTGCCCAGGGCTGTATTCCTAACCAGTGGACTTGGAAGCTTTGCTGGTGTTCTCCAAAGACAGTGGATGCAGGTCCCAGAACAGATTGGTAGAGTCTCTTTTCAAAATTTGAAGTCTGTTTTTAAAAGCTTAGGAAAAAAAAAGTATATCTATATCTGCTTCTAAGGCTGGATCTACAGCACATATAGCTTAGTTCTTAAAACTAACCTTTACCACCAACCTATCATATCCTTGTTAGATTAAGAAAATAAAAGCCTGTATTGCATAAGTCTTTTATTTACTACAGTGTAAAGCAGCAGTAATGAAAAGAAATCTGCAAGATAATGTAACTGAATGTTTAAATCTTACTGAGAACACTGTCACTTTATATGAAATGAATAGTATCCTGTATTGACTTACTGAATAATGTGTTAAAATGAAAACTGGAGCACCTGCACTTTGAATCCTTGCTTTTTTATACAGGTATTTGGGATTTTTTTTTTAGATTTTGTTAGCTGTTTTTTAATTCATATTTGTTTGTTTCAGGATCATGCCTACATGCCTAATCTTTATTTGCTGTTTTGAGAATATTATCTGTAGAATACTGTTGATTTTTATACTCCTGTATAATACTGCATCCACGTAACTTGCAGATTTTTTTAGCACAAGCTATGTTTAATTCTTTTGTTTTAAAAGAATGCTTTTAAACTGTCAGATTAAGTGGTTTTAAACCACAAATAGGTAATGTGAACAAATAAAGTACACTGCACAGATTTGATTTTTAACTATTAAAGTCATGCTAGAGGGAAAATGAGGTGGTTGTGCTTTATTACACAGACAAACGTTAGTGTGTCTACTGGTAATGGTTCGAAAAAGCTCTGTAGCCTTTCTGCTGTGACTGTGGATGGGTTTACATGTGTATCAAATAATCTGAATTCAGATATTAATCTGAAGCCATAATCACCATTTTGAATGCTACTACTTTGTTTTAATTTAAGAAGCCAAAGCCAGAGTGTCTGGCTATTACAGTGTCTAGAGTGTACTAGAGTGTCTGTCAGAGTGTACTGGCTTATTGCAGTGTCTGGCAGCTGAATAAGCTGTCATGGAAGTCTTCAGCACTAAGAATTAACATTTTTAAGTGGACTACTGACCTTTTTAAGTTTGCAGATCCCTAAAATTTTCTCTTTAAGGTGTCTGTTACATTAAAGTGAATTTAAGCCTGTCAGCAAGCTTACACACACCCCTAGGGACACATAGGACACATAGGACACAGCTCCATTTTTCTTGTAAGAGCTTGTCAGCCTTGTTCCCACCCCACCCACACAGCAGGGGATGCAGTGGTTGACAAGAATTATTTTGCTGTTTGGGCTCCTGTAACAAGAAGAGGCAGCCACAAGTGGGTCTCTGGTCAATTTAGAAGGCAACTTTTTTTTTGCTTTGCTCCAGTAGCCTTCCTTACCCTCCTGATCACATCAGCAAAGCTCCCAAGTGTGAGCCAGGTCCTCTAAGAATGGCATTGCTATAGGTAGCAGCCAGGTGAGCTGATCTTTCCCAATTTTGTTTGGATGAGGCTGCCCACTTGATCAGGACCACCTGGAAGTTGCCTATTTGGTGACAAGATCTGCTGTGCCCTGTTCTTTAGTAGCAGTGTGGGAGCTGGCAAACAGAAATCTACACGAGAATTCAGCTGGCCAGCATACAATGGTGTGAAACTTTTGGGAAAATATTAGTATTTTTAAAGGCTTACTGCATGTGCAGGTATGCTACACAGAAAGTGAGTATGGCTTCAGAAGTACCTATGTCTTGTGCTTGGATATGCAATCTGTTTATTCTGTGAATTGTAGAGTTCAGTTGGGGCTGCTGTTTTAGAGCTTTTTGTAGGTTATTTTATACTAAAAAAAAAGAAAAAAGAACTTGAGAAGACTATTTCTTTACGGCTTTTCTCCCAGTCTGTCTTTCAGCTTAGTCAGAAGCTGTTAACACCTGGAAGTTCTGTGGTACTTACCTCCTTCATTGTACCATCTTGCAGCTCCTGAGTGTTAGAGATGAGGGTTGAGACTTGCAAACATTTATGTTATATGAGTTGTGTTACACAGATAAGAAGCTCATTACGTGATGTATTGAACCTACTGGACAAAATGACGTCAAAACTGTTGCAAAGAGCGAAGCACTTTGTGAGTTCTTACACAATGATGCTGGAGCCTCTGTTACAGTAGAAGTCAGGTGTTGTGTCAAATTCAGATGGTGGAGGCTGGTGTGGGATATATGGTGTGGCATATAAGGAGCTGTGGGAGGGAACAGGAGCAGCTTGAAAGCAACTAGTCAGGCAGTGACGGTGCTTTTGCTTGGAAGGCTGTGCAGCCAGGTCTGGTACCTGCCAGTTACTCCTCAACCTTCTGGAGGAGGGCCTGTCAGAGGGTCTTCATCACTCACCTTTGATTTTGCAGCATCAGAATGGAACTGTGGTAACTGGGTTTGTCAGCAGTAGCTGCCATACAGTAACTGACAGAAAAGCATCAGGAAGAGTTTTAATTCCATCAGAATACTTACAGCAACACAAGGAAGCTGTTGCATAAACACTAAGTCTACAGCTTGTTGAATGCAGAAGCAGCAGGTCAGAGAAGGCCGTCCAAGTGTATTAAAGGCAGGGAGAACAGCTCCACCTGTTGCACATGCCCTGGTGAATCCCAGTGCTGCTGCTCTGCAAACTTCTGGCATCCCTGTAGTGCCCAGTCTGCTCCAGTTCTTGGTAATTCAGTAACAAGGGATGCTGTAGCTAGAGACACCTTTTATCAGAAATTAGGTATTAACAGTAAAAAGTAGTTGATGTGTTGTACCCATTTTGGTAAGAAACATGGACTAGTTGGGCATAGAGCAAAATATTTGGAACAAATGAGAAAATACTGAGGAATGGTGTATGAGTTGGTAGGTCAGCTTAGCCTTTGGCAGGTGTGCCATGGAACTTGGCTTGGTTAGTGTATGAGGTTCCAGTGTTCTTCAAATCCTGGTGTCAGCTCGTGGTGCTGAGGGAAAAGACTGGTCTGAGACTGGAGCTCACCAGTTTAGCTGAGCAGGAGTGTTATGGTGAGACTGAAAGTGAGGCAGTTGTATCTATTACTGAGCTTTATCCTCTCACTGGAAAAAACATTCCTTCTGTGTTATTTCTGTTTCTTTCAACTAGAAGATAGCCTTGAGTCAAGTGTTTTGTACTTCAAGCTGCAATTGTGACTTTTAACATAATGGTTTAAGTCCAGGCGGCCACCAAGCCCCAGGCACCCACTCTTTCCCTCCCCCACCAGTGGGATCAGAGAGTGAATTGGAAGGGTAAAAGCCTGAAAACTCATGAATTGAGATAAAGACAGTTTAACAGGGAAAGCAGAGGCCACACACACAGGCAAAGCAAAATGAGGAATGAATTCCCTGCTTTCCTATGGGCAGGCAGCTGTTCGGCCATCTCCAGGAGAGCAGGGCCCCATCGCATGTGAAGACAAACACCATCACTCCAAATGTGCCCACTTTGCTTCTTCTCCTCCTTATATACTGAGCATGATGTCACCTGGTCTGGAGAATCCCTTTGGTCAGCTGGGATCACCTGTCTGGGCTGGGTCTCCTCCCTCCCTCCCAGGCACCCTCAGCTTCCTCACCAGTGTGGCAGCACAAAAAGCAGAGAAGGCCTTGGCTCTGTGTGAGCCCTGCTCAGCGATAACAAGAACATCTCTGTGTTATCTGTACCCTCTGTAGAGTACAAATCCAAAGCACAGCCCCACAGCAGCCACTGGGAAGAAAATTAAATCTACCCCAACCAAAACTGCCACAATTTAAAATGTTGATTTATTCAATAGCAAAGCCAGAAACTGGCCTGACAGCAAATAATAACAAAAATGTGGCAGTGAACATTACACTGGAAAATGGTTAATAATAGAAAATTGCAACATGTGCTGATAGTAGCAGCATTGCTGGGCAAGAGTGGCTTAGAGCTGGGAATACAAGCTGTGAAATACAGCTTAGTCAGTCTTAACAGGAGGGCAGGATGTTCCTGATAAATGGTGGCAGATACCCCAAAAGTATGTCACTTCAGAAGACAATATTTGGTTCTTCTCTTTCCTGTGGCACTCAATATCTCAGTTTAAACTTCTGAATAGCTGTTTGCTTGTCCTATTTTCTAAAAGAATACATGTGCATAACTGATCAATCTGACATTCGGAGCTTGGAGGACTGGGATGTTCCTGCAGTGGCAAGGCCTGTTCTGTGCTTCTGCAGAAATAAAAAATCACTACAGATGAGATCCTGCGGTTCTCATGGAATGGCACTTCAGTACATTAATAGAAGCATTTGTTCTTCAGAATTCAGGAGGAGAAATAAAGGCTGAGAGATACAAATAAACTAAAAAAAACCCCAAGCAAATTATTTAACATAGCTTGTATGAAGGCATGCCAGAAGATACGGAGTCTGAAAAAAAAACAACAAACCAGCAACACTTGAGGGGTTCTATCTCCAGAGTTGTTCTCCAGCTTTTAAATTTTGTTCCTCATGAGCAAAAATGTTCAGATTTTGAGTTGCCTCTGAGATTAACTTCCAGGTCCTTCAAATAAAGCCATTATTGTGGGGTTTTGGGGGGGGGGGGGGGGGGTTGGGTTTGGTAGGGGCTTTTTTTTGTGTTGTGGATTTGTTTTTAAATTATTATTTTTTTTAAGCTTGAGACAGAGCTTTTGTTCAAATGAAGATTTTAAAAGCAACTGAAATGAAGCAGTAATAAACCTCTACCACTTGCAGCAGAGTACAGCAGCCCATCTGGGAAACAGAATCGAGAACCAAGGACCTCTTAGCAAGCTGGAGGCAAGTTAGGAGGATGGGGGGGGGAAGAAAAAATTAGGATAAAGCTTTCACTCCTATTCCAGTGCAGGTGCATGAAACTGAGAATTGTTCCATTTTCTAGCAGGCCAAAGACACAACTGCTGACAATATTTTGGACTAACCCATTCTTTATTTGCTACCATTGTAAACATCTCTATTACACAGATATCACAGTATACATTATTGCTTTTATATTGTGGTAAACAGGAATTCCTATTAGTATGCAGCTGTCTAAGCACAGTGTCAGAAGAAGAAAATGCCCACAAGTTGTCTTGGGCTGGGTTGCTCTTAATTCCCTAGAGAAAGACAGTGTCTAGAATGGCACAAGAAACATCAGTCCAAAGATGGGTCACCATGGTACCACAGCAACACAAGAATGACAGAGGGAACCACAGGCTACACCTTCACCACACGACACTAGCAGTACTGTCAAGGATGCTGATTGCTCAGCTCCCACCTAACTAAACACAAACTTTTTCATCATAATTCCTAAAAAAGGCTGTTATTTCTTTTGTGAAATTTTATTTAAACTAGGATGGAAAATCTGGAAAACCAGTGGAGCTGTGTGTGTGTTTAATTTTTGTTGCATTTTTCAAAGATTGCTTTTTGTTTTGTTTGATGTTGCATTTTTGTTTTTCAAAGACTGAAAGTCTGAAACTATTTACTGGGGTGTTTAAATTGCCCCTTTTACTATTGCCCTTTAGGACAAAATGCCCTGTTCTTTACATGGCTGTATCAGCTGCCTGGAGCACAGCCAGTCTAAAAAGATTGTTTCTTTCTTCATGTAACGCTGTCTTTACATGGCTTTCCAATCAAGTTTGTTACCTCTGAAACAAAGTCTACTTAGTGAAAGACTAGATTTTACATTTGTTTGTAGTAAACTTCTGCTTATCTCCAGATTATTTGTTTGTAGAGTGGCACCATGTCTCAAGAATACACTAAACAACAAAAGTGAAGGTAGTTTGTTAAACATTTGCTACAGGAACAACAACAAATTTAGAAAACCACCTTTTCTCCAGTTTTAATTTTTTTTACTACTATTGCATAAAAGCTTTCACATAGTCAATGTTTTAAAGAGGCAGCAAGTTAGAAAATGAACAGCACTTGCAAGTTCTAATAAAATAATCTGTATTTAAAACATGATGGTTAATAAATAATAATTTACTGAGTTTTTAAGATTCTTAGAATAACCTGTGAGCAACAAATTCTGATGTTTAAGATTATATCAACTTGCAGAAAAGTGGCCTACCTCCATTTCCAGTCTTCCATAACCTTAGGATTGTCACGCTACAACAGAATTAGCATAAAATACCACTAACTACTAAAGCCTTGTTCTTGCCTTCTCTAAACACAGTTTCACCTATTTCAATACATTTTCTAGCTACCACCATAACACAGTTAACCTACCAGGGCTGCAAACAGGGACAGCCAGTATTAGTCTACATATAGTGAGTGACTCCTAGACAGAATGACTGGGCTAGCTGATCATACAAAACCACATGCAAATTCTAACTGGTTCCTGGGAAGGTGCACTGGAGCCTAAGATAAGCATTCACCTTAATTACTACATGCAAACTAATGCATTCCCTTATGTCTCACTCACCTGATGATGGCTGCGTTTACTGCCACAGTTTACTTCCCACATCACCCATTGATATAAGAAGCAAAAAAACTAGCAAAGATGCATTTCATAAAAGCTTGAACTACATTTAACACTAAAGCATCTCAGGTGTGTGATAGGAACCCTGAGACTCTATGGTTGGGCTTTGGAAGCCTCAGCAATAGTAAATGTCAGTCTCCCAGTGAACAAGGAGCCCAGTGAAAGTTTCAGTGCTGGAAAGACAAGGGTGTAGATGAATTTTGCAGCTGTAGGAAAAAATAGGAAAAAAAGCTTGCAGACATAGCTCGGGGAGCCTTTAGAGATGGCTCAAACGATTTTGTAACTAGCTGGCAGGCAGAAGATGAAAACAAATAGCATCTCCTTTGCTGCTGCTGCCAAACATAATTGGGGTCACTTGTGGAATTCAAAAAGTCAGTCGTGTTTTGCTTGCAAAGGAGATCTACAAGCAGTAGAGAAAGTTACTAATGCAGACAAACTTGACAGAAGACAGGGCTAGAAAGTAACCACTTGGGCCACTTTCCACTTCCTTCCTCGGATTTGTGGCATGTCCAGGGTCTGCAAAGCTCAGAGAAACAGAGCTGCACCACTGGACCTGAATCCCAGAATGCTCTCCACAGGACCTCAACTCTTCATTGGTAAGTATTCCAGGACCCACGTCCAGGGGAGCAGCAGAAGAACTGGGTCTCCCATTGTCAGTTTGGATCTAATCTGGTCGGTTCAGCTGTTCAGTTTACAAGCCAGGGCAAACCATAAATACTCTCCCTGTGTACATCTCCACAGTGCTGGTGTTGTTGGTTTTGGGTTTTTTTTTTAATATTGGCAGAACAGCATCAACCCAGCAGAGGTGAGAGTGAACCCTTCCCCACCCCGAACACATCCAACTTGTCTGACTCTCGTGTGTACCTCAGGTACCATAAAAAGACAAGAGAACTGTGTTAGCCCATCCACATGTCCTGTGTACCCTGATCAGGAGCTTACCCACAAGCAAGAGATCCCTGCATTTAAGGGACTGAGAGCACAAGGGTGGATGCAGTGCAACAAGTCACTGCTTACGCAACACAGACTCACAGCACTACTGGGGAGGGAAGGCACCTCTGGGGATCACCAAGTCCAATCCCTGGCCTAAAGCAGGGCCCCTCAAAGGAGGCTGCTTAGGGCTATGTCCAGGTGGGCTTTGATGATCTCCAAGAAATGCAGTATTACATATTATATTTCATACTTATGTAGTGTAATGACACTCATTACAAACAGGGGGTTGTCTTTTTTTTTTCCCCTCATGCTTCCATTCATTGTGTTCAATGCTTATATTCTTCAGGAATCTCTTCTGGAGTAGTCATTGACTAGAAATTAACTAGTTTACCTGAGATGATTAAAAAAAATATATGAAAGCTTGTATCAACATACAAATTTTGTGCCACTATGAACCATTTAGGTATAAGGTGAAAAAATCTTTCTCAAATTACTCAAGTTTCTAAGGCTGTGATCTAGTTAGAAGACTCAAAATAAAAAGCTGATTGAAAACAGCAGAAGGCACTTATTTAATAGAAGGTCTTAGAAAACAAAGTGATGGTCATACCAAATCCATTTAAAGTTGCTCTGAGCAATAATTCGTCACAATACAGACATGAAGTTCTATCTATTAGATTGTCTGAGGATGGCAAGACTAAGGAACACATCAAAGTTGCATGCCTTCTGTGGAAAATACATATTTTTTAGACTTGTACTCAGATGTGAATTTATTTTTACAAAATAAGGACTGCAACTGCAATAAAGGGTTTTTTAAATTTATAAAAGGGCTAAAGTAAATCTGTTGTACCTCCCACTAAGAATACCCCCTTAGCTGCTAAAAGAAAGGGCTGACAACAGATTCTCATTCTCACAATTTGAAGTCAGATTAGAAAGAATCAAAAGTTTTTACAATAGGAATACTTTTAAAAGAGTAGCTTTAGCCTGAGGATCTTATCCTCATGCTGATGACACGTGGTTCTTTTTGTTTGTTTGCAAACTAAACTTCTTTCAAGCATAGGAACTGGCTGGTACAAATCCATAGATAAATTTCCTTTTCCAGAAGTAATTTCTAGTAAGTACTAGAATACAAGTATAATATGCTGATGGATGAAGCCTCTTTTCCAAAATTATAAACAAATAATACATCTCCTATGAGGACCTCTTAATTACAAAGAAATTGAACATTGCTGAGTGAATGATCGATGACATAAAAAGGAACAAGAACACAAAAAATCTAAAACCACAATAATTTCAACTGAACCTGAACCTCAACCATTACATTAAAAGGTTGGAATTTAAATTCAAATTTGAAAAACACAACTTAAACTGTCTTTTAAAAGACCATTAACAGTCAAACCCATTCATAGAAAATACAATGCAGCATAAATATCTGCTTCACGTTTCTGGACCATGAAGTATAAAAGAAAATGTAAAAGTAAGCAATCCAGAGGTTCTTGAGATTTGTGGGTTGTTTTCTGTGTTGGTTTGTTGGTCGGGTTTTGTTTCCTTTTCAAAAAGCTGCCCTTTGGAGAATAGCATAAAAATACCTGTAAACAGAGGTTGATTGTCCAAGCTTCCCTAACTGAATTTTGCTAATTTTCTTTTTTTTTAATGTAAAAAAAAAAGTTCTATTGTTAGACAGTTTTTGGTGAAACACACAAAATTTCCATCCAAATGCATCACTCAATTTTTAATACAGAACCTCATATACTGCAGAGGAATTAAGGTTTCTTTGTAACTTGTAAGGTCAGTACCACATTGTAATCCAGTAGAAGTCCCTTAATTTTTTCATGGAATTTCTCTCTGTACTGGTTGAAGTGCATAATGCTTTCTGGTTCCTCTTCAAACCAGAACTTGTCAAACTCATAAACTAGATAACCTGTGAAGAAAATAAAATACAGCCAGTCCTAAAGTGATCCTTTAGACTCTCTTCAACCCCTTAAAACAAGGACTGTCCCACCCTGATCTACAGCAAGCTTTTGGATGCTTTAATAATAAATAAGAAAAAATAAATCTGCAAACACTGAGTTTTCAGACTGGAATATCTAAAATACAGAAAGCCACAGAAATTATCCTTAAATGTACATTTCTGCAGCACAATGTTTAGGCAACAGGTGCATTTCCAATAGAGAAGACAAACAGCTTGCTCTGGCTAATGAGAAAAGAGTGGAAATGCACTCCAAGGGGCCCAAACTCTGTGTTGTGGCCTACCCTGAGTACTAGAGCAGCTACAGACACTCACAGTAAAACTGATGGAAGTGGTCCATCTGTGGCAACCCAGAGACCATGTTGTAGAGATGACCCTTCAAAGCACCATTCTTGAGCAAGCTGTATGCCATCTCTGTCAGATTGATCCCAACTATGGCATAGGAGTATCTGCAACACAAATCATGGGGTTACGTTATGGATTGGAAGACTTAAAAGGTTCCCTGGCACACAGTGCTCTAGGATAGCTCTGATAGTCCCAAATTTTCCTGTAATACTTGTAAAAGTTACTGTAATATTGAGATGGCAAAGCTAATCAACTGACTTCAACTTATTCATTTGAAATCCTTAGATCTGCTGGCATATTAAAAATTGGATGTGAAAAACATTGCTGCAGTGTAAATGGAATGTCTATTTCAACCTGTTGCTCAAATTGAAAGAATCTAGTTTTCTGTTGCATGGTATAAAAAGTATTATAATAGAAATTCTTAAACAAAAGTGTTTGTAGAGGAAGAAAAAGTAAAAATTAATTCATTTCTGCCAATTATATACTTATGTAATTGAGCAAAAAGTCTCACATAACCTGTTCATGACAGAGCTGCACAGGGTAATGTTATTTACAATCAAAGTCATGAAGGGCTCCTGTTTTTTGGTAGGTCATCAAGTTAACAACGAGCTAGATAGATCAGATTATTACATCTGACTGGTTTGAGAGCATATTTCTCTGTAAAAACAGCTAAATGCTTAAATGTGCAAATTTTTTGAAAACAAATTTAAACAAACAAACCGCCTGTTTGTAAATATTTATTACACAGCAGAAACCTAGAGGGAAAAAAAAGGACTTTAAGAGGTAATCTAAACTATCCCAACACAGGATCAGTAAGAAGGTGAAAAACAAGTATGAATTTCTAAATCTGATCTAAGTCTACTATAAATAAAACTAACTACAACGTTAAAGGCATTTACTATGTTAAATAAAGATGATATTTTGCAACATTTTTTTTCCCCAAATCTATTCTGGGAAAAAAAAAAAAAAAGCTGCACTTAGTTCCCAGCTAGAAATTGCTTTCTGTATTTGGTTTCTCACATCTTTCTATTTTGACCCATTTTTTCATTTTTAAATGGAAAAAGCCCACATGTATTTTCCTCCTTACCTTCTGGACACATGTTTAACAGTCTTCACTTAAGTTCTTACATAGAAGCAGCCAGAAAAAATTCTAGAGTGACTTACCCCAGCTTTGGGTGATTTGACCGAGAAAGGATCTGACGAGCTTCATTGGTGTAATGCTTACTAAAATACCTGGTGGTGTAAAATATTACTTTAAATTCTTAAAAAAAAATACTGTGTTCATGTCAATATTAAAATCTATATCTTTAAACTAAAGGTGAAAATTAGCTTTTAATTGGAAATGGCACAAAATGAAAACCATGGAAAAGGCAGCAAAATAAACTATATTCAGCATGAACTAATACTGAAAAAAAATCACTGTGATCTGAACATGAAATATGAAGTTCAACCTAGTCCAAAAAGTTAGCTTAGCAAAGACATGTAAACTTGTCTATTTTTCTTTACAGTAGGAATTTTTACATTCAGGAATTTTGAAAGCTTTTGACGAATTAGGTACAACCTACCGATTCTATCATAAGGCAACAACAAAATAAGGTGTCTTGGGCAAATTTCTGTCCCTTCCCTCCCTTCTTGTCCTTACCCAAGCACATTGCATGTTTACAATGTGCAGCCACTAGAAATGTTGCACATAATACTTTCTATTTGCTTCTACCCAGTTTTTATTAGAAATAGCATTAACCAGAGAAAAGACAGATACTGAAAATTAGTTACAAAAAGAATGAAATCCTTCTTTTCACTTACACCAGATTCACTAAGCCCAGCAGCCCCATTCCTCTGAAGTCTGTTTTAGGATCATCGCCTTGGAAGCCGATGTCACACCACTGTTTGCTGATCCTGGCCTTCAGGTTCTCGTGAGGCATCAGCAAATTCCAGAGCTGCACAAACAGACTTCCATGTTATGCTGCTCAAGTATTCCAAGTCACGTTAATTCAGAACACTTGCTGCTGCACACTAGAAACCATTCACCAGGAGTTGAACAGGATACCATCTGCATGCTGCTTTTTTCTGTTACTGGCAATCTGGGGTCTGCTACAATGGCTCACTTCAGCAATTATGGAAGTTATTATATTTAAGATTAAGTGTGGTATTTTCCCTTCACAGACAAAGATGCTGTATGAATACCAAAGAAACAAAGACTTGTTTCACTACAGAAATTAATTTATGCATCATTTTGTAATAGGACATCTATAAACTGAAATATAAATTCTCAATGAATACTCGTTTAATAACGAGTGCTGGGGCTTCCACAGCAAGCTGAGATAATTATGAAGTTTTATCTTCCAGCATCAAACTATCTTCCTTGATATTGACTGGGATGCAGTAGTAAGAAAAAATTAGTGTCTTTTTTATTTAGTAATTAGTGGTTTACAAAGTTAGACGTGTGCATAAGGTTATAAATCTTTTTAGTAGTGATTCTTCAGTGATGCATCACAAACTAATTTTTCTACATATATATTGTTATGTCTGATTTCACACAAAAAAATTCCACTGCATGTAAGTCTAGTTTTTTTCTTTGAGGTTTTATTTTAATGTGTCATTTCTGCAGTTTGCAGTTCTGCTTTGCAGTTTTTAAGTAGAAAAGAGCTTTAAATAGGCCAGCTGGTAAGAATGCTACCAATAAGTTCTTTCAAGGCGTTGGACTTGGAGGGGGGAAAAAACCAAACAAACAGCACATGTATTTTAAAAATTATTTCACCTCAATTAACTGTTCCTCGTGTTCTTCATTTTCTGAATCATATGGGACCTTCCTTAAGCTCTCCACATCCAAATACAATTTTTTATAACCTGATATCTGTAGCAAGGATATATGCAAATTTGTCTTAAACCTGAAACAATGACAAAACACCACAGAGATTTAAATAGACCTGCTCAGCCATAAATTCTAGCTTGAATTACAAAATAAGACCTTTCTTATGTAAACACCAGAATTAGGAAGTGCTTCATGTGTACCTTTACAAACTACAGCATACTGGTTAAGCACAGTGACATACTTTAAACATCTCTAGCTGATTCCAGTGCTGCAGTCAGACACTATTGCCTTCAATTATGGGGAAGGAAAAAAAAAGGGGAAAAAAAAAAAAGCTACGGCACAAAACTCCACATAGCATCCTGACCACTGTACCTTCACCCACCCCCAATCTTTTTGTAGGTCCTACATGCAAAAAAATGAAAAAAATAATAAATTTTGATTATTCCCTGTCACTCACTAATTACTTATGCAGATGAATGCAAACATTAATCAGGCATCACTATATTCTCTCAAATATATCTAAGAATTATACAGTTCTTGTAATCAACTTATGCAATGATCATACTAGTGAGAAATATGGAGTAACAGAAGGGACTTGCAAAACAGACATACAGTAATGCCAAATCCACATGAATTAAACCTTGCAATTTATTTTCTAGAACTGATGAGAACATAACCACACTTCATTTTCAGATTTCATTCTGAATACTTGCGTTGAATATAAACATTGCATCAGGTTAAGCAGCTGGAAGAACATGGAAACAAGTGAGAACAGAGAAAGGTCTCCAAACACACCTTGCGTCCTTCTGTCCAATCTTCTTTTCTTTCATTACATCTCTGACACACTTCTCCACTTCAGCTTCTTCAACATGTACAGCATTTCTTAAAACCTAGGCAGTTAACACAGTAAAGGACTTCATGAGGAATGAAGACATAATCTACTTTATTATTATGGCTCAGCTTCTCTGTATCTGTTGTGTGTATTATTTGCTACAAGAGGAAAAGGGTCAGTTTAAAGCAATTGCTTACAAGGCACTGGCTCAAACTGCATATAAAAGATCTGCAATAATTACATGAGAGCGTGATTTATACTTTGTCAGGCTGTAAACAACAATGTTCACATAGGAGTTGCATAAAGAATAAATACAAAGCTAGAGAGTTGCTTGCTCTATGTTCTTGTTTGCTTTCAGCTGCTGAATTATGTTCTTCCTAATCCAACTGAAAAAAGCGCAGCCAAGAAAATGTTTCAGAATTAAAAAGCAGGTAGCTAACAAAGCTGAGATTTCACTGAAACAAATGTTTGAAGGGCCATGGGATTATTTTTGAGAAACCTTAAATAAACCCAGCACACAGAACACAAAATTCCAAGTTCTCTTCTCTCTGTCCTTTACTCATCTTCAGTTCGCCCCTCTCAAAAAGTGAATGTGTTATTTTTCTGGGATCTGTCTCTGAAAAAGGTTTTATTACACTTTCATCTCTAGTATCTCTTACCTTATTTTTTGATGATTCCAGTGAATGCTCTGCAATATGGAAAAAAGTAGATTTCACTGTTAAATTGAACTGTTTTAAATAATTGTCACTAAGTATCCTTGCAGAATATAAGCATTATACAATTCTGCATCTCTTTTACACATGTAATAAAAAATTAATCAATCTTAAAATGAACAGTTTATCAGGTAACAGAATGTCTTAATTTACACAGATTCTTTTTCATAATTCTTCAGTACAATGCTGAAAGTAGATTTGGATTTTTTAAAGCGCCAATTATATGTACAAAACAAAGCCAAATTTGAAAAGGTGTCAGGAGATAAATATGTCAATTGATATCTTCCTGTTTTATGTTTATTACTTTAGAGTAAGGAAGCACGGTCACTTCCACAATTTATTGTAAAACCACAAAAATGTTCAGCAGTTTTTTTAATTGCTATTTTTGACCAAAATTCTGCATCAAGCAGAATTGTAAGTTAAATCACTCTTCCTCACCTCCAAAAAAAATGCATTTATGTCTATAAAATGTCAATTTTTTTAGTAAAGGAAGGTAAAAACATATTCACAAAGTGATGGGAAGACTCTAGTGAAGTGTGATTCCTGATTCACTTTTTGATGGCACTGGAATTTCCTTAGCAAGGAGACAAAGGAGCCAGTTCTGGCATTGATTTAGAATTCTCACAGGCTCGCTGGGATGAAAGGAAGAGTGACAATACAACTCTGGGGATGCGCACCGGGTGCTGGTTTCCAGCTCCTGGAGAGCAGCAGGCTCGGGGGAGCTCGATCGCTCCCGACAGCCGCTGGAAAGGAGCTGGGGACGGGGGGTGATCCCTTCTCCCCGCTGAGGAGTGACGGGAGGGCAGGAAACGTCCTCAGGTTGTGCCAGGGCAGGTTTCGGTTGGACACGAGGGGCAAATGCCACCACCGAAAGGGTTGTCAAGCACTGAACGGGCTGCCCAGGGCAGCAGTTCAGCCACCACCCTTCCCGGAGAGATTTAAAGGATGTGTGCATGTGGCACTGGGAGACACAGTTTAATGCTGGGTTTGGCGGTGCTGGAATCGATGATCACGGAGGTCTTTTCCAGGCCAAAGGATGCCGCGGCTGCTGCCCTACACGCCGCTTCCGAGGCACCCTGGCGGCCCCGGCCCCGGCCCCTCCATTACCTACGCTCAGCGTCCTCCGCGCGCCCGCCTCCGCGCCGCCCAGGAGGCGCTGCAGCTCGCACTTGCCGGTCAGCAGCCGCAGCACCCACTTGAGCCAGAACCGAAAGTAGTTGCTGTACAGGAACCCCCAGACGTGCGCCCACATCTTCCGCGGGGCCGGCGGGGCCCGAACGCGGCCCGGCCCCGGCCGCGGCCCCCGCGCGCTGCCGCCGGCGCCCCCTCGCGGCCGGGCCGCCGCGGCCCCTCAGAGCGCGGCGGGCAGCGAGCGAGCGGGGCCCGGCCGCCCGCCGGAAGCCGGATCCCGACCTGGAAGTGATCGCGGCGGGCACGGCAGGCGGCGGAAGTGCCGCCTGGGAGGAGGCTTCCCTCTCCCCATGGCCCTCATCGGCTTCGGGCGCTGCCGCTCCCTCGCCCGCTGCCCGCCCGCCCGCCGCCCCGCCGGGCCGGGCCGCGCTGTCTCTGCTGCCCGCAGATCCGCACTGAGCGCCCGGCGCGCAGCGAGCCGATAGTGACAGACACTGCGAGACACATCGAGTGCCTGCTTCAGAGCTGCACAACCCTGCGTGGTTAATCCACAGATAATCACAGAATCACAGAAATTCTAGGTTGGAAGAGACCTTTTAAGATCATCGAGTCCAACCCATGTTCTAACACCTCAACTAGATCATGGCACTAAGTGCCACATCCAGTCTTTTTTTAAACTCTTCGAGGGATGGTGACTCTACCACCTCCCTGGGTAGATGATTCCAGTATTTGACCACTTTCTGTAAAATACTTCCTCCTTAATTCTAGCCTGTATCTCCCTTGGCACAGCTTGAGACTGTGTTCTCTTGTTCTGTCTGTTGTTGCCCGGAGAAAGAGACCGACCCCCAGCTCACCACAGCCACCCTTCAGGAAGCTGAAGAGAGTGATAAGGTCACCCTGAGTCTCCTTTTCTCCAGGCTGAACAACCCCAGCTCCCTCAGTCATTCTTCGTAAGGTTTGTGTTCCAAGCCCCTCACCAGCCTCGTTGCTCTCCTTTGGACACGCTCGAGCATCTCAACGTCCCTCCTAAACTGAGGGGCCAGAACTGGACACAGCACTCCAGGTGAGGCCTCACCAGTGCTGAGTACAGGGGAAGAATGACCTCCCTGCTCCTGCTGGCCACACTATTCCTGACACAGGCCAGGATGCCATTGGCCTTCTTGGCCACCTGGGCACACTGCTGGCTCATGTTCAGACGACTGTCAACCAGCACCCCCAGGTCCCTTTCCTCCTGAGCACTGTCCAGCCACACCGTCCCTAGCTTGTATTGTTGCAGGGGGTTATTGTGGCCAAAGTGCAGGACTCGGCACTTGGACTTATTGAACTTCATCCCATTAGATTCTGCCCATCCATCCAACCATTCCAACTCTGCAAAGCCCTCCGTCCCTCTAACAGATCAACACACGTCCCCAGCTTAGTGTCATCTGCAAATTTGCTAATAAAGGACTCTAAACCCTCATCCATGTCATCAATAAAAATATTAAACAGAACTGGCCCCAGCACAGAGCCCTGAGGGACACCACTGGTGACTGGCCGCCAGCTGGATGCAGCACCATTCACCACCACTCTCTGGGCCCGGCCATGCAGCCAGTTCCTAACCCAGAGTGCTCCTGTCCAAGCCACGGCCTGACAGTTTGTCTAGGAGTGTGCTGTGGGAGACAGTGTCAAAGGCCTTGCTGAAATCCAAGTAAACAATATCAACAGCCTTCCCTGCATCCACTAGGCGGGTTATCTGGTCATAAAAGGTGACCAGGTTGGTTAAACATGACCTACCCTTCCTAAATCCATGCTGGCTGGGTCTGATACCCTGGCCATCCTGTAAATTTTGTGTGATGGCACTTAATATAAACTGTTCCATTATTTTGCCAGGTGCTGAGGTCAGGCTGACTGGTCTGTAATTACCAGGATCCTCCTTTGCACCCTTTTTATGAATGGGTATCACATTGGCCAGCTTCCAGTCATCAGGAACCTCACCAGTGAGCCAGGACTGCTGGTAAATGATTGAGAGTGGCTTTGCAAGCTCATTTGCCAGCTCTCTCATTACCCTGGGGTGTGTCCCATAGATTTATGAACATCCAAGCATTTCAGTAGTTCTATGACTGCCTCCTCATGGATAATGTGGGGACCATTCTGCTCCCTGACACCTTCAACCAGCCCAGGCGGGCAGGTGTCTTGAGGGCAAGTCATCTTCTCATTAAAACTGAGGCAAAGTAGGCATTAAGCACTTCTGCCTTCTCCTCATCTGCAGATACTAAGTTCCCTCCCTTGTCCAATAAAGAACAAAGGCTGGTCTTACCTTTCCTTCTACCATTAATGTATTTGTAAAAACATTTTTTATTATCCTTTACAGAAGTCGACATTCTAAGTTCAAACTGAGCTTTGGCCTCCCTAATTTTTTTTCTGCATACTCTAGCAGCCTTCTTGAATACTTCCTTAGAGACCTGGCCCTTCTTCCAACGCTGATACATCCTCTTTTTATTCTTAAGTTCGTCCAAAACCTCCTTGCCCAGCCAGGCTGGACGTTTACCCCGTTGACTGATCTTTTGGCACACAGGGACAGTCTGTTCCTGTGCCCTCAAGATCTCTGTTTTGAGGTATGCCCACCCTTCCTGAACTCCTTTGTTTTTAAGGGCTGCTTCCCAAGGGACACTCTGAATAAGTCTCCTAAACAGGCCAAAGTCTGCCCTCCGGAAGTCCAATGCAGGAGTTTTACTGGTGCTCTTCCTGACTTCACCAAATATTGAGAACTCTATTATTTTGTGATCACTCTGCCCCAAGCGACCTCCAACCACCACATCTCCCACCAGCCCATCTCTATTTGCAAACAGCAGATCTAACATAGTCCCTCCCCTGGTGGGTTCACCCACCAGCTGCGACAAAAAGTTGTCCTCCATACATTCTAAGAATTTCCTGGACTGCCTCTTTATTGCTGTATTAAGTTCCCAGCAGATGTCTGGTAGGTTGAAGTCACCCACAAGAACAAGGGCTGATGATCTTGAAACATTACCTAGCTGCTTATAGAATAAGTGATCAACCTCTTCTTGATCCACAGATCAAGCGGTCCAACTATCGGAACTTTTTCCTATTTATACATTTTAGTAAAGAAAGGGATTGCTGTTCGTTGGCTGCAAGTTACACAGTTCTTGTAATACTAATCAGTATTCTGTCTTCTGCTGGTTGTGGTTCTCTCCCCTCTGGTGCACACTGATCCCGGGCTCAGTCTCTCTCCTGTGTGCCCGGGGGGTTTCGGGGTCGGTCGGGATCTGCCCCTGCCGGCATTCCCTGTTACCCAATGGGAGCCGGTTCCAGCACAATTACCGAGCTGTCTTCGTTTGTTTCTTCCTTTCCTTGGGAGTTCTGCCAGATGTCCTTGTGGCCCCTAAATTCTGCGTTTGTTGTGGGCACTGTGGGGCACCCACTTTGTCCACAGTGGTGCATCCTTCTTCCCCAGCTTTGTTAACCTCCCCTGGCTCTGAGAACATTGACGCCTGTCCAGCCCTAAACCTTAACAAGACAATTCTAACAAAAAATAATTTTTGGTAGAACACCTGGACATCACCTATAGCTTGTTGGGTGCTCTCTGTTTCCTGACTTAAATCTCCCCTCTTGCTGGTTAGTCTTGCAAGTAGATAAAGATCAAAACACCAAAGGATATTCTTTCTTAAGAAAATTTTTACATATTCCACATCTTGCAACAGTTGGGCCAGATGATTTCAAGGAGTGTGTTACCATGGATCTTGCCTTGCCTTTGCTGAATGAAGGTTCAGCCTGAGTGCTCCGTTTAGTTTCAGTCACTACTTCCATTGTATCACAATTTATTGTTTCAGTAAACATGGGTTGAACACAGAATTGTATGCAAAATTTGGAGTGTTGTAAGGGAGCTGGCAGACTTGCTTGACTGCATTCTGATATATTTTTGGATGTGTGGAAATTGAACTTACTTTTACACTAAATCAAAAGCCACACAGCAGGTCTGATGGCCTATGTCCCACAGAGGATTTCAGAGCACAGACCAACTTGGGCATCCTCTCTCTGGGTTCTGCACTCACAGGGGTGCAAGGTTTCACGTGGGGAAACCATTGATACGTGAACTTCAATTGTTTGCATATCTTATTCCTACACTTAAAAACTGTGAGGAGAGGTGGTGCATGTTAAGAGGCAATGTAACTGCTTAGTGAGCAATCTGACTTTCAAAGCATTGGAGCATTGTGTGCAAATAAGCTTGAAAGTATTTATCTCTATTTAAAAGTATTCTTGGTGACAAGGTGACATCATGATTTTATCACATTACCTATATATAAGTTGTTCCAATGTAGCCAAACCCCAGGAAACATATAATTAAAAAATAAAAGATCCAGCGCCTAAGAACTGGTAACAGAAACTAGAGGAAAGAAATTTGTCTGTATTGCAGGACCTGGGTGTAAACTATAGCTCCCACCTGGTTTGTATATGAAACAATTCTCAGCAAATAGGGAAGATAAGATTGCGCTGTACCTCCCATCTGCCAGCTCCCAGCTTGGCAAGTGCTGTGATATTTAAACATCGCTGGGCTGGCACCATCCTGTCAGAGGAGTCCTGGCTACACCAGCAGCTGAAGGGCATTTGCTTGAAACTGAGAAAACAGAAGAATTGCAGCAATGTGAAGAAATGCCAGGGTGGTCAGGTCCTTCCTGACAGTCTTTACGCCCACGCAAGGGTTTCACTGAGGTAGTTCATTAAAAATATGAGCTACTGAAATTTTAGGGAGTCCAGCAGGTGCATCCTTAACGTGTGGGTGTGCACAAATAACACAGGGAAATTTCTAGCTGATGAGACTTTTGTTGATTTTTTAATACCAAAATTAAACTGTGCTGCTGATTCAAGGGTTTTACTTTCCATGGGATCTTTTAAGAGATTAAATAGCTTCATACCAATATGAATATTTTTTATTATATTTATGCTTAAACAGAAATTACATTTTGTGTGGAATGTTAAGAACCAAAGTAACTTTTACTATATAACTTTTACTTTTACTTGTTCCACTTTCTATTGTGATTTACTGTAACAGTACAAACACACAGTACAGGATTATTGTTTTATTAGTTCTTTTTGCTTCCAGTCTCCAGGACTGATGTGTAGAATATCTGGTGTTGACAGTACATTGCACAACACTTCTCTGTGATATAATTAGATTTGTTGAGGTAAGCTTTACAGATTTTAAGGTCTTGGTTTAAATTAAGCCCTTCTGAAATGTGAGTTTAAAAGATGCAAGCTTTAGTCTTGCACTTATTTTTGCTTATATGATGTTTCCTTCACTGTAAATCTGTATTTTAAAGTAAAATCTGTAACCAATTAATGATTTTAAAATATTACAGCATGCTTTTTTGACTGTTTTTTTTTCACAGCTTTTTGTAAATTGCGAGGCAGCAAGCATGTTTGATTTTGTACAAATGTTAGCACTTGAATCATGCAAGATGCTTCTGTAACATCATGTGCAGTCAATTAATAAATTCTATTAAGACAGTCAAAAATACCATGCAGTAGCTTAAAAAAAAATCCACCTTCCTCTTGTATTCAGTGTTTGCCTTCACGTTTTACCTTCACAGAGACTTTGGTTGAAGTAAAGATCATAACCTGTTTACTTTTTAAAATCCCATTTCTTGGGTGACCAGCAGGGCAAATAACCAGCTCTAGTCAGAAAACTTTCTATGGCAGCAGCTATTCCCTATTCTTACTGGTAGTTATTCTTTGTTCCTATACCTTTGCAGATGAAGGGCATGGAAAATAATCTACTGCTTGGCTCAGCCAGAAGCCTGTATAATGTCAAATATTTATTTTAATGTTTCTTTTATCTACCCTTGCTTACACATGGATGTGTGAAAACAGTTTAAAAATGTGGAGCAATCATCTGAGCAAGAAGAGACATTCACTTACAAAGCACAAGGACAAGCTTAGGAACTCTCTCTTGCAGCTAAGGAGAACCAGCCCACTGAATCACTTTCTTGCTGTTAAGTATTACAGGTTATTCAGCAACGTGTTCTTCTATAGAGTCTTTTTAAAGCTAATCCATTTGCAAAAATGCAGGAAGTCTGCTGATGGGAGGTAAAACTGCTCTGAAACAATTAACACCCCCCAAAAACCCAACACAGCTTATTCCATTTATACACAGTTCTTGAGCATGTGAAATAAGATATGAAGAGAGCCCTTGGAGGGAGATACTGTGAAAGCATGAAGCAGATAAGGGACCCTGTTTGCAAGTAGGTCCAAGTGCAGTGGAAGTTCATGACAGTTTCAGTCATGAGACTTTTGATTTTTTTTTTTTGAGGAACACTTAATGCACTGCCTCATTGAAAGTGAATGACCTAGTCTATGAAGTGAGCATCAAGTAAATGATCACAACTTAGCATGGCTGAGTAACTGTATCTGCTGCCTTAATAAATAACGTCAAATGCAGTCTCCACAGATGCTCCCCGCACACTGTGTCAGTTTGTTATTAGCTTCTGGAAATACATGATGGTCTCATATTTTTTTTTTTTCCCTTACTTGCTCTGAGCATAAGCTAAAATGACATGTGTGTTAGATTTCTGTTAATCTTATCTTCAGCAGCTCTCCTGCTTGACCACATCATTTACATGTTTGTTTTAGCTTTATTACAGATAGAACACCAACAAATAAAGATACTTTATTCCTTACTTGGGGGGTAGTTAATGCCCATTTGTTCTTTTTAGCTCTTAATCTCTATTTTACTGCAAATGTGCCAAAATCTACATTGACCCTCCATCAAAATTTGTGCCCTGAGCTTTTAGTTTATTAAGTGGGAGAGGGAAATGGTGATGGGGAGGCAGTAGAAGAGGATTGTGTTGTGGTTGCATTGTACCTTATTAGCCAATTATAAACGCATATCCAAAGTGTAGCTTAAAGAAGATTTCTCAGTAAAATATTTCAATGGCACAGAAACAGAAGGTAGAGGGAGGTTCATAAGAAATGCGTACAGGACAGGAATAATGAGATCTTACTTAAGGCTTCATGGCAATTTATGGAGCCACACTGAGATTTTTAGTTCATGTATATACTGATGCAGGCTACTAGCAGTCTCCTGCATTTTAAATGAATAATAACATTTATAATTCAAAGTAATTAGTAAACAGAGATATAAACCCATTCATATCATAATTCAAACACAGGAAGGTCATGCTAACCTTGCCAGAGCAGCAATATACAATTTGTGAGGTCTAAAATTTCCAAAATGGATATAGTTATACTGTTGTTAGTATAAAGAGTGGCATATAAAGGCAGCATTGATATTAAGACTCCAGCACACCTGTGTCTGGACACATTTGTTGTAGAATTTGGCATTCATTGCTTTGCACCACACCATTCATTTTGCACACAAAATGATTTGGGGGTTTGGTACAAAATGAGGTAAATTGTTGAGTAAGCAAATGGAGAAAGGGAAGGAAGAGATACTGTATTAATTATACAAGCATATTTTTAGAAAACAAATTGTCTAGATTACTATGTCCTCTGGGTAAATAAGGTAATGAATTATATATGCTAGTAATACATTAAGAAGTAGATAACAGTTTAGATAGCAAAAAGCTTACTGCTTTTGGGAGCTACCCAAGCCCAGTCTGATTTCTGAAGCTGTCCTTTGCATGTTTGCAACACAGAACAGGAAAGCATATTTTCTTTATCACAGCTGTAGAATGAAAGGTAGATTTGTGAGCAGGTAGAGAACATGTCAAAGCAAAAGCCACTAAATACCTGCTAATCAGGTATAAGAAGGAGGAACATTTTTGTCTATAAAACGTAGGTGGTTCTGTTAGAACTGTGTTGCTGTAAGTTGTTCCAGGAACCTTGGTAAATGAAAACCTTTATAAACTATGTTGTAGGAGATGTATTCCAAGCAGTGACTAATTTTTTGTTTTCTTATGGATTGCTGAAGACCTACAAAGGCAACAGGTGTGCATGTCTGAATGGAAAGGCACGTATGTGAAGCAAGGTACAATGGCTGCAGTATAATAGTGTTATCAGGGTAGAGGTACCAGTGTACCATTAGACTTTGATGGGGTGAGATTTTGCAGCTGCTTGCCCTCCTTCCTCTTTAAAGGTGAACTGAAAAGCTTGGTTTATTTACCTGATTCTGTGACTGTGCTAAATGCATGTATTAATTGTACACAGCTTGGCTTCCTGATACGATCTCGCAGGCAATATAAAAACAAATGCCCCGTTGGTTTTGAATGAGTACAATAATGTTCACCATTACAACGTTGTGCAGAAAAAATTCACATCAGGAGAGCTTTATGTCCAAAAAGGAGACAGAGAAGTTCTGTAACTTCATTCATGAACAAAGGGAGAGACCGTGAGGCATTTCCCATGGGGTCTCTCAAATTGTTGGAGGGCACAGCCCCCTTATTATCCTGACTTTCCCAGCCACATCACTCTCTTTCTTTCCCCCTTGGCTGAGGTACCTGGAAGGTCCAGACTTCCCAATTCGCCTACTACACGTCCCCCTTAACGTGCACACACACGCACAACATAATTCTATCGAGTCTTTATTCTTTTTCTCGAAGTTCGGGAATTAAGTATGACCTTGGCTGAGCAGTAGCCCCTGTCAATTAGTAACATTTTCTGAAACTGGTAGTTTCTCTCGTTACTTCCTTATCTACGAGTCTCTGGCCCTAGCTACCAGCAGATTCACAGCACCTGTTTGTAAAGACACGTTCATCTTATTCCTTTCAATGTTATGACTTCGGCTGAACAGCACCTGCCGGCGTGCCGGTCCGCGACGTTTTTTGTCGTGAGCAGTCGATACTTGCCGCAGCCTAGAGGCTTTTCGGTGCGGCTCCGAGCTTCGGGAAAGCTGAGGGCAGGGGAGGGCTCTGCCAGGGGCTTCACAGCGGGAACTGGCGCGGGCACGAGGCCGGTGTCTCCCGGGGAAAGCCGGGCGGCGGGAGGACACGCAGAGCGCAGCGGGGCGGCCGCTCCTCGGGGCGCGCCGGTGAGCGGCGGGACAGCCCCGCCCGGCCCTGCGCGCAGGGGGTGGCCAGGGCAGGGCAGGGCAGCGCGGACACGCCCGGCCCGCCTTGCCCGGCCGGTGCCGGTGCCGTGCGGGTCTTGCGGGCAGCGCCCGCGGGAGATGCGGCTGCGGCTCGGGCAGGTGCTGCCGGCGCTGTGCCTCGGCGCCGCCTTCCCCCTGCTGTGGTACGCGGCGTGGCAGGGGAGCCGAGGTGAGAGCGGCGGCGGGGGCGCCCCGTCCCCCCCGTCTGTGCGGGATGCGAAGGGCGGGGGGCGGGTGGCTCCTGCCGTGCCCCGGCCGGGCCGTCGGGCAGGGTATAGCCGGGGCAGGGCATGGCCGGGGAGCCCATCGGGGCCCCCATGCCCTGCCGGAGCTCCGGAGCCCATCGGGGCCCCCATCCCCTGCCGGAGCCCATCGGGGCCCCCATGCCCTGCCGGAGCTCCGGAGCCCATCGGGGCGCCCATGCCCTGCCGGAGCTCCGGAGCCGATCGGAGCCCATCGGGGCGCCCATGCCCTGCCGGAGCCCATCCGGGTCTCCACCCGGAGCCCGTGCGGCCCCGAGGCTTGGCCGCGTGTGGCGCTGGCATGCGGGGCTCGCCGGGGCTTAACTGCGCCCAGCGCAGCCTTGCGAAACAGCTTCCAGCATTGGAGCCTTGGGCCATACTTGCCCTATTAAAAATACAACCCTGAATTTAAGAAACAATAAAAGTTTCTTCTTACCTTTTTTCCCCTTTTTTTCCATCTTGCATTAAGATGGAAAGAAAAATCTAAACGTGATTGTTGCGGCTGTCGCTTTTAAAGTAGTTTTGATTTTGTTGTTGTGGAGGATAAAAGTAGCATTATCCATCCTGTAATTGCATTTGGGCCTCATGTACCGTCACTTTTTCCTGTGCATATTACCAGGACCAGAATGCAGAGGAAAAAAACCCCGAATTTTTATATTTTATTTCTAAAGTTTAAAATGATACACTGCCTGTTTAGTAGGTTATGTAGGTGGCACATGCCAAATAGATCTTCGTGAAGCGATGTGTAAAATTCTCTGAGCCAATGTAGGAAAGATAAAACTGATGGTACTTTCCAAAAAAGAAATGAGGTGGTCTTTCCAAACAGTATCTCTGAGACTCGCAGACATGACTTGTTACAGGTGAGGGGGTGGCTGGTTTGGGGTGAGGGAAAGAGAGTGGATCTTTGAGTGCTGCCTACATACAGCTTTATAAGAGGTTTGGTGTCACAGGTGCAGAAGAATTGGAATAAACCACTTAGTAATTTCTGGGATGAACACAACTCCAGGTAGCAGAAAATTTGTTTATATTAATTATTCCTGTAACAAATAAAAGCGGTGTAGAGATCTTTGCCCCATAATTGCATATTGAATAGAGTCAGGATAGTGCTGATCCTCCTGCCTTTTAGGTCAACTATATGGTTGTTTACCTTATAACATTTTATGTTTCCTTCAGTGGCACTCCTGTGAGGAGTGGGTAAGGAAAAATGAGGAAAAATCTTAGGAGGCTGAAATCCAAGAGAGGTCAGAATGAAAGCGTTTGTCCAGTCTGCAGTTACCATTGTGTTGTCTTGTGCTTCATGTTCTGAGGCTCCTCGTTACTGACATTACGTTTTCATTTCACTTTCTTTTTGATGTTTCTCTGATGACATTCCATAGTGGGCTGTTTTGCTTTGGGATTTTGTTTGTGTTTTGTTTGTTTGTTTTGGGCAAGAGGGATAATGTGTTGTGGTGTATATGTGTTGTCTTAACTTCTCTTTTCACAGCTGGCTCCTCCTCCACAGTAAACTGAGTAACTAATCCCTCTCAGATGGTATAATTTTCCTAATTACTGTTATTTGCACCTGTTTTTCAGCTAGCTTTTGGTCATTGCATTTGTGAATATGTAGTCTTTAGACTCTCATGCGCTTGGTAAATCTCACAAATGTGTAAATAAAATAGCTAATATTAGTAACTAAAGGAGGAAGTAGCAGTACGTTGTGAATGACTTTGTGATATATTTATTTTACTGAAAATATAGTCTTTGCTCCCAAGGGGTGTTAGAAGACAAGCCTCCTACCCATCCAGAAAACCTTAAGAACAGCCACTATGGGTAACAATAACAAAGGTTGTTACCTTTTTCTGCAGAGACACAATTATTGGGAGCAAAACCAGTAATGCTCTGTTGTTGTCACAGGGTGTCTGTTTAAGAAGATGGTTTGAAATTAATATTTTGCTCTGAAAACAGGCAGATATCTCTGCTTAGATGTTGCTCAACCTCTGTTTTTTTTCCTTCTGCACTGCTGAATCGACTCTCCATTGTCATGCTTAGAGCACTGTAGGAATTTCCACTTTTGGTGCCTCTCAAACTATGATGTGTATTTTCTTTCCCAATGCCCTTTTCCCTTAGCCCACCTGTTACTGTGAGTACTGCTCAGCTTGGCAGTTCCCGTCTCTTTCCCTCGTTTGTCAAATGTTTTTTACTCATTTTCTTTCATACATTTGTTACATCTCCCCTAACGTTTGTTAACTTCTCTGCTCTGCCCATTGAAATTTTTGGGCTGCTCTTGATTTTTTGACTACAGTCTATCGCACTAAGCAGCAGTAGTCAGTAGTATTCCCTCTGGTTTCTGTCTAGTTAATTGTTTTTTGGAAAGCAGTGATTTTGGGATAGTAAATAAGCTTTGTAAAACTAGGACAGGGCACCCAAGCTCAAGACTAGTGGTCTTAAGTACTTCTATAATACAAAAATATGTAAAATATTCTTCAGTTTGTCTGCAGTCTCAGAGCCTTTCAGCCCTTGAATATTATAAGTTTGAATCAGATATTGGCTCTGTCCCAGATTCTGTGCAAATAAAAATCAGTACCTTAAGTCACCTTTAAGCTAAAGTGACCTTTAAACATCTTATAATAAAGGTAGCTTGAGAGATTTGAGCTGGAATGTATTTACTGTCAAGACAGCAGTAAATAATTGGCTCTTTGGTGCTGCTGCTGACTATTATGTGCAGCCTGAGTACTGAGTTAGAGGTGTGAGACTAAAATCAAGTACACTTAACTCACACTGGCATAGCAGGGAAGATGCTACTTGCTCATTCACTTAAAAATAAAAGATCAGAATCTACCACAGTCACTGGATTTCAGTTATTGTGGATGATCCTGTGTATATTTTAACTATGGTTAGGAGGATGTTTTTATAGTCACTTTTTCCATTGCTTTATAAATATAAGCAAAGGTTTCATACTAAATATGCTGATATTTTTGTGGCCAGAAAAAATAATTAAAAGAAAAAGATATTAAAGTAATTGTGGAGACAACTGGTATCGATCAGGTCTTCAGCAGAAGCAAATGCTGTGTCTAAAGTAGAGTGGTGATTCCTTCAGCATCCACTGGATGCTTGTGAGTGCAGGCTGCTGTTAGTGAGCAGCCAGCTGGGCTGCTGCAGCAATTCCTGTTCCATGTCCTGCATGGCTCTGCTGTGAACTTCTGGGTCCCTCCCCAGGCCCCCAGCCAAACCTGTCTGAAGCAGTTTGTATCTGAGCGTAGGAAAGGCTGTTGTTAGGATGGTGCAGAGGTTTCTGCTTGTGAAACCGAGTTACAATTTACTTGTTAATTCGCCTGACCAAAACTGTCTGCTCTCACAAAAACACTCTTCATATAGGTTTGGAGTGCTGAGAAATAGTTTACAACTTACAATGGATGTAGTGCTTTTCTCACACAGTATTAGCTATTGTTTTCCATGTAAATACTAACCGATTAAAAAAAATCACCCTTATATAAAAACAAGAAAGCAAATGCAAGGAGGCAGTAATGTTTTTGCCACTTGAAAAACAGAAGGCAAAACCATATTATAAACTCATTATGAACTTACATAAAGTTTCTTCAGAGGAAACAGTATTCATGGATAAAAAGAAATTTTGATGTCTTTGCTGAATAACAGTGAAATTTTTGTAAGTCACAGCAACAAGATAAATCAAGATCATCTATTTTGACAGTGCTTCTTCATGTTGCTCTCAAGGGTTACAAGATTAAATCTCTTTGAATTGATTTGTAACATGTTGCTGACCTCTTCACCTAAATTTGTGGGCTACTTTGTCCAAGAAAGTTAAAAGTAAGATTTGCCTGGAAATTAGGAGAAGTTGATGTTGAAATATGATGTCACAAGGATCTAGGCATATACACATCATGTCAAACATTGTGAAACCTGAAATTCTTTAGTTATTCCTTTGAGGTGGGATGAACAAGAGAGAAACTGCTCATACAATTATACAATTACATTCACAGAAGTGTATGTAAGGATCATCAATTTTTTTTTAAATCTGCATTTTGAATTAGTTCCACAAATTTGGGGGGGGGTTGGTGGGGGGTATTTCCAGTAATCTTCTGCCTATGGTGTTATGCTTTGTTTCAGCTGTGCAGCCAAGTGCAGGTCCCCAGGAGATTCTGTCATTTGTGATGGAGTTCTGTGCAGGTTTCCTGTCCAGTCCCAACTGGCATACTCTGGCTCAAAGATTCAATTAAATAGTGGCAAATTGACAGATTAGATAAGAAAGTCTTGAATTACCCTGCTCTCCCTTCAGCCAATACAGCTTATCCATATTTCTCAACGTGCGGAAGCCAATCTTCTTGTCTTCTCTAGGACTGCTTGGCTGTGTTTAACCACCACTTTTCCCAGCTGTCCCAGCTGACTGGTAGGCTACATCTTCCCTTCACGTGTACATTTCCTTCCAGTGACACTGAGAGCGAACAAAGGTTATTGCACATTCAGGTTTTGCCTCAACATGCACTTGGGATGTGGCTGAAATGCACAGCGTGATAAGGAAAGAGTTTTTCAGTCCGTCCGTTGCTTACTCAGCTTCTTTGCGCAGTTCTGCATTTGGCATTTAAGAAACCCTCCAACATACAACAGCCCTCAAAGGGTCCACTTAAAGCTCAGTATTTACTGATCCAAAATTTTATATCAAAATTCATATCCCAGACTTAGAAAAGCTGTGTAGTTTTACTGGCTTCAACATGTGCAATTTATTAAATAAAGATTCTGCTGCTTCTTACTGCCACTTCAGGCAGGACTGTGCCTAAAGAGTAGAGGGACTTAGCCATAAAGCTTGTGGTACAAAAGGAGGCCAGATATGGTTGGGTTTTGTAGAGAAAGGGATAAGGGTGCATTTCAGACCTCTCTTTGTTTGCTGTGCAGTGTCTTGTCATAACCTTAGGTAAGTGTAACCATATGACCTTCTGCTTTCCTAGTGTTGTACACTGAGTCTCGAGGAACAGAGTTTTGACTAGAAATACCTTAGTTGATGGCTAGGCATTTAACTGAATGTGAGAATAATTTGGTGGTTGTTGCTACCTCAGGAAGAGAAGTAAAATATTTAAATATTTAGAATACCAACCAGAACAAAGCAATAGCAATTGCTTGAAGTGAGTGAGTACTACCTTAAAACCAAAGTATACCAATTATGGCCAAACACCATACAATATCCATTCAATTTCTATATTTTTTCACTTATT
Source organism: Calcarius lapponicus (assembly GCA_039654755.1). NCBI lineage: Eukaryota > Metazoa > Chordata > Aves > Passeriformes > Fringillidae > Calcarius > Calcarius lapponicus. Next base: position 63,831,303 of record CM077466.1, on the reverse strand, counting down.
TTAATAATATTGCTTTCCTATATGGTGATGTTCTGGCTGAATGTTTTAAGATCACTTTTCACTACATTCTAATGTAGGAAAAGACTTGAATCTAAAATGAGGATTGTTTGCCAACATTTAAGAAAATATTGTTAGAGCTTAAGTTGTATTTTCTTTGAAACAAGTTTGCTTATTTATTTTCAGTTAGAGACAGTATTGTTCAGTAAAAATATTTGTGCCAAACTCAAGACTGAGTCCATGTTCAGTAGACAATACTGTCAGTTTTTAAAATCCATTTATTAACTTTGATCTGCCTTTAACTCTGTAAGGTGTGTGTTTGTTTTAATATTGAAAGCATTCTGATCCTCTTATGGGAATAGAGGAACCCCATCTCCCCTGCTCCAAGTTGCTGACCCTGTGCTTTTCTTTGATGTCCCTGGGTTAATGCAAAGTCCCTCTACTGCCTTGTAGCCCCTGATGTGGACACTGTCAAAGGCAAGCAGATGTCTCTAACATTTTGGAAGACACAAATAATACTGTGCTGTAAGACTGTAAGCAAAATAGTTAAAGGTAATGCACATTGTTGAATTTAAATGTTTGCCTAAGAACTCGCTGTTCTGACCTGAGATGGGGGCATTGTTTGGGGATTTTTTTTTCCTTCCTTACTCAGAGAGCACAAAACCTGAGCATGCAAAGCATGTAACAAGATTCAGAAAGGTATCTGATATTAGATCAGTTATGGAGAGATAATAAAGTGCCAGTTATTAGTGCAATGCATGCCTCAGTGGTTTAATATGCCTCATTAACCTGAACAGTGAGCAGTGGTTCCAAGCACAGAGTATGACAAGATCTTTTGCAGTTAGTGTGCTTATATGGTTTTCTTTTAAGGAGTCCATTAACCAAATTTCAGTTTCTAAGAGAAACAGTCTTTGGGTATGATAAGCAATTTAGCTTGTAATCAAGAAATAGGAACAAGATTCACTGCTAGACTTTGAAGTGTTTTCTTCCCTCCTTTCTGCCACTCCAGATTCTCCTTTTATTTTCTTTTCTGTTTGAGTGCTACGACGAGATAGTGATGAATTGTCCCACAGCTCTTAGATAGTGCCAGAAATCGTTAATGAGACTGGAAGCATTTATGATCATACCGGAAGCAGATATGTATGGAGCTAAGAGAAATAATCAGTTGGATTTGAGAATGAGTGTTTGCTTGAGAGATTGGTACTGTTTCTAAACAGTTTCAACATGCAGTGCAGAAAGTTTTATATGTATAAAATGTATCTATTAGGACATAACACAGGGGAGCATTTTAAACCATTTTAAATGTTGATGTCTTATAATTACAGTATCCATAGGTATACATGCCAAAGCGTAGTTCTCAGTCAGAGGAAAGCTACATTAGAGCTGAAAATTCACTGCAAAAGCTTTTGAGTGCCGTCACTGTGTCCGGGAGGTGGCTGGGTCTTTTTTTGCTCCTATGGCTTGTGGCTAGTGTCGTCCCATTGCCTTCTCTTAGAAGGGAAATTCAGTGAACTGCTCTAAGCCCATCAGAGAGATTCGTCTTCAGCTCACCAAGGGGAGAAGAAGCCTTTACACAGAATCCCAGAATATGCTTAGATGGAAGGGACACACAAGGATAACTGAGTCCAACTCCTGGCCTTGCACATAGTCATACCGTGTTCCTGAGAATGTTGTTCAAAAGCTTCTTGAACTGTGTCAGGCTTGGCGATGTGACCACTGCACTGGGAAGTCTCTTCCAGTGCCCAGCCACCCTTTGGGTGAAGGACCTTTCCCTGATATCCAACCTAAACCTCTCCTGACACAACTTCATGCCATGTCCTTGGGTCTTGTCACCACAGAGAAGAGCTCAGTGCCTGCCCCTTCACTGCTCCTCCACTTCCCCTCACAAGGAAGCTGTCGACCACACTGAGGTCTCTGCTCAGTCTTCCCAGGCTGAACAGACCAAGTGGCCTAAGCTGCTCCTCACAAGGCTTTCCCTTCAGACCCTTCCTTTGGACACTCTCGAATGGCTCCATGTCGTTTTGCTATTGAGGCACCCCAAAGTGCCCCCAGCCCTCAGGGCGAGGCCGCCCCAGTGCAGAGCAGAGCAGGACAATCCCCTCCCTTGCCCAGCTGGCAATGCTGTGCCTGATGCCCCCAGGACACAGTTGCCCTCCTGGCTGCCAGGGCACTGCTGACTCACATTCAGCTTTCCATCGACCAGGACCCCCAGGCCCTTTGCACAGCACTGCTCTGCGGCCTCTCATTCCCCAGGCTGTCCCTACATCCAGGGTTGCCCCATCCCAGGTGCAGAATCTGGCATTTGCCCTTGTTAAACTTCCTATGGTTGGTGATTACCCAGCTCTGATTTGTTGGGGTCTCTCTGGAGGCCTCCTTTGCCTTCATTTGCTTTTTGTAGTTTCACCATAGGCCCTCATCTTGCTCTTTTCTGGTTTTATTCTGACACTTCTTGCTGCTGATGGACCCGCTGTCAGACAAGGCATTGCCAAGTCCAGTCACAGGCTATTGCTGGGCACAGAGAGTGTTTCATGCTGCCCCCAAAGCTCCATCTCCCTGACCCTTCTTGTCAGAAAGCACTGGATTTGTAAAAATGCTCTGTGTCTTTCTAAGCAATCTATTGCAAGCAGCTGTTTTAGTTCTCTGTGGATCATTAGAGGCTGAAAGAACATTTTCCACACACACACGAGTCTATTTAAACTCAATTACTGTTGAAATATTTTGAGTGTTTAGCTTCATAATGCTTTCTTAACACGCATTTTTTGACAAAAGTTTGGTAATAGTTAATGTTGCCTATTTACATGTGCTCTAGTAAAATTTAGAACATTTAATGTTCTATTTCAAACAACGTATTTTTATAATAAATTAATTCTTCACCAAAGGTGAGTGAATATTATGTTCCTTGTGTCAAACCCTTGCTTCCTGAGCCATCAAAAACAAATGAGATAAGTGATTACTAAGAATCATGTTCTGCTGACAGCAAGACTTAAAAGTGTGCTTTCCCTCTTCTGTTTCTGAAGAAATAGATGAGGCCAATTACAAATGCCAGCTTCTTTGGCTGCACTCAAGGGTAGTTGAGTGTTGACATTTTATTTCCAAGAGGCACCTGTGACACTTTGGTAGGCTCGTCTGTAAGTAAGCAAATACAGGTGCCATTGCTTGGTGCTTGCCAAAATGTCAGCCCAGAGGTGACTCTGGTCATTTTGAGTCACACTGACACTGCATAGCTGAGAGAACTATGAAGAGAGGGACTATGATGTTACAATCCATCTGCAATTTCTTTATTAATTCCTTCCCTAAATTGGAGCTTAAAGAAAAACTCATATCTTTAATTTGTACTTCTGAAGTTGTCTAGGAAATGCAAGGTAAATCTCCACCATGTTTACATGTATTGCTGTTCCATCTGGAATCATTTTCTTGCTATGAAAATGGTGTGATGATTATCTGTCAGTCACCTAAATCAGCTTAAACCTTTTGTTTTCATTTTATTCATATACATTCTAAAGGAAAAAAACCTAAAGATTGGATTATGCCATTGGAAACACAAAAGAAAAGCATAAACAAGGAAGTGTATTCATACATGGTAGCTGATGAAAGGGATCTTCCTTAGGTATGCCAAAAAGTTTAGCTTGTTTGGGGTTCTAGCTCTGTAGCTTGATGCCTTGTGACAGATTTTTTAATTTGAAATCTATTTTAATCTATTTTTCTATTTTATATTGTTTAAAGATAGACTCTTCATCTATTTTGATTTTTTTTTTAAATTTACTCTCTGTTTTTCTTAGGGAAGCCTACTTCAATCAAGAAGTGTCTTGTTGCATGCAGCTAAAATAATCCAGATTTCCCCTTCCTTCAGCAATGCTAAATTTGTGTTCATAGCTCCACAGTATAAAATATTCATATATACAAATGCCTTTCTTGCAAGTCAAAAGATTTTTAAGAGTGTCAAAAATTTTAGGAAGCATTCATTCAATGGGATTTTATGAAACATCCTTTAAAATTTTAATGAGGTAAATAATGATAATACACATCACATGTTTACTTTTTTTTCTAACCACTTTCTTCCTAGGTGTTTTAAACTTCAGTCTTCCAATCACACATTTATTGATTAAATTAAGGACTTGTGTTTAATGCAAATAAAACCCCGTTTATCCAAAATGCAAATTAATTCTAGTTTGAAACACCTCTGCAAATCCTCACAAATTTGCTTTGCCTCTGTATTTCGCTCGTAGTGTCTTTTACAGGTGAGAATCCCTGGGAATTCCCTTTTCCAGAGAGAGAATGGTGGGTTCTAGAAAATGAGAGCTGCCATAGATAAAATCTAGCACAGCCCACAAATAGAATGGGATAATGTTATCTAAATAACAGCACTTAACAAGGAAAAAAACCAAACCCAACCAACTCAACCACAACAAAACCAGTAAAAGAAGCAGCATTATAAAACATTTTAAAATGAGGCAGAAGTCCTCTTCTACTTTCTTTAGTCTCTGTTGCAAAGGGGTGATGCTACTGAAGTATTGCTTTATATTAACCACCTTTAGTAACAGTTCTTAACATACTCATAGATGAAGACTGTAACTCATAGAGTGAATGCTTTTAATATCTCTGTTTAATTCTTAATAATAGTGTTTGAAACACAAGACAAGCCATTACATAATTATGCTTTTCAGGGTTTAAAGGGCCATCATGGTTTGTTGTTTGGTGAAGAAAGGAGCACCTTCCCCTGCAACTCACAGTCTTTCACTGACTTTTTCCTTATAATGGATTTTGTATTCTTGGTTTTGTCTTCAATTTACTTTTACCCAGCTGTGCTCCCTAAACTCTACCTTCTTAATATTCTTCCAGAGTACTTCTTCTCCTGAATAGACTTTATTATTGTTTATGCACTTTGGTGATGTGATCGTCTGGACCATCTCCTATTTTTGAACTTAATTCCATCATAAATCACCTTTTAGAAAATAAATTGTGTTCTTATTGCAGGAAATGACTTGGATATGTACGAACACCACTTGCTGGAACTTCAGCAAAGACTGTTGTATGCTGACATGGAAAATAAAAAAAGATCACGTGAACTGAGCAGTGCCCTAGATGAAATCAAAAATATAGTTGCAAGAAGAATGAACATGACAAAAAATCACACAGGTGTGTAGGGGTTTTCTTTGGTTTTTGTTTTGTTGTTTTGTTGGAGTTTTTTTAGGACACCTACATAAAAAGCTTAGTGATCTGGCTTCTTCCCATTGTTTAATAGAACTTTTTAGTTACCTTGCCTTACAGACTGTTGTACATCTCTGTCTGTCTGCACACTAGAGTTACATGCAATAGATTGACAGTTTGATTTTGTAACCTAAAATAAATTATGTAGTTGTGCACGATCTGTCTTCCTCCCTGTTGAGACTGGCAGAGCTTCTTCCCTGGGGAGAGAAGGGGAACTAGAAGAGGCATCTCTGTGCTGAAGGCATTTCACAGTATCCCCCAACTTCAGAAAGAGTCTGGGTGTGACTGAAAACCACCATTTAACAATCCTGGTTTTCATTCAGGACAGCGGGCTGATGGTGAGACTAAAATGGGAATTAATGAGGGGAGGAAAGAACAATGTGCATTTCTTCTTTGTATAGCCAGAGTTGTTTCTCTGTTCTCCCCGGCCAGTTTTTGTCTGTTTATCTGATATTAATTCACTGGGGCTGTTCAGAAGTTTATAAACAAAGGGCTGAGCGTTGGCAGGGTGCTGGCCTTAGGAGCTGTCAGCCCCCAGTAACCCCACACACTGTGGGCAAAGAGTTACTGCCTAATGCACACAGTTGCAGTAAAGGAGAGTGCAAGTTCCCCTTCCCTCTGCTTTTGGTTCTTACTGGAGCCAGCTAAATTTCAGAAAGTATTAAATCTGTCAGTTCACAGAATTTAAGGCAGAAATTTCTTAAAATCACTGAATAATTTTCCTTTTATTTTTACTTCCCTTCTGCTTCCCACTCCAGCTGTGTTTTATTATACAACCAAAATTGAAAGGTTTATTGGAGTCAATGGAACTGAACTCCCTTGCCCAATATTTGATAGGTACTACTTCCAAATAAAGAAGGAAAGTCCTTGAAAAGTTGTGAAGGTGGTTTCTGTGCAGCAAAATTCCAGTATATTTAATGGTCTAAGTGTGGAAGGACTTGTGGGTCTCTGTCATACACAGGTCTCTGGGCAGATGTATATGGTTGCTTCAGGGTTTTTTAAAGTATTTTCTGTAAGGTAGGAAATCTCTTTTTAGACCTAATTTTCAGTGAGAGTACCTTTTGGAAGTTGAAAAACTTAAAATATTGCCCATTCAGTAAGCCTCTGCCTTTCTTAATCTAAGCTGAGTGAGTAAAGCTGATGATGGTTTTTGTGATGCATGTATGTAACTTTGAAGGGTGGTAAATTTTGGGAGTTATTTTAGATGCATTACTTGGGAAAAATAACTTGCCATCCCAGTCAATAAATGTTCTGTTGCTTTCATCTTTATTTTAAAGTAGTAAAGAAAAATAAAATCCCTGCTTTTCTATTAACTGCTACAGCCTTTTGTTTCTTGAATAGTTTTTAAATAGTTTTTAAAGGCCTGTATGTGGTCATTATTTTTACCACAGGACTTTTTATAAACTGAGAACTTTTGCTTGAGCTGTGAAAACCACCATGTGTTACTTTTTGGGGAAAGCATTTAAGTTTATTAAGTAGTTAAGAAGGTTATTAATCAGAATCTGTGTTTCTTTAATTTAAAAATTGTTTGCCAAGCATGTAAAAAAAAAAAATCCCCAAACCAAACAGTTTTTTACTGCTGCCTTTAAAATAACAACTTACTGTGTTTTAAGATGACTGAATCCTGCAAGTGTGCAGGAACAGGGAAATACAGATGGTATCCCAGGATGTTCAAGCTTGGAGCTCTGCATCACCACCTGAGTAGGAAGTTCTGGGAAATTCTCAATTTAATATAATGTAATATATATGACATATAACCATTTCTGAGGAATAGTTCTGATTGAATAACCTTGTGTGTGGTAATCTGCCATTGTTCAGTTGAGCAAAACAGGTGAAGAAATAGGCTTCTCTGCTTGCTTTTATTTTCTGTGGATCTCTGTGTATGTTGTGTCTTTAAGGTGAATTAAAGTGGAAAGAGTTAAACCTCCCCAGAAAACTCCCCATGCACCTTACAAATATCTACTACTATCTCCCTCACCTTCGAGAATATGAAGATGCAATTTTCCCAAATGTCATTTTTGGGCAGCAGAGAACTGGAGGTAGGAAATCAAGTTTGGCTTCTATTTGCTATATGTTTGTATTTTTTATTAATCTCTAGCAATGAAACATAATCAAAAGTTTGAATAGATTTTCTCCTTTAACTTTCTAATGTTGCCAAGCTGAATGAATTTTAATAGCAATAGCAATAGTACTTTTAAAATGCCCACCCTTATTCCAGGTCTTTATCTTAGAGTATTCTGAAAACCTTTGGAAATAGCAATAAAAATAATCAAAGAACAAGATTATTTTTTGTTTTAATCATATATTCATATGGCTAAGATGCAGTAGCTGACATTTTCCCTCCACAAAATGAGTATGGATGAGGAAGCCAAGGCAAATTTGCAATGCATTCAGTTTGCCAATGTGAGAAGCAATGGGAAAGGTGATGTGATCATTTAAAGGATATTAATATATCTTCAATGTAGCTTTTGCATCCACATGAGAAATCAGTTGGCACCCGTAGAAATCATAATGAATTCCAGTGAACTATAATACAAATTTTAAATGCATTGTCCTAACTGTCATGACAGGTAAAAGAAACATGCAAAAACAGTAAGCAAAGAAGAAACTAGTCAACAATTTTGCTGAATTTTGTATTTTGTTGAAATTTTTACTTTTCCCTAGGGTGATTTTGTATGAAGAAACATTGGCAGTGTTTTTGATTTAACTAAAAAAACCCCCAAACCCTGGGCCATGCTCATGACAATGGATAACTTTCTACAGACTACTTATTAGTAGGTGTAGTTGTAGTGATGTGATCTAGTGTTGGAGTTCTCACTAGAGTCCCCATAGATCAGTGTCACTAATAAAAGAATACTCTCTATTTGACCTTCTTTTATTTGTACAGGAAAATCACAATAGCAAGACTGCAGTTTAATAAGTACAGGGTGACCTTCAGTGTATAAAAAGAAACAAACCTCAAACATTGGCACTGTGGTTTTTGAGCTGGCATTGGCATGGAAGTGAAAGTCAGAAGCAAGTCACTAACTGCACCTACTGTTTTATTTCAAACTGTGGCTTCCTCACCAGCCTTCTGGGATTTTGGTGAATAGAAACCATCTGCAAGGACTAAGATTGCACAGGTTTACTGCTGATTTAAGTAATGCCCATACTAATGAAAAAGAGACATGCTGCTTATGTTCTGATGATGTAGCACAGCATAGGTTTGCTACTAGAGGAGTTCTTGCCAGAGACAATCTCAGTTCCTTTGTTTTTAGTAACAGTAACATCTTAGTTCTTTTATTCTTATTGATGCTGTGAGAACCATTGATGCATATCAATTAAACTGCTCAGAAGGATTTTTGAATTGGATTCCTTTCTGAAATACACAGTGTTCATTGCCTATGAGAACCTGCACACCAGAGCAGTGCAATACTCACTTTTGAATCTCACTACAGAGGTAGTGGCATCTCCAAGTTCCCAAGTGTAGACCTGGTGTTTATAACACAGGCACAGGTATCTCTAAACTAAACATAGCTGGAGGTATCTCCCCTTCCAGGTAGCAGAGCAAATGCTGTCACAGTGCTAAGGAAATATTAACTCTCACCAGTTTCATGGCCACATCAAATCAAAATTAAAATATTATTTCAATTTCCCTTTAAGTTACATAGCTTGAGGCATTCTCTCTTTGCAGTCTCCCTGGTGATGGGTATTCCTACAGTGAAAAGGGAAAAACAAAATTACCTGATTGATACATTGCATTCCCTGCTGTACCAACTATCTGAAGAGCAAAAGAAGGACTGTGTAATAATCGTCTTTGTAGCAGAGGTGAGTGTGCATGGAAAGGTGCAGGATGCTGATAGAAAATATGGAGATTTATGACTAAATGTAATAGTGCAAAATACTGTTAGCTTGGCCTTTGGGAGGGATTTCTTCAGGGCTGGAGGAGATGGTGAGCAGTTAGTGCCTCAGTGTTCATATGTGAAAAAAAACCTGTTATGCAGGTGATCTAAGGGTAAAAAGTCTTACTACATTTACCAACACAGTCCTTGGATCAGATTTTCCATCAAAACCATATGAAGTCATTATTTATCTCTGAAAGTAAGGCTTTCTGCTTCCAGAATGAAATGTGAGTCCTCCACAGAAAAGTGCCCTAGAACCTGAAGAAAGTAAACTTAGTCTAACAAATGTTCAAATTATTATCTGCTGGTTTGATAACATGTATCTTGCAAAGTATCTTGACATATTGGAGCTTTCTATATGTGTTTTGTCATTTCTCATACAAAAGAAAACTGTTCAGAGCCTTGAACATGTTTGGGAAAGTAAACAGTGCTCAAGGTAATATATTAAGGATAAATGCTTTTTTTTTTCTCACTCAAAAATACCTTGATTACATCAGAAAAAAAAAAAAGCTGCAGAAAGGAATTAGCTAGTAATAACTTCTAGCATACATGCATGACTGTGCAATTATTCAGACTTCATATTTATTCTTCCTATTTCTATGTCCTTCCATAGACAGCGTTAAATTAATGCATGTATTCATTAACAGTTACAGTTTGCTATTTTTTTATTATTTAGTCATCACTTTTGCAGGTGTAAAAGTCTCAAACAGAGTATAGTTCACTTTAATTTTGGCCATGACTTCCAGTTTTCTGTTTGGATCACAATGATGAGTACAGAGGACCAATTTTATTGGCTGTAGTTCCTCTTCAGCATTGTTTTTAGGAGCTGAATTTACTTTGCTGTTGCAGACATCTTTTCACTAAAAATCCTTTCTTGGGATTTTTCTCCCCTCTGAGGAGCTGAGGCCTCAGAAACAAAAAGTAAACAATGGTTATCTGCTGCTGTGAAATGCAACAGGTGGATCCCTGACTGGTCTGGTGTGGATGTTTGGATTTACTGACCATTCATGGCAGAGCTGGCTCTCGCTCTCTGTCTGAGACACAGATCTTTGTTATTCATTCTATTCTATTCTTAGCTTAGCTTAGCTTCTGAAGAAACCTTTTCCTTCTATTTCTTTTTAGTATAGTTATAATGTAGTATATATATCATAAAATAATAAATCAAGCCTTCTGATCATGGAGTCAACATTCTCATCTCTTCTTCATCCTGAAAACCCACGTGATCACGGTCACACTCTGCAGTTGGTATTTTGCAATGCTCTGGCAGTGATGAACTTTGCCTGGCTGCCATTGACATAAACTTTTTATTACAGGGCTTCAGAGGATTCTGTGAGTTTTTAAGGGTTGACTTTTGAATAGTTTCCCACTGTGGAGAGTCCTGATGTGACACTTTAAACAAACAGGAGCTGTGGTTGTAGTTATGGTTCATAACAGCCAATTTAGGATTAAACTGCCCTTGTAAGACCTACTCTCCCTTTTCTCCCAACCAAAAGTCATGTTCTCACAGCTTCCATTTTTTCAGCCATGCAATAAACTGGAGCAGATAATCATGCTGATCTGAGAGGTGATAAGAGCATTTTATTATGAGAGGAGGGCAGGTGTGTTCACTGGTCATGAATCCACACCCTCCTTTTTCCCACAAAGTTTTAAAAGATTAAGGTGAATGTTTACATCATGGGTTAAGCTTGAGCAGCTTATTGACTGAGAGTGACTTTTAAGTTCTGGGTATTTTTTTTTCTTACCACAGTTCTGTATTTCACTTTTTTTTTACCTAACACAAGTTTAATATATAATTGGTAAGAATTTGTTTATTTAAAGAAAAAATCTGAACTCCTAAGACAGTTATTGTGTTGCTCTAGAAATAAAACTTTTCACTCTAAATGTAGTTAACAGATATGTTTGGCACACTAACATTGTTACTTTTATGAAACAGCAGTAATGAATGTCCTCAAAATTTCCAAACATAGAGCTGTTTTTATTAGGAAGAAATTAAATAAAAAATTTAAGTATTGCTGGCTTTATAATATTTTGCTTAGGTGATTTTTCTCATCAGCCTTGAGCCTCTTTTGTGATTTTTGGATTATTAACCCAAACCAGTTTTTTTTACTGATAGTTTTATGGCTGTGCTTTACTGGCATGGAGAACAGAATTTTAGCCAGAAAACAGCCTGATCTTCTGCAAAAGCAGTGAAAAACACAGTGCCAGAAATGGCAGCTGGAGATAGTTGGAAACAAAAGTGAACTACATTGAAAGTTTGGTGTGCTTGAAAAGCCCATACTGTTCCTTACTAGAAATGCTGCTGTAACATACCACATTTGTTTGGTAGGAAAAAAAAATTAAGTGTTTGCATATACATATTCCCTACAAAGTGTTGTTTAATACAAAAATGAGTGACTTTTAATGAAACCCTCCCTTCTTTTCTTAGGTGGATGCAGAGTATGTTAAGAGTGTTGCAGAAAGTGTTAAAACCAGGTAAGTCACCAGTGTGAATGTATTTGGAGCTTTTATGGGAAAAAACTAGAACATTTCAACACTGAAATGCAACTGAGGCAAAGGTGCACTCTCAATATGTGTGCCATAACACACTGTGAAATTGAGAACAGATGTATACATATATATATTTCATTTTTTATTTGATAAATGTGTTTTAACTAACCAGTCAAAGTCTCAGCTTAAATCTCTGATCAATATTTACTAGAGCCTAAGTCTTTTCCCCATGAAATTAATGATGCAAACTGATGCACCTGAGGTTGCATGTATGAGGTCCCCACTGACTACACAGCCCTGCAGTGTAATCTGGCATCTGCCACAGAATCACAGAATTCCTTAGGTTGGAAAAGACCTGTAAGATCAATAGAGTTCATTAGCCCAGCACTGCCACCACTAAACTATGTCCCCTAGTGCCACAACACAGCCATGTTTTCCAGGTGTCTTTGTTCCCTTTTTTTTTTTACTATTTTTCAGGAAGGCAATACACTTGGGACAGCAGTGGGATTACATTTATAATCTTAAATGCTACTACAGGATGGGCAACATGAGATGGGTGGTCTTTGCTCTGCCAAATTAACCCTGGAGATGTCAAATGGAAGCTTGGTTCCCACTGCAGTTGTGCTTGCTCTTATCTTCCTTGAGCAAGATTCCCGGAGGATCCCTTTTCTTCCTCGTTTCAGGGTTTCTGCACATCCTCCTTCACTCAAGGGTTCCCCAGACTGTGTTTTGTGTGTGGTTTTCCCCCAGAAAACTCCTCATACTGAGGCTGTTAGCAAAGTAATGTTGATCATTTCCTGCCTTCAGAGGGTTTAGCTCAGCTGGGAGGACAAGGGGACAGGGGAAGAGGCAATTTAAATCTGAGTGTTTAAATTGCTGTAGGTGTTGTACCTCCCTTCTTGGCACTGCCAAGGTACAATACCTACAGCAACTTAAACACTCAGATCATTTTAATTACTGCTTTATGGCTTTTGAAAACATGACACAGAGTATTTGCTTTGTCAGGGTTACACAGTCAGATTGATATTTTTTCCCATAATGCTGGTACTCTGTTGTGTTTAATTTTTAGTGTTATCTTTTGTTTACTAATCACGGGAAATGGAAAACCCAGTTTTGAAACCACTACTCTACCTGTTTTGTGTTGGGGTGATGCAATTTATGCACCTAGGCCTGATTGTTTGTTTTTGTTGGGTTATTTGTTCAATTGGTGGTTTGTGTTTAGATTTTTTGATTAGTTGCTTTGTGGTTTTTTGGAGGAAAGGGGAAATTTGACTTCCAGGTTTGGCTCCCAAAGTAGGTTACACATTTTCTTTGAATGGAAAATTTAATTCTTGGAGCAGAGACTAGATCCAGACTCCCTGTTCTCCACTCCTGCTGTGGGACAAGTATCATTTTGCTTGGAAATTAGAATTAGAGTTGGAGCAATGGTAGGGAAACTGGGAGCTCTCATGCCAGGGGAAACAGTTGTGTGTTGTTCTAGGCACTGGGTTTGGTTGTGAATTACTGGGCACTCTGGCAACTATCTCTGGATTGTTAGTAAGCAGCTGCAGAGGGGCAGGATTTCTGCACTTCTCTCCAGTGTTTTCTGAGACTTGGATGAGTTCCTGGCCTGTCTGTTCTGATGGCTGTTAAAGACCCAACCCTTCTTGGTTCCAAATCTGCAATCAGTTTCTTCGCTAGAGTGGTGAATTCCACTTCTGGAGGAGCAGACCTAACTCAGGGGAGCTGCTGTCTGTGGTTGCCCTCAAAAGTCTTTTTGAGGAACAGAGTCTCACTAGGATTCTCTTCCCAGCTTTCCCAGAGAAGTCCAGTCTGGAGTCCTGGAGGTTATTTCTCCTCCTGCTTCCTATTACCCAGATCTTTCAAATCTGGAGAAAACACTCGGAGATTCTGAGGAGCGAGTAAGGTAAGAATGCTGTGTAAAACCTTAGAGCTTTTGCTAAGAGTGTCAAATGGAAAATTCAGAAAAAGTCAGCATTGTTTGAGCTGATAATGTCAGACCTAAAGGACCTCATTTGTACTTGTAAAAAAAATTTACAAGGGAATCTTGGGAAATGCTATGCTGCACATCAGCTTCAGGGTGAGAGCCAAGGCAGCTCCTTTAGGTCTTGACTCTAGGATTTAAGCCAGATGGATATTGCCAACAAGTAATAGGCTATATGATCTGTCATAAAGGAAAAAATAGAAAAATCTTTAATGTAACTGATGAGGGAGGGTCTCTGTGAACACACAGCTCATGTGGCCCTCTAGCTAACCACTGACAAGTCCTGTGGGTTTAACTAATGGTGATCATTGAGCTTTTATCTACTGTTACTACACCCTTAATGGTGATTTCATTCACTCCCATGCCCCAAATTCACTAAGGGGCATGGGAGTGAATGAAAGCACCATTATAACCTTAAAAAATATATATTTATTGGAGGAAAGTAGTTTTCTTTGTCAACAATAACTAATTTATCAGAAGCCACTGCAACAATGCAGCGAGAGAGTTGCAGTACAAAGAGTTTAGCTGGAGGAAATCAGCTAATATATTTACATCTATGTCTGTATGTATATTGGCTTTATAGATAAACCTTATGTGTTCATACCATAGACCATAAGCAAGTTTACATACTTATAATTTAGTTTTAGATATGATTAGATTTGAATCAGTTATACTTTTATGTTAATTAACTACCAATAAATTACTCTGTAGTCTTTCAGTGTTGATTATCAAACATCATTGTCATCCTCTGGTAAAATGAGAGACTGTACAAAATATGTGTTTATATTTAAACCTGAAAACTATGGTTATCAACCTGCTCTTGTGCTGTTCATGTGTAAAACCATTTACTTTTTCATCTATAAATAATCCATGTGTCTTTATTTCTACTCTTCATAAAATAATTAGTAGAATATTATACGTCATTTGATATTAATAACTTGTTAGACATTTTGTTTCAAGCTCCATTGACAGAGAGCAAATTTTTTTGTTTATTTAATGCTAACTTTTACAGGAAAATAAAATTGTTTACAAATGTTTACATTGGTTGTAGGTGAATGCTTTTGCACTTGACAATGGGTTGGAATATACAACCTTAAAATTTTATTTATTAGAGGTTCTCTTATTATAGAAATAACTCTTGCAACCCCCTCAAAAGCTTACCAGAATTTGCTGCTTATGTTTAGGTGGAGAACTAAACAGAATTTGGATTATAGCTTTTTAATGCTATATGCTCAACCTAAGGGAACATTTTATTTACAGGTATGTCCATATTGTCATTAAGTAGCAGCAATACCTCTGTACTAATGATTAGTTTGGCAATTTTTGTTTCAAAGGCCTCAACAAAACCAGCAATCTTATGTCATTTTCTGTGTATTTTGCCCATGCTCCTTACAAGCTTCCACATTATTTCTGTATTTATCCACATCTTGCAGCCAGGTACTGTTTGATTAAAAGCATCTCTAACTTCCTGTCATTTGTGAGGTTGAAGAGCAAGGGAACTGAAGCATGAAACCCTCATTTGAATAGGTTAAGAAAGTCAGACTTTAGTATCTTCTTACTTAGTGCAGCCAGGAAAAAGAGTAGTGATAGGTTCAGGTTATAGCCCAGATGGCAATGAAGTGAAATATTTCAGACAGGGACATACCAGTAGAGTGATACTTGAGATAAGGTCAACTACAAGTTGGCACAGATCCTTAATTCTCCAGAAGATTTTGTGTTAGCCTTTAGGAAGATCCCCATGCATTTAAGCTTTGCTTTAACCATCATTCAAGATTTGTGCTAATTTGCACTCCATAAAGATCTTAATCACCACCACAGATTTCAAAATTTACAAGAGCTGCTCAGTCATGGAACAGGTCTATAAAATTTTACCCATCTCAATAATTGCAACAGTTTTTTAAAAAGCTCAGAAGAGCGTTTTGCCTCAGAGTTGGTATTCCATAAGGACATCACAGGTTTCCTGGAAGCAGAAGACTGCAGGACCTGGCATGTCCTACAGTTTTTCTCAGGATTCAACAAAATCACATTTGAGCTGGGCTGCTTAAGAGTCCCCATGCTCTGTTCTCAAATGTGGCATAGGTGCTCAGGATGCAGGTGGACGAAAAAATGCTGTGTTTTGAACAATTATGGTTTCATGGAAAATGAAGTCTTTTTTGTATATTTTTAAGAACATTTTCCAAGTTTACTGAGTGCACTAGAGCATCAAGGTGTAGGAAACACAGTGAAGTGAAACATTAAGATGCTGCCAGACACTTGATGTCCCTTCCTGTTACCAAGTTCTCCAAGGATTCATATTTGCACCACTATGACTTACTTATGTATTTGTATTTCTAAAGGAATTGAGAACACGTGTTTGCTTATCTGAGACATTATACACTGACTGGACTGTGTTATTAAGAACAAAGCCTGGATGGTGGTGGTCTGGTGGGAGTTGTGTCTGCTTTGGAATTTTTCTCAAAAGGAAACTATACTTTCCTCATACCATTCTTCATACTGTTCCTACTATATCCCATTCTTGGTTTCTGTGTCCAGCCTGCAGCTGCTCCTGTAGCACAGGTGCTGGTCTGCCCACAAGCTGCTCCGTAGAGTGCAGGTGGAAAGCACCTGCTGTCACAAACTTACTTATGTCCTCCTCTATTTAGAAGTCTTGTGTTTAAGGAAAGCAAACAACTTAAAACTACTTTTCCTTAGACTGAATATTTACTTCAGTAATCTTAAGCAAAACTTGAGCTAGGTTAGATTTTTGTTTAGTTTGGTCAGGAATGGAATTGATTGCGCGGCTGACACTAACTCCCAAACCTTGACAGAAGATAAGCACACGTCATTAGTCTTGACGTCCACAGAACAGTTGATGTCATGAGTCAGACAAGATCTTTGCTGAATAAACACTTGTTCCAGGATCCTGCTGAACCAGGATTTAAGTCTTTTTGTGAAGTCCATTGAAGCTAACAGGCTTACTCTGGGCATGAACCTTCCCACTGACTACCCACTGTTCAACTTGTCTACTTAAAGCTTTTTTCCGCCCACCCCCAGCCCAAGAGAACTTTGAGGTCCTTGTTTCCACTTTCACTGAACCTCCTGGCATGCACCAGGGACCCTTGAAGCACTTACAATAATGGGATCATAACACAGCCATAAGAGCAGGCAATCCAACCCCAGCATAATAGTGAGGGCATGCATTTGTTATTTCTTGTTCATGTAGACTTAGTTCACTGCAGGAATCAAACATTTCAAATCTGAAAGAAACACAGATACAGCAGTTTTAAAGTGTTTTCTATTAGCACTGAGATGAAACAAAAATTAATCATTAAATAAATCTTGGCTTCTTCAGATAAAATCTCTTATCAAGTTCTAACTTAACTTGTAGCAGTTTCCTGAACTACTGCTATGATTTTTATTACCTCATATAGAGCCTGGGAAAGCTTTGTGCATTTATATATTATATTTACATATATAGATACACACTAGTAATATTCATTCCCAGCAGCACTTCTCTAATGGATTTAAAGCCTGAGCAATATCTCAGTGAGTTCACTAGTACTCTTTAGATGGACTTTTTTTTCTTCCCCTCACTAGACTCTAGGTTATGCCTGCTATGTGGTGGAGCTCCTAAGAGGAGCTCCACAGTTTTCTCAATTCATTGTCAGTGAGACAAAATGTCAGTGACACAAAAATACTCTAATAACATTCAGAAAGGAAGAACCTTCCTGTCAGATGCCTAAACTTTCATTGTATTCTTCCACTTTTTTGTTACTACTTCATTTTTACTTCTCTTAGGCAGACAACCTGCATAAGCAAAATGAAAGGAAACCCATCTGGTACCTATCATGCAGGAAATTTTCATAGTCTTGCTGTAGTGGATGTGTATTTTTTCATTCAGAGGTGCTGATGAGTGAAGGGAAGTTAGCTGTGATTCTCTATTTTGCTGGCCTTCCCATGGCAATGGGGCAAGTGGATTAGGCAGTTCATATCTTAAATTTCCTGATCCAGCTGTGTGCAGCTGCACAACCTCCTTTGTTAGATAAGAGCATATGAGAAAACAAGTGGCTGTAAGCTGAAGGTAGAAAAAAAATCAAATTTGTATTTGAGTGCAAAGTACTAAACATTCAGGATAATAAAATGTTGTATAACACTGAAAAAAATGAATACTGGAATCTCTAAGCAATGAGAGAGCCTCTCCAAGATGTGCTTTAGTTGAACACAAATTCCAGGGTTAAATAAATAACTTTAATGACTTGTGCTACATGGGATATCAAACTACATCATCTAATAATCACTGTCAGCTTCAGGAAAGACCATCTCAGACTTCAAAATTACTTTCTGCTCATAACCACCATCACAGTCACTTTACATCACAGCCTCTGTGCTTTTAATCTTCACTGGTTTTGCATACTTTTCTATGGTGTTTCTCCATATGGTGGCCTCCCTAGTTTTTTGAGATAATCCAGTCTGCTTTTTATCCTTTTTTGGTACCCCTCAATTTCTCTTTAAGGATTCTCTAAAATCTTCTTTTATTCTTTGCTCTTCTCCCTTTACAGCTTGCTCCTGGCTAATGCTTTAAGCTCATTTAATTTTATGCCAGATTTCTTATAAATTGATGTTTGGGGTTTTTTTGTTGTTGTTGTTGTTCTCTTCTGCCTCAGCTCAATCCCCAGATCTCAGAACCTGTTAAGAAGCATTCATCTTGACCACTTTGTCTCTATCTATACATTTTTTATCTTACCATCAGCAAAAGCTGACAGGGTCAAAACAGATCTCTTAATCTCAATTTTCTAACTTCATTCTACTTATTCCGGTTCACTGTTGCCACCACGTTTCTTGTCAGCCAGCCCCACACTTGTAGTGATGCAGAAATTCAGCTGAAGCCTCTGGGCCTGATCTCTCAAGCTCTTGATGATGACCCTGCTGCATCAGCTGAAGACCCAAAACCAGCATGAAATCATGTTGTGTTTGGCTGGGGCTTTTTCCCTCCAAGGATTAATTTTCTAGCTGTTTAGCTTTCTGCAGCCAGTTCCAGCACATGCAGCAGGGCCAGGGAAGTACAGCAGTTAGAATAAATTACTGTATGATTGTACTACACCCCAGCAATATTTTCCTGAAGTCTTTGCCTCCTCTTCCTGTGTTTTCACACCCATACTGAATTCAAACCATGAATTACTCGCTCCTTAATTATATCTGGAGTACATTTATTTCCTTTGTGTCATTGCCTCCAACCTCCTTGTCTGGATTCATAATCTTCAGTTTCAGTAGCAGGAACAGCTTCTGGCTTTTCAGATGCTCAGTTCTTGTCTGAAAGCCAGGCAAAAATGAAACCAATGCCTTTCCCATCTCCTTGACAGATGTCAGTCTCCTCTTCCAAGTGCCCTTCAGCTGGCTCTGCTGCTGTACTGTGTGCTGGCCTTCACACCATCCTGAAAGCTCTGAGTATCCCTGTCCTTCAGGGTGACTCACAGAGCATTTCCTTCATTTCCAGAATCCCCTGGGACAGCCTGCTTCCTACAGGCCTCTCAGGAACCATCCACAGTCCTTCTCAGTCGCCTTGCTTGAGTGACACAGTCTGCACAGGCTGCTGGAGCTTTTAGACACCTTTCCTCTCAGACAGTTTGCTCTTCTCACTTCTCAGTGCTTATACAACCTGAGAACAAACTGCTTATTGTTGTCTTCCTTAACCTCTTGTCTGTTTGCTTAATGTTTTCTTCTAAGTGAGATCTCTTTAAGGCAGGGAGTCCTTCATCAAACAAGGGAGAAGCACCCATGGTGTTATGTTCACTCCTGTAGATAATTACTAAATGACTGATACTAAACCAGAGAGATATGTAGAAACTAAATACCAATCCACTGTAGTTTGGCACAGCTTCAGTACATGTGGTACAGCAGTTAAACACAACACAGTTTTCACTTGCTTGTGGCAATGTCACCACCCCCCCTGCAAACAATAAAATCATTGCTTGCCTTCTCTTTTTCTGTTGCATTCCCCCTCTCCCCCACCCAGCTGGAAGATGATATTATAGCCAAACCTGATTTTATTGAAAGTATAAAAAGCTTTGCTGCTCAACAGTCCCAGGATTGGATGGTTCTTGAGTTCTCCCAACTTGGATTTATTGGTAAGTATTAAGACCTCAGCAGGATCAACTGCATTTGGAGCTGTGTAGATCAAAAAGGTCTCAGTCAGAATCACATCTCAAAGCATGGAAGAACCTGCATATCAAAACTTCCTTGGTTCTTCAGGAAACAGCCCTCTGAAAGTAGCTTACTTTTTGTTCTCTTTAAAACTGTCTTGTTAACACAGAGTCTCTTCAGCATAGAATCCATAATTGAGTTCCCATAAGGAGGAAATTGTTCCACCTCAGGGAACTATGTGCCCCTGTAATGTGTAGTTCTCTTTTCAAGAAGGGAATTTGAAAAATCTATAAAAAAGCCCCAAAAACTTCCTTGTCTTTGTGGAGGAGAATATGGATCCCATATCAAAGGGCTGGATGATCAGAACTCTTCAAAGCCAGATTCTGTGTGAAGTTTTTCATGAAATATCATAATTACATTTATGTGTGCAAGGCTGGTGTGATACTTAAATGTTTATTTAAATAAATTACATTTAAACATAAAGCTGGTGGTTCTTGCATAGCAATAAAAAGATAACTTTTCATCTTGCTTTCAGGAAAATTGTTTAAATCAGAAGACTTACCACTCATAGTGGAATTTTTTCTCATGTTCCATAAGGATAAGCCTATAGACTGGCTTATAGACCACCTGCTCTGGGTTAAAGTGTGCAATCCAGAAAAGGATGCAGTAAGTATAACTGTGAGCTTGTGAAGATGAATAACATTCAAACACTCTCAGTGACAAAAATCATTTTCAAAAAGTGGAATATAAATCTCTCAAACTGGACTTACTCTGGACTGACCAGAGTTTCTGCTTCTTCTTGGGTTTTAGGATTCAGGAGTTTTAACTGGTGCAGCCAGTTCCTGCTCCAGGATTTGCATGTGTTACTTTTGTATTGATAAAGGAGCAAGAAGAAACAGACAGGAGTTGTGCAGAGCAGGAGATTAAGGGGAACAGAACAAGCAAGCTTCAAGTTTTACCCTGCAGCATAAATGACTTCTGGGGATAGCAGAAGGTCCCTGGTTTTAGACTTTTAGTAATGCCCTGCAGAGTCTCCAGACCCACTTCATACATATAGGAGCAGGCTTTTAAATCCTGCTCTGTGGGTTAGGCCAGCTCATAGGAGTTAGAGTGTGCCTCAAGAAACTAATTTCAGTTCTTGCCTGCCTGTGAAAACAGATTAAAAACCAGATGCTATTATGTTGACATCACTTATTCCAGATCTAACATGTGCCAACTTCCATCCAATAGATGAAGTACTTCATTATGGCGGTTCCATCTTCTAAGACCTGATTCCTACCTAAAATAAAGCTGTGTTCCCAAAAGGCAGGCAGGCAGCTTGTGGAAGTCAGCTCTGATCAAGCCAAAGCAGAGTGGTGTCCCCAAGCTTCTACTGAGTTTCACTTCTGCATTTGCAATTTCAATTGCTGTGGGTAGAGAAAACCTAGTGAGACAAATCTGTGTCACACGGCCCGTGGGTGGGAATGAGCAGTGGCATGGCCTGCTGGGGCTGTTCATGAGAATGCAGAAAATGGAGCCTGGGAGAAGGCTGGGGGTCCCAGCTGTGGTACCCTCTCTGTTTGACAGGTTAAAGCAGTGAACTTTCCTACAGGCACCAGAGAAGGCAGGCTGACAGCTCCTCACACTTTCTGCTTTCCAACCAACCAAGAGTGCCACAAAGTGATCACACATTGTGCTACACAGAAGGGTCAGCAGAGCACTTGCTTGTGGTTTCTGTGTGACATCCTGTGGTGAAGGATGTCTGGCATGTGTTTGCATAGAATCATAGAATTTTTTGGGTTGGAAAAGACCTTTCATTCCAACCCCCTGCCATGGGCTGGGACACCTTCCACTAGACCAGGTTGCTCAGAGCCCTATCCAACCTGGCCTTGAACATCTCTAGGGGTGGGGCATCCGCAGCTTCCCTGGACAACCTGTTTCTGTGCCTCACCATCCTCACAGGGGAGAACTTCCTCCTAACAGCTAATCCAAACCTGCTGTCTTTTAGCTGGAATCCATTCCTTCCTGTCCTGTCGCTCCAGGCTCGTGTAAAAAGCCTCTCTCTGTGTTCCCTGCAGGATCCCTTCAGGTACTGGAAGGCTGCAATTCCCAAAGCTGCCTTTTCTCCAAGCTGAACGATCTCAATTCTCCCAGCCTTTCCTCACAGGAGGGGTGCTCCAGCCATCTGATCACCTTGGTGGCCTCCTCTGGATTCAACAAGACAGGTCCATGTCCTTGCTGTGCTGGGAGCCCAGAGCTGGATGCAGCACTGCAGGTGGGCTCTCACCAGAGCAGAGCAGAGGGGCACAATCCCCTCCTTCACCTGCTGCCCACGGTGCCCTGCATGAGCCCAGGACACGTTTGGCTCTCTGGGCTGAGAGTGCCATGGCCAGGGCATGTCCAGCCTCTCCTCCAAGTCCTTCTGGGCAGGGCTGCCGTCCATCTGCTCATCCCCAGCCTGGACTGATACTGGAGGTTCCTCCAGCCCAGGTGCAGCACCAGCACTTGGTCTTGTTAAACCCTGTGATATTCCCATGGCCCCACTTCTCAACCTTGTCCAAAAGTTCAGCCTGGACTGACTATTAACATACAAGGTTCAGCTCCATCTGCTCACCAAGAAAAGACAGTTTGTGATGGCCAGAGCCATCAGATCTCTGCATGGTTCAGAAACTTTGTCCATGCTTGCCTGCTGTGGACCATCATCCACTGCTGGGGTCCCCAGTACAAAAAAAAAAAAAGCTATGGACCTGTTAGAGGAGGTAGAGAGGCCACAGAAAGGAGCAGAGGGCTGGAGACAGGCTGAAAGAGTCAGAGCTCTTCAGCTTTAAGAAGAGAAGGCTTCAGGGGAGACCATATAGCACCTTCCAGTATTTAAAGGGAGCTTGTGGAAAAGAGGGAGAAAGTCTTTTTATGTGTTATGATAAGACAAGGGGCAACAGTCCTAAACTGAAAGAGGGTATGTTTAGATTAGATATAAGGATAACATTTTTTATGGTTAGAGTGGTAAGTCACTGGTTGCCCAGGAAAGGTGTAGATGCCACATCCAGTGTCGCTGACCAGGCTGGATGGGGCTCTGAGCAACCTGGTTTAGTGGAAGGGGACTCAGAACAAGATGATCTTTACAGGTGGCTTTGAACCCAACCATTCTGTGTTTTTGTGCAGTGGCCTGTGCCCATCACCTGCAGTGGGAGCTGCAGGCTGCAGGGGTCCAGCCCTGCCTCAACAAGCAGCCTTATCTCAGCTTGTGCAGGAAGGAGCACACCAGCCTCATGCCACTGTTCATTCTCAGCTGCTGCCAGAAGCAGCTCTTTTGGTAGTGCTGCCATAGCATAAAACAAGACATTCTAGAGCCTGCAATATTGCAGGGGATGAATTGCAAACCCTGTCAGTAGAAAGATCACAAATTTATTTTCTAAAAAATACTTCTTTACTCAAGTCTAGTGCCTTTTAGAGAAGCACTTGCCAGTAAATCAATTTGCACACAATGTATTGTGGTTTTACATTGTTTTGCTGAACATCTGCTATTAGAAAAAAAAAAAAAATCACTTAGTTTTTTTAATAGATTTCCAGGGCATTTTTGAACTTTTAATTAGTACTCCTGTGGAAACCATAAATCCCTCATGAGTTTTGATGGTTTTAAGCCAGCTGAGTGAAGACTTAATCACTTCTGGCTTTAGAAGGCATTGGTATATTTAATGTAACATTTTTCTTTCATAGAACTGAAAGCACTTGATGGAAGAGGTAAGCACATTATCCTCTCAAATTTAAAGGTCTGAGACCTGGAATACAGAAAAGTTAAATGATCTTCCAAACTCATATAATAATTCTGTGGCAGCACCAAGAGTACAGCCCAGGGATTCTCATTTTAGCTCTTTGCTTTGTTCTTTGCCTTATGCTTCATTGTCATATTAATTACTGTGGCATGTTTGTGTCATTGTATCAGACTACAATGCTCTACATATACCAAGAAAAAAAATTATATTTAAAGAAGTAGCTTGCTATCATTCAAATATCAAGAAACTACAAGATTAGTACCAATTATAGTTATTTAATTCCTTGATATATGTCATGTCCCAGGTGTAGTAAACCAGAAAATCATGGTTGAAACAGTATTTAAGGACTTTCTCTACCTATGTGATAAAAGATCCATAACTTAGAATACATTAAAGCCTCCCAAACACAACAGAAGGAGGCAAAATTATGAATATTGAAATGTAACCAGAATCCTTCTTAAGAAGGTCAGTTTTGGTCAAAATAGTTTAATTAGAATGATTTGACAAGACTAGAAGTTGAAATAAAGTTTGCCAGAAACAGCTAAGAAATCAGTCAGTTTCAGATTTGAGTCAATTTTTGTCACCCTGAGAGTGATTCATCACGTACTATGCAGAAATCCATGAATTACTGGTGATTGAGCCTTCAAATCTAAACAACAGCAGGAGTGGAATTATGAGTTTTGGTCTAGAAACAGTGTATCTGACAGAAGGTGACTGTTAATTTAAGGATTACTCATTTAAATATGGATAAAAAATCTGAACCCATACTCTTAACTACATAATGAAATTGCCTTATGGAACATAGTTTGTCTCTCCTTGGTTAAATAATCCTTCACTCCCTTTTACTTTCTTTCTAGACACACTGTGAAGAGGAAAAGTCAAAGTTGCGTATCCGTGCTAAGCCATCTCTCTTTCAGCATATGGGAACTTTTTCATCATTGGCTGGGAAGATACAGAACTTGAAAGTAAGAATAAGAAATTAATGCCATAATTTTACATTATGTGCTTGTGTTCTGACTTATTTCTCAAAGGAATTTCAAGGACTACATCTTTGGCATTATATGGCATTTCAATATCCAATTATGTCCTACAGGTTTGGTAGAGAATTTTGATCTGGCATCTAAGCTGCAGGTGGAGTACTGCTCCTGCACAAACACCCTTGAATCTCTCATCTGAACAGCATTTCATGGCCTGTAGGAACCCTCTTCACAGCACGAGGTTTCAGATGCTCTGCTCCATGCTAGCAAAGCCATGACAATTTGTTTTGCCTGAGCAGTTCACATTCCCAGTAAGAGGGACAATTAAGAAGGTAGGACAAAGGTGTGCCTAACTCGATGGCCACAGATTTTTAGGGAGAGTTTGGAGGGCAAACTACACATCTGATAAGCACATGAGCAGTGATGAACCAGACTTCAGGAATCTAGTGACAAGATTTCTCCACTGGATCCGAGCAGAGATTCACGTAGCCTTTAGCAGAGCCCGGCAATCACACGTTCTGGGACAAGGCATCCTAGACAACTATGAAATGGCCTCCTGTGGGGATTTTTATTTTAAAATCTTGGCAGCTAAGAACAATCAGTACAGCTCTGTCTACAAATTGTAACATTGAGTCCCAGTGATTACCGTGAAATTAATACTCTATATGTATTAAAATAGATGGTGTATTTTTTGACACTGAGGTGGTTATTTTCTGGAATAGTTTCCTGTACTAATTACAGATATCAATGCACTTTTTTTTCCATTGTATGAGTGAAATTACATTTCTTTATATCTACAGGATAAAGATTTTGGAAAAATTTTGCTACATAAAGCACATAATAATCCACCTGCAAAAGTGGACACAAGCCTAAAAATATACCAGCAATATACCTTGGAAAAAGTTTACAAAGGACAAGACTGTTTTTGGGCTTTAGCTCCAGTGGCAGGTGACTACATCAGGTTCACATTTTTAAATCCACTAGAAGTTGAAAAGTAAGTATTACATGATATGGAACATGGAAGCCTACATATATCCAGTTTGGAAATGCTTGATTCTGTTTGAAATTATCGGTGCTCAACTGTTTGCATAAACCTTGTTACTAAAAAAACCCATGATTTACTATTTATCTGCTCTTCTTGAGCAGATCCCCTCCTGAAATACATGTCTTCATTGGTAGTTAGAGAGCTTCTCAATTTTTTTTCCTTTCATTTCTTCAGGTAAATACTATTATTTATCTCTTCAGGTCAATATTTTACATGATAATTCTCAAAGGAATTTGTTTTTAACTGATGAATTTCATCAATGGTGTCAGGGAAAGCTTTATTTGGGTAGTTGCCAACAGAAAGGCTGTTTGCATGTCAGGTCTGTATCTCCACCTAGTGAGCTGCAGTGGATGACAGTTGCTACAATAAACAGTGGTGTTCTTTATTAATAACTGGTTCATGCTTTATGAAACTTGGGTAGGCTGTAGTTTTGCATGTTCCTGTTATTGTGAAGCTGCCCTGGATGAAGCTAACTCCCACATGGTATTGTCTAATGGCTGGTCCTGATGCCTTGAGAGTCTCCCTGGAACAGAGGCTAGCCAGAGTTAAAGGAATAAACTAGGTATTTTACATATATATAGGATACACCTTGGGCGGTCCAAGATGGATGATGGGTCATGAATTTTCACACTTTTATAAGTTTTGGTCCATTTACATGTTGGGGTTAATTGTCAATTACAGCTCCAGGTTATGCAGTCCCATCCTCCCAGACTGCGCTCCTCAATTTGCTGTTGTTTGCACTTTTTTGGGGGGGCCTGAAGCTGCAACGGTGTCCTTGGTTCTCAAGCTGGAAAATGATTGTTTTGTCAAACTAAACTGTGAGGAGAACTTGTTAACAGTTTATATGCAATTCAGTTATATATTAATGCAGTACAGAATCTGGAAAATATGAAAACTAAAACTTAAGGCATCAGTCCCAGCCCCGTTACATTGCTAGTCTGTGAAATGTATGGTAAATCCTGTAATATTTGGTGGGTTTAAGCCTTGAATATTTGATATCAGAGGAGAGAGTTTGATGATTTAACTTCTCCTAGTTCTACCCTAAGAACTCTTAATGCCAGAAATTTAAAACCAAATGGGGATTTTTATTCTTGGATGGTTTTGCTTGGATTGTTGTTTGGTCAATGCTCTTGCTTACTGGCTGTAAAGGAAATTCTTTAGAAGCACCTTTGATAAAAAAGGGGAATTCTCCTGGCATGTAGTATATGGCCTAGTGGAAACAGAAATCTTTGCTGCCACTCACCTTCCAGAAGCCCATTCCACTTCAGTCTTACAATTACAGGAACAGATCAGGGGGCAGATGTTCCTTAGCCATTTAAACGTGGGAAGTTAATTTATTGAGCACTAAAAATGGGGAACACTTGCCTTTGTGGTCCCAGAGAAAGATGGTTTAAATATTTGTTCTGTTTAAAATAAAAATCCTATTTTATGGTTTGGTTTATAGTTTCAAGGCCTATTTGTGTTCTCTATAGCCCAAAATATATAAAGAAAAGGTATCTGAAACTTTCCTTCAAAACTGAAAAGAATTACTTCCCTAAAACTCTTCTTAAATATAAAATACCTGGAAATAATACACCTTTTTCATCAGGTACTTGTTCAGAAGTGGAAACATGGAGCACCCTGGTGATAAACTGTTTAACACTACTGTGGAAGTGTTGCCAGCTGATGTAAGTCTCTCATTTAGAACCATATTTCATTTTCAGAATGATATTCAGCATAAAATGTCATAACCCAGAAAATGCTTCTTGAAATGTTATTGTTTTATTTTTTACAGAAAATGCTAAGAAAAGGATTGGTTGATAAGGGAAGTAAATTTAACTACCCAGCGACCAAAGATGGATATTTAAAAATAGGTAAATTATTTATTGTTACTTCAAAACCAGTAATTTTGTTCCTACATATAAAATGTTTCTGCTCTTAAGGATTTCATTAAGTCTTTGATAAATTCAACATTCCAAGGTGAACTAGTAAGGAAAAGAAACCCCTTGCATTCCTGCATATTGTAGTGTATGGTGTCTGATCAATGACTCTCCTATTTTGATTTAAATATCATCAGTGGCAAAAGCCAAGACATCTAATTAGAAGGAGAACTAATTACAGTCCTTGTAAAGGTTCTGCATGGCAAGGTTTTGATAGCTGGGCTGGGGGCAAACTTACAGGGATGGCTTCAGTGAAAGGCTGCCAGAAGCTTCCCTTTGGTCCAGTGGAGCCAGTGGCACCAGCTCCAGGACAGACCTACAACTGCCCGAGGCTGAATCCATCGGGGAGGAGAAAATAAAATAAAAATTTTAAACAGGGGGCAGAAAAGCTCTGTGTAACAACAATTGCAGCTGGAGAGAGGAGGAGAGAAAAAACCCTGCAGACACCAAGGTCAGTGAAGAAGGAGGGGGAGGATGCCATTCCCCTGAGGAGGAAGGAGCAACAGAGACAACATGTGATGAACTGACCATGACCCCCATTCCCTGTCCCCCTGCACACCTGGGCATAAGGAGATAGAGAAAATCAAAAGTTTAGCCCAAGAAGAAGGGAGACTTGGGGGAAGGTGTTCTTAAGATTTGATTTTATTTCTCATTACCCTACTCTGATATGAATATTTTTTTTCCCCAAGTCAAGTCTGGCTTGCCCATGACAGTAATTTGTGACTGATTGATCTCTCCTTGTCCTTATTTCAACCCACAAGTCTTTTCCAAAACATTTTTTTTTTCCCTAACGTATTCCTGGATTTAATGTATAGTTTGTAATTAAGAGCTTTTTCACTAAGTTTGCCTGGAAGTGCTTTCATTCTAACCAATGTTCATATGGGTCTTGTGGGTTTCTGAAGGGGCTTTTGAAAACGGCACTGCAGAAGGCAGCATCAGTCAGGCAATAGGAAGGATAGAGGCCATTCGTTTGTCAGTCAGCTCTGATTCTCCAGTCTGGGCAATACTGAGCGAGGTAAGCATGGCAATCAAAGCATTCTTATTTTTCATTATTAAATGAATTTTGCTTCTTCCAATTGTATGCTATTGGTAATCATTCATATTTCATTTTGAATAGAATTTTGTGTGGAAAAACACAAGTGAAGAATTATGTTAATTATTTTCAGGAGAGAAATTAAACATACTTTATTGAAAGTGCTGGAAATGCTCATACAGGATGATTCTCCAGTTTTGCAGGGCTGTAACTGTACTTGCTAGGACCTGGGTTTTGACAAACAAAGCTCTTTTCAGTCACCATCTTCGACATTAATTACATTATGTCAACATTTTCAGATGAGCCTCTGCTTTTTAATTCTTTCAAGTTTTTTCCAAGTGTTTTAAATGTCAGAAAGTCATAAATAGAAATTCTTAGCAGAAGTCACTGAAGAGAATTACTGCAGCCTTAAACCTTAGCCATAGCTGGAAGAAGGGAAAAAACTAATGTCGTAGGCAAAGCTCCTGCAGATTTTAGAAAATAATAGATTTTGGTTTTTTCCAGGTACTTATCAAGACATCTGAAAACTGAAAAAAATACATTTTTGATGTGTCACTTGTTATGTATTTCTTGAAAACAAGGCGGACTTCAACAAACCAAAACAAAAGACTGGGTCAAAAGATCAGTTCCATATCCATTTAGTTATTAATACTCTGTATTAGGAAAGAGTTGAGATAAATCTTAGGTCTTTATATGTTAAGGTATACGAAAAGAATGTTAGTAATTTCTACAACATGTTCTTGAGTAATATTTCATATATAAAAATCTCACCTTAGTTTGGCAACATTAAATAGATATTATTATGAACAATTGATAAGGCCTTACAGCCTGCCTCAGGGACTGAAGCATAAAGGTGTAAGACGTTTCACCAGAATTAAAAATACAGACATTTTTGAAAAATATTAAGGACATGGCATTCAACTCCATTAAGAACACTGGTCTAATTTTGTAGGGAAATTAGAACTGAAGGAAAAGTTGTCAATATTCATTGCAAGTATTTAAAGTAGTTCACAGGAACAACTCAATGTTATGAAAATTGATCTCAAACTTAATATAAATGTGTTTCAGCCTTAATGTATCATAAGTTATGTTAAATATTTTTTTCAATAAAAATTACCTACAAGTTATCATGTGAATAACTTGAAACTTAAACAGGTATTTTTTTGGAAGATTGTATAACTTCTCAGTGAATTGTGCATTGAATTAATTACAGAAAATAAGGGTATTATGTGTAACTATATTTTTGTAAAAAGAAAATCTATTTAAATAAAATTTTGGATCCTGGAATTAGATAATCAGTGTGCACTGATATTTCAGTTCTTGGCACAAGTTCAACATAAATTTGAAAATAAAGAGTAAGTAAACCACAGCAGTCTCATTTGAAAAGTTTTTGGGAAATGACAATCTACCTTGGACATCTACCTGTTAATGGTCAGAATTCCAGATCGCTTTCTTACCACATGAAGCACAACTGCACCCTCATTCCCCTGCACAGGCATTGCATCCTGACAGCAGGAAATAAAGGGCAATACATGGATTTGTGTTGAATGGGTTACGTTAATGTAGAGTTGTCTTCCTAATGCCACAGTGTTTTTCATGTAGAATGAGATGGGATTAATTTTTTTTGCATTAAAACAGTTCAGGAGAGTGTTTTTTTTAAAGACAACCTCTAGTAATATTTTGAAAATATTGCTTAGAGGTCTATTGTTTATTTATTTTACTTTATTTGGACTTTTATGTACAGGATTGTTTATGTACTGTGGTGCTATATATATGTGCATGGAGATGTATGTACATACATATATTGGAACAGATATTGCAGCCTTCATTAGGTGAGGAGTTTAATGCCAGTTAAAAATTAGTGCAGTAATTCAGCAGGCTTAGAGGTATACTGAGGGACACCTTTGTTCCTCAGCCCTTAGAGTGAAAACATAAAACCTTATTTTGCCATGGCTCTCACTGCAACAGATTCACTGTTGGGAGTAGTGTCTGCACTCAGGGTGCCTTACATTCACTTGTTACAGGGCAGTGTCACTAAGGAGGAAATTCCACAGCAATTATTTAAATCAGTGAAAACATAGAATATAATGAAACAATAGATTTTGTTCCCAAAACATCTCATTTTCACAGTAAAATGAGATTTTTCTCTAGTTGTTGAAGCATATTTTCAAGCTCAAAAGCTTATCAGAATACTTGAAACTGTTAATAGGAAATGACTGGACTTAAAAAAAATTAAATTAAATTTTCCATTCTGTGCTGCCAGCTTGGTGCTTCATTCCTTGTTTCTGTTTTTCCATATTTTACATAACCGTAAATCAGAGAATACCCTTCTCATCACTCTGATGCAAATGAGGTTTTACTTGATGCTGTAAATAATTAATGCTTCACAAGAACCATTAATTCTTCCCTGTGCTTTCGTGAGAGCAGAGGTTTCTTGCACAGTCTGTAGAACCACAGCTCCACTGTAAAATCAAAGGAACCTCCTAAGAGGTGTGAAAAACGCCAGTCACTTGTTTTTAAAATTTTAAAAGTTTAATAGTTATAAAATGGTTACAAAAATAGTAATACAATTAGAGTAATAACAATTTGGACAATTTAAGTTAGGACAATATGAGACAATAAATACAAAGAGTTACGGATGTCCAGGTACCTTTTCTGGGCAGCACCAGCCCGAAAAAGGACCCACGTTAACAGAGGATTCACCCTTAAAAGCAACAGCGTGTTGAATATTCATACACTTCATACATGATGCATAAATTCCATTCAAACACAGGATTCTGTCTGGTCTTCATCAACTTCTTCCCTCTAATCCTAACAGCGCCTTCAAGGCGGGAAGAAGTTCGTTTCTTCTGATAAGAGGGCAATGAATTCTTTTTTTCTGAAAGATTTAGGTGTCCTGTGGCTGCTATCTCGCTGTGAGTCCTTTCTTTTCAACAAAGCATCTTACATAGCATAGTTTCTATTTTAACAATTTTTATAACCTAAAACTATATTTAACGCAGTACTTAAGAGAATTAACACAGCATTACTCTCTGACACAACACATATAATATTCATTTTAATATTTGCAAAAAGCCAATCACAAAATACACGCATTTTTCACAGAGGAATTCTGGATTTTCACTGAAGAAGCAACAGAGGAAAAGCAAGTATCCCAGCCCCAGGGAGTTTACAGCAAGGGAGCACAGTGGCAGAATACTTCGGCAACAGCTGAATCCTTCTGTGTGCTATTGGGGAATGAGCTGGGTTTGTTCACGAGGAGGGGTTACCCAACACCTGCAGCTTCCTCTCCACCCTGCAAGCCAGGTCTCACCTGTGGTTTCCATGGAATAACCTGTGCACTGAACCCTCGTGCTCCACGGCTCCGAGGCCAGATCCAAGGCTGAATAGTTCAGGTCCTGGGAATAAGGAGCTTCCTCTAACATTACGAGTGACTGGTTTTCAAGTCTAGGCATTGTGACTGTCACTTACAGAACCAAAGGTGGTAAACCCTAAGTGAAGAAAATAACTCCAAAAAGAGTTTCAGATTACAAACCAGGTCACCAGGCTCACTGAGTGGGGAATTTTACTGCAGTCATTTAATATGGTTTAAAACATAAATCTCCAAAATAAGGTCTACCTCAGGCTCGTTGTACGTGTACTTAATCATGTTAAATGTCTGTGTGGTAAGAAACCACAATTTTCAAGCTAGTTCTGTTACCAAAACTCCTCTGAAAACACTGGGAAAAACAAGACTCCCTCAACACTCCCCTTTCTATTGTTAGGGAGTGAAGCATTACTTTATTCTTGGCCAAGAGGTGTGTGCGGCTGACAGTTTTTGGCACAGATACAAAACTTCCTCACTTCTTTATACATTTTTAGCAAAGAAAGGAATTAATACTCATTGGTTCCAAGTTACATAATTATCTTCATTAATTAGTATTCTATCCTCTATTGGTTTCATGCTCTTTATGCTGATTTCGTCCACATTTTTTTTAGTCCTTTTATCATCTTTTCCTCAGATGGTAAGTCCCCAGTTTTTCAGGCATTAATCCCCTCTCTGTCTTCTGGTCACTTCAATATCCTTGAAGGGCCACAAGGTTAAGATCCCAGTTGTCCAGTCTTTAGTTCCCTTGGGCTCTGTTTATCGAAGCTTATCAGGTTTGTTTTAGCAAACTTAAGGTTTCACTGATTTAAGGATCACAGTAACAGAAAGAGTCTGTGAAGAAAACTAGTGCTGGCTAGAAGCAGGCATTGCTTACAATTAATGAAAACAACTAATTAAAAGTTAAGAAACATACGACTTTCAACAGTTCAATATTAACAATGTTTTATTCAAACAATTTTGATTTTCACTGAAGCACAGTTATTCAATTCTCTGAATATGTCTCCATTCTCGTCTTAAATCTTTTTGGGGACTTTTGAAAGGGGCATGCCAACACTTGTCTTCAGTACAAGAGGCAGATATGAACTTTGCTTTAGTAACTTATTTAAAATGTTTTTATTTCGCTCTGCTTCGCGGCACGTATGTTCAAGCGTCAGGGTGAGTATCCCGCTGTAACGAAGGGTTTCGTTAATTCGAGGTTTCAGGTTGGAAAATTCTTTATCCTGGCGGCTCCCAGGCTGCAGCTGTGTGGGGACGGGCGTTGGGCGCCGTCCCGGTCCCCCAGACCGCGGCCATACCAACACAGCCCCCGTCAGCGGCGCCGAACGCCGAGGGGCGGGGCCTGCCAGCGGCGGCGGGCGATTGGCTGAGGCGCCCCTGGAGGGGCGGGCCGGCAGCCGCCATCAAGCCGCGCATTGGCTCGCGCCTCAGTTCGGGCACCTCCGATTGGCGCAGCTCGCTGCCCATCTCCCGCGCCCACACACGCTCCGCGGCTGCTTCGCTCGGCCGCGCCGGGCCGCGCGCGCAGCGCCGTGATTGGCCGGCGCGGCGCGGCACGAGCTGCGGCACCTGCTCCCGCATCCCCGCGAGCGGCGGGGGCGCCGTGCGCGTGCGCGGCCGGGGATGCGCCGGGACGAGCGGCCGGGCCCGGCTCCGGCTCCGGCTCCCGCCGCCGGTAACCGCCCGCCGCGGGCCGGGCAGCGCCGGGACCGCCGCCGGTAACCCCCGGTAACCGCCCGCCGCGGGCCGGGCAGCGCCGGGACCGCCGCCGGTAACCCCCGGTAACCGCCCGCCGCGGGCCGGGCAGCGCCGGGACCGCCGCCGGTAACCCCCGGTAACCGCCCGCCGCGGGCCGGGCAGCGCAGGGACCGCCGCTGGTAACCGCCCGCCGGGGGAGGAGCGGCGTCGCGGTGCTTGGTAACCAGACCGGGGGAAGCGGCGGCCGCCCAGCCCCGCGGTGGCGGCGGGAGGTGCGTGTGGCTCCCGGGGGCGCGGGGAGGGGAGGGGAGGGGAGGGGGGGTGGCTGCCCTGCTCCGCCTCGTCTCCTCGGTCCCCGGTGGGCGGTGGCGCCTCCCGGGGGTGGCGCGGGGAGCTGGGTGGGGGCGCCGCAGGGCAGGGGCCGGGAGCTCGGCCCCGTACCCGAGGCGGGCTGGAGAAGCGGCGTCGCGGCCTCCGTTCTCCCTTGGCGGTGTCCCAAAAAGCAGGTTCGTGTTGGTGCTGACCGAACACCCGGTGGCCGTGTGACCCTAGGGTTTATTTTTTAAAATTGGGAGCTAAGGTCGTCTGGAAGGGTTTGGTCGAGCTCGCTGTAGCAGCAGAATGTCTGGAGGCACCTGCGGGAGTGCGGCACTGCGGCTGGAGTACCTGCCCAACTCCACGTTCCGCATCCGTGCCGGCGCGGGGGGCTTGACATCGCAGCTAAAGGGAGGGAGGAACAGTTTTCACACCCAATAAAGGAAAAGTATAAAGTTGTGGAAGCGTTCTTGCATGTGTTTCGTGGAGGAGTTACAGCTGGATGTTGTCTTATGTCAGGTTGATGCCAATGTAGGAGAATAGGGGAGGAATAAAGCAGCTCATGGGTACAGATGGAAGAAGGGGTGTGTGAAAAAATCCTCCACTCTTTGTGGCCGTGGATGGAATTGATATTTGGCCCTATGAAAAGCCCTTTGGACTTCAGAGTGAGAACGGCTGTCTTATTCCCTTTCTGCTTGAGAATCCAGAACTCCCAGAGTTACATGGAAAAGGCATGACCGTTTTCAGAGTCCAGAAAAAAGTTAGTAATCTATAAGATCCTGACCTCTTACTTAGTTCTGCCCCAGATGGAATAATGATGCCGCTAACCTAATGGCACGGACACAGTGCGCAAAACACCGCGGTACAGAGGTGGGCACATGTGCACCATGCAGTCCAAATCAAATCATTCCGGTGGGAAGGGACGCCAGGAGATCTCTCCTGACCTGCTGTTCACAACAGGAGCAGCCCTGAGGCTGGTCCAGCTTGCTTAGAGATTTTTTCTGGACTGTCTTGGAAAACCCCAGGGACTGAGACTAGGCAGCCTGTATTGCTGCTGACCTGTCCTCGTGGGGAAAAACATTCTGATGTCCAGTCAGACCATGGTTACAGCTTATGCTCTTGTCTTTTATAAATACTAACCCGTGTCTCAGAAAAAGCAGCTTGTTACTTTAGGTGCAATATTGTGCTGATGTTGCAGCACCGTTGCTGGTCCCTAGAGCATGCTTTGCAATAGTACTGCTGGCTTAAATGTCCTGCTGATGTGTAGCTGTGCTGTGGTTACCCATGGCAAAAAGTGACCCAAGTTATGCAAAATGTATGTTTAAAATTACAGTCTGAACTTAGATACATTGACAAGACTGCTAGTAAAGATGTTTGGTGTTTGTCTGTGACAGCCACAGACTTTTCCAATTTGCTTTGTTTTGCTGAGGAAATGATAACAGTGAGAATCCTTTTGGCTGATTTTCATTGCCACCTTCAAAATAGAGTAAGAAAAGTTTCTCATAGTCTTCATGGGTTAGTTAGGAAAATTCAGTAGGTTTTAAAAATAATTAAATGTGTAGTGTGAAGTTCTGTTTTGAGACCAGAATCTCACTGGCTTAGTTGAAAGATTTATTTTATATTCTGAGACTTTAGTGTGGCAGAGTTCATAAAAGTGAAAGATGTCATGGGCTGGTTAAATCCATGTTTGCCTGGCACTTAAGTGATAGCTGTAATTGGTCTTGATAACGTATTTCAGCATTTCTGGGATTATTTTAAAAGTATATCAAAAGGTCAAAGGTTGAAATGCACCTTCTCTTCTTGAAGGAAGAAGTAAGAGATCCAATTGAAAGCTGAAGGAAATTAGGGAAGCCCTAGGTAGGATCAGGGAGTAATGATAAGATTCAATGGGAGCAAAGTGAAAGCATCAGAAATTTTGGAAGGGACCTGTTTGGAAAGGTGAGTCCTAGTGTGTCTTTTTGGACGCCCGTGTTAGTCTGTGTATGGAACAGAAGTGAATGGGGCTAATTACAGTAAAATTACAGCTCTGTAAGTGGAAAGCATTTTGGATCATACCCAAACACACCTGAATGTACTGGAACAGAAAGTTGTACCCCTCATTCTGCTTTAGGAGAAGCAGAGACCATGTGCATGACGAACTAGCGAAGGTAAGGTAGGCAAGCTGTATGCTAAAAGTGCAAGTCTGATACTTGGTTAATATTTGACGCTTTAGCTAGGAGCTAAGGAGTCCAGAAGGTATTGATCTGGAATTGAGTGCTTGTCCTAATATGAGGGTTAAGGAACAAGAAAATGGGGTTGGTAAACCTGATACTCCTCAGACAAAGGTGTTCAAAAATACACTGTAAGATTAAATGTTCACCTCTGATAAACTCAGTTACTTTAAATCTTCAGGGTGAAGTTATTTTCAGTTCTAGAACTGCTAAGGAGGTCTGTGAATTAACAATATCTCTAGTTTTAACCTAAAAATAGAAAAAAAAAGTCAAATACAAAATACTAGTAAAATTTGCAGATGACTATTGAAATGTATCACCTGAGGAACCACAGACTCACCATCTTCAAGCAAGGCTGTAAAGTCCCACAAAGAACAGCAGAAATTGTGGATAGTAGTGGGGGAGAAAAAAAAGAATGGTAATATGATTAATGTAGTTTTGTGGGAAATAGGTGTTAGTCCCAAAAAAAGAGCTTTTGATGAATTCCTAGTATTGACATAGTACTGGTGTGTGAAACAGTTCTTTATGGTAATCTTGTGGTTTATGTATGTCCTGGCTCTAGATATAATCAGTGCAGTTAATGTTAATTTAATAGATTGTAAAAGAAATAAAGCCCTGATACTGTTTGATCTCTATATGTGTTGCTTGATAAAACTTGCAGGTGTTAAAAAATGAATGATGAAGTAATTCTTGGTGCAGTTACAGTGTTTGAATTGCTTACCAAATTTGATAAAGCCAGGAAGAAAGAAAGAAAGAAAGAAAGAGACTCAGACTTTCAGTATAAGATAGTATCTGTAATTGCTGGGACATTTAGAATTGTAGTGGTAAACAATTTAATCCCTAGGGAGTGATGATGTCACTGAGAGGGTGGCTGCTCTCTCAGGTGCAAAAGGTACCTCAGCACCAGAGCTTTGAATATAACTAGTGATGGCTGCAAGTAATGCAAGGCTTGAAAGTGTCTTAAAATAGCAAAATAAATACCAGCATTTATTTAAGCTTACTGTGAATATTAATTAGTAAGAAACAAGTGATAAATACCTGTGCAGAGGTGTCTAGAATCTGTCTTCATACTGTTTACTAATTCAGACAAAAATAATTTCAAAAAACCGCATTTTTTGCAAGACCTTTGAGGAAACTTGCGTAGGCGTTTTTGACACTGCATTTCCTCAAACCACTGGCTACTCTAACCTAAAATTGGACGTGTATATCTTCCAGATGTGAAGCAAAAAAATACTGGGCAACAATCATTTCACAGCAGATTAGATAAGTAGGCTGGGGCAATTGTTTGCTATTGACATTCATACTTCTACAGATGAAAGATTTTCAGGTTTCCCTGAAATTAGGAAGATATTTGCATTTAAGCTTCAACTCTTGCTCTACCTAACTTAAACTTGAAAATTACTGGATAATAATTTTAAACAGAAAATATTTTCTGAAACTATCTTACAGTGTCCTGTGGCACTTAGAGCTGGAGCCAGTATACACTCTGCACTCATCTGAATGTTGTCATTGGAAGTAGGGGCAAATGCAAATGTAATTCTGGCAGCGGATAATGATACATTCTAAATCTAGAATTTAATTTTTCCTAATGAAAGGGATGTTAGTTATTGTTGCATTATAGAGACCGATTCAATTTAATTACTTGTTCAAATTGTTTATGAATGAGAAAAATAAAAGCAGTCTTGCTTAGTTCTTAAAAAGCATACATATGGCAGTCAGATTCTTGCTAGATTTGGCAAGGTAAAGGAACAGGCTATGAGCACTTGCATAGGGAAAACAGGAGGGGAAAGAAAGTCTGAGTCAGGGCTGAGTAATAAAAAAAAAACAACAAAACTTTAAAAAAGCAAATTATGACAGTATTATAGTGACAACACTTTTTGATAGTTATTTCTCATTATTTTAATGGGGTTTTTTCCTCTTTTAGATAAAGTCTGGGGTAAAATTGAAATAATACTGATAATATCATTGAAATTATATTTAAATTCTAAAACTTTCAATTCTGCAGATAACCAAGATGCACTTCCAGTGGGACTGGCTGTGCTTGGGTGTCCTGATAATTAGCTCAGTGACTGTAGGAATGGAAAACGAAGAAAATCTGGATGCAGATGTTGAAGTGGAGAATTTTGACAAGCAGTCCCAAGAAGCTGATGTTGACAGAGATAAATCTTCTCTAGAGGTAAGATTACAGAAGTCTTTAGTTCAAGCTGGTTAAATACAAGATGCATAGTTATAACTAGAGCAAGTTAATCTGCATTTGACAACTGAGTGGGTCTCAGATGTGGCAGTCTGAGTTTTTCACTTGCTATATGTGACATATAGGGCAAACTTAAAGAATGACTCTCTTATGCCCAAGTGTAAAATCTCCTGCCTGTGGTCAGTAGTCATGAAAAAGGTTTTTCTTCAACCTAGATACAGAACCTTTTGTTGCAAGTCCTAACATGACACTTCTAAAGAAGTAAATGGAAAGCACCTTGGTCTCACTGAGACTTTCAGTTTAGACCAGTTTCTTGACTGCATCAGTCACAGCTGCCTTTTGACACTGTCTTTATTACCAGAAAATCTGTATGCTGTTCTTCAAAATAGATGTAGGCAATAGATGGGAAAACAGGAGAATGGAAAACATATAAAGAGAGAAACACGGATGAAGCAGATTTTGTGCAGGTTCAGAAAAATTTTGGGGGTTTTGTTTCACAGAAGTTGTAACAAAGCTTTAGTTATGAGCTTTGAACAGAGAAAGCAAGTTTTAAAGTTCAGGGATACGAAACTGCTCACTGTTGGAGGGATGCACACAAAATATTGAAACGTGGGTGGGGGAGAAGTGGTTTTATGCTGCTAGGTATTCCTAATGAACAGTATCTGTTGTTCTGCCTGGGTGGATTATTTCTGGAGATAGGAGAGTGTATTTCAATTGTAATTTATGTTGGGATGTGTATCTGTACATATCTCTTAGGTTGTGTACCAGACTCCAAAGCCAACTGGGGAAGTGTATTTTACAGAAACCTTTGATGAAGGATTGTCGGGGTAAGTTTATGTCT
The DNA here is from genome assembly GCA_039654755.1 of Calcarius lapponicus. Taxonomy (NCBI): domain Eukaryota; kingdom Metazoa; phylum Chordata; class Aves; order Passeriformes; family Fringillidae; genus Calcarius; species Calcarius lapponicus. The sequence continues at coordinate 63,792,278 of CM077466.1, read as the reverse complement.
TAGAATGATTAACTTTTACTTTGAGCAGTTTCACTTACAGTGGCAGGACTTATTTTGTATTCATTTTTCTGCTACTATCTTTATAAAAATTATTTTTATGGGGATTAGAATTGGAAAGACTATTAGGGCTTGCTCCAAATACATCATAATGTTAAGCTGGACACTTAACATTTCAGATATATTCTTCTGTGTGTGTTTTAAGGAAGCTTTTAATAAACTCTGGATTTGTGGACATTAAGAAAAATAATCTAAAGATTTAGCCAGTTGGGTTTGACTAGATGAGAGGTGAAGTGCCATTACATTTCAGTAACAAACTCTTTCTTTCCACGTGATCTTAGGTATGTGTCAGTTCTAAATGTTAAGTGCAAAAGCAGCACCTGTGATGACAGAAAAAAAATATTAGATAGAAGAGATGATAATGGTTGTTAAAAAAAACCAACCAAACAAACCACTGAAATCCTTGATTAACAAATGCAAAGATTTAACTGGGGTACTTGAATGATATCATTCATTCAAGTTTCTGGGTTTTTTGAGAACTGTTCAAAGATTAGTTTGTCTTCCTACTAAATCTAATGTTCAAAGTTTTAGCTGCAATGCTTGGGATTTTTTGGTCTAGCTTTGTGTAATTTACGTAAGACTAAGGAGTATGAAGGAAAGATTTATGAGAAAGTAAGCAGCATGCTGCCTTTCTTCCCTGAAGTGTGGAAAAGACTATATATAAATGGACTAGGTAAGAATAGAGTAGCTTTTTTGAGAATGGGCCTTGAAAATTTTTTCACATGACTTGTAGAGATGTTTTATGTCCTCACTGGTCTCTCTCCTGGTAGGCTGAGGATCTAGTTTGCTATTTTTACTGTGAAGCTTTTCCAGCATCTCTGTTAACAGTGAACAAATGTGACTGCGATTCAAGCAGAAAAGAGAAAGTATTCGTCCCTGAATCACTCCATGCAGAGGATGGTTCAGAAAGAATGAAAAGAGTTCTTTCCAGAAAAAATTATTAGAATGTATTCTTGTGGCTGATACAATATAGAGTTCAGCAGTGCTGTTGGCTCAAGATACTCCTGTGCATGGTTCCAGATAGAAGTGCTGTATGTCCAGATGAGGGTGGACTGCCCTTTTCTTTTTTTCCCTTTCCAGAGGAACACTTTGTGTGGAGACTGTGCATATCTTGTGATACCTTAATGAGATGGCCAAGTCTGTCTTGCTCATAGGAATGAGATCAGGCGTGTGTTTGCCCTGTTGGATCTCCTGTGTGCAGTACACTTGGAATCTTGCATTTGTCCCTTTTGTCCTCTGCTCTTTGTGTGTACTGTTACTGTCAGATAAAGTTAAGATTCATTTGGCTGATTTTCTTTTCTATTGAAAGGTATTATTTCCTCCGTTGAAGGTATTATACTTGAAACTTGCTATTTTCAGTGCATTTTTTACATTAAATGCATATTACGTTCTGCCAAACTGAACTTGTAGATAAAACTGAAGTTTAATCAGAATTAAATAATTCAGGAATTTAATTACTTTAGACTTTTAATTGTCTATTCATTTACATTTTTACAAAGTATTTTGAAATTATTTATTAGACTACTCTCCTTTAATTTTTCTTTGCATGTTCTTAGAGCTACCTGCAGTTCCATGATGCTGACTCAAAATCAATATTACAGGTTCACAGCCTAGAAACAAAAGCTTTTTTTCCTTTGTTTGTTAAATAATACAGCCGTGCCTACAGAGATCAATGACCAGTACAATTTTTCTTTAGGTGGGTGATGTCTGTAACTCTGAAAGAAGACACGGATGATAATGTTGCTAAATATGATGGTAAGCAACTTTAATGTTTACCTCCACTGTGTAGTTTATGATGTTCTGTTGCTTTTTGAGAAATAACTATTTCTTTGAGAAATAACACAGAACTTGTCTTTGAATGTCTAGATGGCATAAGTCAAAAATGTTAGTTTGTATAATGACTGTTATCCTGAAACTGAGATGTGAAATGTTGCTCATTGGGTTATTTAGTGTGAAGATAACTTTTTTTTGTCATTCCAACAATATATTGCCATGGATGATACCAGAATACCCTTTGGAAACTGAATATTTAATCCTGTTTGTTTATGAGTATTGTTTCTTTAGAACTGTCTTCTCTGAAATCCTGTGAGAGAGATTAACCACTTCAATTTCAGTTGTTAAATAATTTTCTAAAGCATTGTATTCCATTTTGCTCCATCTATCCTACTATTGATTCATGGATTGGTATAGCCTTTGAAACAGGAAAATTAAAACTGCATATTTGTTTTTAAATACTTTTTCAGATTGCCTGTTCTTGAATGTAGGGCTCTTCAGTGGTCCTTGTACAATTTAGTCTTAGAGTAGGCAAAACCAAATTTGGAAAGCAGTAATGAAAACAGTGTACTGATGGTTTATTCATTGCAGTTTGCACTTGTGATTTCCTAGTCTAGAATTGGCTGCTTAAAATTTTGGTAGGTGCCTGATCTGTGGCAATGATTTTGCTCCCTGAGTTTGATTTCATTCAAGAGGGAGTGAGGAGAAGAGAAAAAAGTTTCTACTGCAACAGAGAAGTATTTGCTACTGTTCTTACGTCAAATGAAATCAATTACGTTAATAGAAAGTGGTAAGCAAGCATAACTTGCAGAACAGAGTAGAACTGATGATTCTAAAATTAGTGGTTACCAAAAATAATTGGTAAAATTAAGAAGTTGCAGAGGAGATGGCCACACAGATGAGATGCTTATGAGAAATGAGGTCTCTCTGATTTCTTGGCTTCATAATAGATAAAAAATAGTCTTTAATGTCAGAACAGTCTTACTTGCTTGAAGTCAGAAATTCAGCATTTAATCAAGTCTGTGATAGAGACACATTTCTTAACTACTTTCCAATTCTTTTTTCCAGTCTTGTTGTATTGCCTTGCATTATTGTTTGGCCTTGGTTTCCAGGAAGGAGCACTACTGAAGAGGATAGAATTCTCCTCCTCCTGTCTATGAGGCTAGAAGAAACTAGGAATTTGTTACTAACTTGCATATCTGCCCTTTCTTAACTTTTGCTAATCACACTTCAGCTGAATAAAATAAATCACTGTTTCATTTGCACATCACAGTTTATGAATCTTCTCTAAATTATGTGCTGAGGAACTCCTGATGTTTTCTTCTTTTTTACATTGACACAAGCATTCTTCAAAATTACAGTGGATTGTCAAAGTAGGGTATTTTGTGCTGTATTCTCTCCTGGAAAAAAACCCAGTGAATCTTGTCCTGTTAGTCCCTGAGAAAATGTAACTGCCCTTTCAGAAGAAATCTTGTTCTTTGGACATTGGACACGTGTGTATTTATCCCAAACTTTGAGAATGTATAAATATAAAATCTTCTATTTTCAAAGCTGTAGGCTTGTTTTGGACCAAATCTGATAATTCCTGGAAAGACTTCGGGGAGGAGGAGGGAACTTCATCTACCCTGTGATTAGATTTGACTCAAGACATGTTAATTTTATGTAAGCAGAAAAAAGTAATGATGCAGGTCTTTAGCTTTACACAGTGCTTTGTGATTCATGTTTTTTATGTGATGGTAGAAGTAAATTTAAAATCTGGAGAAATATTTTGTTCCTCTAGCCATTGTAGGATACCACAACCTAAAGATACAGATCTACAGTAATAAAGTTTACTTACAGATTTTTGTAAATTTGAGAATAACAAGAAATAACATCTTTGACATCAGATGCCAACATTTCTGCCCTATTTTGGCAGCTAGGCTTTATTTGTTACTAACTCTTTACTTTCAGCAAGTCTGTGATTTCTTTATTCAGACTGCATTTTTTCAAAGACTTTGTGCATGTGTGTTTTAGGAAGATGGGAAGTAGAAGAGCTGAAGGAAAATGCAATGCCTGGAGACAAAGGATTAGTGTTAAAATCAGTGGCAAAGTATCATGCAATATCAGCAATGCTGACAAAAGCGTTTGTTTTTGATGATAAACCTTTGATTGTTCAGTAAGTATTCCTTCAGATTTTTTATTTGATGTTTATTAGTAAGTTAAAACATTTTGCTAACATAGAAGTGTTTTGACAGTAGGTACTAATATGCAGTCTGAATATATTCATAATTAGAACTGCAGATTAGCCGTTAATTGATATTTTTCTGATACTCAGAATGTTTTTCTCACTTTCTCTTTGCTCAGATATGAAGTGAATTTTCAAAAAGGCATTGATTGTGGTGGTGCATATATTAAACTTCTCTCCAGTAGCACTGACTTGAATCTGGTATGTCCTCTTGCTTAATATTTGCTATCAGTTGTTCATTTGAGGGACAGCTTGGTTCTGCATGGGTGGTGTCTGATGTGCAGGACAGAGGACTTTTGTGTACGTTTAGTATGACTTTCTGAATTAATCAAAGCCAGAGGATCTTAACTCATAACTTGTGAAACAATTTTACTGATCAGCACATGCATATTACTGTGTATTCCAAATACAGAAAACATAGATAGTTTAAAGATACTGACATAACTTTGTAATGCAACATACTCTGAAGGAGAATAACTATATCTGATATTTTCAGGGTTGTTTGTTGCTGTTACTTAATGTGGAGAGAAAAAGGTACTTATAAAACACTGGATATTAATATCCTGGGGTTTATCTTTATTGGAAAATAAAATTGTTATGAAGAACAGTAACTAGTTCCCTTCCATCTTTTAGTGTAGTGTTTGTAGAGGGAAAGAGATACTTGGGTATTTTGATTTGTAACAGGCATTCCTGCTTAACATAAGGATAAAGTGTAAATATAAATGTATTCATCTTCCTTGAAGAGACTGAGAGTTAGTCCATTGCCTGGAAACAGAGAACTCCAGAGGACTTGAATTCCTTTCATGATTTACCCTACCACTTTTCATTTACCTTTTAGAGATAGGTAAATATGCTCTGCACCAAGAAAAAGAAGTACCAAAAGTGACATAATAAAATGTCCAGTATAACACATGCTCAGCTTTCTTGCTTCTACAGGAATACTTTTTTGACAAAACGCCTTACACAATTATGTTTGGACCAGATAAATGTGGAGAAGATTACAAACTACACTTTATCTTCAGACATAAGAATCCTAAAACTGGAGAATATGATGAAAAACATGCTGAACGTCCTGATGTAGACCTAAAAAAATTCTATTTGGACAAGAAGACACATCTATATACTCTTGGTATTGTTAAATTCTTAAAAATGGAATTCCAATTTCCAATATATTGGAAAGGAGAGATTAAAAATGTGGTTTTGTCTGCTGAAGCTTTGTAATTGAGTCTTTGTTTGTAATAGCTTGTTAATTCTGAGTGGTGCTTGCTTAATTATTTGGCTTAAATGGTTTAATGTCAGGGCTTAACTGCAGGACATAAAGCAGCTTTCAGATGCTACTGCTTAATATTTAGTTACAGGAAAAACTTATCTGCCCTGACTAGCCTTTAGTAATAAATGCCTTCAGCAATTATTATAATAAAACTATTTTTACTGGGAAAGATACTAAAATGTACAACTGCCCAATATTCTGGGAAGGTGTCAGAGTTCAGAGGAATTCAGTTAAATCTGTAGCATGCCACACACGACTCTTTTTCACATGTTAAGAGTTCTCACCAACCCCTGCATCTGAAGCAGTGTGCCCAAACAGGTCAGCAGAGACTCTGAAGTGAATGAGTATGGGCTGGTTTTAATCCATGTGACAGCTCTTCTTGTACCAGTGAACTGTACAGAGAAATAAAAGTTAATTTTTATCCCCTTTTTCTAACTTCTGAGGAAGAACAGCAGTCAGAGAATGGGCTAATCTATGGCATGCTGCAAATCTAGCCAAATTGACTGTAGTTAGGAACTTCCACTGAGTAGTAATAACAGAAGGCATGTTCAAGTGCTATGCCATAGAAAAATTCAGTGGTTTCTAAAATAGGTTGCTGTAGTATGCCACAGCAAACTTACACTCTTAGATAGTTGGAATCTCATAATAAAGGAATGCATGCATTCCTGTATTTGGATTGTTTGTTAGAAATTATGAATTAAGCTACTTAAACATAAATTGCATTTATTCTGTTATACTTGTTAAAAGAGACTCCGTAGAGCTATGTGATTCCAATGCATTTATATGACTGATAACAGGAGTTTAAAAATTAGTTCTTTGTGTTTTATATAAAGGTGATATGGGGAGTTCATTTTTGCATTTATGGATATTTTAATGCTGTTGAAAATTTCAGGGTGGAAGGCCATCATTAGATATTATCAAACTGTTCCAAGACTGTTACTGTGGTTTTCTTAACCTGTTCTTAGAAAACTGTCATAAAAGTAGAATAGTAATTATTTTTATTCAGTAATCTTCATGATGTTAAATGGACAGTTGAATCTGCTATTTAACCAGTGAGCACATTTATAAATGCTTATTAGAAATAGATGAGGATGCATCTGGGTACCGAGTCTGACGGTGCTCAGTTCTTGACCTTGGCTTCTCAGTTACTCACACTTGCTAACATCCAGGAAATTCTCTTCAAATGTGTAAGCTCTTGCAGTGTGGCATTTGAGGAAAATGGCTGTTACAGGTTAGAACCTGATAGAAAATGCTGTTTTGATCCTTCTGCTATGTTACTGGTACAGTTCTTGTGTTCCCATGCTTTCAAGTGTGAGATTATAATATAGTAGCAGAGATGCCTTTTGGGACAGAGATTCTTTTTTCAATGTCTGTGCTTTTGAAGTAAAATCACAGAATTTTGCCCAAGTTGGTAGGTTTTTGAAAAATTTACTAGAATCTGTTTGGATGTGTTTCAGCAGTTGAATTTTCTTCAAATTTAATCTTTGTGGGCCTGATGCTGGTCATACATCCCATCAAGGGCAATGTTTTGTGTCCAGATCCAGTGCCTGAGTGAGGAGTCTGTCTCCTCTGCTAGTGAGGATCCTGTTTGCTCTTATTTGACTAAGTCTGTGCTTATTCTATAGTTTTGGTTAAATGTATCTGTAAAATTAAATGGCTACATTATTTCTTCAATATAAATTTCTTCAATTTAGTGCTAAAACCAGATGATACATTTGAAATATTAATCGACCAAACAGTTGTCAGTAAAGGAAGTCTTCTTGAGAATATGATTCCTCCAGTAAATCCTTCCAAAGAAATAGAGGATCCCACTGATAAAAAGCCTGATGATTGGGATGAGAGACCAAAAATACCTGATCCAAATGCTGTCAAACCAGATGACTGGTAAGGAGAACATTTTAATTTTTACCATGTCTTTTACATACAGGTTGTTTACTTGAAAGATTTGACTGGCTTTATTTTGGGGTTTGCTAATGACAGTTGGAATACATTTCACTAAAGGCACTGAAGTTTGAAAACATATTTGAGGTGCGCATAAGGAAACAAAATCATTATTTGCTGATTTTGTGCCCTGCATGGTTGCAAGTAGTAACTAAGCTTGCTACACATGAATAAGAAGTTTTTTCTACCTTATAGTCCTAATTTACAATGAATTTCTACTTCTGTGTGAACTGCTGTTCTTACAGCAACTGAGGAAGAGTAGGGAAACCTCAGTGGGAAGACCTGACTGACACCTGCCACTTGATACCAGCAATTTGTGGACTAAATAGCACTATAAAACAATGTAAATATAATCCAGATATTTATAAGCAGATAATTATATGGGTAATGCTCATGATCAGTGAGTCTAATTCTGTCATGTTTTTGAAAATCATCCCTTTCATGCCAGTTGTAGTCCTCTGAACAGAGCATTGGTCCAAAGTCAGGCTGCTGTATTTTCTAACATAAATCTGTAATTGAAGGGATGAAGATGAACCTGCCAAAATAGAAGATCCTGATGCTGTTAAGCCTGAGGGGTGGCTTGATGATGAACCTCAGTATGTTCCAGACCCTAATGCAAAAAAACCAAAGGACTGGTATGTGCAGATTGTAATGTGTTTTGCAGATAAGACTGTTCTCTGTGGCAGATTATTAGTTGTGGAAGTCTGTCCAAATCTCATTGTCTTCTGGGGCAGTAAGTTGGAATGTGTAAGGTATGGCCAAATATTTGTTGGTGTGGGGGACTGCTTGTATAAAAACATGAACTTGTCCTTGCCTTGTGTTTTCTGAAGATATATAAGTAAAAACAGAATATGAAGGTTCACTTTGAAAGAATTTGCTACAGTTTAAGTTGATAACTTGAAATCACAATGTAAGTCTTCAAGGGATCTCGAAGCATCCTGGGTAGAGGATGCTTAGAGGCAGGAATGCAATTGAAGTCGGTCATGCTGTGGTAGATACGAACATGTGACCTTTAAGTAAAAAGGTGTAGCACTCCTTAAAAAAAGTGTTTATACTGTTAGGTGAAGTTCTTTGAGCTGGTCAGAGTTCTGAGGTTGTTACAACAACACACATAGACCCTAACTTCAGACTGCCAGCGTTTGATACCTGGCTGATTTTGAAGCAGTTGTTTGTAATTTTTTTTCTCTCTAGGGATGAAGAAATGGATGGGGAGTGGGAAGCCCCTCAGATCCGTAATGCAAAATGTGAGACTGCACCTGGTTGTGGAGAGTGGGTGCGTCCCATGAAGAATAACCCAAAGTATAAAGGAAAATGGAGAGCACCTATGATAGATAATCCTAACTATCAGGTAATAGTCAAAATATTGGTCATGGCTAAAAGGTACAGTCAGCAGAGCAAGCAAGTCAAAGTAGTATATTTACTTAGGCTTTTCTGCAGTGTGTTTATATTTTAGAATGAGTCTGAATAGCCTCACTAATTTGAGACTTTTTTGCTTTTAATTTGCTTTTTTTTCCTTGAAGTATACTGGGAAACAGTAATGCTTCTTGTATTAAAACAACTTAGCTGTTTAAAGTTGCCGTTTGTACAGTTTTCATTGATACCATTTATTTAGTATGGTCTTCAGAATTGTATTCTGAATTACATTGGGCTTTTAAATGTCAGTCTGTTGAATTAGTCCTTTTTTTAATATTAACAAATGAAGCCTTTCAGCAAGCAGATTGCCTTACTAGTTCAAGGAAGCTTCAATTTTGGATAATTAAAGTCCTGTCCTTCCCTTCAAATATAAGAGGTAATCAGCTGGATATTAAAGAGAGTAATGGGAGCACTTGAAATTGATGTCTCAGAGGGTAAGATCCTAAGCAGGTTTGCAAACAAAATTTGGCTCTGATTTGCACAGGTACCATAAGGCTGAATTTTCCTTTCCTAAAATTTTCTCTAACACTTCTGGTAAGAGTCAGTTATTACTGTAACCTCTACAGTAAACAAGAAAATAATTACTTAGGAGGTCTGCCCTAAGCCATAAAACTGAGACCCATTTGCCAAAATCCTACAGGCTATTTCCAGTTCTGTTTTAGATAGATTAAACTCTACTGCTTGTCTTTTTAAAGAAAAGTTCTTATTATTTTGAAATCTCTCTCAGAAGTTGTTCTTTTGGTGAGCTATAGGTAATGTGATTATGTTTGTTTCCATTAACAGGGTATCTGGAGCCCTCGGAAAATACCAAACCCAGACTATTTTGAAGATCTTCACCCATTCAAGATGACTGCTGTCAGTGCTATTGGTTTAGAACTCTGGTCTATGACATCTGATATCTACTTTGATAACTTCATCATCTGTTCAGAAAAAGAAGTAGCAGATCGCTGGGCAGCAGATAGCTGGGGCTTGAAGAAATTAGTAGCAAGTGCTAATGAGGTATAAATTTTGCTATGTTCTTGATAGTAGAAAGTAGTAAGAAAGCTGTGCTGTTGGAAGAATTTTCTGTCCATGCTGACAGAGTATTAATTTGTCTGCAATTAATAATTTTGCTGAGTAACTGATAGGTTTCCTGTCTTGTAGTTTGGCTTTTTACCTTTCCCAAATGAATATTTTCTTGAGGTTAAAAGGGTACTGCATTTTACTTAAACACCTAGTAAGAAATTGACTTCCTCTGAAGCCTTCTGCTGTTCACATTGATATCCAGTAATCCAGTACCTGACAGCAAGTGAAAGAATGAAGGCTGAGTTACTTTATTCAAAGTAACTCCTGCCTCTCGCCCCTGTTTTCCCTTATGGTTATATCCATGATATATATTCTTTTGATGCTTCCTTCCCATGAGGAATGAATAGTCTAGTGTTTGTTTCTGTTCAATAATTTTAGGCCTTTGGCTGTTTAGATGTGTGTATCTGCATTTTGTTTGTGTAGTGCACTTTGACAGCTTTCCTCTCTCCTTCTCTGTGCTGTGGGATGGATCTGCCCTGCCATATGGGATCATGGGCCCTACCTGCACTCCTGTTTCTGTTTAACAGTCCTCTGTTCTCTTTGATTAAATGGCAACAGCAGGCTACTGTTCTGGAGGAGAAATGATGTGTTGGTGGCAAATGTGGCCAGTTCCTTATAGCTGCTGTTTGTCACAGAGTGAGCAAGTAGCAGCAGCATATCTGTCCATGCAAGCAGGAAAACTGTCTCTTCACACAACCTTGCCCTTTTCCAAAATGTTTGGGTTTATGTCTGAACTGGTATCTGTACCTGTACACACAATGGCAAAAAAAATTCCTTTGAGTCCCCTTGTTCCACTGTGCCTCTCAAACTTCCTTAGCTGCTGATGTACCTCTTACAGAGATGCACCAGGCACTTACCTGAGAGTCTCTATAAGTCAGAGCTGGGAGGACAGTTTACTCCCTGAATAATTGGCTGTCAAAGGAGAGAAGGTGATAGTACAAGTGGAGCCAGCATTGCTCCTCAGGAGCTGCTGCCCTCAGGCTCTTGATGCTTTGGGAGCTTTCAGCTGAGTTGGTACAGTGTGCAGGTATTACTTTACAAAGCTGAGTTGTGGCTAGTCTGGTGTGTTTGGAGTTCTACATCTGTTCCTTCTTACTCAACACCTGCCACTTTTTTGCAATTGGTCAAGTTGTTGCTTTACCAGTACTGAAATGCATTATTGCTATAGTCATTAAAAAGCAAAGGTAAAGAAGTGTTTTGGACAATATAAAGGTATACAGTACACTTCATAAACTTATTTAAGTGTAGAGAGGGATATAAATGCAATTCTTTTAATTTAATTTTTTTTAAAACACAGCCTGGTATGTTTAGTCAGTTGGTGACTGCTGCAGAAGAACACCCATGGCTCTGGGTTCTTTACATCTTGACTTTAGCTCTCCCCGTTGGTCTAACTGTGTTATTCTGCTGGCCAGGAAAGGTTAGTGACATTTACTATATTTTTATATGGTTTTATTCTTAATACTTTATTTGGACACTCTTGAGCATCTGTGCAACAATGTGCCCTTTTAATATGCCATCGGTATTACTTAGCTTACAGTGCCTGTTTAATTCTTAATTGGAGTTGAAATATAAATAGATTTTTAATTTGTTGTAGAAATCAGATGAATATATTGACTTCAAAAAGCCTGATGTATCTAAGCAAATTACAAAGGGAAAACTAAAAGAAGAGACAGAGGAGTTTGGAGATGATGAACTAGAAGAGGAAAAAGAAAATGAAGATACTGATGAGGATGGTAAGATGAGTAAGAGTGTGTCAGCTTGCAGTTTGGTTAAAGACATGAATAGAACTAGTTCATGGATTGCATTGCCAATAATTACAATCTGTTTTCTTAGACTACGTGAAATGTGCCTTGCTCTGAGCCTTTTTTTGTCTTTGGTAACTTCCAGCAAGTGGCATCCTGTGGCTAATAGGTCTGATAAATATAAGCAGAAAGTAAGGCTCTACTCAGCATTTCTGCACTTTCAAGAAATAAACATGCTTCCAACACCGTTTTTAAATGTTTGTAGACAGTGATACATATGTTGTCCCTTCTAAATATTTCAAAATATTTCATATATTAAAATTATTTTAATTTTAATTAAACATTTTAATTATTCAGATAAAAGTACCTGAAGCAGTTAAAGTCACTGTTCTTTAAAATGTGTCTGGAATAGCTTTAAGTCTTCTGACATAAATCTGCTTACACCTCTCTGGGAGGGTTATACTATTCTGTTGGTCACTGATTTGAGTTATTCTTGCTAAAATTGAAAATACAGTAGGCTTGAAATTCTGAAGTCTGCAGCTTCCTTTATGTTGCTTTTTGGCGACCTATTGCACACCTGCAGAGGTGTGTCCTGCTGCCCAGGGAGAAATTAATGACTGAGTAGGTTGAGCTGTACTCCAGCATCCAAGGATAAAATCATCCCATGTTACTGTATCAAGGATTACTGGCTGCTACTCAGCTGTAGCTTTGAGGTGCTGTTAGCATTTCCCTGTGTCTATATAAAGAATAAAAATCAAACACCTGACTTCCACTGCATTATCTTGACTTTGATGAGAAAATTTTTAGCTTCAGAATTCTGCAAGATTCTGCCTCTTATTTCAGTCTTCCTTGGTGAGAACAGTAAGTGACAAGGGACTAGCATGGATAGAGACATAGCAGACATTCATGTTGTGGTGGGGTCTTTGTCTTGGTACTGATATCACCTTGTATTACTGACTGAAATTTGGTGGGTTTTGTCTGTCTTTGCACCATGTTCCATGAGTGTAGATGGCATCTGTCTGTACAGAAGACATCACTCATCAGCAGCAGTTCCCATGCCATTACTGACAGAATTGAGTACATATTTGGCACAGTGCTTGTCACACCAAACTTAGTCCATTTGCCTTGCTATTGGAGAGCCTTACCAAGGCACTTCCTTATTCTGGTTATGCCACATACATTCTTTACTTCAGCTTAAATTGTAGGTGTGTGATTTCAGTGTTGTATCTTCCTACATTTTCCTTTTGATCTTACTCTACTCAACCTCTTCTTTGCTCCTGAATTGCAGACTCTGGTTTATTCTACCTAGTCTCGATGCAAAACATAGTTTGTACACAATATGCTGCAGTTGCAAGGCTGCCATTCCTCAGTTCCAATATTCAGTTAATTTATTTAATTACAACACATCACTTAATAAATAATACCTTAAAATGTGTGTTTCAATGTTAGAAATAAGGCCCGGGCAATTGCAGAGGAACACTGTTCAGCTCCTACAGCTTTCTTAAATTGTACTTGGAACAGTTCATGGTGTTGCAAAGGTAGGTTCTATTTTAGACTGTTACTTTTAGTTACTAAAGAGGACACAGAGTAAAACTAACCTAGCTCGCTTTTTTATGACTAATCCAGGGTTTTCAAATAAATTCTAGGCTTCAGAGGGAAGGATTACACTTTGCTGTCATATGACTTCATTGTTTCTTGATTTAAGAAGAATTGCTTAGCTTCCCTCAGCTTCCTGCCACCTTTTACATTTGCAAGTTGAAATCTTCCCTTTTTTTCTATTGCTCTTTTGTCTCTTTGTGTCGGAAAGCATTAGAGAATTTGTCTTCTGCCTCCTTTTCCTCATTCTTTTTGCTACAGAGAGAAGAGAAATGGAGGAGACAAAAAGAGAACATATAAAGGATAATACAGAGAAGATGGGAAGGGAGGCTTCTGTTTCAGGTACTGGGAAAGGGAAGCAATTTGGGCCAGGACTTGCAAGTGGGTCTCCCCTATCTGTTTTCTTCCCTCTGCTTCCTTGTTGATGGTAGAACTTTAGGCTGGTGGATGCCAGCTTCCATCAGGTCCAGATGCAAGTTTCCTCTTAGATTTCTCTCTATGATATCCATAGTCATAAATATTTTCTACTAGTATCTTTGTCTGCTTATGATTTTTACGATTTTTTTATGATTTTGTTCCTTCATAGTCATTACCTCCTCCTTCGATTTTTTTGGAGTTGAAGGCAATGGAGTTTTGAGCTGTGAAATACTGAGTGACTTGAAATCCACATTGTATCTTGGGACCATTTAAAAAAGAAAGAAAAAGGAAGTGCAGCACAACAGCAAATTTTAGAAACACTTGACAATTTCTTTAACACCAGCGACAATGAGTTGCTGGCAGAGTACTTCTTGAAGGGCATTGTCCATGGGCTTTACTGTTTTATTTTGTTCTGTGTTAATTTTTGTGGCATTGTCTATTTGTCTGCTTTGTCTCCTTGCTTTCTTTGACCTGTAGAAAGATATTGCAGGAAGTAAAAAAATGTTGCCACAGAATGGAATTTCAGGGGCGCAGTCTGAACCTTATTTGTCAAGTTCTACATTTATTTATATGAAATAATGCTTAAATTACTATATGGTTAAATTTAAAATAATAATTTTAAATAGCATATTTTTCCACTTCTGGGTTCTATAGCTTCTGATATATGAAGTACTTTTTTGGGAGGGTTTTTTCACTTCTATTGTAATTCGTACTTGTGGGAGGAGCTGGATTTGCATCATTTGTCATTTCCAATCTCTTTATTAGAATATGACCAAAGGCTTTGTGAATTTCTGCCAAGCTCTTCTATTAAGGGTTTATTTTTAGGACTGAGATCTTTGTCTGCATCTTTCTTAAACATGATCTTCATTATTTGGTCATATTTCTCCTTTTGATAATAGAAAGAGAGACATAGTACACATGAACCAGGTGTACTGACATATGGCAAAACTAACTTCTTAGTTCATAACAGTTAAATGAAGCTCTGTTTGGCTCAATTTATAGCTATATTGCAGACAAAGTTCTTGGGACTTCTCAGTACAAAGATTCGATTTCCTCAGTTTGAGACAGAAGTCTCAAATATTTTAACAAATCAGGTATTTCTAGATTTTCATCACCAAGAATCAGGAGAGTCATGTCTGATATCTGACTACATTCTTAATTTGTCTGGATACTTTTGTTTCAGTTTAACTCGGATGCAACAGTAAGAATTTGGTGTGGGTACAGATTTTTGGTATTTGTTTTTGGTTTCTTCCTATTTTTTTCACACCTAAGCAGTGCTTATGAGACGTAGGTGTGACCTGACAAGGACAGAATTGAGCACTACTTCACTGCTGTTTTTAAATAAGCCACTGGCAGACTGTTAAGTTGCAAAATGCCAACGAATATCCTTTCTGTCAGATTTAAGATTTGTTTACTCTTGATATTATAAAGAATACTGGTAGTGCAAGCTGGACATACTTTGAATGAGCTAAGGGGAGTACAGTGCTTTTCTGACTAGTTTCTGCATTGCAAAAATGCACTAGAAGGGTGGAAATAAAAAGCTGCTTATCCCTCAAACAAAACAGTATGTCCAAAGAATTCCCTGCTGAAAAGGGGAAGTACCCTTAGGATGTAGGTGTCTCCCATGCTGGATGACTGATAACTGCAATATTTTACTTCCCCATCTAAATCAGAATTTTGTCAGTTATCCTGTTTTGGACTCTGCTGTCAAAACTGTCCAATACAATAGCTAGTTTTAAAGTAAAGTAAATCAAGTCCTTTTAAGTCAGTTACAAGTCTGAAGACAGAATGGACTATAATGAAAAGAGGCAAAGTTGGAGCTGTTAAAATTGGTTGTTAAATCTGGCAGTTATTGCTTTCTACTAATTCATGAGAATACTACTCTGTATCCTAGAGATGTTTTTATGGGTTATTCTAAACAAGCAGTTCATTCTAGGACTGAAATTGGCTTATTTTCCTTACTGGTATGCCTGGATGTAGTATATCATAGTAATATAGTTCTGTTTATGAATTAAAATTAACTTCTTCTGCAGAAGGTGAAGGTGGTGAAGATATTTATGATGATGAAGAAGAAAATGGAATTCCAGATGAAGAAGAAAATGAAGTTCCAGATGGAAGTCAAGAAGGTGATAGGTCAAATAAATCTGATTCAGAAGATGAGGTAAATTTGCATTTTTCCCTGCTTTCTCCTTGCCGTTGTCTGACATCGTACTTTCAACTAAGCTCAGTTACCTACAAGTGTTTTTCTTCTGTTGAGCCATAAAACAAATTGTGAGATAGAAATATGCTTTTCTTTGAATTTGACACCTCAAATGCTCTGCATAAATACAGTAGTAGCATAAATAGTATAGAAGTGGTCGGGCAGCTCCCTAAACGTGAAATATTTTTACAGGAATGTAGCTTTTAACAGATTATTAAATTAATTCAAAGTCTTGAAAATTTGGATGCTGCAGCAGATTGGTCAGTTTTCATTGTGCTTCTCAACTGTTAGAACATGCTTACAACTGAATAGCCTTTTCCCAAGACCTAGAAAAACCTTAAGCTTTTTAGTTACATTTTGGGGTTTTTTATTCCAAAATAAGGTGTTAAGCAAAATGACAATACTGTTTTTGAACACAGCATCTGCAGTTTCATTTTTCTTGTGCAGATTAATCCAGTCAGCCAGATATTCTATAAAATTATTTTCATAAAATATCATTGTATAATGGAATTTGTGCTTTTCTAGTTTGTCAGCTACTCATTATTCCTTCATTTAGAAACTGCTAGTGTCTGAAACACTTTGGATCCACCCATTGATCATCTTGTGCTTGTCACTCCTTAAATGAGTCACTTTCCAGGTTAAGGAAGTTGTTTAATGTAACGTTAACTCCTTTTCATGTACAACTCTTCTAGGAAACTGTACCTTGCATGAGGTTGCGTTGTTTCAGCACTAAAAGTCTCTGTTAATTACCCCTTATTCTGTACTCTCTCTTGTTCCTGTAAGAAGTTTTCTTTTCCTTGTCCATTTATCCAGCAATACAGTATCTACTAAGATACACGTGACTCCTTGTGACAGTAATAGCAAGCTCTGAATGTGTCTGTGGCATTCCACAGTGTCCCAGTGAGGCCATGGCCTGCTTTTCTTTGAGTGTTTTCAGTGTGTAGGTGTTTTTGTTGGGAGTTGTCTGGAGCACATCATGTACCCCATGTCCTCACTCAGGCTGGGCCACATTCTGTCAGCTGTTCTTCTAAAGGAGGTGCCTGCCAGTAGGTGATGCAGGAAAGGGAGGAAGCAGTGCCTGCTATGAGGATGGATTTCACGCTGGAAAGGCTTTTTCTGTGCCGCTGTGAGCCCATCGCTTTTAAACGGGAACACCACATCTGATTTAAGGACAGTTTGCTCTGTTTGTAGCTCTCCAAAGGGAATAGTTAAAATGTTTTAAATGCATCTTACTTCAGAAGTGGAAATAACATTAGCAAAAGGTCCTCTTTAAGGAAGTTGGTAAACTAATTTAAAAGTTACTGCTTTTAAACCAGCAAAGACACAGGCAAAAACAAATTTCTGTTAAACTTGTTTCAGTTTAAACATACATCTCTCTTTTCTGAATATAGAAATGAAAAGTCTTCTACCACTTTATTAATCATTACATGAGTAGTGTGGAAGAAATGTCCCATCACTTAAGCACTGCATTAGTGATAAAATGACTGGGGAAGAGGAATAACATAGTGTGCCAGTTTCAATAATTAAAATAAGTTTATAATGTTTACGCTGAATTTATTTTTTTTCCAGAAGAAAGAAGCTGATGAAGGAATGGGAGATCGTCCACTGAAATCAGTGCGCAAAAGAAGAGTACGAAAGGACTGAGTTATTTCCAGCTGGTGTTTGCAGGTCTAGAGACAGTGACGGTAACTTTTGCTGTGCCACTTCAGTGGGCCTGGCAAATTGCTGAGCTTTGATGGGAAAAGGAGGAGTTCATTGATGTATAACCTCCTATTTTAATTCTCTGGCCTCATTAACCATCCCAAACTTCCTCAATTCCCCCTTTTTTAAGGATAAAAGCTATCTGTGAAGAGTTAGCTGGTATTTCAAATTCAAAATAAAAGGGAAATTACAAGCTGACCAACTGATTTTTAGGTGAAGATTCTTAAGATTTGAAGTTTCTTAGAAATTAGTATTAGTTGGAGATAAACTTACTCTAAATATTTTTTTAAATAAATGCATTATAATACTTTTGCAGCTCTAGCACAAAATAAGCTGTTTACAGTTTTCAGCTTAAAGAAGATGGTAGTATAGATGTAGCATCTATAGCAGTTCACATTGCTATGAGAAAAGGTATTATTTTCTGTGCAGAGCTAAATGCAATAATTGTTTTTGTATGATGATTTTGTGCTAGGAACGATTTTTATTGTAAATTATTTATTTTAGTTGATCTTGTTACATGGTTGGTCACCTGTTCACTTTAGGCATTGGTTGCAGTAATTTATTTTCAAGATATATTTTAAAATAGAATACAAGTGGTAATTGATGTGATTTGTTTTACTCTTGAATGCAGGTATCAAATCTGCGGGTCATATACAGATGATTTTTTCAAACTTTTATAGTTCTCATGTTCCAAACCAGAGTGGTATAACCCGTTTATAGAATACTTGCTAAGTGTATATTGTCACCTGAAAATATTTATTAATTCTTGCTTAATATGAAATTTATTAATATAGATAAGAATTTTTGATGGATTAAGTTTTTTACGATGTGAGTAACTTGGGTATTCTCATAGTTTAAATAAACTGCTTATTGTAAAGAAACATTGTTTCATTGAAGTTCAGCTGTATATTAAACAATAAAATTTCAGTCACCAGAAACCTCTTGCTGCTTGGCAGCTGCCTGTAGTAGTAGTAGAATGTGTAAATGCTAGCAAAAGTAGTCATACATTACAAACAAAGTAGAAATACATTAATTCATAAGGAATCTAACAGATTTTCTTGTGCCTGTCTGCTTTAAAAAGAAGTATTTTCACAGCACATTTCACAGAAGTCTCTTAAGAAATGAATGCTTAACCCGAATGAAGAAGCCAGTGTTGTCAAGTGCTTGTTATGAAGTGTTCAGAAGTAAATTACACTTGACTTCTATTTGGTGTGAATTACATGGAAATGTCTCTAGGTTTTTGTTTAATTCGGGGCTTTTTGTGTCTTTTTTAAAGTTTATTGCAAGTTCCCACCTCTTTATTTAGGGCCTCCACGCAAAAGGTGTAAGAAGCGAAGAGTCCAGGTTACTCCTCAGCAATAGGCAGAAGCTCTTAGCAGTGTAGCATCCTGCTGACAGCAGTTACTGTCGGAGCTCACCTTCTAAATGAATTACATCATTTCAGCTCACCTTTTAAATGAATTATGTCTGAGTCTGATAGAAGTCCTTTGGAATTGTTGCAGCATTTGGGTGTCCTGGGGGTCTGGTTTGTTTGTTTTCTTAGGGGTTTTGGAGGGTTTTTTTCCTCTGATATGTGATAGTTACTATCGTTTCTTTGATGTGATTTAGTTAGTCCAGGGATTGGTCACCCCATGGGGGATGCTCATCTTCCCTTAGGGTTTTGAATTTAAAGTTCCCATAAAGTCTTGATTGATGCCCCATCAGCTTTGATCACCTAGAATCTAGAGATAGTATACATCCTTCTGCACATCAGCTTACTTGGATCTAGATTTATGCTGGTAATTAGAGCAGAAATACCAGAGATGTTGAGGATTTAAGGCTCTAGAGGTAGAAAGCCGGGCAAAAGGGCAACCCCTGTCCATTGATACAATGCAACAATGAGACTTCACACACTTCCGTGCACAGTCCAATTTTATCTGAACAGGTATTTCAGGAAACATGGTTCATCTTGCTGTCATGGTTGCTTGAAAGATCTTTAAAATTAACAAAATAATAATTTTCAGTTCCAGCATGTCTTGCTATTAAAACTGTCAGTAATCTTTGGAACTCTCTAAGTAGCAAGACCTCTACAGCCTGCATTCCCTCTGACTCTGTAGCTTGGTGAAAGAGCTCTTACTGAGGATGCCAGATCCCAGACTGAACACTTTATATGCAGGGAAGGCCAAGTAGTACTGAGGCCCTTTTATTTAGTTACAGTTGAAGCTACTCTTCAGTTGGCATCTACATTCATGAAGGCACGATGAAGTAATAATTCTGGATTCTGTCTAATGTAAAGTTCACTAAAAGTGTAGGACAAAGTTTCTAACTTGGCTTAGCAGTCTCCCACATGGAGAAGTGCAAGTTTTAATGTTTTTTACAACAGTGGATACAGTCTACCAATCCTTTAACAAGAACAGAAATTTAAGATTCGTGGCTGAAACTAGCGAGTGAGTCAGGAACTGAAGCTTTGTTAAAACTAGATTCATTAACTCAGGTTTAATATCAAATACATCTGGTGTATCAGACAATTCAGCTATATCGAAACCTTTAAGATTACTAACCCTACTGCTTTTTCACCTTTTGACTACAGATATTTATGAGAAGTTTTAGGGTTTACAAATGTTAAACCAAACTAATTGAGACAAATGAAAAGTTTTTATTTGGTGTAAAGTCAGAAATACAACATCTTTAAAATGTTCATAAGTTAAATGAAGGCCACAGTAGTGGGATGTAAAATGGCATGGAGATGAAATAACTGCTGTATACACACTGATGGATAAAATACCACTATACAATACAAAACCATGATTTTAAAATGACCTTATATTGGGAATTGCTGAAGTCTACAAGCGCATGCTGTGTTACCATGTGATCTACAGTGCAGATGGAGATGGCAGTGACGTGACTTTAGAGCTACCATGGCTGTAATGCAATGCAATCTTCAGAAGTCAAGTGCTTGCTGTGATTTTTCTTCCTTTAATGCTCAAACTCTGCACTAGCCATGTGATCTACTCTACCTGCTAGCAATTCTTGCATTAATTTAGAGTTCCAGTAATGTGAGAAAGTAGTCCATAGAAGATAAGAATTAATTTTAGGTGTTGACAAGGACCCCATGATACAAATGGTATCATCCACTTTTATTCACTGGGTTTCTTGACCCAGACTTCTAAACAGCCCTCAGGACTGTACTATTAATGCTTTGTTTGCAGTCTTTTGACTCCGGTGAGCATCGTACAACCATTTTAAATGGGGAGAAATGGGCAACCTCACCTTTGGGAGGGGGGAACCTCACAATGTCGACTTACACTTGAGACACAGCAGTACCTAGCTAAGAAACTTGGGATTTGAGAGGGATTTATTATTCTATTACACTGACTCATTCACACCATGCTTGAGGGAGATCCTTGAACTAGTGGTTTCCTTTTAAAAGGTCAAGCAAAATGGCTTCATTACTGAAGCAACAGCTCAGTCCTAGCCAACATCCATAAGTAAGTCTGCAGTGCTGCTGTAGGGCAAGATGAAACAGATGCAACTAAGTACTGCTAAAATTTATATAGTTGTTTGTATTTCAGCTTCTGCTCTCCCTTAATACTGACTGTGCTGGACATGCTGCTTCTGTGAGAAGTGCTCAGACCCATCATCTGGGCTGAGCTCCCCTACAAAACCTAACATCCAAGACAGGAAAAACCAGCACCTTGACACCAGGCACTGCTCAGAGCAGCACAGCTTTGAAAGGCAAAATCCACCTTTGTTCCACTGCATCCTTCTGTGCTTTAGATGTTTCAAGAAGCACTTTGCAAATGTAGCTCTGAGGCAGGAAAACAGCTGCTCTGAGGCCTGAAGCAAAGATAAGTTTGGCACTGCAGGAGGAAAGTACAAGGCAGGAAGGAAAAGACTTGTTCTCAGTTCCTCACTGCACTGTTCACGAGCATGAGGAGCATTGCTGACCTCTTCTTACAAAGTTTATCACTCAGGTTTTTACTTAACTTTTCATCACACAACAGAAGAACTTCAGGAAGATCATAGATTGTGATGATGTGCCTGGGCATTCTTCAGGGAAATGGGAAAGTAGCAATGGTTTCAAGCATACATATTACATCTGATACTGCATCAGTTTGGTATTTCCCTGATAAGTTGCTTACCCTTGTTGCTCCTCTTACCTTCCCCCTTCCCAAAAACATTTGAGGTGTTTTTCTGTAAGTAAGCCCTGCAAACAATGTCATACTGTTCCTACTTCACAGAAATGCTTAACTGGTTTATAGGTTTTTGTTTTGTTTTGCAGAACTATGAACAGTACTACGCAGTAAACACATCTCAGGTGCAAAAAAGTGATGCAATAAACGCTGAATATTTTTATCAAATGGGGTTTCAACACAATATTGTAACACAATATAGTCAAGAAATCTACCTTAAGACCTCAGAGTACCAACAGACCTTTGTTTAACCTGACAAACGAATCTTCTTTTTAACAAGATATGGTAATTTTTAAAACAAATACAAAAATGTTCTAATTATCTACACTGCATTTGCACATTGTTTAATCTTAATACACAACCTTCTGTCTCCTGTTCACGATAATGCTCTTAATTCTGTTTATTATCAAAGTCTATAATCTCTGAGGATCCAGTAAGCCACAAACTAAAGTATTTTAGCTTATGTAGCCTATGCCAGTTAAAACAAAACAAAACAAAACCAGCAGCAATACAATGACATAATCTGAGCCAACCCTTACTTCCTTTTGCTTTTTGTGTCAGTTGTTTGGAAAACACTAGATGCTGACATCAGATTTTCTATATACTGTCCAAGAACTTGGTTTTCTGATTTCAGTTTCAAGTTTTCTTCCTTAACAGCATCTACTCGTGCTGAGAGATCTGCGAAGGTGATATTATAAGAAAAATATTAGACACTATTGCGAACAATAATGAGTATGTTCTACGGGCCTACTAGACTAGTCACACCTTTAATCCAGAAGGCATTACCGGAGGGTATTATGTTATAAAACATTTTCCTAGTCATCTTTTATCTAAAGGGCATTTTTCGTCTATTATTTTGTAGTACAGTATTTTGACCCACTTGTTAAACTGAATGCTAGTCCGTAAGTTTATTACTCTTTTGAATTAAGCTATTGCAAACTAAATTACTTAGAAACAAGAGTTCAGTGATGAGCAGCCTCAGATATGTGTCTTCTAATAAGCACAGACATACTAGCTGCATCACCTGTTCTGCTTGCTGTGTACTACCAAGGTTGAGCAAATGTAATGTTGCATAAAGAGGAAGAAAAAAACTGTTTCCAAGACCTTGGTTTTGTATCTTCAACCGCATTAAGTGACATACTTCTGGACACTGCGACTAAGGGCAGAGCAGTCAGGTTCTCTTCTTTTGCTTATTACTGTGTACTTGTAAAAAATCTGATATGTCAAGCTGCTAACCTTCCAGCGTGTGCTGCAGTTCCAAAACTTGATTAATAAGCCGTGTTTTCTCTTCTAATTCCACCTGATTCTCAGCCTCAACAGCTGCAATAAAGCATGAGAGTTTTAGCGCAACCTGTGTTAACAGTTAGAAATTATACTAAATAGAATACCAATGAAGTACAAGAACATTAAGAATTTATACCATCCATATCGGCGTTCATCATTGCGGTAGGGGCTCTTTCCACTTTTGAAGAGCGTTTTCTTGAGCGGTACTCTGCTTAAAGAAAAAAAAAATATGGAGGCAGCAGTTATTGGAACTGCCGTTATATTTGAATTTTAGATGTATTTTTCTAATTCTGAAGGGTCAGTGCTTTAGCCTAAGTCAGAGCAACCTTTTTCACCATTCTTTCATTATTTTTCCTAGGCCTCATGCTGTACGTACCTATGGTTCGTTGAGTAACTATGCTTCTGTTTACAAAAATAACTGATCTAGATTACTGCAAAGCATGAAATAGCGCCGTTTCAATGATGTAATCGCCGCCTTCTCAGCCGGGATCATTCTGGAACGGGTTATTCTAGACTGGCTATTGCTGAAGGCCGAAGCGGAACAGCTCTGCACTGTCCCCCCGCCACCCCTGGCCTGCGAAACGGCGGTGTTCGCCTCGGGGCCCGGCATAACCGCACCCATCCCCGCCTCCAGCCGCGGGACGGGGCAGGTGCGGGAGCAGCAGCACCCGCGGGCCGGGAGGCGCCGGCCGGGGCTTGGCAGCACTGCAGAGGGGCGGCCCCGCAGGACGCGGCCGGCAGCCGCCCGGCCCCGCCCGCACATCCCACCATGCACTCCCAGCCTGGGTCAGCCCCGCGCCTCCTTCCTCCCTCCCTCCCTCCCTCCTTCCCGCCCCGCTGCTGCCCCGCACCTGCCCCGCCGCTGCCGCCGCCTCCCGCGGGCTCTGCCCCGGCCCGGCCCGGCCCGGCCCGTCCCGCTCTCCGCCGCCAACGCGCCTGCGCCGCGCGCGGGGCGGGGCGGGAGCGCCATGGCCCCTCCCCGCGGCGCGGGCCGGCCGTGCCCCCTCACGGGCTCCTGCGGCCGTGCCCGCCCCTCCCGCCGCATCCCGCTGGGCGGCAAGCGGGATACAATGGTTCTGATCCATTCTCTCTGTGCCCATGGGCCGGCCGTGCCCCCTCACGGGCTCCTGCGGCCGTGCCCGCCCCTCCCGCCGCATCCCGCTGGGCGGCAAGCGAGATACAATGGTTCTGATCCATTCTCTCTGTGCTCATGGACGCGCCGGTGTTCAGAGCTGCGGTCCTCAATGGTTGGTCGCTCTACGTAGTGTTCAGAAGAGGTTAAGAAAAGATATTTGTTCCCTGGTGTGGGACCCCTTCAGATTTAGGTAGGTTGGCAGAGCCTGAGGAAGGTCCGAGGAAACAGCGCGTGTGTGGCTCCTGTCAGCTCCCAGGTGCTTTTCTGTGGAGCTCTGGGAGAAAGGAGCCTCCCAGAGGGAGTTTTCCTGCCGCACTTCAGTCCGTGTACACCCGGCCCAGCACGTCAGAAGCCTTTTCCACAGCAGTGTCCAGAGGAAGAAACTTTGGTTTAGCTCCGTGCCGCTGGGTCTCAGCGCTGAGATCGCATCACATCACACGAGAACCTCAGTAACTTTGCGGATTTGCTCTCATCTAATGGCTCAGTAGCTCCAAAACAACACTCCTGTGTCATTGCTTGGCTCCCTGGAGAGAATAATCCTCGCAGAACACGTTGCGCAGGATCCTCGCTTTAATGTCACAGCACAGTCCATGAGCCACAGCAAAGGGATGGAAAACATTCATGACCTGAGCTAATTTTGGTGGCTTCACTGAAGTGACTGTACTGCATAACTTGTAGTACTATGTAGCTTGAACCATATGTTGCAGTAAAATATATTCATATTGTATCTGTAAATTGCAGTAATATATCTAGTTGTAAATAAATAATTCAGTGCTGTGCAGACACTCAGGAAGATAAAGGCATTTAGGAAGTGAGCCCTCTACTGTATTTTTAAATACACTTCAGAAAGTGTATATTTCTAACATCATCTTCTGGCTGCCTCCACGCTATTATTGTGTCAATGACTTTTTTTAACCTTACAATCAGATAAATTCAGATTAGACTGAATGCTTTTCAAGGTCTGAAAATGTACTGCAATCAGAGTCTTGCTATCCATCTGTACTGGAAAATGAACCTGTTTCCAGTTCCATTAGCTAGTTTACTTAAACGTCTCTACAAAGGGCATTTTCAACACAGCAATCCTCCTTATTTCTTGCAAGCAGTCCTCTCAGGTGGTGGCTGGGCTTTAGGATCTTGTTGAAAAGTTTCCTTGATTGTTGTTTTTTAAATGCCAGATGCTTGCACTGTTTCAGTCTTGCTTGCTGCACTGGCAAACCTTGCAATCAAAAGAAAAGGTTCTCCTAATTCTTTCTAATGAGACAATCTGCAGCACTTGCATTAACAGGGGAAAATATTATGGCCATCTTCTCCACGTGTGTACAAATGGATGGAGACCCTGCTTACCTGGTGAAGGATGTGCTGTGTTTTTATACTGTAAGAGGGGGGAAAATTATTGTGGGCTGATCTTGAGGAAACACACCCCTCTGCTGCAGAAATTCCACTTTTCTTGCTGCATTAGAGTTGCAGATTATTGTCAAAACTGTCCCAAAATGGGGAAATCCTTGATGTTAAATTAGAGGACAGAATGGAAACCAGACATCTTGGCTCCTGTGCTGCTGTAGCTAAAACAGTAGTAATTTCAAGAGCTGCTGGTTTACCTCCTGTTTCCTTTTTGGTATGTGTACCGTTGGACTTCATTCTACTTTGCCTGGCTGTGGTTTCTCACTGTAGTACTTTCTTTTGATTCTGAACTCTAAGCATGAGCACCAGGATGAACACCTTTGCAGAAATCAGCCTCTGTGAGAGGTTTTTTTGGTTTTCCTATAGAGAAAGCTGTTGTTCTGAGCTTCCACTGTTGGCATTGCAGAGGGGTTATCAGCAGAGAGCAGATGACATTTCTAGTCTGCAGAGTGCTGTGTGTTATGAGGTTAGCTTTGAACGGTCCAGGGACCAAAAAGTTTGAATTGATACTGCTAGGTGCAAATTCCACAGAGAGAATGCCTAGATCAATCCTGTGTTCTCTTAAAAAGGCTTGCATTCCTAACCCTTCCTCTGTTTTCCAGTGCAAAAAGGCAACTCCAGAATTCTAAATATCCAGTGCACCACTACTTTTAAACAAACAAACACCAAAATAACATGCACACACTCAAAAACCCCAAAACACAAATGCAAAAATGACCAAACCAAATATATCACAGAATAAAAGTCCACACCCCAAAGTATTCTCGTATGAGAAATCAACCAAGAAACCAGAAACTTAACATTATCACGATTTACCTACTGCATTTTAAAATTCCTTACCTCACCTGTCTTGCATTGCATAATATGTTAAAAATTGTGTGCACTTTAAATGTATAGCTTGAGGGACTTAGGAAGTATCCCCAACAATCAGGTTCCTTTTATAACACAGAATGTGTCCCAGGGAAGGCAGCTATGCATATTATGACACCAAGTTGGGTGGGAGTGTTGATGTGGCAGGTCCTGCACTTGGGTCACAACAACCCCAGGCAGTGCTACAGACTATTTTCTAAGGCATTTAGTTAAATCAGAGGAGGCATTCGTGATATTGTCATTATATTAAATTTATAGCAACAAGTTTCAGTTTACAAATGCAGCTATCTATACTTACTTGTATCCTAAGTTCTAGTTAGAGTTTCTAAGAGTAGCTGATGTCACTGGCAAAAGGAATCAATTTATTCACTTTGACTGAAAGAGTAATTTTTGCTTGAAATAAAACAACCTCCCTCAGATAAAATGCATCATTAATAGTTTACCTGACTTCATATGCAGGTAAAGTTACAAACTGAGAGGAGAGGATTTTATTGCTCTGTGCTCAGACTCTCAGTCATTGCTGCTAATGACAAACATTTTCAGACATTTTATTTCTAAAACTCAGTTTTACATCCTGTTTTTCCCATGGCACACAGTGCAAGCCAACAAGCCTCTGACTTCCCTTCTGGCGACGTTCCAGGCAGCAGAGGCGCCTGCAGAAGCTGACTGATGACAGAGGCTTCACTGTTCACCACCACAATAAAAACGTGTCCTTTTCTTCACTCACAGGGGGAGGCATTGTAAGTATTGCTGAGATGACTTTGCTGTTGGAACTGTACTGTTTGCTCCTTTCACTAATTGTTGCCACAAAGAAAAGGACAGAAAGGAACACAAGTGGCTTAAGTGTTTTTCTTTGCGTTGCTAACTGTTGAGACCTTTTACATCAAATCTTCATGCTTTTGTATCTTTGCAGAAATAACAGACTCTGAGGAGGTTGTTTTTTTTCATGTAATGTTGCTTTACACCACATTCTCTGCAATTCTTATTACTCTTTCAGAATAACCTCAAAAAGCTTTTGTATCCTAGTGCATATTCTTGAGCAAATTTACAATGGGGGTCTTCTGTCAAATGCAGAATTTGAGTACTTCTTAGATTTTGCTTTTTCCAACTAAATCAATTTATGCAAAATGACCAAATATTTGGCTTACATTGTTCTCACTCATCTATGTCCTTATTTATTGTGTATGGCTTGGTTTTGCCTTAGGTCTGAGTGAGAATGGGACCTCATCAGATGATGCAACCTGTCAGCATACAGTTGGAATGAAAAAATGCTGTCTCTTTAGAAAGGCTACAAAAAGCAAGCCTCAGGAGGCCATAATTTCTTTTTATCCCTGAAGAGGCCTGCCTTCATATAGCTACATATAGATATATAGCCAACATATAGCTGCATCCTGTCCTTTGCAAGACTGACCATGAGTGCAAAAGTTCTCATTTCTACTGACTCCACAAAAATGCATTTTTAAATAGGCTGAGGAACTGAACACTTTGCTGCTGTGAATACCAACATATATTACATAATATGTATCATCTTAACTGTTTGATCCTCCTTGTAATCATCAGCCATAGGTTTGCCATCAGTTTTTGTGGAAGGATATTTAGCAAGGTTCCATAAAGCTTTACTGGTAACTTAATTAGATGAAAAACTGTTTTGTCTTTCTATAAGTTAAGGGTTTGTATCTGCTTTTAAAAGGAGGGGTTTACATGAGAAACATAGTCACTAATGTTGGTTTTCTGTAAGGCAAATTTGAAAAAAGAGTAAGATAATTTCTAGGTACTCTTCAATGAGTAAAGAGGGCCTTGATCTGCTTATTCAACATTAATCGCAAGTGCAGTAAAGAAATTTTTGCAGATGTTGGACAACATTTCAATGTTTTGTTTTATGTTTGGTTTGCTCTGTTTAGGTTGGTCATTTTTTGAGAGAACTTTATCTAGTGCTTTGAGTTTCTAAAATGAAAGATGTTTCTTTCATTAAAGGTGAAAACATTTTCACATGTTTTGCTTGATTTCATGTGCTGTTAATGTTGCTATTAAAATACTTTCCAGAAAGTTTCTATCTTGCTACCATTTTGTGTTTGCTTTATTTTACATGTTTTATTTTAATACCTGTGTACTTAACAAATAGAAAGATACTGCTGTTTTGAAAGAGCAATAGCTATTAAATATTCATAGCTTGTGCTTGGTTAGGGAGGCTCAGTAACCCCTGTTGCTTTGACAGAGTGGCTTTTCACTGTACCATGGAAACTTTGATATGAAAGCTGTGTTCTGATTATACATATATAGCATGTTGATCTCCTTTGCCTGTTTAGTATCTTTCCAGTATAATTTAAGTATTAGGGGGGAAACCTTATGCAGTAACAGATGTGCTTAAGTTCCCTAAAACCAGTGCACCCTTGTGAACCTTTTTAATATTTTAATATTTAATTTTTTTCATTTTAATATTTAAATTTTGCCTAAGGTTGCAAATGCAAGATGTGTATTCTATTGCCACCTGTTAACACCAAATGGGGCAGTTTGCTTTATTTCTTCCACAACCAATCCTCCCTCTGGGAAATATCTCCTGTTAATGGGCCATTGAGTGTTGAAAATTCCATCATCCATTGGGAGATGCTCCACCCAGGGGGAGGAGCCCAGCATTCCTACCTGGGTATAATCTGAGATTTGGAACACCACAGGCAGCCTTTTCTCACTGGATTCCCAGAGGAGCAGCTTTCTTTTCCACTGGATTCCCAGAGGAGCAGCTTTCTTCTCCGCTGGATTCCCAGAGGAAGACCAGGCCCATCTACACCACCCCTGGACCTTCAGAGGAAAACTCCACCCTTGTACAGGATCCCAGCTCCAGCAGAACCACACCTGTCACTGCAGGAGGGCTGAGCCACCATTGAATGGGACTGCTGCCAACACCCTGACCCACAGGGTGTCAGGCCATATTCTGACTCTGTATGACTCTGTTTTGTTTTCTATTACTGCATTTTTATTTTACTTTTATTTTTTTCCCTAGTAAAGAACTGCTATTCCTACTCCCATATCTTTGCCTGAGAGCCCCTTAATTTCAAAATTATAATAATTTGGAGGGAGGGGGGTTTACATTTTCCATTCCAAGGGAGGCTCCTGCCTTCCTTAGCAAACACTTATCTTTTCAAACCAAGACAGATTTTGGCGCCCAATGTGGGGCCTGAGGGCATTGAGAGAAAAGGGTGAAAAAAGGAATAACAGTTCTTGAGTAACCTATTTTTTTGTGTTAGATATAGAAACCTCATTAGGTGTCACCATGTGGTCTAGCTTACCCTACTTTGGGGGTGGCATGTGATTGTGGCTAAATTTCTCCCATTTGCAAACCCTTTTCTAAACATGGGTCCTATAACTAAGGCTACTGTGGCTGTTATCCAGTTTGCTTTATGGATTAATAAGGTGAGGAATTCATGGATTTTTAACTTCCTCTGGAAGGTGGGCACATGGATTCAGAGTTATCACACACTAACTCTATGTTTTTGGGGTTACTTTAATAATGGTACCTACTGTGAGGAAATGACCCCAGGGGAAATTTTCTCCCAACCCTTCACCCAGTTCTTTGCATCTACCCCACTAATTTTCAAAGGGTTCAAACCTTCTCTAAACACTAGTGATCTCATACAGTGGCTGGTGTTGCCGATAGGCCTGTTCTGTTTAGCATTCAGAGGTAAGGGAAGATTCACTTGGATAACCACCCTGACACCTACCCCGGAGACCAGGGATGCTGCCCCAGAACTTGACATGGCCCCAGGAACTGCGGGCACTGCCACAGAAACAACATTTTCCATTTCAAGGGAGGCTCCTACCTTCCTTAGCAAACACCTGTCTTTTCAAACCAAGACAATAATTAAGGAACACTTGCATGTAAAACATCGTCATTCTCAGACAAAGTCCACTGAGGATCTACATATTGCACGCCTCGTTTCCTTATTCCTTGCTTGAACTTGCTCTTGTCCATCCTGAGGAATCTTTTTCTCTTTCTCACTGTGTAGACTTTTAGGTTCCCTGCTCTACTGGAATTGATGTTGATCTCTAGTCTCACTGTTAGAGCCATAAGGCTCACTGTCTCCGTTAGCTTCAATGCCCCAGAGTTACTGTAATTAGTCTTAACTTCTGCTGGGAGAAGACTGTTTCCTACAAAGTGTATCATAGTCTCTTCCTGTTATAGGTTAGGAATTTTCTTATACTTTCTAACCTCCAAGTGTTGCCAGAAGAAATGGATCAGGGTTAACGTGTTCACCATGAATCATACTATATTTATCCTCTGTGCCTTCAAGCTATAAGCTTGCCTGAAAATGTCACTTATTTTCAGTTATTCTGGTTTTACTTCTACTTTCGGACTGGCAGTCCCCACCTCTTCACTACCAGGGGAAATGCTGTAATTCTGGTAGCAGATCTTTAACAAAGAAGCCTCTGTATTGTGAATATGAGCTTATATGAGCTTTCTCTGATCCTGGGTGTTCTGCTTCAGTCAAGAGTCCAGCAGATTTGAAGTGCTCAATTTCTGAGGTGCAGTACAGTCCTATTTGCTGTGTTTCTGTGGAGCTCTCTTATAGCAGTGACATCTGTCAGGGCTTAGCTTTGAGTATCAAGCCCCAAATACCAAGATTGACTTGGAAACCCACTGGCAGTTGGTGCTTGGATAAGAGGGTTTTTAACCTTGCTCTATTTTCTCATGGGTATTAACATTTTCCAAGCTGCAGGGTGCTGAGGTTAGAGCAGGAGAGGAGGCTGGTGGGTGTTTGCCTTCTAAGAAAGAGACTTGACATCTCATGAAAGACTAAGAAAGCCATATGGCAAAAACACCCCCCTGTGAGACAGAGCAGATTGAAACCCATCCAGTATTCAGAGTCATCCCTAACTCAGCTTCTTCTGGATGCTTTGCAAAGACAAGACGAACGTGCCACTGAATGCTGCCCCCTCATCTGTTCTTGATGTGTTACCAGCTGTGCAGCAGGTCACCAAAACTGTGTCCTACATGACACCTTTTCTCTACTCTTCTACACCTGCTACTGGAAAAGAGTGCGATTCATTGTCAGGAGAACCCCTCATAATTGTACAGCTTGGACCAAGCTCTGATAAATTGTTTTCTTGAGAATAGTTTGGGCCAACCACATCTTGGTGTCAGTAGCCCTATACGATGTACAAAGAAAGTGTGTTCAAACATCCAGCTCAGCCCCATCACACTAATATGGAATTGCTAATAGAAAATTATCTTCTAAAAATAAGATTAAGTTAGTGGAATTTGGGGCTTTTTAAAATATAGGAGGTAAATACAGCATGCACAATAACATTCTTAAAAAAAAAAAAAGGAGGGGAAGGAAATGTAGCTTGTATTGTTCAAAAATAAGCCCTCCAGAACCCTAGTAGTGCAAATTAGCACAGCTCTTTGGCAGCCATGCTGACATAATCAAGTTGATACTCTGGCCAGACCATTCTAAATAATTTATTATTAATTCATATTAACTCACTTCATTTTTCCACTATGTAGGACTCTCCTACTTCCCCTTCCAAGTAACTTTATTCTGTAAATGGAGAGGAGGAGGGTGGAGGGATAGGCAGTCTTTGCTTTTGTAGTTTCTTTCAAAACAATTAAATGCATAACAGTGAGGATTTAAAATATCACCTTATTTCCATTACCAATTAACTTGCATCACTTCTTGTGAGTTTTCACTAGAGTATGTCGGAGGTTTATTATTCTGTATACAGCATTATCTGTACTTTATTTGATAGTAGTAACTACCGAGTAAATACTTCTGTAACAATGTCTCTCTAAGCAGTGAAAGGCTCTATGTGCTCAGATGAGGAGTGTATATTACCCAGAGCTAATATATGAAAACTGTCGTAGCCTCGTAGCCTCCATACCCCCAAACCCTCGATTCTTAGCTCATCACAAGGCTTATTCAAACCACACAACAAAAAAAAAGTTTGTTTGAGGGTATTTGCTAAAAATACCTTGTACCTGGTAATCAGGACAATCTTGCCTGCTCTCACAGTGCTGTTATTCAGCCTGTGGAATTTGCATTGGATCAGGAGAGTACTGCAGTCTCTTACCTGAATCATCTGCCAAAGAAATGTTGGTGAACGTGCCATCCTCCTCATCCAAAGGTAACTCCATTTTTCTGCCTTTTCCCAAAGTTTCTGAGATGTGTGTTAAGCTTGGCAGTTGTCAGCCATTTTTGAGTGCACACGTGACTTCTCTGGTTAAATCTTTAATGAGTCCAGCACAGGTGGTGTTGGCAGCTGCACACGTCTTGCTCTGTGTGCCGTCTCCTCTGAACCTTGAGCTCTTTTGCGGAAATCGTTCAGCTGGAAAGTTTCTGACTTCTCACTGCTTTGACAAACAAATGCTGAACAAACACTGCTACTACAAGTTCTTTCTGTAACAGAATTGTATCCATCCTGGCTGACTTTTTGTTATCATTCGCCTTTATTTTCTCTAGGGCTGCACAAGGGATTTTCTTGGAGGGATTTTTTCATAGAGAAAAGAGCAAAAGTAACTTAGTGTTCAAGAAATGTTGCTTACAATGGACAGACCTGAGAGCAGCAATTTTAAAATACCATCTTCAAATACTTAGGAATGTGGGTGATTATATTTATATGAAACAGCTGCATCAAAACCAGATAGGTAACGTGAAAAAGTGAAGGTATATAAGTGAGTGTCAGATGTTCTGTAGTAGAAGACAGGAGTGAGGAAGAGAAATCAAGTTCAAAGAAAACCCCACTTTAGTCATCTTATTTTGCTTCTTAAAGAATGCAGGACATAATTTTAACATACAAATTAAAAATTCACCTCAAACTACTTACTTTAAGAATATCTTAAAGAATATCTTTTGTTTGTACTCCTGGAACACAATGTTTTTTCTTACAATTAATTAGAAAATATAAAATGAGCTTGATTGAAGACAGAATAGTGAATAGTGGAATCACTATTTTCAGGGTATTGTAACAGAATCTACTGTCCTTTATTGTTTTTTTTTTATTTCATATTC
The DNA here is from genome assembly GCA_039654755.1 of Calcarius lapponicus. Taxonomy (NCBI): domain Eukaryota; kingdom Metazoa; phylum Chordata; class Aves; order Passeriformes; family Fringillidae; genus Calcarius; species Calcarius lapponicus. The sequence goes on along the minus strand of CM077466.1, from coordinate 63,759,016 downwards.
AGAAAAAGACTGTAAACTAAGAGTGTTGACAAATACTTTTTTTCCTAATTGTAATTCAGAGCCTTTCTAAAGTCTCCCTAAAAATCAAATTCTAGTTTTGTGAAGCGCTGACCAACTACTGAATGAGAATTCTCTGAATTTAAAGTTTGCCTTTCACACTTTTGGATGTAATCTTGGACTTCTGAGACAGCTTCAAAGAAAGTGTACAAAGAAAATGCATATAACTTTGCAGGACAAAGGACAGAAGACACAATCACAGAATTGATTAGGCTGGAAAAGACCTCTGAGATCATCAAGTCCAACCTTTGATCGATCACCACTGTGTCAACCAGACCATGGCAGTGAGTGCCACATACAGTTGTTTCTTGAACACCTTCAGGGATGGTGACTCCATCACCTCCCTGGGCAGTCCATCTCAATGTTAATAAAAACCAACCCTTTCCCTTTATCTCACGGTGTCCTGATATTTTAGTGATGAAAAAACATCATTGGACAGGAGATGCCATGTTAAAGTACAAGTACCCATCTCTTGCTGTCACCATGTTTCATTTAAAAGGAGGAACACAAAGGAACAGCAGCAGACAGAGGTAGAAAAAAGCTTAAAAGAAAGCTATATAATGGAAATAACTGTCAGAGCAAAAGCAGTTTAGTTATTTCCACAAGTGAATTATTTTCACTGGAGTAATGGACATTAATGTAAAAGTTAATTTGGTTATAAAATATCAGTTCACCTTTCTGAGGGCTTCATTACCAAGTTGAGCAGAGGTTGTGGAATGCTGAGCAGCTGTCTGGCTGCCTTTTAAAGTAAGAATTGGCAGAGGAGGTTGAGGGTAGGGGAAGTATGGGGACAGTATCTTCTACAGCTGCTCCTGAGCCCTTTGTTTGACTTTATAGCAGTGGCATCAGTTCATGCAGCCATGTGCTGGCCTGGTTTTGATGAGTGTTGATAACAAGCACATCAGCAGATCACTGTCTGGTTATGATGGCCATGAAAGCAAGAGATAAACACCCAGGAATGTCTTCAGGCTTGGTACTGAAATGGAGTCCAAGATTTTGAGGTTGATCTGTGTCAAGGACACAGCTGCAGAAGGGTGGAGATCCCTAGATATAAAACACCATAGCTAAACCTCCCTGGTAGTAGATTTGCATTCTCATTACTGTAAGCACTGTGTAACTGTTTTCTGATTAAAGTGTTTTAATAATGACCTGGAAAGGAAGTTGGCTCTGAGTTAAGTATGGATTTATGGAGGATTTTAGTGAAACCTCAGCATGTGCTATGGCTCCTGTTTATACCAGCAGTGTAACAGTGCTTACAGCAGCACGGCTGAGGCAGGCTTCAATACCACTCCTTTATTTAGGGTTCAGCCTTGCATTTACAAACTGAGCTGCAACATCAAAACATTCAACAGCCCTCTTCACCTGCTTAATTTGTTTCCTATTACAGTACTAATTTCTTAGCTCTGGGAGTCAACAGATGTGGTGCTTTTTGGAAACAATTTTCAGTGACTGTTTCAAAAAGGGAAGAGTTTAGTCAGTTGAGGGACATTTTTGCTGTCTACACCACTTGGCAAAACCTCACTGACTCCTTGTCACAAGTGTGTAATCCTCTAGATGTGCCTGCTGTCGCTCTGGTAATTTCTGTGTATCAATAATATAAAAGTTTGGGGATTTTTAAAGTCAGAAAAACACTAAAGTAAGAGAACATTACTGTTGCTTTCAGAGAACATTGGGACAAAGTCAGAGCACTGTTGGTAGGTAAGATCCTTGGTGCAATGCAGTTGTAGTGGCTGATCTTCCATCGGGTTGGTCTGTGCAGTCCTACTGTGTTCTGCTTTTGTTATACAGTGGTTTTATCAAGAGTCTAACTTGAACACAAGTTTTTCAAATGTGGATGAGTATGATGTAAGCAGTGCAGTGTAGTAAGTAAGCCACTAAAATATTCTGAAGTAAGAAAGCTATGTTTTAAATTCTTAGGAAGTGCATTCTTCTGCTTTTAGTTGGCACATTTAAAAACAAAGCCAAAAATACACCTTTTGATTTTTACTTTTTTCCAAGACAATAAGCTCTGTGCAAAGAGCAGTGTTTGGAATTATTTTTCTTACACAAAACATTCTAAAATGCATCCAACATATCATGTGTATATAAACCACAGCTTTTTAAAACTACATGACTTGTTAGGACATGGCAGATGCCAGTCCATTTCTCTTTTAATGAACTTTGACAGAAGGAGCTGTGGCATGTGTTTAGTGCATGCTAATAAAGCATTAATCATACCAATGAACTCTCAGGATGCTCAGTGCTAGGCTGACACTGTGGGACAGCAACCTACTTGCAGAACAGTTTCCTAAGGTGGTAACAGAAGTGCCTTCAATGTGTTCTTCACAGGTTTAATCTGTAAGCTGAGCTATGTTTATACTTGTTAGTAAGTGTCCTAGGTGTTTGTTTTCTTCCTCTGCTTCCTTACTCACTTACCCCTTACCTTTTAATATACTTACAAGCCATGTTGTGGCTGAGATTGTCTTCCAAATTCTGAGATAGATTTCAAGCTGCTTATGCTATGCAGAGGCCCATCATTATTTGCAAATGCTGCATCTGAAGCTGCATCTAAAATTGCCACCCAGGAACCATCCACAACTGCCCACTTGTACTCATATGCTCTGATTTACTACATTTGATTTTTATGAATGCATACATATTGGTTTTTTCTGCATGAGCAATTTTTTTAAAATTTGGATCCACTGTCTCAAAATGGGTGACTTGTTCATAATATCTGGTAGGTATGTCTTAAAATAGGCCCACTTTCCTTCACATTTCTACATTCTACCCTTTCAGATTTCCTGTCCTGTGTCTTTCTAGACTTGGAGAACATCTGTCTTCTAAATTAAAAAAAAAAATCTACTGCTTCACATACTCCTTAAAGTTTAATTGTGTTATGATTCCTGTGTAAACCAGGCAGTGACTTGGCAATGGGTGACCCTATCTATATTTCACTAGTGTGTGCTTTTCCATTTCCCATTCCCTTTTCTTTCATCTGATACATCATCATTCTCAACTAGGTGCTTCAGCATATGTGCAGTGTGCAGCAGAACAGGACTCTTCTCAGGACTTTGGAATGATCAATCTGCTCTTCTCTTTGAGTGAAAGAGAAGAGCAGATTCTTTCTGCTTCAGTGCATTGATCTGTGATTCTAGAAATGGCAGTAATTTAGGAACAGGCCTCAAGTAATTTCTGCATCTCTGATAATATTTCAAAGTGTTCATTGAAGACACTAGGAAATTGTTGGTTAGCTCACCAGAGGGTACCAGTGTAAAAAATATTTTTTTTTCATTACTCTATAGGCATGCTAAATATTTCCTTCATGTCTTTGGAATACAGAGATTTGACAGTGCATACCCTGTCCCAGGGTGTGTGTTCCTTCTGCTTTTGACAACATATCTGACCACTAGCATCCTTGTGAAGCGTGTGACCAGAACACAGGAACTGTTCCCTCTTCTTGGGTGTCCCTAGGCCCCTCCAGGTGTGTAACCAGCTGACCTGTTCGCTGCTTCTCTTCCATAGTGCAGATAAATGGAAAGCATTTCAGATTTTAAATGTGTGGCCATTAAAATTGTCATTGTCAAATGGATGGGGGAGGCTTAATCCGAAGAAAGCTTGTTGATTAACCAACAATTAAATGCATATAATACTAATAGGTTTTATTTTGCAAGTTGATTGCCGAAATGGATGCAGCCATAGAAACTTCCTGCTCAACAGTTTAAGTGCTGAGATCTCTAGTTTGACTACTTAAGCAATGTGATTTTAGCACTGATTTCAGTGCTGACCTTAGAATTAGAGCTGGTTTCAGGAGAAGAGTAAGTGCCTTGTGCTGCAGCAGCAAGTCAGACATTGGCACAGAGTCCAACAGGGTGTCAGCCTACCAGCTCTTCTGCATCTTTTCTCAGAACCTTACCACCTACCAGGAGGAAAAATAGGGCAGATACATAAAGCATTTTACCATTTAAGACCTTTTTTTGCAAAATCGGGTGCGATCTCTTCATGGCCTGAATCCTGCCTACTTAGGGCTTGATGATTTTCATGGGATGCTCTTACTGGGCTGCCTGCTGTTGTTGCAGGCTTTGAAGGAGAGGGTTGTGTGGGAACTGCATCTGCTGGTCTTGGGTACTTTGAGTGCGTACCAAGGGAGGACTTTGGCTTGTTCATAGCCCTGAAACGTGCAACTGGTGAAGAGGACTGGGTCCAGAGTACCAGGCAGAATTCCAAGCCCTTGATAACTTATTAGCTGAAACAAATATGGCATTTGTAATTTTCTCTGACCAAAGTGACCAAAGCACATAAGCAGCCTGCTGCTCCTCCCTTGGAGCACTCTGCAGAATAAGGTGTGTGTCAAAGAATGACAAAGTCCATGCATGTATATCTGTTTTTTTCAAAGCCCCATACTTTAGTAAATATTATTGTCACTTGCATGCAGATGCCCCATTTAAAGATCTCAAGTTTCCTGTTGTCACACGTCTGATTTCTAGAGGAATCTGCAGTGGAATGAAATAATGTAACACATTTGCTCAGTCATTTGTTTCTTGCTTATTTTTGGATGTTGTCTATTTGAGCTGCAGCTATGCTGGCTTTCCTTTAGTACAAGTCTCCTGGAGGGTTATTGCTGATGGCATCTGTGGCCAGAGCTGGTCTGGAGAGATTAATTATTTAATGTGACTAATGCATTTAATGGACTTGATGATCAATAGTGCATATTACAATACAATAGCAGGAAAATCTCAGTGGAGAGCGAAAGATGTTTTCAGATATGATGAAAGCAATTTCTGGAGAAGGAACTGGTCTTTGGACATATTCTTTCCCCTACAAAATGGGCTATTTCCCAGTGACTTTAGTAGAATTGTGCATAGATCTTAGTTTATTCATGAATCTTAAAATGGTGTTTCCTTAAAAAAACCCTGAAATTATATGAGAATCTTCATGGGTTTTATTTTTAAAATGCATGACTTGTGAAAAGAAAGCTAAAAAGGATACTTGTGAACCGTGACAGAAACTGAACACAACTGTGAAGTATCTTAATGTATTAAGGAGAAATTCTGGTACTTGAAATCTAAATCCATGAGTCACAGCATTTAAATGGTGGAATACTCACTTTGTTCCCATGCTTCACTCTAAAAATATTCTTTCAAGGCAAGGGTTGTTTTTTTTTTTTTTAGAAGTTTAAGGTTTTTTCTTTTTTTTTGAGACTGTGGAAGTGGTTACAAGGTGTTATCTCTTGTACTAGTGTTTGAGTAACTTTGCTTACCAAATTCCCTGGGTGGGAATTGCATCATCTTGAAAAAAAGGTTTACGGTTTTGATTTGGAAAAGCTGAAAGTAGATGGGTGTACTAGTTTGAGAGCAAACCAGTGGGAGATCCCAAGTCTCAATTACAATTTAACAGGAAAATTAGGATGAAGGCAATAATACAGAAACACTGGCTTAACGTGACAGAGTCAGAGTACAACCTGACACCCTGTGGGTCAGGGTGTTGGCAGCAGTGCCATTAAATGGTGGCTCAGCCCTCCTGCAGTGACAGCTGTGGTTCTGCTGGAGCAGGGATCCTGTAGAAAGGTCTGGTCTTCCTCTGAATGCCCAGTGGTGTTTATGTAGCTCTTGTCCTCTGGGAATCCAGTGGAAAAGGCTGCTTGTGGTGTTGCAAACCCTCAGGTTATATCCAGGTGCGAATGCTTGGCTCCTCCCCCTGGGCGGAGCATCTCCCAATGGGATGATGTAACTTCATCAGCCATGCAGTGACACTCAATGGCCCATTCACAGAAGATATCCCCTGGAGTTATCAGGGATGAGTCATGGAAGAGATAAAAACCACTGTCCCACCTCTTTTTAACAGTTTACATGGATGGTGATAGAATACGTACTTTTGGTTACATCTTGCATTGTGACCTAAGACAAGGGAAAAGAGAAAACAGTAAGAACAAAATGAACCTCAATTTCCAAACCAAGTAAACTATTCAAAAAGGACGGAATGAAGCTGTGATGGAAACGCCAAACTTCAACATTGAAAAATGCTTCTCTGTAAGTAGTTCAACCTGAAAGAATAATATTTGGATTGTTTTAACCTTTGGGCTCTTTAGCGATGGGCATTGACACTTCTAACATCTTTTTGGGCCCAAACAAATTTTGTTTTTTTATAGGGCATCAAAGCAAAGATGCTATGAAAATGTGTCAGTTCAAGATACAGGAGGAAATACACCATTATTTGGACACAGTCCATAAAATTTTAAGAGTTGTAATGATACCTCACATAGTGAGAACCAGCTGCAAGGCCTGTGCAACAGTAACAGTACACATTCCATGTGAATGTTTGCTGCCAAAAAAGCACTCATCAAAAGTCAGCAAACAGAAAAGTTGCTCTCAGAAGTTGCAAGTCTAAAGATGGAATTATCTGGCATGAGCCAAAAAATGGAGCAGGAGAAGGAGCAGCAAGAAGCTTTCCTGGGTCTGTGCCTCAGCTGAAATTTCTGTAAATATGGGGAGGAATTGAAACCCCTTCACTCACCTCTGTGCTGTGGTTCATCAAAGCTTCCTAGGCTTTGATCATAATATTAGGCAAGATCCTAGTACCTGGGAGAGGGATGGGTGGGAAATCTGGCCTTATTTTTAGGAACACTATACTGAACAACTTAACGTGAAATGATACCTTCATAGGGCAAAGTTAAGATTGCTTTATAATTATCATGGGTTTTGGCCTTTGGAAATGAAATGCAGGAACTTTAGGGGTGTTCTACTGGAACAGTTTCAGGCAGAAAGTGAAGATGTCTGCACGTACAAGAAATTAATGAGTGAAGAGCTTTCCTAAGTTCCATGGATTCTCTGCAAAAATAAAAAAAAGAGGCTTATTAGTTCTCCTCATCTAGTGTGTGAAGAGCCAGACCCTAAGATACACGCATGGTTTTTCCTTTAACAAACTCTGAGGAAAATTGTGGTTAAGAAGCAAACAAACAAGCCCACCTAAGCATCCTCTCAGGATGTGACTCTTTACAGTGCTTTTCTCATTCGTCAGACCAAACTGTAAGAAGATATATTTGCCATACAAAGGGAAAAGGAGTAATCTTTTTTCTTGATAATCTTTTCCACAGAAGATCCCCTTCATCTCTGACTTTCCCAATAGACTTCAGTCCCTTTCCTTGTATTAGTTCCCAGTGGAGTAGTAGTTCCACGCTGCAGCAGCGTTGTGAGTCAACAGCCAGGCTTCAGTGATGAGCTTGACATTCATTAATGCTAATTATCCATGCTCTGTGTATTGTATGTTTTGCATGGGAATGGACCTCACATCTCTACAGCTATTTTGTTTGATTAGCTGAGAGTTTTCTAAAATCCGTTGCTTTGTATGCAAATTATCCTCACTAATGAAAGTAGGGAAGATATTTCCAAGCCATTTTGTAATGTCCCTAAATAAGTGTCTGGAAGTGGCCCCTTTCATTTAGATTGAAGCTACTTTGAAGGACTGCTGCATATAATGTTGAATTTAATAAATATTCCCCTCCCAGGTCCATAGCAAACATGGCATGAGATATGTGGGGTTTCAGGGTGGTATTTTTCAGATAAGATTTTAAATCATGATTCTTTAGGTTAAATTCCAAAGATGGACCCATGGGAATCAGCTAAAGGATGCAATACCAGACTTGACTGCTCCAGAAGGGATATTCTTGCTGTATTCTGAACTGGAGAGCATTGATATCTGATCCAAAGGAGGGCAATGTTTTCTTTTTTGTGGTTTTGTTTTTGTTTGTTTGTTTTTTTAATTATTTGAAAGGAAGGGTTTCAGTTTATTTGAAAAAGTCTGGCTGAGAGACTTTTTTTAATTGAAGTTGCTGTGACAGTTGTTACTTGGGTCAGCAGACTGCAAGGTCAGCTTCCAATTACCAGTAACTAATGGAGAAATACATTTTACTAAATCATTGCCTTGATATAGTGTCATTGATTTTAAATTACAGATGAGACAATGAGTATTCTCATATGCTCACAAAGCAGTTCACCAAGGTGAGCTAGACTAACATAGACCAAGTGCTTGTACCATAGTAGGAATGCATCTACCATCAGTTACTGCAGACTAACTAGGGAAGTCCAAGGGTAGTTAATTTGCCTTTCATTCTGCTAAATGTACCCAACATTTATATGCAGTTCTTGGAAGTTTTTGGTTCTTTTTAGTTCACTTGCATTTTTTTACAGAACATATTTCTGAGCGGACTAGAAAGTGGAACTAAACAAATCTATAAAGGCTCCTGTTTTGGTGGGAATGTTTGCTTCCAGAGGAACAAAACTCAGCCATGAATTCTTACACATACAGAGCAAGGAAATCAATCCTCAGCATTTCTAGTTTTGCTATTTGTTGTTGTTTGCCCCTAATTTTAGCACTTTTATGCTGTGAATCTTAAATCCACAGTACATAAGTTAAATCACTTTTGTGTGATGAGGCTCACTGAAATGATGCAGTTGTCATCTGTTGTCCTGGGGTGACTTTATGATGCTGAATTGTATCCCCATTTGTCTGTTTAGCCCAGAAATAAGTTTTGCACCTTTAAGCCTGGTTCTGAGAGCGAAGGGTGGGAGAGAAGAAGTGTGCAGTTTGTTATCAGAAGCTGCACTCACCCCTCCACATTCCTGCTCCTGGACAGTCTGTGGATGGATGGATGGATGGATGGATGGATGGATGGATGGATGATGGATGGATGATGGATGGATGATGGATGGATGGATGGATGGATGGATGGATGGATGGATGGATGGATGGATGGATGGATGGGTGGATGGATGATGGATGTGTGGTTGGATGGGTGGATGGATGGATGGATGGATGGATGGAGGGATGATGGATGGATGGAAGATGGATGGACGGATGGATGGGTGGATGGATGGATGGATGGGTGGATGGATGGATGGATGGATGGATGGATGGATGGATGGATGATGGATGGGTGGATGATGGATGGATGGATGGATGATGGATGATGGATGGATGGATGATGGATGGATGGATGGATGGATGGATGGATGGATGGATGGATGGATGGATGGATGATGGATGGATGATGGATGGATGGAAGATGGATGGACGGATGGATGGATGGATGGATGGATGGATGGATGGATGGATGGGTGGATGATGGATGGATGGATGATGGATGATGGATGGATGGATGATGGATGGATGGATGGATGGATGGATGGATGGATGGATGGATGATGGATGGATGATGGATGGGTGGATGGATGGATGGATGGAT